>OY728129.1:1572158664-1573517831 GCA_963277665.1 Viscum album | reverse complement strand
GTTTTCACCTCTAACTCTCCCAGAGAAGTCCATCGATCAAACTTGATAGAAAAAACGAGCGGTCACATACAACCGTTCATCCTAATTTTGTCTCTCATCAGTCTCGCTTAGAGAAACCCACCAATCTCACCAGATAAACCTGATGGAGTACCATGAATAGGCACATACACAAGTTTACAAGTTATCAAGCAGTCCGCAGTCTCGTCTGACTGTATTTAAAGAGACCCACCAATCTAATATGGTTGAAATGGGTAAGCAAGAACATACAACTGTTTACCATCACCAATTCTGGCAGTAGTCTCATCTACCAGTATTGAAGTAAACCCATCAACGATACATGATAAAGAATATCTAGCAGGCACATACACCTTCCAATATTCATCAAGTATGCCAAGAGTCTTGTTTGGTAGCTCCCAGAGAAGTCCGTTGGAATGCTCTGACGACAAATTTGGAGAAGACTCAACTCTCTTCCCCTATGCATAAGTAATTTCAATATCTATTGACAGGAATAGAAGGATGGGAGCAGGAGCATACACTTACTCAAGATACAGAATCGATATATATTCCTGTTTCGGATGTTGATGTCACTAAACAAATCTTGACAATGTGGAATGGGCAGACTCATATCTCAGCACATATTTTGGAAGCATGTCAGGATATTTTAACAACTACTTCAGTATTATCAGGGGTAAAGAATATTTATCTATCCACACACAAGGGATGTCACATCGGCATTCCATCCCAGACCAGATACACACCACTATTCTATTCCAGGAGGGTCATGGGGAATACTCCCCAATATCATATGGACAACAAGATTGGGGACATACACACTTTAAAATTGGATGTAACCAGTCTGTTTCAGTAACTAATCCAATGTAGGCACATTTACCTGCCCATGATTACCACTTATTTCATCATGTGTCCCCAACTAAGCATTAAAGAACATCCATGAATAAATCTCACTAAATACCATTGTAATATCAAGTCCAGCTCTAATTTAGCTTCTCCTATTTTTGGAGTTCTCGAAGCCCTTAGAAATTTATATATTGTTTCTCATGATCCTACCATCTCAATACAATATTTTGGGAGTGGTAGTGGTAATTCTAACGATTCTCACTAGAAACATCATCATGAAGGATTGTTTCATGAAAATTCAGTCAATCCAGAGTGTCTATCTTTGGATGAGATCCACGACAACCAACTATGTGGCCGAAAGACCAAGGATCATGAAGATTTGTACCTTGCTATAATCCATCATGGTGATGATCCCCATGATGCCATTCACTGTGAATGTCCTCTCTGTAGTAGTTTTTTCACATTTTCAAAACAATTCTATAATTAACAATTTAGCAACAAGAAATCCCTCCTATCTCAAGGAACTTGCAAACACAGGGTTATTAATGTCTGATGCCTTGTCATTGATAGGTGAAACATTTTTTCATTCAGAAGAAATCATAAGAGAATAGTCATTCTCTAAACCTCCCTTGGGTTATTCATCCTCTAGTGTAGATCATCCACTTTGGTCAGACCAAATTGAGAATCCTCTACTAGAAGATGATGAGGATGTGCTGAATAAGAGGAAAAAATTTGCTAAAGGAGATATAATAGTCATGTTCTAACCTTTATCAAATTCTTAGTTTGATATTCCAGAATTGATGACAGAAGATTTCATTCATGTCATTCGTCTCAACGTATGGCAAACTCTTAATCATTTGAAAACTAAATTATTACCGTATGATGATTATCAAAATCATATAAAGGTAATATAAGGATTAAAAATCCAAAATCATGTGGTATCTATTTCATATTCTCAACATCCAAGGGTTGAAAAACAAAAAAGAACCCTTCAGTGCACATTTCTCAATGCTCTGAAGAGGCAATGCCAATTAATTTCTAATTCCCCATCTAATGTTCGCATCATAGGAAGAGGTGCATATGGAGAATTGCATTTCATTGCACTTCAAAATAAGCAGAGTCTACCAAAATCAGTTTCAGACAATGTTATTGCCCATGGCTGACCATAGTCAAAAGTTTATGTGTGTAATAAAATTTACTCTCAAGAACAGGCCTCAACTAGTTCTCATCAGAATTAGGCCCAAAGAAAAGGAATTGTTGAATTAATTCTACAACAAGCCTCTGAGAATCTTGACTCGGCCTCATGTTTAGAGGATTTCAGACGTCAGATGATGAAAATGTCTAAAATAGAAAAACGGTCTTCTGAAACATGTGATTTAATTAATTACCGGATGATGAGTCCAGCTAATGTCCGAACCAAAATCCACAACATCAGAAGAGCAGTTGCACTAATTTTAGCTATAACAGTTCAAGAATCACACCATCATGCTAGGATGGGGGCTCATTTAATGTACATTTCAATTTCATTAAATAATGTTCAAAGATATGAGGAAGAAGAACACGATCAAGCCTAGCCTGCAAGGCTGGGGGCTATTTCGCATCTTCAATACCCTCCTCAATGAAAGTAAGTTTTCACCTCATTAGGGAAGAAGCCATAAGGAAAGTGTACAACTGAACTATCCAATGATTCCCATCATGTTACTCTCCACTGAATAGCTCAAGGGAATTTTTCATATAGAAGAATAGAGTTTTGTGAAAGAAAAAAATGGAGAATATATACTATAAACACTGATAGAATTCCATTAATGAGTTATGAATCAGTGAATTTTATCAATACCATTGCAGAAGATCCTCTAAAAAATACGTCTAGTTCAGAGGAATGAGAAGTCGAAGTTCCTGTCCACAATGCGGTACACATTTAGGAAATAGAAGAAGGTGTGAATACCCAAAATCAAAGGCTTACCCGGAATCTAGGTATGTCTTTAAATAAAAAACTCCCCCCTCTCCGAATGGTTTCCAAAAAGGGGAAAGGAAAGAGTCAGATTGCATCTCACTTTTCCGCTGGAGAAGGTCAATCTAATTCAATTTAAGAGAGACTTTCACAGCAATAAGAGGAAATAAAGGATTTTAAAAGACTCAACATGGAGTTACTTTGAAACAACATTTCATCTAGACGGTATCCCCAGGCGAGTCTTCAACTTCCAAATCCTGAACTATCTCCGTAGAAAAATGGATTTATAGTATCTATAGAGGTAGATAATGAATTCCCTCTATTGGGTACAAAATCAAGATAAGATCATGTACATCCTGATAAACATATTTTTGTGGGTTATCCAAGATAGATATCAACACCACCGTCAGTGGTCTTATCGGTTATTACACCATATCAAGTTCTAGTTACAATACCTATACAGAATCCAGCTCATCCATATATTCCCCAAATTCTTATGATCACAATTTAGGCATTAACGAACTCGATTAGAATCTATAATGTAATGACGTGCAACAGTTCAACTGGAAAAGAGTTCTTACCATGAATAGGTGGATGAAATTCCTCCCCATCAAATTTTTCAAATACCACATTCCCAATTATTAATTGTTCCGGAGATCCGTAACAACACTTAACATATTTGTTTCTCATTGTGATCCTATTATGGGAACTCCTAAATGACAAGAAGTAGTTAAGCTTAGGTGTTTTGTGCAGTCATTACAAGGACCTTCTTTCATCCATTATACAAGTTTCCAATCTAGATCAATTACTGGGTGGGAAGATCCCCACCTGAAATTCCTTCTTCAATTTAGCTCAACATTATCAAATATGGTTGTTTTTTATCTTACCAATTGTAAACAAAGGTAATATGAAAGAATATCATATTTCATTTGTCTCTAGAAGGGATTAACATATTCCTAATGTTTATCACTACCTCAAGAAGTGTTGCTTCGAATATGTGTGGTGAATTTGCGTGATGAATTACGCACACCGTTGAACCCTGTCTAATTCACAAGAGGGTTTCGAGACCTTACATCAATCGCTCAATTGATAGAAGATTGTTTTATAGAGACTAGGTCTAAAACTCATGTAATTCCATCAGTTCCAGGAAGGATAATAGGAAAGGCAGAAGCTGTTAAAATTACACTCAAACAAGAACATATACCAACTTCTACCTCAAGACCTTCATCATACCAAAATGCTCTTCTTCCAAAGCATCGATAACAATGACCACCTCATCAAGATGATAAAATAGATCAATGGTTGAAATGGTTTGAGGAATTAAATAATAAAATCTATTATTTCATGAATGAGAAAGTTCCTAGCTACTTCATCTAAGCCTTTGAAAAAATTTTGGTTCAGTTACCAAGGCTGAATAATCCAAACAAAGACAGATATGAAGATCATCCTAATTATTTTCCCTTTCATCAGATGTAGGGACACCCCATTTAGGAGTGCTTTATTTTCAAATACCTTTTTAAAAAAATGGTAGACTCTGGACAAATGAAATTGAAAAGTTCATCACCTCAAGTAGCATGTGTTACTACCAGTAATCCAGAGTAAGAAGGAGAATGAAAAGAGGTTAAATGTAAAAATGTGCGAAAATATGATGATTAGATAATCATGAAAATGATCAACTGAACTCATGAAATTTTACAAACACAGTTGAAACAACCAATTGTGTCTTCTACCCTCCTAACACAACAAAACCATCTTCATAAAAGGTTTGTTCCTCAATAAAACAAGGTGGTCATAAGGGTAAAAAGAAGTGTGAAGAAGATGAGCTCGCATCATGGACAAAGTGGTCATTAACCCTGGTAGTTTTCATGCCATCTATGTCAAAATCATAGGCACCGCCCCACCAAATGGTACTACCAGAAGTAATTTTTCTGGAAGAATCCTTATCAGATAAAGAGTTGATCTTTGGATCTGTTAATGTTATCCATTTAACAGATCCTTTGGCCAATGGTGGTTCTAATTTTATTGATCCAGATATTTTTGTGTATAATTGGGGGACTAGAGGAAGAGGCCAAGGTCGAGGATACTGTGGAAGACGTGGGAATTCCTAAAACCATCTTTTTAACTCTACCCATTTTCAAACCATATATGTGGAATAAAATTGTGGAAGAGCCCTTTTGCGAGCTCAAAAAGAAAAAGGAATTTCTTCCATGAAAAACATGTCTAGTTTTGGCACAATTTTGCAGGAGGATCAATTAGAAGCTACACCAACTTCTTCTCAGCAGATGAATAGACATAGTCACCCTAATTCTCCATTTTATGTTGTATTTCCCACATCTGTTTCAATACAGAACACATCAACAATAGAAGCATCAACTTCCAAAGCACATGAAAACCCACATCTCAATTATGGGAAATAAAGACATTTGAATCAAAAGTATGATGCCTTGAAATAATTAGCCCATGTACCAGCCAAGTTATAAATTTTGGATGCTTTGAATCTGTCAAAAGAGCTTCATGAAGCACTCATTGAGGCCTTGTTAAGTCCTCAAGAATCTGAAACTGAAGTTGCTGCTGCTGAGTTTTACCGTATAGAGAATGATTCTGCAGAATGTAATGTAGTCATATCATTTTCAGATGAATATTAATACCATGTGGAACATGTACACATCAAACCATTGTATAATTCTGTCAACATCAATGACATGGATATCCGATGAGTCTTCATTGATAATGGCTCCGGTGTGAACCTCATTATTGTTCGTACACTTCGTCGATTGGGCCTGACTAAATATGAATTATCTTTTTCCACATTAATGTTGCGAGGATATGTCAAGAATGAAAAAGAACCTCTGGGAGAAATTACACTCAGAAGTCAGTTTGGAGATCTATGTCTAATTCAGATTTCATGGTTGTTATTCAGGAAATATCCTTCAATATTTTTCTTGGAAGACCTTGTTTTCATCAACATGTAGCCATTCTATTATCATACCACCAATGTCTGATGTATTGTTAAACAGGTCAAATTGGAACATTGTATGGTGAAATGGATCCATTAAAAACATGTGAATCTCAATACATTGAAGAATATTTTTATCACACAAAAGGAATGATGTCTACGACCAAAGAGATAAGTAGTTTCAGTCATCCAAATGGACTAGACAAGATTCTGACAAATCCATTAATGCATTTTGGTACATATTATGTTCTACACATCAATCAAGTTTAAAGGGTAAATCCAAATCCATACACTCATCTAAATAATTCCCATCATGTCAATTACTGAAATTGAGCCTGATAACATGGGAGAAATTATTGATGTACCAAGAAATGATGAAATCGTGAATAGAGATGTTTTTATTTCATCTGCTGAAATACAACAAGCCTATACTTCATTAATCAGAATAGAAGAAATCATACCAATTTTAGTAGAAGGAGAAGATGTTGATTCTCAATCCATCAATCCCTCTTTACCACATAAAGACCCTTCGTCATCAGTATGGTTAGATATTGTGGATTCTTCATCAAGATGTTCAAATACTGACTCCTCCCCCAACTTTGGGATATGTGTTGTGTCATCTACAATGAAAATGGAAACATAAGATGTGGAACATAATGAAGAAGAAGAAGAAGTTATCAGGGATGTCCCTCCAGAATTTGACAAAGAAGTTTCTACCACTATGGATGAACTCAGAGAAGTAAATCTGGGTACAGGATAAGATCCATGCCCCACCATAATCAATGAGGCCTTGACCTATGAGGAACAAGAGGTGTATACTTCCTTTATAAAGAAAAACTGAGATATATTTTCTTGGAATTATACATAAATTCCAAGTCTCAATCTTGATATATTCACCCTTCATTTTTGTTTACCAGAAGAACATGAGGGGTTCAAGAAAGCAGCAATAAGAACACACCCAACACTTGCCTCTAAAATTGAAGCCAAAGTTGATAAGCTTTTAAAAGCTAACTTTTTCATGGAAGCTCAGTATCCCAAATGAGTGTCCAATATTGTCCTTGTGGAAAATAAGAATAAGAAAATTAATATCTGCATTGATTTCAGTGATCTTAATGGGTATTGTCCTAAAGATGATTTTCCAATCCGGATTAAAGAACTTCTAGTTGATGAAACAGCTGGCTATGAAGGACTTCCCTTAATGGATGGATATTATAGGTATAATCAAATTCAAATGTCCCTATAGGATGAATAATGTACAACATTTTGAGCTTCTTGAGGTGTGTTTTGGTATCAGGTAATGCCCTTTGGCTTAAATAATGCTGACGTGACATACCAACGTGCCATTCACCATATCATCAAACCATTCTAAGGTAAATTTGTTGAATATTATGTGGATGATATGGTAGTCATATCCAAACAATTTTCCAATCACTTGGTTGATTTGGAAACCATATTTCGCAATGTTAGGAAATAAAATTTGAATTTGAACCCCTTAAAATTTGATTTTGGGGTAACCTCTAGAAAAATCATTGGATTTGTTGTGTGAAATTATGGTATCGATGTTGATCCTGATAAAAAAATAAATCCTTGGTCTGTCAACTCCTCATAATTTGAAATAATTGAGAGGTCTTCAAGGACACTTGGCCCATTTTCAGCGCTTTATCACCGATTGGGCAGGAAAGTGTTTACCTTTCACAATATTAAGGAAGAAGGAAGTCAATTATCAATGAATTGAGGATTTCCAAGAAGCATTTGATATACTCTAGAAATATCTCTTGAGTCCACCAATATTGATGCCACATGTTGAAGGAAGACCACTCATTTATTACATGATAGATTTAGAGTGATCAATAGGTGCCTTCCTCGCCCAAAAGAAGGATGTTGGAAATTAAAATAGCCTTTATTATCTCAGTTTCACTATGTTTGATGGGGAAACTCCATATTCAAGTATTGAGAAGTGCTGAATGGAATAAATAATTGTTGCTCACAAATTTATTCAATACATGAAACATCATGAGGTCCAATTTGTATCTAATAATAATCCACTCGAATTTATCCTCATTCATCATATGATTACAGGATGTATAGCATAGTGGGCGGTTATTTTAAAACAGTTTTATATCTAGTTTTGTTCCTCAAAAGGCAATAAAGTGCAATGCTCTAGCTGATTTCCTTGCTGAGAATCCATATGTGGAAAATACATCATTTAATTCTAAACTTCCTGATAAAGAGATCTTCTCAATTCAACATAATTCCCAAACATGGGAAATATATTTTGATTGTGCTTCTAGAAGTCCAATAAGGAAGAGACTGGAAAATCCTAAAATCAATAAGGTTGGTTTAGGAATAGTCCTTATTTCCCCAGAAAATGTAGCATTGACTTATTATTTTCTATTATTGGAAGGTGGTACCAACAATGAGGCAGAATATCAATCTCCCATTGCTGGTTTGGGATTGGTCCTTCAGGTGAAAATGGATCATTTGATGATAAAAGATGATTCAGAATTGGTAATCAAAATAATCAATGGGGAATACTCAATCAGAAAATGAGAGTTAATACCTTTGTGTGGTCACATTAGAGAATTAATGGATGAATTTCCCTCAGATCTTACATTGTCATAAGTTACACGAACACAAAATACCTAAGTAGATGAACTAGATAATGCACCTGTAGCCTTGTTAGATCCAAATCGGGATTAGCTTTTTATCACCATAACCCATCGCCACATGGTTTCTCCTTTTGTTCAAACCATAAGAGAGGAAATTAATGAAATTTTCCCTATTTCTGAACCATATGGTCATACCATGGGTTGGAGAACATTAATCATGAAATATCTTCAATGTGAGATACTTCCACCAAATAGGGTTGAGAAAGAGCAGATCCAGCGACGAGCAGATAATTTTACTCTTTATGATGGTCCAAACCACAAAAAGATCCTTTACAAGTGAGGGTTTTATGGAATTCTCTTTAGATGTATTGATGGAGAAGACACCACAATTTTCATGAAAGAAGTCCATTTAGGGGCTTGTGGTGCCCAACAATCTGGGCACAGACTCTCGGATCAGATTTGAAGGCATGGATACTTTTGGCCTTGAATGATCCATGAGTGTATAGACCTCACAAAAAATGTCATCCTTGCCAAGTGCATGCCGACATAATTCATCAAACTCCAGATTTTCTACAAACAATTAAATACTATAGGACATTTTCCACATATGGAATGTTTTTAGTAGAGACTTATCCTTCATCCACGGCTAAGAAGTTCAATTATATTATCACTAATACTGATTTCTTATCTATGTGGGCTGAGGAAAAACCACTCAAGGAAGTCGGAGCCAAAAGCATCATTAGTTTTCTAAAAACTAATATCAACACCATATTTGGAATCCCTCATTATAGTTTGATGGACAATGGCACCAATTTTTGTTCTGTTGAAGTCAAAAGGTTATATCAGAAATATAATATCAAATCCAACCATTCATCTCGCTATCATGTGGAAGCTAATGGATATATAGAGGCTTTCAACAAAACCCTATCCAATATACACAATAAGATTGTGGATAAATATGAGAAATCATGGGCTGATAATCTTTTTAATTCCCTATGGGCTTATCGGAAAACAGTATGTAATTCCACAAAGCAACTCCTTATTCATTGGTATATGGAACTGAAGCAGTTTTTACAATTGAAATATAATTTACTTCACATAGAATTGAAATCTGTGATCAGTTTTATACATATGAAGGATGTCATAAATGGTTTAATGTGTTGGAACGATTAGATGATAAAATATTTAATACTTTGCATAATATGTTTATCAGAACCGAATAGCGCAAGCTTTTTCTAAGAAAGTACATCTTCGTTCATTCCTTCAATAGAGATTGGTATTAGTTCTTAGGAATCCAATGATACCATGAATAGAACATCCAAAACATGAAACAAAATTGGAAGGACCTTATTCCATACATAATGTCTATTTAAATGGAGCTTATGATTTAATCTCAATGGATGGAGAGCTCATTACATCGACAACTAATGTAATATTCTTGATGAAATACTATGTGTAATTATGCACATTCGTCCACACTGCATGACATAAAACTGCACTGCCCTCATGTCCTAGTTTCAAGACATTAAACTTCTTAACAACCATATATGTCCATGCTACATGACGTTAAATTGAATAACATTGTCGTCATTTTCGCATGACGTTAAACTGCATGACATCATTTGTACAACTAACTTTTTCCCTATAATATATTAGATATTTCCATAAGAAAAACTCATTGACATTGTCACTACTCATTAATAGTACATGAGACCCTCTCTTTCTTATGTTGATTTCAGATGTTCATAGAGACCATGTTTCAAGAACTACGTATGTCTTGATAATCATATATTTTGAGATACGTAAAGACTCCAAGATCTCCAATCTGGGGCTAGGCACAATAAAAACCCCCTTTATTTCTTGTATAAAAAAACCAATCATAATACGGAATGATTTAAAGAAAAAATATGTATGACTTGATTATTTCCCCAACAAGAAATGTTGTGATACTTGTGTTTTAACCCTTAATCCATTTCCAATATTTCATTCCTTTAATATCATTTCATTTTTGTCCTTACCTCACGATGTTATACTGAATGAAAATATAATACCCCTATTCTTCATTTGTATGACCTTTGCATTATAAAATATACCATTACTGCTCCTTGTTTCTCACACCGAGAATAGCTCACATGGGCTTGGGAGTTGAGTAAATGGATTCATTATATAAGGTGTTTTAATTTCGTATGGAGTTAATTATGTCCATATCGCATGACGGGAAACTGCATAGTATAATGTCCTCACTGCTTGACTTAAAACTGCATAGTACCATGTCTATTCAAAGGAAACAAAGAATGTCTTCATTTGACATATGAGTTAGATCTATGTAAAGGACATAAAATTCATGGAGAGTGCTGATTCAAATTTTTCTCATATATATTTTCTGTATCCCCCTTCAATATTTAACACTCTTAATCTAGAATTTTTCATTCAGATTTTCATAATCATACTTAAGGTTTCTGGTGACAAGGTTTTCAATATCTGAGAGGTCTTTTGCCTGACTATGCAGAACGTGCCCTTAGCCAGACTTGCATAAGTGCCTACATAACAGGCCTATCAACCAAAAGATACCACTATTTGGATATGTAACATATGAACCAGTTGGACCTGCATAATATAGCCCTCATAACAGGTTTTTCAAATAATGATAACATCATTCATGGTTGTAGTATCTTCGTCCACTTTAATCTTTGATAACAATACACAAGAATCTGTATTTTAAAACAGTCATTCAAGTATACTTGTCCCATTATCTTTATTACAATATATAAGACTTCAAGACCATGGTTTACACATTTCCCGTATCATGTGCTCAATACACTATGAAATAATCTTGAAATCACTTGGCCACATGTTATATATTGATTCCATTTCTGGTCCTAATTATATGACCTAAAACTAAAGACGCCATATCATTTACATTTGGGTCAGACCATTGTAAAAGTAATATTCCTATGATTAATTGGATTTCTTTATTGAAAATAACCATTCCATATTTATATAACATTCTCCATTAAACAAACTATATGCTTTGGATAATCTGAATCTCTATAAAAATTCTTTGACTTTTAGCAAATAGAACATCAAACTTCTAAGAGATATTTTACCTAACTATGCTACACATTCCCTTAGTTGTCCTTTAATAATTTTCCTACATAACACACCTTTCAGTCAAAATATGCCACTATATGGCTATGCAGCATAGGCCCTAGTTGGCCCTGTATAATAAATCCTCCATAACGGGTTGTTCATGTAATGGTAAATTCGTTCTTAGAAAATAATTCCTTTAATTCTTCTAACCCTTCTTCCATATTATTCCACGGTTTAAAAATTTTCAAATCACAGTTTAAATTTTTTACCTTTAATACCTAAATATGGTTGTGTATTTATAAACAAATTATCAAGAAATTGGGATAAGTTTGTACATTTGGTAAGAGCTAATGACCTTAAATTACAGCTCACCAATTTCCTCACTGCATGACTTAAAACTGTATAGTAGCCATATCCTCTCTGCATGAATTAAAAATGCACAGTACCCATATCCTCACTACATGACTTAAAAATGCATAGTACCCATGTCCTCGTTCCATGACTTAAAACTGCTAGTAAGAAAATACTCGATACTCATTAGATTGAGAACATACAAGGAGAACTATAAACAAAAGTCAAGTACCAACTCACTAAATATACATTTTTTTATTTAGGTAGTATTGAGCAATAAAAAGAGGTCAAAAGACACAAAATTTTTAGGTTTATCCATATGACCCTAGCAACAGTCAAATTATGCATATTAGGTCCCTCAGCATAATAAGAAATTTTTTTGAGCACTTCATTCTTATTATTATATATAATTGTTGTTTAATATAATGGAATCATTGTAATAATTTACCTTTCATATTTAAATCAAGAAAAACATTAATGAATAATTATATTATTGAAAATAAAATTTCATTCATTTATATGAAACTAGAGGGCCATCCACAAAATGGAGCCTCCCTATCATGTTTTAGAATAAACTCTCAACATGACTTTTCATTTGTTGGATCGCTTCATAAGATCTATCAGCTTCCTATTGAAGTTGAGATGTTTGAGAAACTCCAGCCTCCTATGGCTGATGAAGTGATTCTTTATTTGTCTAAATTGAAGTTATCCCCTCTAATTGGGTTTCTCTTAATGTATGATTCATTTACACAAGCTTGTTATGAACATTATCCAGTTTCTGTTGAAGAGATAATAACTCCTTTGTGGCTTCTGTGAATTTTTGGCTAATCTCGAGTGATTTCTTGTTATGATTTGCCTCCACCTCATCCACTACATCTTGAAATCCCTCAATATTGATGAGTCATTTAGCCTCTTTAATATCTTGTCACAGCTTATGCTCTTGCTTCGGTCGGTGAATAGTATCTTTCATGGCATTGTAGACCAGTCGATAATTGAACCCACCAATCCCAAACACACAGAATAATGATGGGAGTTTTGAAAAATGGGATGAGAATTCATCTAAATGATTTTCAGAAATTATGCTCATGATATGCGACCATGTCTTTTTACGTGCCATTCCAAGAGCATATTTCATCTCTAAATCTGAATTTGAGTCACTACCATGAGGTAAAATGTACTCCAGTGGCAGGTAGCTTAAATAATTGTTTTGTTCTACTTATCTTGGGTTAGTAGAAGCTTCACCCTCTGATCTAGGAGATGATAAACCAAAAAAATAATCAAGGTAATTATTAGTTTCAAATGGAGGAAACAAATATGATTCAGATGGATTACTATATTTACCCAACAATAAGTCAACTACTTGATTGGATTCATCCCTTGTATTCTCAGCTTCGGTGTTTTGAGCTGGTGTTTCATGAGAGGGGGATTTCCTTGGATTTATTTAGGTATGAAATTTGAAGGTTTTGGAACATCTCCTGATGAAGGATCCTGAGTAAGTATTTCTTCAGCCCCTACAGAAGGATAAAGTAGAACACCTAGTTTCTAAAGAGCCTTTGCGACATTTTCTACAGATAAGGCTGCATAAGGTGAACTTTAATGTACAGAATCAAGATGATGAACAATTTATATATGGAAAATGCTAGAATATGAACTTAATTCCTTGCAATTACTTATGGAAATATCCAAACTCCTTGATGGAACCTGGAATATCAATATTTTTATTAAGGGTTTACATCATTTCAGTGTATATGACATGAAATGTTACAACATCCTCACTATTTACGGAATCCAACAAATGTCAGTTGATGCACAAATTGGATCTACTGGAATTTTGTTCTGCTAACTCTACATTTGGTATTCCTACAATAGATCTGTCCGGCTTTGGGTTAATATCAGCATTGGTTTTAGATTTCCCTTGATCCTTAGTTCTTTCTTCTTAAGAAATAAGAATATCAATATTTATTATTTTCAAGATCCTTTGACAAAAATAATTTCGGATTCTATTTAATCATACAATGGAATTCCCCACTCTCAACAGAGCCAAAAGCAAGTATAGCTAAATCTTTTGAGGGTATAGATACATCATCATGAACATTGGTTTCCCCTGGGACATCTTTTTCTAGTTGTGAAGCATCATCTCTTAATCCCTTGAGAGAGGAGAGAGACATAAATCCAATAAGATGATAAAATTTAGTTACCAGAATGTCTTTAGAATGTTATATTCCCTATGGATTATGTAAATACTTACTCTTTTGGCAAACACTTTGATGAAATCTCATTGATCTTTTTCATTTCTGTTAGAAATCTTGAGGAGAGATTGAAACACTTATCTTAGTAGGGGAAACATGAGGTAATGGTTAAGGTTTATCTATCACGATTACCCCAGTCATGATTGTTTCTCTTTTAGAATGATCTTGTGACTTGGGAGGATTATTCATAGCACCAATGGGAGAACCTATAGGACTATACTGAGTCGATTAAAGAATTAGTCTAGATCTTCCAAGAATACATTCAAGCTGCAAAAATAAATTTTCATCATGATTAATTATGTTAAATGATAAAGCAAAATTGAGAAGAAAGAAAAAGGGAAATACATTCTCAGTATTAACACAAATATCCCACTCCTCATTATAGTTGTTAATTACCCCTTCATGGAATCCTAAGTCTAGCATATGAGATACTCATTTAGAGGTTGGGAGTTTTTCATTGGTTTCATATATAAAAGTCTATAACATAGAAATATACTTCTTTACTTCTACTATGTTATTATCTGGACTACATTCAGAAGGTTCCTTGATATCACTGATATCTTGTATTCAAATACCGTGATGAAGAAATTCCCAGGAATCCCCGAGATCCGGGGATATACTCTATTAGTGATGAATAGCTGAAGATCACAAACAATTCGACCTTGGTCTGGTTGACTGTGGAAGAGGTTCGACACCTTCCGATTGAAGAGATTCTTTATTCATTACTTCCTCAGAAAATTCAACAGGTGGAATTGGAATATCTGTTTGATGGTAGTGACTGGATCGCCTTGGCATTGGAGTTATTGCTTCTTTATCCTTTTTCTTCTAGGTGAACTTCCTACGAAGGCATTTTGAGGTCTTTAAAACCTATGAAATTTATGTATCATCTCTCGACTTAGACTTCTTACAATGATTTCCACATACAACAGTCATTGTAGCTGCCTCTCGATATACTCCAGTTGTTAGAGCCCCTTGAGGGTATAAAGAAACCCAAGGTTTGGCATACCTAACTTCTAATTTGATTGATGCATCTGGGGGAGGTAATGCAATTGAAAATTTGGATACTTCTAAAGTTGTTATAATCCATAATTTTTGCGCTGCCCCTGGGTGCTTCTCATGTCTTACATATGTGGGTGGGATTGTACTTGATTATTGAAGACATCTAAACTGACGAGAAAACCTATAGGGGGCATAAGCCTCGTAGATAATTTCACCATCAATCCTACTGAATAATATTCTATCCCTAATATCCATCATATAAGATCTCATCTCATAATTCTTTTCATTAACATCATCAATAAATGTTCCATTTAGGGGATTACCAAAATGAAATATGTTGAAATCTCTTGAGACATTCAAAACGATCTGTACCTCATCAGGTCTCATGTCTACAGGCTTAATACTAGGAAAAAACTGTAAAAACGGGGTGAATAGACCATTTGGAACTCTGACTGAGTTCAACCCTGAGTATGAAGAAAAATGTACTGCAATCCATCCCCACAAGACTTGGAATGACCCTGAAATCCTAAATGGAGCACTCCCACTGTATAAATGCAGCATGAAATTATAAATTCTTACCAAAACAAGTGTTTCTAGCCCAATATACTTCCCCTCTACCAGTTTAGATTCAATTATGAATGTCCCTAATCATACACCTCCTCTGGATTCACGGACTAGAAGCATATAAATACATAGCCACATAGCAAGAAAGGAAGCTAAGCGTAATTTTTCATCTATATCGGGTTTGACTTTATAACCCCAATTCTTGTAATAACCTCTTTCCAGTGTAGGCCAATAGGTTCCTGAAATGCCTCAGTTATCAGCAGAATGACAAACAGTAGGACGTCCACAGGTTAGAACTTCTTCTATTTTTGGTTCTAAGAAGGCTTCCATCTATACTCTATCATGAATATATTTCTTATCCTTGGCTAAATTCATTGTTATCTTATATAATTCATGGGCTAGCGGTGGCATTCTACTAACATCACCCCATGTTAAAGATGGTAGGATGAATTCATCATAAATTTCCCCAAGAATAGGAATTCCAGCTATTTGGTAAACATCCCAGAGACTAATACCAACTTCACCATGCGTCAAATTAAAGGAATTCATTTGTGGACTCCACCATCTTTGTAATTTAGGGATGAAATCATTTTAAAAAAAATATGTTTTCCCCATCTTGAAAGCTTCTTATATATGAATGTCTAATTATGCTTTTTTGAATTATGTATAAGTTTGACATACCCAGAATGCCCACATCCACTCGGGTTTTACCCCCCCCCCCCTCAAGAACCAAGGACCCAGTCTCCCTTCCACCCATTAGATTGATCTGTTTGAGAAGCCTAAAAAGTGGAATCATAAAAATCTGGTCTAGGATCTACAACATAATCCTTCATGTCTGGAGTGAAACCACATTGATGAAGGATGCAACCAATAGGTACGATGCATTCTTTTATCTGAACCCCCTTGCACTATAATTCATACTGTTATAGTAGGAATACTAAAAAACCAATTATTTTGAAAGTACTTTTTAACAGATGGAACATTGGTGTCTTGCAAAAAACCATTCCCGTACAGGGGTAAGCATGGATATTGTGGATAGTCATGTTGTTACAGAATTAGACCCTTCTATTGCCCATGAATATTACTCTCAACAATTTCATAATATTCTGGCCTGACGATCCACATTATTTCATTATATTGAACCATAGCTTCCTCAGTATGGGTCATCAAATGAGTCATTATTTCCTGTAAAAAAGAATTATCAAACATTCAAGTCAGATTTTAAATAAGAAAGTGATTTTTTTTGGAAAAAACACTGTTTGTGTAGGTCATTCGACAAGGTCCTTCGACGTGGTCACTCATGTAGTTTCTTTGATAATGATCCTAGTGCAACACTATTAGTGAAGTCCTTTTGGCATAGCTCAAATCATGAAAAAAATATTAACTTGATGAAATTTCAAGAGAACATTTCAAGATCACAAATCGATGGATCTAAGAGAATGATGTACGCAACGAGAGCTCTAAATATAGGAGAAAACACAAGTGAAGGAAAGAAAGGAAAGGTTGAGACCTATTTATAGGAAACAAAAGACCTACACATCATGGATGTGCACCTTACCTGCATGGAATACCTAAGAAACATATATGTGCAAAATGCTTTTGCAGCATAATTGTGTCATTCATTAAACCATCCTGATTTTTTTCGCCCAGACTTTCACCTCCTAGCATGACCCTCTTTATATATTTTTAATACAATAATGAGGGAGGCTTTTTTTGAGACTCTTAAAAAGATTCAATGAGTACATAGGAAAAATCAATAAATAATCCCAAATTCTACGTAATTTAGTAACATCAAACAACATTATGATCGAGGTACGCAGCCGAGCATCGTGAGAGAGCTTTGCGGCCGAGCATCGCAAACCAGCTACGCATCTGAGCTACACGCGAGAAGATTTGGGATGCCTCTATGCAGAGCACCTGCATAATGGAGCTATGATGAATAACTGCGTGGAAAAATATTCTTCGGCTAGGCCCATCTGTGCAGATAAATAGGACCCTTGGATCCCCATTTTCGGACTGAAAAATAGTGAAAGATACTCTAGTGCTCCCATTTTGCAGCTGTTTCACCTAAATCTGTCAAATTGTCTTAGGTAGTTCACTAAAATAAAAAATAAGGGATAATTAAAATGGATAGGCATGTTTCTATGTTCTTAAAATTCTCTTCATTCCTCATCCATACTGACATTCTATACCTGCGTGGAATGCTTGTGCACCATACCTACACAATTGGGCAATGTAGAGTACCTACGCGACACACCTGCACGAGGTACCCATGCGACCAGTTCAAATACCCTTCTTTAAAGAAATTCATGGTGGGGTATCACTTTCCTTGGTTCACTTATTCTAAAAGGGATACGTTTAATCCTTCCTAAACACCTCCTGACTTCTCAGAGCTTTGGGTAAGGCACATCATCATGTCTCCAATTTGGGTTGGTATTTACACAGTCAGAAGTTTCCCACATTCATTTCATGATTGGGTTAAGATTAATAGTATGTTTTTGGGTTTTTATATTCACATTCACTTGGAATTTTCTCCCAGAAATAGTGTTGGGATGTTTTCAATTTTGGAGGATGGTTGGTTACCTGCCTCGCCCTTTTTAAAGAGGTGACCCAGGATCTCAGTTCTCTGGTATGGAAGGTACACATCGCACATTCCATTCTTCGCAAATATAAGAGAAGTATCCCTATCCTAAGAGAACCAATTTCATGGTATCAATCCTAGTATAAGTCCCTCACCTTCACCCCTTCTTCCATACATTGTACCGTTGTCCAATATAAATAGAACTGAGGGGAGGCTCGTCACCTCGCCCTCTTCCATGGTTGATGCCCCCACTTTCATTAGAGGATGAAGAAAAGTGTGAAGTTTCATTGTTGAATCTTTCACATATTATTGTATCTCACTCCGAGAAATACTCATGTGGGCATAGAGATATGTGATGGTTGCAACATCAGTACAAAAAATCATAGGAAAGAACTATGAGAACTCTGATTCCTGTTCAAACCTAGATACGTAGGATTCCATTTCAGTGCCCGAACACACTGGATACCCTCCTCATGATCCAACATTAATTCACATAAATTGGGCATACTCTTTATGAAATAATCCCTTAATTTAATTCTCAAATAATCAAGGCATACTTTTTCAGGAATTAATCCCAAACTCATCTCTCTAAGAAGACTATACTCAACTATAAGACACATCGAACTATGTGGTCTTTGATTCCCATCCATATGAGATACGTAGGAAGCCTCCTTGAGGTTCAAACCCAAACCTTGAAATCAGCCATGTTATTTTTGGTCCATATTCCCAATAGGGTATAATTCTACTTGGAAACCTATTTCTTTTCCAACGTTCCTTGGGCTACTTCAGTATAAGTCCCACACTAAGTTTCAACTATGCACTTACAGCTTAGAGGTCCTTATCACATAACCATAAAAGGTATGATGTGTCCCATTATACAGCACCGAACAATGAGGGATATGATTCCTTTCACAAGGATACGCAGGTATCTCATTTTATGAGTACGATCCCAAGACTAAAACTCACATTCATCTCCATTAGTGACAATAAAATATATAGTTCCCCACTGAGTGGATTAATAAAACTGTATCATCATAAAGATGATTAGGAATAATTTCAGTTAAGTAAGTGATTGAAAATTCAAAGGTATTCCTATGATATACCTGGTGAGTTATTAAGGATTCATGAAAAAATATTTTAATTTTACAAAGAGAGTCCCAGAGTATACAATAATTCCCACCAAAAAGGGTGTGATGAGTCCGAACTCCCATCCTATCAAACAATGAATGTTTTCAAGTATTATAAAGTTCAAAACATATCTAACACCTACCTTTGAAAATCAGGTCCTCTTTGGATAATGATTATTTGGATGTTTCTGGTTCCATGAATAAATCCAATGGAAACCGCCTGGAAACAGTGATGCTTAAATCTAGAACGCACATTTCAAAGAACTAAAAAACAATAATATTCAAAAAATGAAACATTTTAGTACCATTAATATAAAATAATTCTTGATATAGTATATAAAAATTTATAGAAGATACATCATAAAAAGATGTATTTGGTTAATGTGACATTAATCTCACAAATATATAAAGTGAGATGAAAATCCATTACATAGCATCTAACCTATCTCATGTGTCATTATATTCCAGAATTAAAAACATATCATAATTATTTTAGTTCTTGAAAAACATTTACAAGTTTATCAGATCCTTTGTTTCAATTATTTTCATTTTTTATTCAAATAATAAATCATGTATGATTCCATTGAGTGTTTTTAACAATTTCATTTAATTTTTTAAAAACAACATTTCTGGTTAATGTATTGTAAAATTGTTCATTATTTAACATCTATACAGTAATACTAATGAAATCATTTTATATTTATATATCAATTATATTTCTAAAAATAATAATAATAATTTTTTTGATTAATTGACCAACGTTACACTCAAGGAGACAGTATGCATTATATAATCATGAGTAACGTTCCTATTTTTCATTGATAATTTAGGAAAGAAGGTAAGTGAAATAAATCATTCATGATTTTATAATTATATCATAAATACCAAATTTTGTAATCATATTTAATTTTTTATAGGATTCTTGTGATGTAAAATGAGTCACATCATTTAGAGGAGAAACTAGTCCACTCTTCCATGAACAATGTTGTCACTTTTTATGTGCGTAAAATTTCCATAAATAAAATGATATATATTATATTTCCCTAGAGAGAATTATTCCCTTAATAACATATAGAATTTTTTATGTATGATATTTTTAATTAAAATCATTTTATATACATTCCATGTATAGTGTGAACGTATCACGTCGCTTGGAGGGGGCAGATGTCCGCACTTCCACAAACGATGTTATCATTTTTACAAAAAATGGAAATTAAAAATATAAGGGTTATAAAAGAATCAAAGAATCCTAAATATAGAAATAATATTATATATCACATGTATAAACATATTTTCTACTATAATGGCCACCATGATTGGAGGTAATGGGAAAAAGAATAATCATCATTTTGTGAGTCGGTAATTCACTATACACGTAAAAAATATGTTTGTTATCCATTATATGTAGAAGACAGTATGTGTAGGACTAAAAAGTGACCTAAAGATTCATATTATATTTTTCATTCTATAGTTTCTATATAATAATTCTGTAATCAATATTTAGAGAGTGGATAATGGAAATTAAATTAATGTGCGTTAGGAATGACGTTTCATCTTAATCAGGCATCTCTTTGGGGTTTACACCAAAGTACTTCCATGGACTACATTATTTATAATGGGAGGATTCAAGGAGGAAGGGATGAATTTGGGGGAGTGAATTGGGAATATCATGGATGATCCTAACTATCTTGGGAAGTGTGAGGAAATGATAGGAATATACACCATTTATAATGGAGGAGGAGTATCAATCATGTAATATTTACTAAAGAAGGAACCTTGCCCCTGTTTCCTTATTCATTGTGGACCAATATTGTTATAAAGTCGAACCATGGGATCCAATAGTAAACATATGTCCTTCCAATGGATTTTAGATAAGTTTATATGTTGTTTGGGCCTCAAGGTTATGTTTTAGTCTCCATTTAAGCGTAATTTTACAATTTTCATTGTATTTAATATTAATTATAATCATTAATATTTTTAACAAAAAACAGAGGTTATTTTATAATAAATTATAAATTATTCTGATCCTTAATAAAAAATACATTTTTATAATTTCTTATCACATAATTGGAAGAATGTAAATTAAAATTAATCTTATGGATGGAATGACAATGCATGTTTCTAAAGTAAAATCATTATAAAGTTTTATATTTTTTATAGTAAATTTTAAATTGATATTTATTATAATTACCTAAATTATAATAATTGATAAAATTATTACATTATTTTTCTGTGAAACAAATTGAAGGAATAATTTGTACATATGTAAAAAATATATTAAAAAATAATTTTGAATTAATTTTTTTTACTTTCTACTTATCATTAAAAAATTAAACATCACAGAAAAATACTAAAATTTTACCCTGCCTAATTATTATGTTCTTATTTTAATATTTTATATTATTTTGACATATAATATCCCTATAAGTGTAATAATTTTATATTAAATTATTTCACTATTAAATGGAGGTAAAATATCCAAAATAAAAATAAAGGTTTTTATGTTTATTATTGAGTCTATTATTATATTATTTATATCAAATATATTAGATTATTTTGAAATACTTGATTGAATATAATATATATATATATATATCATTAATATTATTCACTAATTGTAATTAATTTAATTTTTTATGAAAAAAGTCCATTGTGAGATAAGAATTTTTAATATTTATTTTACATTCAATTCATTTGTATTATCATTTCTAATTAATGGGTAACTTATTAATTTGCATTGTATTTGTGTAAACCATGTAATTTAATTACTTAGTTTATATTATTAATAAAAATTAATTTATCTTATTGGTTATTATATTAGATAATAATATTTTGATAATATAATATTTTTCATTAAAACACATTGTTATGTTTAATACAAGATAATGAAGTAACTCTTTGTTCCCTCTAACATACACTAACTCATTGTTGCATACAATGAACGATATAAAATATATATGATTCATTTTAAATAGAAAATTTATTATAATTCATCAATATGTTATACTCCTTTACACACTTGGTGGTATGTTTTATACACTCTATCGAATACAATGTTCATTCATTAGATTTTTGGTGCAATAAATTCTCCCCACCTTAATTAAAATTCATCCTTGAAATTTACAATATATCATGAAAATATATTATTTGACATTTATTAGTTTTTGAATCGCACATCATTTGAAGGGTTTCAAATACATCCTCTATAAAAGAGAAAATGGGAATTACAAAGCCACTTGGACTAACAATTATCTGGGTCTCTAAGTATGAGGACATTAATTGAATGTAAAGATACCTACTTGGAGGATATGTGTAAATATTTATTGGGAGGTATTGAGGTTATTAATAAAAAAATTTATTGATCAATGCAATATTTACGGATAAAAATCCATAAATCTATGACGATTTAGTAGACCATCCATTAAAAAAAATTAAGGTATTAGGAAAACATATTTTTTAATCATTTTCCTAATTTTGAGTAAATATTTTACTCTATAAAAAAAGAATTAAATATAATTTCATCATTAATTTAAATTTCATTTGAAAAAAATCATAATTTTTATTCTTAAATATAATTATAATTCATCCCTCACCTCATGAAATGGGTATCCTAATAATAAATTTGATCACTAAATCACTAAAATATTTAGTGGACTATAGGCCCATAAAAGAGTGACTAGTCTAACTATTACTCTATAACTATTATCCAAAGTCAACATTGTTAATATATATATATATCTAAATGTAAAAATTAATAATATGGGATCATCAATAACATTTTTTAATCAAATTTATTAAATAATTAAACATCAACCAGTACATCACATAGGCCACTGGTAGCCGCAAAACCCTTATCATCATTCAGTCATGGGTTTAATCCCCACTACCATTAAAAAAAGATAGGGTGTCACACAAAATAAATTTTTTCCTTTTCAAAATAAATTTTAAATATGACATAATTAAAAATCTAATGTAATCCTTGAAATTTATTAATTAAATAACCTCTTAACTATGGGTTTCAATATATTCTCAATAAATAAATTTTTTATCAATTTATTTTATATTTACATCCTTTCATTTTAAAGGGTTTATCATTTAATAGTGGAAATTGACTTGAGAAATTCCACATTTCCTCATATTGAAGGGTAAAAATAAAAAAAAATATCTTTAGGATTAATTTCATTTCGTTCCATCATACAATTCATTTTTCCTTAACAATAATTTTTTATGTCTATAATTCCAAAACAAAAATCATTTCCTTGTTCCTTTGTGATAGTTTATTGAGAGTATCCTTCTACAATTATCACATGTAGGAAATTGATCTTTCTATTCATTAAGGCCTCCAAAACATGAGCTCAAAGAAACCTCAATCCTTATCTTAATTTTTGTGTTCAAGAGTGGGTAACATAATATATTATTATTAATATTTGGGGGAAATGATTTGGAAGAAACACAATATCCTACAATCCATTAAGAAAACTCATTTGGTAGCTTGTTTTCACAATCTTTTCCTACATGTTCGATGTAAAAATGTATCTTTTGGGTTCCAGAAAATAAGAGAAACTAGAAAGAATAATTTATGAAACAATAGTCATAGTGAGAATTGTATATAATCACTTATAATATATATAAATCATGAAAAAATATTTGTAAATATAAAACACATTTGGGATAACCTTAATCATTTTTTTGGTTTTCCATTTAATTTATTTCATGATTTTTAATGAAAACATAGATTATATTATGCATATCCCCCATGAGTGAAAATATAGGGTTATAGTAAGTCATGATTTCATGTACTAGGTTACGCTGAGTTCGGCCTGAAACACCTTGTTGGAGTTGTTACACTTAGGTACATATGTTTTATAACCACATATACTTGTAGTATCCATAAATCGGTGTATTTATAGTAATTAACACATAATACCTACCTCACCAAAATTCTAGTATGTTATTTTATACTTATCCTCCATTTCTATATTAGGTTTGCGCTCCCTAATCTATGTTTTCTGAATCTAGATTCCAATGATACTTCTAAACATCTTCTAATACCAATTGTAGAGAACCAAACCAAGATTTCATGGACTTGGTGTCTTATATCAATTATAATGTCATGATACCATGGAATCAAATACCTATGGACCAAAGAATTTAGTATTATTAGTAAACTATATACATAACTGAGTCTTTTATTAAAAATGAATAAACTAATCAAAAAATAATATCTTTTTTTATTTATAAATTAATAAACTTGACAATAAATCTAATCCATATATTATATCACTGAAAATTAATTATAGTATACTTCTAGGATTCTTGAAGAAAGAAATATAATATGGTTGAGTTCAAATTATATGTAGGAAAAAATATAGCAAATGTAAATGTGAATCAATGAGAGTATTAGTTATGGAATGGTAAATATCGGAAAACACATACCATGTACCTTCAAAACATATAAATAACTGAATAAAAAATATTATAATGTAATTAAATGAAATAATTGACCTTAAAGAAACATGATAAGGAAAAATAAATATTGTAAGGAATGGTACTCAATAAAATTCCATTTAATAAATGGATTAAAATTAAATGTATCCATAAATATGTCGACTCAAAATATCTTGGATAAATAATGACTAAAAATAAATGAGGGAAATTTGAAAATATTAGAAATCATTTCTAAGGCACATGAAACCCTATATTATCAAGACCTTTCACATGATGGTTTTAAATCATGAATAGAATATTATTTAATTTTCTCAACATACATTCCTCAAACAAACCTGTTGACGCATATAGTAGATATATAGAGTGTAAAACCCACAAATAATTTTATTTATGTGAATTTCTCATATTATGTAATCAAAATAAAATAAATTCCTACCAAAATAATAGTATTGAATGAGATATATAAATATCTCAATTATTCCATATTTAATAAAATAACAATTAATGTTAACAATGTGTGTAAAATTATGTAAGGTTTCGATTAATATCCATCGTATGAAAATATTTAAATTAAATAAAATATTTAAGGAAAATTTAGAACAATAATGTGTTTGTTTCAAGATAATGACAACAATCACAAATATAAGTGATATCTCAAAGACAATCATTAAAAACAATCTTGAGAAGAATAATCATTAAACTTTCCAAAGTGTTTCATACCACATTGAAATAATTGAATCATAATCATCGGGGATGAATGAAATTAAATGAGACATATAATTTCATCGGAATAAATAAATTAATTATATAATATGTTTCAATTGGCAGTATATAAATCATATATAATAAACTAGGTGCATAATTAAAAAATAAGTCTCAATGGGATGTAAATTGAGAAAAAATATCATACATATGAATCAACAGACCCAAAAGTAATAATAATAAAATAAAAAAATTTAGTACCATGAATAAAAATTAATTAATTCCATATTATATCAAAATGGATAGTATATAAACCACACAATGAAGTACGTGGTGAATATGGAATTTATCACTCCGATTTAAAATGTGAGATGAAAATCCATTACCTTGTGTCTGACAGCTATCGAGTGTCCTAATATACTTGAATAACAAACATATGGTCATTATTTACATGATTTAGACCATTTTCAAGTTTTTATGAACTTTGATTTCATATTTTTTCTGGTTTTACACAACTACTAACTCAATAATGTTTATGTTGGGTGTTTTGACCAATTTCATTTTACATGTCAAAAAACATTACTTGGTCAACTATGGTATATGGGGTCATTATATAACATATATAGAATTATAATAATGATTTATTTCTTGTATTTATAAATAAATTATACTTTTAAAACTAATCATTTATTATTTTTTGGAAAAATGAACCAAAGTTACAATTATGGAGACTATAGGCCATACATGCACATGTGTAATGATCCAATTTTTCAATGATCATTTATGAAAGAAGGTATGTTACTTAAATCATTAAAAAAATGTTATTATATAATTAATTTCATATTATATAATAATATATAATAATATATAATATTATTGTGGTGTAAAAAGAATCACATCTTGTCAAGGAGGTAGTAGAAGACTCATTAACGAAAGATGTTATCATTATATAATTGTGTAAAAGGTAATAAAGTAAATGATATGTATTTGTTTTCTAGAAAGATCATTATTCCGTTAATATAATTTTTTAATTTCATTTATTTTAATTAAAATAATTATTTTCACTTTACATTTATTGTGTTAATTAATCGCATCCCTTTGAGGTTCCACTAACCTGGACTTCCACAAATTATGGCATCAGTTTTACAAAAAATTTAAATTATAAAGTTATGTGATATAAAATAAGTACTGAATTCTAAATACATAATTAATATTATATATAACACATATATATTTTGTTTTCATCATAATGGTCACCAATATAGGTGGTAGAGGAAAAATGAATAATCATTTTTTTGTGAGTCAGTAATTCACAGTACATTCAGTATTATGTTCATTACCAATTAGATGGAGGTGAATGTTTTTGTTGGACAAAAAATAATCAGAAAAAGATCATAGTAAATTTATTATACTAATTTATATATAATATAGAATATGAAGCATTTAGGAAGGTAAAATGGAAATAAAATGAAAGATCATTAGGTAATTTGTTGGATCTAAAACAGGTTTCTCCTTTTGGTTAACATAAAAATACATCCTTGGATTGTGTTATACCCATATTGAAAATTCAAAGAAGATGTTATGGAATTCAAGGAGTAAATTGGGTAAATCATGGAAGAACTAATGTATCTTGGGATGTGTAAGGAACTTGGAGAAAAGGATGACTTTTATAATGGAGGAGGACTGTCAATCATAATATATTTTAGAAGAAAGGACACCACCCAAATTGTTTTATTTCAAGTGGATCTATAATGATCCAAAGTATATTCAATTGATTATTGGGTCTATATATTAAAAAAATGGATTTTGGACTAGTATATAGGTTGTCTTTTGCCTTATGGTTTTCATTTAGTTTGTTATTAAGCTTAATTTAAAGGTAATCGTTGAAATTAATTATAATCAATTTCAATAATATTTTAGGTAAAAACTATTTTTGAATTTATTATAAGTTATAAATTATAATTATTAAAAATATGGTATCAAAATTTCAAAATTAGAATCACATAATATGAAGAAATAAAATTAAACTTAATCCCAGAGACGAGATGACAAATGTGATTTTTTATTGTAAAAATGGCTTAATGTATGCCTTGATATTATAGTCAAATTTGAAGTGAAATTTATTAAAATTTACAAATTTTGATTTATTGATATAAATAATATCTAATTTATATTTTAAAAAATTAAATGTATAATTAAAACATATAAATAAATTAAATGATAAAGCAGATTGAATTAAATTTCACCATTTTTCAATATTCATTAAAAATTGAAACTTTAAATAAAAATACCAAAAAATCACACTAACCTGATTTTTATCTTATTATTTCATATATTAAATTTTTTTATATAAAATAATTATAAAATTTTTAAAATTGGATTTCAAATGTGTTATCTATTAAAATATTGTAAAAGATCCTTAATAAAAATATTAGATTTTATGTGTAATGTTGAGTTTATTCTTATAGTATATCTAGATAATGTATTGGATGATTCTAAAAAATATTTTATTGATTATATAACATATATAATTATTTTATAACATCAAATAACTGAAATTAAATTAATTTATTCAGATAAAAGCATTTATGAACATAAAAATAATAATATTACATCGATATTCAATTTTTTTTGATTTATTTCTAATTATTTGGTAACATATTAATTCATTTAATATTGGTGTAATAAATATATTTTCATAAGTTAGTTATTATTATTCATAATGACTAATTTAATTCATATGCTATTAAGTTAATTAATAATATTTTAATAATATATTAATGGATGTTAAAACATAGTCTTATGTTTTAAGAAACCCATTAATGGAATTCATTGTTAAATGTAATAAATAGTAAACCACTGTTTCAAATATTTAATGGTATAATTTTTTTTCTTTAAAATATGAATTATATTATAAATATTAGGGATATTAGATTCCTTTATACTCTTGGGGTTATGTGTCATACACGCCATCAAATACAATGTTCCTTATTTAGATGTTTTTGGTGTTACAATCTACCAAAAGTAATTAAATTGTGTCCTTAAAATATAAACAAATTCTTCATTAAATAATGTTCCATATTTCCTAGGTTTTTAATACCACACATTGATATTGGCTCATAAGATATCCTCTATTAAAGATAAGATCCAACGTTCAAAGGTCACAAGGTCTAACATATATCTCGGTTACTAAGTAAGAGAACATTAGTGGAATGTAGAGATACATACATGTAGGAAGAATTTAAATATTTATAGGAAGTGATTTATTTCATCCATAAAAAAACAATTGAATGATTAATGGAATGTTGAGGTCCACAAATCCATAAATCTATGATGATTAGTAGACCATTGGTTCAATAAAAATAAAGGTAATATGATTACAATTATTTATTATTTTCCTATTATTGAGTAACTATTTTACTGCATAATAACATTATGAAATATAATTTCATGATACATTTAAATTTCATTAGACCAATTTAATATTATGGTTATGATTTTATCAAATTATAATTCATCCCATACCTCCTGAAGTGGGTATCCGAAAAAATAAATTTTATCCCAGAATCACTAAATAATTTAATGGATCATAAGGACGATAAAATTATGACAAGTATAAATATTTGTCTCTAAATATTCTATAAATTCATTATAGATAAAATATTAATCTACAAAACTAAAAATATTATTACTATTACATTATTAATATTTATTAATCAAATTGTTTAAATAATTTTACATTAACGAGGACATCACGTAGGCCAGTTGTAAGGGAAAACCCCTTATTGTCTTTTTGTCACGGGTTCAAGCCCCACGACCTTCACAAACAAGATCAGATGTCACCCAACATACATTTTTTTCCTTTTTTGAGAGTATATTAATATATCTTCAAAATTGAATAAAATAGAAATACATGAAATTAAAAAATTAAATAACCTATTGACTATTCTTTTTAATACATTCTCAATACATAACATCTTCATCAATTTATTTCTTCTATGAATTTTTTAATGGTCAAGGGTCTATCATTTAAGAGTCGACATTAACATGGGAAATTCACAGGTTCCCCACATTTAATGAAACTAAACAGAAATGGATCATTACAATTAGTTTAAATTATATCAATAGTATTGTTCATATTTCATCTTCAATCCTTTTCATTATTTCCTTCATTCCCAAACATAAAACATTTAATTTTCCATTTGAAACACATTCTCGGCTGTCTCCTTCAAGAATTCTCACATATCTGAAATCAATACTTGTTTTCATTAATTTCTCCACCACTCATGATATTCGAATCCTCCACTATCAATTCATTGGGGTGTTCGGAAGTTGTTAATTATATATATTGTTAATATTTTTTTTCTAAAATTGATTTAAAAAAAACATGACATCCATCACTCCTTTAAAAAATATCTTTCTAGTTTATTTTCACCACATTTTCCATTATGTACGGTGTTTACAAGAATCCATTAGGTTCTAGACATTCATTAAAACTAGAACGATAAGTGTGAGCAACAACAATCATAATGAAGAAAGTATATAATATTGTATAAGACATTTCATTCTAGAAGAATTATTTTTAAATCAAAAATAGATTAATTTTAACCATGATTATTAATTTTGGTTATTCAATTAAATAATTTATAATGGTTTTGCAAAGAAATCATGTATAATCCAAAGAATATCCCCTTGAGTGCCAAACCATGTTCGTAGTATGGTCTATTCTTGTGTACCAGGTTACCCTGAGTTAGGCACGAAACCTCTTGTCAGAGTTGTTACTCTAGGTACATTTGTGCCAGAACCACATCCATGTGTAGTATCCAAACATGGTTTTACTTATAAGAATGCACACATAGCTTTTGTGTTACCAAGATTTTAGGACGCTCTGGTATACTTACCCTCAATGCCTAACTTAGGGTTTTAATCCCTAATATTTTTTTTAAAATCTATTTTCGAAGGATTTTGAAAAACATCCTCCGATACCATCTTTAGTGACACAACACTATATTTCCTGGAGACTATTTCTACTATCAATTACATTGACCTTATTAATTGGAATCAAATTCAAATGATCTTATGTTTTTTCTAGTCTTTTTAAAAAATATACATAAATGATTCTCGTACTATAAATGATGATACTAAATAAATAATAATTTCATTTTTTATTTCTTATTTATTATCATTGAGAATAAAAATAATATATATAATAAATCATTGCGTATATTTAATAGTACACTTCTTTGATCGCTAGTAAATGAATGATAATAAGGGTAAATTAAAATTCCCAGTAAGGGAAAATCGAGATAAATTAATAGTGAATCATTGAGAGTAATAATTAGGGAATTGTAAATAAATAAAAAACAAACCATGAAATGAAAAAACATATAAAAAAATATAAAAATATGGGATGGTAATTACAGGAAATACATTCTATTTAAATAAATGGATAAGGTAAAATCAAATTTCATGGTATGAAACTAAAATACATGATATTTAATAAGTGAACAGTAATTAACTCTATATATAGATATGTCGATGAAAAATATCATGGATGAATAATAACTGAAACTAACTATGGGAAATGATTAATTATTGGGTTCCATGTCTATGGAAAATGAAAACAGACAGTGTGAAGGCTTTTAGTAAACAAATTAAAATTATGAAAAACCCCATTTAATTTGTTAAATGTTTTGTATCTTGATAACTTGTCGATCCATCGATGGGTTATCTAAAGTAAAGACCCCACCCGACATTACATGTCCAAATCATTCATCATATTTAATAATTAAAATAAATGATATTTCTTATCAAATAAATATATTGAATGAGAAATTCATAGTTATCAATAATCCCGAGTTGCATAAATAATTGTCAATGTAAACATTGTATGTAAATGATATATATTTTAGGAAATAATAATATGAATGATATAAAATTATAGATATAAAAGGAATGTTACAATAAAAAATGATTATAATAATGTGATTTTTTAATAGAATGATAATGATCTCCAATGGAATTGAAATTGCAATGATAATCACTAATAAAATTTTGGGGATAATAATCCGTAAAAATTCCAATGTGCCCCATATCACATTGAAACATTTTATCATCATATATATAAAGGTATGATATTAAATGAAACATATAATATCATGATAATTAGGATATTCATTATATATTAGGTGTCAATGGGAAGTACATACACCAAATAAAAAACTAGGTGCATAACTAACAATAAGTCTCATTGGAATGTAAATTGAGGTGGAATTCATTACATAGGAATTCAAACACCCAAAAGTAATAATTTGAAAATTACTCATTTTAGTATAATTAATATAGAATAATTCATGATATATTATATCAAAATTAATAGTAGATAAAACTTAGAAATAATTATGTGGTGAATATTACATTTATCTTAATGATTTAATAAGTGAGATTATAATCCCTTACCTTGCGCCTGACTTGTATCGTGTGTGTTTATATTCCTGAATTATAAAATAATGTTAATTATTTACTCAATTCATAAAATTTATCATTTTTATCATAAATTTTATTTTAGTTATTATATTTTTTTATTCTAATACTAAATCAATTATGTTTACATTGAGTGTTTTGACCAATTACATTTTATATGCCAACAAACATTGGGGGTACACTATGGTAAGGGTTGAAATTATATAACATTTATAGAATTATAATAAAGAAATAATTATTATATTTATACATAAAAAATACTTTATTATATTCTATTTATGGTAATGAAAAATGATGTTACAATCATGAAGATGGTATGTCATACGTACGCATAAGTAACATTCGCATTTTTCGATGATCATTCAAGAAATAACGTATGTAACATATTTTTTTCAAGATTTTTCATTATATGATAATTAAAATATTATTTGGTCATATATAAATATATATATTATTTTTGTGATGTAAACAGAATCTCCTCCAGTTGAGGAGGCATTAGTCCACTTATCCACGATCGATGATATCTATTTTTAAGTGTGGGGATTGGTAATATAGAAAATTAAATAAGAAATATTAATAGAAAGATAATTATTAAATTAATATCATATATATGTTTTTTGTAACAAAAGTATTATTAAAATCACCTTTTATACATTCCATGTTTAATCTCAAAAAATTTGAACACATTGAGGGGCGATAGGTCAGACTTCCAGAAATGATGTTATTGTTTTTAAAGAAAATGGAATGTATAACGATGTGGGTTATAAATTAATTATGTAAATTAAATAATAAAAAATTAAATATTGAATATATAAACAGTGTTTCTATCATAATCCCCACTATGAGAGGTGGTAAAATAAAAATAATCAATCATTATTTCGTGGGGAGGTAATTTTTCGTAGACGTAAATAGTATGTTTGTTTCCCCTTAGAGAGTGGTGTGTGTATGTGTAGGTCAAATAATTACCTTTAATATATCCATGTATATTTATGATTCTATATATTCTATATAATCATTAAATAAATAGAGTTGTGGGATTGGAGAATGGAAATAAAATTAATAAGCATTATGAATGATGTTACCTCTTAAACAGGTATCTCATTTTGGTTTTCACCAAAAGACATACATGGATTAATCTCTACCAAATGAAAGATATAAATGATAAAAAGATGGAGGTATGTGAGTGAATTGGGATTATCATAGATGAACCTAGGTTTCTTGAGAGGTGTAAGGAAGTTGGAGGAAAATATGCCTTTCACAATGGATGAGGAGTGTAACTCTTGTTGTATTTTAGAAGAATGAACCCCAACCATATTTTCTTATTTCAAGTAAATATAAAAAGGTACACAGTCAATCCAGGGTTGTATATGGTCTCTTTATGAATATTAAATGGATTTTGGAATAGTATATATATGTCATTTTGGGCCTTATGTTTCTTGTTTAGTCTCTCATTATATTTCATTTAACAGTATTCATTATAATTAATTTAATTTTTTTGACTAATATTTTCTGTAAAAAACTATTTTGGCCAAGTTATACATTATATATTATGAATATTAGAAATATGTAATACTTTTTTTGAAATTACCATTACATTAGTGAATGAAATAAAATTAAAATTAATCATGTAGATGGGATGACAATTTAGGTTTTTAAAGAAAAAACATTTTTATGTGTTCAAGGTTTTTATTGGAAATTTAAAATTTAAATTGATTAAAATGACCTAAGTTTGATTTATTTGTAAAACAATTATATAATTAAACAATAACATAAATTATAATTATAATTTAACTTTATAAAAATATTATAAGAATAAGATGTGTACATTTAAATTTCTGTATTTTCAACTATTCATTTAAGATTGAACGTTCATAGAAAACTAAAAAACAAGTAACCCTAAACTAATTTGTATGGTCTTATTTCAATGATTATGTTCAATATTAAAAATAATATTATAAAAGGGTAAAACATTGTATTTAAAATGGTGTATCTATAAAAAAGGCAGTAAAAGTTCCTTAATAAAAATATAGGTTCTATCTATAATGTCATGTGTATTTTTATATGATATCTATCGAATATATTTGATAGCTATAAAAAATAATTTTTTTAATATATAAAATATATATAATTAATATAATTCACTAATTTTAATTATTTTATTTAGACAAAAAACCTTTCTGAAGTTAATAATAATAATACTTATTTATATTCAATTGGTTGTATATTCATTTATATTTAATCGATAACATATTAATTAATTTTATATTTTTGTAAACCATATATTTTCATATGTTAGTTAATAATACTTATAACCTCTAATTTTATGGCTAGTTTATTATATAAAAAAATTATATTTTAATAATAAATCAATGTTTAGTAAAACTATGTCTTTCATTTAACACAATCCATTAAAGAAACCCATTGTTACCTATCACATACCCTAACTCATTATTGTATAAATTAGAAGCTATTTAATATATTGTATTTATTCAAACCTTTATATATTTTTTAAATAATTGGGATATTATATTCCATTACACACTTGATATTACTTTTGAAACAAACTGTTGAATACAATTTTCCTTCTTTATATATTTGGGGAAATACAGTCACTAAATGATTCCATAAAGAAAATGGAATCACATAATATTAAAATAATCACCAAAAAACAAAGACCAATAGTTGAATAAAACTATAAATCATAGGAAAAAACATATAGTAATAAAAAAATCATCCTAGAAAACATGTTCATTTTTATATAAGAAGGATATTATACATCATTGGACATTATAAGTACATCACAATAGAAATATTCAAAATATCACTTCATCCAAATAACTAACAATTCCAAATGGAATACATTGAAAATGAATACTAAGTATTTCTATTCTAATGGACTCTCTTTAATAAATCTCCAATGGATAATGCAGTAATTAACATTAAATATATAATAAAATCTAGAATTATTCACCTTTTTATAGGTTTTCAACCTCTTCTAGATAATATAGTGTCAAGGACCCATATAATAAGCTACCTATAACACCATAAAAACAACATAATATATTCCACTAAATAATTTTTTAGTATAAATGATACAATAGAACCACTTTTACTATAATCAAATATAAACATTAATAAATAAACATCTCCATGAGATCTCATAAAAAATCCAAAATCATTGTGTGCACCTAATCATATATGTTCATTTAGTTTGTATTCATTTTTGGATACATATTTCATCCAATATTCCCCATCAATAATAAATCTCATGTATTTTCCTAATCACACATTAAATTTATAATACTAATCAAAAAATTTCATTTCAGCTGAAATTTGATGGTTTGTTAAGAAATGTGTCAATGAGTTTCATGGAACAACATATTATAATCCATTATAATGAATAACAATGAATTATTCTTAATATAGACTTGATAAAAAATTCATTTAATCCTATATATTTCATTAAATATTATTATAGAATATCATTTAATTCTGATGTGATTCTAGTGTAATGTTACATTGGTTTTTGAGTCACACATTATACATACACTCAAGATTATATGCTGATATATATCTAGATAAATTTCAATTTACTTCATCATTTAATATGGTATAATACTTTCATTACAACATCCCTAAATATTAAATTCTTCATTATTGAAAAACTAAATGATTCTATCTATATATATCTTTGTATTCGTCATCAGTTCATATTTGTAACATATATAGAGACAACCATATTTAAGAAAACATGTATTGTTATTCTTCATAAATTTTAACATTCTTTTCCTAAATAAAATTCTCATTCTGTATCCATTACATAAATGTTATGCAATGTAGGAGTTTAGAAAAATTCCTCCTTTCATCATACAGTTTCAATAAGATCAGTTACATATTTATCTTCAACTTCAATCAAGAATTTTTTTTATAAGTGGATTTGGGGTCTATGATTCAAATAATTGTTATCCTTAGGGTTTAATTGGATCTATATTATTTCATTATTTTTTTACAATCAATATTTTTTTTGTTAGGATTAGAGTAGAAACCAAAATATATATAATACAAATTCTCATTTTAGGTGTATGCTATATTATCATATTCATATCTTTCCATGCACTTATACCAACTACTAGGTAACTCATTTAATAATTATAATAGGTCATATTTTAACCAATAAATCCACAAAATTATCCATTCAATATGAACATTATAATTCATTATATAAGGAAAATATTTGGTCACATAAAAAAACCCAAATCATCAGTTATAGTGATCAAAGTAACTGAAGGATCCCCATGGGTAGGGAAATTGTTACTACTATTAAAAATATATAAAATTGTAATTATTTAAACACATGAAAAACAAAAAAACAGGATATAATCATCCAAAAACAATGTGTACACCAAAATAGTAATGAATAAAAAAGAAAAAACTACATAAAATTAAAATAACTAGAACTAAATATATATCCAAAATAACACATAACCAGCATTAATTATCACTACATCCCACCGCCATGTCATAATTTTCCCCTATTGTGGAATCCCACCAACACTAATGGGTTATTTTACATTACATATTCATAATGTATAAAATTATACAAGTTTCCTAAGGCACATGAATAATGTGAGAAACACTTGACCAATAGGATCACACCATGGAATTTCAAATTAGCTCATATAAGATAAAAATATAAATATAAAATATAAATAATGCATGGAAAAGTAATATTTTATAAAATTCATAATATATCATACTTTCAAACCATTTAAATGGAAAGAATATAGAATGTATAAGCATGATTGACAATTAAAACAAGCATAAATATAAATATTAGTAAATATGAATTCATATATCATTTTATAAATATTACACTATCATAATTAATTTTAAATAATTTAAACATGGATTTAAACCTCGGGGTTAGTTTTATAAACTCTCGTGGACCACACAAATTCTGTGAAAAATGTCCATGCACATGAACACATCCCAAGATATCCAGCCGAGAGGGAATAATATTCTAGCCCAAACAATGAGTGTTTAGTCCTCATAAAAATATAGAATAATTATCATAAATAATCAATTCATAAATAGAGATAATAAGTGCCTATGATACATTAATGGGATGGAGAACAAAAATACATAGGTTCCCTTATTTATCAATGAAATCCTCTTGAGTTCAAATATTTTATATAATATTGTTTTCATCAATAAATATTCAAGAAAACCAAAATCATGTTTTCTAACACGCCATTTCATTTAAAAAACATTCAAATGGGTTTTCTATATAGAATCATACCATTTTAACCTTTTCATCTCAACATAAAACCACATTCTTGAAATAAACACTAGTTTTCAAATACATTGTTAATGCAATTCAATCTAATTCCCTACCAATTTAAAAAAGTTACCCAGAATCTAAATCAATCCCCTTTAAATCATTGTATGATTGCAATTAAAATTAAGTAATAAAAATATTTAAATTGATATTGTTCAGATTATGAAACCGCATTCATTAATAATGATTGAAACCATGATAATCCATAACCTGTGGTGGAAGAGGACAGGTTTAGGTGTTTTAAATTCTATATCAATAAATTGAAATTGTTAGTCGCTTATTATTGAGAAATAAATTACAAAACCCCATCCAATAACTCACTCAAATGGAAATAAAAAATATAGGTAAGAGGTTTATTGATGTAATATAAATAAAATAAATCATGATATTTGTTTAAACCCCTAATTAATAGTATATGAGGTTAGAGTAACCATCCTAAATAATTAGGCCTCATTTAGGTGTTTCCTATTTTAAAACCATAATCACCATTTCTATAGTCTTTACTACCATGGCATCATGGCATCACATAGAAGACTAACCATGTACTCTTTATTTGTCCTAGTGTTGAAAACCATGTTGGTTTTTTCTATAGACTACCTCCACCACACATTTGTTGAGGCTTGTTGGTCATGGCATACATGGTGACCACAAATATGCCACACCTGTGACGACAACCTACATGTGGAGTGGTGGTTCATGTTTATTAGAAATAATATTCTCTAAGGAAGGTCATGTCCCCCCCACATCATGGCGATACATTTTATGTATACAAATACCAGAAACAAGTTTCCAAGACACTATGGAACCCAATACTTCTGAAACTAGTTTTCACCATCTTAAAGATCAAAATAAAAACATAACCTAAATAGAAAAATAATTATACCTACCATATATCCATTAATTCCATATATAATCTAATCATAATGAATGATCCTCAAATTTATGGTCCCAATATTCTCTAATCATTCACTCATTCTCATAAATTCCATTAGAATCCACAAAATTATGCAAGAGAAAATGAGAATTTGTTATATACATCTCATGGAGAACTATCACTTATAAATCAATAATACAAACTTGTTGTTTTGTCACAATAATATAAGGACCCACTCTATAAAACTACAATTTAATTCCTAATATCATTAATGAATATATTTTTTTAAACTAAGTTATGTTGGACACAAAATAGACCTATATCTATCTAAGTTGGAAAGGAAACATGGTGTTCCAAATTTATTATTTTCCCAATTACCTAATGAAGTCCCACATATATTGGTTCCAAAAACCCCTTAACATCAATCCATCAGTGACGTACACTATAGGAGTCTCTTAAGAACACATGTTCACCCACTATAACTCCCATGGAATTCAATGATGATCATTATATATCTTAATCATTATCTAAGTCGTTTTCTACCTCTAAAAATAATCTATATTTTCATCATCGTTACCATGAACAAGAATGCTTCCACTAGGGAATAATCACAAAAATTGGACCACTTATGTGGATGATTACATGTTGAAACATAGAATCCCTCCAAGGGTGTAACATTAATGGTTTTCTAGTAGTTATTATTATTGTATAAAATTTCCATTCTTAAATGGAAGTCCCCTGATCATCCAGAGATAATGGATTGCATATAGAAATTATAATATGGAAAATAGTATCTTTATTAATGGAAATACCAAACTACACAGTTGTCATGTATAGATATATGAAGAATTTAATTAAGAATCATGATGTCCCATTCTATCTGTCTATCATAGAATATTACATATTTCTCAACATGAAGTGGGATCCAATTACCTCTCAGAGTGCACAAAAAATTGATATATAATAGTTAGTTACCAATTAGAAATAATGAGAGAAAGATATTAGTATAATCTACTCATATAATTCACATATAGATATCCCAATTCCTCTACATTAGTAGGATCTTGAGTGGTAGTGAGATAAAGTTTAATTTTATTCCTCACTAATGATATAGATTACTTTTCATTTGGTGTATGTTGAAACCAAACAATGAATCTCATCATTATCTCATCACATGTCCATTTTGGCATGGGTTTTGGTTTATGTAGACATTAAGGCTTCATAATCATGTTTTTTTCTTTCGTTATTGGTATATAAATGAGAAAAATATCAACGATGTTAGATTCTATGTAGGGAATCTATAAATAATTCCACATATCATAAAAGATCATATTCCAGCCTAGTTAAAAATCCCGTTGGGAATGATGGAAATCACCCATTATAACCTTAATCATAGGTGTTAGAATAACATAATATTTCATATGGAAAATAAATCTTTCTAGAGATAGATATTATTCATCAATGGAATTTAAACCTTGTACTAAGTTAAAAACACCAAGGAACTCATCATCAAGAACTATCTATTATAGTCTCATTACATGAAGTGAGTGTGTCAAGTGAATACCTTATAAAATGAATTTGATCTCATCCCCACAAACAACAAATGTAATAATAACACAGAGTGCCCAAAGGTTTCACTTCGTTGACTATTATTTTTCACCCATGGGTGTAATGTCCCTAAAAAATATTTAGTAACGATGTTACAAATTAAAGAGTTATATATATTGAAATATTGAAATATTTTTGGTACTCCCCCAATAACTTATTTATGTGATTCATGACTCTCTATAAAACAATATAGTTCAATATTATGTGCTAGATTAAATTGTAATCGATTTTAAAAAATGATCTTTCACAAAATATTAAGATCATAAATCACACCAATGAGTATTATATTATGTGTGGTACTATTATTACCATGCTATTAAGGCTTATGAGAACCATGTTACCTCTTATGAACAAGATTTTTGATGTCACGAACCAAACCCAAACATAAATCTTCATAATATCCACATAACGGTACATATCCTCTACAAGATCTAGATGTGGATAATAAGTCATCCAATGATTCAACTCATCATTATAATTATAAAAATTTTAATCCCAAATGATCTTCACTCCATTGCTTGTGAGACCATTCAAGAAAAGGAAGCTACCATGGGACACCATTTTTGTACAGATAGTAATAACATTCAATATTTAAAAAGATATTAATATAAATAACATTATGATTATAATCACATAACAATAAACATTGATAATATTATGAATACCTAAAATACAATTTTTTGAGGCCATGATTCCAATTATATCCCCCTATTGAATCTATAATTTTATTATTGGTACTATGTCATATTGATAGTGACTAATCAAAATGTCCAAACCTACTCTCTAATGAAACACAACATATGTGTTAAAAAAAATAAAGAGGGAATAAATATCAAATAAATTTTTCATTAATGGTGAATAAATTGTGATGGAATTACTCAAAGTCATAGGAATGTCATCTATTCCCACTAGAGACTCATCCATCTTGTGTTGTTGCTTCTTTCCAGATACATTAGTCTACAACCCATCATGATAGAAGTACCTGATTGTGCCATATATCCTATTTGAAATATAGTTCATTTTAGAAAATGTGGGGTGGAAATATTTTGGATATACCTCCTTATGTGACCATAGTATCAAAAAATGTTGAAAATATGTGGTTCCTCTTTATAATCATTCATAGGGTGTCCAAACATTACATATCAAAATTAAGCTAGTGGGCTTATACTGGACTCTATAAATGATATATAGGATGTTTTCTTCTAGTGACTCTGGTACTATTTATACAATGTGGAATACTTATATTTTTCATCCCATTAATGGAAGCACTAAATATTTTACTCTGAGTGGGAGGAACTCTAACAATCCATATCTTTCATGGAACGTTAATTTTCACCATTAGATCCCTATAAAAAAACATCATCATTAGAGGTGATATTTAACCTAAATACATGATATTGGATACATAATATGAAAACCATAACAATCATTCATGCCATTAATTTCCTATTCAATTCCATATTAGGTGAATGCTAAGAAATACAAATAAAACTATCCGTATAATGAGTCACTATATAATCACCATGATGATGGTTGAAAATCAATATTTATTTTTTCAAATACCATTTATTATATATATAATAATTGTATTAAATGGATTTTGATTCCTTTCCACTTAATGAAATCCTTTTTTCAGAACTACATTACCCCACTATATTTTTTTAATGCACTCATATACCAATGAGACACACTATACCTTAATGAATTTTGGAATCTATAGAAAATGGAAGAGTTTCTAAATCATTCCCAATAAATAAACTACCTATTTAGGGTCATTTAATCATTATTAATATGCTTTTTGGATGAATAAATTCGTAGTCATGATCTCTACTTTCATTCCATCAAGAATCTAACCCTATAGACTAAACATCGAAGGTGTAGCTCTATCTCCCAATGATTTTGTTGTCTATACTGCCACTAATATAATGTTTTCATCAATTATATGAATTTATTTCTATATTTAGTAGATATATAATCATTATTGGGTATACATTTTATTAGGTGAATGATACCATAATGATTAAATAGAAAACAATTATACATTAGTTAAGAGACAACGTATTATTAACTATATCAGTCAGGAATCAACTTGGGAACACAAATATTAGATCAATGTTTGGGAAACGTAAATAAAAATATCATTATACCACACAAATAAATTTTTTCATAAAAATCCCATGGTAAATTATGACTCGGTATTATGAGAAATCTCAAAGATATCACTCTTAACCTATTATTTATGTCCTGAAAATATAATCGTATGTCTTCCATGGCATCCGAAAAACATAGACATCGAAGAAGTGACCCAACCGCCATTTCATAAGAGTTTTTCATGAAACATAAACGGTATTATACAAAACATGTATTTTACATAAAATATTCAATACCCCAAAGGGTGTTCCTGGGCCATGGGACTAAGGGACTAATTATTGGTAAATAATAACCATCTAGGGGGAATGATTTAGGCATACAAAAAATTAAAAAATTAAATGAATAAGCAATGAATCTAGAAATATTTGGTATTCCAATACATTAATCAAGATAAAGTACCAAATTATAGGGAAAATGAAATCCCCATAGGGAATATCAATCCAAAATATCACAAAGACTAATGATGATAACACTCTCTATCTCCACTAAGACACAAAATATTTTTTCAAAAACACCTACAGCCTCCAATAATTTTTTTTCAATTTTTGTATTATTAGATATATAATTTCAAGTCAATAATAATGAAGTATGATGTATTTAAGGTAAAATAACCATATAACATATCACCAAGATAGTTCATAAGTACTAATTAAAAAATAATCCATATATGTGAAATTATAAATAACACATTACCTTGAAATCTGTTTCAAATGATATAATAAAACATGATTTCTAATAATTTAAATTATATGTATATTGTATGATAAAATTTTAATTTTCATAAATATTATAATGAAATATTATTTCAATCCAAACATGCAAGAATATATTATTTTATAATATTTTTAATTTAATAATTCATCTTAAATCATAGAATCGTGGTAATAAGGCTTGGGGATTTTTATATCATGGCTCAATGACCTCACACACAATGTGATATAAGACTCTATGTGTGAAAACATCACTAGATCTCATAAACATTTGTAATAAGAGTCTACCAACAATTTAAATCTCTACCCTCATTAAAATATAGTTCATTAAATTCATTAATCCTTCTATTTATGGTGATATATAATTCTTAGTGTTCTTTTATGGTAGTACCCACTTAACTAACAAGGCTCTCATGTTTCCTAAAAAATCATTCAATGGGAAACTCATTCATCTTAAATAACTTTCATCAATCAGAGTTTTTGATGTTTGAAATCATTTTCTCAAAAATTCAATTTAATTTCAAAAATCAATATAAAATAAATTTTCATCAATATTGATGCATTTTAAATAAATTTAATTTATTTAAAATCAATACACAATTTTATTCATTTATTTGAAAAGATTCATCTTCATTTCATTATTTAAATAAGTCAATTCAATTAAAAACCATTATGATGAAATCAACACATTATTTTCAAAGCCATTACTTCAATGTACTCATCAAATTCAATTCTTTTTAAAACCCATTTTCAAGAATCCTTATTCATTCATTTGTAAATAAGTAGGAATCCATTTCAAAAAAATAATAATAAATGGTAACAATTGATAGTTACTATATTAAAAAACAACCCACCTTTAGAATGAATAAAATCATTATTATTCCAAACCTATCAAGGGGAGAGGTAGATATTTCTTACTCATGACTGTAGACATAAAAATAATATTTCAAAGCTACTACATGCTGAAATATGGGATTCAAAAAACAAATAGAAATAGATATTTAAAATAATGTGATTATAAAAACGACTTTAATATATTAAAAATTATCATTGTTATAGATTAAATCCACACATTGGTTTTCAACATGTCTAGTGGGAATAATCTAAAATAACCTGGGGTCATTCAAGAATTCATTGTCTAAAAACTATCATCACCACAACCCAGTGTAACCCGCCATGTAATGTTTGATTCAAAAAGTGAATAATCAGGGGGACTAGACATGACCCAATAAAGAAGAACTCATAGTTTTGGCCTAGAAATGGCCTCCACAAAACCATTGGTGAGGATAGGTGAGAATGGATCATAGGGAACCCAGAAAAGTCAGTAACTAGGACAATTAACTGCACTAAAAATATTGGATCAAAAAAATTTACACAAGAGGATCCAAGGAACCACGTAGCCTCCACCATAGACATTTTGATGAATATTTTCAATAAAAATTAAAACAAAAATTTTCATGTCACCTTACAAAACCGCACAACATAAACTAAAAATAAACAACTAAAAGATTAGAATAAAACATATATGGGACTTGGTAGTCATCACAACCCCTTCACTCAATATATCTAGTAACTTATAGTATCTCCTCTGTTCTCAAAAAACCAAAACTGAATGATATTTTTCTCCAATATGTTACATTTTTATATCCTCTATACTCTGAGGAAATATATTTTTCTCCATTCACTAAATATTTTATTTTATTATTCAATTAATTATTTAAGACTATTTAAAACATTTAATTCTTCATTAATATTATTCCATGACATCTTCAATAAATAACATTCCATAAATAATTCCCTCATTGTTATGCAAATATTTTATTTCGAAATAATAACTCCTTTTAAAATTAAAAATTTCTTCTATAAGATAATAATTATTCTTATATATCATTATCAGAACCGTTATTTTCAATTATCGCATTATAATTCCCCTAAATTTTAATAATCAAATAAATTGTTCTAAATGATTTACATATAGAGAATCTCTATCAATTGAAACATTCGGTAACTATGTAATTTTGGAATAATTTTTGATGTAATTCTCTATAATTGATAGAATAACCCCAAAATTTTCTCTATATTTTTTTGGGCCTCTAATTCATTATGTTCACCTTTAATCTGAATTTTCATTTCTAGTACATATTCTAGATGAGTTTCCTCTTAATTATTATTTTAATATTTATTTTCCCCATTGGTATTCATCAATCCATTGAATAAAATTTATTCTTTTTTAAATAATTCATGGTAATTACTATAATTGTATTATATATTAGAAAATAATTATTTTAATTGGAAATTAATTCTTGACGAGTATATCTATTTTTTAGTATTTATAGGGTTAGATTTTTGTTCTAATTCTGTAAATTATTTTTCTTACCATATCACCTTCAATCCTCCATGGGAATATCTATGTAATTTAGAAAACCATTCTATAATTTATGAAATCCAATTGAACCCTTCCTCAAAATTGTTATTTTCCGTACATGAACATGATTCCAATAAGTGAAATGAAATTTTCACACACATCTTCTTCTCTATTGTTTCCCATATTGAAATCATGTTTTCTTGAAAATTTAATTATACAATCATTGAAGAGTTACTCAAAAACCATTCAATTTATGGATCAATGTATTATGAAGGACATAAACATTTAAAACTGTCCACTAATAGTTCAAAAATTATTATTTCTCAAAATAAAGACACATTGGGATTATATAATGGTCCAAATATCCTTATTATTTTTTACATAGTATCTATGTAATTTATCTCATAAGCAAGTCACCATGATGATCGAATAACCATAATGATAAAATATTAGAAATCTCTAATTATTTTTCTAACATTCATTATTAAATCATTGAATTTATTATGAATCACATATAAGTAAGATTCATTTAACATTAAATATACAATGTGATAATTTTTATTCTTTCCTCATTAAAAAATAATGGATGTGTAGATAAACACATTCATAAAAAAATCACATAACTTGAATTAATATAAATTATTTTGTGACATATGTGTATTTAAGATACTATTATTTTAATTGGGATATAATTTTAAGATCACCCACTTGTATTATATTAATTAATGAAGATATGAAATATTTTCCAATAAACCATACATTTTATCTCATTTTATTATTCCAAATTGAAAAATAAAATCTTCTATAGTGATTATTTAATTTTTTGGAGGTAATTCACATTACAATGATCAACTATGGATATTTTTCCATGAACTATCCTTGAACTCTATTACCACATGTTGTAAAAACATGTCATATGAATCCCTAATGGGGAGCTGAAATAAGGTTTCAATTAATCATCATACAATCAATATTTTCTCTCTATAGGATGTAGTAAACGTAACCTATCAATACCAATAATGTATTTAAACCTTATAAATATGAAAATTAAATTTAATGACATAATTACTTTTACTATATTCATCCAAAAATTATATATCATTGAAAATGTAATGTGACGAGGTGTCATTGTTCCATGAAAATAACTATACTATGATATTATTCTAGTGTTTATGTAATGAATAATTCTGAACCAATGACTTGTCCATCTGTGTATTTATCCTCTATATATTTCATTATAAATAATTGTTAAAATTACATGTGTAATTTTCTCATAGTGAATACTAATAAATAATAGAAATTATATGATTTAAACGTTTTTCAAAAAAACTATAACTAGGAAAACAATTGTTGTAATCAATAAGGTACTTCGGAAAAAATCTCACTTGAATCCCAAGATGTCTCAAAAAATATTATTTTTCTAAAATTTTATTAAATTGATACAAAATAATTCAGTATAATTAACTACATTCTTCTTAAAAATTCCAATATCTTATTCCACTACAACTCCATTATTGGCACTAAAAACTTCACTGATGGTAAATTCACAAATCTCATAAGAAATAATTTCTATAAAAATTTTAATTTAACAAATAAATTTATAACCTCCAAAAATACATAGATTATGGAACAAACATGTAAAAATAATATAGGTTTTCAAATTAAGGTTTCATAATTTTATAAAAATATCCTTTTAATTTTAATCAACAAAAAAATATGATCATTTACCAATTTTATTTTCAAAATTGGATTCACCCAATTTTTTGTTCCACCTCAAAACACAATGGGATTTTTTTATATTGTTAACATATCAATAATAATATAACCCAAGAAAAATCCAATTAAAATGTTTTCAATACAGTATTTATTGCATTTATAAGAAAAATATATTCCTAAAATGGATATTTTAACCTTCCCTAGTCATTTACATAGAAAATACAAAATTATCGTTACCTTTATATAAACTTAATTATAATAATTCTCTCTCTAACTATGATTTTTTAACCATAAGTTGTTACCATTACTAAATCCACCATCCATGTAGCAAGTTATCTCTTCCTTTTTAAATGGAATTTGGAATAAAATAATACAACATTTATTAAATTATAGAAAGTAATCCACCATCCAAAGTCATCCTGGAATCTGTCTAATGGAGTTTTTATAGGATCTAAAATGAGATACTTATAGGAATTTACATCTTCCAATGATGATATGTCCAAGGAGCCTGGGGTCAAAGCCAGATGTTTTTTATCTAAATGATTCGTTTTATAGTATGGAACTCCCATGGCCTTGCATCTCGAGGGAAGTTTGAATTTGTGGCTATAGAAATTATGAAATATACGGTTTGTGTAGCAGCAATTCTGGATCACAAGAAGAATTTATCAATGATTGGGGACTTCTCCCATAAGTGACATATGTAGGAATGCATGCATGTTGATTCGGTTAATAATTTTATTTGGATATTCTGGAAAAAGAAGGTTGATGTTGTCCTTGTTAAAGTTAGGGATCAGTTCATCATAGTAAAATTTAGTACCAGTTTTGATTGGATGTATATTTCATTTGTCTATGTTATTTGTGAAATGAGGAAGAGGGAGATATTATGGGAGGATCTGGATGAGTATGACTCCGAAGATCTCTCATGGATTGTTGGTAGAGATTTTAATGTGGTTTTAGACATGTATAAAAGGAAAGGAAGAGGTGAATTTCCATGTGTGGCTAGTACAAGATTTGCATAGTTTTTGGCGAGAAAAGGCCTGCTAGACATGGGCTTTCATGAGGACCATTTAACTTGGTGTAACAATTGGAAGGTTAGTCGACGTTGTTGGACCAATTTCGACCGATGTTTGGAAAATGTGCGTGTTATCTCTATGTTTCCCGATTCCATGGGGGACCAACATACACTGGCGATTTCGGATCATTCTCTCCTCCTTGTATCTCTCTTTCCTAGGCAGGGTGGCGGTGAGAGGATCACTTTTCATGATCACTAGATAGAACATAATGGTTTTTATAAGGTTGTGGAGTATAGTTGGATGGAGTCGGTGTAGGGTTATTCATTGGTGGCTGTTCACAATAAATTGAAGTGGTTGAATCAAAACTCCCGGCTTTAGTCAAGGGTCTTCCAAGCGATGATCAGGAGGTACAGAATATTCAACATGAAGTTGAAAGGATGGAGGGCCGTCTTGAGAATTTATGGGATGATATGGTGTATGGAAATTTATCTCTTAAGAAAAATTATTGGGCATCTTTGATTCTGAAACAGGAACGTACTGCCTGGGGGATGTCAAGGGTGAAATGGCAACATAAATGGGATAAGAACTCGGAATATTTTCATTATTTTATTAATGATAGAGGAATGTTAGTTAATCCTAATATTTTAATAGAGGATGGATCGTACTCAAGTGATTGAGATGTTGTTGGGAACTTGGCTTTTTTGTTCTTCAAAAATATTCTTGCAGGGTCTAACAATAGGCTGGACAGTGGGTATCCGAGTGGTAATTCTGAAAATATAGAAGGGATTCCCAGCTTGATGTATGAACATGATAATATGTTTTTGGAATAAATCCAATGTGAGAAGGAAATTTATGCTGCTATGATGAATCTTAATCTAGAAAGTGCTCCGGGGCTGGATTGGATTCCTGGTGCTTTTTATAGGGGATCTTGGTACATTATTAAAGAGGATATTATCATGGCTATTCATGACATCTATCTGGGGCATTATCCCAAGGGTGGTTGGGGATACTACTTTCGTTATGATTTCCAATGTCAGAAATTCTTCTATTATTCTGGACAATCTTCCGGTTAGTATCTGAATTTTTCCTTATAAAATCTTATCAAGCATTGTTAATTAAAGATTGTCCAATTTTATTACACGATGGATATCTCTTGAACAACATGGGTTTGTTAAAGGACAGTATATTCAGGGAGTAGTTTCATTGGATCAAGAGATGATCTTTGATATTAACATCAAAACACATGTTTCTTATATGGCCATTAAATTGGATATGAGTAAGGCATATGATCTTATAGAATGTGGTTTCATTAATAAGGTGCTGAATTTTATGGGTTTCTCTTCATGGGCTACGAATATTATTTTCATATGCTTTGGCTCCTCTTGGATGGTAGTGTCTTTCGTTGGAAAAAAAATCCCTGTTTTTTTAAACCTTCTCATGGTCTAAGGAAAGGAGATCCTATCTTTCTAAGTCATTTCGTTCTTATGCAGGTTTCTCTTAGTCTTCTCATTACAGAAAAAATCTCAATAGGACGACTTCTTCCTTATAGTACACCCATGAATCACCAAGAAATTTCTCATACAATGTGTGCAGATGATACCCTTATTTTCACTAATGGAAGTGGATGTTCAGTTAAGGTTCTAATGGAAATTCTGGAGGAATATTGTCTTTTGAGTGGCCAGGTAATTAATCGATCTAAAAGAGTTATTTTTTTATCATAGAACTGTAGTGTTATTGAAGTTAGATCCAAGTGCAGTAGGCTAGACATGCAGAGGGGGTCTTTCCCGATGATGTATCATGTATCACCTATAACCCCTAGTCGTGTCCAGATTTATGAAATTGATGGAATTCTGAATAAAAATTTCAGTCGTGTGTTGAATTGGAATAATCACTTTTTATCTTTTGGGGGTCGCATAACTTTGATTAATAGTGGTTTTGGGGGAATCCCTATTCATTCTCTTTCAGGTTGTAATATTCCGAAGGGATTCATTTTAGCCAATGATAATGTGCGGGCTAGTTTTATTTGGGATTCTCAGGAGGAGGGGAAAATACATTGAGCTTTATGGAGTAAGCTGGAAAGGTTGGTCAATGAGGGTGGTATCAATGTGAGAAGTTTGGATGGGTTTATTCATGGCATGTATGCAAGGATTTGATGGGAAGTTATAGAAATGAGGACCCTTTGGGGAAGATTATATCTACAAATTATGCTCCTCATGGTTTTGCCTTGTGTCTATTTGTTCAAGATCTGATACAATGAATTAAGAACCATTCCGGATAGATTATTGGTTGGGGGATTTTTTTGTCCCTCCAATTGGGTGCGAGATACCCTATAATTTCCTTTTTTCCCTACTCTCATGATTAATTTTAAATATGCAAGTAATTATCCATCCTTTATTTATGAAATTCTGGACGATGATCAGAAGGAAATCATTGATCCTTTTGATCAGAATTCAAATTTGGGTAGATGTTTTTTCGTAGCCTTTAATTCTGTTTACTTTAGGAGGAAGGATTTTCATTGAATCTCGACTACTCAAAGTTATCAGGATCCCAGGAATATCATGGTCTGGTGTGAAAAAATACTAATCAAATTCAGTTTTCTTTTAAGGAGAATAAGGAATAAATCCTTGTCCATTGATGAGAATGTAAAAAGGAAGGGTATTAACATGGTTTCTAAATGTCACTACTGCAGGGTTAATAAGGAGGAGAGCTCACATCATCTATTTTTCGAGAGTGATTGGGCCAGGGAAGTGTGGGGATTATTTGGTTAATTCAATAGTTTTATGTCACAAACATCATGGATGTTCCTTTCCTCAAATGATGGTTCCATGGAGCTACATGAGAGAGTCCAGAAAAAATGGCCAGATCTGTGATTCTAAATATAGGTTGTTGGTGTATTTGGATATCTAGGAACAAAACCATATTTGAGGGCAAGAGATGTTCATGGGAATCTATTGTAGTGAGGATTAAATGTTTGCTGGTTGATATGGTTGTTGGAATTAAAAATTTGAATATGACTCCTTCTTTTCGCAACTACAGGTACGACGGGATGTGGATCAACATTCTGACTTTGTGGAAAGAGGTAAATGGATATGTTGGTCTCCGCCTGACTGGGTTCTGAAGTTAAACATTGATAGTTCTTAATTTTATGGATTTATGAGGGGCGGTGGAGTGGTCTGAGATCCCAAAGGGGTGGTGGTGTTGGATTTTCCAGCCTTCTATGGGAAATGTAGATCTCTAAAGGCGGATGCTAAGACATTATGGTCTAGAATTAGTATCTGTGAGAAGGGGGGACAGAATATCAACATAATAGAGACTAATTCCAAGGTAATTCTTGATTCCTTTTAGGGTAATATTTCTTCTCTTGGGTATATCATTTATATTATCTGAAGGGCACAGTCAAAACTAGAAAACAAGGGGATTCGTGTGAATCATACGTGGTGAGAGGGTAATATGGTGGAAGATTACTTCACATCAATGGTGGAGGAAACTCAATGGACTAATGTGTCTGTTTTTGTGAATTTTCATCAATTTAATGTTGACGTGATTAACCTAATTAGGGAAGACCATCTTGGACTCCACTAATTTAGGCTCCTCTAACTTCTACATTTTATTTGGCCTTACCCCCGACTTCTTTGTTGGGATTCTTAATAAAAATTCATTATTGGTGGTATTAAATTATAGACAATAGAAATTTGACAATATAAATACCTTATATCAATAAACAATCCATCATTTTCATATAATAACTATGAAAAAATTGACATGAGCATAATATAATTATTCCATGTATATTTTATTTTTTACTTTATATAATATCATGTTATACAAATATTTAATCGATGATAGTAAATAACAAAATTTAACCTATGAATATGGCTTCATAAGAATAGAATAATTTATAAATAATGAAATGGGTTTTCTCAATTTACTACTAACATCATTTATTATTTTATATATTTGACCTATTAAACATTAATCATTACACCATTTCAAATTTATTCAATTATTTATGATTTATTATTGATTAAAAAACACATGAAACATAAAATCATGATTTATGAATCAACATTTTTATTACACATTTTTACTCTTCTAATGATTAGGATTCAATCGGTTGATATCACTAATATAGAGTAAATATTACTTCTTTTATGGGGTAGTTGATACCCTTTTGAGTTCACTAATTTTTAATAATAATTTTTATAATAACTTATATTTTTTTCATGATTCAAAACATATTACAATTGTGTTTTATGTATAATTAAGATCATCATGATTAACTTTTCAAAAGTATAAAATATTTGATATTTCATAGAAGAAAATTATCTCTAATAATGTGATAATAATGAAATTATACCTGCCAACATTTTAAAGTAATGCTAAAAACCGCTGATGGGGTTTAGTTATAGTATTTATCAAAAAAATCTATATATATGTATTGAAATTTCATGTAAAATAATTTAACCCAATGAATGTCTTTTAGCTTGATAATGATATTAAGAATTCTATTTAACTTGTTAATTATTAAAATTTCAATCAATTTATAGCTTATGTTTCAAATGGGGGTTAAAGATTATATTCTAATGTGAGAGAATTAAATAAAGACTATTTTCATTTTTGATTGTTTCTAAATAATTGTATTTAATTTTTTATAAGTCACTTTTTATATGGTTGATTTTGTTAACACATTAAAGTATGTTAATGAATTGTTTTATGATACATTGTATATTAAATTTTTTAAGAAGGTTTTTTATGTTATTTATAAAAGAATGTGGTTGTTTTTTGTTAATAATTTTTATTAAAAACTATATCTAAGTCATAATATGTTATTAATTTCATTCAATGTCTGATAAATTTTGATGATGCTCATGGTAGAACCTACAGAATATTGATGAAAATAGATGTGAAACTGATCATTCATAATAATCATGAATGTTTCCAACCATAAAATGTATAGGTTACCATATTAATTTGTTTAATATGAAATTGAATGTTCAATTTAAAATTTTCAATACATGTTAAAACAAAAGAAATTTTTCATCAGGTGTACAATTGACAATGTTTCCCGAGATTATTTTTCCTAATGAACATTCTGTATGAAGATTTCCCAAGGCCATCAGACATTCAAATACATAAGAAATTATTTTTTTAAATATAATTCTAAAATTAAATATTATTATTATGTGTTTCAAAAAGTTTCACCAAACTAAAATGTTCTAAAAATATCATATCAAAAATTACCAAATGCATGCCATTTTACAAAAGAATTGTTTTTTGAAAATCTCATTGGATAATGTTTCAATGTAAAAATATGGAATTTCACGAAGTTCTGTGTATAAAATCCTATGTTCAAAATTTTTCATTGGGTTTACAATATTTAAATCAATAGATAAGAAAAATGATAGGATTATTAATGTTGAAAATAAAATATTTTTTGTGGATGTTATAAATGAGAATTAATTCAATATAAGTACGATCAAGAAAAATTAAAAGAGTAAAATAACATTTATATGTAAATGATTCCCTTGGAAAAAGTATTAAGAAATATCAATAACTGATAAAAGAATCATTATTTATAAGGCCCCAGCCTTAAAACTTACTTAAAATTGAATTAAATGAATAATTCACATTGAGGATCTTTTCAAGTTTATAGTTTTAGAGAATTAGAACATAACTATTACATCTCAAAAGATGACAAAGTAGTCACTTCTACTAAGTTTCCATTATAAAAAAAACTCTTAAAAGAAACATGTCTAGTTCCATGTTTTATATAGCATGACATTCCCTTGATCCCATCCTTGACCTTATCTCACATTAAGTCCTGTGAAAAACATTTCAAACAAAACTTGGGGTGAGCATAAAAAGCTCAGTAATGGATACACAAAGAATGAAAACTGTTAGTTTTTTAAACAGCAAGTAAACCATGTATACTCTATCAAAGTAATACCTTCACCTTGATGAAGTAGTAAAAAATCTTCAATGAATAAAGTATCATCACTTACCTTTTTGTAACCAATGTATTACCATAAAACCCATGTAAAGAAAACATAACATATATAAAGGTAACTTGGGACATAAACATACTTAATTGGAATAACCATACGGTCGACTTCCACACATATCACTTAATGGAATAGCCATACAGCCAATTTCCATACATACTTAATGGAATAGCCATATGGCCGACTTCCATACCCAATGCATTGGAGGTTATAACGTAACCACCCGTCCTGGTATTCACGGCACCACCCGTCATATGGTTTATCACGTAACCACCCGTCAAATTTCCAAGTACCAATATAAAATCATAAAACATAAAACCAATATAAATGAATGATAACATTTCCACATTTCAATCACAATATATCATAATAGAATCCTTTATCAAAACAATTTTCAATACCAAAATAAATAAAATAGTATATGGTATTTATTTCATTTTAAAAACATTACGACTTGTTGTGGAAGCCAAAGACCAAATAATACTCGCGGCGGCGGAAAAGGAAGTTGTCACCGCGTACGTTAAAAAACATTCCTTTTTGTCTTTTAGTAAAACGCTTTGTAGAAAAATATTCCTTTTGTATAAAAGTAAAAGTCAAATGGGTTTATACACCGTATAAAAGAATGTTGTGTATAAAATTAAATATGCCTCAATGAAAGGAGATTGAGACGAAGTCCCTTACCTTGGGTCCGACTTGACTCGATCGTTCTTTAACGTCCTAAATAATAAACATGAGTTAATTTATACTTGATTATGAACCTTTTTAAATTTAATTATTCCTTTTATATCACTTATTTCCATTTTATAAACATTATGTAACCATTTAAGTTAATAATGTTTGTTTTGTCAATATTTGGTTCTTAAGTAGAATGTGGACTTCTTACAATTACATGTTGTTCGTGTGGTCAAAGGTTCTTTATATCCAGAATTACATTCCTGATTTGGATATCATATATATCATATATATCCAGCATATACATGTATTTATAATATTACATAATCATTTAGAGGTAAGAAATGAAATGCACCGTTCATGGCGACGGTAAGCCGTACGTACGCATGGACGCTACTTTCATTTCTATTTCGTATTTTATAGAATGGAATCATAATGATATAAGAGTATATTATAATTCCAGTATAATTACATATATAATATCATTAACTTTATCCTTTACACATCCCACATATTGTATTAACGAATCAAATCACTTTCAGGGGGTGGTAGTCCGCACTTCCTAAAATGAAGATATCATGATTACCCATAATGGAAACAATAATGGTATGCCATAAATGAAAAATACAGAAGAATAAGGAAAGAATAAACATATTATATATCATATATAAAAATAGTTACATCATTATGTCCACCTTTGATGGTGTTAAATGAGTATTGAACAATCATCATTTCGGGAGGCAGAATTTACCATGCACGGAAACCGTATGTTCTTTAACCATTTGATGTAGTTGTGTGAGAGTGTAGCTCGAATAAATCTTATAACAACATCCTAGTATATTGAAGATATTGTTGTTGTTATAAAAGAAGTAAATAAAAAGAGTTTAGGGTGTTGGAGAAGCAAAATAAAAAAAATGTACAAGAGAGAATGAATTACCTTTAAAAGTGTAACTCCTTTTGATTTGAGCCTAAAGGCTTTCTTTGAAAGGATTATGCCCAAAGGGAATCCTCTAGGATGAGGAGAGGAATGTGGAGAGAGTAAATGGGCTGGGTATGGCCGAGCCAAAGGCTTGAGGAGTGTGTGAAATGAGGTAGAGGTGGTGGCCTTTTATAAGAGAAGAGGAGGGGCACTTTTGGGAATCATGAAACTATTATTTTATTTTCAAAAGTGTTTCGAATTTCTAAGGTCCCACATTGATATATTTCGAAGCTACGTTGACAAGGCTTAGAAATATTTCCATCCAATAGGTTTTGGACATGTGTAGGTTTTAGATATTACATTATCTTTCCATTTTATTTAAATCGTTAAATAATGAGGTCATCGCTGCATCATCCTGATGTCATCAATAATTTAATTTATTTAAAGTCTAAAAATTATAAGGAAACTATTATGATGTAGGAAATCGTTTTATCTTTCCAATGACTATTTATAATCCAAAATCTGATCTTTATAACCCCATGTAAAATTTGTTTTTGTAAAACATATTATGTTTGTGTCATTTTTACTTTTACATTAAATAAAAAGTTATTTATGTCATTTCCCAACCAAAGTGGCTCCATGGGGTCCCCATGTTGACCCATGGCTTGTCTTGGTCGGCCATGACACATCCAATGAGGGTAGTACATGTATAAATCTCATCTCATATTATTAAAACATTATTTTTACCTTAAACTACACTAATTACCACTAATCGCGATTAAAAACTTAATAAGTTACTATTCACCAAAAAATTATTTTAATCTCATTGAACCAAATTTTACTTCTTAATGACAACCATGTATGTCGGATTTTTGAAAATCAAAACACAATTATGGAAAAATTTCATTTAAACGGAAAATCAGTTTTTATAAGTACCACTTAGTGGTTTCACTATTCATCAAAAATTTAAGTTTTTCAGAAAATTACCAAAAATTCACCCTAAGCTATATTTGATATTACGAATTCAAAAATGAAGTCTATTTTAAAAAATTAAAAACATATAAGTCACATTAATTAATTTAATAATTAATTCCCGCTATCAGAGCAAATAACGTGTTTTTATGAAATAATAAGTATCAAAAGATTGACACTAGTTTAACTCCGATTTCAAAGTGAAATTAATTCCAACGACCACTATTGGATTTAATGGTAAAAATATTTTCTAATTTCACTTTAAAACCAATTAAAAAGATAATCTAATCATATAAATAAATTATATTAAAAAGAGGTATTGAATTAAAATACGACATTTTACACTATTCATTAAAAAATGAACTTTATCGGAATGGTAACAAAAATTTACAGAAAGTAAATTTTGATGTCCCGATTCTAAAGAAGAGTTATTTTTGGGCCAATAGAATTTATAAGATTGATCAAAACTATATTTAATGACGGTTCGCCGTCAAAAGGTGATAAGTGAACCCTTAGTGAAAATTAGGGTATAAATGCCTAAAATTGAACTCTTTCCGTATTTTAAGCCTTTATCATTTATTGGGTAAATGTAAAAACATTTAAAAACATATATAATCATATTTTAGTTATTTCTATCCATTCCCTCCTGTACAACGGCTATGTGTTGACTAACATTTAAAATAATATTATTTTATTACTTGTGTGCAACGTAAGTTTTCAAAGAAACTCATCGTTGCGTATCGAGTACGCTATCGAACGTAGAAACCCCTTTTAATTAAAATCAATATTTAATTCGTAAATATTAATAAATATGAAAATTCTTTATTCTTTAATTACCTGGGATGTTACATCCTTCCCCCCTTTTGGGAATTGTGTCCTCGCAATTTTATTCACTTATCAAAATAAGTGGGGGTATTTATCCCTCATAGCATTTTCAGATTCCCACGTTGCCTCTTCAACCATATGGGTTTTCCACAAAACCTTTACCTGGTGGATCACAATATTCCGTAACACCTGCACCCTGTGGTCAAGAATCTGGACTGGTTGTTTTTCATAAGATAGGTTCTCCTCCAGCTGAACTACCTGTGGACTCAAAACATGAGATGGATCTGGCATATACTTCCTCAACATTGAAACATGAAAATCATTGTGTACCTGAGATAAACTTGGATGTAAAGCCACTCAGTAAGCAACTGATCCAAATTTCTCTAGAATTTCATATGGTCCAATGAACCTTGGACTTAGCTTTCCATTCTTACCAAATCTCATCACACTTTTCCAAGGAGAAACCTTGAGAAAAACATGATCACCTACCTCGAAAGATAGATCCTTCCTCCGGTTATCCGCATAACTCTTCTGCCTGCTCTGAGCTGTTCTCATGTGCTTTTGAATTAACTAAAATTTTTATGCCATCTCTTCTACCAATTATGGTCCCATCAGCTTCCTTTCACCCACTTCATCCCAAAATGCTGGTGTTCGACACCACTTCCCATATAATTCCTCAAATGGTGCCATCTGTATACTAGAATGAAAGCTGTTATTATAAGAAAACGCAACCAAAGAAAGATGTTGGTACCAACTTCCCTGATAATCCATCGAACAAGCTCGTAGCATATCCTCCAAGGTCTGAATTGTTCGTTCTGACTGCCCATCTGATTGAGGATGAAAAGCTATACTAAAATTTAATTCAGTACCCAACGACTTCTGAAGGCCTTTCCAAAAGTTAGATGTGAACCTGGAATCACGATCAGATACAATGGAGAGGGGAACTCCATGTAACCTGACTATCTCTTTAAGATTCAAACGGGAAAGTTGATCTAGGGAAAAAGTATCTCGTATAGCAAGGAAATGAGCAGATTTAGTCAAGCGATCAACAATAGCCCAGATTTCATTATTACCTCGAGATGTCCTCGGTAATCCCACAACAAAGTCCAAGGATATGTTTTCCCATTTCCACTCTGGCACTGGTAAAGGCTGAAGCATCCCTTTCGGTAACTGCCGCTCTGCTTTAACCTACTGACAAGTCAGACACTTCATAGTAAAATCAGCAATATCTCTTTTCATTCCATCCCACCAGTAATACTCCTGCAGATCTCTGTACATCTTAGTACTACCAGGATGAACTAAAAACGGGGAACTATGAGCCTCACATAACAACTCATTCTTCAACTGTGAATCACAAGGCACACATAACCTCTTCCCAAACCTCAAAACACAATCATTATTAATGTTGAATTCAGGAAACTTACCTTTTTGAACCAACTCTACCTTTTTCTTCAACTCACTGTCTCGCTTCTGTGCTTGCTTGATTCTGTCTGATAGAGAAGATTTCACTGATACTTGAAACAAAACAGAAGAACATCCTCTACCAACAACTTCTATGCCAATGTTCATCAAATCTTTAACCAAAGGATCATGTTCCAAACGCAACATTTCTAATGAAGCATTACTTTTTCGACTCAAAGCATCAGCCACTTTATTTGCTTTTCCCGGATGGTAATGAATTGTAAAATCATAATCCATGATTAATTCCATCCATCTCCTCTGTCTCATGATCAATTATTTCTGAGTGAATATATACTTTAAAATTTTGTGATCAGTATATATTTCACACTTTACTCCATACAAATGATGCCTCCAAATTTTTAAAGCAAAGACAACAGCAGCTAATTCCAAATCATGTGTAGGGTAATTTACCTCATGATTTTTCAACTGTCATGAAGCATAAGAAATTACCTGATCATTCTGCATATGGACACATCTAAGTCCCTTCAACGAAGCATCACTGTATATAACAAACTCGCCATTCCTGGAAGGAAGTGCCAAAACTGGAGCATTCACCAATTTTCTCTTCAACTCCTGAAAACAATCATCACATTCTTTTGTCCAGATGAACTTAACACCCTTAAGAGTTAGCTTAATCATTGGACTAGATAACCGTGAAAAAATTTCAACAAACCTTTGGTAGTAACCTTCCAAAGCAAGAAAACTACGGATCTCGGTTACATTTGTGGGTCTTGGCCATTCTTCAACAACTTTTGATATAGTAAGATCAACAGTTATTCCATCATTTGATACAATGTGACCTAGGAAAGAAATTTGTTGTAACCAAAACTCACACTTGCTGAATTTTCCATATAGTTTCATTTCTTTTAAGGTTTGCAAGATAACCCTTAAATGACTTTCATGCTCCTCTTTACTTTTAGAAAACACCAAAATATCATCGATGAAAACAACCACAAAATTATCAAAGAACTCATGGAAAATTATATTCATAAGGTCCATGAATACAGCAGGTTCATTGGTTAGCCCAAAAGGCATAACTACAAATTCATAATGGCCATATCTAGTACGGAACGCAGTCTTCGGAATGTCTGCTTCTTTTACTTTCAACTGATGGTACCCCGACCTCAAGTCAATCTTCGAAAAATACTGAGCTCCCTGGAGCTGATCAAAGAAATCATCGATATGAGGCAAAGGATACTTGTTCTTAACAGTAATATTATTCAAGGCTCTATAATCAATGTAAAGTCTCATTGATCCATCTTTCTTTTTAAAAAACAAGATAGGATCACCCCATGGTGATGTGCTAGGTCGAATGAAACCTTTATCTAATAACTCCTGCAATTGATTCTTTAACTCTAAAAGTTTAACTTGAGCCATTCGATAAGGGGGTTTTGAAATTGGCTTAGAATCAGGAACTAAGTCAACAGTAAATTCAACTTCCCGATCATGAATAATACCAGGCAACTCATCAGGAAAAACATCAAGATACTCATTTACCATTGGCACATCATTAACCTGAATAGTTCTATTATTTTCAACAATATGTGCAAGGTAACATTCATTTCCATCTTTTACTAGTTTCTCAACTTTCTGATAAGTTATCAAAATCAAGGGTTCATTCTTGTTCACAAACTGAAAATCTTTCTGAAAAGAAACCATTTTAGCTCTGCAGTCAATCTTAGCATGATAAACAGAAAGCCAATCCATGCCCAAAATAACATCAAACTCTACTAGAGGCAAAACAGTAAGGTTTGGTGGTACATTCTTTCCACGCACAAGGATAGGAAGGCTCTTATAATTCCTTTTTGTCTCAACGTTCCCTCCATGTGTTTTTACCAAATGTTCAGGATTCATATCTTGATATGGAATTTCCAATTTACTAGAAAACTTCTCAGAAATGAAAGAGTGTGTAGACCCTGAATCAAACAACACATTGGCATAATCTGAACAAACAAACAGTGTACCTGATACCACTTCATTCGATGACCCAACATCTGGTGAAGTTGTTGCAAGGGATTTCACCACCCCTTTCTTCTTTTAGTCTGGCTGCATTCCCCCAGTTGAGTTCTTTGTTGGACACTCGTTTTCATAATGACCCATTTCATTACACTTAAAACATCTTACCGTTGGCTTTTCATTACATGCTTGATCATCTTCCTTACAGTTACAAGAAATATGACCAGACTTACCACACCGAAAGCACTTACCAGACTTGGATAAACATTCTCCAGGATGCATTTTACCACACTTCTCACAGGATGGATATTTGGTTTTCTTACCTCCTTGATTCTTTGATGAATCCTTCCCCTTTGCCTGCCAACTAGACCTCTTATTCTGATGTTTTTCTTAGAACACCTGATCATCAGCAAACTCCATTTCCACCTTCTTCGCACATCGAACAAGTTTTTCATAACTTTTGAACTCACGAGAAGCTAAAGCCCTTCGATACTTTGGCTTTAACCCTGAGTAAAAATCGTTTATTTTACTATCAAGATCTCGTATGAAGTTTGGAGCATAGCTTGCAAATCGAGTGAACTTTGCTTCATAAGAAGCCACAGAATCATCCTCCTGCCTCAATTCTAGGAACTGTTTTTCCATCCTAAGACGAACCACCTTAGGAAAATATTTCTCATGAAACATACCTTTGAATTCGTCCCAGTGAAGATCCTCAATCTAATCATTATCCCTGATATTTTTCACAATCGACCACCACTGATCAGCTTCACCTTCAAAACGGTAAACAACAAGACTAACCTTTGGATGTTCTGAACACCCCATGACATCAAAAATCTTCTCCAGTGCATTAATACACCCTTCAACTTGCACAGGGTCAGATGATCCTCTGAATGATGGGGGATGTTGCCACATGAAATGTTCCACCATTGACATGTTCCTCTGCAGTTGATCTGGATGATCTCGTGCATGGATACCACCACCATTTATAGCCTGAGTCAACTGTGCCATCACTGCAACAAACTGTTCAGTTCCGATTCCGACCATCTCAGGTTACTGATTTGGAAGGTTGTCTTCCTCCTGATGTTGTCCCAACATAGTTGCTTTGTTTCCTCTGCGGAAAACCATTATGAACACAGAAATATCATAGGCGAAGCAAGATGGTAATCTGTAAATGCTATATCATTTCAATCATATTATAATTTAACACTTTTCTAACTCCTAAAGTTGTCTAAACCGACCTTTGATACCAACTATAAGGCCCTGGCCTTAAAAATTACTTAATATTGAATTAAATGAATAATTCACGTTGAGGATCTTTTCAGGTTTAGAGTTTTAGAGAATTAGAACATAACTATTACATCTCAAAGGATTAGAAAGTAGTCACTTCTACTAAGTTTCCATAAATAAAAAAAACTCTTAAAAGAAACATGTCTAGTTCCATGTTTTATATAGCATAAAATTTCCTTGATCCCATCCTTGACCTTATTCCACATTAAGTCCTGTGAAAAACATTTAAAAAAACTTGGCGTGAGCATAAAAAGCTCAGTAAGGGATACACAAAGAATGAAAACTATTAGTTTTTCAAACATCAAGTAAACCATGTATACTCTATCAAAGTAATACCTTCACCTTCATGAAGTAGTAAAAACTCTTCACTGAATAAAGTATCATCACTTACCTTTTTGTAACCAAAGTATTACAATAAAACCCATGTAAAGAACACATAACATATATAAAGGTAACTTGGGACATAAACATACTTAAGTGGAATAACCATACGGTCGACATCCACACCTATCACTTAATGGATTAGCTATACAGCCAATTTCCATACATACTTAACGGAATATCCATACGGCCGACTTCCATACCTAATGCATTGGAGGTTATAACGTAACCACCCGTCTTGGTATTCATGGCACCACCCGTCATATGGTTTATCACGTAACCACCCGTCAAATGTCCAATTACCAATATAAAATCATAAAAAATAAAACCAATATAATGGAATGATAACATTTCCACATTTCAATCACAATATATCATAATAGAATCCTTTATCAAAACCATTTTCAATACCAAAATACATAAAAGAGTATATGGTATTTATTTAATTTTAAAAACATTACGACTTGTTGAGGAAGCCAAAGACCAAATAATATTCGTTGTGGTGGAAAATGTCGTTGTCACCGCGTACGTTAAAAAAACATTCCTTTTTATCGTTTAGTAAAACTATTTGTAGAAAAATATTCCTTTTGTATAAAAGTAAAAGTAAAAGGGGTTTATACACCATATAAAAGAAAGTTGTGTATAAAATTAAATATGCCTCAATGAAAGGAGATTGAGACGAAGTCCCTTACCTCGGGTCCGACTTGACTCGATCATTCTTTAACATACTGAATAATAAACATGAGTTAATTTATACTTGATTAAGAACGTTTTTAAACTTCATTATTCCTTTTATATCACTTATTGCCATGTTATAAACATTATGTAACCATTTATGTTAATAATGTTTGTTTTGTCAATATTTGGTTCTTATGTCGAAAGTGGACTTCTTACAATTACATGTTGTTCGTGTGGTCAAAGGTTCTTTATATCCATAATGAAACTCCTGATTTGGATATCATATATATCATATATATCCAGCATATACATGTATTTATAATATTACATAATCATTTAGAGGTAAGAAATGAAATGCACCGTTCATGGAGACGGCAAGCCGTACGTACGCATGAACGCTACTTTCATTTCTATTTCATATTTTATAGAATGGAATCATAATGATATAAGAGTATATTATAATTCCAGTATAATAACTTATATACTATCATTAAATTTATCCTTTACACATACCACATATGGTATTAACGAATCAAATCACTTTCAGGGGGCGGTAGTCCACACTTCCTAAAATGAAGATATCGTGTTTACCCATAATGGAAACAATAATGGTATGCCATAAATGAAAAATACAGAAGCTTATGGAAAGAATAAAAATATTATATATCATATATAAAAATAGTGACATCATAATGGCCACCATTTAAGGTGTTAAATGAGTATTGAACAATCATCGTTTCGGGAGGCAGAATTTCGCCATCCACGGAAACCATATGTTATTTAACCATTTGATGTAGTTGTGTGGGAGTGTAGCTCGAATAAATCTTTTAACAACATACTAGTATATTGTATATACTGTTTTTGTTACAAAAGAAGTAAATAAAAAGAGTTTAGGGGGTTGGAGAAGCAAAATAAAACAAATGAAAAAGAGAGAATGAATTACCATTAAAAGTGTAACTCCTTTTGATTTGAGCCTAAAGGCTTCCATTGAAAGGCTTCTGCCCAAAGAGAATCCACTAGGATGAGGAGAGGGATTTGGATAGAGTAAATGGGAAGGGGATGGCCGAGTCAAAGGACTGAGGAGTGTGTGAAATGAGGTAGAGGTGGGGGCCTTATATAAGAGGGGAGGAGGGGCACTTTTGGAAATCATGAAACTATTATTTTATTTTCAAAAGTGTTTCCAATTTCTAAGGTCCCACATTGATATATTTCGAATATAAGATGATAAGGCTTCGAAATATTCCCATCCAATAGGTTTTGTACATGTTTAGGTTTTATATATTACATTATCTTTCCATTTTATTTAAATCGTTAAATAATGAGGTCATCGCTGCATCATTATGATGTCATAAATAATTTAATTTATTTAAGGTCTAAAAATAAAAAAAAAATGATGTAGAAAATCTTTTTAGATTTCCAATGACTATTTATAATCAATAATCGGATCTTTATAACCCCATGTAAATTTTTTTTTCGTAAAATATATTATGATTGTGTCATTTTTACATTTACATTAAATAAAAAGTTATTTATGTCATTTCCCAACCAAAGTGGCTCCATGGGGTCCCCAAGTTGACCCATGGCTTTTCTTGGTCGGTCATGACACATCCAATGAGGGTAGGACATGTTTCAAGCTGATCTCATATTATTAAAACATTATTTTTACCTTAAACTACACTAATTACCACTGATCGCGATTAAAAACTTAATAAGTTACTATTCACCAAAAAATTATTTTAATCTCATTGAACCACATTTTACTTCTTAATGACAACCATGTATGTCAGATTTTTTAAAATCAAAACAAAATTATGGCAAAATTTCATTTAAATGGAAAATCCGTTTTTATAAGTACCACTTAGTGGTTTCACTATTCATCAAAAATTGATGTTTTTCAGAAAATTACCAAAAATTCACCCTAAGCTATATTTGATATTACGAATTCAAAAATGAAGTCTATTTTACAAAATTAAAAACATATAAGTCACATTAATTAATTTAATAATTAATTCCCGCTGTCAGAGCAAATAGCGTGTTTTTATGAAACAATAAGTATCAAAAGATTGACACTAGTTTAAGTCTGATTTCAAAGTGAAATTAATTCCAATTACCACTATTAGATTTAATGGTAAAAATATCTTCTAATTTCAATTTAAAACCAATTCAAAATATAATCTAATCATATAAATTAATTAGATTAAAAAGAGGTTTTGAATTAAAATACAACATTTTACACTATTCATTAAAAAATGAACTTTATCGGAAAGGTACCAAATATTTACACAAAGTAAATTTTGATGTCCAGATTCTAAAGAAGAGTTATTTTTGGTCCAATAGAATTTATAAGATTGATCGAAACTATATTTAATGACGGTTCGTCGTCAATAGGTGATAAGTGAACCCTTAGTGAAAATTAGGGTATAAATGCCTAAAATTGTACTCTTTCCGTATTTTAAGCCTTTATCTTTTATTGGGTAAATGTAAAAACATTTAAAAACATATATAATCATATTTTAGTTATTTCTATCCATTCCCACCAGTACAATGGCTATTTGTTAACTAACATTTAAAATAATATTATTTTATTACTTGTGTGCAACATAAGTTTTCAAAGAAACTCATCGTTGCGTATCGAGTACGCTATCGAACGTAGAAACCCCTTTTAATTAAAATCAATATTTAATTCGTAAACATTAATAAATATGAAAATTATTTATTCTTTAATTACATGGGATGTTACATTATTGTTCACTAGAAATATAAAAAATAATTTTTTTTTCAATAGTGATTAGTGCAATAGACAGAGGATGTGGTGTTTTCATGAAAGGAATTTTGACAAAGAATTATTCTTGAAATGATATATTTTTTCATATGTAGCGATGTTTTAAAATGTGATTCTAGGATATACATCAAATGAAACATTTAAATATCTTGAGGAATATCCACCCACTAAATATAAAATTTCATTTAAATATTTTTAAAATTCTACTGTATGTGTAACACATCAAGAATAAATTTATTCATAAATAAATTGAGGAATAAATAAAATATATAAATGTCTTGTAAATCCTCTATAATATATATTCCACACACCGCTATGAATAAAAACCAGAACGATGTTACTAAGAACCAAAAAAAAATGATTAAGGGGCATGATTATATTTTATAGAAGACTAAGACTAAAGCTATGTTTTTGGTGTTGTGGTGTATTTGAACAAAAATATTTAATTTATGAATAATATGTCTCTCCTTGGAAGTAGGTATGTAATTAGGATAAAAAAATAGAAAATAGAAAATTAAGATTCATATTCCCTTTAAGAATAGAAATCCAAAATATATATATGCAAGACAATTTCCCATATAAAATCATTTTGGTTCAGTAAAAATAAGTTTAAGGACAAGGAAATCAATATAGTAACATTTCTGATGAGTTTATGTCTACTATTAGAGGAAAAACATCTTATTGTATGAATGAAAAAGAAGTAAAAAATATGATATTTAATGAAATTCAATTTTTTTATTACAAACCACTAAATTGAATAATAAGGTGAAAACCATGGATTACTTATAGTGGTTGTTCCTCACATATGGTAGGTGATTTCTAAATAATGAAATATGTTGAATAACCTAGTGATAGAGTAGATAATTTTTGAATAATTTTCCCATAATTGTCATTGGAATATCAACTAGTATGTATTATTTATAGAAACTAAAATGTAAAGAATCTTATATGTTAATGTGATCAAAAAAATATTTATTATAATACAACATTATTATGATGGAAATGAAATTATATTTTGGAAATATTCATGTATCATCATAAGTGTAGAAGATTATATAGGTGTTAACATGGTTAATGAACCAAATGAAATCACTTTCAGATTAGAGAACTTTATAACACATGTTATTTGTGATCCAAATTTGAAAATGGGTTATGGAATCATATGACATGATATCGTGGAAATAAATTAGTAAAAAAATTCCAAAGTATATGTTTTATGAATCCTTACATTCCTAAAAATCATAGAATTTGATATTTTTACAACTCTATAACATGGTAATATGACTAGTACATTGCATAATAATGTTTGAATTCATTAAATTGTCCGTCTTAATCATATTAACAAATATATTTCTCCAATAGCGAGACAACAATCAAATTTTGGGGATTTTTACATTATCACATTTATTGATGAATTGAATTGGATGACCAATATTGTGTTTATGAATCATAATTATGTTATTTTGGAAATTTGTTGATTTTTACAAGGAAATATAGAAAGAGAGTTGGGTATTTATAAATTTTTTATTGGAAATTATACTAAAAGTGGTAAATGTTGAATTCTTTTGAGTCATGTTTTATGAATATTAGAATCATAAATTATTTAATTCATTCATCCACACCTAAATACATTGGAGCGGAATAAGGAAAAAAAATAAGATTTAATGAATTAATAAGATGTATAGTAGATGATTAGAGACTATATAAGTTGTTTTTTAGTAAATCTATTTGAACTACTAAACATATATAATATATATGTTTATTATGTATAGAATAAAATATGAATCCATATGAAATTTTATTTAACAGAAATACCCTTATTTTAGTATTTCTTGCCCCCTGAAAGTCCCATCATATTAATGATAAAAAACATAGACCATGGAGTATTTGACTTAAAATCAGAGGTTGGAACACTCACCAGAAAATCATCCAATGGAATATATAATAAATTTTTGAATAAATGTTAAAAAAATATAGTAAATTTATATGATATGATTGTTATTAAATATTTAAATCCTTATAAATTATATTTTAAAATTTTATAGAAGATATATTTAATACCCTAAAATGGAATAATAAATTTTTATATGAATGTGATATCATATGGCTGAATAAAAATTTATAATAATAATGTATTTAAGAGTGTCAAATATGATTAGAAAAAGTTAAATTGTATACTCAATAGTGATTTTTCATATATGGAAATGAAATCTATAATAAAAAATCTCCAGTTCAAATTATAATAATTTTGATAATAAAAATTAGATACCCCATATCTCATTGGTTAAATCAGAATTATTTTCATTAATTATTTACCTTAATGAGGGGTAGAATATATGAATAAAGAGCTAGATCATATTTACCATAATGGAAACTTAGAACAAATTCCATAGTAAGAATCGATGAATTCCTCTGGGAAAAAGTTGGTGTACAAAAACTAGAATAATAAATAACTATAATTTTCATGATATAATTCAAGACTTTTTTTTCAAAGGATATTAATATTTCTATGTTTTTTATTATGAAAACATCATTTTACTCTATTTCAGGATTGGAATCTATAATAATATTCTTGGTAGTATCCACTCATCATTGTTATAATGTTTTTATATGGATATAATGTCATCATTATTAAATTGAGATATTTAAGAATAAAAGTACATTGAGAAACCCTATGGTGTTTTATATGATAATTTTGAAGATGATATGGGTATGTTGAATAAATCATTTTATGGGTTAAAACCATATTCATAATCCTGGTACTCTAATCATGGTTGTCTCTTGAAGAAAATGAAATTTATAAATTGATCGTTTGAATCAACTTATATGTGATCGAGGTGAAATCTTGTACCCCATTTTTTATTATTTAAATAGATGATATAAATATTTTAGAGTATAGATAAAATTATTGTAAAGAGTTTTATGAAGAAACAAGTTAAAAATTTTAAATTTAAATTCTTCTATAATTATGTTTCATTTATTACATGTGGAACACAATTGAAGATAAATTTTTCAATATAATGTATATCATACCAATGAATTGTTTAAAAATTTACCATGGAAGATTCCAAAGATATATATTTTCTAGTTTTTTTAGGAAAGAATATGAGTAATGTTGGGTATTAGAAAATCATGAATCATAAATATTTTTACATTTTTATAAGATGTTTTATATATCTTATATAATCTATAAAAACGTTATTTATATTGAATAATTATGTGTTTGATATCCAGGTGATGCCAAAAAACTCACATGCTGGAAGTTAAAAAAATTCTCAATAATATTAATTGAACATATTCATAAGGATTTGTGTTTAAATTATGTAATAATATATTCATTCATTGGAACGTTAGACATAATTAGGCTAGGTATTATAATGATTGAAAATTCATTTTAGGAGGAATATCTTTTGTTGGATAATGTTTTGTGATTTGGAATAACAAAAAATAGAATTTAGGGATTTTAATCATAGTATAAGAGGAATTAGCTTCCACAACCAAATCAGGTACAGGAATTATTTTAATGAATGTTTAGTTTGAATATTGGAGGTGGAACATGAATACCCTATTAAATTCATTTTTTTATAATTAGTTTACAAAGATTTAAAAAAAAGAAAAATATAATAGATTAATGCACATTGATATTATGTATCATATAATTAAGAGGAATGTTTCTGATAGATATGTTTTTATGGGGTAAATTCATTTAAAATGATAGATTTATATATATTTTTTGAAATGAATGTATTGTAGAATTGAGGCTACAATTTCACATTCTTCTCACACCAAATACATCTAACATTTTTTAAGGAAGTTCTCTACCATGAATTGGATAATATTTATAAAGATGAAGATAATAAAAAAAGATTATCCAGAAATGGTTTGAGTAAATTTTATTCTAAGGGGTATGTATATTTAATTACATAATGAATTTTAAGATTTGGTCATCATAAAATTTGGGAGAGGAAAAAATAAAAGAAAAAATGGAGGGGTAGATATTTTTTAAAATGAAAAAAAATTCTTTTCACAGAGGGATGGTATCCCTTCATAATCATTGAATTATCCATTATTGTGTTGTTAGTATGCTTCATATGAAGCATACATTATTTTGGTAAAAATTGGTAAAAATATATTGGTTACATATATGTGTTCATAACAAATTTAAACGTATTAAAATGATGATTTGAAAAAGTTTGTAACAATGGATATTAACATATCTGAATGGGTATATTGATGATGTGTATGGTTTTTTTATGAATTTTTTATTAAATTTCATGACAACTCAATTTTGGTAGGTGTATTATTCTTAACTGATGATAAAATTTTCTAAATTATTATTAAAGATAATTTATAGGAAATTTCTATAACAATGATATAAGATGATTTTTTTGAGGAAACAAGATGATTGTTAATCATTTTGGATATGATGATTTATAACAATACCATATGATGATTTTTTATTCATTACATATCTACAACATCAGGATAATATTAATGATACTAGCTATTTTATTTTAAAATATAATATTAGTTATACTCAATTTCATTGTTCTAGATAAACTATACTTGATATAAAAAATACTACATACCACAACAATTTTATAATGAAAAATTGGATGTCAAATATTGGAAATTTTTTAAGATATAAAAAGTGTTAAATTTTTCAACATGAGAACTAGTGTTGATGATTCAAGAGAATGTTTCTCTAGATGAATTTTTTTGAATATTTTACAAGACCACAAGACATATATTATAGGATTATGACATTTTCAATAGATGTTTCTAGATTGTTTTCAGGTATTCACTTTAATTTTTTTAGTAATTTTTTTGGGATTAATAATGGGTGAGTTTTAAAAATGATTGGGATGAATGGAATGAGGAGTGGTTGTGCAATGTTAGAGTAAAATTTTACCATACCATTCAACTCATCCCAATAATATGAGTGAACTTAATAGTGGTGATTTGAATAGGTATTGAATGGGTTTTTAAAATGTGGGCCCTCTAATGATAGTCTGGTCCCCCCTTATAGAGGATCACACTTATGGTGTATTGTTTTAAAGGTTGTTTGCTCCTTCACAAAAAAAAATTCACATGTTATTAATAAATCTTAAAATTATATTTAAGATTCATGAAGGCCAAATTTTAACAAAAAATTTCCCTCACTCAGACATTTGGGATTCCTATAATTTTTTTAGGCTCTTCAATGATTTCATCGGGATCTCGTCCTCCATTAATGGACAATTGATGGTCAGATATATGAATTTCACCACCCATGGTATCTTTTTTTCTTCCCATTCAGATCAATCTATCTTCTAATCCTCTTTCCAGATGAATTAGGTATAATTATGAACATTTAGTTTTAGATCTATTATAGAGTTTTTAGATCTTGATCCATATAATTATGGATCATGGTTTCAGATCTATAATGTATTATCCATCATGCTCTTCATTAATATTCTTAAAATTTCGGATTTCCATTTTGGAAATGCTCTCCAAATAATTGATGTATGCATTTCAGAATTCAAATAAAATGTCATTATTTCAATTAAATGTTTGTAATAATTGATATTCTTTTATATGATTAGAAATATTATTCCTTACATTTAATTATTTAAATTGGTGAATTAATTAATTATAGGAATATGAAAATGGGGATATATAATTTATTATGTTCGAATGATTATTTTTGGAATTAAATTTGAGGATATTGATATCAAAGAAACATAATAATTAATTATTGAAATAATAAATGGAATTGATGTGATTAATTACTTGTTTAATTAGTTAATGTGATTGATGTTATTAAATAACTGTTTAATTAATTAATGTGATTGATGGTATTAATAATTTTGTGAATTAATTAATGGGATTTTGTGATAAACTAATTATTAAAAATATAATTAAATTTATGTTGTTAATTAATTTTCATTTAATTAATTAAATGATGTCAACATGAAACCATTAAATTTTACTAATTAATTAGTGAATTAATTAAAGTTAATATTGTGACACATTTTTGAATCGAAATGATAAATGGAAATAATGGAAATCATATGTGAATTTTCCTTATGGATTGTAACAACAACATTCGTATGTTCATTGAATTAATGATTTGTAATTGTGGAATTAAAATGTGAATCAAAATGATGAATGGTAAAAATAGAATTTATACGTGAATTTAAAAGTTTTATGGTAAAAATGGAATTTATATATGAATTTAAATGATGCATGGTAACAATTTAATTCATAAATGAGTTGGAATGATGAATATAAAAAATAGAATTCATATGGGATCTGATGTGATTAATGGTAACAATAGTATTCAAATGTGAATCTAAATGAAGAATGGTAAAAATGGAATTTATGTGTGATTTGGAATTATAAATGTTAATAATGGAATTAATATATGAATTGATAAGTTGAATGGTAAAAATGAAATTAAAATATATGACATCTCTTGGGGAATGATCATACTCTTGCATGAGGTGAAATAATTACTGAGTGTTTGGGTGTCCTCGGGAACCCAAGTGTTATTTGGATAAATAATGAGTAATTGAGTAACTGTAAACCATATAATTTATTGATTTTATTTAGTATTTTAAAAACAATATACCATATTTTTAATGGATATTGTTTTATATTCAATTATTGGTTTGTTAGAGAGTTATACTCGTAACCTAAACGGGTTACCTAACTGGAACCCAAATAGGTGTCATGATTGTAGGAGAGGTTAAGGTAGAAGTCTCCAAGATAGATGGATGAGTGAGGATGGATCATCATTCAAGGAAATGGATGATAATGTAAACAACTTAAAATTTGTCAATGTTTCTAATTTTGGGTTTTCATTTCGACAAATAGAGTGTTCTTTAGCATGGAATATCTATTATTTAGCATTGATATTGTATTTTTGGTTTTATCTATCTTTTAATACTGGAATTATATTTCTTATAGTTATATGTCATTGGGTTTTTATTTTATATTCCCTCTTATGTTTTACTCTGATATAGATGTTATAGTCTCCCATTGATTGATATTTTCCCCTCATTGCTCGTCGGTAGCCTTTGACGTATGAGGAGGAATGCCTGAGGTCATGTGACCAATCGTCTAAAGGAAACATTGGAAGACACCTAGTTCAGGACATCAAAATGCGAAATTAGATCCCATGTTTCTTAAATGTTATTTTATCTCTCATGATATCCTCTTTCAGTTAATGAACACTGTTGAGGTGATGGATCATGCCCTCATCACTAAGGGTATCCTAATGGATTCATTTGCTTTATGACATATGGTTATTAGAAGATTATTAGGTTGTATGTATTTTGTGGGATGAAAACATCACTACGAGGATGTTAGGAAAGTGAGTAATATTAAATGATTCTAGGGAAAGGGTCATTGACACATGAACTATCTCTTGTATATTTTCACTAGTGTGGAAGCCCAAGACATTATCATATACACTATCATTTGACACTTGTAGAGTGCTAATATTTTAGTAGGAAGGGTAATCTATAGATTATATAGAGGAACCTGTGATTGATGTGAAGTAATGGGGGAGATAGATAGAAACTGAGTGTGGGAAGGGGTTCTTCTACACCATAATAGTCTTATATTTGGAGTTCAAATAGACATGATGGTAGTGGTAGTTGACATGGAACAGCTGGGAAATATCACCTATATCTGCATAGTGTTTTATAATAAGGGGATGAGGATGCATAATAGGGATGTGGGGAAGGGTAGTTACATTCAATTTATACTATAAATATTTATAGAGAGGATAATCCATCGATATTAAATGATACTATTCTTTTTATATTCTACATTAGATAGTTCCTTATTTCATATTGGTTCCTCTCATTCATTAAATTCCTCAAAACTGTTGAAGAGTTTGAGCCTGGTGGTTGAGTTCATGAGTGGGGTTTTGATGATAGATACATTGTTTAGAGTCCATTCATAGGACACCATTCTATGAAACTCGGGTTCTTTCAAGTCTAGGGTGTATCTTTTTATATGGGATCATTAAATATTTAACATGATTAGGTTCAATATGATTATGGGTATGGAATGGATAGAAACATACTAGTCCCATATAGACTGTTACCAAATGAGAGTACTTTTATCATCCTTTATTGTTGACAATTATAAACTCTGTGAAAAAATGGGATACTAAGGAAGGTTTGGGATTGAAATTTCATTAGAAATGAGTGGATCATAGATCATACTTTCCTTTTCTATTGACGTATGATGGGGGTTTTAAGCAAAAAAAATTTCCGCCCATAGATGAAGAGTTTCATGTTTATTTATTATCGATTTTTCAAGGATTCCACTGGATGGAGATGTTTAATTAATAAATGATGTCATGCAGAGAGATTAGCTGGTTTCTATTCCTACAAATTGAATTTAACTGGAATAGATTCCATAGTTAATGTCTCAAATAGAGGTTTTGAGGCATATGGGGTTCATCTATATGAGTATGTATTCTTAGGGTTCACCATTTTGGTTTTATAATAATGTTGATAGGACTACGTGCATGTGTATTGATTAAAGGAAGATGAAATAGATGATAATGACGAATTGTTAACAAATTCCACACAACAATGATTTTTTTATGATCTTTTTGGGAGATTTTGTTTTTCCAAGATTAATAAGAAATTAGGGGATCATCTGTTTAGAGTTAAAAAATTATATATACCTTATACATATTTCATATGTAGGACTGGCATATATGGGTTCATTGTAATTCCATTGTGTTGATGAATGAAGTTGTAGTGTTTATAGAGTTGATAGAGTGAATATTCCATCCATACCTAGATAATTTTTTGTAGTATTTTTTACATGACATCATGGTGTACTCCAAGACAGATGATGAGCATGACTTAAATATTTAAATCTTTCTGAGTAGAATGATACAACATTGGATATATTCCAATAGAACTATGTTTCAATTCTTGATTGATCAAGTACACATCAATGATCACATCATCTATAAGTAAGGTGTTTCGATATACCCAAAAAAGGTTCATGTTGTTTTTCCTTATGTGAATCCAAAGAATATTTTTGATATCATTATATTTATTGGATTAGATTATTATTATCAGAGATTTATCAGAGGATTTTTTTGATTAGTAGAGTTTAATTCATTAATGAAAAATGTGTGTAATTGTTGACTTAAAAAAAATATGATAATATCATCAATAATGTGAAGAAGAATTTGACAATGGAACCATTTGTGATTCTCCAAGGCCTAGGTCAGGAGTATACATTGTCTTGTGATACTTCTAAAATAGGGTTATGGAGCAATGCTTATAAAGGGATATCAAGTAGCTGTGTATGGGTCTCGGAAGATGAGGATTCATTAATATAAATACCCTCTTAATGAATACGAGTTTTTTGTATTGTTTTATATATTATTATTTTTGTGTCATTGTCTCTTTGGAGATAATTTCTCTATGCATACTGATAAATGAAGCATAATGTATATCTTCTCCTAATGAGATTATAATCCCCAATAGTAGAGATGGGTTGATTATACACAAACATTCAAATTGTGTTTATCATAAACACATAGACATGGGAACATTGTTTCTTATTATTTATGAAGGAAATATCAGAATCAAGATGGTCAGGATTGTAGTACATAGTTGATGATGGTTAATTTACCAGCTAAGATGCATGTATTGGTTGAGGATGGTTAGGAGAAGATACCTATCATTTCAATTTTAGTGGATTCTAAACTTTTGAGACTTATTAGGGATAAATGATATTGGGATGTTGAATACATTACATTGTGGGTAATCCATGAAGGTGGGGGTTAAACTTTAAATTGGCCCGTAGAAAGGATAATATCATCTATTTCAGGAATTGTGTTATTGTTCACATGAGTATGCAGGATGAACTTATGCCTGATTTTTATGCATTGATGTTGGTGGTACATAATGGTGTGATAAAAATATGTTGGGGTATATGATGGAAGTTTTGGTTTTTGAAATTTAAAATGTGATACTAGGTTTCATGACTATTTCGACCTTATTCAATTTGCACCATGGGACTCGACAATTTGGCCTGATGGATAGTAACCAGTTGTCTGTTACTAAAAAGGGGTTCATCTAAGTTAATATATCCCTAGATGGTCTCCAAAAAGAGTATTCATGGAGCTAGAAACACCCAAGGACCCTGGTATCCATGATTAATGGATCTTCTTTCAAAAGTAAAATTCTCATTGGATGATGACTTGGAGAATGAAGCTTATAGAGTCAATTGGGAGAGAAGAAGGGAGGTCGGTCTCATCTCATTCTATTGGGTGGAAATATTTCCAATTTCGGGACATTCTTATACATTTAAACAATGTTCATATGATCGTGAGTCCATGTTTTTTCCAATTAGTGTGTCCATGGGTTTCCCTTGGATTTCAAGATTATCCGTATAAGTGCAGCGGTAATGAATTACAGAGGCAATGCTGGTTTCAACCATATGATGAGTCGCTCTAGAGTTTATTGTCTTCCATGGGACAAGCGGTTCACTCTAATGATTGAACCCAAATGATTGGATTCCATGGTACCCTATGAGAGGAATTATAACCCACATATTTTGGGGCCACTTAACTTGGCACGCCACATTTTAATGTTTTCTGATGAGGTCGTACCCATGAATTCTAATGTCACCAATTAAGGATAACATGGTAGAGGATTTTTAGGCATGATTTCATGTGGGACATACACTGAAGTGGACTAGTATGTTCAGAAGAGGTATAGTCTATAGTGTGGAGATATCCCCACTAGAGATATGTCTTGGTTAACAATACTGAAACTTTGATATTGAGTTCAAACCTATTGAAGGATTCTTTCATATACAAGATAATATGGAATCAAATACCTCATAGTTCATTTTTTAGGGATTATATTGTAGATATGGCCCATTTAAATCAATTTCATCGGGACATACTCCAACATTGGATTCTATTTTATTGGGTGACATGAATGGGACATACATATTGATGCTACCCATTCGAATAGACATGGTCAGGGAGTACACCATAAACGATTCCTTTCATTGAAGAGTAACATTGGGGATTATTCTTCGAGAGGCTTCCCAAATGAATCTATGGGAAATCATTACTAGGATGCAATATTAAGGATATTTTCCTTTTAGATCATTACTTATGTAGGCATCATATATATCTTAGTTAGAGAAGGAATCGATGTTCCTATAGTTAAATTACTAGTTTATGACTTGATTATGTTTTAATCATAGGAGGTTCCCATTCATAAGGGGGATGATCCCTAATTTCATAGATGAGATGGAATGAATCTCAGACCTAGTTAAATTATTTCTATATATACTATTTATAGTATTAATTAGAGTTCTCATTGTTTATAGGTATTTTTATGAGAATTTCATATCATCACATATCTCTAATACTACATTATTGATATTCAGTTTGAGAAACAAGAGGATGTGAATGTATTATCATCACAGACCTCTAAGACCATGGGAGCAATGATCTCAGTTTTTTCCTTCTACAATACATTCCTTGTAATCAGTATGTAGAATAGTTTGGGTCATATAAAAAATTATATTTCATCAATATTAACAAAAAATTATCATCCCAACATAAAAATAATTCCATTATCAAATTTGTAGAAATATTTTAATTCTATTTTCGGATACTTTTTTTAGGACCATGAAAATTCCCTCCATCGGAATGAGGTTTGGCCAGAAAGAAGTGGAGGATATTATAAAATATAAAATGGTATATAATTGAAGCGGTTTTTAGTATTAATGTGGAACCATGTTGGGACAAAACCTATATATAGGGGACCCAAATCATTTGTCTTTTTCATAGTTTCCCATCACAAAAGTGCTCCAGAAAGCTCTCTCAGAATTCCATGATTCTGTGTACCAGATCCTTTCCAAAATTTATCATCCAAAAACTATTTCTTATTTATTGTGAATTAAATTTTATTCAAAGTTCCCTTTTCCAAGAAATGAACTTTGAATCCGCAAACATAATTATGGTATTTTAAAATGTATGTGTGAATTTCCATGTAGTAAGACGATGGGCAGCTCGCATGTCTCGCAGACATAACATCAACTTGGATAACTAAAAATTTATTTAAAAAAATCTGAATTTAAATAATCAAACTATGAACCTTGAATATCCATATAGTGAGGATTGATACACATATTTTCCATTCTATGGAATATTTGACTCTTTGTCCAATGCTTAACTAGAAAGCATTCTACGGGGAATTCCATGTACTATCAATTCCTAGGGAATGAATTCCACAAACCATTAATTGGTTACATTACAAAAAACCATTCTTTGGGTGGAACATTTGGTCCTTTTACATTTTTTCCCTTTGTTCCCTATCATTTTAATTGGACTGACCATTTAAGTTGTAGGGGGTTTCATTTTTTTAAGATGAAATGAACCTCTATTTTATCTCAATTGAAGTGATATGGAGGAGGGCATAAATTGTCAAGAATGTCTTAGAGAAACTATGTGTTGACATTGTTTATCAAATGGGTATTTTTTAAGAAAACATTTTCTTTGATATAATAGCCTATCCACAATACAATCTATATTCACTTTATAAATATTTTCCCCAAAATGTTCTCATTCATCATGGATTGATCATGGTAATCTTATCAGACAATCAGTAATGACCAATGGGAAAAATAAGGAAAGCATATCTACTACCGGAGAAATGATTACCACTTTGATTTTGAATGGCGAGTTTATCCTAAGTGGTCCAATGTGGACTGAAAGTGGCCAATTCCCTCATAGTATGTCATTTGAATCAATCATCCTTGATTACCAATCTATCAATAACTTGATGTGAGGTAACCCTAATGGATTATGGAGATCCAAATAGAACCTCTGGTTAGGATGGTGCATTTATAAATAGTGGGATTGGTCATTATGGCTTCATCATAACATCTTGTAAGACCTTATGCCACCGAATGTTTTCAATCAATATCATGTAGTGGGGGCCTCCCAATTTTCAATCTTTTCTCCAGGTGAGATACTTCCTGATATACTTAGTCAGTGGTGTTAGGGAACCAACACCTTTCAATTATCCCATGTTGAATTTGGGATCATTATATTGTAATTTTACGATATATGGGAACTTCCTATCCTCAGATACATGTATGAAGAATTTTTACCAGTGTTCAACCCCTAGAGGAATGTTGATAAAGTAACCCCATTGGCATGAGAATTTTTATTTATGGTGGAGAGGCTACTTGGTCAGCCCCTTCAAAACCACTCACATATCTCAATATATTAATGGAAAATGACATACATGAATGTAAATTTTACAAGGCCCGGATTTCATTGTAGTTGAATCCATCCGACATAGAAGTCACGACTCCTGGTTCCTACTGTGCTACCCTTGAGGCTGTTCAACACGCCACCTGAGGTTATGAAATCTGTTAAGACTTGTTGCTTAAGCTCGGGAGGGTAGGTTTATTTTCCATGTACCTAAGTGGATGAATATTATCCTATAATGTTCTTTATAATGGTGTTAGGTCATTAAAATTCATGATGGTAGCCACATTAAGAGAGGGACAACTAATTATCTTGGTCGTTCCGACTCTTTCCCGAATCTACAAACTATTAAGGAAGATATTGAAAGGGAATCACCTGCATCATCTTATTAGGACTTTTTAATTTTTATATGGATGGATATAAGTAAATTTCCTTTATTACGATTATTGACATACCTGCATAGATCATAATTAAGACATCCACCCATCCATTCTTAACATTGTTTTCATCTGTGAAACATCTTTGAGCACGGAAGGCTTGATTGAATTATTATATGATATCACCCACTTTTTTTTGTACTTTACGCAATTCCCAGAGGGACAGTTGTAGATAATTGGAGAGGATCCCATGATGAACGCTCTTATAGAATTCCACATCGAGATGTATACTTGACCACATGAATAGACATGGTCAACTTTTGAGAACCTTATATCCCTTATAGGTTTAAAAGATTTGTTGGAATCCTTGAACAGATCACATATCTCCCCAAAACCCTAGTGAAGGGGGACTCGCACCCCTTAATTATTCTCCAATTTTGGTTGGTCATGACAAAGGAGGATGCTATTGTGGATTTACACATTCCTCCCATAGAATCTTGAAATTACCATTCATTAGAGTATGCCTACATATGGGAGTCTTCCTATCCTAATGAATAATTGAAAAGGCCAGTTCGGTGGGTTTAGAAGCCATTGGCTATTTTGAATCTTGTCTCAACTGTTCATGTATCTCTATATATTACCCTTCATATGGTTAGAAAGAAATATACCCACCACCATAGTAATATAAAATGGGTTTCACCCATATAACCCATTTATGTAGAGATTTATTCTGATACCAAATATTTTCCCGATGTGGTCTGTAGTCATATTGACGCTGGTCTGAGTTAGAAATCACTTACTGTTCCTAAAGTTTCTTAAAACCCCCCACATTTAGTCCCATAGGAGTATCCATATATTAGAAGGCAATTTACCTCCACTTTGGAGACTAAACTCAACGTCCTTCTGAATGCTGAAATGATGCTTACTCATTTCATACCTATCTCGAGGAATGGGTTCCATGATTTTGAAGCTATTAAAAGGGGTCAAGCTATGCGAAAGCAGGAACGGTGTCAAACCCTCACTCTTTCAATATAAGCACCCCTAATATACTTCTATAAAAAGTAGGTTAGCATTCATCAACTATTGTTTGATCTGGGTTCAGGCGATATTGATTACTAACTCTTATATGTCCATGTGCACCAAATTGTTATAGGTCAAGAAGATATCACTGCTTTAGAAGACGAAATCAATTGGTTCAATGATTCTCACAACCATACATAGAATTTCAATAATATTACTAATGAGTTTTATCATATGGAAGATGAACCACAAAGTTCTCTTGACTAGGTCATAATCTAGATGATGGACTATTTGAGTTCTAGGATCACATGGATAAAATAAGAGTTCAACTAGTATAATAATACACTAACTATGAAGCTATGAAAACTAATGGGTGAGACCTCTTGACTATTATTAAATATATATGACCACTATTTGAAGCTCAATATTAGTGGAGGGTTGCAATAGAACAGGACCTTGACAACCCTTGGCAGGCATTTGTATCCTGCTAGAATGAGTGAGTCGGGCCACATTGTAAATGTTGGGATGCCCTACACTACCATTTATTTGATATCAGGGAGAGGCTCTGGATTGTGTTTTCCCCCCACTCACACATCTATTTATAAAATAGAATATTTATTCTTTCTAGTCTTCAACTTTTTCCCTTTCCTAATATATCAATCTTTTATGATCAGTTGAAATTTAAATTATAATTTTAACCAGATATAAATTTGAATCATAATCCAGGAAAAATGAATAATCAAATTATGCCCCAATTTTTTCCTATGATGAGGTGCTCCACGAGCATAGTTTGACCCCTATTAGGATCACCATGGGAAACCATAGAAATATATTTTTCCATAAACACCCAAATTTTTCCGTAAACCTATTATGGTGTTTGCCTAGAAAATATAACATTAATTTTTCTTTCGATGCGCATATATGGTTTTTGACCTAACATACATTGTGTCCTTTTATTTTTTTGGTTATTATTTTTTCCATAATCGTATATAAATTACAATCAATGAACTGGTACATTACCTTTTCCCAAGATAATATTTGTGGGTTTTCACCCGGGTGAATGTCCTGTTTTTTTCATTGGATGTCTAGAGTCTTTCTTACCAGAATACCATTACTGATGTTTTTGGTTGAACCACATTGACCGTGATGCACTGGTGTTTTAGGGTGAATGAAATTGACAATGAATTTCAGGGATGTCTGCCAATTTGGAACTCATTATGTGAGAATTTCCCGACAACCTTCAGACATGGAAGCCTGATTTATATTGACCCTTACCTATGATTACTGGATGTTGGACATGATATACGGAATTGAAGCCATGGGGCATGTGGATATAATAAATTCCTCTCCCGAGGATGAATTTTTCTTTGTATGATAGGATATTGTTTAGGCAACATAAGTATAGTCATCAGTGAATAATCTTCATAGTAAAACAAAGGTGTCTATGGGTCATTGTTCTTCTATTTATAATGGCCGGGATGTTTTTATAGAACCTTGGATTTATTTTTCTACTGAGGACTACGTTGGGTAGCCTATTAAAAGAGTTATATCTTAAATTAATAAGGGGATTTGTATCGGAATTTAGTAAAAAAACACCCATAGAATAATATTTATTGTTTAAAAAAGTGTTGAATCATGGTGCTATTTATCGTTATACAATTAAGACATTTGTGTCTTTTTTTGTGAAATCAACTTAATCTAACTATAGGATTATAAATGACTCACTTCCTCTGCAATTTATTGTCTAGGAATTTCCATTACCATTAAGAATTGGGAGAGAAAAATATTTAAACAATAATCCTAGGGTTTTTTAATTTCAAGGACTAATGTGAAAAATAAATGTAGTAAGGATGTATTAAGGCTGGAAGAGATACTATTGAGGATGAATTTTACTTTGGTTGACATGTCGTCTATGTGGACAATGTATGCAGTTCCATCAGGGGATGATGTTGATAGTGAAGGAAATCTGTCCCAAATACACTTTCCTTTCGATTCTGATGAACATAGAGGATTATTGAGATTTGGTACTTTATGAACACAGACTATGACCCATGAATAGGGGTATTCCAAAACATGAAATAGCGTACTCTAGGAAGAAAATTATTGGGAAGGTCGTGAATAAGTGGAGGCATATAGTTTTATCATATCCCTTTGATATATTTCATTACCCAGGTTCATCTCTTGTGCGGGATGGGAGGGGACACTTCTTGTTTCATGTATAGATCTAAGAAAATAAATTTTGATGTCACCATGTATCCTTTGATTACACAAATACGACTGTACGTAGTTCAGTTAAGGCTCATTCCTTTAGATATTTGATTCATGCTTATGGATGGGGTGTTTTTTCGAACATCCATATGCAGGTTCAGATCAAGGGTAGATCATTAAGGAAAATAACATTTTTACATGACCTGTCCTAAGGGTTAATGATGGGTATCAAGTATCATGTTGTTTGAATGTCAATTTATTTAGATGTTGAAATAGAATCCATGAGTAACTGAAGCATAATCGAGCAAGGATGCTCTGAAATAACTAGGACTTGGGTATCAAGTAGAGTGTAAAAATTGGATTTGATGGATACTGGATTTGGAGGAATTATGTGGGTATTAGAAGATATTAAGCATATGAAAATAGGAAAATCCAATCCTAGGGAAGAATTTTCCTTTGCATGAGAATATATTTTTTTTTAAAATTCAGATATGCTGGGTCCAATTGTGCATATTAAAATATTGGTGTCTATATGACACTGAACTTCCATTCATGATGAAAAAGAATGATTCTGATGGCCCATGATCACTCAAATAATGGTGTCTATCAAATGTAGAGTGTTGGTTTGGACATATCAGAAACAATCGGGCAAAGATTATTAATGTAATTATGTGATTATTTTCTAAATTTGGAGTCTCTCTATTGCGTTTCTACTTGTATGTGAGGAGGGATATTTTGACTCCCTTATCAGATAAGTTCCTTGTTCTGATGATCTAGGATTCCCAAGACCAGGTCCCAAGACACATTTTTGGTCTATGGACAAAGAGCTGGGGAATTTATGTTAAATTTGGGGAACCCTGCTGTTTTTTATGTCATGTGGTCAGGATTTTGGTCCATGCTATTTAAAATCATGTTGTGGGATCCTTGGGACATGTGGGTTAATGTCATGTTGTTATTACTTTGTTCCAATTATTTTATCTTCATTAATTGTGGAATTTAGTCCATGTAGTTTAATTTCATGTGGACTTGAAACATTATGTATAGTTTAATGTGTGAGGAATGGAGGTCTTCCATACAGAATAACATTTTTGGAAAGGCATTTGACAGCACAATTTAATCATCATGTTGCATAAAAAAATTATTTATGCAGTCATGCCTCAATATGAGTAAACTAAGCCGGTATATTATCGATACACCCTAGACGTGATTGGGGGGAAGAATGTGAAAATAGTGATTGTGGGGGCCCTCAAGTTAGGAGGGATGTTGCGAGGTTTAGTAGTGAATGAGAATACAAAATTAAGAACAACCTCTCTTGAGTATCAAATTTCTATTGTTTGACATGTGATTTTTGTCAGAATAATTTGCAGTGTTGACATGGAATTTGTTTGCATAGTAAAACAAAGGTGTCCTCAAAATACTAGTCATCCATTTCTGATAGTTGTGGATGACTATGGTGAATCAATATTTTCCAGTGCGTGGAGGTTGATGGATGAAAAGAGGAATTCTGAGTGTGTGAGGAATATCTAGATCATAATTAGCACGGAGGTACGATATCCTTTACATAGATCTAATTTTCATGTAAATGAAATCATGCACTCTTGACCCTATTTTTTGTAAGATCCACGATTTTAAATCCCCTTCATCTATTTTCATTTCACATGAGGGGGTTTGGGGGATCTCTCTTTTTTTTCCACGACTGGACCCATGAAGACCTCGATGCCACTACATATCACATAATGTCAAGACTTCAGCCATACATAGTTCTTGTGAAACCATTGTGTTTAATTTCATATTTTTAGGACTTCTTTGGTCACCCAATTTAACGTCATCTGATTAGGAAAAGAGTGAACCAATATAAAAAGGATGAGGTGAGTGAAGTGTCATGACCCAATGTTTTACCAATGAAATCCCCATATTATAACTATTCATTAAAGTATAATTACACTAGGAAACCCAATTAAATATCATGATACTAAATATTATGTTACAATTGAACATGATTTGTCTAGTTCTGTTTTTATAATTTTGAAAATATATCATTCACAGTTGCTTTCAGGGCGATTTTTATAGACTAATAGATCAAACGTAATTTTTGGTGAATAATATCCTACCCTTATGAATAGTAACCTAACCTTAGGAAATTGTAATATGACATTTTGGAGTAGTTAATCTCCAAAAATAATAGTAACCTCATCCATGAATGATTAGAAAAATTTAGGCATCATATAAGTGAAAATATGACCATTGTAAAATTGTATGTATTTTTCTAAGTCAAGAAAAATATATTAATTTAAAATAAATTTTGTTTTACGAATATGTTTTCATAAATTAAATATTATATTTATTTTAGTTTTATGATATTTTTATAAGACCTAATGTAATTTTTAATTGTATTATAAAAATAGTTTTATTTTTCAAATCCCTAATTTTCATGTAAATTATGAATTTAATTAAAAATGATATTAATTTTATATAGAAAATTAATTTCATAAAAATGAGTTTAGTTTTGTATTCAACATGTCATAAAACATTTTGTGTGATTTTCTGGGATTTTTCTGAAATACTTAAATGATTATTGAATAGTAAAATACATTAATATTACATATAAATAAATTATAATTTAAATCCACTATTCATGACATCCGGAGTTATGTAAGAACCAGAATAAATAATTCCCAAGCCATATTTTCTTTTTTTAGTTATGTAATTTTCACGATTTCTTATCTTTGTTGAAATTATTTAACTAATTATTAAAATATTAATAAAACTATGCTCTCATCCACTTTAAATACACCCCTCCACCACGTTCCAAATCCCTTACTGTGATACAGGTACCAAAACCAATTCAGTATACAGGATTTCCAAGAAGATGTATTCAAGAGGTAATTCCACTCTCTCTTTTTTGTTTTTAATTTCCATTCAAATTTCTTTTCCATTATTCTCTTATCCTGAAAGTATTTTTCCAAATTTCATTATAAATCCAATATGATAAATATAATGGAATTTTATCATGTTAATGTATGAATATTCATTATACTCTTCCCTCTATCTCATTGATTATAAAAAATGAAATTGTTTCCCCTGATTTGCTAATTTACACCAATCATGGGAGATGCGATTCAATGTTCATTAAACAACATAAATTCTATATATGAAACCATTAAATGGTTCAAAAAAATTTTAATATTTACTTTTTAACCCCTATCATGTTATGGAAATAAGTTTTTTCATAATACTAAATTATTATATAAAAAATGTTCATCTGTGATCCAAAAACCATCCAAATTAACCTAAAACGATCATCGTTAAATTTTAATAAATGATTCATCAACATGTTGTATAACATAATTCATTAAAAGATAATTTAAACTTATTTAATTTCATTAATAAAATTTCAAATTAGTTCTAGTTATTTACCCAAGTTCTACACAAACGTCCATTTATGTGTACAAGTGAACTCTTAATGAAAACTATGAAAAAGAACACTCCGAACAAAGAATTTTAACTCTATAACTAATCAAAAGGACCCTTAAAGACCATCATGAAACAATAATGAACCATATTATTGTATAAACGTTCTTTAATTTCTAATTAATGAATATAATGTCATTATACATGACATTCATGTCAATAAATCATTCGGATATGAGGTAAGGGGAAACTCTCTAACCCAACTTTCTTTCTTCCAGCTCTCCCACATTCAATCTAGTTTTCATATGGATATTAATTAAAATAATTATTTCGTAATTATATTATCTTTTATCATATCTAATAATTCTATAATTGATTTTATGAAAAATGAATGTTTCCCAAAAGAACTCTTCTTTCTAATAAATAAACCCTTATTTACATTGCAACGATTGTTTCACACTGCACTCAGTGATAAAGGTTATTTCCCAAGAATGATATTCCCCCTTTATTCTGGTAAAATAACTTTTGTGATTATATAATTTATTATGTGACACCCATTTCGTTACAAGGTTTATTTTTTTTCATGTGTTACATATTTACAGTGTTTCATGCATGATAAATTAAATGCTATGATGAGACATGTGTGCCAAGAATTATATAGTGCAATATGATTGATTGAATGTGACATGTGTTCCAAAAATTAAACAGTTCTCCAATTCATTGGTGAAAGTGATTAATCTCATGAATTAAAGTGAAATGATGTGTGAACATTACTCTATCATTTTTTGGAACTATGTGTGGTATATTACCATTAATACATGATGTTTCATTTTTATGCATTGCAACATTCCACACAATAATCTAAAGATTCCTATAATGATTTTTATGAAGATGTTTTGATTACGCCCAACCCATTAAATAATGTTCATATCTATTGTTTAATTGGGATTTTAACAAAAAACATTTTGATTAATATCCTCTGGTGATTTCGTGTAATAAGTAGTTTTCAAGAATCAATATGAAGGTCGTGAAGAATGAAATAAAAAAATGTTTGTGTTTGATGTTGTAAATGAAATTTTTGGTCCTCGTTTTCCCAAGACACAAAAAATACAGATCATCATTGTGTAATATGATTCTGTTTTTTATCATTATTATTAGGTAATATAAATATAATAAATGGAATGGTTTATATAGTTGGTATTAGGTGCATTATTTATTTAATTTGGGAATTAGGATTAATAAACACTAGAGAAAACCACTAGTATCGACTTAGTTTAAATACTAACATAAGAAGATTTTATAAACATAGGGATCCCATAATACATTCATTCAGTATAAATTATAAAAATGAATAATTTATTTATTCATGAATCGTTGACTTCGGTTTTATTCTACCCTCTTCTATTTTAGAAAATAGTGGGAACTGGGAGAATCCAGGCAAACAACCTGTGCGAGGGACAATGCAACAATATCCCGAATGATATCCCCAATACATTAGGATGTGGAGTAAAAGAAAACATGGTGATGATTACCCAAATTTAATAGGTAATAAATATTAACTTCAATATTGAGGAACATCCTCCTTCACCAAAGAGGGAGCAGTTGTCTATCATGTATTTGATGCAGCAATGACAACTGATGTTTATATGATCTTCTGATCAACTAGTTGTGGAACAGTTGGTCAAATATATGGTGAAGATAATTCCTATACTTCAAATTTCTGAGATAGAGAAGGTGAAACTAGCTGTTTATCGTCTAGATGGATAAGATTATAAACGGTGGTAGTTGATTATGAACACCATTCAATGTGATGAAATTGAAGAGATGGAATGGGAATTCCTAAGATCATGGATCTTAAAATTTATTTCCATCAAACTTTTCATATGAATATGAAGATAGAATTATTAGAGCTCATGGAAATGGAAGGATAATATTTCATTACCTTTGATGTGAATTTCACAAGGCATTCAGGGTACACATTTGGTTTTGTTATCAACAATGATATCGAAATGGATAAATTTTTTAGTGGATTAAAACCACACCTTAAAAAGGGTCATTCAATTCAAAATATTGGGAGTTATGAAAAAGATGTTCAGTGTTCCCTCAATTTGGATATGGAATTTGGAGAATTCTCACATGGCTTTGGTGTTAAGAAAGAAAATATGAAGTTTTAATCGAGTCGATCTAATTATAATGATGGGAAGAAAACTCAAGGCCCCGCATGCTAAAAATGTTTGAAGTTGCCTCATGTGAACATCCTCATAGGGATAGTGAAGTTCATAATGTGTGGGAATGAATCCCTCCACGATCAGTAGTGTCTAAAAGATATAATAAAGATTAAGTATGTAGTGGACGAATGGAGATCCCCACCTATGGTTCAATGCTAAAACTGTTGGGAGCAAGGGAACTATACAAGGGAATGCACTAAACCTCGAGTCCTTGAGGGTATTTAACGTCAAGAGACACCAAATACAAAGGAACAACGGAAGGAATATGCCATCACTAGAGTGGAAGAGGAACATGATAATTAAGTCGTACATGGTACACATCCTATTAAGTCAATAATGGAAAAATCTTCTTTGATTCTGGTTCTACATATTCCTTTATATCATGCAAGTTTTCTAGAACAATAGAATTAAATCCCCAAAAACATGAAGTACATATATTTTTAAAAACAAATAGTGGTGAAGTGATTGAAACAAAAGTGGTTTAATATTCTCATATTGGTTTATGTGGGAAGATATTTTTAGTGAAATAAGTAATACTTTTCTTGGTGTAATTCGACACTTTAAAGTGAATGGATTGTCTCTCATAATATAATGCACATATCAACTGCCTGTAAAAATAAATATGTTATCATATTCAAAACCATTCATTTCTCCAAAAAAAATCATGAAAGATCATGAATATCCTTAAAAATAATTCAACAGGGTGGGTGTTTATTCCCTATGAAGAAGAATACCTCTCTCAAATGGTAGAGTCCAAGGAAAGTGACAACCTTGCAGAATTCTCCATTTTGTGGGAATACGGTGATGTATTTCTGAAATAAATACCTGAACATCACCAGGATCATATGGAAGATTACTCAATATAAATCATACCCACTGTTACTCCAATATCAATGTGTCCATATTGGATGGATCTTATTGAACTGTAGGATTTAATGAAGCAGTTGAAAGAGAATTTGGATAATGGGTTTATACATCATAGTTCATCACCATGGGGTGCACTAATTCTATTTTTTAATTATTAAGAAAGATCAATATGTATATTTTTCAATTATCAAGAACTCATCAAAATCAACATAAAAAACAAGAGTCCTCTTCCAAGGATTTAGGACTTGTTTAATCAATTATGTTGATCTCAACACTTTTCAATTTTGGATCGTTGTTATAGATTTCATCTGCTAAATGTGAAGACAGATGATATTTAGAAGACTGCCTTCCAAACAAGGTATGGGCAGAATGAGTTTATAGTAATTACCTTTTCAATTACTAATTCACATTTAATCATCATGGATTATATTTATATAGTCATTAGAAGATACCATGAAAATTTTATGGTAGTGTTTACTGATGATATTCTCAATTAGTATAAGTGATAAGAAGAACATGAAAAAATTATAAGTCTTGTTTTGGTGAGATTGAGAAAATAGATGTTATATTCCATGTTCATAAAGCATGAATTTTGGATGAATAATGTATCTTTCTTAGGACATGTGATCAGAAGAGATGGAATTTATGTCGACCCTTCAAAGACAAAGGGGACTAACGATTGGAACAGACCCTCTAGTGCCACCAAAATTGATAGATTTCTTATATTAGTTCGGTACTACCAATGTTTTTTGAGATCATTGTCATGATTATCAATCCCACTAACTAATTTAATAAGGAAAGTTTTAAAGTATTTCTTGATGGAAGAATGTGAGGATATCTTCAAGGATCTAAAGGGAAGCCTTATTAATACACCTTCACACACACTACTGAAAAGTGGAGAAATGTTTGTGAGATATACTGATTATTAAAAGAATGATTAGGTTGTGTGATCATGAAAAATAATATTGTGATATCCCATACCCCACAACAGTTGATGATCCATGAGAAGAACTACCTAGCACTTGATCTTGAGCTAGCAGATGTGATTTTGGAATTGAAAATCTAGAGGCACTTCATTTATGGTGAGGAGTGTGACATATACATTGAACACAAGAGACTGTAGTATATATTAACCTAACAGGATCTCAAAACATGTCAATGGAGATTGTTTTAGCTAATCATGAACTATGTTTTCTCTATTCACTATCATTCGAGAATAGTGAACAAGTTAGTTGATTCACTAAAAACAAATGAACATACCAGTCCTTGAATATAAGTGTTTGAGAAAGGCCATATCTTAATGGATATTTAAATGAATGAATTTTTAATGAGAATGGAAAGTGATACATACTACACTAACCAATGATTTCATAACCATTTTTCCTAGAGAATTTTAATGAGTCAAAAAGACATGATCTAAATTTTCAAAAGAAGGTGAATTCATTAAAGGATGGGCAGATGCAATACTTTCATATTGATGATGGTGGTGTTATTCGGTTTGGAACATGACATTTTGTGCCTTAATAACTCGAAATAAAGAAGGATCTATTGAATAATTCAAATAGCTCATCGTTCTCTATCCATCCTGGTATCACTAAGTTGTACTGAGATCCCGATAACACTTCTAGTGGGATAACATGAAGAAAGATATTGCATAATAAATATCATAATGATTGGTATGATATAATGTTGATATAGCGAGAAAATAGTCCAATGGGATGATGAAACCCCTGCCTATACACATATATAAATGGGAGAACATCACTATGGAAGTTTTCACAGTCTTACCAATGACGTTCAATGGAAATAGTTTGATATAGGTTGTGGTAGACTGAAATACCAAGACTTATCATTTTATCACTATTTTTTATGATCTATCGGATAAACAATGTGAAAAGATATATTTGATGCAGGTAGTGAGACTTCACTGTGTTCCACTCTTTATTTTCTCAGAATGTGATATAACGTTCACATATAAATTCTGGATGAGTCTTCAATATGCTTTGAGTAAGTAATTAAATTTCAGCATTGCCTATCACCCCCAAAATAATGGCCAATCTGAAAGGACTATTCAGATAATTGATGATATTCTAATATCCTTCTCTTTTGAATTAAAAGTTGGTTGGGACCATCATATAAAATTGGTTGATTTCACATACGATAATAGCTTCCACTCAACTATTCAGATGGCTTCATATGATGCTTTGTATGTAAATATATGTAGAAATTCGACATGTTGTGATGAAGATGTATAAATAAAGCTACATGGACACGATGTTGTAAAAAAATGACAGAGAAAGTTCAAGACATCCAAAAATATGAAAATTATGCTCAGAGTTGGAAAAAGAGTTGTGTTAACAACCGTTGAAGGGATTTGGAGTTTGATGTTAGAGATAATGTTTTCCTTCGAATATCTTCATGGATGGAATTAACACGGTTTAGAAAGAATGGAAGTTAATCCCAAGGTACATTGTCCCATTTGAGATCCTTGAACACATAGGATATCTTACCTATCAGCTTCCAATTTCATAGAATATGGCTCTAGTTTAGGATTTTTTTCACGTATCACTCATGAGGAAGTACAAATCATATGTCTAACATTTAATGAAATCAGAGGTGGTACAACATGAAGATGATATCTCTTATGAGGATAAAGGAGTAACGATTATGGACTAGAGATATAAGGTTCTACAAAACAATACAAACCTTATTTCCAATGTGTGGTGGATGAATCATAAGTTTGAGGAAGCCACTTGGGAACTGGAAGAGGCGATGAAGTAGAAGTACCATGATCTATCTATGTAATATTAAATTTCGAGGGAGAAATTTCATACGGGGGGAGAATGTAGTGACACAATATTTATCAATGGAATATACTTAATTTAAGTATTCCTTAAAATAAAATCACATTAAAAAATAAAATGAAAAATCATAATACTAAATACCATGTGACCACTAAACATAATTTTAGTGCTGCTATTTTTTTGGAATTTCAAAAATCTGACATATATAGTTTCATTCACGGTGATTTATAATGTCTAATAGAACCAAAAAAAAATTGTTGAAAATATTACTACCCTAATGAATTTTTACCTACCCTTATGATTAGTAATATGTATTTTATGAATTTTAAATTGTCCAAAAATAATAGTAACCTCACCCAAGAATTATTATATAAAATTTAGGAATCTTATAATTGAAAATATGACCACAGTAAAAGTATATGTATATTTTAAAGTAATAAATCATTAATTATTTTGAAAGAAAATATATTTTCCTAAAATGTGTTCATATATTAACAATTATATGTCTCTACATTTATGCTATACTTATATGACCTTATGTAATTTCTGAAAACATTATAAAATAATTTTTATTTTTAAAATATCTATTTTTCATGTAAATTTTTATTTTAAATAAATTAAATTAATCATATTTATAATGTTATTTTCATAAAATGTTGTTCATTTTTGTATTCTACTAATTGAAATATGGTTAGTGTGAATTTTTGGTATTTTCCGAAATTCATGATTTTTTGGGGAATAGTAAAGTATATTAATTTACCATATAAATACATTATAATTTAAATCCACTCTTCCTAACATGCAGAGTGATGTAAGCACCCAAATCACCAAATCACATGACATATTTACTATTTCATGTCTAGGAATCATCATTATTTATTATCTTGGTAGAAATTAATAATCCACTGATTAAATATTAAGAAAACCCCTCTCCCAACAATTATAAATACTACCTCTAACACTCTCAATAATTAACACCTATTAAGCTTCATTCCTGTTCCAAATTCTACCCAAATATTTTCTATATCCCCTCCCCCATTTCCATAAGATCTTGGTCTAATAAAAAGACTGAAACCACTTCCCTAAAGAGGCTCTATATTAAGATATATTCAAGAGGTTATTCCACTATCTCCTACCATTCAATTTCATTTAATATTTTTTAATCTTTTATTCTATTATTATCAAATTCACCTATCCAAATGTCACGATAACTACATTATTATTTTTTACTATTATTCAATATTTTTAAGAAGGTATATAATTTATACTCCTCCCTCTCTTTATTTGTTTATAAGAAATGAAATCGTAGCATATGATGTGTTACTTTACCAAAATCATGGTCGATGAACTCACATTATCCTTTAACTCCTTCAATGATATCAATGAAACCATTAAATGGTTGAAAAAATTATTTTAATATTTATGTTTTAACCCCTTTCATGTTATTGAAAAACTTTTATTCATAACACTAAATTATTAAACAAAACATGTTTGTTGTGATCCAAAATTCACCAAAACTAACCTAAAACATCATTAAATTTTATCTAGTTATTCATCCACATGATCTATAAAATAATTAATTAAAAGATAATTTAAAATACTATAATATTATTAATAACATGTATTATCAGTTAAAGATGTTTACCTGTGTTCTACACAAACATCCATTCATGTGTACGACTGATCCGTTCATGAAAACTAAGAAAAAGTACACTCCCGAACAAATAATTTAAACTCCATAACTCATCCAAAGACCAATATAAGAACAAAATGAGACCATAATTAACCATATTAACTTATAAAAGGTTCTTAAATTTCAAATTAATGAATATAGATTCATTATACAGTACATTAATGTGAATAAAGCATTCTAATACAAGGTATGGGGAAACTCTCAAACCCAACATTCTTTCTTCAGGTTCTCCCTCTTCCACTCCATTTATCAGTATGTATATCCCTTAAAAAATTATTCATCATTATATTACCTTTTTTTGGACATAAATTGTATCTAATTGATATTATGAAAAACCCAATTTTCTCCAAAAAACTCTTCTTTCAAATAAACACATCCATTTTTAATTCTTGAAGATTGATTCACTCTTCATTAATGATTAATGGTTTAATGTAAAGAATGATATTACCTATTCATATTGGGGAAAAAATATTTTCCAAATATATGATTTATTATGTGAAACCCATTTCTTTCCATGGGTTATTTTATTATCATGTTTGTAATATTTTCAATGTGTCATGAATGATAATGTAAATATTATGATGAGATGGGTGAGAATTGAATTATATAGCACTATATGAATGTTTGAATGTGAAAGGTGATCCTAAAATTATACATCACTATAATGGATTAGGTAAAGTGATGAATCTCATGAATTAAGGTGAAATGATGTGTTGACATGATGCTACCATTGTTCACAACTATTTTTGGTAGATGAATACAAAGACATGATGTTTCATTTTTATGTACTTCCACATTCCATGCCTTTATCTAATGTCATATATCATGATTTTGATGATGATGTTATTATTATTCTCACCCTAGACCATATTGTTCTTATCTATCCTCTTACTGGGATTTTAGATCACCCCTTTTTGATGTATATCATCAGGTGATTATGTATACTAAGGGGTTTTCAAGGGACAATAAGAAGCTGGAGAAGAATGAATTAAATAAATGTTTGTTTTTGATGCTATAAATGTTATGTTTTGTCCTAGTTTTCCCATGAAAATTTACCTATGGAACCTAATGGTGTGAAAATACTATGGTTTTAATCTTTATAATAAAATAATAGTATTGTATGAAAAGGCAGGGTCAGTATATGAAGTGTCAGGCTTAAACCTCAAATAGGATTCATATATAGTCCAATTAGTTGGGAATCAAATTCCAGGTTGTTATAATAAATCTCTATTCCATTTTGACCTTTTCATGTGGACTGTGGAATTTTATAGCATACTTACAAGATGATGGAATTATTATACCCCTTTATTCTTTTTCCATTAAGGGGAATTCTATGAAATCATTCATAAGATCACGTAAGATATAGACGATTTGTGAAACAAGGAGAAATGAGGAGTTCCCCCGTAGTATAGGGGAAATAGAGAATATAACATAGTCATTCTACGTAACATTATGGATGGTCCAAGAAATATGGTCAAGTTGCCTCTATGATTCCTAATGATAAATAGGAATCAATCTGTATGAAGTTATGTAAAAGGCCCTCCCAGTATGGGTTCTGTCCACACACAAGAAGGGGGATAACGTTTTTTATTTTATTGGCTAGGCAAGGATAGAGAGTCTTGGCATCACTATGTATCCTATGAAGATAGGAATCAGGACTACATGTAGTCATTATAGGGGAGTTCCCCACATATATCTGATATATATGTAAGGAAAATGTACTGTTTTGTGTGTGGGTAGACCAGGATACTGAATCTGGGTTTCAGTATGTATCCCACAAGGTAAAGAATCAATCCAGCACATAGTTATGGAGATGACTCCCCAAACAGGTTTGTCTTATACATATGGAGGGGGAATTTTTGACCATTTTTAATGGGAATACAAATTATATGTATCATCAATTAATTACAAGGGGAATCCTTTACCACTATATCAAATCACATGTGATCTATACTTGGTGTTAAAAATATGAAATAGTGTGTGTCTCCTCTAGAGATGCAGAGGCTGTTGAGAGTATAATTTAGGTGTTCTATTTCCATGTGGTGGTTTGACCAAGATCTATGTTCGAGGTATCTCTACATATCCCATTGATAAATATAAATTATTGAATTCATATTTCTATGAAAATATCATCCCTATACTAGTATGACCCATTCACCGGAAAGGGAGATCATTTTTTTATTTGATGGAAACTGGACACTAAAGAATTATCTTGGTTTTTCTATATATCCCACCAACATATGGGAATCAATCCATATGTAGTTATATATTTTCACATGGTAGGTGACTGATGCCGAATACAATGCCCCCACTGGTGATATCATTGTGGGGCTATATAGTTTAACATCACACGGAAAGGACAAATATGTCGCTATGCAGTTTTACATATTGTAGAAAATATGGGGATGTGGAGAAGTTTAAAGTCATGTAGAAAGGATGAATTTTTAATGTAGTTTATTGTCATGTGATTAGGGAAATTTCTATATAATTAATCAGTATGTAGAAAGGATTTCTTCAATATTGTTTAATGTCGTTTGGAATGTCTGTCTCTTGTAAAGTTTAACATCATTTAGAAAGGATGTAGGTAGCGATGTACAATTTAACATCATGAAGCTAAGATGACCCTAATTGTGATTCCACAATTTTCTTGTTTAGGATTATCTCATTTGTGGTTTGTGTGGTGAGGTATCAATCCATTGAAATCAGGGAATACGCTCCATCATAGTTAACATTATGTAAAACATATCATCCCTCCCATTTTTGATCCAAAATTCGAGGCTTCTTTCTGTGTATAACTGGGGTTATCAACACCATCAAAATCTAACCTTCTAGGAAATATGGGAGGAAAACCTTCTTATTTCAGTCTCATGATTTCCAATTTTTGTAGAATAATTATGGTTCATAGTGTACAATATTTTCTCATCCAACCATCCAACAACATGACACCATTATTGGGATTTCTCATCTATATATAGTTGATCACCATTATAAATATGATGAGATGGTGGTTGAATTTCAATGGGAATAACCACCTACATACCATATACTAATGAGTACGGGGTGTCATGGGTTGTGGTGGTGGTTGTGGTCCAGTAAGCCTAAATAGAATAGATGAGATTCTCCGGTTATTATTTCTAATCCAACTCTAAAATTTTTTGGAGTATACTAGATAAGGTCTTGTATAAATCCTTTATCTATTTGTCGGTCACTACATGGTAGAGGATAAACAAATGGCTTTGATTTGATACTCTTATTAGAGTTTGACCAATTAAACATAGTATAAATTGGAGTTGTTTTCGATCAGTATATTGTAAGGGACACACAACCTAGTGATGAAATTGGATTTCAAAAAGATGAAAATGATTTTTTCTTAACATCATTAAGGGGTAAAACTTTTTCTCATTTGGACAAAGAAGTTGGTGTTTGATTTAATATATTTCAATCGTTTGGCTATTTCAGGAGGATATAGTCCCACAACGTCCATTCCCCTTACAAAAAATGGCTTGCAGTACTCAGATCTATAGAAAAATATTGGAGGTTAATGGATGAAATTTTTATGGACATGGATGAAATGATAAATTTTGGTGAAATCGGCATAATCCTGCATCATGGTGGCATAATAGTAACGAGTCCTTTGAATTTCATGAGAGAGTTTGTATGTTGTTTGGTGTTCCCCACAAGTTCTCGCATGAAATTATTTAATGATGGGAGTGGTCTCTCCTCCATTAACACACCTTAGAAGGAATTTATAAAGGCTACACTTATAAATAATAATATATACAGCTTTTTCCATCATACAATGTTAAATTTTCTACTTTAATATGGATATAATCCCTTCCATTCATATTTTTTGGGACTTATACATTTTAAATATAGTATTTAATGGGGGTTATCCAGCCATTGGTAGAAACATATGACTCTGAAATGAGACTGATATCATTAATGTATTCCGTGTTAGCATGAATGAATGTTAATACAATCCGTTGGTGAGAAATAATGTTCACTATCTTTGTTCTGATGCTGGTCGACTAATTTTGTGGCTACATTTTCCAATGCATCGTCTTGCACATTTTTTGAGTAGGGAACACATGATAATTTCATCTCTACCATGAATTTTCCATCAGTTATTGGACATGGTTCAAAAAAGGGTTTATCCCATTTTTCGTGATATTGTAGTCACTATTGAAATTCATTACAAATAGTTCAGATTCACCTTTTATTTTCATGCGTTAAACCATCACATGGAGTGCTAGTTCAACCCTAAAATGAGGGCCTCATACTCTAAATTATTTTTCATGAATCATTTTGATAGTTGGAAGGAATCTGGAAGAATAATTTTCTCAAGGGATATGAGTGTGACTCCCGTACCAACTTTGTTGAATTTGGGGTCTTCCATTATTTTTCTTGATGGACTTTTGCAGGCACCGCCAAAGATCATTTCCCACATCTGTGAGTCCTGAATAATATATAAAACTTCTACAATAGGTATCTTGAAATCTGATGGTTCCTCCACTGTTTAGGTATTCTATTCCAGGAAATTGGCTAATTCCTAGCCTTTGGTGTCTTTCTACAGTAGTAACTATATATCGAACTATTGTAGTATTTCCTCCAACTATGATTGGCATCTAATTAACATTGGACGACTGAGATTCTATTTTATTGGGTTTCAATGGGATACCAAATTAAATTTTTGGTACTACCATCGATGCATTAGCTTCTGGACTGAAAATATTAATTCAAGAAATCTCTTCTTGAAAATTGAATAATGATTGACAACATCTATCATTGTTCGGATGACATAATAGAGTCTATTCACACAACCAAAATCAATTGTTTTGTGCAGGGAAGGATCTTATGGATTTCTCCAAGGAGGTTACTTACACAATGAGTGGAATCCCTTCATGTGAAGGCATCTCCACCAATGGAATAATGTGACATTTCTTTAGATTGTAAAATTCTTCCTTATAATCATCATTCCATGGATATTGTATCCCTTTTTTATAAATAGGTTTAATGTAAATCATTTGACTCTCAGTTTGGATATGAAGCACCCAATGTAGACCATATATTCTTGGATTCACTTAAAATATGTGAGGTTGATAGGAGGAGACAATCCAAGGACTGATTTTATCTTCTCACAGTCTACTTCAATTACTCGATGGCGTATAATGAAGCTGAAAACATTCCAAAGTTAACACCAAAAAAAATTCAATGGATTCATTTTTAGACTATACTGTTTTAGTTTATTGAAGATGGATTAATGGTCAATAAGCTAGTGTAATCATTTTGTCGAATTAACCACAAGATCATCAATTTTACTTTCAACGAACTTTCCCATGAAGAGATTAAAAATCCGATGAATGTTACACTGATATATGGAAACAACATTTATCAAACCAAATGGCATATACTTTTATAAAAACACTCCATATAGAACCCTCAAGTCTGTGGCTTCATCATCATTTTTGGAAACTCAGATATTATTCTATCTTAAATATTCATCCATGAAGGATAAGGCCTCATATATAGAAGGTTCATTGATAAAAAATTCTATACTCAGGATTGTAAAATCAAATTTCATTATGTTTCTTTGAGGTATTTTAAATCGACGCAGACCCTGATCAAAATTTTTTCTTATTAACTGGGAAATTTCTTCTAACTAATGGGATATTAGACCTCCCTAATGAATTTATATCTGATTAGATTTTTGACTTTAGCAAATATTTTGTTAGTATGATTTGGGTTCCCCTTCGTGTTCTTTTCTTGTAACCACATTGATCTTCTGGCATGCCTAGGTGGTGAGTAGATACCTTTGGAGTGAAACCTTTAATTTCCATATAATTCAAGGAAAATACATCTCTATTTTGATTTCAGAAAGAGGGGAATATATATTTCTCTTTGGAAATCATGGCTTCATTATACATAGTGGGTCATGGGTCTTCTTACATGCCCATGTTGATTTCCTCTAAGCTCATCAGTGGTAGTAGAAATTCATTCCTCAAATTTTGGAGGGTAATCCCTTAGGTCTTATCCTTCCTCCTACCATACATCCTCATCATCCTCCCCTTCATCTTCGAATGGGGAAACATCATTCACATGATTTATCTCTAGTTGAGGTTGGTGTTTCAATTTTGGTGTGTCTGAGGTGAAGTTTCCTCCTATGCCTCATCCATTGGTAGGGGTTTCACTCGAGAAGATGACTTGAGGTGTAAAAGTGTTTCTTATATTTTTTAGTGATGAGACAATTTATTTAAATATAGTGTGAGAGGTAGGGTTTTCTTAGGTGTTTTATTATATCTCAAGGATATTTTTATCTAATACCCCTCCATTATCCTAGGAGTTAGTGATCTTTTCACCATCATCATAATCTACAGTTGTAACTGAAATCATGAGGGCTACTAAATATATTTCTAAATTTTTACTTTTGATTCCAATCTGATAGATGGGTTGTACATATTCTTCACTGAGTTGATTTAGTGTATTAGTGGGAACCATTTCCAAAATATTTGTGGTGTTGACCCAATCAATTATGTCATCCGGGGGATGTTTCCCCTTTGGTTCATAAATCAATGAATTTATATAGTGTGACTCTCATGACTCTAATGGGTCCTTAGTAGTGTGCAGTGTCCCACTCTATCCATTGATTCTATGTTTGTGGCACTGATGGCACGAGTTGGAGATTTTTGCATGATTATGTAGCCAGGCCTCCCTAGTAGGGAGTTGAAGGACATATTATTTCATACCACCAATAATTATGTGTCGTCTATAAGGTCACGGAACCTGATTACATGATTTATTTTTCCTAATGACTTCAACTAACTTTTATCATAGCCCAACTGAGTCATGGTGCAGGTCATTAGTGCATCGTAATTGAAACCTAGCCAACAAAGTGTCTGCAATGAGAGGATATTAACCCCAGAGCCATTGTCGATATAGAAATTTCAGATATCGTTTCCATTATTCATTATAGAAACAAAAAATGGCTTGATGTGTCCTTTCATGATGGTATCATCTTCTTGATTTGTGATGGGAAAAACTATATGAAATTATCCAATATTGATCTCTTTTTTGTTGACTTTAGTGGCAGGTACTTTAGATTCAAACTCTTGGGCACTCAAAAAACCCCATATTGGAGCATTCTTTAGATTTGCTGATAGATTCAGTCCATCAATGATCTAGAGCTTATATGGTACAAAAGAAGATTGTTTCAGAAAGCAATATTTCTGATCTAAAGGTTATAAAATCCTTGCATGGGGATGCTCTTTCACATCTACTTTATTAGTTTGAACATTTTTATAAATATGGGTCGGCCCTTGTGGTGAGAGGTGGAGGAGCTTCCATCTATTGTGGATTAGGCTGAGTGGGTATGCTCGCATTACAAGTATAATTAGTCATATACTCTTCCTCTAATGGATATTTTATATGGTTAGACTGGGGTGGATACCCATTATGTAGGAAATTTTTCTTATCCCAGTGGAATCCTCTGGGGGGGGGGGTGGTATTTTCATGGGTTGTATAAACACCAATGGTTTGAGAGGGGGTTTGGAAATAATCATTATTTCTACTAATGTGGGGTCTCCTTTTATTTTTCTCAATTCTATGGCTTCTTCCTCCCACTCCACAATTTGGTGTGGGGAATTATCATTGATAATTGTACTCATCATCGGAGAATGGATCAAAAAAATGGATGACATTGATGGATACAAACAATATCTCATCTTTTAATGATAACGTTTCCACATCATCTACCTCTGATTGTACTGTTTGGTGGGGCGTTTCCCATTATGAATTTTAATGGGGTGGTTCCCATATCATTTAATTTTATGGAATGAAATCATTAAGTTTCATATCCTACCATGTATTTTGTGCATGTTTAACATTATGCACTTTCTAATTTCCCTTATGATTAGATTAGTTTTTTGGAGGCTGTACTTGGGAGGATTTTGGGGATGAGAATGATGACTATGATTCATTAATTTTCATTAGAGGAAAAATTTAATACATTATCTGTTACATGAGTAAGCCTTGAGTTTTATTAAATATTTTCTAAATCATTTAAATAATAATAAAATATCATTTTTGTTAATAACATTCCACTCCCCCACTTTATCCATATCAGAGGTTGCAATATTTTCCACTTTCACTAAAAGTGGAGAAACATTGAATTTTTAAGAATCTATCATATTTTATAGGATTTATTTGTTGGAAAAACACTCCTAGATATTGTGTCCTAATACCATATGGATGGGACATAAATCTAGTAGGTCATCAAGATAAACATCATTAGCCCACTTTTTCTTTGAAAGCCGTATAAATTTCAATTCATGGATAATATGAAGAAACTATGAATTTTTTTCATCCCTGAATGAATGTACATTATTTTAGAATTCCTTGAATTACTTTTTCCCCATTTTCGTATATTGACAGGGCGGGGGAGTTACTGACATCCAGGGTTCCTTGCATGGGTTGGTGGGGGACTTAGAGCTGGAGATGGTATAGGGGTGGCTTAAGCTTCACATAATCCTATTCATCTCTCGTGTCTCTTTTAATAGGTATGATATACTTTTCGATACTTTATATTAGTATTTTTAATTGAATCATCTATCGTTTGAGTGATTTTGGAGAAGACCCATAATCCACTAGTATACTTCACAGGAATAAGTGGTGTTCATATCACATCTCAAAAAATATCGTTGCACATGGAAAATATTTAAATATGGGAGACTAGATGGTTAATGGATAAAGTGAGACCCTTCCTTCTGGAAACAAATTATGAGACTCTCTCCTTCTCTCATTGTTTGTAGTTCATGATATCACTAACTAACATATTGTGAAATGTCGAGATGAAATGGAAAGAGGAACTAGCACTATAGGTTGTAGAATACTTTTATTGAGTTATCTTGAAAACCTGTGTACCACAAAATGGCTGAACCTTGAAGGGTTCACACAAAGGCAGAACCCTAATGGTTTCACACAAAGCATATGAGCTTCACAACTTCTTGTGGCTCTAGGGTTCCAATCAATGGATAATAGTCAGAAGAGAAGTACATTAGATGTTGTTCCAGGTCCCCAAATCCAATTAAACATTGGTAATATGGGATTCTAGAAATTTTGTGGATGAATGATGTTTCTCACTGAGTCAGGGTAGGGAAACCATTCCAGTTGTACTGGAGCACGCCTCCATCCATTGCATCCTTTAATGATGTTATTAACTGGATGAATTTAAAATTCCCATGATGCATGAACTATTGTACATGAGAATGAGAAGGTGTATCAGGGGGAATGATTAGATATTATACTGCAACAAGAACATGAAGCAGATACCCAACAAGGGGAATCCTTATGGATTCTCTTGAATATATTCCAATTTCTTCTCCAATGGAGGTAAATGTTGATATCTATAAGCGATTGGGTTCCGGTAGACTAATGGTTCTGATGCATCCCTGAATGATCCTTCCATCAATTAGTATTTTAGGATGATCCCTAGAGGTAAAGCGACATCTAATGGATTTTTCTGTTAATTCTCAAGCTAATAAACATACCCAGTATGACAGATTCCTCTTATCAGGTCAGTATAGAGTCCCCTATGTTCATTAATTTCATTTACTTTTCGATAAAATCTATCTTCATGCGTCGGGGATTCGTAATCATTGGGGGAGTATGTGGTTCATAGAACATGCTCTTATTCTTATACTTATAGAGGATTCAAGTTGGAAGCAACAGATAATTTACTTAAGGAGATCCCAAATTTAAGTAAACTTTTTATTTTCTTGTGTGCAGCCATCGGACTTGGTGTGGACCAGCACTTGGAGGGACCACTTTTATTTAGTTTTCAAATTATTTGTATTATTTTCTAAATGTTCTATATGGTTGATTTATACAATCATCATTGATTAATACCACATTGGGGGTGGTGTACCAGGTTCCGATTGGTACTGGTGCTTCATACGTTGTTTATTGCATCTTCCTCGGCCATTATGTGATATTTTTCATGTTTCTTGGTGAAGAGTGACTCGAAGGGAGCCGTGATATTACCTTTTATTATGTATATGATCCAGGGGATGTGACTCAGGGGACATGATGGAATGTTTTAATCTTATATCCACTTTAATCCGCAGATGGGAGAAGATAGATGTCTGATGGCTGGGAATTTGAGGAAAAAAAGTGCCCATCATTGTGGGATGGGGTCACATCTATTCTTTTATTGTCTTTAATTGGCCATGATTGTTTTTCATATAGGGGAAATTGTTTTAAAAAAATCCCTTATCCCAGTGGGATGGTTTTGATTCCATATTTATTTGGCTATGGCTACTATTTCTTCCCTCTTGATCTCACAAATTCCCATACGAGTGTTAGTAGTATATTGTGTAGGTTTTACATGTGAATTACATGATTCATAGGACATGACCAATAGTTATTGATTAATTTTTTATAAATGGAATTGTATGGTATGTTCTTAGTGTAATGCTTCTTGATATTCTCGATGTCAACGTATCATCTGGCCTAATGCTTCTGGGACTTACTCAGGGTTGGATCTTGTTGAGGTTCCATCCATTCCTATTTAAGGACATTATTTGATTTCCATTGAGGGATGAAGACATTGAAAGATGTATCCTCTAGTGGGTTCCACTTAATGGAAAATGGGGTGATGTGTATGGATCCATGTTCTCCCCATCCACTGATATGAATACTAAACATGGAATCATTGAAAAGGATGTGAAACTTGTGCAGTGCATGGATGCAGGCCATCCCATGGTCAATCATTCATCTTCATGATTCTAGATTTTTTACAATTGGAATTAATTATAGGTCGATTTGTTGAAAAATATATCCCAAGACATCAACATGATATGCATACCCCTCATAGGGAAACATCATTTTATTTAATAGGGAAAATATTCATCCATATATTGAGGCAAATGTAATGAATACAATCTTCCGACAACTCGTTTGGTATTTTAAACAGATAAGTGGTCATGGGACATTACATTCCAAGTATGTCATCCCTAGCGAGTTGTATTTTCAAAAGAAACACAGGTTGTTGTTATTCCACCAAGGACTCTTCTTGTAAATCCCTTGGGTTCGAATACACCATAATGGTTTCATTCCATGCTTTGAGGTTAACAAGATTCTTCTTAACATGTGAATGGTATGAGGGTGACTCATTAGATGAATTTTTCCCTAGGATATCCTATGGTTGATAAAGTATATCTCTTGTCAGGGAGATAACACCCCTTGTGTAACACTCCATTTTTTCATGTGCCTCAGCATATGATGGATTTCGTGCATTTTACCTAATTAGGGGTGGACATTCTCAATGTTGTAAATTTTAATCATGAAGAGGACTTTATGGACGAACAACATCAAGGGGGGTGGGGGCATATTACTTCATAGAATCATTTATGGGAGAACCTTATCATTTCTTGATGTCACCATGGGGAGGGCCTTCATTGTTTCTGCAGTCATAGTGACGAATACCATAACTTCTTGACGTCCAACTATAGGGAGAAACATATCAACAACGTATACCTAGGAGAGGACAATCATGGAAGACTATTGAATGAGGATGGCCTTATTGATGTATGATACTCTAGTTAGAAGGAGGGATAACTAGACATGCATCATGAGGGATTCTCTTAGGATTAATCATTTTTGGCCCATATAGTAAGCCCCTATGGGTGCTCAAGGGAGGACCTGTAGATCTGATGTTAGGGACATTGCAGAGAGAAGATTTGGAAGTTATTCTTCCACATACCTAATTTGGAAATGGAATGACATGATATTATTCCTCTATTGATAAATGTTTTATGGTGGTAAGAATGATAACTACCAATAGAGTAGAATCATATGTATGATATGAAATTTCCAGTTTCCTTTGGCATCATTCATGTTTGTGTGCCACTTGCATGAAACAAGGGTGCCTGATATTTGTAGACTCCTTTATTTATGAGTCACTTTTGGGGTGGTTCTTGTGATGTCTTCATGATACACTGACAAAATTCTTGAGTTCTGGCAGGGATATATTCCATTCCTGGAGTGGCCACCGCATTGGCTCGACATCCTCTTGTTTGAATGGGTATTTTTTCATGATCTGGTTATCCTTGTATCATGAAATATGGGCATTTACCCTCTTGGACTAGATAATGGATGTTGTTCTACTCCATAGTGATTATCTAATTCACTGGATAGATGAGTAGCCTAGGGAGATAGGTTCATGGGCCTAACTCATTGCTTTTTCTGTTGATGCAAAAATGTCCTGAAATGTCGGGAGGATATATTCTAGGATCAATATTTGATCTTCAATAATTTCCATGATTTGATTAGATACATATTTTTTAATAAAGGGTATGAATTCACATTACGATGTCGAAGTAGGATATGGTACATTACTTGGTCCCTAATGAGATTCCAATGGGTACTATTGGTTCGCCTACTCCAGAGTAGAGGAATGAGTCTTTCACCATTAGTTTTCCCCAGTTTCTACCATATTTGGATGGTGGGATTTATGTTTGTGAACATGGATTCGTGTCTACTCATTTGACACTGTATTTCGCTCAGAGTCTTGTAATGCGTCCAGAGGAATTAGACTCTACTCATATTTATTTGCCTTTAGATTTTACTGGGGATCTTTGTTATGTTATGTTGGAAATTGCAACTTCCTGTATATTTCCACCAAGTTAGACTAGTGAGATTTAGATACATCAGTAGTGTTATATGTGTTCCCGTGTTTCACTACCCAATTTCGAGGGAGGGTTTCTTGTGTAGTGTCAGAGAATTTTATCTACAAGTGATTTTTTGTTCTGTCTGTGTGGCAAGACCAATGACCACAAGCAGGAATGTGCATGTGCTCATATTGTTCCATCATATTTCTATGGAGGTCTTCAGTGGAGTAAGTGGGGATATACATATCCTTTAATATTTTTACTTCATTTATATGGAAGGCTTCAGTAATAGGGGAATGATTATATTCTTTTCCATTGTATGAGGCCATGTTTTTGGGGTTGACCTCCTCATTTTTAACTACGGTGGTTAATTATTCTTGATTGTATGTTATCCACATTCAGCGGGTACCCAAGCGAACTGTGTCCATTGGAATTTTCTACGTTCCCTTGACATGGGATCCTCTCTAGATCATGGATATTGTGTTGTACACAAGTGGTTGAAACATCCACTAGAAGGATTCCTTCAGCAGGGCTCATTTGCAGCTAGGGTGAAGTAATCAATGTCAAATTCATATTCCTTCCTAATACAAGGAAAGTATTCTTTGTCTCCTTATGATGATAAATTCCCAAATGGATTTGATATGGCCAGTGGAACAATCCAATGCTTGATTTCGGGGAACAAATAAAGAGGTGGCTGGAATTTTTTCACCGATTGTTGGGCCTATATGTCATTCTCTTACATAGGGATAGTACCATTTTAGTGGTACTTTGTAATGAGAGCATTCAAAAGCTATTGTTGAAGATGACAGATATGTGAGGTAGTCTTTTTCTTCACTATGGACCCTACAACCAATTTGTTCATTGAAATTCATGACTGTGCCAATTGTTAGGATTCCATTTGGATCAAAGAGAGATATGCAGAATTCATACAATATATATATGACATATAAAGATAAAAAACATTGTCAAAGTATAATCTCGTGATCCCAGGGATAATTGATGATCATCCATGGCCTTCCATTTCCATTTTTTATGAAAGGGGCTCGTGCTGATATAATACTTCCACCTTGAGATGGGATTCACATCAGGTTTGTCATTTTTTTCGACCCGATTTGTATCGCACCACTAGGGGGAATGGTGTGACATTCCATACATGCCTGTTTTTTTATCATTGGTGTAATACTTCCACCTTATTTAGAAATTCATGACGATTTCTGTATTTTTATTTCGACCTAATTTGTGTCACTCCACAGGGGTGGCCAAATTTTCCTTATATATAATAAGTAGTTTTTTCTTTATGATGATGGGTTTTAAGTAGGTTATGACATCCTATGATGGTCTCCAACAATATTATCTTTGGATAAAGAAACACCCAACGTCTCTGGAATCCATGACTCAGGAACCTAATTTCCAAAGACAGGTGCTCATTGGATGACAATTTGGACAACAACACTTATGGATTCTATTGGTCAAGAGGATGGGATTTCCAGCTCATTACATCCTTTTGGGGGAAAATATTTCATATTCAGTGACTCTCTTAATGATTTATGAAATGATCATATGTGCATAAATCCTTGTTTTTTTCATGCATGAGTTTGTGGTCTACCCCTGTATTTTAAGACAAACCATATAGGTGTATTAGTTGAAAATTCATGATACGAAACTAGATGAAACAATTTGATGAGGCACCATGAAGTTTACTGTCATCCAGTGGGATAGAAATTTCACCATTGAGATTGAACCCATACGATATGATTCCAATGTATTCCCATGATATGAATATGAACCCATGTATATTGGTGTCACTTAACTAGACACATCACCATTTAAGTTCATGTGATGATGACCCATCATTTCAGTTTAATTTCATGCGATATAGACATATTGGTGGATGATTCCTAACCTAGATTTCATGTTGAACTTTCACCAAAGTGGCCCATGATTTTCAATTGAGGTATTTTCTCTTAGAGATATGTCCCAGTGAATACTATGGAGATATTTATGCAATGACAGGGCCTTAGAGAGGCTTCCAATATTACTTAGTTAGTTGGTAATCAAATCCCTCATAGTTTGGTTATTTGGGGTTTATATCGTAAAGAATTACCATTTGCGAGAATTCCATCAGGAAATAGTACTAAGGATTATTCTCTTTTATTAGGGTACATGACTAGGTTGACATATTGTATCTTTCCAAATGAGAATACATGGTTGGGGAATACACCATACAGGCGGAATTTATGAATAAAGTCATGTGGAGGATTATTCATGAAGATGAGGCCCTAGTGAGTCGAGAGGAATTATAACATGGGATTACTTTTAAGGATACTTTTCCTTGAGATCGAGGCTTCGTTAGGTGTCCAAAAAATTGTAGTTTGAGATGAAATTATATTTTTTATAATTCAATTACATCGTTGTTACATGAGTGGGGCTTATGCGTAGAAGATGCTCATTTTATGTGGGAATGATCTCTCATTTCATGGATGAGATGGTATAGAGATCATGCTGAGATAAAGGAATATTATGTATCATAGTTATATAAGTATTTAGTGTTATAATAGAGAATATGGTGCTTAATGTGATTTTTTTATCATCACATACCTTTATATCCACATGAGTCATGCATTGTGTGAGAAACATGTGGATGTGATTGATTCCACAAAAGCACACATTGTCTTTTCCAATGAAATAAACGAATGAAGGTGATAGTTTATGTGGTTGTGATTCAATGAACCGTTCAATGTGAAATTAATGTAAATGTCATTTGGTCCATCACAAAAGGATAGGGGCTAAATCTAGGATGGATTCCCTGGTATGGGTTCTGGGAAGGAGGATAAACATTGCTCTTCGTCAAAAGTAAAAGACAACTCAGTTCCAGTGAAAAGTACAATGATTACCCTTGATCCATTTAATGGGGAGGCTCACATTAGTGTACCAAGGTCGTAATTCGGGTTACCTTTGGAATGTATACTAAATGTCATCCTGTGGGTCCGAACCATTTTGGAAACTGCTATTGTACCTCTATGCACCTTGGGTACATAGACTCAAAAGGGCATAATGATGCGCCCGACTATCTAGTGATATGGGCCTAGTGGCATGGGAAGAGGATTTAAATTAATTATGGTGGACTGGTTAGTAGAGGGGCCATGTAGGGAATGATGAAAATGGAAGGATAAAATTGTAACCATAATGTGGAAAACCTAAAGACTCCTCATTCCACATACCGTTTTCTCATGCGGGGTGGATGGTTTCCCACATAGAGTACAATTATGCTTGTGAAGGGGTTGTGTGTGTACCAAAGTGGTATGTAGTCTTGGATACGAAACACAATGTAATATGGTGGTACACACCCCAAGGATTCACCAAAATAGCATGGTTTTATGCGATGTAGGGTCTTGTCTGCTTAGAAGTGTGCCATGAAGTTCACTATACTGATGGAGGTGAACTATGACTACGGTTCGTGGGAATTTCATCAGCGAAGGTGTATTTTTCACAGTTTATCAATTATGTTTGAGAAAAAATGATTATTATCAATTTTACATATTTTTATGGTTCTTGGTGGGCGTATACCTACTGGATACCATTCGTGGTTCCGCACTACATTCGTTGTTCCCCCATCAATGTCTTCCTTTTATATGCTCCATGCTCTCTTGAAAATACTCTTCCCTTATCGGATCCCCTAAGGTTCCTTTTATAGTGTTTCTATGAGGCTGTGTCCATAGTCCCCATGGAACCCTTTTTGGATTCCCATGGTGGAATTTCTCTTCCTTTGGAACACTCATTCAATAGAGTTTTGCAGTGTAGCTTATCGTAGAGGCAGAAATCACCACATCAATTCTGAGAATGACATGGTTCATGGGCAGTTTCCAGCCTCGCCTCATCCACAAACTACTCTGTCTATGGGGATGGTATGTGGGGCTTACATCGTCATATTTTTTTAACCAAAGACATGATTCACGGTGACTTGGTTAATTATTTTCATCCTCAAACATCTTAGTTCACCGAACAATTCTTTGTGGGCCGGCGTTTCAAATGTTCACAGCATACTTCCTGGTTATTGGATGATGCATTCTATAGAGATTTCCCATTAATCAGTATGTGGGCAAATTTGTGTCCTTTTCTAAATTGTATTTTTTCATTATTTTACACAAATATTCATCCTCATATGCTTATCTTTCCTTTATCAATTGTTTTGGGAGGATTTTAATTCCCTTTGTAGATTTCTATCAATACTATACAATGACATGAGCCAACACCTATCTCCAGGTGAAGGATTATCATCAAAATAATTATTTTTTAATACAAGAATTTCCCATCTAGTAATGGATTTTGGATGACATGACTATACACTTTGTGGAACGAATCATGATGATTCATTAGTAGAATGATGTTATTTGGGTTGTTATTGACCTTTTAACAATGATAGTGTATTTTAACCATTTTAAAAGACATTATTAGTCCACTATTAAAGAGAACTGAATTTTTAAAATATATTCCATCTAGATGATGTTACATGGTATTTAGTTTCATAATATGACTTGGTCTTTATGTCATGATTTTTGTTGGGCTTGTACAAGGATCATAGTACTCAGGATTTATTGTATATAACTTTGCACCAAAAAAATAGATGGGATGTCATATTTTTCAATATAGGTTCTTGATAATATGTGGTGAGTGTGTGTTCTATAATTTAGTGGGTCTTTATAGAATGGACTATAACATGTGGAGTTTTCCGATAAAATTATTTTTCATTAATCATTATAGATCCAACCATACTAGAATCATTATGGTAGGATGTTTAGATCACTTATATGTTGTGGGTGAGTCAGAGTTTTTGGGATATAGTGTCTTGTAAGAGAAATCTAAGTAGGTATAAAATATTTTTATGTTTATGGATATAGATCAATGTAGATAAATTCATATGTGGATTGACATAGAAAACTCCTTGAGTTTATAGTGGGTGCTCATATTTCCATCTGGGAGACTCATATATGGAGTCCCCATAAGAGATAGAGATAGAGAAAGCTGATGACCAAGTTTTTTGGACTATCTTAGGATGTTTATAGAATTGGGAAAGTGGCATACTGATTGGGTCTTCTATAGGGATAATGTTCTATGTATGAAATTTTTCATGTTTCTTAACTTCAGTGGTATCACCCCGACTCATATCATGTGATCTGTGTGGATGATGTTGAGATTTAGATAGATGCATCATTTGAGGAGAATCAAATACTGGTGATGTATCATAGTTTCAATGTTCATTAGGGAATGAACATGTTGATATTTTGTGTATTATGAAAATATAGTAATGATCAATTACAAATAGGGGAGATAGAAGTAGATAAGAGGTATTAGCAGCAAAATATTTTTGAGTCTAAATCTTAGAGATTCATGGGGGTATATCTCAAGGATGGGGATTTATAAGGTTGGTATATTTCTAGATTCTGATATTTTCTTGAGATGACTTAGGAATTTTTAGTAATCTTTGAACCTTTTTTGGGAGTTTATTTTTTTTGGGATTAATATTTTTAGAGTTTGGGTGATAATTTGAGAAAAAATGGATGGAGAATATTCTATGAACATTTTGTTAAGGGTTATCCAAAACTATAAACCTAGTCCCAACAACCACTGCAAACCCAAATAGAGAGGATTTTTATTTCTAGATAATGATTCTTTGAGAAAATATTTCAATTAAATTAAATGAGTGTATACAAAAGTAATTTTTTCAAATGTTCACAACAATTAAATGTGTAGATCATCAGACAATGAATCTTATAGAACTTTGGTAGTAGAAAAAATAACGAGTATGAGTTGTTATGAAAAATGAGAAAGAAAAATACAAAGGGGGGGATCAAAAAAAGGATTATGATATTGAATAGAAAAAATTCTCATAAATAATTATGTAGAATTTGAAAATATGTAATCAACCATCTTCAGTGGTTCATAATAAATAAATTATGGCTGATGTACTAAATTATTAATAGGTTTAGAAGAAATTATTAGAGGAAGTAGAAAATATCATTTCATTATCCAAGGAAGAGATAATGCTTATAGGAGTGCTTCTGAGGCCACGAATGGTGATGGAACCCTAGCTAATTCCCGAATAAGATTCCCCCCCTTCCTGGTGGTGGGAAGGGGGAGGATGGTATGATTTTCTCCCTCTAAAGCTACGAACCCCATTTGTATTTTCATCCAACACTAATTATCTACCGGAGTTCCCCGTGATTGAGTTAAATCTGAAGGTTCTTGATCTTCACCTTGGTTATATTCATCTTCCGATATCAGTGTCGGAGTTCTATGCAGCAACAACTTATTTAGTCCTGACTCTGGTGGCTTGATTCAACTGTCAAAGACCATCGGTCGGTGAGTTTGATCGGTTTGATTTTGGAAAATGGTATTTGAATGATCACGCGATCATCCACCATCTAGATAGTCACCGCATAATGATTTGATTCGCCTTAGATAAATACTTGATAGGTGGGTCGTCCAATTTCCCCCAGGAGTCGCAACAGTTGCATGTTTTTTTCCTACTGTGGAAATTCGATTTCTATATGAACTGCGATCCAACATCTATTCCTATATGGGTAAGTCTTCCTCTTCTACCATTACCTTTCCAAATTTCCAGCGATTATACATATGCTTGGGAACCTGGTAGGTCGTTTCCTTTGATATGATGCTTGTATATCCACTACGAGGCACCCCATCAACCCTCATTTGTGTGTTCAGGTGGATATCTCGAAACCTCCAGTGGAATGGGTCTAGACTTTGGTGGGTGAGAAATTTATATGGAACCATTCTATTGTTCATGAATCATGGACTAATTACTAATCAACTTGCTGCATATTGGGGTACATAGATTATAGGTGTTGTAGTGGATCCATGAGAAGGAGGTCATCAACTCCGGATAAGAGGCATGGTAAAACTATTGATAGGGAGATGATTCCTTCTGTGGATTTTGGACATGGCAACACCTCTGACCTGGGACCCTGGATTGCATCGGTTCTGGGGAAATTGTTAGGGCTTCCAGCTAATCCTTTAGTATCTACAGTGCTGAACAATCAAGGTCAGAATATGAATCGGAGGGATGGTGTAAAGGAAACAGTTGTTCAGAGTTCTTCTACTACTGGTGGTATGGATTCAAGTGGTCTTATGGTTTTCGGGAAGAGTTATAAGGAGCCATGGGCTCCTCATGTTGGCCTTTCCCTTCTTGATTTCAATTGGAAGGTGAGTGTTTTTCTTGAAGGTAATGTTGTTATGGCTAGTGAGGGGAAAGGGTGCAATGGTGGTGGTGTGAGTGATGATACGTAGGGACCTGCTTTAGATATAATGTAACATCCCAAGTAAGTAATGAATAATAGATATTTTTATCTATGTCTATTAATGATTAAGAGAGTGTTTTAGAGGCTTAAAATGAAAATAAATACAATCTTATGCATGGAATACACTAATATTCTTAAAAGATTGTTTTACTACCTTTTTATGGAAAACCATTTTTGAATCTATATTTTGACAATTTTATAAACTATGTTTGTAAAAATAAACTTATCCTTTATGATTGGGACATCAAAATTTACTTTGTGTGAATTTTTGGTATTTTTCTGACAATGTTCATTTTTTAATGAATAGTGAAAAATACTGCATTTTACATCAAAACTGCTTTTTAATCTAATTTATTTATATGATTATATTATGTTTTTAATTGGTTTTGGAGTGAAATTAGAATATATTTTTACCATTTTATCCAATGTTGGTCATTGGAATCAATTTCACTTTGAAATTAGAATTAAACTGGTGTCAATCTTTTGATACTTATTGTTTTGTAAAAACACGCTATTTGCTCTGGCAGCGGGAATTAATTATTAAATTAATTAATGTGACTTATATGATATTAATTTTGTAAAATAGACTTCATTTTTGAATTCGGAATATCAAATATATCTTAGGGTGAATTTTTGGTAATTTTCTGAAAAACTTCAATTTTTGATGAATAGTGAAACCACTAAGTGGTAATCAAGCAAACTGATTTTTCAGTTAAATGAAAGTTTACCACTAAAGTGTATTGAATTTTGAAAATCCGACATACATGGTTTTAATTAAGAAGTAAAATGTGGTTCAATGGGATAAAAATAATTTTTTGGTGAATAGTAACTTATTAAGTTTTTAATCGCGATTAGTGGTAATTAGTGTAGTTTAAGGTAAAAATGATATTATAAGAATGTGAAAACACCATGAAACTTGTCCTACACATATTGGGTGAGTCATAGCCGACCCAGACAAGCCATGGGCCAACTTGGGGTCCCCATGGAGCCACTTTAGTTTGAAAATGACAATAATATATTTTTATTTAATGGAAAAGTAAAATTGACACAAACATGATATGTTTTACTAAAACAATTTTTAAGTAGGGTTATACAAGTCATATTTTTTATTATAAATATTCATTGGAAAGATAAAAAGATTTCCTACATCATAGTAATTTTTTTATAATTTTTAGACCTTAAATAAATTAAAGTATTTATGACATCATAATGATGCAGTGATGACATCATTATTTAACGATTAAAATAAAATGGAACTATAATGTAATATCTATGAACTACACATGTCAAACACCAATTGGATGAGTGGATTTCGAACCATTATCACCTTATCCACGAATTATATCAATGTGGGACCTTTTAAAACCGAAACACATTTTCAAATAAAGTAATATTTCATTACTTTCCAAAAGTGCCCCTCCTATCCTCTTATAAAAGGCCCCCACCTCTACCTCATTTCACACACTCTTCAAGCCTTTGGCTCGGCCAACCCCTGCCCATTTGATCTCTCCACATCCCTCTCCTCATCCTAGAGGATTCCCTTTGGGCAGAATCCTTTCAAAGGAAGACTTTAGGCTCAAATCAAAAGGAGTTACACTTTTAAAGGTAATTCATTCTCTCATGTTCATTTGTTTTATTTTGCTTCTCCAACCCCCTAAAATCTTTTAATTTACTTCCTTTGTAACAACACCAGTATCTTCAATATACTAGGATATTGTTATAAGATTTATTTGAGCTACAATCTCACACAACTACATCAAATGGTTAAAGAACATACGGTTTCCGTGGATGGTGAAATTCTGCCTCCCGAAACGATGATTGTTCAACACTCATTTAACAACTTCAAAGGTGGCCATTATGATGTCACTATTTTTATATATGATATATAATATGTTTATGTTTTCCTTAAGCTTATGTTTTATTCATTTTGGGCATACCTTTGTGGTTTCCATTATGGGTAAACACGATATCTTCATTTTAGGAAGTGCGGACTACCGCCCCCTCAAAGTGATTTGATTCGTTAAATACCATATTTGGGACATATAAAGGATGGAACTATGATATTATATATGATATTATACTGGAATTATAATATACCTTTATATCATTATGATTCCATTCTATAAAATATGAAATAGAAATGAAAGTAGCGTTCATGCGTACGTACGGCTTACCGTCTCCATGAACGGTGCATTTCATTTCTTACCTCTAAATGATTATGTAATATTATAAATGCAAGTATGTACTGGATATATATGACATATATGATATCTACATCATGAATACCATTCTGGATATAATGAACCTTTGACCAAATTAACAACATGTAAGTGTAAGAAGTCTATTTTTGACTTAAGAACCAAATACCGACAAAATGAACATTATTAACTTAAATAATTACATGATGTTCACAACATGGTTTAAAAGGAATAATGAACTTGAAAAGATTCATAACCAAGTGGAGATTAACTCAAGTTTATTATTCAGGAGATTAAAGAACGGTCGGGTCAAGTCAGATACGAGGTATGGGACTTCGTCTCAATCTCCTTTCGTTGAGGCATATTTTATTTTATACACAACTTTCTTTTATACGGTGTATAAACCCCTTTGACTTTTATGTTTATTCAAAAGGAATCTTTTTTATACGAAGCGTTTACTAAACGACAAAAGGGAATGTTTTTGTCGTACGTATGCGGCGACAACGACTTCTCCGTCGTCGTGACCGTTATTTGAGTTTCGGCTTCCTCTACAAGCCATACCTTCTTTTTAAAAGAAAAATAAATACCATGTTTTACTTTTCTTTTATTTTAGTATTGATAATGGTTTTCATAATGTTTTTATATCAATGTGTTGTATTGATATCTCGTGATTGAAATGTGGAAATTTTATGTTTCCTTTATGCATGTTTTATGTGATATGATTATGTTATGGTTCTTGGGCATTATTATAAAGACGGGTGGTTCCGTTATAATCTAAGGGCGGGTGAGCCCGTTATAGCTCTCCAATGCATTGGGTAACGCGAAGGAGTGAAACGTTAAGGTTTCTCCAAAGAGATTTTAGGGAATATACTGTGATGGGTATTCCAAACGTGACCAAGAGGGTTACTCCCTACGTAAGAATGTTATGAATGCCTCAAGTTACCTTTATGTATTATGATTTCTACGATTTATTCATGATTTTATGAGGTATGTTAAAGTGCCTATGTTTTATGGGTAAAGTATGATTTCATTCTTATGTATATATGAACTCATGTTTCCTTTACATGTTTTTATAACCCATACTGAGTTTTATGCTCATCCCAAGTTTTTGAAATGTTTTTCACAGGTCAAGGGAAAGGTACATGATAAGGTGATAGAGTCAAGGATGTATCAAGAAATAATCCATCTTTTATTTTAAATGTTCTTCCATTGATGGGAATGAAGAATACTATCTTTATGTAACCACTTTGTTTATATGTGGAATGTAATGCAAGTTTTATGATCTAATTCTCTAAAACTCTAAACCTGAAAAGATCCTCAATGTGTAATCTTGTAATAACTCAAGATTAAGTAAGGTTTAAGGCTGGGGCCTTATAGTTGGTATCAAAGGTCGGTTTAGATAACTTTAGGAGTTTGAATTCTATTAAATGATTATCCAAAAATATTTTTTTTTTCGAAATGATATAGCATTTAAATATTACCATGTTGCTTCATCTAAGACATGTTTGTTCAGAATGGTTTTCCGCAGAGGAAACAGGGAAGCAGTGCTAGGAAGGCATACAGAAGGAAATAACCTTCCGAATCAGCATCCAGAAATGGTCGGAATTGGAACTGAATAGTTTGTTGCAGTAATGGCGCAGTTGACTCAAGCGATAAATGGTGGTGGTATCCATGCACGAGATCAGCCAGACCAACCGCAGGGGAACATGTCAGTGGTGGAACATTTCATGAGGCAACATCCACCATCATTCAGAGGATCATCTAACCCTATGCTAGCTGAAGGGTGGATTAAAGCACTGGAGAAGATTTTTGATGTCATGGGGTGTTCAGACAATCAAAAGGTTAGTCTTGTTATTTACCGTTTGGAGGGTGAAGCAGATCAGTGGTGGTCTATGGTTAAAAATATCAGGGACGCCGATGAGATTGATGCTCTTGACTGGGATGAATTCAAAGGTATGTTTCTTGAGAAGTATTTTCCTAAGGCTGTTCGACTAAGGATGGAAAAGCAATTCGTAGAATTGAGGAAAGAGGAAGACTCAGTGGCTGCCTATGAAGAAAGGTTCACCCGATTGGCAAGGTATGCTCCAAATTTTATCCGGGACCTTGATAGTAAAATCAATCGTTTTTACTCCGGATTAAAGCCAAAATATCAAAGGGCATTAGCTTATCGTGAGTTTAAAAGTTATGAAAAGCTTGTTCGATGTGCTGAGAAGGTGGAAATGGAGTTTGCTGATGACCAAGTGTTCTATAACAACCAGCAGAAGAAGAGACCGATGTGGCAGGAGAAAGGTAAGAATTCTTCAAAAAAGTCTGATGGTAAGAGAACTAAGTTTCCAGTTTGTGATAAATGTGGCAAGAGGCATGCTGGGGAATGTCTTCTGAATTCTGGGAAGTGCTACCGATGTGGTAATATGGGACATAAGGCTCGTGATTGCACTGAAAAGGTTCAAGGTGAGGGTAAAAACAAATTTGATTTACAGTTAGTGAAATGTTATGAGTGCAATGAGATGGGTCACTATGCAAACGAGTGTCCGACAAGGAGCTTGAGTGATGGGAAGCAGTTAGACTACAAGCAGAAATGGGTGGTGAAATCCTTTGCAACTACTTCAGCAGATGTCGGGCCATCAAATGAAGTTGTATCAGGTACTTTGTTTGTTTTTCAGATTATGCCAGTGTGTTGTTTGATTCGGGGTCTACACATTCTTTCATCTCTGAAACCTTTTCTAGTAAAATGGGAATACCATCTCAAGAAATGACTCCTGAACTTTTGGTAAAAACACCTGGGGGAAGTGTCGAGGCAAAAAGAATTTATAAGAATCTTACTATCCTTATCTGTGGAAAGAACCTACTTGCAAACCTTATTGTTCTACCTCTAGTAGAGTTTGACGTTATCCTGGGTATGGATTGGCTCTCTATTTACCATGCTATGATTGACTGTAGAGCTAAAGATGTTTCTTTTCAGAAAGACTTTCAGTTTGTTTACAAGAATGAACCCTTAATTTTGATAACATATCAAGAGGCTGAGAAACTTGTAACAGATGGAAATGAATGTTACCTTGCACACATCGTTGAAAATAAAGGAACTGTTCAGATTAATGATGTGCCAGTGGTAAATGAGTATCCAGATGTTTTTCCTGATGAGTTGCCTGGAATAATACCAGATCGGGAAGTTGAGTTTACTGTTGACTTAGTTCCTGATGCTAAGCCAATTTCAAAACGCCCTTATCGAATGGAACAAATTGAACTTTTAGAGTTGAAGGAGAAATTGCAAGATTTATTAGAGAAAGGTTTCATTAGACCTAGCACATCACCATGGGGTGCTCCTGTTTTATTTGTTAAAAAGAAAGATGGTTCTATGAGACTTTGCATTGATTATAGACCCTTGAATAATATCACTGTTAAGAACAAATATCCTTTGCCTCATATCGATGATTTGTTTGATCAGCTCTAGGGAGCTCAGTTTTTTTCAAAGATTGACTTGAGATCGGGGTACCATCAGCTGAAGGTAAAGGAGGCAGATATTCCGAAGACCGCATTCCGTACGAGATATGGCCATTATGAATTTGTAGTAATGCCTTTTGGGCTAACCAATGCACCTGCTGTATTCATGGACTTAATGAATAGAATTTTCCATGTGTTCTTGGATAAGTTTGTGGTGGTTTTCATTGATGATATTTTTGTGTTTTCTAAAAGTAAAGAGGATCATGAAAAACATTTAAGGGTTATCTTGAAAACCTTAAAAGAAAAGAAACTGTATGGGAAATTCAGCAAGTGTGAGTTCTGGTTGCAACAAATTTCTTTCCTTGGTCACATTCTTTCTAAAGATGGAATAACTGTTGATCCTGCAAAAACAATAGTTGTCGAAGAATGGCCAAGACCCACAAATGTAACCGATATTCGTAGCTTCCTTGATTTGGCGGGCTATTACCGAAGGTTTGTTAGAAATTTTTCACGGTTATCTAGTCCAATGACTAAGCGAACTCGGAAGGGTGTTAAGTTTATCTGGACAAAAGAATGTGATGATTGTTTTCAGGAATTGAAAAGAAGATTGGTGAATGCTCCGGTTTTGGCACTACCTTCCAGGAATGGTGAGTTTTTTATATACAGCGATGCTTCATTGAAAGGACTTGGTTGCGTCCTAATACAGAATGATCAGGTAATTGCATATGCTTCACGACAGTTGAAAACTCATGAGGTAAATTACCCTACACATGATTTGGAATTAGCTGCTGCTGTTTTTGCTTTAAAAATTTGGAGGCATCATTTGTAAGGTGTAAAGTGTGAAATATATACCGATCACAAAAGTTTAAAGTATATATTCACTCAGAAAGAGTTAAACATGAGACAAAGGAGATGGCTGGAATTAATCAAGGATTATGATTGTACAATTCATTACCATCCGGGAAAAGCAAATAAAGTGGTTGATGCTTTGAGTCGAAAAAGTAATGCTTGATTAACAATGTTGCGTTTGGAACGTGATCCTTTGGTCAAGGATTTGATGAACATTGGCATAGAAGTTGTTGGTGTAGGAAGTCCTTCTGTTTTGTTTCAGGTATCAGTGAGATCATCTCTATCAGATAGAATCAAGCAAGCACAGAAGCAAGACAGTGAGTTGCAGAAAAGGGTAGAGCTGGTTCAGAAAGGTAAGTTGCCTGAATTCAACATTGATAATGATTGTGTTTTGAGATATGGGAAGAGATTGTGTGTGCCTTGTGATTCACAGTTGAAGATAGATTTGTTATGTGATGCTCATAGTTCTCCATTTTCAGTTCATCCGGGCAGTACTAAGATGTATAGAGATCTGCGGGAGTATTACTGGTGGGATGGAATGAAAATAGATATTGCTGATTTTAATGTGAAGTGTTTGACTTGTCAGCAGGTTAAAGCAGAGCGGCAGTTACCGAAAGGGATGCTTCAGCCTTTACCAGTGCCAGAGTGGAAATGGGAGAATATATCCATGGACTTTGTTGTTGGATTACCGAAGACTTCTCGAGGTAATAATGCAATCTGGGTTATTGTTGATCGCTTGACCAAATCTGCTCATTTCCTTGCTATACGAGATACATTCTCTCTTGATCAACATTCCCTTTTGTATCTTAAAGAGATAGTCAGGTTACATGGGGTTCCTCTCTCCATTGTATCGGATCGTGATCCCAGGTTTACTTCTAACTTTTGGAAAGGCCTTCAGAAGTCGTTGGGTACTGAATTAAATTTTAGTACAGCTTTTCATCCTCAATCAGATGGGCAGTCAGAACGAACAATTCAGACATTGGAGGATATGCTATGAGCTTGTTCTATGGATTATCAGGGATGTTGGGACCAACATCTTTCTTTGGTTGAGTTTTCATATAATAACAGTTTTCATTCCAGTATACAAATGGCACCATTTCTGGCATTATATGGGAAGCGGTGTCGCACTCCAGCTTTCTGGGATGAAGTGGGTGAAAGGAAGTTGATGGGACCAGAATTGGTAGAAGAGATGGCAGAAAAAGTTCAGCTGATATAGAAGCACATGAGAACAGCTCAGAGCAGGCAGAAGAGTTATGCGGATAACCGGAGGAAAGATCTATCTTTCGAGGTTGGTGATCATGTTTTTCTCAAGGTTTCTCCTTGGAAAAGTGTGATGAGATTTGGTAAGAAAGGAAAGTTGAGTCCATGGTTCATTGGGCCATACGAAATTCTGGAGAGAGTTGGATCAGTTGCATACCGAGTGGCTTTACCTCCGAGTTTATCTCAGGTACACAATGTTTTTCACGTTTCGATGTTGAGAAAGTATATGCCAGATCCATCTCATGTTTTCAGTCCAGAGGTAGTTCAGCTGGAAGAGAACCTATCTTATGAGGAACAACCGGTCCAGATTCTTGACCACAGGGAGCAAGTGTTACGGAATAAGGTGATTCACTAGGTAAAGGTTTTGTGGAAAAACCACATGATTTAAGAGGCAACATGGGAATCTGAAAATGCAATGAGGGATAAGTACCCCCATTTATTTGATAAGTAAATAAATTGCGGGGACGCAATTTTCTAAAGGGGGGAAGGATGTAACATCCCCAGTAAGTAATGAATAATAGATATTTTTATCTATGTCTATTAATGATTAAGATAGTGTTTTAGAGGCTTAAAATGAAAATAAATACAATCTTATGCATGGAATACACTAATATTTTTAAAAGATTGTTTTACTACCTTTTTATGGAAAACCATTTTTGAATCTATATTTTGACAATTTTATAAACTATGTTTGTCAAAATAAAATTATCCTTTATGATTGGGATATCAAAATTTACTTTGTGTGAATTTTTGGTATTTTTCTGACAATGTTCATTTTTTAATGAATAGTGAAAAATACTGCATTTTACATAAAAACTGCTTTTTAATCTAATTTATTTTTATGATTAGTTTATGTTATGAATTGGTTTTGGAGTGAAATTAGAATATATTTTTACCATTTTATCCAATGGTGGTCATTGGAATCAATTTCACTTTGAAATTAGAATTAAACTGGTGTCAATCTTTTGATACTTATTGTTTTGTAAAAACACGCTATTTGCACTGGCAGCGGGAATTAATTATTAAATTAATTAATGTGACGACCCGAAATTTTAAATAAATATTGTTTTATAAGTTTATGTGTTATTTTTATACTCAAAAAATGTTTTATTTGATAAACATGATTATAATTAGAACGAGACCATTGGGTTTTTATTATTATATGACCATCGATCAATATGATCGCTGTGAACAAAATGTTTTGATTATTGTCTCTAAATATAAGTAATCTTGGTTAATTATTATAGAATGAAGATTTGATGGCATCACCTAGTAGTCTTGGACCGATCGAAGCCCATCTAACAGAGCTTAGGAAGGAGGTAGCACCATTGGGCTTTGCTCTAGACCAAATCCAAGCCGAACTTCATCATGTGAAGCTAGAACGGAATCACCTTCGCGAGAAGTTCAAACTGATAGAAATTACTACTCGGGCAATGTTGAATGAGCCGCCCCAAGATTCTATCACCCTAGAACACCTTACTCTTAGGTCCTATGATGGTATTATAAGGGGCTATGTAATGAGACCGTAACTGCCTTGTGTAATCCTTGTTTTAAATAAAAATTGGGATTTTCTTCTTATGATGAAGTTTATGAATTTTCAAATGACCGGATAAAAATAGTATGCATATTTTTGATGAATTTTCAAAAGGATATTTTAAAAAAATGTTTATGTAAACCTTAAATAATTTAAAATGTGTAATGATTTTCAAAAAATGGTCTTCTACAATTATGTCCAGTACAAAATTTAGAGTCTAATAAGATCAACTTGATTTTTGATGAATAGTAAATTGTGAATAGTGATTTTACGCTTAGGATTAGTAATATGACCAAATGGATTAGTAATCTCACTTAAAGAAAGTTTTAAAATAATCTAGGCACCTTGATTAAGTAATGTGATTCAATAAAATGGTTAAATAACGGTTTCATAAATTATTATTCAAGTATTAGTTTTTTCGGGTGAATAGTGTTTTTTAATTAAAAATTAAATTAAAAATATTTAGAAAATTATTTTTATAAAATGGATTTCATTTTTGAACTCAGAGCACCGATATTATGTTATGGAAATATTTGGGGTTTTTTCTGAAAAAAATGAATTTTCGGTGAATAGTGTTTTTATTTAAAAATTAAATTAAAAATATTTAGAAAATTATTTTTATAAAATGGAGTTCATATTTGTAATCAGAGCGTTGATATTTGATTATGGTGAAATTTTGGGATCTTTCTGAGAAAGTTGAATTTTCAATGAATAGTAAAAATACAGTTTTAGGATTTCGGTATGTTTAATGACATCATAACTGTGCCATGATGATGTCATGGGATCTTTTAAGGGTTGGCCGGCCAAGGGTGATGAATTATTGTTTTGGGGGCCCCATGTGGCCTAACTCCATGATAAATTCCAAGGGAGAGCACATGGGTTTGAGAAAAGCACATGTGAGGTGTCCCTTGGCCATTAATGCCTTGTCCCCTCACTTTCCCTATAAATACCAACCCATCCTCTCATCTATTTCGACTCCTCACTCTTCCCCCAATGCATTTATGGTCTCATTACCTCCCATGTAGTCCTCCCAAGGTTCCCCCAAGCCCTCAAGGACCCATCCTTTGAGGTTTAAGAGTTAGATTTTAAGGTAAGGGATCCGACCTCTCTCTTTCATTTCAAGTAATCTCTTTTATGTCATTCCTTTTATGCTCCATGTTCTTATGTTGGAGGATGTTCTTTTATACTCCTCTTACTGCCCTTTTCATGTTAATATAATGAGAGATCCCCTCTTTCTCTCATTATTTCGTTTTATGAATTTTTAAGTGGCGCCGTTAGGCTGCCGAAATTTTTGTAACGGATTCTTTCTCCCTTCTCATTTTTCAAGATCTATTTTCATGTAAAGTATTTAATGTTCCTTTTTTTATGTTGGGGTATGATCTCTAAATTTATAATAATGATATTTTATGATCATATGGTGAGAGACCCCATTTTATCGCTTCAATTCATAATTTTGAAGTTTTAAGTGGCACTGTTAGGCTGCCGAAATTTTAAGTGGTTCTTCACCCTTCTCGTTTTGAAGTTCTATATTCATGTCAATTCTTTCAAGTTCCTTTTTGTTATGTTGGGGTATGATCTCTATATATATCATACTGTACTCTTATGTTCATATGATGAGAGACCCCATTTGATCTCTTCAATTCAGTATTTTGTTGAAGTTTAAGTGGCACCGTTAGGATGCCGAATTTTTAAGTGGTTCTTCACCATTCTCGTTTTGAAGTTCTACTTTCATGTCAATTATTTCAAGTTCCTTTCTATTATGTTGGGGTATGATCTCTATATCTATCATACTGGACTCTTATGTTCATATGATGAGAGACCCTATTTGACCTTGTCAATTCAATTTTGTTGAAGTTTAAGTGACGCCGTTAGGCTGCCGAATTCTCACAAGAGAAATCTTTTTTTTTCCTTCCATGTTCTTCATTTCATATGGTATATTTTCAAATTTCATTACCATGATCTTAATTATCTTATATTTTGTCCCTCTACTGTTTTATGGCTCATTAATGAATGTTTGACCCATGTCCCCTCTCTTCTCAATGTTTTCTAAAACCTTGTATCATAGCCGTTATGCTGCAGAATTTTCGTCTCAAAATGCCTCTATCTCTTTTCTAAAAATTATTTTTTGTTATAAAGTGAATACTCAAAGCTCTTATTTCTACAGGGGTATTCACATATATATCAAAATGTTCTATTTTAAATTCTGGGAATTACATACATGAAACCCTCTTTCCCTTTCCGTGGGTTTAAAGTGACGTAAAGATCATGTCTTTAAAGCAGTTTTTAAAACGTTAAGATTATGAAATGAAACCCATTTATTTTATGCTATATGGGTTATTTATGAAATGTTTGATGATGATATATGTGTCTCACATGATAATAAAGGCAAATTTAAGGGTGCGCCCTGATAGCGCTCCAATGCATTGGGTAATGATGTAACTACTAGAGATTACAATTTTCACGATACCTTGGTGAATAACCTTGGTAATTTTCAAATGACACCTTGGGGATACCTTGGTGATATGTTCATGATTGTCTATGTTAAATGATGTAGCCACATCTTCAAGTTATGAAAATTTTATTTTCATTATGATATTCCACATGATTTTTTTATCATGCCTTAATGTTCTTGTTCATGACATAGTTGATGTATCTCAAGTTCACATGTTAAATGCTTCCCTTGTTTCCCTTACTGGGCCTTCTGCTCACCCTTTCTTTTGATGTATGCTCCCAGGTTATGTGATGCCGTAATGAACCTAGGATGAACATGAGGAGAAGCCTTTCAAGTCTTTTAGAAGAATGTTTTATGTTTTCATGTTTTAAGTTCCTGGTTTCCATGACACTAAACCTTAAAGATCCTCAGTTTTGTATAATGTAATGAAAGTTTATGTGATAAAAAGGCAGGATTCTATAGTTGGTATCAAAGGATGGTTTAGTTATTTGTGTAAATTAGGATATGAAAACTTTAGGAAGAACCCTATAGAAAAGTTTAAATATAGGAAATCTTCCTGGTATTTTGGTGAGTATTGAGTAAGGGGTTGCCAAGAAAATACATCCCTGTCTGGATACGAGCAGGTAGAGGTGGCTCTGGCACAGATGTACATAGGGGTAAAACCCGAAAACACCGCTTTGAGCTAGACTCGAACGGGAACTGGTACACGACAACGGGCCTTGCTGCACTCTTGGTTATGACACTCCCGGGGGATATGCTTTGGTAAATTCATAAGCTTAGTATGAATCATTACTAAAGGAACAAAGAAAAAATAAAATAAAGATTCACATAAGAATATATGATCATGGATAACCTAGATTGGAACCTAGGGGATCACAAGTTAGGGTATACTTTTCTTCTAAAAGTTATCCTTATATGATTTAAGCTCCTTTTCATGATTATTGGTTAATTATTTAAGCCTCTAATTATAATTTCTCTTCTTAGTTAATGGTGGGAGATGGGAGAACATGTCCCAATAACCAATGTGATAGGAAATGCAACAATTTCCATATTAATATGAAAGAGATGATTAGGGGATTAAAAGCTGATTATTATTTTGGAAGATGTTCACTATTTTGGGGACCCTATATGATCGAGGTAAATAGACTACTACGGTATTTTCTTTGAAGAGTAGGGTTGACTTATATTTTGAAGAATCGATGAATTTAAGGTCGAATTATAGTAATTTGGGTTACTTATGGAAATTATTAACCTATCTTGGGGTAAATATGTTTAGGTTAGTTACTTTTTTTATAAGATGCTAGGAGTGGTTGATGTTGTTTGGAGAAGAATTATAAAGTTTACCTTAGAAGACTATGTTATCAAATCCTTCTTGTATTTGGGATTCAATCTTAGTTTGGTTTACTTTGATGATTTTTAAGGACAGTTATTTATGGAATGGACTATGATGAACTTTGGGTAGTACCATGGAACTTTGAAGATTTAAAAGTAGTTTCCATTCCTATGGGATTATTTCTTTTTTAAGAGTTGTTTTACCTTACCCTTTCTGTTTTTGGGATAATGTTTAAAGATAGAAGAAATAGATAGTTAATCTTTTGTGGATTATGAAGATGATTCTTGTGTTTTGATGAGACCAAGTAGTTTTGAATTCTCATAATTTGGAGAAAAGATTAGTTTTGGGTAGAATCTTATTAAAGGATGAAACTCTACATGAAGATAAGTATATTTCCTTATGTTTTTGTTCTATGTTGTAAATGAATTACTCAAAATTATGAAAAGTAACTTAAAACAAAAACGTTGTTGGTTTACGTTTCCTACTAGGTAATCAATGACCATTTAAACACATCATAAGTTCGGGATTTTCTCATGGTTAAATTTCTCCTAATCATGTTCTCTATCACTCTCCCTCAGAACTTGACCCTTTGTTTTCTCCTCCATGTCCATGTTTTTCTACATGGAACCCTAGTGTGGGTTAACTCGGGTGACCTTTGTACTTCCCTTTCTTTCTTTTAAAGTAATAGTTTTACTGACTCCTTTTCCGATGTGGGACTTTCAATGAAATTTCAAAACCCAATTTTAAAAAAATTGCGAGGACGCAATTTCTTAAGTGGGGAAGATTGTAACGACCCGAAATTTTAAATAAATATTGTTTCCTAATTTTATGTGTTATTTTTATACTCAAAAAATGTTTTATTTGATAAACATGATTATAATTAGAATGAGACCATTGGGTTTTTATTGTTATATGACCATCGATCAATATGATCGCTGTGAACAAAATATTTTGATTATTGTCTCTAAATATAACTAATCTTGGTTAATTATTATAGAAAGAAGATTTGATGGCGTCACCTAGTAGTCTTGGACCGATCGAAGCCCATCTAACAGAGGTTGGGAAGGAGGTAGCACCATTGGGCTTTGCTCTGGACCAAATCCAAGCCAAACTTCATCATGTGAAGCTAGAACGGAATGGCCTTCGCGAGAAGTTCAAATTGATAGAAATTACTACTCGGGAAATGTTGAATGAGCCGCCCCAAGATTCTATCACCCTAGCACACCTTACTCTTAGGTCCTATGCTGGTATTATAAGGGGCTATGTAATGAGACCGTAACTGCCTTGTGTAATCCTTGTTTTAAATAAAAATTGGGATTTCTTCTTATGATGAAGTTTATGAATTTTCAAATGACCGGATAAAAATAGTATGCATATTTTTGATGAATTTTCAAAAGGATATTTTAAAAAAATGTTTATGTAAACCTTAAATAATTTAAAATGTGTAATGATTTTCAAAAAATGGTCTTTTACAATTATGTCCAGTACAAAATTTAGAGTCTAATACGATCAACTTGATTTTTGATGAATAGTAAATTTTGAATATTGATTTTACGCTTAGGATTAGTAATATGACCAAATGGATTAGTAATCTCACTTAAAGAAAGTTTTAAAATAATCTAGGCACCTTGATTAAGTAATGTGATTCAATAAAATGGTTAAATAACGGTTTCATAAATTATTATTCAAGTATTAGTTTTTTCGGGTGAATAGTTTTTTTTAATAAAAAATTAAATTAAAAATATTTAGAAAATTATTTTTATAAAATGGATTTCATTTTTGAACTCAGAGCACCGATATTATGTTATGGAAATTTTTGGGGTTTTTTCTGAAAAAAATGAATATTCGGTGAATAGTGTTTTTATTTAAAAATTAAATTAAAAATATTTAGAAAATTATTTTTATAAAATGGAGTTCATATATGTAATCAGAGCATTGATATTTGATTATGGTGATATTTTGGGATCTTTCTGAGAAAGTTGAATTTTCAATGAATAGTAAAAATACAGTTTTAGGATTTCGGTATGTTTAATGACATCATAACTGTGTCATGATGATGTCATGGGATCTTTTAAGGGTTGGCCGGCCAAGGGTGATGAATTATTGTTTTGGGGGCCCCATGTGGCCTAACTCCATGATAAATTCCAAGGGAGAGCACATGGGTTTGAGAAAAGCACATGTGAGGTGTCCCTTGGCCATTAATGCCTTGTCCCCTCACTTTCCCTATAAATACCAACCCATCCTCTCATCTATTTCGACTCCTCACTCTTCCCCAACTAATTTATGGTCTCCTTACCTCCCAAGGAGTCCTCCCAAGGTTCACCCAATCCCTCATGGTCCCATCCTTTGAGGTTTATGAGTTACATTTTAAGGTAAGGGATCCGACCTCTCTCTTTCATTTCAAGTAATCTCTTTTATGTCATTCCTTTTATGCTCCATGTTCTTATGTTGGAGGATGTTATTTTATACTCCTCTTTCTTCCCATTTCATGTTAATATAATGAGAGATCCCCTCTTTCTCTCATTATTTCGTTTTATGAAGTTTTCAGTGGCGTCGTTAGGCTGCCGAAATTTTTGTAACAGATTCTTTCTCCCTTCTCATTTTTGAAGATCTATTTTCATGTAAAGTATTTCATGTTCCTTTTTTTATGTTGGGGTATGATCTCTAAATTTATCATACTGATATTTTATGATCATATGATGAGAGACCCCATTTGATCGCTTCAATTCAGTATTTTGAAGTTTTAAGTGGCACCGTTAGGCTGCCGAAATTTTAAGTGGTTCTTCACCCTTCTCGTTTTGAAGTTCTACATTCATGTCAATTCTTTCAAGTTCCTTTTTGTTATGTTCGGGTATGATCTATATATATATCATACTGTACTCTTATGTTTATATGATGAGAGACCCCATTTTATCTCTTCAATTCAGTATTTTGTTGAAGTTTAAGTGGCGCCGTTAGGCTGCCGAATTTTTAAGTGGTTCTTCACCATTCTCGTTTTGAAGTTCTACTTTCATGTCAATTCTTTCAAGTTCCTTTCTGTTGTGCCCAAGTGAAGTAATTGCATTTGTTGTCAATAACTTGTCATGGTGTGCCATCTGATGAAGTACATCTTGAAGATTGATGATTTCAGAAGCATTACATCTGACGATTGTTGAACTGATCTTTAAGTTCATAGAACATGTATCAATTGGATACAAAGTCACAACATTGATTTAAGACCATGTATTGTCTTCACAATGCATGAGGAGTTGAAGAGAGCCATCCACAACTTCTAAGTGGATGAAGTGAGCTAAAGAAGTCCATGCACTATCACTTAGTGCATGTGAATTAGAATATGTTCCAATTGATCTCTGATTAGATCAATGAAGTTTATTGAAGAAATATTTGATTCAGGAGCTCGGTTGAAGATGAAGAAACCTTTTGAATTCCATATCCTAAGTGAAGATTATATGTTAAGGAGGATTAAGGAATTCTTAAGAAGTAGAGAAGGATGATGAATTCTAATGAAGAAGAAGAAATAAAGAGGAGGAAGAATGGCTTAGAAGAAGGAGGCATTTGGCATGTTTTATATGGAGAAGAACTTTGTATTTCACAAAGTCCTATTCTGTCCCTTTGCCAAAAAATTGGCCAGCCAAGGCACCTTGGGGGGTTCAACCCCAAGGCATGGGCACTAGGGCACCACGCCCGGGGGAACCCCGTGGGGCGAGCCAGGGCGGCAGGGCGCACCCAAGGACACCCCTGCATGAGCGCCTGGGGCACGCCCGGAGGAGCGCAGGGAGCATAGTGGGCGCTTGAAGCGCGCCCGCGAGGACCATAGTGGGTGCAGAGCGCGCCCGCAGAGAGAACCCGGTGCGGGGCGGCACCGGGAGGGGAGAGGATTCAACTGGCGAGTTGAAGGGAGCGGCTGAGTAATAAGCCGCGTGAAAACCGCTGGAGGATTCGATGTGGGATGCGCAAAAAATCCCGGGAGCAAATCTCCGCCGTCCGTCTCATCGCGCGCTTGATCTGCGCCGCACATCTGATCCGCGGCGTCGCGATCTAATCCACGCCGTTGAAGATCTGATCCGACGGCCCCGGCTTCGTCCTCAACCTCGAGCTCGGCCGAGGCATCTCCCGCGACGCCACTGAACCAGAGGCCTCCCGAGCACCCGTTTTCGAGCATCCGGCCACCATTTTCGAAACCGAGACGTCCATTGGAATCGTCTGGACCTACTGAACACATTCATGCCTAAAAATGACCATGCATGCGATGAGAAGAAGAATTGGCGATTCGGCCGAGGCAAACAACGTTGCCGAGGCCATGAGGATTATGCTTTGCATGTGTTTGGATTAAACAGAGGCTTGCATGCGTTTTAAAATGCATGCACGTGGATAAAGGAGAAGGAGAAGAAGTCCGCGTTGTGCAGAGAGAAAGAACGAGATTCTCGGCCCGCGTTTGAAGTTTTCAAAGAACCGGAAATCTCGGTGGATCGATATTTATATCCCGCGGATGTTTTGAGGATTCCTCTGCCTATATAAAGAGAGGCCGAGACCTCTGGATTCGCTGCTGATCCATTGGATATTTGCTGTCCCGTGAGCGCATCTCTCTGCCTCGCGAAGTTTTGAAGCCTCCGCGCAAATACCTCTTGCGTGGCTGAAGTTCTCGGGACCACCCGAGGTCCCGAAGGAGTCCCTTGCGCGCAACTCATCTGCGTGACAAGAAGAAGATTTGTGCGCCCGCGGTTGAGGTGCTTTGCACCAAGGCTTACGCGGCTGCCCCTTGCAAAGACCTTGCGCGCCACTTTGTATTTCATTGGACTTGCGCGGCTTGCACCTAGCGCGCCTTTTTTGTGGGCAGTGGGTGTGCACCAAAGAAGACCCGAGGCCATACCATATCTTGTGTGTGTGAGATGTGAAGAAAAGGCCAAGGCTTAGCCCTTGTGTGTGGACAAGTGAAGAAGAACACACCTTGAGTGTGTGTGAAGTGAAGAGCCCGAGGCTTGTGACTGTGCAAAGAAAGGAAGAGGCCGAGGTTCGGCTTGTACCCATTTGAGTACATTCAAAATGAGTTGTTCATGTGTGCACAAGTGAAAAAGAGTGACAACACATAAGAAGAAGAGGAGTACACACCTAAGTGTGTGAATGCAAAAGAACTGATCATTCTAAGTGATTGGTTTTTGGTGAGCAAGACCAACGAGATCTTTTGAAGACTGTTGAAGCTACTTGAAGTTTTGATCAACACCTTTGAAGAAGTGAAGTGGAGCCATGATGAAGATGATGTTGTGGAGTTGGGGGGTTTAACCAACTTGTAATTGGGGGGTATAACCAATTACTGTGTAATCATCTTTTGGCATAGTGAAGAATCTGTGTTGGGGGGTGTAACCAACACGGCAAGGAGTAGGTCTTTGTACCGAACCTTGTAAATCTCTGTGTTCTGTGCTCTCATTATTACTGCACCACTAAAAGAGTAGATCTAGGCTTTAACCAGCTGCAGAGGTTTAATTGATAAATCAAAAGGGAACAATTCATAAAAAGAAAAAGTTATCACTGATTCACCCCTCCCCTCTCAGTGATCACAACCGATCCAGGCATTTCAAGTGGTATCAAAGGGAGGTTGCCTCTGTAAGGATCTACTTCTGAGAAGATGGACAATCTGAATTCTGTTAATAGTAGGGGTGTTCCTACATTCGATGGAAAGAATTACCACAGCTGGAAGAATCGGATGTTACCCTACCTTCTATCTCTCGGCCTTGAAGTTAGAAATGCAGCCTTATTTGGATTCCCTCCTCTTGCTAATGAAGCTGCTATGACACTCGAAGAGAAAAGAAATATGGAAGTTGATGGTAAAGCTCAAAATGCCATTCTTATGTCACTCTCAGAAAAGGTATACACAAAAGTCATGGGACTCAAGAATGCTAAAGAAATTTGGGACAAATTGGAAAGTAGTTATGAAGGCAACATGAAAGTCAAGGAAGCCAAATTACAGATTTGGAGAAGCAAGTTTGAAGATGTCAAGATGGGAGAAGAAGAAAATATTGATGATTATTTCACAAGAGTCAATGAAATTGTCAGTAACATTCGGGGCTTTGGAGAAAAGTTGGAGGACTCCACTATTGTTAAAAAGCTTATGAGAAATTTTCCTGACAGGTTTGACCCCAAAGTCTCAGCATTAGAAGACAGAGATGATCTCTCTCTTGATGAACTACACAACATTCTCATTGCATATGAAATGAAGAAGATCCCAATATTCAAGAAGAAGATCAAGGATGAGATGGCTTTTGAGGCCATGAGACAACTCAAGATAAAAGATGACGAAGTCCTAGAATCAAGTGATACTGACAATGAAGAAAAGGATGAAGATCTCAACACGATTATTTCTCTTTTTTCTAAAAGGTTTGGAAAAGCTAAATTCAAGGGAAAAGGGAAATCACCATCGAGATGTTTCAATTGCAATAACATCGGACACTTTGCTGTAAACTGCCCCAAGAAGAGATATAGTGCTCCAGAAGTTGAAGATGAGAAGTCACAAAAGAAGAAATGGAGTAGATACCCAAGAGAAGGAAACAAATCAGGTGTAAGAAAGAAAAGGTTCGTTCCAGGTGAAAGAAGAAGCTATGTAAGCAAAGAGGAAGAATCAGACTCTACTTCAGCCAGTCAATCAGAAGAAGAAACGAATTTTATGGCTCATGTAGAAAAAGGGTTTGATACCTGCAGCAGTGAAGATGATGAAAGTGAACGAACAGAGCTTGAATACAGATTGAAAGATGAATTAGTGGCTTGCCTTGAACAGAACACTGAACTCAAGAAAGAGAAGAGATTGTTACAAAAGGAAACCAAAAGGATGACTGAGGAGTTGGAATAATGTATGAAGAAAGAGACAATGTACATTGATGAAATCAAGAGACACAAACTGAAGGTAGCTGAGCTTGACAAGATAGCAAAAGATCTTGAGGAGAAACTTCACCTCAAAGAAGAAGAGCAATCACTGACACATTCCAAGTGGATTGAAGCACAGAATAGCTTGACAAAGATGAGAGAAGACTTCAACAAGGCTGTTGATGTCAAGGCAGAATCATCTCATGCTGGTGCTCAGAGGCAGGTCAATTTACCGCCAAGTAAATCTCTAAATACATCTGTTATTTCTAAAAATGCAGGCTCAAAGATAAAATTGAGACAAACATGGCATGAACCAACCTATGTAAAATCATCTTCAATGGAAGAAAGGAAATCCTCAGGAAGGACTTCTCAAATCTTGGACAGAAAATTACAACATGACTCTTATCAACAAAGAAGGTCAAGGTTCAGAGGCTACTGCTGGTGTTGTGGTGTGTTTGGACATAAGGCCTATGCATGCTGGTATAACATGTCTCGTCCAAACATGAGGCATGAGTCAAGGGGGAGACATCCTGAAACCCAGAGTGTTTTGCAGAAAGCATCAAAACCACCAACTCAGAACACATTTGACTGCCTGAGTGAAGCTTGTGGAAGATGTGACCAACAAGGTCATAGAGCTGATAAATGTCTGACAACTCTTCCTAAACAAAAAGTCAAAGACATGAAAGGGAAAGGCATTCAAGAAACCAATGATGAAATCACATGCTTTGCTGAAGTGGCTCTAAAAGCCAGCAGTAAAACCATGTCATGGATTCTTGATAGTGGATGCTCATCCCACATGACTGGTGATACAAAAATTCTAAGCAACATTGAAAGTCATGAGGGAGGAACCGTGGTGTTTGGAAATGATCGTTCTCTGAAAATCAAGGGAGTTGGAAAGGCTATGATTGCAACAACAAATCTTAAATCCAATGATGTGTTGTTTGTTGAAGGATTAAAGCACAACCTACTCAGTGTAAGTCAATTATGTGATGATGGACATGAGGTGTTGTTCCAGAAGCACTCATGCATCATCAAGAGCTCAATGGATGGAAAAATCATCACTCAAGGAAGAAGAACCACTGGAAATCTATTTCAAATTGGTGATCCCATCAATTCTTGTTTTCTCAGCTCTAAAGATGAAAACAACCTCTGGCATAGAAGACTTGGCCATCTTGGCCAGAGGAGTATGAGTAAACTTCTGAAGTACAATGTTGTACGAGATCTACCCAAATTAAAGAGAGAAAGAGATGAAGTCTGCGACACATGTCAGATGGGAAAACTGACCCATAGGTCACACAAAGGAGTTGATATCATGACTACTAGGCCTCTTGAACTCATCCATACAGACATATGTGGACCGATGAGACAGAAGTCTACAAGAGGAGATTTCTATTTTATAACCTTCATTGATGATTACACTCGGATGACCAATGTCATGTTCATGAAACACAAGTCAGAGGCAATCACGATGTTCAAGACTTTCAGAAGGCAGGCTGAGAAGGAACTAGAGCTCTGCATCAAGAAAGTAAGATCAGACAACGGAAAAGAATATACCGGTGATGTCTTTGAAAGCTATCTGGTCAAGCATGGAATCAAACATCAATATAGTACACCATATACTCCACAACAGAATGGAGTTGCTGAACGAAAGAATCGAAGCATAGTTGAAATGGGGAGGACTATGTTAGCTGAGCATGATATCTCTAAGTTTTTCTGGAGAGAAGCAGTATGCACTGCTATACACATACAGAACAGATGTCTCCTGAGACCAGAAACACAAACGACAGCCTATGAAATGTGGTTTAACAGAAAACCAACTGTGAAATATTTCAAAGTCTTTGGCAGTCCCTGCATCATCAAGATTAAAAACATCAATCTGGGAAAGTTTGACGAAAAAGCTGAGGAAGGAATCTTTATGGGTTACCTACCTAATGGAAAAGGCTACAGATGCTGGAATAAGAGGTTGAATAAAATGATTGACTGCAGCGATGTCATAATAATTGAAAACAACACCAAACCATACACTGTGGATGATGATGACTCAAAGAATGACACAGCCTTGGAACAGAAGAATGCAGAATTACCTGAGCCAACACCAACTGCTGGTGAGATCAACTCTGAATATACCAGTGATGAAGATGAAGGTAATGAAAATGGAAGAAGAAGATACAACAAATTGAAGAAGCATGTTGACACAGAAAATGTCCTTGGAGACCTACAGTCCTCAGTAAGAACTAGAAGAAGATTGAGATTGGAAGATCAGACTGCACTGGTTTCTCAAGTTGAACCTCACACGGTGGATGAAGCAGTTGTACATGAGGAATGGATACAAGCTATGCATGAGGAACTCAATCAAATTGAAAAGAATTCCACCTGGGATCTTGTGCCAAGGCCCAAAAATAAAAATGTTATTCGGACAAAGTGGGTGTTTAGAAACAAACTCAATGAAAAGGGAGAAGTTTCCAGAAACAAGGCCAGACTTGTATGCAAAGGATATTCACAAATGGAAGGAATCGACTTTGAGGAAACCTTTGCACCAGTTGCAAGACTGGAAACTATCAGAATGTTCTTAGCAGTTGCAGCACACAAGCAGTACAAGGTCTATCAGATGGATGTGAAATCTGCATTTCTAAATGGAGATCTTGAAGAAGAGGTGTATATTGAACAACCAGAGGGATTTTTGCTAGACAAAGATGGCAGTATGGTGTGCAGATTGAGAAAAGCCTTGTATGGATTGAAGCAGGCCCCTAGAGCCTGGTACTCAAAATTGGATGGTTGTCTTAAAGACATGAAATTTGTCAAAGGAACAGTTGACAGTAACCTCTATGTCAGAGAAATGGCCAATGGTACCCTCATAGTCATTATCTATGTGGATGATATCATTTTTGCTGGTAACAAGGAAGGACTATGTGAAGAATTTGCTGAGCAGATGAAAAGAACTTTTGAAATGTCGATGCTTGGTCAAATGACATATTTTCTAGGATTTCAGGTGGAACAAAGACAAAACTCCATATTTCTTTCACAAGAAAAGTACGCAAGGGACTTAGTGAAAAGGTTTGGAATGGAAAGTTCAAAGGAAGTCTCCACACCCATTTCTGTCGGAACCAAGCTATGTAAGGATGAAGAAGGCAACAATGTTGATCAGAAAGAGTTCAGAAGAATTATTGGCAGTCTACTTTATCTCACGGCTTCAAGGCCAGATATAGCATATGCAGTGACTTTGTGTGCCAGATTCCAAAGTGACCCAAAAGAATCTCATTTAACTGCAGCCAAAAGAATCCTGAGATATGTTAAAGGAACCCTCAACTATGGACTCTTATACAAACACAGTGCAAACATACAGTTGTTGGGATTCACAGATGCTGATTGGGCTGGTGATTGCACTGATAGAAGATCCACATCTGGTGGAACCTTCTTTCTGGGAGAAGGATGTGTTAGCTGGTACAGCAAGAAACAAAATTCTGTAACATTGAGCACAGCTGAAGCAGAGTATGTGGCCGCTACACATGCATGTACTCAAATGATTTGGATGCAGGTGCAGCTAGCAGATTTGAGGATTAAAGCTGAAAAACCATTGAGGATCTTATGTGATAATCAAAGTGCAATTGGGTTGTCTAAGAATCCTATCCAACACTCCAGATCCAAGCACATTGATATAAAATATCATTTCATCAAATAAAGGGTCGCCAATGGAGACATCAAGCTAGACTACATTCCTACTCAAGATCAGGTGGCAGACATTTTCACCAAAGCTATGCCTACAGAAAGATTTGTTGAATTGAGGCTGAAACTTCATGTTCAGCCTTCTACTCTCACTTGAGGAAGAAGAAGGTCCCTCCTTATTCCCTAAATTTTTTTATATTCTTGTACTTACATGCAGGGAATTGAAGGAGATGAGTGAATCCCCTGAGGGGGAGCATTGGTAGTTGAAGATGTGCAGGTTCCACAAGCTCTATACTATGAGTATGGCTTTCATTCATCCCTTTGCATTTGTTGGCCAATAAGGGGGAGAAATCATCAGGCACAAGGCACACGACATTCTATCAGTGTGCTTCGGAGTATTGACAACCAAATACAAAGGGGGAGATTGTTGTTCCCAAGTGAAGTAATTGCATTTGTTGTCAATAACTTGTCATGGTGTGCCATCTGATGAAGTACATCTTGAAGATTGATGATTTCAGAAGCATTACATCTGACGATTGTTGAACTGATCTTTAAGTTCATAGAACTTGTATCAATTGGATACAAAGTCACAACATTGATTGAAGACCATGTATTGTCTTCACAATGCATGAGGAGTTGAAGAGAGCCATCCACAACTTCTAAGTGGATGAAGTGAGCTAAAGAAGTCCATGCACTATCACTTAGTGCATGTGAATCAGAATATGTTCCAATTGATCTCTGATTAGATCAATGAAGTTTATTGAAGAAATATTTGATTCAGGAGCTCGGTTGAAGATGAAGAAACCTTTTGAATTCCATATCCTAAGTGAAGATTATATGTTAAGGAGGATTAAGGAATTCTTAAGAAGTAGAGAAGGATGATGAATTCTAATGAAGAAGAAGAAATAAAGAGGAGGAAGAATGGCTTAGAAGAAGGAGGCATTTGGCATGTTTTATATGGAGAAGAACTTTGTATTTCACAAAGTCCTATTCTGTCCCTTTGCCAAAAAATTGGCCAGCCAAGGCACCTTGGGGGGTTCAACCCCAAGGCATGGGCACTAGGGCACCACGCCCGGGGGAACCCCGTGGGGCGAGCCAGGGCGGCAGGGCGCACCCAAGGACACCCCTGCATGAGCGCCTGGGGCACGCCCGGAGGAGCGCAGGGAGCATAGTGGGCGCTTGAAGCGCGCCCGCGAGGACCATAGTGGGCGCAGAGCGCGCCCGCAGAGAGAACCCGGTGCGGGGCGGCACCGGGAGGGGAGAGGATTCAACTGGCGAGTTGAAGGGAGCGGCTGAGTAATAAGCCGCGTGAAAACCGCTGGAGGATTCGATGTGGGACGCGCAAAAAATCCCGGGAGCAAATCTCCGCCGTCCGTCTCATCGCGCGCTTGATCTGCGCCGCACATCTGATCCGCGGCGTCGCGATCTAATCCACGCCGTTGAAGATCTGATCCGACGACCCCGGCTTCGTCCTCAACCTCGAGCTCGGCCGAGGCATCTCCCGCGACGCCACTGAACCAGAGGCCTCCCGACCACCCGTTTTCGAGCATCCGGCCACCATTTTCGAAACCGAGACGTCCATTGGAATCGTCTGGACCTACTGAACACATTCATGCCTAAAAATGACCATGCATGCGATGAGAAGAAGAATTGGAGATTCGGCCGAGGCAAACAACGTTGCCGAGGCCATGAGGATTATGCTTTGCATGTGTTTGGATTAAACAGAGGCTTGCATGCGTTTTAAAATGCATGCACGTGGATAAAGGAGAAGGAGAAGAAGTCCGCGTTGTGCAGAGAGAAAGAACGAGATTCTCGGCCCGCGTTTGAAGTTTTCAAAGAACCGGAAATCTCGGTGGATCGATATTTATATCCCGCGGATGTTTTGAGGATTCCTCTGCCTATATAAAGAGAGGCCGAGACCTCTGGATTCGCTGCTGATCCTTTGGATATTTGCTGTCCCGTGAGCGCATCTCTCTGCCTCGCGAAGTTTTGAAGCCTCCGCGCAAATACCTCTTGCGTGGCTGAAGTTCTCGGGACCACCCGAGGTCCCGAAGGAGTCCCTTGCGCGCAACTCATCTGCGTGACAAGAAGAAGATTTGCGCGCCCGCGGTTGAGGTGCTTTGCACCAAGGCTTACGCGGCTGCCCCTTGCAAAGACCTTGCGCGCCACTTTGTATTTCATTGGACTTGCGCGGCTTGCACCTAGCGCGCCTTTTTTGTGGGCAGTGGGTGTGCACCAAAGAAGACCCGAGGCCATACCATATCTTGTGTGTGTGAGATGTGAAGAAAAGGCCAAGGCTTAGCCCTTGTGTGTGGACAAGTGAAGAAGAACACACCTTGAGTGTGTGTGAAGTGAAGAGCCCGAGGCTTGTGACTGTGCAAAGAAAGGAAGAGGCCGAGGTTCGGCTTGTACCCATTTGAGTACATTCAAAATGAGTTGTGCATGTGTGCACAAGTGAAAAAGAGTGACAACACATAAGAAGAAGAGGAGTACACACCTAAGTGTGTGAATGCAAAAGAACTGATCATTCTAAGTGATTGGTTTTTGGTGAGCAAGACCAACGAGATCTTTTGAAGACTGTTGAAGCTACTTGAAGTTTTGATCAACACCTTTGAAGAAGTGAAGTGGAACCATGATGAAGATGATGTTGTGGAGTTGGGGGGTTTAACCAACTTGTAATTGGGGGGTATAACCAATTACTGTGTAATCATCTTTTGGCATAGTGAAGAATCCGTGTTGGGGGGTGTAACCAACACGGCAAGGAGTAGGTCTTTGTACCGAACCTTGTAAATCTCTGTGTTCTGTGCTCTCATTATTACTGCACCACTAAAAGAGTAGATCTAGGCTTTAACCAGATGCAGAGGTTGAATTGATAAATCAAAAGGGAACAATTCATAAAAAGAAAAAGTTATCACTGATTCACCCCTCCCCTCTCAGTGATCACAACCGATCCAGGCATTTCACTTTCTATTATGTTGGGGTATGATCTCTATATCTATCATAATGGACTCTTATGTTCATATGATGAGAGACCCTATTTGACCTTGTCAATTCAATTTTGTTGAAGTTTAAGTGACGCCGTTAGGCTGCCGAATTCTCACAAGAGAAATCTTTTTTTTTCTTCCTTTCATGTTCTTCATTTCATATGGTATATTTTCAAATTTCATTACCATGTTCTTAATTATCTTATATTTTTTCCCTCTACTGTTTTATGGGTCATTAATGAATGTTTGACCCATTCCCCCTCTCTTCTCAATGTTTTCTAAAACCTTGTAACATAGCCGTTATGCTGCAGAATTTTCATCTCAAAATGCCTCTCTCTCTTTTCTAAAAATTATTTTATGTTATAAAGTGAATACTCAAAGCTCTTATTTCTAGAGGGGTATTCACATATATATCAAAATGTTCTATTTTAAATTCTGGTAATTACATACATGAAACCCTCTTTCCCTTTCTGTGGGTTTAAAGTGACGTAAAGATCATGTCTTTAATGTAGTTTTTAAAACGTTAAGATTATGAAATGAAACCCATTTATTTTATGCTATATGGGTTATTTATGAAATGTTTGATGATGATATTTGTGGCTCACAGGATAATAAAGGAAAATTTAAGGGTGCGCCCTGATAGCCCTCCAATGCATTGGGTAATGATGTAACCACTAGAGATTACAATTTTCACGATACCTTGGTGAATAACCTTGGTAATTTTCAAATGACACCTTGGGGATGGACCTTGGTGATATATTCATGATTGTCTATGTTAAATGATGTAGCCACATCTTCACGTTATGAAAATGTTATTTTCATTATGATATGCCACATGATTTTTTTATCATGCCTTAATGTTCTTGTTCATGACATAGTTGATGTATCTCAAGTTCACATGTTAAATGTTTCCCTTGTTTCCCTTACTGGGCCTTCTACTCACCCTTTCTTTTGATGTATGCTCCTAGGTTATGTGATGCCGTAATGAACCTAGGATGAACATGAGGAGAATCCTTTCAAGTCTTTTAGAAGAATGTTTTATGTTTTCATGTTTTAAGTTCCTGGTTTCCAAGACACTAAACCTTAAAGATCCTCAGTTTTGTATAATGTAATGAAAGTTTATGTGATAAAAAGGCGGGATGCTATAATTAATGTGACTTATATGATATGAATTTAGTAAAATAGACTTCATTTTTGAATTCGGAATATCAAATATTGCTTAGGGTGAATTTTTGGTAATTTTCTGAAAAACTTAAATTTTTGATGAATAGTGAAACCACTAAGTGGTAATCAAGCAAACTGATTTTTCAGTTAAATGAAAGTTTACCACTAATGTGTATTGAATTTTGAAAATCCGACATACATGGTTTTCATTAAGAAGTAAAATGTGGTTCAATGGGATAAAAATAATTTTTTGGTGAATAGTAACTTATTATGTTTTTAATCGCGATTAGTGGTAATTAGTGTAGTTTAAGGTAAAAATGATATTATAAGAATGTGAAAACACCCTGAAACTTGTCCTACACCTATTGGGTGAGTCATGGCCGACCAAGACAAGCCATGGGCCAACTTGGGGACCCCATGGAGCCACTTTAGTTGGAAAATGACAATAATATATTTTTATTTAATGGAAAAGTAAAATTGACACAAACATGATATGTTTTACTAAAACAATTTGTATGTAGGGTTATACAAGTCATATTTTTGATTATAAATATTAATTGGAAATCTAAAAAGATTTCCTACATCATAGTAATTTTTTTATAATTTTTAGACATTAAATAAATTAAATTATTTATGACATCATAATGATGCAGTGATGACATCATTATTTAACGATTAAAATAAAATGGAACTATAATGTAATATCTATGAACTACACATGTCAAAAACCAATTGGATGATTGTATTTCGAACCCTTATCACCTTATCCACGAATTATGTCAATGTGGGACCTTTTAAAACCGAAACACATTTTCAAATAAAGTAATATTTCTTTACTTTCCAAAAGTGCCCCTCCTCTCCTCTTATAAAAGGCCCCCACCTCTACCTCATTTCACACACTCTTCAAGCCTTTGGATCGGCCAACCCCTGCCCATTTTCTCTCTCCACATCCCTCGCCTCATCCTAGAGGATTACCTTTGGGCAGAATCCTTTCAAAGGAAGCCTTTAGGCTCAAATCAAAAGGAGTTACACTTTTAAAGGTAATTCATTCTCTCATGTTCATTTGTTTTATTTTGCTTCTCCACCCCCCTAAACTCTTTTTATTTACTTCCTTTGTAACAACACCAGTATCTTCTATATACTAGGATGTTGTTATAAGATTTATTTTAGCTACACTCTCACACAACTACATCAAATTATTAAAGAACATACGGTTTCCGTGGATGGTGAAATTCTGCCTCCCGAAACGATGATTGTTCAACACTCATTTAACACCTTCAAAGGTGGACATTATGATGTCACTATTTTTATATATGATATATAATATGTTTATGTTTTCCTTAATCTTCTGTTTTATTCATTTTGGGCATACCTTTATGGTTTCCATTATGGGTAAACACGATATCTTCATTTTAGGAAGTGCGGACTACCGCCCCCTCAAAGTGATTTGATTCGTTAAATAACATATGTGGGACATATAAAGGATGGAACTATGATATTATATATGATATTATACTGGAATTATACTATACCTTTATATAATTATGATTCCATTCTATAAAATACGAAATAGAAATGAAAGTAGCGTTCATGCGTACGTACGGCTTACCGTCTCCATGAACGGTGCATTTCATTTCTTACCTCTAAATGATTATGTAATGTTATAAATGCAAGTATGTACTGGATATATATGACATATATGATATCTACATCATGAATACCATTCTGGATATAATGAACCTTTTACCAAATTAACAACATTTAAGTATAAGAAGTCTATTTTTGACTTAAGAACCAAATACCGACAAAATGAACATTATTAACTTAACTGATTACATGATGTTCACAACATGGTGTAAAAGGAATAATGAACTTGAAAAGATTCATAAGAAAGTGGATATTAACTCAAGTTTATTATTCAGGAGATTAAAGAACGGTCGGGTCAAGTCGGATACGAGGTATGGGACTTCGTCTCAATCTCCTTTCGTTGAGGCATATTTTATTTTATACACAACTTTCTTTTATACGGTGTATAAACCCGTTTGACTATTACGTTTATTCAAAAGGAATATTTTTTATACGAAGCGTTTACTAAATGACAAAAGGGAATGTTTTTGTCGTACGTATGCGGCGACAACGACTTCTCCGCCGTCGTGACCGTTATTTGAGTTTCGGCTTCCTCTACAAGCCATACCTTCTTTTTAAAAGAAAAATAAATACCATGTTTTACTTTTCTTTTATTTTAGTATTGAAAATGGTTTTCATAATGTTTTTATATCAATGTGTTGTATTGATATCTCGTGATTGAAATGTGGAAATTTTATGTTTCCTTTATGCATGTTTTATGTGATATGATTATGTTATGGTTCTTGGGCATTATTATGAAGACAGGTGGTTCCGTGATAAACTAAGGGCGGGTGAGCCTGTTATAGCTCTCCAATGCATTGGGTAACGCGAAGGAGTGAAATGTTAAGGTTTCTCCAAAGAGATTTTAGGGAATATACTGTGATGGGTATTCCAAACGTAACCAAGAGGGTTACTACCTACGTAAGAATGTTATGAATGCCTCAAGTTACCTTTATGTCTTATGATTTCTATGATTTATTCATGATTTTATGTGGTATGTTAAAGTGCCTATGTTTTATGGGTGAAGTATGATTTCATTATTATGTATATATAAACTCATGTTTCCTTTCCATGTTTTTATAACCCATACTGAGTTTTATGCTCATCCCAAGTTTTTGAAATGTTTTTCACAGGTCAAGGGAAAGGTACATGATAAGGTGATAGAGTCAAGGATGTGTCAAGAAATAATCCATATTTTATTTTAAATGTGTTTCCATTGATGGGAATGAAGAATACTATCTTTATGTAACCACTTTGTTTATATTTGGAATGTAATGCAAGTTTTATGATCTTATTCTCTAAAACTCTAAACCCGAAAAGATCCTAAATGTGTAATCTTGTAATAACTCAAGATTAAGTAAGGTTTAAGGCTGGGGCCTTATATATAACATTGGATAGAAGGATGCATGTGGAAAACAAGAATTATGATGATAGTCATGTTTTGGGAGATCCATAGGGTTGTGTTGATGGGATTTATGGATAGACTAATAAGGATGGTGGTGTACTAGTCAAAGTATCCACATGAAACTGTTTTCAAGGGCTGGAGCATGAGGGAGTGGATGAAATTTTTTGGATTGATCCTTAGGAAGATGTTGCAGGGATTGATGTTTTGGGTAATTATATACGTGACTTCCATGATATGGATGAACACCCAGAGCCAAAGCCTATTCTTCAGGCTAAATTTGGATTTGAAATTGGTGAGAGTTGTCCTGTGGCTATTTTGGTAGTTGATGATTGGTCTGAACGACGAGATGTGGGTGATGCAAATTTGATTATTGAAATTGAGACTGCAAATCAGTTCCATGTATTGGAACAGGAGAACGTGACAGAGGCTGATCAAATTGATGAAGGCGGTAGTGTGCAACAGGGGACTCTGGATGATCGTGAATCAATGGAGCAGCCTAAGGGTTTGTCCTTGATTGATCCTAATGGTCAATCTCAGGAAGGCTGAGGAGGAGAATATGGATTCCATGAGGTTCATATTTCAGGAAAATGTGGATATTACCTGAAGAATGGAATGGAGAATGAAGGAGGCTTGACCAGGCATTCATACAGTGATATTTTTCAGGGTGGGGGCTGAAGATGATCAAAAGTTAGGTAAGCACGAATGCTCAACCATGTCAAAGGCCGAAGAAGGACTACTCCAACTTACTAAAGCTGATGTCCACCAGGTCATCAGTTGAGAACACGAAGCTAATATCCTAGGAATGAATGAACCTGCGAAGGATGTATGCGAAGGTTCTCAAACATTATGACAGTTTTGAATGGGAATCAGCTTCTGTGGATGAAGATTTTTATCAGGGATGTGGTGACGGGTATGGTTTCTTTAATATGTAATTATCTCATTCATCTAGTGGTACTTGTTTACTGTCCTATTCTTTTTATTTAATAAATCTTCATGGGGTTATCCACTAACAGTGTTTCTAGTATTAGAGGATCTAGAATTTTTAATATTTATTGTAAGTATAATGTATAACAAAAAAATTCATATTTTTTTTTTATTTTCTATGTTGTGAATCTATGAAAATAAGATCACGGTAGTTCATTAGATTAATTTTTTGTGAATTATTCTATTACTTGTACATTTTTAATGACTTACATATATTTTTTATAATAATTTAATCAGTAATAATCAACCAGAATATGAAAATTATAGATTTGATGTTTTTTTATTTTATATAGAATTTCAAATTAGATATAATATTCATATCATTGATATAGAAGAACATTTAACTAGATGGAAGTTTGATAAGGATCTTGGAATAAATTTTTAATGCAAAAAACCTGATTATGTTTTTAGTGCTAATTGTATTTGTTATAAATTTCAATTGAATTTATATACATATAAAAAAAGTGAATAGTAACCCTATCATAACATAGTAAGCATGTTACAAGAAGATGTTTGGAGTAATTGAGTACTAATCAATTATTAAGAACACTCAAAAAGACTGTAGAATTCTTGAGAAGAGTTCAATGAATATTTTTTGAGATATAAAGTGAAATTGGTTTATGACCTTTAAAATTTGAGGAAAACACACATATATAAATATATATGTGTGTATATATTGTTATAAAGTGCATTGTAAATAAAAAAATTTAGAGTGATAAAATTTTACATGTTCGATAATTGTGTCAGAAGTGAGATTCCAATTGAGATCAATTTCGATTTGTAGAAAGAAAATAGACAAATATTTTCAATTATGGAATTGGATAGGGTTTTACATTAGTGAAACTAGATATAAGAGATTAGGAATAGTTTTGGTTAAGAGTTTTTAATTACAATGGTTTTGATATTTTGTTATATCTTGTCTTATATTAGTGTTCATTTTCATTGATATGTGATGGGATATCATTCACATGACATTAAAAGAGACCAAAATAAGATCACTTTAGATAAGTAGAAATTTAAAAAAAATTCCAGATGAACAAATTATATATTAATTATCAACGTTTCAAGATTTTTTGGAACTTTTCTAATAAGAAAATATTTTTAAACAGACAATAGTTAGTATAATGAGACATCTCCTGAGATAGAATTAGTACAACATGAGTTGGATAAAATATTTATTAACATCATTATAATTTTGAATTTACGTGGTCCCACATGAGTAGAATCGTAGTGGATATATGTTCTCACACTAAGGTCGAGTATTTTAAATCATTTGTTCCTTGTTTACTTTCCATTATTTTTACAATCATGAGATTGTAATAAATTTTATTGGTAAGGTATATATAACAATTTTATGTGGAAAAATTTCATAAATATGAAATTTTTTAAAATTACAGACATTGATTCAAGACCCCCATTTAAATAAATATCACATCAACAATCAATGTGTTCCCCTAAAATATGTCTCATAGTAAAGGAACGAGCTTTCCCAAATGAACATCTTGATGAAATATTAGAAAATTATTTACAAATGACATGTCATTAATACCAAATAAAAATAGGTATACATTAATTAGAAAAGTAAATGAAAATAGAATATTAGTCATAAAAAAATTTCAATGAATATGAAGTCCTTTAAACTAGATCCAATAAATACCATAATACCATTAACCTAACTACAACAATTTCATATTCATATAGGGATCCATAAATTTCATGAATTATGATTATAAATTGAGTAAAACATATATTGGAATGAACATATTGGTATATAATTAACAACTAAAAAAATAAAAAATTAATATAATCAATATTGGTGGTTCTGAATCAAAACCATGGATGAAATCAATAACATGGTTAATTTAATTTCAATTTCATTCATGTTTAATAAATACTTAATAAATACAATAAATATATGAAATCTATTTTAAAATAATACTATAATATAAATTTGTAATATTATATGTATTAACATCATGTTTAACCATAATAACCATGAATCAAGTATACATTATTAAAATATGGTATAAAATACATTTAATACTATCAAAGGATGAAAAATCATGATTGTTTTTTTAAAAAATTATAATTATTTACAAATCATTGAGCTCAATTTATGTTTTTTATCAATTTATATATGAATGATATTACCTGGTACTTGATTTTGAATCACTATGAATTAATAATGGGAAGATTGTTTTTTCATTAATCTATAGAGTGGAATGTTCTGAAAAAAATATGATCCATGGAATTGAAATCAATGAACATGAATAATAAGTTTGTTTATCCAATAAATATATAAAAAACTAAGAGGGGTTAAATTACCCCATTCCATTTAAAATCAACACATTCCAATGTGAATTTTTCAGTTTTCAAAAATTAAACTACCTTCAAACCAAACATGACCACTATAAATAAAAAAATACATCATAAAATTTACAAGGGTTTCTCTCACATGGATATGTTCATGGTGCATGCTGACAATGATATGAAATTATACTAGAAATCCCCTAATGAGAAGTAAATTATTATAATATATTATAGAATCATTGTCCCTATTATTTTTAAATGGAAATTTTTTTACAAATCACTAGTAAGGAATTCGACAAGAGAATTTTTCCATTTAAGGGTATAAATTTTATCAAAAAATACTCCTATATTTATGTATCATTATTCTCCATATTCATTATTATTGATGACAATATCTATATACATTGGATTATTTATTGAGGGAGATCCCACCTTACCCATTCATAAAATCTCTATTTTATTCACATGTATTCATATATTAGTGTATCTTCCCTTTTCATACATTATGAGGTATTGATCAAAAACTAGGATATCTTCTAGTTCATCAATGCCTATATGAGAATTATGTTAGTTAAAAACCATTTTTGATTGTTCAAAGTATCTAAAAAGGTCATATTATTTATACATATCATTTTCAATGTCTATCAAACATATATTTTTTTAGTTTTTTTAAATATATATACATTAATTTATTTATATAACAATAATGTTAATTCATGTTAAATTCCATTAGACTCTATGATCCTTTAAAAGTCATCTATAATTGTTTTTGTGAATTGAAATATCATTAGTTATCAGTCTATGATAACATGGTTGATCAATACATTATGGTGTCAAAAATAAACTATGAAATAATACTCATTTCATCGATAGATATTTTGATATAAATATAAACCTTCAATTCACAACACTAATCCCATCCTCCATAGATCAACCATAATCTACATTTAATTTTGTTATTTTTTACTATTACAACTTGGATTACCCATTTACATAATATTAAAATCCATATATTTAATATAGTATATTATATAAAATAATAATGATTTAACCAACTGAAAAAATGGCCATAATTTTACAAATATTCATACAGTATATTTAATACCATTTTATATGATGATTTTATGCTTTCAAATAAAAACATATATAATATACAAATAAAATATAATATTCCCATATAAAGATTTATCAATGAGAATATAGTATTTTTTAGTATTTAATTTAACTATAATCATTAATCACAACCCATATTCATATAATTGATTTTTTTCATGGAATCTTCCTCTTTAGGTTTCTAAACAAAACCTAAAAATTTTCACAATCTTATAAATCATTTACAATCCCCCTATTTAAAATTAATTTATCTCTTATCATAATAATATTCATCATAATTTATTATATTATGTAAAAATAAATTACTATAACCATACATGGGTCCAATTATTTATATGAAACAAAAGTTTAATGAAAATTTAATCAACAATATATGTTATTATCTATCTGTCATAAAACCAATTGTCAAAAACTAAAACACAAAACCATTATTTAAGTCTACTTATTTTGGTCTTTCTACTTATATATCAATTTTAATTCCAAAAACCCCATTATTATATACTCATGTTATAGTATAATAATTCCTCTTTAAAATGTTTCCATTCATTATATGAAATATTTCAATATTTCCCACGTTGAATTTCCTATGTAAAAAAATTATATCATATGATGATTTTTATTAAACCCATCCTCCAAATAAATCCAATGAGATATTTTTCAAAGAATACAATATATAAATAAAAACTCTATCATTAAACAAAATTAAAAAATATTATATTCTATGAATTAAATGTTTTGTAAAATGAATAAGTTTTCTATTATTATTTAATCGTAGAAAATAAAATCATAAAAAATCTAAACTCTTTAGGGGGTGGTGGTAGCTTCTCAAAACCATTATTTTTTTGTGGAAATATTTGAACTTCATGATCTATTTGATGCATCATAAAATATTTTATAATGATTAAGATCATAAAAATGACTATTTTTTTCTATTTAGTAGATAAATAATATAATTTCACTAATCCCTTCTCAAATGTATCCATAAATCCAATTTCTTCATGTTGTTTATTATTCAATAATAGTTACATGAAAGATTTATTTATGTATATATATATATATATATATTCAGAGTCTATAATTCCCAATATTCTTTAATCGTTATTCTTATTAATCAATTATATATAAAAATTTCAAGAGTATAATGTTCTTTCTGATGTTCACATTTTATCATCAATTAGAATCCTGAACAGTTAGTGTGTGTGTATTGTAATGACTCACGTTTTGATATACATCATTAATATATCATGAAATCCAAATTTCATTAGGAATATGGAGGCATTAAGTTTACTAAAAGAATTCATATTTCATTGGGAAAACATTAATTCCGAAAAGTTTGACATATGGCACTAATAATATCCAGTATTGATTCAATGATGTAAATTAATGATATTATGATTTTACTATAATTTTTAATATTAACCGCATTTTATTGATTATAATTTTACAATTTAATCATTATTATGACTGTTTATTTAATTTAAATATTATCTACCATTCGAAATTATAGAAGCACAACAATTGCATAATGGGATTTTGAAATGAATATCTCACACATTCAATGTAAAATATACAAACAATATAATAATTTTTTCCCAACAGCCATATTAATGTAAATCTCAATCCATAATAAATTATAAAACACTTATATGGAGATAAATGTGATCCAATATTTTATCCCATACATATATATCATGACTATCATACATTAATCTTATTAATTTTTACATAAAAATCATGATCAACAACATTATGTTTGTATCCAAGCTTATTTAGGTATTGATAAATAATAGAATACCAATCTCAATGTTTGTTCATTTCAAGAAAAATAATTTTTTTGAATAAATATACATTTTTATCAGAAAAATTGATTATAAACCCGTTAAATAATATAATATAATCTTCATTTTCACTTTATCCATTGAAAATTTCAAATTTTACATATATTTGTGAAAAACTAAAAGCTTTTTATATTTTTATATATAGAAAATGTATTATCATTTCAAATATATAAATTCATGAAAATATATATTCTATTTAATTCCATAAAAAAACTATGTATTCTTTGAAAATTAATCATTATTCTTTATAAATCACATAAACTTCTCTCTTAAAATATTTATTTAATTTTTATATTATAATGACACTATTTTTGTTTTAAACACACAAAAAACAACCTCATTTTATTATTTTGAATGAGGGAAATAATATGATTCATAAATTTTATTCAACTATATTTCTTATAATCCTCATAAAATTATTAGGCATAAGATCGCACAATGATTCACTATTTCATTTTCACAATTACACCATAGTGCTAAACTAGTTTTTTATTGAAAATCATAAAAAAATATCAAATTTCACTTCGTGTTTGATTAAAATATTTTGTAACTATTACTATTAAAAACTTCAATGATACTTGATTTGACAATCTCATTGAAGTTGGAGGTGATTTGGAGGGCCCAAGATAGTGTCCAAAAAAATGGGCCAAACTATGTAGGATCCATGCACACCAGCGGAGTCAACTGCACATTTATAATAAAATATCAATCTAAATGCAGTTAAATTTATGTGGGATGGTCCATAATTTAATGAGATACAGTTAATATAAAATAATAGAAGCCCCATTAGTCCTCTACGATGCCCATCCGAACTGATCTGTCCAAAGAGTCAAATCTGCACAAAGTCAATTGTGGTGTTTTGTATTTTATCAATAAATCGAGTTGTATTTGTCCAAATGGAGCCACATATTTAATAGAGATAGTAAATAGGTGGGTATAAAACTTTATAGTTTTCTCTAAATCATTATTATACTTTCTAGTGGCTTAAATAAAGGGACAAGTTGTTTCTCGAAACTATGGTGCCAAAACACCACACAATCTGGATAAAAAAGAGAACCTTGGGCACCCCATTTTGTAGTTAGTACCAGAAGTGATGTGCTTCCAATTTGAAATCCTACAGGAGTCATTTCATCACCTTAGAGGTTTTGGAGGCCCTTATCCTCATAGGGGGAACAATGATGATGGTTATGTCCCCCCTAAGACTTCTCCTCCTTATGATGGCAAGCTAAACGGTGGATGAACATTTGGAAAGGAGCTACACATACATGGGAGGGAGTTCTGGAACATGATATTCTACTAGTTTCCAGTAATTGTCGTGATAAATATTTCACTTTTTTTAACATGGATGTGCTTCACCTCTTTATTCATTACATTTGTTTTAATAATGTTGAACAATTTTTGTCTCAACAGATATTGGGTTGTGATTTCAAGTAGGAATATTGTATTATTCCAATTGGAAAAGGAAAGAGTCAAATTTGTATCACATGTATAAAAGATATCATTAATATTCGGTATCTTTTATTCTATTCTTGATGTCCAATCCTGAAAAAATTATTGTTGTGTTAGGGGTTGGTACTTTGAGCAACATTTTTAGAGGCAAGAGGGGAGTCATGATCTTGACAACCCTCAACCAAGGAATTAAAAGAACCATGGAAAATTTTTAGAATAATGAACTATGAATGATTTGTAGATAACATGAATTGATATCCTTCTCTCATAGTTCTTAAACCACTAACTTATTTTATCAATATTATATTCATTATGTAAAGTTATTTTCTCAAAAAACATTCAAAATTTCCCCTATTTTAGTAATATTTATTAAAAATACACACTATAATCTAACAACTCTCCTTGACAGATATCCTAGGTTCTTCCCTAGACTACAAAATAATCTTTAAATAACTATTAATTTGACGTCTCATGACAACACAATAAGTATTTTGTGCTATTGAGGGGGAGCGCTGTGTTTTTGATATTTTTTTTGATTTCATTTTTGTAAATTTTGTCAATATATACATTTTTTATATTATATCATAAACTATATTTTTTTGTTCTGATTTTTTTCTTTTGTATGGTTTGTGCATGATGAGTTCTAATCCAGGATATTGATCACCTGTATAACCTAAATCACAGAGGATCTTATATTAGCAACCCCGAGACACATAATAGAACCCTTTGAAGAAGTAATACAAGACAACAATACTATTATTAATCCTTCATATTCTTCTTCCAGAACCAACATCAAAACTAAAATAAACTTTTATAGAACGGGTGAAATAATTGAAAACTAAAATAACTATCCTCTCATGATATCGATAACCAAGCCACATAAATTCAATTACAAGGAGAGGCACCTAATTTTGAACTAAAATCTATTGTAATTCGACTATTTCAATGATTCCATGGACTTTCTAGAGAGGATCCCGATAGGTATTTAAATTAATTTCACTTTTTTCAACATTAAAACCTTCTATTGTGGATGATGAACATTTAAATCCAAGATAATTCCAATTTTCTTTAGAATATACTATAAAATACTAACATTATTCTGTTAATTCCCCAATAAGAGGTTGGGAGGACATGAAATGTATTTTTGAAGAAAAATATTTCCCAACCTCTCAAACTGAAGCAATATGGAATGAAATTTGTGGAATAATACAATATCAAGAGGAAACACTTCATGAATATTGTTAAAGATATAAAATATTATGTTCAAGTTGTCCACACCACTAAATAATAGATCAAATTTCAATATAATGTTTTTATGAATGTTTAATTCCAATTGATCGTAACATGATTGATACTAGGGGAGGTCCTGAACTAGTAGATAAAACCCCAAAATCTTCATGAACCCTGTTGATAAAATGCCACAAAAAACTCACAAATTCAGAAAAAAGTCTAGTGTAAACATTTGAGGTGTCCATTATGTGAAAAGTACTGAATTTGAGAAAAAGGTGGGAACAAAGATTAAAGAGGTAATTACCTTTTATGATATCTTGTTCTCTACCAAGGGAAATCTCAACCTCATCCTCCCATCCATTTTCGAATATTATCTTCTTACACCCATTAGTCTAAAAAATTCACCCAATTGAGTGAAACTTCTGAGTGTTGTGATGAAATCTTCCCAATACACCCATATAACCAACCCTTGTGGCAAGAACCATTCTATCCATCCATCTATGTCTGGAAAGAAAACCATGAATATAATCATGGGGTATTCAATCTAGCCTCATCAACCATGGAACCATTCATGGCAGAGTTTTCATCTACCACCACCACCCAATAAATCCCCAATCACCCAAAGGCCTCTCCTCCTACCCTATACAAAACCCGAGCCTTTCCTAGAAGATATGATGAAAAAAATGGATGTCATCAATCTACAGCTCCAACAAACCACCCAATCTTCCATATAAGACCTAAAACCCAATTAGGCCATCTTTCTAACTCGGTAAGTGAAATTTAATGTAATGGGTCTTGTAAACTACCCTCTCAACAATTAGTTAACCCTAGGTATAAGGTAAATGATAGTTCAATCTCCCATAGAACTGGGAAACAACATAAAACTAAAATGAAAACTCCATTAGATTTATCCACTGCTGAAGAAAACCATCATCCCAACTAATAAAAATGGTCCAAGAGATGAAAATCCATATCCTTAGAAAAGCCATTCCAAAAGGAAAGAGTGTGTTTGTTGATGAGTCTCTTATCCCAACCATTCATCTTCTATTTCCCAAAACTTCCACCCAATCAAGAAAAAAACGGAAACTGAACTTCATATGGAAAAATTGGAAATGTTAAACAAAGTGCAGCTTAACAATCCGTTGATTGATGTCGTGAAAGAAAATTCTATGATATGAAAAGTTTTTAACGGAGATGTGTACACATCAAAGAAGACTTCATGGTGATAATAAGGTATGCCTGGGGAGGAATGTCTCAACATTGACAGAACCATCACTACCTACCAAATTCAAGGATCATGAAATCATCTCTATTTCATGCACTATAGGGGATTTATCATTTTACAATTCCATACATAATTTAGGTTCTTCTATAAATCGGATTCCTCACTCCATTTACTCTTAATTTAAGGTTCGATAATTGAAGCTAATTGAGATTGTTGTTTGGCTTGAAAATCGGATTAAAACACACCCTTCTTGTGTGTTAGAGGATGTTCTTGTGAGGGTTTAAAATTTAATTTTTACTGATGATTTTTATGTTCTTAAAATGGAAAATTATTAGTTGAATGGACACAACCCAATTATATTGGGATTGAATTTCAGGAAAACCACCAAAACCATAATTTATGCCAATAATGTTACATTATCTATGGTATTTTGTGGTGAAATATTCCATTTCATCATCCTTAATTCCCTAAATATTCCATTAGAAGAAAATTAATCTCACTCGGTAAATTCAATTGATGTACTCCTTTCCCCTGAAAACACTTCTTTTCATTCCCATGACCCCCTTTATGAGTTTTCATCGTTGAATGAGATTATTGGTAATGAATTACACATAGATTGTTATAGTAGCCTTTAAATGTGTCATGCATAATTATTAATTGCTAATATCTTGAATGCCTAGGATTCAATGATCATCGATAATACTGCTAAGCTTGTGAAAGCTTATTCCTCAATTGAGGATAATACCATTGAGTAGTTAAATTATATTAGTGACCTATCAAGTTCACCCAAACTCCCATGAATCAAAAATCCATCTAAATTGGAACTAAAACAATATCCTAAAGTTTTAAAATATTAATATTTTTAGAATGGAATCAAGTATTCAGTCATCATTGCTATATCACTCCCTCCTGAGCATGAATTGAGACAGCTTGAATCTTTTCAGAAGTATAAAAAAAATTGGTATGGACACTTGCTTAGAATCATAGTATATTCCCTTTAATTTTCACACATCATATTCTATTAAATTATGAGGCTAAAATACTGAGGTAATCACAACTTTGAATAAACCCAAACCTCTAAGATGTTTTGAGAAATGAGGTAAAAAATCTTTGGATGCTGGAATCATTTACCCTATCTCTAACATCCAATTGATCTGCACCAATCAAGTATTTCCTAAATAAATAGACTTACAATAATCAAAAATGAAAACAATGAATTGGTTTCAAATTGGGTGGAGAATAGTTAGTGTGTCTGCATAGACAATCATCGACTAAACCAACACAATAGGAATGACCATTTACCATTTCCATTCATTAACCAAATACATTAGAGGCTAGAAGGGAAGTCCCATAATGATTTTCGTGACTGTTATTCTGGATATTTTCAAATCCATATTTCCCCCAAGGATCAGAAATATAAGACCTTCACTTTCCCCTTTGGCACTTTTTATATAAGGGGAAGTAATTTGTTCTGTGCAATGCTTTGGGTACTTTCTAGTGATGTGTGGTTAGTATTTTTTTCATATTACCTAGATAATTTCATGGAAATACTATATGATGATTTTAGTATTTATGGATTCTATTTTTATGAAAGTTTAGTAGTCTTGATTTTGTCTTATGTCGCTGTATTGATTATTATTTCATCTTAAATTATAATAAATTCCATTTTATGGTGCAACAGTGTATAGTTTTGGGACAAGTCATTATTGGAGATGGTATCCATGTAGATAAATCAGTAGTGAATGTCTATTCTTCTATACCATTCCCCAAACATGTATGGGATGTGTAGTATTTCCAAGGTCTGGATTGATTTTACAATCATCTAATTCATGAAATTAGTAAAATTAAACTCCCCTCTCACGATTACTCCAATAAGAAAAATAATTTTTTTGATAAAGAATGTGAGACTCTTTTAATATGATAAAATTGAGTCTCGCATCACCCACGGTAATCCAACCACATCAGCTGGATTTACCATTTGAGGTCATGTGGGACGCCTCTAACAATTCAGTTGGGGTGTCTTGTCACACAGGGTTGATCACGCTTCAAATTTCATTGCCTTTTCCTCAGATACATTGGACCCTATTGAAGAAAACAACACCACAACTAAAAACCTATTTCATTCCATTATGTTTTCCTTGGATAATTTTATGTCATATCTTTTATTGTATAAAGTCATTGTGTTCTCAGACCATAGAGACCTTTGGTATCTCCTTATAAAACCAGAATCCATGCCATGTCTCATTCACTAGATACTCCTTCATGAGAAATTCAATTTTGAAATTAGACATAAAAAGATGTAGATAATGTGGTGGCTGACCATATCAGATGGATTCACCCATCCTCAGACATTGACTCATCCCACTGTATTCCCATAAATTATATGTTTCCCAATGATCCATTGTACTAAGTAAACGATGATATTCCTTGGTATGATGAAATTATAAATTAATTTTTAGCACCATGCATTCCTATTGATTTCCACAAAAAAACAAGACAGTCCTCTAAAACATGAGTCTCGATGGAACATTTGGGATGAACCCAACCTCTGGAACAGATTTAGTGATCAATTACATAGGGGTTTTGTTCTTGATAGTGTGTTTTATCATTTACATAGAATCTTACACACCCTTTCATGGGGGTCAACTTTGGTCCCCAACGGACTACTCAAAATTTCATTGATTCTGGTAACTTTTGGCCAACAACTTTTTGGGATGCCCATGATTTTTGTAAATCTTGTCCTCGTGGTCCATAAATTTTTTATGTATCTAAATGAAATGAAATTCCTCAACTACCATTGATATGTCATGACATTTTTTATGTTTAGGGTATTGAATTTATGGTGGAATTTCCCAATTCTATTGGAAACTTTTAAATTCATCTGGTAATGGACTATGTATCAAAATTGGAAGAGGTATGATATGTAAGGACTGAGGGTTGTAAGGTAGTTGTATATTTTCTTGAGAAACAAAATATTAGGTAGGTGTTTCTTACCTAGACTCATCATCAGTGACCAGGGTTCTCATTTCTGCAACTTAACAATGCAATCACTCTTATGTCGGTATGGGGTCGGTCGTAGATTGCTTATTTAATATCACATAAAGACAAATGGTCAATCCGAGGTGTCAAATAGAGAGGTAAAATAGATTCATGAAAATTGGTTCAACCCAATATAAAATATCTGAGTCTTAGACTCGATGATTCCTTATGGTCTTACCATACTTCTTTCAAAATTACAATTAGAATTTCAGCCTATGGACTAATGTTTGGAAAGAGTTGTCACCTGCCTGTTGAGATTGACCATCCGTCCTACTATTCCATCAAAAAATGAAATTATAATCGTTTGGGTCAAGGTGCTCAAAGTAAGCTAGAGATTCAAGAGATTGAAGAAAAGAGAAGAGATGAAAATGGTAACTTCAAAATTTATAAGGTGTGAACCAAGGCTGCCCACGACTGTCTGATCCTTCATCACCAGTTCCACATTGGGATGAAGGTCATCTTTTACCATTCAAGGAGGATGTTTCATCCATGTAAGCTTCATTCCTACTGGTTTGGCCGATACACAATTACAAATGTATATTCAGTTGATATTTTTTAGGTTCATAATGATGAAACAAAGAAAAACATCATTGTCAATGGGCAGTGGATAATGCACTTCCATGATTTCATTCTGGAGCTTCTGATGAATGAATTCCATGATCAAAAAGCAATATATAAATGAAAATCACCAGTTTTTATACTTCCTTCCCACATTATCTTTTATTATAGTGAGGAAACTGCACACTTTAGGTGTGGGGGATGAGTATATTCTAGGTTCAGTTAGAAATTTTAATCATATTTCTTATTTTTCTCTTATTGGATTTCTTAATTGTATTATTACTTTTCCCCCTTCCACCCCCTTATAATTTTTCTTGAATATTAATTTTTTTATTCGAACACTATTATGGAAAATGATGCCCATTTAATCATTGAGGTTATTGGAAATATTCATGTGGAATATCTTTATGTCATGTTGTTTTAATATCCAATAAAAATATGATGCAATTTTAATTTCAGGATGAATTCAATAACATGGTGTGAATTTCTCTTGAAATTTGGTTCGTTTTTGATGATATAAATGGTTGTATCATTTTGATATTTTTGAGAATAATGCTTCCCTTTTTGTGAATAGTTTAATTGGAATATGTTTCACTAAAAATCATTACACAATTTTTCATTCAACCATGATGTGTGAAAATTTCTAAATTAATTAATGCGATATATATGTTTGGATTATTTTTCCCTACTTTCAAAAATAATTTTTACATACATTTGTTCATTATCCGATCTATTTTATTTTTATAATCGACTGACCTATGAGTGTGTGACTATTATCCGACTATTGTACTCCCAAAAAAACAACATAAAATTGTATATTTGGTAGGTCAAAAACCACCATTCCATGAATTTTGATATTGTTATAAATATTTTAATTACTGTCATGAAGAGATCAAACAAGGGTTCAGATAAGAGTGTGAGATTTGTTCCAAGTGAAACTGTTGAAAAATAAATAAATTAGTTGAGTGATCCAATGTAAAGAATATGGGGATATCTTGGTCGGATGATTATGTATTGACTTATGGGAAAGCATAAGAGTGTGGTTTTTAAATTTTATTGGAAAGGATGTGGGGAATATTCGATGGAAAGGATCTTGTATGTATAAAATTATTAAAATAACTTATATTCACTTGATATAATGTGGAAAGAATATCATGAAATGGTTTTCACACACAAGCATGGAGAATTACTGATATTTTTAACTTTTAAATTATTTTCATTGATTTGTATCATGAATATCGTGGAATTTCATTTGGATACAATTTTTAGATGTCTTTTTCATTGATCGTTGTGAATAAATCCTCAGTTTTTTTTCATTAATCACATTTCGATCAAGAATTACATTTTCATTGAATTTTAGATCATTATGAAAAAGGAAATATCTATGTACATAATATCTGAAAAGGTAAATTTTCGTAGGAGTGAAAATGTTTAGGCGTGGGGTGTGATCGCACTACGATTCACTGTTTCATTTTCACCCTTACACTATTGCGCTAATCAAATTTTGTACTGAATATTATAAAAATAATAACAAATCTAAAATGATTTATGATTTAATTATTCTATATTTATTACATTTAGAAAGGCAAATTATAATTTTTTTATAATCTTGATGAAGGTGGATGTGATTTTAAGGGCACGTGATGATGTCCAAGAAAAATGGGTCAAACTGCTCAGGATACATGCACACCGATGGACTCAACTGCATATTTAAACTAATCTGGGAAAAAAATGGGATAGAATTTTTTAGGCTGGTCCATATATTAATGTAGTACATTTAATATGATGTAATTGAAGCCTTGTTCATCCTCTACAGTGACCACCCGAACTGATTTGTCAAAAGAATCAAATCTCCACATAGTCAAATGGGGTGTTCTGTATTTAATAAATATGTTGAGCTGTAGTTGTCCATATAGTTCCAAAAATTGGGTGATGATAGTCAATATGTGTGGATAAAACCTTTTAGTTTTCCGAAATGTGATATATGACTGTATAGTGGAAGATACTAATGGGACAAATGTTTTGTCAAAATCAGGGTTCCCAAATCAACCTCCCATTTTTGTTATAAAAGAGCACCATGGGCTCTCCATTTTCTAGTTTGAACCAGAAGGGAAGTGCTACTAATTGGAAGTCCCAAAAGATTAATTTAATCAACTTGTAGGTTTTTTAGGCCTTTATTTTCAAATGAGGATAGAGGATGCATGCCACGTTCTTCCTGAGCCTTCTCCTCCTCTCGATGGCGAGCTATACGGTGGATGATCATTTCGTGGGAGATACACTTACATGGTATGGAGTTAAGAAACATCATATTCTATTGGTTTTTTATAATTTTTGTGATAAATATTTCAATAATGTTTAAATTTTATGTGCTTCTATTCTGAATGTATTTATTTTGTTATAATTAAGTTGAATACTTTTTGTCTCAACACTGATAGGGTTGTAATTTAAAGTGTGAATCATGTATGGTTAAGATTGGACATGACAAGAGTCCTATTTATTTCAATAATACATAAGCTTTCAGGATTATTTTGAATATTTTAATCTGTTATCGATGTCTAATCCTTGAAAACATGATTGTGGTGTCAAGGGATTGTAGTTTGTGCAATTTTTTAGACACAAGCGGGGAATCATGATCTTGACAACCCTCAACCAAATAATAAAACAAAACCATGTGAAACATTCAGAACAATGAAATATCTACTATGTTTAGTGAAATTTATTTGATCTCCTTCTCTCATAATTCTTAAATCACCACTTCATTATATCAACTATTAAACTCTTTATGATAAGTTATTTTCATAAAATGTTTTTCAAAATCCCCCCCCCCCTCTTTTAGAAATCCTTATTAAAAAAACAATATAAGCTACCAACGATCCTTGATATTTAACCTAGGGTATACACTAGAATAAAAAATATTATTTATATAAATATCAATTTAACATTTCATGACATCATGATCATATTTTTGCGTCGTTGCTAGGGAGTGATTTGGGTATTAGTGCGTTTTTTTGATAATATTTATTGTAGATTTTGTGAATATTTTTTTTATATTATACCATTACCTATATTTTGGTGTTCGTATTTATTTCTGGTGTTGATTTGGGGCATTAAGAATTATAATTATGGGGATTTTCCACATTTCTATCCCAAACCATATAAGATCTTACGTCAGCGACCTCGAGACGCACAAGAGAACCATTTGAAGGAGGATACAAAAGAGAAAAACAGTATTCTTGATCATTCATATTCTTCATCTGAAAAAAAAAATCGAAACTGAAATGAAAATGTATAACATGGCTGAAAAAATAGAACACTAAAAGAAAAAGCCACACCTGATCTCGATATCCCACCCACAAACATTAAATTACAAGGCGATGCACCCAATTTTGAACTAAAATAAAGTTTAATTCATCTACTACCAATAATTCCCAAACATCCTAGAGGGGATCCACGTAGGAATATAAAATAATTTAACACTATTTTTCATCATTAAAACCTTCTAACGTGGTTGAGAAAAAGTAAATCATCAATAATTCCCCATTCCAATAGAAGACACTACAAAAGGAAGGATTTATAATGTTAATTCCCAAATAATAGGTTGGGAGGACATGAAACGACTCTTACTTGAAATATATTTCCTATCCTCTCAAACTGTTTCAATAAGGATTGAAATATGATGAATAAGAAAATCTATAGGGTAAAAAACTCATAAAAATTGGGAAATATTTAAATGATTATTTTCATTTTTTCACACCACCAAATAAGAAATTGTCTTTTAATACAGTATTATTATGAAGGTAAAATTCAAATTTTTCGTAACAAGATTGATTCTACTGCCAGTGGTTCACTGGAAGATAAAACCCCATGCACTACAAGAACTCTGATTGAGAACATGTCACAAAACACTAAACAATTTGGTACAAGGTCTAGTGTATCCATTAGAGGTTTCCATGAAATTAAATGTATTGAATTTAAGAAAAATTTGGACACAACATTTGACGTGGTATGCTCAAATTTATTAAAAATAAATATTTCCCAAGTGAAATCTAAATCTACTCCTCTAATACATTATGTAATATGATCTTATGAAACCCATTATATTGATCAATGCCCCCAATTGACAAGAACTCATAACTATAGCGAGACAATCTTCCCAGGACACCCATATAACCAACATTTTAGGAAAGAACCATACTATCCATCCATCACTAGTTGGAAAGAACATGCATATTATAAGAAAGGGGGTATTCAAACAAGCCTCATAAACATGGAACCAACAAAGGAAGTGTATTTCACAACCACCACCCCTAAATCCTCAAACTCCCTAAAGGCCTATCGAACCACCCCCCAAAACCCGAGCCTTTCATAAAATATATAATGAAAACAAATCAATTATAACAATATATAACTCCAAAAAACCACATAATCTATCATTAAATACCTAAAAATCCAATTATTCCAACTTTTTAACTCGGTACGTGAAATCCAAATACAAGGGTATTGTAAACAACCCTCTCAACTTGTAGTTAACCCATGGGATAATGGAAATGTTAGTGATATCACCCATTGATTTGGGAAACAACTTAAAACCCAAATGAACCCTTCATTAGATTCATCCACTCCTGAGGAAACCACCATCCCTGGTGTTGAAAATGGTCCAAGAGAAGAAAATCATTATCTTGAGGGAATCCCTTCAAATGGAAAGAATGTGTATGTCGATGAGTCTCCTATACCAATAATTCTTCTTCCATTTCCCCAATGGGACACCCAACCAAAAAAGGAATGTAAACTTGATATGGAAAAATTGGATACATTCAAAGAAGTTCAGGTTAACATTACTTTGATTGATTTCATGATTAAAATTCCATTTTATGAAATGTTTTTGAAGGATATGTGTACACATTGAAGCAGAATTCCTAGTGATGAGAAGGTACTATTGGGGAGGAATGTCTCAGCATTGATAGAACCGTCACTCCCTACCAAATTCAATGTTATAAGAACCATCTCGATTCCACAAACCATAATAGAGTGTTCAATTTACAATACAATGATTGATTTTGGTGCTTCTATAAATGTGATGCATCACTCCATTTAAGCTTCATTCCAGGTTGGATAATTAAAGCCAACTGGTATTTTCATTTAGCTAGAAAATCAGAGTAGAGTTCACCCTTCTGGTGTGTTAGAGTATGTTTTTGTGAGGTTTAAAAATTTAATTTCTCCGTCTTATTTTTATGTGATTAAAATGGAAGATGATAGGATAAATAGACATGCCCCAATTATATTAGGGATACCATTCATGGGAACTACCAAATCTGTAATTAATATCCATAATGGGACCTTATCTATGGAATTTGGTTGTGGAATAGTCAATTTCATCATCCTATATTCCACGAATAACCCCTTATAAAAACATTCCTCTCTATTAGTAAATTGAATTGATGTACTCACTTCCCCTAAAAAAGCTTCCTTTCATTCCCACGATCCCTTTTCTGAGTTTTCATCCTTGATTGAAATTATTTGTAATGAATCATGCATTGATTATTGAAGTGGTCTAGAAAATATTCATGCATGTTTATTAATTGATAATTTCTCGAACACTAAGAAATCTATGACCATCAATGAAACTTATAAGCTTGTAAAGGCATATTACTCAATTGAGGATGTTACTATGGAGAAGTTTTATGGTATTAGTGACCTCTCACTTTCACACACACTCTCATAAATCCAAAATCCACCTGAATTGCAATTGAAGCAACTGCCTCAATATTTAAAATATTCATATATTGAGAATGGAAACCAGTTTCCCATCATCTTTGCTTGTTCACTCCCCCTGATCATGCATTTAGACTATTTGAACTTCTGATAGAGTATAAACAAGCGTTGGGATGGACACTAGCAGATATTCCTATTATTATGCCATCAATTTTCAAACATCATATTTTATAAAATGATTAGGCTAAACTAGTGAGATAGTCTTAATGATGATTGAATCCATTCCTCCTAGATGTTTTGAAAATGGAGGAAACAAAATTATTGGTCGTTGGAATCATTTACCGCATCTATGATATCAAATTGGTCAGTACCAATCAAGTAGATCCTAAAAAACTGGTCATACTATGTTAATAAATGAAAACAATGAACTAGTTCCCAATCATGTGTAGAATAGTTGGCATGTCTGCATAGACTATCACTGGCTAAATCAACACACTAGGAAAGACCATTTCTCATTTCCATTCATTGACCAAATTCAAGAGAGGATACTAGAGAAGGCCTGTTACTATTTTCATGATGTATATTCTGGTTATTTTAAAAACCATATCACTACTAAGGATCAAGAAAATATGACCTTCACTTGCCCCTATGGAATATTTTCATATAAGAGGATGCCATTGTGTCTCTACAATGCTCCAGGAACGTTCCCAAAATGCATGGATAGTATTGTTTTGTATTACCTGTAGAATTACATGGAAATATTCATGAATGATTTCTCTATGTATGGATCCTATTTTGATTAATGTCTTAGTAGCCTTTCTTTATTCATACAATGTTTTATTGAAAGGAATCTCGTATAGAATAATGAGAAATGCAATTTCATGATGAGACAAGGTATAATATTGGGAAATGTCATTTTTGGGGATAGAATCCATGTATAAAAATTAAAATTGGATGTCATTTATTCCCTACCATTACCAAAAAATGTAGGAGATTTATGGTCATTCCTAGGTCATTTTGGATTTTACCATCGTTTCATTCGTGAATTTAGTAAAATTTCACTCCCCCTCTCCCAATTACGCCAAAAAGAAAAAGAATATTATTTTTATAAATAACACAAGGAATATTTTAATATGTTATAATAGAGTCTCACATCACCCCTAGTAATCCAACCACCAAGGTGGGATTTACCATTTGAGCTCATGTGTGATGCCTACAACTATGAAGTTGGGAAAATCTTGCCACAAATGGTTGATCAAGCTCCACAAGTCATTTCCTATGCCTCATGTACAAGGACCCTACCAAAGAAAACTACACCACAAGTAAAAAATAATTTCTCAACATTTTGTTTTCATTTGAATAATTTCAGTCATATCATATAGGGTCTAAAGTTATTGTGCTCTCAGACCATGAAACCGTCTAGTATCTCCTTAAATAACTTGATACCAAATGAAAAATCATTTTTAGAATGGTCCTACCGAAGGAATTCAATTTAGAAATAAGAGATAACAAGGAGCAGATAACGTGGTGGCTTAATATCTCAGTATAATTCACACATCCCCAGACATTGACTCATCTCATTGTATTCCCATAAATGATATGTTTCCTGATGAGAAATTGTACCGAGTGCATGTTGTTATTACACGGTATGCTGAAATTGTTAATTATTTGGTGGCGTCTTTCATTCCTAATGATTTTAACAAAAAAACATGTGAGTCATCTGAAACATGAGTTTCATTGGTACATTTATTATGACTCGTAACTTCGCCACACATGTAGTGATAAAGTACATAGGATCTCTGTTCCCGATAGAGAGTTTCATACTATCTTTATATTATTCCACACTCTTGCTTATGGGTGCCACTTTGGACCCCAATGAACTGCTAGAAAAGTTATGGATTCTGGTATCTTATGTCCTACTATTTTTTTGGGTGCACGTGAATTTTTGGAATCTTTTCCTCATTGTCAAACTATGGGTAATGTCTCTAAAATAAATGAAATTACACAAAAACTGTTTCCCTTTCATGAAAATTTTTATGTTTGGGTTATTGACATTATGGGGTCATTTCCCAATTACTTTGGCAACTAGTAAATTCTTCTAACAATGGATTATGTTTCAAAATGGGAAGAGGCAAGATCTACAAGGAATGATGTTGAAAACACAGTTGTAGAATCATTGAGAACCCAATTATATTGTAGATTTCTCTTTCCTAGGATCATCATATGTGAACATGGTTCTCATTTCTGTTACCAATCAACGTATTCACTTTTTCATCGTTATGAGGTCGGTTATAGAGTGTCTACTTCTTATAACCCATAGAACAATGACCAAGCTGAGCGATCAAATAGGGAGGTAAAATATATTCATGAAAAAATGGTTCAACCCAATAGAAATTATTAGAGTCTGTGACTAGATGATTTTCTATATGATTATTGTACTACTTTGAAAACTCCCATTGTAATGTCACAATATTAGATTGTTTTTGGAAGGAGATGTAACCTTCCTGTTGAGATTGAGATCTGAGCCTACTGGGTCATCAAAAACTGCGATTATAATATTTCTGGTGTAGCTGCTCAATGAAAATTTGAAATTCAGGTGCTAGAGGAAATGAAAAGAGATGCATTTGATAAATCCATGATTTATAAGGAGTGAACCAAGGTTTCCAACAAGAGTCTTATACTTCACCTCCAGTTCCACATTGGGTAGAAGGACCTCATTTACAATGCAAGGATAGTGCTGCATCCAGGTAAGCTATGTTGCCACTATATTGGAATATACACTATTACTAATGTATATCCATTTGGTGTTGTTTTGGTTCAAAATAAAGAAATAGAACAAACCATCACTATCAATGGTCAACGATTGAAGCACTTCGACGAAGTCCTTTCGATGATTTTGGAGGATGATCTTCATGTTCAAGAAGAAATATATGAATGAAACTCATCATGTTTTATCATTACATCCCACATTATCTTTTGTAATAGAGACGACACTACAAACATTAGGTGTGGTTGGGTGGGTATATTCCTAGGTCAGTTTGGAATTTTCATCATCTTTCATCTTTTTCTCTTTTTATCTTACTTAATTGTATTGTTACATTCTCCCTTAACATACCCCTCACCATTGTGCTATAATATTAATTTTTTTATTCGACGTTTATCAGGGAAAATGATTACTATTTAATCATGTATGTTATTGAAAATGCATGTGGACTATCTTTTTTTCATGTTGTTTTAACATTCAAAAAAAACATGTAATGAAATTTTCATTTCAGTATGATTTTCATATTTTGGTGTGACATTCTTTTGAAATTTGGTTTGTTATCAATGATATAAATGGTTGTATCATTTTGAGGCCTTTTAGAAGAAGGGTGACCATTTATTGAATAGTATAAGGGAAAATTGGGTCACTTAATCTCTCCACACATTATTCACCCAACCATGGTGTGTAAAAATTTCTTACATAATGGAACATAAAAAAAAAAATTAGTTTGATTTTTCTCTACTTTCCTAAATCATTTTTAATACATACTCTCCTTATCCCATCTATTTCATTATTGTACAAGATTGACCTCTACATGTGTAACTAATAATCGACTATTGTACACCATTAAAAAAACGTGATGTATATTGGGTAGGTAAAAACAACCCTTCCATGATGATGGATCTTGTTGTATCTATCATAATTAGTGTTGTGAAAAGATCAAACAAGGTTTATGAGAAGTTTTCCATGTGAATATTTTAATAAAATGAGCGGAGTTATGAAATGTATTGCATATAGTGATATATAGTTCTGAAGATTATGGTTTTAATTCTTTGAATTATTAAGTGTCTGGGTTTTGAGATTTTATTGTAAAGGATGTGGGGAATGTTTGGGGGAAAAGATCTTGTATGTAGGAAATTTTTCTAATAAATTTTATTTACTCAATAGAAAGTAGAACAAAAAACATGAAATGGTTTTTGCACACAATCATGGAGAATTGGTGACATGATTAAATTTTAAATTATTTTATTTTATTTGTATCATGCATCTCTTGGAAATTCAATTTAAATACAATTTTGGTGATGTCTTTTTCAATGATCATTGAGAATAAATCCTCAATGTATTTTTTTAATTGATAACATTTTTATGAGGATTTAAATTTTCATTGAATGTTTACTCTTTAATAATTTGAAAATATTTACATTCATAATTTCTAAAATTTTAACTTTACATAGGAGATCAAATTTTTAGTTGTTGGGGTGTTATCACACTACGATTCATTGTTTCATTTTCACCCTTACACCACTATGCCAAACATGTTTTGTATTGAAAATTTTAAAAATAATTACAAATTGAACATCATGTTTTATTCAATTGATTTGTATTTATTACTATTAAAAGAGAATATGATACATGATTTAATAATCCCATTTAATGTGGAGGTGACTTGGAGGGCACACGATGATGTCTAAGAAAAATGGGTCAAAATGTGCCGGATCCATGCACACCAGTAGACTCAACCAAATATTTATACAAAACCATGCATCCAAATGGGATGAATTTTTTTGTTCTGGTCCACAATTTATGGGTTACGTTTCATATGGAGGAACCTATTCCTTATTCGGTGTCTACGATTCCCATCTGAACTGATATGACTGAAGAATCAAATCAACATAATGTCAAATACAGTGTTCTATATTTTATCAATATCTTGAGCTTTAGTATTCCAAATGGTTCCAAACATTATGTGGAGATATTCATGATGTGGGGAAACAACCTTTTAGTTTTTTTCAAAGAGAGATACGACATTCTATTGACAAAAAAAGGGACAACTGGTTTCTCTAAATTCGGGTTCCCAAAACCACCTCCCATTTTGGCTATAAAATACCACCATAGGATCCCCATTCGGTAGTTTGAACCAAAAGTGAAGTGCGACCAATTGGAATTCCTTGAAGATTCATTTCATCAACTTGGTGGTTTTGGAGGCCCCTATCTTCATAGGGTGATCACGGATGAAGTCGAAGTTCAAACTGAGCATTCTCCTCCTCTCAACGGTGAGCTAAATGATGGAATATCATTTCAAGGGATATAAAAATACTTGGGAGGGACTTCAATCACTTGATATTCTACTAGTTTCATGTAATTTTTTTGATAAATGTTTCACATGTGTTTACATTTCATGAGCTTTTCCCCAGAATTAATTTCTTTTTTATAATTAAGGGGATCACTTTTTGTCTCAACAAAGATTGGGTTGATATTTCATGTGGTAATATTTTATTGTTCCGATTGGACAAGAATAGAGTCCTACTTATCTCACACAGGCATAATTGTTTAGTATTATTTGGAAGCATTTAATATTATCTTTATGTCCAATCCTTGACAACATGATTTTTGTCTCAATGGTTTGTACTTTGTGCCATGTTTGTAGAGGCGAGAGGGTAATATGGATCTTGTCAAACCTCAACCAAATAATTAAAAAAATGTGAAATTTTTAGAATAATTATTTATCCAAGATTTGTAGTGAACATGAAGTTATGTCCTTCTCTCAAAATTCATAAATCACCACCTTATTCTATCAACTATTACACTCTTTACATTAAGCTGTGTTTCTAAAAATGTTTTCAAAATCACCCCCTCTTTTAGTAATCCTTATTAAAAATACACACAATAAGCTACCAATTCTCCTTGAGATACGACCTGGGGTCTTCCCTAGACTAACAAATCTTCTTTAAATAACTATCAATTTTACATTTCATGACAACATGTTCATTACCCATATAATATGATCATTCTTTTATAGTAGAGTCAATATATATCTAATATACATTGAATTTCTATAATAAACAATGAAATTTTTTCCATTGATTAAAAAACTATTTTTTGATTTCCTATCTTTTTTATTATTTTTCCAACACCCTCACATTCAATATCTTCATCTGAATCTTCATAATTCCCTTATATATCTCATGAAGTAATCAAATTAATAATAATCTTTTATAGAACATCATTATATTTTTTTTTCAAAATCATACACATTTTATATAGTTGTGACATCATGAAATTCAACTATTGGAATCATTATTTTTATGAATCATTTTTATTATATTCTCTTTGTTATTATTGGGGAATTATCCATTTATCCCCTAAATATTCATACCTTATATTGAATTTTGTTTTATTGAGAATAAAATATCCTATTGAATTTACACATTAGATTTTTGTATTCCTTATCTCATATAAGTTAATCTCCTCACCTAGGCATAACATGTCAATATTTATAATGTAGACTATTGTAATGGATAATTCATTCAAATGATTCCATGATTGTAATTTCCCAAATAGACTCATCTAATTTATTTTAATGATTATCTATTTTCTCCTAAAAATATCTCTATTTGTTAAGGACATGTTATTATAAAAACATGATATCATATCTCATGTTTCTTATTATAATTCTCCCTCCACATAACTTTATGATCTATATCATTTAAATTCATAAATTTCAAATTATTCATTCAAATCACCTTTTCCATCAATATCTGATAGATTATAATATTTTTAAATACAATTTAAGAATTATTTATCTTCATAAACCATTCCCTTATACAATAATATGAAATGAAAATTATGTTTTATGGTTTTCTAACAATATCACAGATTAAAATGATCCTCATAAAATCATTTTTGGTTGGAGTAGATTAATCTAGTGGGGGTGTGTGAATTGAGTATCTATAAATATTTATGTTAAAAACATCCGTTAAAATGATTCCCCAAATAAAATTAATACATCCTAGTTAATAAACGCAGCTTGGTTATAATTGTTTAACTTTTTTAATAACATCTCAAAATATTGATTAAGTGTTAGTAATATTAATGTGAGTTATTGATACAACATTTGATGACACTCTAATAGGGCATATAAGTTATAACTCATATCCCAGATTAAATATCATAGCAAAATTTAGTTTTTTGAAATATAACATAAAATAGGGAAATAATAAATAGAAACACATAACAGATAAGACAGGCGGGTCAATCTCAAGTTGAGACCTAATCCAATCCACTTGGTGATCAACATCCACCTAGAAGTTTATGTTAATAAACTTGATCTACACCCTGGAACTGGGTAAACAAATGTAAATAGGATTGTCAAGGTCACAGAACCTATTACCTTATTTTTCCTGGGTATTAGCTATCAGGTTTCATAATAACCTCTTCCCCACTTATTTGTGGCAATAAATAGATATAAGAAGATATGAGAGGAAGGCTATCTTATATCCTTCAGTTTAATAAAGGATACTGTGTCAAAATACAGACACACGCACTACTAGAAAGATGAAAATAGTACACAGTAGAGGAAATATGATGAGAAAGTATTATAAATGCTATGTGGGTTTCTCTATGTAGCTATAGAATTGTGGGACTAAGAATGTTAATATATTGATTCATCTTGTGAAAAACCAAGTATCACGAGTCTCATGCTGGGGTTTCTAGTTCAATTATGAAATCTATATAGCTCATGTTCTTATTTAACTTGGTACTATGAAGATGTTTGAGGCTCTACTATAAGGTAGTTCAACCATTAGGGATTGACAGTGCTTATTATGTTCTTCGGTGGTATACTTCCGAAGGCATTCAATTATCATTTTTCTGCCACCATGCTCTTGTCCTATGATTTTTTTATTTAACATTTAATGTGTTGAATCATATAAGAGGCATGTATTCTACACCTCGTACTGTTAGGTGACATCTCTAAAAAGAGTCATTAACAATGTCAATGCCATTAAATAACTCGAATATGAAATTTTTAAATCTAATTGAAAATAAAAAAACAATAATGGAATGGTATCATAGTTTTTCGTGAAACAGTATCACATAGAAACTATGTCACTAGAAAATGATTTCTTCTCCTTCTACATTGAGAGGTAAAATAGTAATGATTCCACAGTATCATTGAGATCTAAAACCGGTAGCAAAGATGTGCTATCAAGGTCGTGATGTCTCAGGTAACAATGTCTAGTCCTTTATTTCAAAAATTTGATTGGAGTCTTGGTGATGGTAGTAAGGAATCAGTGTGACAGACATTATTAAATCTTAAACTGGTAACCGTGTTCGAGTCATAGTGTATAGATTACAGTGTTTATGTCACGGTGTGTGGGTCACGGTTTCTGGATTATAGTGTCTCGATCATGGTGTTTGGGACATTTCCAAAATCCAGAATTGGTGGCATATTTATGGTTTCTCAGACATAGGCAGGTATCTGTAAAACTTTCTTAGGAAATAATATTCAGAGAATGAATTAGACTTAAGCATTAGTACAATAAAACATTACAAAACAAAATTAAATATAGGTTATACATGATTTATAATATTTTGAATCATGATCTTTTGAAGGTGTATACCATGAGTTGTAAACATTAAGGCATAGTGAAATCAACCATGTCTACACATGATTTGAGATAGATTAAACTAGGTGAGCATGATTTTTTATCATTAAAACCTAATCAAAACATGAGGAGTCCACCAATATCCCCCGTTTTATGATCACAATTCATGGGTTTTATTATTCATCCCTTGCCCCTTTGGAATTAAAAAAAAGAATATAATAAAAATTAAATAAAAATGGAATGAAAGTAAGTAAGAGAAAAAAATAGTAGTAAAAATTTTCATTGGATATGTAGATAGAGGTCATTATAATGATGAGAAAAAACTGAAAAAACATCCCTATGAAAAAAACATTTTTTACTATTTTTCATGATCAACAGTCTTCTCTTTTCCCATGGAAGAATCATTTGGATGTGCCAAAAGAGAAAAATTAGAGGTTTTAGAAGAGAATGAGGAAATTTTGAGAGAAGAAAGAGGTGATCCTTCTATAATAAATGGTTCCAAAGTTAATTTGGTTGAAGACTAAGGCAAGGATGGTTCAAGGATAATAGTAATGATGTGGATTAGAGCTTGAGATATAGATATGAAGGTAGAAGAAAAGCAAGGGATTCGTTGTAGGAGCTACAATGGAAGTCTTTTTACATGAAGAAAATGATTAAATAATTGAATGAAATCAGAAATTATCTCACCACTATACTACATTGCCTTTTTTATATCATATTTTTTTCTCTATTGAATTTTCCAATAGAAGAGTGAAATCTTTTAGCTTTTGGACATGGGTAATAAATTCTTGATTGACAGAGTGAATTTTAAAATTCTCTACAAGATACATGAAATGATTGGTTAGATCATCATTATATTAAATACTTTTAAATTAGAAACACATTTTCTTATTAATATCATCCTATGAATTATTGTAAATATTTGAGTCAATCCTCACTATGTAAAGTACATGGTCATTATTTTGTATGACAGTAGATAAACCTTTCTTATCAAAATTACATAAAACAGACTAATTATCTTCTTTGACAATAGAGCTGATCAGTTCACTAGGTAAATGTTGAGATGACTATCCAGAGCCATTTAAAGTAGTAATGGCTAAAGTGAGAGACTTAAGATGATTTTGAACATTCCATAAACATCCCTCATACTCGACAGTCATCTTGGTATGGAAAACAACAAGAACACTCATTTAATTTACTATTTTGATTTTTATATCAACCACTTATTCTTATATTGAAGTAAAATATGGATTAATTAGAGATGCAACCGTCTGTGGAGTCAAATCCCAAACATCCTCAACAGGAAGTGCAGTAGGATTTTATTTAGTTTTGAACACTTTTTTCATATCCTCAATAAATGATATGAGAGACTTCATCTCATAACTAAACTGCTTGTTCTTAATGATTACTTCTTGTATTTCATGAATAATATTTTATTGAGTTCGGCATATTATTTTATATAATAGAAAGGTATCATCTCTTTCACTGATATTTTTCACAGGAGTTGGTTTTAAAATCTTAATGTTTAAAAATCTTGCAATCAAATTATCTCATTTTTCTTCAGAGCAATGTGACTTATAGAATCACAAGGTGATTTTGTAGGTTCATGAATAGGAGAGGAGACAGGTTCAGGATCCTTAGGAGAGAATACATCTACAGAAGAAATTGATTTCAATTGAAACACATTGGAATGGACTATTCCATTAACTGAGGCCTCCTGATAAGTTTTCACTATAATGAATCCAGGAATCTTATACATTTTATCCACAATTTTTTGATCAATTGGATTGTGAACATGAACACTTTGTAGACTGGTTTGATACTTCCCCTCAATAGGGAAATCACTCATGAGACTAAAACATTTAGTTCCCTGACCTATTAATAAAATTTGATATCTAGAAGACTCATCTATTTTCATTATAGTCTGCTGGATGGCCTATTGAATTATTTTCATAGAAGATATGGTTACTTCAGGATGATCTTGCTCTTTTAATTGTTTCCCAATAGTAGCTTATTCCTCAATAATAGGTTATTCTTCTAAATGTTCCTCAGGAAAAACATGTTCTTTTATACTAGAAGCATGTTTTTTTAAAATAATGTTATTACATGGAATCAATAACTCATTTAGTAACAGGTACATCCCTTTTAACTACATTATGTTGAACATGTAGACCGTTGTCTTCTCTATCATAGATAGTTCCTTCCTTAGGGGAAACAACTTCATCTCCTACTCCTTCATATGAATTATCAAAAATATCAACTATTTCTAAACATCGATCAGAAATGTTTTTAGGTCATGTAGGATTATCAACATGATTAATCTTCTCATAAAACCTTTTATAATCCTCAACCCATGATATTTTTCCCAGGAATCAAGCTTATCTTTGTCCTTCTGATTGTATACTTTCAGATACAAAACTCATAACCATCAATGACTTCTTAATTCAGGCCAACTACTACTTCAAAAGACAACATTGTAGTGATTAGTCTTAAATAGAACAAGGAGGTATATTTTGTTATTGCCTTTATCAATTCATGCATGTAAAGTATAATATACATACATAGATTAATCTTTTGCCCATTTTTCATAATATGTATCAAGAACAAATCTGGGTACTTAGGAGTAGATAAATCCTATTTCTATAGACTAATATTTTTCTGGATAAACTTAAATAAAATATTTTACTCACCATCCAACTCTGCAAAAATTTCCCTTATTTTCTTATTATTTGATGTTATATATCTTATGGCCTCTTCTAAGATAAAAATATCACTCTAAGAAGGAGGACCTCTTTGGTAATCCAAAACTATTCCTTCATGAGGAATTCCTAGGCAGCCAAACCACATCCTCATTGAAAAAATCACACCTTTTTCCATTAATCCAGCACAGTTCAATAAATACATCTTCTATAATGAATGATTACTAGATATAATAATAAAACCGAGAAACTATGTTGGCGAAATCAGGCTTTTCTCATTTGTGAACTAGTTCAACCATACTGTTGTTGTAGTCCCTTCAAAACTAGTGACTTTATTATTAGTAGACACATTAGACATACATTCTTATATTGTATTATTATTATTATAACAATATTCGGATTCAATAGTCTCTCGGGTTTTACTTTCTATTCCCTTTTAACTTTCTTCTATGATATGCACTTCTCATGAGTTTATGAAGATGAGCGCTTCATTCTAGGAACTCTTTTTTGGTTAGAGAGAGATGAAAGGATGAGAGAGGGCTATTTTTTTAAGGATATGGGTTTTTGTTTTGAGTGAAAAATGACAGAGTGGTGAAAAGAGTGAATGTTATTGGGTTTTTATCATTTAGGGATTTCATGTGTCGCAAATATCAAAAATGCACCATAAAAAAATAAAATATTCAACAAAACAATAAGAGAATTAAATTAATGGAAAAGAAAACTATGTCATTACGATGATACTAGAATAGGCTGTTACAGTTTCATTATTATGGTTTGAATCTAAATGGTGTGGTCGTATCATTGAGATAGTAAGTGTAACACAATAATTGAGAGATATTAACTGTGAGACTGTAAACTATGTACATAATATTTATCATTCCTAATTTATTTATAAAGGAATTAATCATTTCATAATTTAATGTTTTAGTGAATATATCATCAATTTGATGATTATTTCCAATGAATTTCAATGTGATATCACCTTTTTGATAATGATATCTCAAAAAGTGATGCCTTAAATAAATATGCATTCTCCAAGATTGTGAAATAAGATTCGTTGAAATGTTAATAGAACCTGTATTGTCAAAATTTATAGGTACATGAATGAATTGATATACATAGACTAGTAATGTGTGTTTCATCCCAAAATTATTTGAACAATAACTACTACAATCTATTTATTGTGCTTCTGCAGTAGATAATGCAACAGATGTTATTTCATACTACACAATGACACTAGAGACTTTCCTAAAATGTTATATGTTCTAGAGGTTATTTTACTATCTATCTTACATCCACAAAAAGCAGTATCAAAATAGTCAACTAACTCAAATGGTTGTACTCTAGGATTGAACAATCCTAGATTGGGTGTATGCTTGAGGTATTTGGAAAATACTTTTAACCACATTCAAATGAGATTCTTTATGGATTTTTTTTAAATGTGAGAAAACATGCATACACTAAACATCATATCAGGTCAAATAGTAGTCATGTAGAGTAATATTTCAATCATTTTTTTGTAAGTGGTTTCATCAATAGATTTATTATCTTCATCAAGATCCAACTTACTATTAGTACTCATTGATGTATAACTACATTTAGTGTTGGATAAGAAAAAACATTTTAGAATATATTTAGTATATTTTCAATGATTTAAAATAATACCATCTTTATTATAAAATATTTTAAATCCCATAATGAATTTTAGTTCACCCATTAAACTCACATAAAATTCATTTTTCTTTATTTTAGAAAATTAATTACATAATGAATTTTTTTAAGATCCAAAACTAATATCGTCAACAGAAATCTGAACTACTAAAACATCATTGGAAATTTGTTTTATAAAAAGAGTATGATTAGCTGTACATTTTTTAAAACCTTTTGAAAAATGAAAAGAACTTAATCTATCATACTAGACTCTTAGATATGGTTTTAAACCATACAATTCTTTTGAAAATAAAAAAACATGATTAGGAACATGAGTATTTGTGAAACCAGGGGGTTGTTCAACAAAAAAACCATAAGCAATATACTCATATAGAAATGTAGCCTTGACATCCATTTGATAGAGTCTGAAATTCAAATGTGCTTCATAGGTAAGAAAGATTCTAATAGATTCATGTCTAGTTACTATTCCAAATGTGTCAACATTGTCAATTCCTTATTCTTGAGTATTGCTTTGTGCAACCAATCTAGCTTTGTTTCTAACTATCTTACCATCTTCATCCACATTGTCTATAAACACCCACTTAGTGCCTATGGTAAATATTTATTTGGGTCTACCAACAAGTATCCAAACATTGGACCTTTCAAGATTAATAAGTTCTTTTTGAATAGAGCTCACCCAAAATTGCACATTTATAAAATCATAGATTTTTGTAGGTTCATGTCGTGACACGAAATCTTGATGTTCAGTTTAATTTCTATGATAAGCTCTAGTTTGTGTTCCTAGAAGTACATATCGATTTACAACATCTAAGGAATGGTTTTTATGGGTCCAAGCTGGTCCGGTAAAATTATCCCATGTTATTTTAGGTTCATTATATTTTTCTGGTAAATTATGGCTTGAATTTGGATAATTTCAAGAACTGGATGTTATTACATATTCCTTTACATCATGGTTAAATGATTTAAATTTATTTTCAACATTTGACACATAATCATCAAGATTCTCTAGAGTGGTATTAGGCTCATGTGGATCAATCATATCAAACATGACATGGGTAGATTCCTCCACACTATTAGTTATTTTTTAAAAAACTATAGACGCTTTACTAGAGATTCAATATCCCAGAATGATTCCTTCATCAATCATTATTGAATATTTGTCACGAACGTAATAGGTATTATGGATATAGACATTGAAACCAAATAATTTTAATTATTCCACATTGGATTTTCTATTGTTCCAGAATTCATATATAGTTCTTTTAAGAATGGGTCTAATCATCAATCTCTTAATAATATAGGATGTTGTATTTAAATCTTCGGCCAAAAAATAAATAGGGATGTCATATTCAATATAATGGATCGAGAAATTTCATTAAAGTCTATATTTCTTTTTTCTATAAATCCATTTTGTGGAGGAGTTAAAGGGCATATAAATTATGACTATTTCTATTCTGTGATCAAAAGTAATCAAACTCTTGTTTTTCAAATTCATGGCCATGGTTACATCATAGAGTTTTAATTATAATTCCTCTATGAATTTCAACAGTTTTAGCACACATAGTGAAATAAGGGTAGGCTTCACATTTCTAAGCCAAGTAAATGATCCAAGTATACCTTGAAAAATCATATACAAGAACATAAAAATGGTTCTTCACATTTAAACAAGAAACACAAGATGGTCTAAAACATACCATGTGAACCAACTAGAGGGGTTAAAATGTTGAGACATCCTTCTTTGGTTTGAAATTTTCTTTTTTTCTTTCCCTTTTGACAGGGATTACACACATCATCATTTTGAAACTCTAGTTTGGGTAGATTGTTGACTAAATTTTTTCCATTTAGCATTCTAAGGGAGTGAATATTTTAGGGTCCTAGTCTTCTATTCCAAATCCAAGACTCTTTGTTATGTACACATAAAAATGAATCATGTTGAGAAACTATGAATCTATGTAAAAAGATTATATATTTTCATTTCATAATACAAAAAATAATAATTTATTTTCATAATTAAAAACATTGAAATCATCATTTTGAAATTTAACATGAAATCCATCATCTCAAAGTTGTGAAATACTATGAATATTATATTTCATTCTAAAAAAATTACTTTAGAAATTAAAACTGAGTTAGAGTTACCGATTTCGCCTATGCCAATGATTTTTCATTTGTAATTGTCTCCAAGAGTGAGATTCCCTTCTTAAATCTGTATTAGGATATCGAAGCCTGAATAGTATTATGTCTTGTGTCATTAACACCCTTATTCAATGTACCACAAGCTTTTACAGGAGCTCTTCTTACAATTTTCCTACAAAATAGTCAAATAAAATCAATAATTGGTACCCATAATTGTTTTGGTGTAGTAGTATTTGTAAAACGTTTTTTAGGAGATGAAAAATGACTCATATGATTACTATAATAATTGTGTAATTTATTTGATAAATAAACATTATGTTTCCTAGATAAACAGAAAACAATAGTGGATGCATCATAGTTTGAACTAGCATAATGTTTTTCTAAACTACATATACTGTATTAGGTTCTCAAATTAGAATAAAATATAAAGAATTTCTTTTAATAGGATGAAATCCAATACAGGTAGTGTATACTAGGAAAATTTATTTACCTAGAATTTTTATAAAGATATATTTACCATTATCAAACCATTCAATGTGATTTTTAAATTTCTCATTAGATAGATTTAATTCCTTGATTTCTTTCATAATTTAAAATTTTTCTTTCTTTCTACAACAGGTTTAGATTTAATAGTTTTGGTAAGAGTATACTATCTCTTTAAATACATGTATTTATCTTATAGTCCCCTACATGTCTCTTAAAGAATATTTAAATACTCAAACATTTCTTCTTTAGAAAAAAATTTCAGAATCACTCTGATCTCCAAAATAATTAGAATTTTTTATATGAGACTCCATGATTACCTCCTATTTGTTTGTCATTAAACACATTTTGGATTTCTTATCATGTTCATCCAGCGAAGACTCTGAGTCATTTGAACAATTCCCATATGCACTCCAAGTTTCATTCATTTACTTTGTATACAATCTATATTTTACCTCATATTTATTTTTATACATTAGCTTTGTAAAATTAGCAATTAAATGTCCATTTCTGTTAGAATCATGACATATTATCCCATAAGACTTATCATTTCTTTTCCAACCCTTCTAAATCTTCCCATTTGATCATATATTCTTGTGAAGTTAGGATTTCTGAAAAATTTCGTCCTTTTGTAAAATTTATCAAACCTTCAAGATAATTGATCCATCTCCTCATCATTGTCATGTGATTATTGTTAATTACTAGAACTTTCTACAAAGGCTTTAGTTTCTACTTTTCATTGTGTTTAAAGGTAGTGATCTTAAATTCCACATACTTTATTTTGGGTTCATCTTCCCTTAACTTTTTGACATTCATCTCTTCTTCATACATAATTAGATTCCCAATTATTACATTTATAGGTAATTATATGATGCCACATTACTCACTAATAATGAAATATCTTCCTCTCCATATATCAGGTAGGAATATGAGAATCCTCATAATTTGTTCGTTGGTAGTAAAATTGATTCCTAGAGAGATCATTGTGTTTACTATTTCACTAAACCCCGGATACATATTCTAAATAATATCAATATTCTTCATCTTAAAATTTTCATATTTAATAGAATATGTGTAAATCCTTACTTCCTTAACACATAAAGCTCCTTCAGGTGAAACAATCCATTTATCTTAAATTTCATGGACTGTTTTACTTGCATTTTTTTTAAATCCTCATCTTATAAAGAGTTGTATAAGGAATTAATGGCTTTGTAATTATTTTTATGAGAGGTGCTAGTTAGGTCATCCCAAGTAGTTATAGAAGTATCAAAAATATAATACTGATCTATAAGTGAAGACCAAATTTAAAAACCAATACTTTCTAAATTAATTTTAATCTTAATTTTACATTGGGAATAATTTATTTAATTAAAGAGGTGATATATGTGGGTATCATCACCTTCTATTCAATTATCCATAATAAAGATATAATTTTAATGTTTTATAAATATTGAACTAACATTAATATACCTATCTTTAAATTTAAACGAAAATCATTGTTGAAAATATTTTAAAACAGATCCTCAGTAGGAATAAAATACATTGTTATCAAATGTTGGATGGAGTAGAGTAATCAAGATGGTGGGGGTGAACTAAGTATCTATAAAATTATTTGTAAATAAATTCACTTAAAATAGTCCCCAATTGAAATTAATACAGCCTAGTCAATCAAGTTAATACAGTTTTAATAGTTTATCTATTCTAATAAATTCTCCAAAGATGGATTAAGTATTGGTAATATTAATGTGAGTTATGGATACAATGTTTGAAGCTAATATAATAAAAAATAAGTTATAACTTCTATCCATGATAAAATATAAGATTATAGTTTAGTATTATGAAATATAACTTAAAATAGGGAAAGGATAGATAGAATCCCATAACATAAAAGGCAAGTAGTTCAGTCTCAAGATGAGACATAATCCACTCCAATTAGAGATCACATACCACCATGAAATTTATAATAATAAACTTAATCCACACAGTAGATCTGGGTAAAAAATAGTACACAAGACTATCCAAATCTTATGACCCCTTACACCATTCATTGTTGGTATAGGATACTATGAATCACAAGGAAATCATCCACACTTATTCATGTAAGTAAAAATATTTAGTAGGATATTATTGGATGGATATCTTGTATCCTTTAGTCTAATATAAGATACAATGTCTGTTTAAAAAGAGATACACACATTTCTCGAAAGATTAAAACAATACAAATTAGAGAAAAGATTATAATAAAAAGTTAGAAATTAACTAAGGGTATATATATGCATCTCTAGACTTGTAGGATGAAGCAGATACAAATATTAAGTCCTCTAGTAAAAAATAGAGTATCACGAGTTTGGTGTCTGGTTCCCAGTTCTATTAAGGATGCAATATAGCACATGTTCTCCTTTGATTTCATACTATGAAGATGCTTGAGGATCTTCTATACCATAGTTCTCCCTCCAGGAATTGAGAGTGCTTTGTGAGTTCGTTATTTGTATATTTTTGCATGCATTAACTTCTAATTTTAAACTGCCTTTATCTAGTGCCATGATTTTCATTTTATTTTAGAGTTCATGTGTTAGAGCTCACATAATGCATGTATTCTTCACCTAAAACGTCATACTATCTTGTGACACATCTACATAGAGGCATTAATAATAAAATTTCCAGTAAATAAATTGAATATTACCATTATAAATTAAATTGAAAACTATAAAAATATTAAAGGAATGGTGTCACAGTTTTTCATGAAACAATATCACCAGGAAACTATGTCCATGGGTAATGGTGTCGTCCTCTTTAACATTGAGATGTGAAACAATCATGATTACATAGTTTCATCGGGATTTAGAACCGGTATAAAAATGCAATGTTAGGGTCATGTTCTCTCAGGTAACAGTTTCTATTCCTTTTTAAAAACATTAAATGGTGTAATTGTTATAGTAGTAAGGCACTGTTGTCACATACATTATAAAATTTTAAAATGGTTATGGTGTTTGAGTCATAATGTCCAGATTACGGTGTCCGGGCCTTGGTATCTAGGTCATGGTGTCTGGATTACAGTGTCTGGGTTATGACATCATTGACTTTTCCAGAATCCAGAACAGGTGGTAGGCTTACGGTTTCTCAGACTTATCATGGTATCATTTAAACAATCTTATAAAATAATATTCACAGAATTAATATGACTTAATAATTAATATAAATAAATTTAAAAAATAATAAAATACAGTTAACAATATTCAAACTTGATTTATAAGCTTTAGAATTATGATATTGTGAATGTGTATACCATGAGTTGTAAACATTAAAGCATAAGGAAACTGAACATCTCTACAAAAAAATGTATATATATTCAATAATGTTAATAGGATTTGTGATCATTAAAAAATTATTAAAAGATGAGGAGTCCAACAATCAACACGTACTAACTCCGAAAACCTAAATGAATTCATGTTTTTCAATTTTTAAGATATTTAAAAGAAATATTTATTTTTATAAAAATTGAATTCTTGGGTTTGTTAACATGTAATATGAGGGATATCATGCACTCCATTATTTTTTAAAAAGTATTGATGATTTTTCTATAACATGTCAATGTCTTTATTTAACACACATTATTTTTCAATGCATGGATATAGATAAAATTTATTCTAACCCACTAATCAGTTGGTGATTTCGTTTTGTGTAGTTCCCATGGAAAAAAGATGACCCTTATTTACCTTTGATAGAATAAAGTTCCACTAAAAATCTAAATTTGTGAATCTAGTTACAAAATTTAAATATTCTAATAATATTATAATGCTTAATAAAAAATGGTGATTAGTATTACATATAGTAATTTTATAAAATTTATTCTTTTAATAGACAATATTATTTATTTCTTTACCATTTGAATGAACTATGGCACCTTCCTTATCACATTCAATACATGTCAAAATATAACTCACTACCATCATATCATATGTTTAACCACCAGAAATAATACATATCCCATATTTATCCATTCCATTTAAATTAATAACCACGATTATAGGCTCATGACCCCCTTTTCATTTTATCCCATGATTATTTATTTATATTATTTTTTTGTTAATAAATATTTTCCCCATTTGAATATAATATCCCATAATTATCTTTTGTTTCAAATAATAATTTTATCATCATGCTCATTGAATCATTATTTTATTTAATGCATTAATTTTTAGTCTCTTTTATCCCATTGTGTTGCATCCTTAATGACAAATTAAATGATTTTTGTCTAAAAAAATAAAAAAATAAGACCCAAAAATCATAGAGTTTATGATTTTGTTTTATTTTTCATTTCACTTGTTCAATTATTTAACTCTTTTTAATGAAATATATATTTTTATGACTTGTCAACCCATAAATATCTAATTTCACAGGTGATATTATATTCTAGCGCTCCAGTGGTCTTCTAAGTCACTAATAATACTATAATATTTCTTAGTGTTGTGGTTATATGTAACAAAATTATTTTTATATTTTTAATTTTTTTGCTCATTAAATTATTACATTATTGAGTACTTTCATATTTTAATGAGTAACCGTTTATACTACAAAAAATATCCATTAATGAGAGTTTTTTTGAAATATTGATGCATTGTTATAAATGAAATTATGAGGCCATGCATACTAATTTGGCCTCACATATGATAAACTACCCAAACCAAGAAGATGAGACATTTCATACTAATCATGACTCACATATAAATAACTACCCCAAAAAATAAACATGGTTTTAAATGAGGTAATTTTTTATAAAATACATGTGAAAATTATATGTTATGTATTTCAATTAATCCGTCTTATTTTTTTAAAAAAAAATCGTTTCTTGACATGGGGATAGGTTAAATATTTTATTATTCTATATTATTTTGTGTAATTATTAATACCTATATCATTGAGTTTTATGTTTCCTGAAATAAATATATATTTATTAATATTGATAATTCTTTATGAAACCCCCTTGATATAAGTAGGCGGGGCTCTATAACATCTTGAACTGAGATCCACTAAAACGTTCTCTGAGTCGGTTCTTTACATGACCTCTTGTGTGCCTCCCTATAATCCAGAAGCTATAGACTTACAACAAGGGTTTTATGAAACCCTCATTGAGACTATTCCCTCTTATCAAAGTATTCCAAAATTGAAAAACTATGAATTAAAATAAATGAAAAAAATATAATCTTTCATCACTATATCAAATTCACATAACATGGTACCTTCCCACAACAAATCAGTAACTCTGTTATGTGTTGTTATGTGGATCCATGTGTAAAGGAAGACCTAAAATAAATAAATCATGATGAATCCCCAAAACAGGTCCCCAAACCGTGCCTGGTCCCCCATCCCTTCACACATCTATGTCCCGTATCAACCCACAAACATTCGACCTTCTCCTTTATCATAACCGATGACCACAATATCATCTTATGTACCCAAGGGAGGCTTGAGATAGGTGTGAGTAAAAATCATTTGGCCACCATGAGTAGTGTCCAAAAATATCCATCTAATTAAGTGTTTAAAATAATAAATATAATAATGAAAAAAAGAATCTAAAACTTGTTACATCATTTAACTAATTTTAAATCAATTACATTAATTATTAGATAAATGTTATAAAAAATTTCTACAAAACTGCTTCAACTCAAGTTATTCATTTAATTCATTAGATAATGGTTCACATATTAGAAAACATGGATCCCTAATCCATGAATCTATGTATTCTTTTTAATACAATATATGACTCTCCCTACTATGAAATAGTACTCCCTTGCCATTCCCCTAGGTTCAATATCATCGACCCATTCCCTAAAAACTTCTATTTATAGGGGTGCCCATAACATCATTTTGGACCTCACATAAAAAAAATAATTATTCCAACATCCCACCAACCATTTATAACATTCACACAATCTCATCATCATTGAAAACAATTTACAGAAGAACAATAAGGGTGAAACATTTACATTTAATAACATTTTCATTCGCCTTTAATTTCAATGCATTATAAATTCTAAAATAATCATATTTCACCATATTAACATAACACAACAACTTACTCACATTTTCATTCCATTTAATAATCTTTCCCAACACCATTAACCAATTATCGCGTCCATCCATATATATATTTCGGCTCTTATTTTTTTAATTAAATCTATTTTCTCCCGTTTTAATTTTATAAAATAAATAGGATAATTACAATACCAAGATATGAGATGTTGTGTGATTATAATGCTCGATGTGACCAAGAAAAAGAGATGAAAATTTTCAGTTTTTAATAAAACCTGTGGGCATTTTTTCAATAAAATGGAAAAACATGTAAATATCTATCTAAATCAGAAGTCTAAGGAACTGTTGCATCCAGAACAGTGAGTTTACCCTATGTGAGGCATAACATTGGCCGACTCAGGTGAACTTCGGAATGTTGTTTTTGTATTTAATAGTAATAAAATATTTAATAAAAATATTTTATTTCAATGTAGTGACCATTTTAAATATAGTTTTGTTTTTTTTATAATTCTCTGTTATCTACATTACTCCGAAATTCTACAGAGATGGGAATATAGAATTTCTATCAATAGCGATGAAAGATCGGAGATCTGGACATGGATTGCAGATAAAAAGATTTGATGAATGATAAAGATGCATCTTTTCCCTTTGTCAACAACCTATCTAAACCCCAGGTAGGGTGTTGTTTCTTTTTTAATTGTACGTTGTCCTTAAATTTGATGAAGACCATATACCAGACCATGAATATGTTGATCATATAATTGATCGATTGTATGGTTGGAGTTATATTGGGGGAATTAAATGGGGTTTAGATCTATGTAATTGTTTCATTCCTTGAGATCCCTATAACAAGGAAAAATCAAGGATGGCACAAATAAAGGACAATATTCATCCATTGGGTACATTGTTTCATCTAATTCTCCAAACTTTTCTTCATTTTCTCAATGTTCATATTAATTTTATGGTAGGGTGATTACTAATCATTCGTTTTGTGGGGAAAAAATCTGAGACTGATGGTTGAACCCCCCTGGACAACATGGAGGAGCGATGGTGAAAGCATAATAATATTTTGTCTGGGTGGAGCATGAGGGCAAGACCATATTCCGCTGATCAGGTGTCCGAAGGCTGTGGCAACATACATTCCAGTGGGTTGGGTCTAGGCAGAGTGGGAGGGAGAGGTCGTTGGTGGTGTAGCCAGCAGAGGTGGAGCACGGAAGGTAGGGGCCATCTTGGAAATGTCGTGGTCAACGGGCATGAATCGCGACATGGATCAGGGGACGTAGTTCCAAGATGTGTTGATGGAACATGTCGCGGTGAGGTCATGGGGTTAGCAGAGTGGTTGGAAAGCTGCGTGGAACATAGAATGACACTACGTCAGCATGGGGGGACACATTGTCGAGGTGAATCACGTGGTTCATAGTGAACTAGGATACAACACATGCTAGATAGGGGAGTCAAGAGGATCTTGTATCCTTGAGATCTAAACTCATCGTCCATGTGGGCCAGTTCTAGTAGGCCCATTGGGCCGAGATACATATTTGGGCCGGTTCGTTGCGGACTGGTTCGGGCCAGACCGGTCCATGTTTGGTCGACCGACCATTTTGGGTCTTTCGGTGGGTCGGGCAAGGTCTGGTGGGTCAGGAAGGACCAAGACATTCCCCATGTAAGACCTTTTTTATACAAACAGTAATAACATTAAAACATTGTGTCTATTTGATAATAAATTTCTGGAGATTGGAACCTTGAGACAAGGCAGTTCATTTGAGATATTCTATGTGAGTCTTTGTTCATAATTTCTTATGACCCATTGTCAAGAGGTGTAAGTTCTCATGAAATAAGAATATTATGAGATGAATCCTATGGTTGTCTATGATATCAAAATAGAGACTTGAATACTACTTGACTATAGTGATGCATGACATACAAAGACTATGTGTCTTACCAGGACTCTGCATCTTTCCGTGGCCCCGTGTATTAGAGAGAATCTGAGTCTTACTAATAATTTGTCTATTATCATGAAAGGGTGTTATTCAGATTACATCTGATAATCCTACTTTCCATTCAATATAATTATAACTATGAGATATGACCATGTATTTATTGGTGGTATACATATTGTATTTAATTGTGGTATACCTTATGTACGTATTTTTGGTGTACTTCATGTATTTATAAGTGTCATTACATTTTGAATTTAGGGTGTCCTAATGAGTATTTTTTTACTCACCCGTGCATGGTCATTTCCAGAACGTGTTGGGTGTTGTGCAGGTGATCGATGCATTGATGGAGTTTTAGGTATACTTGGTCTATGTGGTGCTTAGAGTTACCAGACAGATGAGTTGTGCTCATACAACATCAGACAAATGTTGTATACCTACCCATCATATAGTGTTTTATGTGGACGACTATTAAAAACTTTTGAATTCACTTTGAAAAAATCTTTCGTACATTGTGATATTCTCTATCCCCAGGCCTATTAGAGGTGGGAATGTGGAATCCATAACATGTGACCCTCTGGTACGGGTCGTGATTGAGTGGTATCAAAGGATTCTTGGTTATACATAAGGATATGGAACCTCTAGGGTTTGCCTGGGGACACAATGTTAATTGTCTTGAGATTATATTTTATGAAATGTAATCTAGTTTAATTGAGGAGGCTAACATATCCATACACCTGGACATTGGGAACATTCGTTTCAACTCGGTACAAGCATATAATAGTTTTGTGGAAATTAACGGCAGATTCTTCCTATAGGATTTGGGCATTTTCTCATGTCCAACTTGGGCCATCTCATTAGGTGTACCGTTTTGACCATTGACCACCTTGAACTATTTCATGATTCCTCCTCATAGAGATCCATCTAGAATTCCATTGCATGATCATGAGGGTGATCCACCTAGAAATGAACTATCATTATAGGGAATGTTACAGTGATGGACATCAAGGTGGTTTTCCTTTTGTATTATCTCTCATCGAGAAGTATTTACTAGCAGGACTACTGACTGAAGATGCATGAAGACTGATCATATTTCATGAGTTCAAGAGGCAATTAACTCCTAGGATTATGGGTAAACCAGACTCCAAAATAGCTAAGTATTTGCTGGAGGAATTTACATGTGTATTTCACCTTGTGGGGACACTTTTTGACAAGATGGAAGCCCTAGCCATGAGTCTTCTCTAGGTATCAGCTGGGATGTTATGAAACTTATTAAGGCCAAAACACAATAAGGTGGATATCACTTTGGAAGAATTCAAGAAAAACTTCATATAAGTGTTATTCCTCACCACATTACACACAGTGAACTTACAGGAGCTTATGCATCTACAAAAGGGTAGTCAAACTGTGGTGGAGTACTCAGTGAGGTTAACTGCTCTTTCTCACCACTCCAAAAATATTTTGTAAGACCTTTTATTTAGGGATAATACTTTGAATAGGTCTTACACCATGATATTAGGGAATTCATTTTTTCCCTTATCATTTCTTTTAATGTCAGGTTAGTAGAGTGAGTTCTGTTAGTGGAGAGAATTTTGGTGGAGCAGACACCAGAAGTAGGAGTTGCTAGTAGGCACCAGGTAGCTGAGTCCTCAGTGGTGGGTATTTGATAGTTATAGAAGGTACTGAAATTGGATAAGAACTCTATGGGATGACCCTAGGGAATTAGATCAATGGTGAGGGGATCCCAACGAAGAGGGGGTTAGATGAAGGACTTGTTGTGTTACTTGTGCGGTAATTGGGGATATCAGACATGAGATCACCCTGCCCCACCGTACAGATGACCAGGAAGTGGTATAGGGACAACCGAGGAAGAGGAGGAGGCATGAGAAGGGTGGTCCTCATGGTGGAGGATGTGGAATAAGAGCATGTAGGGAAGCATGAGGTGGGAGGAGGTTCTACATATTACCACCACCACCAACATTTGGCCCACAACAGGCTTGGGGTGTTTGTGTTCTAGGACGAGGAAAACTATAGGAAATAGTGTCTTATGAAACTGATGCTCATGTTATTATTAGTAGAATGAAATATTTCTTCTCCATCTTAGCTGAATTTTTGAAATACATATGTTCTAGTCATTCTTATCATGACAAGGCCATTTTTTGATTCTAAAAGGTTTTGGTTAATCTTTTTTGTCAACCCTTACATTTAGATACTCATATACGGTGGGATTCAATGATCACACACCAGTTCCTATAGTGACACCTTGCACTTAAAGGTGAGAATTTAGATCGGTATCTTTTGGTAGAGGCGTCGATACCTGATGATTTCATTCTTTGTATGGACTCGTTATCTATAGTCCATGATCAAATTTACTATTTTAGGAATAGTTTATAGTATTTCTACAATGATGGGACTAGGTTTTCCATTGCTGGGGAAAAGGAAATTCATGGAGAGTAGGATTGACTCTCTCATTGGGGGGTTCACCCAATTAATCATTCGTTTTCTAGTCTCACCCTTGATGTAGTGGATGACAGGAGTCATTAGTTTATTGTGTTTGTGGTTGTGTATGGGGAAGTCTTCCCTAGGGATGTCCCTATATTACTTCAACATATAAAGGTATACTTATGCATTTATTTTCACTCCAGGAAGACACTGATATTTACACATGCATATCATATGGATCATGTACTGCATCGTGAGTCGTTGGTATAGCTTGATTAGATACAAAGGAAAGCCTTTTGAGACATGGTGTTTTACACTTGGTGGATAAGTATTATTATCTAAGAATACAGATGAGATTTTGTGGTTATTTGTGGACAATATATTTATGAATTAGATGACTATGAAGAACACATATCCACTATCAAGGACCAATGAACTCTTAAATAAGATTAATGGAGCGAGGTGGTTATCGAATATTGACATCATATCCAGCTGCAATCGTCTTCATGTACAAGATGAATAGGCACTAAATACAACCTTAATATTTCTGTAGGGCCACAACAGGTACATGGTGATTTCTTTTGGCATGAATAATTTCCCAGTAGTGTTCCTAGAACTCCTGAATAGTATCTTATATCCTTACATAATTAAAATCATGGTGGTATTCATGGATGAAATCCTAGTGTACTTTTTGACTGAGGAGTGGAATACGATACACTTGATGGTGGTCCTGGAATCCCTCTATTATCACCATATTTTTGGGAATCTCTAAATGTGTTAGTTCAAGATTTGGGAGGTCCAATTTATAAGACATGTCATTTTATTGGATGGAGTCATTGTTGATACAGTGATGATTGAGGTTGTGATTTCATAGGAGCCACCCAAGAGTGTTACTAAGATGTAATGTTTCCTTGGTTTAGATGGGTACTATTAGAGGTTTCAAACCATTTTTTTCAATAATTGGACCACTATTGATGGTTTTGACAGGGTAGGGGAAGCCCTTATTGTGGACATAGAGGGGACATTAGAGCTTTTATGAGATAAGGCAATGTTCGATGAGCGATCACATCATGAGACTACTAGAGGAGGGAATCAGGTATCTAGTATTATGTGATTCATCAAGGGCCATACATGATTGTGACATGATGTATGTGCAAGATTTTATTGAATATGGTTCATGCCAGTTTACATAACCTGATAAGAACTACTTGACCCATGATATTATGCTAGCAGTCGTAGTCTTCGCATTGAAGATGCAGCAACAATACCTGATTGGTGACTGGTTTACTGTCTAGTTTAACTATAATATTTTGTGGTATATATTCTATCAGAAGAATCTGAACATGAGATAGAGGTGATGGCTATAATTCCATCAAGAATATGCCGTAGGGATTGTCTATACTCCTGTGAAGGGGAATTTTGTGTCATACACTATCAAAAGAAGATCCATCTTGTTGTTTCTGAGTGGGGTGTCAAAGTAGTTGACCACATTAAAAATATCATTTTTGGATGGCGATGGAGAATCATACATACAATCAATGATTTTCACATCTCTGTCTTATAGTAAAATAGAGTGGCACACCTAGGGGATACCAACTGCGAGACCCGACGTTCCTTGTTTTACACAAGGAACACACTTGATGTATATTCGATTGGTTTGGAGAACATCATTATTTTGAGAGGGAACAATTCTATAACAGGGTTATTGTTGGATGAGGTTATAAGGGAGTTCCACACATACCGTTTGGAGGTACATCCAGAGGTGAAAAAGATGTACTAGGACCTTTGACATTAGTTCTAGTGGATGGGGATGAAGAAGGTTGTGGAAGATTTTGTTTCTCGATGCTTCCCTTGTCAATTAGTGAAAGCTATGAACTATGTTCTACAATCCTTGACCGATCCACTTATGGTACTCGAGTGGAAAAGGAATAGTATATAGATGGAATTTGTGATAGGTTTAAAACGCATGTACAAGGGACATATTACCAATTGGGTGATCATTTTCTGATTTAGCATATTAGCCCCCTCCTTATAGATACATGAGAAAGATTCAATAGTGATTTTGGGACGCATATACGTGAAAGAGATATTTCAACTTCATGGATTTCCATAAGTAATCATTTCATATCATGATTCCCATTTTACATCCCAATTATGGAAGGGATTACACTAGGATTTTGGGACCCAGCTACATTTGAGCATATCTATTCATCCACAAAAGGACAACCATACATAGTGGACCATTCAGGTTCTGTTGGACATGTTACGGGACTACATCTTGGACTAAAATTATTGTTTTTTAGATCACTAATCATCGGTGGAGTTTTCATACAGGAAAGTACAAAACTCCACATTTGGTATGGAACCATTAGAGGACTTGTACGGATAAACATGTAGGTCGCCACTCTATTGGACTGACACACGAGAGTCAACTTTAATGGATCTAGAGTTTGTTACATGATCCAACATAGAATTTTCAAAGTATATAGGAGTGGATAAGAACTACAAAGAGTTGGATAAAATCATATTTTTACAATAGATAGGAGCCTCTAGAGTTCGAAGAGGAAGACCATATGTTTCTTTGGGTCTCATATCGACAACGATTGTATTGATTAGGTATGGGAGACATGTTATATCCAAGATTAATTAACCCTTTTTAGATTCTTCATAGAGTTGGTAAGTCGGAATACCACCTAACGCTTTCCTTTTAGCTACACAGGTTACATGATGTCTTCCATGTGTCGCAGAAGAGGAGGTACATGCATGATCCATCATGCGTTATTGACTAGGGCGAGTTGAAAATTTACGATAGGAAAATTATTTTGAAGTACCCAAATGGGGATAGAGGATCAACAAGAGGGTTTCTATATTTTCTAGTCAATTATTATTGTGTGAATTTTGGGTCACTATGGGAATATTCAGGTGAGCACTTGTGAGCTGGTGGCTCAGATTTATGCTCAGTACCCTCATCTTTTTGTTAAGTCGCCCCTATTTTGGATTTCGAGAATGTAATTCTCTATGTCAGGGATAATTTAATGACTTTGGTTTTCTATGGATGTATTTTTGTTAATTAAATTTGAAAAAATTTCAGACCATGTGCTAAGATGGAAGGGGATTTTGTGGCCCATTTATCCTGGGAAAAATCAATGAAAAATACTAAGTTTTTAATAAAAATAAAGGGTCATATTTCTTTAAAACTGAATGAATTATAAATAGGTTTCCAAATAACAAATATAAGTGAATAATTTCATGTATAAAATAATTTTTCCCTATGATAGGATTGAAATTTCTTGACACATGTCAACTATGTAATGTAGTTTTTGGACATATCAGTAATAAATATTTTATAAAATTATTTTATATTAAAATAGCGATTCATCTATTTATATTGGAGTTTTTGAATCATTCAACGTTATAACCATAACCATAGAATTTCCCTTATAGGAGGAGAATTATGATTTTTCAATGTTTCATATATATTGGAGATTGGGACTTGGATCGATGATCGACGTATCAACGAACAGTAATGAAGCAACAACACTTTTCGTCAAAAATTGATCCAATCACAAGCTATGGCGTTGCTTCATTGTGATTCATTATATGATATTTATTTCGTGTGGGATGGGAGTTATAATTAAATAATTAAATGGTAGATATATGTGTGTGATTTAGTCATTTTTTAGGTCTCCCTAATAATGAAGAATTGATGATGACAAGAAAAAAGGCCAAGACTCATCCTTTGAGTGCTTTTGTGCTTCTCCTTTCCTTCTTTTCCTTCTAGTTCATAAAATTCTTTTTGATTCTATGATTCAATGGTTGTGGTATCTTTTTTTCATGGTGAAAAAATATGAGACCAAAGATATGACAGCCCCATGACACCGTGTAGGCACGATGGTGAAGGCACAGTTCTTTTTGGTCTAGGTGGAGAGTGAGGCAAGGAAGATAGTCCACCGGCATGGTTATCAATGACGATAGAAGGATGTAGTCAGAGGGTATATCTAATAAGATCATAAAGTAGAGGCTACTGGTGCGGCGGGCAGTGATGGTGGGTCACAATAAGTGGGGTCTATGTTGGAGGTGGCATGGTTTGCGGACACAGGCCACAGTAGGAGGTCGCAATGTTGACTGGGGGACGCATCTCAGTTCCACTTTAGAGGAACATGTGGGGGTGAGTTTTTATGGAAAGCGGTATGGGAATATGGTATCTTGGAATAGAGCATGAAACTGTTTCAACATAGGGGTCACACGATTAATGAAAACCGCATGCGGTCCTGCGAACCGGCCCGCAGTGCGGGCCGAATAGGGGGCATGGTAGCTCCAGCGGCCCATCCAGCTAGGTCCGGTGGGAGAAGCCTAGATGGACAAGCAAGATGGTCTAGATAGTTAGGGATAGACCACTTCCAGCCATGATGGACCATGCTATGTTGGTTCAGTCAGTGGGTTAGGTCAGACCCCAAGCGGAATCAGGTCCATACTTTTTATAAAGAAAACCGTTACTTTCAAACGGAGTGTCCATTCAATGAGATTTTTATGGAATTGAGATCTTTTCTAGGGGATGTTCCTTCTTGAGATACTCAATATGAGCCATTGTGAATTTTTTATATGATCAATTCACTTGTGGAGTAGGTTCTCCTAGAATAAATGCACTATGAGCTGAATCATCTGGCTGGATGTGACTACAAAAATGTCATTTGAAGACTATGTGACTTTGGGGATACATAAATTTCTGATAATCCATGTCTTTTTGAGGATTTGTGTCCTTATTATACATCATTGATATTGATAATCCATGTATTATAGAGACTGTATGTCTTACTAGGACATTGTGTCTTATTAGTACTGCGTGTTCTGCGTATTATGATTGATAATCCTTCTTTCCATTATATAGAATAATACTTATGTGATATGGATATGTATTTATTTTTTGTATAAATCATTTATTTCAATGTTTTATAATTTGTTTACCTATTTTTGGAGTAATTAATGAATTTATTTTTTGTATTCCTTTTTGGTTTTGGGGTGTCCTAATGAGTATTGTTTTACTCACCCCTGCATGAGCGATTCGAGTAGTAGTAGTGTCTTGAGCAGATGATCGACACATTGAAATATTTGTAGGTGGACTAAATCCAGGTGGTTTATAGATTGATTGAATAGATTATTTTTTATCCAATTTATTTAGAATAATTTCCAGAACCTACAATTCGTGTAGGTTTTTCTATGGATGGGATTCAAGAACTTGTGCATTTACTTTGATAGACTCTTTCTTTTTGTGGGCTTGTATTCTGGCCCAGTTTACATACCAGTTTCCTACTTTTGTACTATATGTTAGGTAACAATTTATATTATTTCATTTCATACTTAGTATTTTTATGTACCATCATTTCTGTCTTGGAGATGAGTGAGTGTGTACATGCACTTAGAAAAATGCATCCCGTCGTGGGATATTCTTACTCAGTACTAGTCGCCAGCCCAAAACCTATCATAGGTAGTCATGGGGTAGTCACGACACAGGCCCCATTAGGATGGGTAGTTTTTTATTTAACTCTTCATGTTAATCAAATTACACAATCATGCTACATTATGATATTTATCACATTTATAATTGATCTTATATCATAAAATCGTCATTTTAACATTCAACAACCCTATATTTAATGTTCATTGGAGTTTCCCACCCAATCGGTGTACATAGGCCCAATTTACTAATCCCCATAAAACCCACATGGGACACAAGGGATCCAACATATAATTTAGTTACCAAATTATTCATTTCTTCTCATGGGAAAACATTAAACATTATTACAACACCCATATCCCAACCAAAAAATCAAAACAAACATAAATACTACTAAATATAACTTTTAGACCACCTATCTAATGATTATAGATAGAATATCTCTTAACCAAATCCATTGATTGAAAAAAATTCCCTTTAATGAACGGATAATGAATTTTCTGTAAAAATAAAATAGGTGGCTTCAAATTGAGACTGACAAATACACAAGGATTTTCAAAAACAATAGTGGAATAAAGAGTGTTAGACTCACATGGATCATACATTCACACCCAACTTCACTCCAAACATTTCATAACCAAGGGAGAAATTTTATTCAAGAATGATTTAGGAAATGGTTCTTCACATAGTTATCTACAGGGATAGTGATGAATAAAATCGTGTTATTACACTTAAAACCTATGTATGAAATTTTGAAGTTACACTATTTTAATAAGGATCACTATTTGGTTGCATGGTTAGCCAAACCATGTGCCAACAGTGTTCCACCCCCTTTCTAGGAGGGGCATTGGCTACATAGTTTCCCGGGAGATTTAATGGTTTTAAAAATCATGAAGTGGCCATTAATAATGTATCAATTCATATTCACAATGTTTTATAGACCCCCTTGCATGGATTTTCAACAATGCACCCTCCCCCATACATGATTCATATATAAGTCACACTGTTACAATTACCCATGCATAAACCATGATCCCTACCTAGTACTACCTCTTTTCCTCAACTTCCATGTCCCAAAACCTCGGAATAAAGCAACCACCCATATTGTCATGAATCTATAACCTAAAAATAAACTCTAAAACTAAATCTTAAATGGATCATAACACAATAGAATATCATAAACTCATAACCTCCCGATATTATAACAACAAGTCCTCAACCACACTCTAATAAAGTGTTGAGTCTTGGAGGTTAAAAGATCATGGACATGGATTTCATGCCTACCTCCTTCCCCATGTCTCATCTAGAATGCTTCCATTTTTATACAGAACATGAACCAATGGAATTGTTTAACCCCCACATGATTTTCTCTCTTTGGTCCACAATACGAATTGGATTCTCCTTAAAGGTCCATACTCTTCCAGGCCTACATTTTCAACATAGATCACATGAGAAGGGTCATGGTAGTACTAGGAAAATGTGATACATTGAAAACATCAAGCGTACTAATGTGCCTCTATGAATGAACATGTTAGAATGAGACCAATTTGATCTTCTCTAGAATCTAAAATAAGATCAAATAACAAGGAACTATCATTTCCAATTTCTAATTTTGATGGTTCCCCAATCTCAGCCACACCATAATGAAATCACAATCACCCACTGAAAATTAAAGGGTTCAGTTTTGTCGATCCACATATGACATCTATCTAATAAAAGATGTATCCATAAATTTTCAAATCAAATAAAAACTATCTGATGTCTCTTTCATAGGATTTGGCCCCAACATCACCGATTCCCCTAATTCATCCCAAAACAACCTTGATCTACACAACACACCATATATCTCCTAATATGGTACCATCTGAAGAGTCACCTGGTAGCTGTTGTTGTAGGGGAACCAAATAAGAACTAAGTTCTTTTCCAATGATCCTATAAAATTGTTGTTTCATTCTCTCATAATTTCCTCTAGAACCTAGATAGTTTTCTCTGATTTCATATTTTACAATGGATGGAGTGTCATACTCAGATAAACTGGGTACTAAGAATGTTCTTAAAGGAATTCCAAAATCATAAAGTAAATTGTTTATATTGATCAGAAATGATACTTCACAGCACCCCATGATACTATACTATATTTTAAAAATATAATTAACTCAACTTGTCTCTGAATATTGTGTCTTGAATTGGTTTGAAGTTTTCCATATTTTTTAACAGATCAATAATTACCCATATCGAGCCATACTTATGTGGAAACCATCGAAGTCCTACAATGATGTCCATAGTGACATCATCCAACATCCTTTAAAAGTGTAAATGGTTATTGGATACTGGTAGGATTTTTATGCTCTTCCTTAACCTACTATCATGTGTAGCACCACATGAAGATAACTGAAACCTCATTATACATCCATGGACACCAATACTATCTATAAATATCATGATAAATTTTGGTAAAACATAAATCCATGAGGCACATTATGACAAGGATCTCCTGAAACTCATTTCCTCAAATAAACAATGGCACAAAAACATGTCCACAAACATAAAAAATATCATCACTATTGGTAGTCTAGTCCGGTTGTAAATCTCCACCATAAAAGATTTCACTCAAGGGTAAACACTCCAAATCCAAATGAATCATATTATTGACCCAGTTATGAATTATGGAACCAATAAGTAATCAATCAAGGATCATCCATCCCAATACCCCTTGAGCCTCTATATGAATCACATTAAACAAATCCATCATCTTCAACTTAGAACTAGACTCAAAATCTACCTGACTATTAGTCATTCTTCCCAATGTGTCAACAAAAATATTATATTTTCATGGAATATTGTATTAATAAAAATTGTATTGTTTCATACACTCAAATAATATTTTCATATAGAGGTTCTATCCCCATTGATAATATATATACTTTTTTATTTAATAGTTAGTATAGAAAAATCATTAAACAAAAACCTAACGCTACTGAATATTAAATGAATAAAAAACATTTCCAACTCAGAGTTGTGCGTATGGTATGTTGTTCTAGAAAAATTTAACAATTGGGACTCATTCATCATGACTTAATATTAATGAATCAAAACTACTCCATCCGTAAATCCAGACACAATAGAAAATAAGACATATTTCTTACTTGGATTGGGCATGATCAAAATCGGCATTGTATTCAAATGCTTCATCATATCGTAGAAAGAATTCTCACAGTCTCTAGATCATTAAAACATGAAAACCTTCTTATTCAAGACTAAATGTAGATCTACCAATCCATATAAGTCATTGCTGATCCTTTGGTAAAATCCCACCAATCTGGAAAAGCATCTGATTTTAATAAACATTCTCTGGGGGCTCTAAAGATACAACTATTTGAATGTTTTTTTGGTTTATGAATACACCATCCTTGGTGGTGAGGTTTCCAATGAAATTTATCTTTTATATCAAAACACCACACTTGGATAAAATTTTTTATAGTCAATTACAATTCATTTTACTCAAGATGATGTTATGATGTTTTAATTACTTATCATGAGTTTGGGAGTACACTATGATTAATTTTATGAAAAATACCACATAGTGATCCAAAAAATGGTGGAATATTTAGTTTATAAATTCCTTATAAAATAATGGATAATTTTTCAACTTGAATTTCATCACTATGAACTCATACAAAAAATACAGACTCTTGAATATAATTCACTATATATAAAAAGGTCCCAACATCAGATGATGCTATTCAAATAGCAAACCAATCATGGAGACCATTCAAGCACCAATTATAATTTAAATCAAATTATCAATACACCGAAGTGGATATCAATTCATAGCTCTATTCCTTTTTTAAATATAGTATTAAACCCACTTGTGAAATGGATTATATTTTTTCATGGAAAAAAAGGTTTGTGAATCATCATGTGACGCACTTGGGAAAATAAAACCCTCACCCTCCATGTTTTTTCTCCATGTATTGAGTTCCTAAAGCTCCACGACTTCCATTCTATAAGGATAAATTGATACCAGACCAGGCATATGTTCTATGTCAATTATAAAGTCAACATATCTCTTGAGTGTAAATCCCAAGAAAACATTTGGAAAATTAAAAGAAAAGAACCACCATAGGTGGAAATATATCATTCCCTCCTTCCCCATCATCACGAACAAGGCATGACACATTGACATTGTTCTCAATTAACTACTAATGAACTATCCCTGCAAGACTTTGCTAGATATCCCATCATCCACAGTGAAACAATGTTTCATAATCATTGTAAGTGAACATTACCAATCAGTGGTAACATTATATTTGGTCTAGATACAACACCAATCAATTAAACTAAAATATTAGATCAGAACCAAAAATATTGATCATAAACAAGTCCCAATGAATGTGGTACCTAGTAACATGAAGAGTAAATATCATACATTACTTCATATTTCATTCTCTTACTCCTTGTTGTTTATCGATAATCATAATACCTTAAACATGTTCCAATTCAATACCCGAATATTTACCAATTCAGAAGATATAAAATAGTTTAAATATCCTTTTACAAATATTGCACTATAATGATTTGAAGCTATATGAATCATACATGAAATAGTTAATGGCCATACATATCTTCAAATAGGTGTATAAAAAATTGTATTAAACTAACATTCCCATATACATTGGGCTCCATTATTATTTAATCATGTTTCACGACCCTAAGTATATGGATTCTTTTATAAAATAAAAACACATCGACCTTTTCACCTTGTATAACTTGTTGAACTATAACTGCCTGACTGATATGGAGTAGTAGCCCCCATATTGGTGCCCTGTATTAGTGTAGATACTTAATAACTGCATTAATATTTTAGGTTTCAAACAAATATCGTTATATGATCAATATAAATACATGATGGGCTCTCCACTAGTAGTAAAATACATTGAAATTTTTTATTGACAAGAATTCCTTGCAGATAAAAGACGAATGAGCTACCATCAGTGGAGACAGTTCCACTTCCTTAACTAATAATTCTATCACTATTCTTAAAAAAAATCTCAATGTGGATCTATATAATATATAATGATTTACCAACCTATCACCAAACAACAAAAATTTATTTTCCACTATAAAATTAATTCAGGATCCCTTAAAAATTGAGATCCTAATCCACCTCATCTACAAACCTCTTCAAGAGAATCATATTTATCTTGGTAATGATCTCACATATCTTCACATCTGGAAAAATCATATCCCTATGTTCCCAATCACTTTCCAATATTGTAGAGAAACTCTATAAATCTATGAATCATCCATAACAATCAATCAATTTCGCAATTACCTAATTATAATTCATAAACTCTTTATCCTTATTCTATATCATTATCTCAAGGATAAATTGTTCTAGGATACGGTTATTGATTTTATTTTATACCATGACTTACATCTTCTCATATTGGGCCCAAATATCCCATAGTTTATTCATAGGTCCTAAAATTATATAAATACACAAATAATATCTATAATTTTATAGTGTATCCATGTGATCCATAATCATTTAGATGTAATCAATCCAAAATTATTATACCTTGGGTCCAACCTCTCTATAAAACATTGGATGGCACTATAGATGGAACTACTTTATCATGTTGATCATACTCATTAAATCAGGAACTAGGTCTCATTCCATAAATAGTATAAAATAGGTTAATATATCATGTAATTTAACTCATCGTATTTGTTAGAATCAATGATGGTTCAACCCTATTACTTGAGGAGAATTCTCAGTGATTTCCACTGGTTTTCCAACTGGTAGATGTAGTCATTGTGTAATCTGTCAACAATTCCTAACAAATATCTAAAAAAACATAACATAGAATTTCCCACAAATTATAAAAACTGATATTACATCAGGTAAAAAAATTCCCCTACACACACTATCTAAATATTCATAACCCTTACCCAAACACCATTCCAGACCACTCATGACCCATGCGTTTTCAAACAAGGATTAATCTAACTCAAAACAAATTCACATCATATTTATTGTAGTTTTAATCATTCCACCACCATTATTAAATTACTTCAAAAATTATACAATTTTTATTAGGAGAATATTACAATATGAATAAAAAAGAACCATGATGAAACTTAAGTACCCATACCTAACCAAAACCCATTTCCCCATTTGTTTCTAGCTTGATTCATGTCATGTATATCCTTATTATACTATAATAATGAATGAATGTATGACCTCATTCGATTCCAAAACACAAATGAAATAGAAAAAATTAATAACATCAGCCTACAAGTAAATAACTCAATGTGAAATAATATCCAAATGTCATGGAAAACATCCAGAACAACATTATAGCATTGAGTACTTGGTTTATAACTCATACATAGGATAGCTACTCCCAAGGGTGAACTCATTTCAATGTTCTGACACCACTTTATCACATGTATACCTTTTCCAAATAAAAAAACACAAAAGTAACTTCTTTGATACAAACTTGTGACATCCTGACATGGGATCTACTAATCGGTGCCATGATTCGGTTCACCTCATGACCTCAAGCATGTTTACCCATACGCCAGGGGATATTGATAAGCAGTGATGATGTTATGGAAATATTAGGTGGAGGGGACTATAACTTTTTCTACAATTCATCTATAAGATAGAAAATTAGAAATAATAAAAATGGAACAAAATATAAAAATCCAGAAAAATAGAAATTTCCCAAAACATTGTACATACCCAAAACCAATAATTAAATAATCTCAGGATTTTCATATAGTTCCTAGTGTATGGTAAAACAAAAAATAATCACACATTGAAGAATCCAAAAAAAAAGAGTCTCAAAAACTGGTTATTTCCCCACATCCATTCATTCCATAATCCCCATATATACCCTCAATAATTGGTCATTTCTGTTCCCATTATCCATAACTGTAAAGTCTTCTAAGGTAGACAATGGATCCACATGTAGGTTGTAAGTAAAACTAAATAGGATATCCAAAATAGTGTCTATAATATATAAATCCTAATACAGTGCATACATACGTATAGATAAAAAGAAAACCCTAATAATAAAATTGGTTAGACCATTTAAAATATATTAGAACAATTATTTTCATTATTAGTTTAATTTTTCCCCTTTTTTATCAAACTAGGTTTGGAGAGTTCCTTTCATTTATTCCATGTGTCAATGGTTCATAGGATAGAAGTAATTTATCCTTATTCTATGAAATCAATTATAATTTCTAACTCTATGTCTGACCAACCAATCAAAGAAACAGAACACCATGTCCAAAATCCTAGGTTCTAGATAAGCAGTTTACGCCCCCAAAAAACTACTATGTAAAGGTGTGTCTCGTGGGTTATTATGTACTACCAATGGGAGTGGAGAAATTTCCCCAAATCCCACCAACCATTTTTTACATTCACAAAGGTGCATCAAAATTATACAATTAATTATAGAAAAAGAGGGGAGTACCATTTCCACTTAATTACATTTACATGGTTCCTTACATTCATTATTTTTTAAATGACAAAAAAAAGGAAATTTTATTATTTCACAAATTACATTAATTTATTACCATATCTCAGTCATTTATCTTTATGTCCAATCCCTAGTAACCAATTATCAAATCCATCCAATTTCATTCCATCAGATAATTAACTCTTCATGTTAATCGAAGCGTCCCATCTTGTTTTGTTGTTGGGTTAATCACATTTTTATATTTTTATGTTCATAAACTCGTCTATTTATCAATAAAAATCCAAATCATTCATGATAAATGTAGTTTTCCACACAATGGGTGTTTGTATCTGTAGTCTACTCATACTCAGTAGATCCCATATGGATCACATGAAATCCAAAACAACATTTGGAAACCAAAATAATCATTTACTGTCATGAGTAAAAAAACCATGTATAACAGAACCGTGATCACTACCACATAAACATTACCATCATCAACACTATGGGATATACATTCTTGACCACCTATAACAAATTTGACGATGGATACTCTATTAACCATATCCCTTGATTTTAACTAAAAAACTGTTCAATTCCCAAACATGTAATCATCCATAAAACGGTTATTTTAGGTTAATGATGTGAGGAGAACATACAGTCCAGGAATTATGTATAAAATTTTATAAAAATTAATTTTTGAGTCACTATGGTCTATCATTTTCACCTAATAACAATAAAAAATTGTCAAGAATTGAGGCCAAAACGTATACAAAGATGGAGAGAGGAAATGTTTCACCACTAAGGTTGTCTGGAAGGAATTGGGAAGAGAATAGAGAAATAATCCTTAATTTTCAAGGAAGAAAAAAATTAAAATTCCTGATTTTTAATGAGGCACACATTTTGGCTAGAGGGTTGGCCAAACCATGATCCAACCATGTGCCACCTTATTTCAAGTATGGGCCTAGGTTTCAAGGTTTATTTGGACACCGAAAGAATTAACCAAACCATTAGGGTACATGTGAAATGGTATTATGCAGTTTTACAAGGTTTGAAGGATCCACTTTTTGTGGGTTATGAACCATGCATCCTATACCTATAAGCTACACTGTTAATGTGAACATTTACTAATGATTGTGTGGAAAATGTGTTAGCAACCCAATATTGCATCATTATATAATTATTCATTCCTCGAACCATTTGAAAACCACCATTAATCTTTATAATCTAATAATACATATAAATAAAGAAAAATGACTTTTTTCTATCAAAACTAAAATGGAGCATATGTCATGAACCAACCTGTCGGGCCCTATGTCACAACTCCCCATGCCCCTCACTAATAGGCTAGTGGCAAGAGACTAGCATCGTGTAGGAATATTAAAATGATGGGTGTTACGTTTCAAATGAATCATTACTCATACACCCACAATAACCTTGATTCAATATTGGAGAGATATAGATGGTTGAAAACTTATATTCATGAAAAAATGTATCGAAAACAAAAGTACAACAAAATTACTGAAATTATTAAAGGAATAAACACACACCAACTAAAGGAAAACTATAATAGTATCAGACCTACTAAAAAAGAGGGGGTTTGTATTTGATGAAAATTCCACTGAACCCATTGGTCCATCACTAGTAAACACCTCAGTCAATCCATTTCACTATGCTACAACTTCCATGGGTCCTCCATGTACACCATCAAAATGCATGTGGTATACACAATAAAATGCACAGGGGGAAAAATACTGTGCATTGGTGAGTATAAGAATTCTTTTTATGTTCCTCAAAAACCCCAAAAATAAATAGGTGAATCTAGATGGAAATATTCTGCTCGAGCTAGACAGAGGGAACCCAATGGAGAGAGAAAATTCATCTAAAACCACCCTCATCCAAGAATGACAAGTCTTCTCAGTCCACAAGGGGTGAAAACCTAGACAGATGATAATATTACAAGGAATCCTAGACTTCATCCTGATATACTCATCTCATACTCCATGTATCATGGGATTACAACCACATTGAAAACAATAGTATTATAACCGAAATATCTACAAGTAATGAAATGCCAAGATAACAAACTCCATGAACTCATCCATCATATAATGTACCTTTCCATGTGATATAATTCATTTGTAAAAAACATACCATTCCAAATGGAACATATGTGATGATTTTTTTCATATGGAATAGCCTACTATGGATTGTACTTGTGCCCGAAAAAAGGGTCCCCATCATCGCTAACCTGAACCCTACAAAAGGCTAAAGAAACCCATGTGGAGTGGTGATCCCATCACCACAACATACAGTTGGGTGATCCCTTTTCTAGACATAGCACATACATCATCTATAATGAAATATAATGGTGGTACATGGACCTTTCCAGTGCCTTGTATTCTAGGAAGTACTATATCATTCCCAATAATCATGCATTAGTTGTGAAGGGGCTATCACTCATAATTTTACTCAATAGAAGATGGATCTCAAAATATAGTGGAGGACCAAATCCAAATCCACGTGGAGAGGGGGGATTAAAACTATGTAAATGTGGACCTACAACCTAGTATGATATGGGAGTAATTATCAAAGGGTTGAGGAAATTCACCCATGACAAGGGGAGTAACACACTTTGGCTAGACGACGCACAAATTTGAATGATATGGGATTACTAATCTACCAAATAATCTAATATGGGGGATGAATGACTTGTAATGACAGGGGAGTTCTTACCACATGGTAGAGGATCCTCTCCCTATTATGACATGGGAGTGAAATCTCCACCAAAAGAACACATATGTAGGACCCATTCATTTGAATAATAGAGGATTTCATACTCCAAGGATAAGTGATACTCTCCCTAGCCCAAGGGGGGTAACTACTCTAACTATACCACAAATATAAAATACCCAAACCCTGATATGTTGGGGCGAACTGACTCCACATATAGTGGACCCACACCCTGGTACAACATTGGACTACCTACTCTATCTGTCTAATGAATATGGTGGGACTAAACACTAATATGGAAGGGGATTGATAACTCAATCTATTCATAATATACAAGGAACCCACACCCTAATCCATTAGGTGAGTACCGACCCTATATTATATACCCATGATATAGAACTTGTTTCCACAACATGGAGAGTCCCACAACTACCAATGTAGAGAGGTAATGAAAGTGTGATCTAATGCTGAAGGGGATTAACAATCCTAACATATCTATTATGAACCAACCCAATCTCATGCAAAGGTCAAACAAGACTACACATGCATCATTCTTGAAATATGTCACCTCATATCTCATAGGATGGTGATTTCACTATCACATTCTATGTAGAAAAGCAGTCTAGATAGGATGGTTACTAGCTTGAATCCATGTATCAAATATGGACAAATGGAAGGAGGATGATCTCAACAAGATCACATGGAGTACATGACATTTAGTGTGGTCTACATAGTGTTTGAGCACACCCAAGAAACTGTCCATGTACAATTTCTACATGTTTTTCCAACCCATGTAAGAGTCCACGGTGTGTAAATGTGTTAAATGTCATGGTCCATCCCCCTGGGCCTGTTCCATGACTACCCCAATCATGTATTCTATAGGGTTGGGGTTGGAGACTTGTATAGGAAAGGCATATCCATCTAATGTGAAGGAATTTACTTGAAACATGAAAACACAAAGTGCAAAAAACAACTAGAACAACCACTAGTATAACTATTCAATGTAAAAGTGTGGACTAAAGAAGAATTTTCTAGAATACAAACCCAACTAAAATAAAAATATCACTGAATTGAAAAACAAAATGTGTGGTCATCCACAAAGGATCATACTTGATGGGTAGGAAAATCTCGTCACTATGGCTCTCTACGTCAACTGGTCCCCGCCGTGCACGATCTGGTCCAAGCTCCCAAATCTCAATCAAAGATGTATGTCATCTGCATGAGACACAACACATTGTGGAAAAAGCATGTATAGGAGTTAGTATGACAATAACCAGTAGGGACCCAAAGACCCCCCCCCCCCTTAAGTTTACCAATTATGCCACAAAGGAAAAACCACAAATCATGGTCCCAACACAAAGAACAAATAAAACCCTCAACGAAAACAAGGTTTATAACTTAATTAACTAGAATAATGACGATTTATCATAAGTCAAATTCATCTTATTCCATTTAGATGTTCCACTGCTGAACCATGAAGAAGTATCTCTGTTGACAATTGACAAAGGGTTGTAAGTCACTGATCCACACATGGTCGTAAGTCGTCAATCCACATAGTGTTGTAAGTCGCTGATCCACAACAGGATGCTCTAAGGCTGGTCTATTTCGTGTCATGCTACTGCTGATCAACACTGTGTTGTATATCATCAATCCATATAGGGTCATAAGTCGTCTATCCACACAGGGTCATAAGTCATCGATCTACACAGGGTTGTAAGTCATAGATCCACATAGGGTTATAGTTCGTTGACACCCGATGGGCCGCACTATGGCCAGTCCACACTGGGTCGTGCTATTGAGGATCCACATAGGGTCTTTTTGATGAAAATCTACAAAGGGTCGTATATTTCTTGACAGCCAACCACATGATTCTTTTACATGGTGCACATGAGTTTCTGAGAAACGTCTATTCACGATATCAGCCATACCTCAACTGCCATGATGTCCAACGAAAATGTATCTCTACGAACTGCCATGTAATCAGGTTTCCATCACAATGGACAATGCATCAATCAGATCCTTGTTCTGTATGTTATAGGCATTTTAGTGACGAGAGCTCGGTTAGATTTGAGTCTGATCCAACCTGGAAATACTCCAAAATTATCTGAAACCCATGTAGAGTATCTCAAAAGGACCTCCTTTTCTTAAGTGTTCTATCACCGTAGTAAGTTCGTGAAACGAATGTCAGGTTTAGAAGATAAGCCCCCTTTAAACAAAACTGTGCTAAAAATGGTACGAGTCTGGTCCGACCCAGTTTGGCCGACCCAACTAGGTTTGCATGGCCCAGGACAAACCGGCTAACCTTGGCCTGGTTCAAATGGGCTCAATCTGGCTGTCTAGCCCACGACCTCATCCTGCTAGCCACAGGTTCAGCCTGGCCCACCCGAAAGGGCGTGGCATGTCGTGCCGTGGAATTGGCCCGACCCGATGGATGGGTATGGTCCGCCTCCCAAAAAATACTAAGTCTTTTCGGGATCCCCAATTAGAGGTACCAGGGTGGCGCTGCTCCACCTGACTGGTCCGCATGAACCAGACAACTACAGGACTTGTGTGCATGTGTCTTCCCTCCGCTGCAACCCTCCTCCACAGTCTACCACACGCCATCAACGCTGTCCGCAATAGATGGCTTCCCCTATCCGCTATGGATCCTTCGGGCGCCACCTTCCCATTGGGTCCAATGATTGTTGGCTGCCGCATCCTCTGGTCGCCGGTACCGCTGCATAGGCGGAGCTCAGCAGGCCTCCGATGAAGCTTTGGAGGTACGTTTTCTTTTCCTATTATGCCTATGGGCCTCTCGGGATGCTTCCATCACTGTGTGGCCCCAATATTCATCTTGTCGTTGTATTTTATTGTCATCCACAAAGAACACAAACAATACCAAGATCGACAGGGTGTCCGAACCATGTTTGGCTCTGCCCGCAACCTCAGTGTTATCGTTATAACATGGGGAGAGTTCAAACATCATCAAAGAAGATAAATTCATAAAAATAATAGAAATAAAACAAGACAAACGTCTACCTTGAACAAGTTGGATGAAACTATTTCTAGGGAAGAAGGGTGCGCTTTCAAAGATGTTCGTCAGCCATCAATTGTTCCTCATTGTTTGTTGATGTATGTTTCCACTAGCATTTCGTTAGAGCATCCTCACATTGATCCCCAAAACCCATGCAATAAGATTGTTTAGTAGAGGAAAAGTAATCACCAATATTTTGTTTTAATAATTCATTTCATTAATGAACCAAAATTATTATTCCACTAATTCAGCGAACATCATGGATATGCAACCCAAGGGTCATGACAGTAAATGAATCCCATTCAAGCCTGACGTTACACAGTGGTCCGGTCATCCACCTCTCAATGGTGATAAGATAATAATATAACTCATGGAATTATTCTATAATTTTTTTAAAGTCCAAAAATTAATTTTATCAATTTACTTTTTATGAACAAAGTAAAGGTACCCTTAAGAGAATCCTGGTGTTGTGAGGCCAATAGTGTGTTCAAATTTTTAAACCAATCACTGGTTCAAACGATAGAAATTTGCACCTACATGATTACTGAATGTGCCTTAAAAAAAGTTCAAAAATCTGTTCCGGGCTATCTGGGCGAGGAAATCACTACCGTCAATTTTTGCAGACACATAATAATTCCATTTAATTAAAAAAAAAAACATTGAATTTTTGGGTCTTAACATTTTCCCCACCTTCGGGATTTTCGTCCCTGAATGCTATAAAAGAAGCTATGTAAACAAATGGGGGTAATGAGCTCGTATAAGAGCCTCCCAATCTAGGGTTCTCTTTTGGAGGTTAACATGCTGCCACCAAACTCACACTAGAGAAAATGACCCCCACAAAAGACCGATTCCTGTAAATCCTCTATCTCTATTAGGAACACCGTGAATGTCACCCCATCGTCAATGTCCAGCTCACCACTGTCGATAACGTGTGATAGATCATGCACATACCATCTCAGGTGCAACACAATGAAAACATCATGAACCTGGTGAATCCGTGGGGGCATGATCTTGGTGGTATGATAACTCTCTTACTCTGATGATGATGTTTAGAGGTCCGATGAACCTCAAATATAGCTTACCTCCCCAGCCAAATCTCCTCAATCTTCATAGGGGTGAGACCCATATGAAGACAAGACCTCCCTCCTTGAACTACAAGGGTCTCCCCCATTCTGTCATCATAAGACTTCTGTATACACTGTTTAGTCATCATCCATTCCTATATGACCTTCAAATTCTCATTTGTATCCCATACCAGCTCTGGACCCGTAAGTGATGACTCCCATGGGTCTTTCCAGCATAGTGGTGGTCTTCAAGGTCTCCCGTACAAGGCCTCCAACTATATCATACTAATGAGATGGATAATTTTTTTATGACAACTACACCATGGGAAAATGGTCTTCCCAACTACGGAAACAAAATCAAGGGTGCAATCATATAACATATCCTCAAGCATCTGTATAATCTGCTCCACCTAACCATCTGTCTTAGGGTGAATGGCAGTGCTGAAGCATAGATGAGTCCCAAATTCCTCTTGGAATCCTTTCAACATCTGTGATGTAAAATGTTTGTCCTGGTCTGAAATGATCATCGATGGAACCCCAAGAAGTTTCACTACCTCTTATACGTAGAGGCCTTTGAATCCCTTAAATGATCCCTACTCTCAGATAGGTAAGAAGTGAGAAGACATGGTGGGTCAGACAATGATCATTGAGATGGAATCATGGCCCCAAGACATACATGGTAGCCCTATCAACAATTCCACTGAGATACCATCCCATTTCCATTCTAGAACCTCTAGGGGTTATGCTATGGTAGGTGAAAGCTAATTCTCAGATTTCAGTTGCTGGAATGCGAGGCATCGTGAAACGGACTTCACCATTGATTTCATCATCTATGGCCACTAGTATTGATGCTAGAGGTCCTTGTACATATCCTTTACAACAGGATATACTTCCAAAGGGGATGTCTAGATCTCCCTCAACACCTCCTCTCATAGCATCACTCGCACCATGGTATGTCCTCTAAAAAGAATGATGTACTCCCCGCCTTTAGAAAATCCATTAGGAGTCTGTCCTGGGGATATGTAAGCACGTCATTCCTCTCATCAATGTAATCAAGATGTTACTCTCATACTTGATGAAGTAGTGGGGGAGTGACATTTATGGAATGGATGTATGATGATCCAAAATTATGCACAAAGGATAACTGCAACACGGCTAACTGCTCTGTCCCCTCAACCAGCAAATTGAAAACAGACCTCATGATGAGTGCATCTTCCACCACATTCCCCTTCCTAGGAGTTTAAACTATCTCAATTTCTTGACATGGTGGAACTCCATCCATCTTAAATGTCTCAGGTCTATGAATTTTTGTGATAAGATATACAATATAATATTTTCATCGTAGTAGATGTTAAATCATTCACTCATTAAGTAGTGCCACACCATCTTCAACGTGAATACCACTACTAATAACTATAGTTCATGGGTGGCATAGTTATTCTCTTGTTTCCTTAGCTTTAGATAGCCATAGGCAATCACCACTCGATCTTGCATCAAGACACATCCCAGTATTGTCCCTGATGTGTCGTAGTAGACTACATACCCAACGCCCTCTTCTGGTAGCCCCAATAGGGGGGCAGTCGTCAGTCTCTACCTCAGCTCCTAGATATTCTACTGGCATCTCTCTGTCCAAAAGAAATTTTTTACCTTCTTTTTCAAAGTTGAAAATGTTTCTGCTACTCTGGATATGCCAGGTACGAATCTTTGGTAGTACCTAGAAAACCCTTGGAAACTCCACACCTCAGCCACACTGATGGATGGTCCCAAGCATGCACTACCTCTATCATTGATGGATGAAATAAAACTCTAGACTATAAGATATCATGTCCCATAAAATGGGCCTCTCGTATATATTACTGGTACATCTATAGATTACCATAAATCTGGTCCTCTTAGAGTGTATTCAATACTATCTATAGAGGAGTGGTGTGATCCTCCTCTAACACTGTGTACACAAATATGTCATCAATGAAGACCACACTGAAGCGATCGAGCTAAGGCTGGAAGATCAGGTTCGCAAGTCCCATGAATATCTTCAGAGTTTTAGTAACATAGAAATGGGACACCAAGAAATCTTAGTGTTCATACCACCAAATGAAGGCTATCTTCGGTTCATCCTCATATCGTGCCATGAGTTGATGATAACCTGATCTGAGTTATATCATTGAAAACCAATGAGCTCCCTTTAGTTGATCGAGGAGATAATCTAGCCTTGAGGGTGGATACTTGTTCTTCATGGTCACTTGATTCATGCACTAGTGGTCCACACAAAGCCTTAGGATCTTATCTTCCTTCTTTAAGAAAAAATTGGAGCTGTCCATGGAGAAACACTAGTCCTTATGAACCCCTTCCCCTACAATTCCTCCTGTTGTAACCACTACTAAAGAATATCTGTTGGAGCCAACCGATATTCTGGTGTAGATATTGGTGTCATCTATAGGTATAGTTTGAGGTATAAATATACCTCTCTGTGAAGAGGTTGTCCCATAACATCATCAGGAAAGACGTCTGCATACTAGTCCACCACTATAGGATAACATGGAATTCTCTTGTCAAATGCTCTGAGGGTAAGGCTAGCCAACTGATGAGTGATCAACTACACCTTCATCCAAGAGATATCATCTTATGTTTCAATGGTTCCCTTAATTTAGGTGAAGAAAATCCTAGTCCCACCATCGCGTTCAGACCTCATTTTTCTCCTAAACGAGTCGATATGACCATGGACTTTGGTTAGCCAGTCCACACCCAAGATGACATCGTAAGGCCTCGACACTACTACTATGATATCCTAGATAAATTTATTAACTCCTAGAGTATTCTCACTCTACCGGAACCAGTGTGTAATCATCAAGTCCTCTCTCGTAAGAGTCTACAATCATAAGGATCAAGCTAATAGATCTACCAGAATCTCCAAGATCTGAACGAGATCCATGGTAATAAACTAGTTAGTGGAAGCTGTGTCTGTAATAACTGTAGCTATGGTGTAGTAGACACATATCATACCTCGAATCATCTTCAGAGCATCATGGTCAGTTGACACCGTTGTCTGATGTTGAGCTCATCCCAGTCCACCTTCTTCCTGAGGTTTGAATGGACCACCTAAAGGTGATAGTGTTAGAATCTCAAACAGTTTCCCACCGCATATTGCACGACATTCCCCTTTGCAATGCATGCCACCCTAAAGACCTCCCCACTTGAATCTATACCTCTCCATTAGTGATCCCTCGACCTTTTGTTGATCGTAGATTGGGCAGGTCGGGCAGTCGCGAGCCCTGTGACCCTACCCACTACACGAGTAGCGTAGTCTACACCTCTAATTACCACCTCTGTCCCAAGTGCTCTGAACCTCTAACCATATATCCTGGGGTCATCCAAGAGACATTTTGGCCCACTTGGTCCCCTTATTCATCCACCTATTGCCTTCTGGAGACGTTTTTTCCACAAGTGATCTCGTAGTGGATCTTTTTGTCGATGCCTTCTCATCTAGGAAGCTATCCACCAGAAATGATCGCTCTATAACTCCACCTTGAGTCAGTAGGTTGATCGATTACATCGACGCTCTAATCTCCCATCCTAGAACCTACTGAAATGTTCATGCTCTGGAGAAAGGGTCATGTACCATGTCAGTGGAGTAGAGGGAGATGTATGGGAATGTCGTTGATTACTGAGATACTATCAGAATGAACCACTATAACTGTATGAGCACATGAATAAGCATAGAGAGTAGATTCACTAGAACGAACTCCACCCTTAAGAGTATCTCGATGTCCAACCAGGTGAGGGTCGCCTCATCGTGCATCTTGAGTGTCGGGCGCCACAATATCCCTACTGTGTTCTAGAAGAGACTTGTATCTCGGTTCCCTATCTGGTCTGCTGGTGTCCCAACTACGCAGAAAACACTAGCCATAGCCTCCATCCAGTCCTCATCCACATGTTGATCCGTCTCACCTCAAAACATTGGAGGCCTCTGCTGATGGAACTCGTACATTGTTCTATGTCATTTTGAACCATCTGCTAGTGGGGGATTGTGGAAATTAATTCCATATTGGTATTTGTGTCACTGATACACAACTAAAGGTATCATCTCATTAAGAGGTCCCTGCACCGAAGCCTCTTTGCTCGGTGGTCCATCATCATGAACTCTATCTAGAATCCTAGCTAGCAGTCTAGGTGGAATAATCCTTTAATGAAACAGATGCACCATGGTAAATATGTTTATTCCAAGTGATCTTACTAAAAAGAGATGAAAACAAAAAAGAAACTAAACACACATACAATTAGTGTTTTTGTGTATCTTGTCGTAAATCAGAAGTCAGGGTCATGGGGTATTTATACGTCAGAAACTGCCCCCATCACTAGACTCCAAAAATAGGAAATCATACTCAAAACACATAACACTATTTTCCAATTGAAAATAACAGTGTGTTAGTTATTTGGTATAACCGACCCTTGGATACACCTTTGTCATGAACCATTCCCCCAGGCACGTGCCGTGACTACCCTAAGATCGTCTACCATATGATAGGAGTCAGAGACTAGAACTGAAACAGAATATCCCTAAAATAGGAAATCATTTCTTAGAAACCATTAAACAAACATACCAAGAACACAACAAGAATAAACTTGTAGTATAAATGCAGAAATTAAAATTGTGAACTGAAGAATAATGGGCCAGAATAAATATCCACATAAATGAAAAGTACAGTGGAAACTAAAAATAATTCCAGAGGACTTCCAGCAAGGATCCTACCTGAAGGGTGGGTAATGCTCATCACAATAGATCTCTACATCAACTTGTCACTACAATAAACCATATAGTCCTATCTCCCAATCCTCGATCAAAGATGTCTGTCATCTGCACAAGACACAAGAAGGTGTAGGTGAATCCCATGCAGGGTTTGGTATAACAATAACTAGTTGGGACCACGAGTCCCCCTGAAGGACCTCTAGAATTTAAAAAAGGTAAACCAAAATGTTTGATCCCTACATAGAGCACATTTAAAATAATCAGATAAACAGTAGTGCAGAAAACGTTTGTTACGTCGGTTATTTTTAATTTTTTACGTCGGTTTCTAGCCGACGTTAATACGTGTGATGTTATAAATATGGTTTTCGACGTCGGTTATTTAAAAACCGACGTCAAAAACATAAAATCGCGATTTTTATCACGTCAGTTATTTAACAGCCGACATGATAAAAGGCCTGGAAAATGGTTTATCATGTCGGTTATTAAACAACTGACGTGATAAACAGGGGCGAGGGTGGTTTATCACGTCGGTTCATATAGAACCGTCGTGATAAACATGGGTGAGGGGGGTTTATCACGTCAGTTCTATAAGAACCGACGTGATAAACCGGGGTGATCGTGGATTATCACGTCGGTTCATATAAAACTGACGTGAAAAACTGGGGGAGGGGGGTTTATCACTTCGGTGATTATATAACTGCCGTGATAAACCGGTGGGAGGCGGTTTATCACGTCAGTTATTCAATAACCGACATGATAAACCATTTTCCAGGCCGTTTATCACGCCGGTTATTCAATAACCGACGTGATAAACCATTCTCCAGGCCATTTATCACCTCGGTTATTAAATAACTGACGTGATAAACCATTCTCCAGGCCTTTTATCACATCGGTTATTAAATAAACGACGTGATAAAATATTTTCCAGGCATTTTATCACGTTGGTTATTAAATAACCGACGTGATAAACTATTTTCCAGGCATTTTATAACGTCGGTTATTTAATAACTGATGTGATAAACCAATTTTTTTTAAACAGAATGTAGTCATCTTCTCTCCACCAGAATCAACCAGAAAACAAATCAAGAAATCATACCACAAAAACAGAAGTAGATCAAAATTAAGAATGTACATAGATAACATATAAAACATACCCCATAGACAGCCCCCACCCTCATTTATACCCCATGGACAGCCCTCCCCCACCCCGTTGGAGCCCTCACCCTCATGTATACCCCCTGGATAGCCCTCCCCCACCCCATTGGAGCTCCCACCCTCATGTATACCCCTTGGACAACCCTCCCCCACCCCATTAGTGCCCCCACCACAATCCTGGACTGCCCCCCGACCCCAAGACACCCCCAAACACCCCTCGACAACCCCCACCTTCCTGAACAGCACCCCCTCACCCCCTCACCCCACTTGACAGCCCCCACCACACCCCTGGACAGCCCCAAACACCCCTGGACAACCCCCCACCCCTGGACAGCACTCCCACACCCCTATACCGCCTTCCCACACCCCTGGACATCCCTTCCACCCCTCAGGACTGTCCCCCACCCCACAGGACAACCCTCACAGACCGCTGGACACCCCCCAACCCAACTGAACACACCCCACACCCTTGGAACCCCTCCCCACAGACCCAAATCCATACCAGAAAAACCATCAAAAGTAGACCAAAATAAGAAGTATAGAAAAATTAAACATTAACTTATATAACATTCAAAACATACACTGTCAACTTCAAAAAAACTAAATCCAACCTAAACAACTACCAAATACACAATTAAAACGACAATATACAAAATTACATTATACATTAAAAACAACTAAAATTCAATCAAACCTGTAAAATAATTTGACCACTCCACTTGTATGTGTTTGATGTCTTCAGCAGTATAGGGTTGAGGGTCATCAAAAAGCTACAAATGAAAAATAAGATAGTTAACGTGTATAATGAATAAATCAAATTGAAATATTATGGAAAAGATTAAGAGGAAATCGTACCAGGTTAAAATTTACAACTGTCCCAGTTGTTATTATTTCAAACATAAATCTTAACATATAATATCCGCATTTGATGATGCCTTGTTGTTCATGAAAATTTTGTTTGAATGAGTGTAAATTCAATATATTATTTTTAAGTAATAAATCAAAAAGTACAAATTATAAATAGAAATTTACCTTCGCATTTACATATTTGATCTTTTCATTTCTTTTATTTGTGTTTTTTTGAAAGTGAACCCATGCACTGTTAGAAAATAATACGAATGGGGTAAATTTAAAATTCATTATAATATATAAAACTATTGAGAAATTGAAACTTACTTTTCCAATATATTCTTAAAACCTTCCCGCACATCACCATGAACAGAGGATATCCAATAAAGAGCTTTCTCCCTTGGGAAAAAAATCCCTAACATCCAATGATCACTGATAAAAGTAAATTTAATGTTAGTGGTTTTTTATGTTAAAAGATAATTAACTCTTTGAGGGAAATGTGATTCATACCTCTCACAAAAAGGCATCATCCATCATTGTGTGATTATATTCTTTTCAAATCTTTCAGCAATATAAACCATTCTTTGTTCCTCATTTAATGCACATGCTTCAAGGGAAATCAATTGTGGGTCCATGAATCCATATACTTCTGTCAGCTCATTCCTCTCACAAATTTTATAAAGATACCTAATACAAAACATACATAAGTATACATTTTTAATAAATATAATGCAATGAAAAGGTGTTAAGACTTACATGGAAAAAAATTTCACCACGTTGATGCCCAACTTATCTCCAGTAACAAGCTCCATGATATCAGTTTTTGTAATCCCCACACTTAATTCACGTCCACAAACATCAGATTCCATTGGAAACTTAAAAAAACCCAACAACAAATGTGAATATCTTGAAAATCTGTCAAGACCACTGGAATCTGTATCTGATGTCATAGCATGTTGTTCTTGTTGTTGTCTATACAATATTTCTTTACTTTTGAAGTATTCCTGTGAATTTTTTTTGAAAAATATAGTAGTTTTCAAATGATAAAAAAACTTTAATAAAAAAATAAAATAAAAGATATAACATTCATACCTCTATGGTAATGAGTTGAAGAAGTCTGGATGGCCAAACTAAAAAATGGCTGATACTATGTCCAACTGTCGCCACATCATTTGTAGGTATTGGTACCCTAGCTGATCTATCTATAATATCCCGTACAGTGACCCTCTGATTCTATACCTCTAATTGTTGATGATGAACTGTATCTCCTATACAATATACCAACCCGTATGCTACTATATGATGTTGAGAATCTTCAACATACAACTCGCAATATGTAGGAAGCTGCGGCGGAGGCGTAGGATAAAAAATGGGGTATGCAGGCTGAGGTGGGAGAGTGGGAGCTACTGGCGAAGGTGGAGGATAAATAATGGGGTCTGCAAGGGGAGGAGGAGGAGTGGGAACTGCAGTCTGAAATTGTCTTTTCATTTCTGCAAATATAGACTGCACCGACTCTCTAATCTTGTCCTCCATCGTCGCATTAATATTTTGAACTTCAGCCTCCAAGGATTGTATTTTTTTTTATAAACCCCTTCAATGTTAGAAGTTGAAGAACGTGGAAACACTTTTCTTACCAATACACATGCCAGTTGTCCTCTTACACGACCAGGATGTTTGGGCCTTCCCAATGCTGCAAATAAAATATCTTCCCTCCCAGTAGCTATAAATGTCCCCTCTGAACTCTTCTCTTCAAGAGAGTCATGTATTAATTAATTGAACATTTCTGTAATGATTGAAACTTATATGAAGAAAAAAAGTTAACTTAAATAAATTAAATAGATATCTTATAATCCTCTCAGCTACGATTCTCTATTCGTCTGAAAGATATTTCCGTTTTTTCCCTTGCGAGATATCTTCTATTTTTCATGTCTAGATGGAGGGGATGGAGGGGCCACCTCTCCAGAGCTTGAAGACTCAGCTCTTAGTTGTTGAAATTTTTCCGCCATCATTTTTTCTTCCAATAATGCATACCCTCCCCGAGATAAACTATGAGGGTATACATTTTTAAATTGGATCTTCTGATGAGCTTTCCTTGTTTGCTGCAATTTAAGAATAAGAAATCATTAAAAAAACATTAATAAAATCATTTATATAAGAAAGTTTATAAAAGTTTACATTGCCCTTACCAGAAATGACTCTTTTTTTCTACTTTCAAAAAACGTTCTCCATGTGTCTTCATCTATAAAAGGATATATACGACATGGATTGTCATGACTCCTATGACCATAAATGAAATCAGATGCGATGGTTGATTTGAAATCCCTCCATCTCCTGGCAGCCAATGATAAGCATTTCTTCCTGACTCCTCCAGTGTCAGGAATATCAAATTTCATCTGGTAAAGAAGAGGTTAAACATATTATATATACTAGAATCATTAAAAGAATGGTCAAACAATGACGAAAGATCTTACCAAAATCGTCTCCCACAACTGAGAGATAATCTCTTTATCCACACCTCTCTAATAATCATACAGAATGCTTACTTTGTTCTTAGCCTGAGTTGCAACAAAACTCTTAAAATCTTTGGCTTTCAGACCTATAGGAATATCATCATCATTAAACTCAACGACTATCCTCTGATCTTGCGTACGGGAAAGGGATAATTTTGGTAAATGTGTGCACCCATGTTTACCAACCTTTGAACTCTTTGTCGTAATAGGAGCATGTGAATGTTCATCCCCAGAGGTATGACCGGCAATATGCTCCTCTCCAGAAACATGTGGTTGATCATCTGAATGATCTGTCATTATCCTTCAAATAAAAAAAAAACAAACATCAGTTCACAAATATTCAAATTCAAATATTTTAATACTATTGTAATCAGAAAATAGAAAAGTGTACTAAGTTACATAATAGTAAACATTGGTAATATGGTAAGCATGTTAAACAATGGTAAAGATGGAAAAGATGATCAAGATGGTCAAGATGGTAAAAATGGTAAAAATGGTAAACTTGGTAAAACATTGTAACCATGGTAATGTAATTGTCAGTGAACAAAAATAAGCATTTTAAAATTCATGTAATGTTTATAAACATGATAAAGTAAACTAAACAAACTTAAAACAAACAAAAACATATAATTATTTTATTTTAAAACATGTTTTAATAAATAAAAAACATACAATATCTAACATTTATGGAAAAAATAAATGTAAACATGAAATAAACATATGTTACCTGTAATTTTAGAAATGTACAAATGGATTGTTTTCCCAAATTCCTTCGTTGTGATCGTTCCTTATGGCACAAACTATGTCTTCAACATGATCATCATTATGTTCTGTTAATATTTCCATGGAAGTAGGGATCTCACATAAATCAGCATATTCATCATGTTCATCCTCACCAACATATTATTTTTTCCCTTGTAAAACAACAGCCCACTGCATATCTGATTGATCTACTACATAGAAAATTTGTTTTGCATGTGTTTCAATTATAAAAGAATCAGTTGTGTCTTCCAATCTATTCAGATTTACAAGTGTCATTCCAAATTCATCATGTCTGACACTATTGTTACCATTAAACCATTTACAGTTAAAAACGAGAACTTTAATTTTAAAGTAATCAACCTCCCATATGTCTTCAACCACTTCATAATATGAACTTGATGTAGAAATTGGGTTTTTGACCTTAGCATTCGAAAAATTCATTGCTTCTGCAAACACCAATACACCACTATTCTGAACTGCACTTCTGTTTTCCTGAGCTTTTGTATGAAATGTATAACCATTAATGTCATAACCGGACCATGTTATCACATTTATACATGGACCACCCACTATCCATTTTAATGTCTCTGATACATCTGATCTACCAAGCAAAGTCTTTTTATTCCATGACAAAAAAAATTGTTGTGCTCATTCAAAATCCACATTTCTTTATTCTTTGGATGAAATTGTATCAACTCATTAATATGCAATGTGATATACGGTTGAGCATCAACTATGTTATTCAAGATGTATGATTCTAACTTCTTCATCTGTTCAGCTAACAATGATTTAACTTTCAAGCCGCGAATCTATTTTCCCTCATTATTAACTCATTCATTGAGAGATGGAGGCAATCCTATGTGTTGCGCCACAGCCAAGTAGCTCGTACAAAACTCTTCTACCTCCTCAGAAATATACTTTTCGATAATGGTGGGTTCAGGTCGATATAGATTTTTAACATACCCCTTTAATATTTTCATATACCTTTCAAAAGGATACATCTAACGAAGATATACAGGTCCACAAAGCTTTATTTCTCGAACCAGAGGAGTCATTAAATGCACCATTATATCAAAAAAAAGTTGGAGGAAAATACATTTCCAATTGACAAAGTATAAAAATTGCATCCTTTTCCAAAATGTTCAAAGCATTCACATCAATCGCCTTGTTACAAATTGAATTGAAAAAATAACACAACTTCATTATAGTCTTTCTGACATGAATGGGTAATATTCCATGCAATGAAACTGGTAGAATTTTTTGCATCATGACGTGACAATAATGTGATTTCATACATATCAACTTCAAGTCCTTCAATGAGACAAAGTTTTTTACATTATAAGTATAACCTTGAGTCACTTTGGTATCATGAAGACACTGACAGAAGCTAATTTTTTCCCTCTTCGATAATGTATGACAAGCCGGGGGGAAAAATGTTCGTCTTCCTTTAGGAGTGGGAGCTAACTCTAAACATATTCCCATTGATAGTAAGTCTAATCTTTCATTCAACCCATCTTTAGTATTTCCTTTAATATCTAACTATGTTCCAATCAAATAATCACAAATATTCTTCTCCACATGCATGACATAAATATTATGTTTAACTTCATGATACCTCCAATATGGTAGCTCAAAAAAAATTGCCCTCTTCTTCCAAATATTTCGATCATTACCAGATTTCTGTGTCTTTCCCAAAGTCACGTCAAGGTTTTTCACCCTCTCAAAATACGTATCAGGGGATAAAGGTTTTGGAGTAGTATCAATTTCTTGTGAGCCATTGAATTCCTTTTTTAGACTTCTATAAGGGTGTTCCATAGTCAAAAACCTTCGAGGACCCATGTACACTATTTTCCTCCCATGATGCAATTGACAATATGACGTCTGTTGTTCGCAAATTGGACATGCTTTATGCCCTTTAACACTGTATCCAGACAAATTTCCATATGGTGGGAAGTCATTTATAGTGAACAGAAGCACTGCATGCAGTTGAAAATATTCCATTTTATAAGAATCATACACCCTAATACCATCATCCCATAACAGTTTCAAATCATCAATCAACGGTGATAAGTAAAGATCAATATCATTACCGGGTTGCTTTGGACCAGAGATCATTGCACTCAACATGAAATATTTGCGCTTCATACAAACATCAGGAGAGAGGTTGTAAATTACCAATAAAACAGGCCATGAACTATGTATGCTACTGAGTGTTCGGTATGGATTCATTCCATCTGTGCACAACCCTAGTCCGAGAATTCTAATTTCATTTCCAAATGTAGAATACTGCGCATCAATTTTCTTCCATCATGGACAATCAGCTGGATGTCATATTTTTCCATCACATACCCACTCTTCAGCATGCCATCTTAACCTTTTTTCATCATGTGAATTAGCAAATAATCATTTGAAACGATTAATTATAGGAAGATACCAAAATAACTTTGAAGGGAGCTTTGTAATCTCTACATCAGCCTGTGATTTTTATTTCACCTTATACAGTGATGTCCCACATTTAGGAAACTCTGACAGAAATTCATATTCCTTCCTATATATAATGCAGTCATTCGGACAGGAATGTATTTTCTTGTATCCCAATCCCATCGGGCATAATATTTTCTTGGCTTTGTAATGTGAATCTGGAAGATCGTTATCTTGTGGAAGAATGTCTTCCATCAATTGTAGAAGCTCTGTAAAACTTCTGTCACTCCATCCATGCTTCTCCTTCAGGTTAATCAATCTTAACACCGCCGACAAAACCATAAAATCTATACAACCAGGATATAATGGTTTTTCAGCATCACCATATAGACGCGCAACGGTCGGTTCTATCTCAATTTGTTCTGCTACAATATCGTGAATCATTTCTTCAATTCCAACAAAGTTACCATCTTGCAAAACATCATCATTAGTGAAATTCCATCCAGTTTCACCATCCCAAATCCATGGGCTGTAACTCGGATTAAAACCATGACAAATCAGATGATCTTTTATCTCTCTACTTTTCAACTTCTTCATATTCAAACATTTCAGGCATGGACAGAAAAAAATGTCACTACTTGGAAAATTTCGTTTTGGAAATTCCAAAAAGGCATCAACACCTTCCTCAAATTCATTTCTCATTCGATGTGCCGTAATCCAACTTCGACTCACTATTACCTATAACAAATATCATCAAAAAATCTATATTTTTAAGATAATACAAATATATGTTTATATGAAAAAATCGTAATTTGTATGTAAAAAAATTTAATAAATAAAACAAATCTATATGTGTTTAAAAAAAATAATCTTGAATATTATTTTTAAAACAAAATATAGTTAGATATAACAGTTCTAAATTTCATTGAATCAAAGAAAACCATGACGCCTACATAGTTTAATATTGATTGCGGTTTTTATGTTTTAATATATTAGATAAACTACCTATTTAACATGTTATTAATGGTTTCTGCAGACCCTAAATCCATTTGGTAAATATTTTCACACAATTATAAAAATAAATGGAAGTGTTTTTGGGAGGAATATGTTCAATCATTTGATTTTGATGTCCCACATTCTATAACAAAAGGCAATGTGGATACTAAAGCCCTTAGTTTGGTTTTTTATTCTCAAAGGGTTTGTGATGAAAAAGAAGAGTATAAGTTGATGTATATGATAAATAAAATACAACTATATTTTATTTATGGTTATGATAGAATGAATTCATACCCTATTATTTAGGATCTGCTCCCACCAAAAGTAACCCTCCTCAGTTCGAAATGAATAAATTTAGATAATTATGCATGAATTCATACATTTATTGTTGTACATAAACCAAAAAACGATTATTAGTACTAAAAAGTAAAACTAGGATGAAACAATAAACTCTATATACTCATGAAAGCTACTCCACAACACTTCCATGCTACTAACATCTATAAAAAACTACAAATTGATTTTAAAAACCAAAAAAAGTGTTTATATTGATGTATGGTGGGCATAACATGTATACATAGTAAGATCCTCCCTAAAACATCTCCAGAAAATGTTGAGGAAGCACACTAAATCCCTATGAAAAAAGGAATCTAAATCATAACCTAAACAAGGAAAAAGAGTTTCATATACTCACTATGGATCACTCACAAAATAATTCATATAAATAAACCTTTTCGTATAAAAAATTATATATATATATATATATATATTAAAATTAATGTTCTCGGATACCACTTCTCCACTAGTTTTCCTCTCACACCCCAATGCGCTACTCCACAACACTTCCATGATACAAACATCTATAAAAAAATAAAAATTTATTTTAAAAACCAAAAAAATTGTTTATATTTATGTATGGTGGGCATAACATGTATACATAGTAAGATCCTCCCTAAAAAATCTCATGAAAATGTCGAGGAAGCACACTAAAGCACTATGAAAAAAGTAATCTAAATCATCACCTAAACATGGAAAAATAGTTTCATATACTCACTATGGATCACTCACAAAATAATTCATATAAATAAACCTTTTCATATAAATATATATATATATATATATATTAAAATTAAGGTTCTCGAATACCACTTCTCCACTAGTTTTCCTCTCACAACCCAATGCTAATGTCATGGTCTCACCCCGCCCATAAATCATCCTACACCATGTGAAATTGTATCTCATCCATCAATGAATCATATGTATCTTAGATTATCTCATAACCATCTTATCAAAATAGTAATGAGGTGCATACTTGGAAACTAATGCATCTTGTTTACATTAAATGTACAAAAATCGCAAAACATAATTATAGAATATCCGTGAAAAAAAATGAACGAAATAAATTTGTTGAAGGCTTACTTGAATGTTGCGAGTTGAGATGATAGATCCGAGAGGTGTGAAGAAGATAAATAGTGAAGCCAAAATGTGTTTAACGTAGGTCGATCGACGAGCCAATTAGGGTTTACCGCGTGAGAGAGACTGGCCAGCGGACTGTCAATCAAAAAATCATAAATGACAGTCCACTGGGCTTTAATTTCTTTGAATGTTTGATAACGGCGGTTATATAATAACCAAGGTTATGAACTATTTTTTAAATTTATAACTTCGGTTATTTTAAAACCGATGTAAACAAGCTCCCGCGCTTTCGTTTTTTACATCGGTTATTTTATAACCGACGTAAAAAACGAGAGATCTCCGGGTTTTTTACGTCGGTTATAAAATAACCGACGTAACCCCCCCCCCCCGTGCTTTGGTTTTTTAGGTCGATTATTTTATAACCGATGTAAAAAACGCGTAGATATCTCATTTTTTATGTCGGTTATAAGATAATCGACGTAAAAAACCAATGCGCGGGGGGTTTTTTATGTCAGTTATTTGGAAACCGACGTAAAAAACCCATAGAAATCTCATTTTTTACGTCAGTTATTTTATAACCGACGTTAAAAACCCCCCGCGCATAGGTTTTTTATGTCGGTTATAAGATAACCGACGTAAAAACCCAACACCCGCGATTTTTAACGTCGATTATTAAAATAACCGAGGTTAAAATTCTACTCGCCGCATTTTTACGTCGGTTATATATAACCGACGTAAGAAATGGAGACGTAAAAAATGTTTCCTGCACTAGTGAAAATCATATATATAACATAAATAAAATGAATGATGATGATTGGTCATAAATATAATTCATCATATTCAATTTAGATGTTCCAGTACTGAACCACAATGAATTTTCTCTATCAACGATCCACAAAGGTTCTTATGTCACTAATGCACACAGGGTCGTATGTTGTCGATCCACATAGGGTCATATGTCACTGATCTACAATAGGTAGCTCCCGATATGGTCCTCATCGATTATCGCTACTAATGATCGTCATATGTTCGTAAGTCAACAATCTAAAAAGGGTCATATGTTATCGATCCACAAAGGTTTATAAGTCATTGATCCACACATGGTCATAATTCCTCGATCCACATAGGGTCAAATTTCACTGATCCATGATGGGTTTTTCAATGACTAGTACACATCAGTTTTCGTTAATGTTTATCCACACATGGTCATTTTGAAGCTGATCCACAATGGGTCATATGTTTTATTACATCCATCCATAGGATTCTCGTACATGGTGCACATGAGTTTCTGAAAAAAATCTCTTCAATATATTGATCATACCTCATCTTCTCTATAGTCCCATGATAATGTATCTCAACGAACTGCCATGTCACAAGGGTTCCAATGCAACAGACGATGCCACAATCAGACGACTGGTTTATATGTTATAGGAATTTTAGTGTTGAGGGACTGGTTATATTGGAGTCCAATCCAACCCGGCCATACTCCAAAATTTTCAAAATCCCATGTGGATTATCTCAAAAGAACCACCACTTCCTAATGGTTCCAACACCATAAAAATTTTGTCAAATAGAAATTTGGTTTAGATGATAAGACCCTTTAAGCGAAACTTGGCTAAAAAAGGTATGGGTCCCATCTGACCCTGTCGGACCAACCCAACCCGGTCCAAACTAGCTGGGCTCAGCACATTTCAGCTGGGCCCAATTCGGCCTTCGGGGCTGCGGGGTCAGCCCTACTTGGTGACGCCATCCGAGCCACAGAACATGCCCATATCGTTGGATGGGCATGACCCTCCAGTTGGGTGTTTTATACCTCCCTGAATAGACTATGTCTATTCCGGCTCCCCAATTAGCAGCACCAGGGTGGTGCTACTCCACCTGACTTGTCAACGTGGAACAGTAAACTGTGCGACCCACGATCATAGTTCGACCCTCCACCGTGGCTCGGAGCCGCATCCCTCCTCCGCAAGGTGATGCCCTCCATCAACATGGTTAGAAAAGGCTGTCCGCCCTTTTCTGCAGTGGTTCCATTGTGCACCGATGTCTCCTTGATTCTACTGAGAGTTGGCTACCACATCTTCTATTCACTGGAAGCTTTGAACCGACGGAGCTTATGCATGCCTTCATTGAAGCTCTGAATGTCTGTTTTCATTTCTGAATGCACCTTCAGGCCTCCCGGGATGCTTCCATCACTACCTGGCTATCGGTTTTTTCTTGCCTCTGTATTGGTCGGTCATCCAAGAAGAACACATTCAATACCAAGATCAGCGAAGGGTATTGGCCAGGATGTGTTCATCCCGCACCCTCCGCGTTAGAGTTATAAAAGGTGGAGAGTTCAATCATAATCAAGAGAAGATGAATTGATTAATCTCTTAGATATAAAACTAGAAAAACCCATACATTGAACTCATTGGATGGAATTGTAGATAAGGATGAAGGGTCCCCATTCGATGATGTTTTTCGGCATTCCTCCGTTCAACATTCTTCTATGGTTTAGGTTTTCTCTAGTGATTCGTCAGATTTTCCTCACATCGATCCCCAAAACCCATGCCATAGGTTTTTTTAAATAGAAGAATAGAAACCACACACATTGCATTTTTTTAATTTGGTTCATTAATAAAATGTATTTAATATTCCCTTAATTCATCAATCTTTGTAGTTACGTAACCCATAGGTCATTCCATTAGATGACTCCCATTCAAGCTTGATGTTACTAGGTTTTCCCTCCATATGCCTCTAATCAGTGAGAAGATAATAAAATAATTCATGGAGTTATTTTTTTTGTAATGTCCACAAAAATAACTGTTTTTCCCAAATTTTTCTAAATCAAAGTTATGCATCCCTTAAGTGAATCCCATTCTTTCAATTACAATAATGTCCTCAGATTTTTTATCTGTGCACCAGTTCAAATGTTAAAAATTTGCGCCAACACATTTACTGAACGTACCTTAAAAAAATTAAGAAATGTATTTCTTCATCTCTGGGACATGGAATTATGTTCCGTTAATTTTCACAGACATATAATAATTCCTTTTATTAAAAAACATTATATGGAATTTTGGGGCCTTCACAGTACATGATGTCCCCTACTCCACTTGACCCCTCTCTATGTTCCAATTCCACACGACATAGCCAACCATATCCCTTACATGCAGTTCATCCCATACAACACATCATATTTGATCTAAATATTCACCTGAACATGTGGATTGTTGATGCTCGTGTACCTAACCCCATTATTGTGTACATTGGCCATGTGGTTGGTCAAGACCATGTTGTTTTCACCAGTATTACCAAAACCATGTCCCATGGTCAATTAGATTTGGGTCTATACATGATGCGTAGTCCCCAATGATAAAATTACCCAAAAAATAAGGACTACATTCCGTGTTTCACATGACTACACATCATGTAGATGTCATTTCTAGTTGGGAATCAACTGTAAAATTCATCTGCTTCTCCCTGGTTTTTGAAAAAACACTCAAATATACATAGGAGGGATATATAAAAATTGTATTTGAGATATAGAACCATGAAACAATTATTAATGGACTGTATCATGAACCAAACCCAAATATACTTACATAGAGGGTGAAACATTGATGTTTTTGTTTAGAAATCATTCATGGTTCATTCTACATGTCAATTTGATGATTATCTACCTCAGCATCGGAGATTGGATGCTCCTCATTTCATTAATTCATCATCATTTCATCATCACCAATGGTAGTAGAGGGGAGGATTAAGGTTTATTCTCTCATTTTTGTAGTGTAATACAAACATGAGTGGGATTGGGTTAGTATAAGCAATTTATTAAATGAAAGGATATTAATTAATCCCCCCTCATAGAGCCCGACCCACTTTACTCAGAACAAAACTCTTGGAATGGAAAACATTATTTCCAATCTAGGTCCCAATATTATGGAACCAATTGTGGCCTGATATTTATTAGTAAAGACACATCATAGTTGTTATCCCATGATTTATGAGAAACTATATGCATGTTATGAAATATAATATATATTTTTAATCTCCCGGAATTTAGGCTCGTTGGGCCCCAGATTCCCATGCAGACTCAATGCCTAGATTCAAATCTTTTTGATATATTAAAATTACATAAAGGTAAAACCCCAATCAATTTCAATATCCCCACCTTTAAATATTTTTTCCCAAATTAGTAAAGGACTTAGAACTAGGGGAAAAAATAAGATCTCAACTAAAATTCCCTTGCCCACGAGCTTACTAGGGATTCACATGCTGCTTCCAAAAACACACTAACAATAAATACCAATGTCACACCACTCTTATATCCAGATCCAATCAGGTCAACATCCTCCTAAAAGAGGGCATATGTATCCTTAGTTTTGACAGGTTTATAGACACCAACCACCATAGTCCATTTGTATTTGTATGGTCTAGAGGTACACCACCTTGAAAACTGATGTAGAAGACCAAATAACCTTGCATTTCACATCCACTTCTAAATGAATTTCACCACACTTTTCCTTGTGTCTTATATTTAGGGTTGTAGTAGAACAGGTGAGGGTAACCCAAAAAAAATGGATTCCCAAGTGTAAACATAGGGCCTTACCAGGCCCTCTGTCTGTAGACCTACAACTCAAGAACAAATTCCAATAAATAATCTCTTCCATATCCACTTGTGGAATCCCAACTGAATATTGATACTAGGTAACCAATCCAAACTAGATAAATTAATGAATGGTGGTCTATTTGATGAAGAACCTTCCAATATATTACACATATTAATGAATAAATAATTTTAAATATCTAGAAATTTGGAATTGATAGAAATTTACAGATCATTAAAGAACAACTACAATCACAGTTGACTAAGTTCATAATAGAGTCTTAATAGGTTTATCAACATCTCTGATACCAACTTTTGGTTGAAGAAAAATACTCAAGAGGTGGTACTGTAGCAGGCACTGTAGCAGTACTGTAGAGGGAACTGTAGCAGTAGTGTAGAGGGCACTGTTTGGCACTGTAGCAGCCAGAGATATTCCCCCGTTTGGGCCTTCGGGCACCAGATTTGGTCGTCAAGACCTTCATTAGCCTTCGGGCACCCAGGCCTTCGGGTCAGTTGGGGCTTCGGGCTATCGTAATGGCCTTCGAACCACCTGTAGATACAAACCAGACCAAACTACAAGGAAGAAGCTCTACAAGGAGGATGATCAAAGGAGCTTTCACCACAGAAAGAGCTAAACGGATTGCAATAATGAATGGGTATAACACCTGCCATCGGGACAAGCCTGTGCAAGAATGGGAATGCCTATCCAAATAGCCATGCGGAGGTGAAGAGCTAATTTCAAGGTGAAGATGCTGGGGAGGACCAGTTCCAAGTTGTTAGTCAGTGTTGCATGTAATGTTTGTGCCTATGGGCAATGGTTCCTCTATGGCCTACGAGCATGTAATAGGGTTCCACCTCATCCCATGAAAGGCGGATTATCAAAATCAATAAAAAATGAAGGCCTTCGGGCCATTGGGGGAGGGAGGGGGTAATTAAGTATATATAAATGTTTCTATTTAAAAAATATGTTAAATGGTTCCCCAATAAAATTATTATTGCCATAGATAATCAAAGTAATACATTTATGAAAGTTTGACCGTTTAAATAAATTCATAGAAGATTAATTTATTATCAATTATCTTAATATCAATAATTAACCTTAGTTTTGAAGCTATTATAATAGGGAAAAAAATTTAAATTCTTTTCAATATTAACTATCTAAGTTAATTTAGTGATTTATTAAATGTACATTAAATCAATGAAAAAAATAAATTATACAATATAATGGATATAAAACAAGTTGTTCAGTCTCAAGAAGTGACCAAATCCACTAAACATGGGGATCAACATCAACCAAGTATTTTATATTAATAAATTTGATCCACCCATGGATTGAGGTTGAACAACAGTACACTGAACAGTCCAGGTACATAACCTATTCCATAGTTCTTCATGGGTATGAAATATCAGGTATCACATGGACCTCTTCCACACTTATCTGTAGAAATAAACAACAGTAAATAGATATGATAGGAAGGATATCTTGTATTCTCTAGTTTAATGATGGATATAGTGTGTGTTTTTATACAGACACACATACAGAACTCAAAAGCTAAAAACAGAACTCAAGAGATAAACAATGATGAGATAACTTTAGAAGTTCTCTGAGTGTTAATCTATGTACATCTAGACATCTATGATAATGAAGATGTAGGAACTAAGACCTTTTATAGAAAACAGAGTGTCAATAGTTAGTTGGATCCATCCTATGTTCTTCATGGTGTTATAGTGAAAAGATGTCCTTGATTTTAATACATGGTTTGCAAATTTTGGTTTCAATTATGGCTTTGTGTGTTCTTCAGAAAATGATGAGTGGCATGAGTTGGTTATTTTTTCAACAATGCTCGTGTTTCTTTGTTATCGCACAATATGTTTCCGGGATGCGATTCTATTTTATTCTTGATATACATATGTTTTAAGAGACATGTAGAACATATTCTATACCTCGTACATCGTACTATCATGGGACATGTATACAATGAAATATGAATTATGTCATTGCATTTAAAATACTCAAATATTACCATTGGAGATTAAATTGAAAAGAAAAATATAGAATAAATAATGGTGTCACGGTTTGTCTGGAAACAGTTTCACTTGGAAGCAGTATCTCCCTAAAACGGTGTCTAGTTATTTTCCATTATGCAGTGAGATATTTATAATGGAATGGTTGTATAGAGATCTAGAATCGGTAGTACAGATATAGTGTAAGGATCACAATGTCTGTTTGTTTTCCAAACAAGAAACTGTTACCGGACACGGTATCGAGTTCATGGTGTCGGGGTCATAGTGTCTGGTCACGGTATCTAGTCACGGCGTCAGGGTCACGGTGTCTGGTCATGGTGTCTGGGTCACGGTGTCCAGTCATAGTGTCTGGTTCCTTTGACATAAAAAAAGAACTACTGATAGACTCACAGTTTCTCATATTTATCCAAATAGCTAGATACAAACATAAACTGTAATATCCAAAAAATGAATTAGACTTAATCGTTTATCATGGAAATAAGTTATGTTAAAAACTAAAAATAGGTTACAATAATTATTTTTGTCATAATGAAACCAACTATCTATACTCTTGATTTGAGATGGGTTAAAAAATATTAACATGACTTTACTGAAGTATATGATTTTTTATCATTAAAACATGGTTAACACATGAGTAGTCCAAAATGAATTATAATAACCAATATTATCTTTCTTCAATTCATTTTTTCCTTGAAAAAAAGGATCATGTATGTCTCTATAAATAGATAGAGTCCACTAAGTATTTTGATTAATATATATTTCCTAGAAAAGGGACTATAATATTATGGTTACAAGTATGAATCCAATATAAAAATATAGAAATATATTTCTAACCAATATGCTAGATCGATCATCATAACCACCCAGCAGAAACTAGAGTCCACCTTACTGGAATGGAAACCACAATTAAAATCAACCCTATATATAACCTGATAGTCACATGAATATGATAATACCATCATTCTTATTTCTAAAATGCAATGAATCCATTCAATGTTTTCTCAAAATTCATCTATACAACTTATGTGTAAGACCATATAAATAATATTCTAGTGGTTCCCCAATATACATTTCTTTTACAGTCCTATGTGGGAGTTGTATATCCCTCCATGGTAAATCCTGTAACAATTCATTCAAAATTTTATATCTCTCATACCTATATTAGATTACTTCTAAATAAATCCTTTTTGTTAAAAATGATATTTAAATATGATTATGTGATGCACTTGAACATCTACCATCTATTATTTCTCAAAATTAACATGACTCATATTGACTTAGAAATAAGTGATAATTTTTACATTATTTTTTTTCAACATAAATCATTGTTGGACCTTATATTTAATGTAATTCCAAGAAACCATGTTTCCATTACTGAAGGATAATATCCCCCATAATATTTTCATTCTTTGTAATATATTACCAATTAATATTTTCATCATATCCCCATATTATTAATCCCCACATGAATCACTTTTTTCAATCCTTTCAAGAATCATCTATCCATATAACATAATGTTAATGAATGTGGAAAAAATACTATTTAGATGAAATTAAACTACATGATGACATCTTTACTACATGATTTCAAAAATGTATGATACAACCACGAAAAGAGTCATTAAATAGTGTAATCCTTACTATATAGTTTTTTATTACTCTTTGTATGGGATAAAAATGATGCCTCTATATGGTTCATGTCCAACGTCATAAATCTTTTATTTTCGGACACTATGATTTTATCCAAAATATATCATTACTCTATAATTATATATTCTGATTAATATCATACCCTAAATTATAAGGTTATACTCCATCAGATTCTTGTCACATTACTCTAATTGGTTAATTTTCATAGAGAATCCTATTTTCAATGGGCATTATTCTCATGCGACCAACTAATCCTTGTTGGCCCTAAATCCCATTAATGTATAAAATAAAGGTCCTATCATTAGTATGTACCACCTCATCCATTACTAATAATGATTTCCAGATTCATCCTTACCAAATGATAATAAAATTCATGGAATGTCCTTGTCACAGGAGAAAAAAATGTACTACATGACAAATTAAGTTGAAAAAAATATATAAGGTTTTTGAATCCTTTGACAAGGATGTGTTGGAGGACCCTTTGTGATCCTCGTCATGATACCAAAAATATCCACCACCATCCTAGATATTCATAAACACCGACAAGTCCAACATTATGGCTGTAAAACACAATGACTATTAAAATAGAATCACTATGTTATAAGATGATGAAATTAGAGAACCTATGAGATACATAGATGGATCCATATATTTAGAAAACCAAATAAATAAAGATGTTTCCATTGATAGGATACCTAAAATATGTGGATAAATTCACATTATCATACAATGATAATCAATTACTAGTTTTTGAGTAACCACCCCCATGTCAATATTAGAGAGAGAATCAAGAACATGAATTAAAACTATAATAGAGACAATGATTTTGAAAAAACTCCCCCAATGCAGCCTTATGAGATCTAATATCCATTCATTCCAATTGAGTATTATTAACTTCAATTAGTAAGGGACACCAATCGTCACTTGAATTTGGAAGGATTCATATATCTTTTCATAGATGTGGGAGTTACATCATGTTCATGGTTTTATGGACACACGCTATTAGAAAAAATCTATCAAAGGTTTAATAACAATGTGTTAATATTAAATTAATATACACAATCTACCAAAACCTGGCATGGCATCCCCCCACCCCCACAACGAATAAAAAAGAAGGGGGGTCTTGATCACTAATTCTATGCTATTTAAGGTAATTTTAAATATACTTGACATTCATTTCAAAATAAATCTATTTTAATTATTTTAGTGTGATTTTTTCCTATATCTTTTAAAATATTAAATAAATTTTAAAAACAATATTCCATTTTACAATTTTTTATGTACATCTTTTCCATAATTTATAACCATTTTTTATAATGATGCTTCATATCCAATTTTATCCACTTCCAATGAAATACCATTTTCCAATTTTATTTAGATTTTTTCATTTAAATTAATTTTTATTAATAGAAAATCATATTTCAGTTTGATTCTCATTGAAATTTTATAATGGGAATATAAAATGGTTTTCATATATGAGGGAATCCTATAATATTTTTTATGTTTTACTAATGATATGATATAATAATACCATCCATATTCATTATTATGATGAGTTATGATTATGTTAGGTTAATTTTTTCATCACTCACATTTCATTTTCCGGGGGTTATTAATAAATGTTGGAAATATGAAAGATTTAATGATCTTGTGAAACATATATGTATTGTGTATCATTTGGATATGGATGGGTCCATTAAATCACTATAATAAATTAGGTATACCATTATATGAAATGAGATAATATGTATGGATTTAGGGAGTAAACTCATTCCACTATGGACTTTTCCACTATGTTTATATGAATGAGGAGGGAATACTATCCATTATAGGACAATGACCAATATGTGGTGATAGTCTTGGAAATTATATTTTAAATGTAGAATGATTTTCTATGAAAATTTACATTCTAATTTCATTCAGTAATGTTAGGTTTTAGAGGAAAAAAATTATTAAATCATGGTTCCATATTCATATATCTAATTTCTGATGATATACCAAATGATCTGTCATTGACTTATGATTCTATATTTTATTGGGTTGTATTACCTTAGTTTAAGTTTTACAACTTTATTATGTTCTCAGTACAATGTTTTTATATTGTTTTCACTTAGATTATTTTATTATTATCTATCTCATTTATCCTTTTGGAGTATATGTGATCACACCTTTATATGTTTCTATTCCTTAAGTTACAATTTATAACATTACATATAGAATTTATTATGGGTATCATATGATCAAATTATTTTTTGGGACATGTTAAATATTTTGTAATATATTTTGGTTATGAAAATAATATGAAATGACAATAAGCATTTAGATTTTTGGATTTCATTTAACAAGAAATTTCATCAATATTCATGTAAAATGATATAACATGTATATATGTCATGCTTAAGACACATAATAATTAAACCAAAATTATTACGTTTGATACAATAATACCTTGGCCAAAATATAGTTTTCAAAACTTATTTTAATATTTTTAAGATGAATGTTTTAAAAAATAAATATTTTTTTAAATAATTTTTTTTGATATGAATAAATTTACCCTCATAGCATGTGTGTTTTTAGTTTCAATCTTATCTCATGAATTTTAATTCTCGTGATATTATATTAAATCTCCTTTTATTTTATTCAAATAAAATATATCATAAATTCTATTCCATAGTTGGTATAATTCATTATTTTTGAACATTAGTACCTTGAATTTAATTTTATTTTGATGTTATATATTCATGAAACTAAGAAATTAATCATATAGATATTAAATTATTGGATTTCGGACAAATAAATTTTCCTAGTGTAAAGGATTGTATATAGAAGTTTCTTAATATAAATTTCTTTAATATTTATCAACAGATACATCAATCATTTTAAATAATTATTTATTTTTCTTTATTAATATTAGACTCATTTTATATTAACATATTAAAATTATGCTTAATTTAAAATTGTTTTTAAAAATGGAAATTTTACTTTTTTTAATATTTTTATGGTTGATAGAGGGGATATGGGAAGCTCAAGAGAAATTTCCATTGAAATCAAGATATGAATGTCATTTGAAATCGTATTATTTGTCTTATACATTGAAATAATACACATAGTTGATCTACATCATTTCACAATGATGCTCTAGCCAGGAAGAATATGCAATGTAATAATTTCAAACACTATGTATTGTTATAATATTAGTATATGGAATATTAAAGGAACATAAAATAATATTTAACTAATGAATTTTATACCATGTGTCCTAGAAAATGATAATATACCCAAGGAAATTAATTCGGTAGAAAATATTTATAAAAAAATACATGGAATTTATATAAATTGGAAGTATTAATAATTTATTTCTATACATATTATGTTGTTTATAAAATCATTAAAATAATATTAGAAGGATATTTTGAAGAGTTTAATCCTTGGGTGAATTGGTTTCACCTTTCATTATTTGGTAAGTGGATTTCAATTTTTTTCCTTCACCTTTTTTCATTTTCATCATGTGTATGTTGTTTTAGATTTTAATAATATTTCATTATAATACATACATTTTTCATAAATTCAATTTGATAAAAAATTTATTAAATACATTGTGTACATAATTCTCATGTTCAACCCTTTTATTTTTTTATCACTCCATCCCTTATTCTCGTCATTATGGTTGCGTAGTAAATCTTTCTCTGAATATTTTGTTGGGATTATGTAAAATGAAACAATGGGAGGCTTTTATATCGTAATGATTATTCAGTAATGTTATGTGATATATTTCTGTATGGAAAAATTTATTAGTAAACATGAAGTAATTTATTGCTACCATGTATTAACGAGGAACCAAATTATATATTTATTTGTGGATTATTTGAAATTTTACTTAAAATATTCAATTATCGAAACAATTAGGCCGAGGCTTTCATTTTCATTTATGATCGATGAAATAAATTCATTCAATTCGTATTATAATTGAATCATGTGATCAACAATAACCTTTTTTTCATACTCTTTTATCTATTTTAATTTTAATATTTTTGTCCCACCCGAACCCCATTTTAATATTTTGGTTTCTCAAACATTGAAATATTAAATTTCTATAATCTGAATCAGTTAACTAGGTGAGATAACCCAAAGTTGTAGATATTAAATAGTTATTATTGATTTAAATAAATAATCATTTTTTGGTAAATTGTCGACACTGAATATTATCTATTTCGAGTAACACAGTTCCTTGGATTTTGTCCCCAGTCCCATAAACACAAATTATTGAGATTATTCCTAAGATGCGTATATATATTTTTCAAGAGATAAAAATATTTATTTAATACATTTAAGTGATATATAATTTTCATCAAATTATCATATAATTATAACCATTTATAAGTGTTTTATATTAAATAAATTAATCATTCATTAAATTAAAATCATGATTATCCTATGAAAATAAAATGGGTTTCACATTTATAATCAATGAAGGGTAACAAACTTTCATGGACTGATATATTATATCTTGCTAAATTCCATCAAATTTTAAATATGATGTGTATGGTGGAATCTATATTTAAAATAATAATTTTATATTTCTGTTAATATGTTTACCCAATTTATCAATTGGTATGATCATTTAGGTGAATATCAATTATCTAGAACAATGAACAGTGGGGATATTATTGAGGAAAGGCATTTGATAATGGTCATATTTATATAATTTAGATTACAATACAATAAAATGGAAGTGATGGGCCTACCCACTCATAGATATTTCCTTTTTATAAATAAATTCTTTGGCGTCAACATATGATTGAAATAATAATAAGTTCAGATATAAATGGACTAAACATCATTTTCATGTAATGACCATGTTATTATTACCAATATTAAAATATTTTGAATATATTTTAAGCATATAATTGAAATAATTTTAATAAAAGTAATTTTAAAAATAAAGAGGAAATGTTGGAAATTAAATCGTGAAAATAAATTGAACTATGTTTTGCTGGCATTATCATAAAAATATTGTTAAAATTGACTAATAAAATAATTGTTTTACAATGTGAAAAATAACATTTCAAATATTACACTACTAATAAATATATTACTAATTAAGCCATGAATGAAATTAATGTGAATATGGTGAAATATATAGTAGAAGATAAAAAATTGAAGGACTTAGAATAACACACATTATAATGAATTTTTAATTTTTTAGTGAAACACAAATGGATTAAAATTTAAAAATAAATAAATTTTTGTAGAATAAAACTGAAATAAAAGAGTTAAAATTGTAATAAAAAATTTTATATTCTAAATAAAAAATTGAACCATATACTGTAAGAAAGAACATATAGATTTTATTAAAAATAACTAAAATATATAGTATATGTTTTTTACAATTTTAATGAGACATTATTTTAATTTTATAAAAAGTGACATGGTTATTCTTTTAATGAAAATAGTTCTGAATGAAAAGATAGTTAAAATATAACATTGATTAGTGAAATATATTAATATAACTAACTAGGAATAATATTTTAAAATTTTATATTAAATATTCTAGAAATTTATTATTCAATAAATTGTGTTTCACTACACTAAAAGGTGTTGAATTAGTGTGTTATTATTTTACGAAAAAAAAATCCATTATTTTACCTACATAAATAGTCCGTGTATAGATCCCGTTCTCTATTTCACTCTCCTTGTTTATGTGAATATAATAAAATAATGGAAATAATAAGACATTAAATATATTAACTATATAATTTTATTTTCCTCATGTTTGGATGAATTGACCCCTATTAGATGTCGGTTTTTTTTCTATATATAAATTGATGATAATTTATTATCAAGAACATAAATGGGAAAATTGTTATAATTGGTCCCTTTTTTATCTCGAACTGACTAGAATAATATTATACCCTTACATTCACTCTTCTTAGGATAATGAGATCAACTTATTTTTCCTCTCTAAAAAATATATTTGGGGGATCATTTTGATGTGTGATCTTCGTGTAAGAACAATTCATCTCTATACTATATAAATTTTATCCCATTCCAAATATTCACTACAATTTATAATGAATCACCCCACTAAATTATTCAATTATATTTCAATATTCATTATTCCTTATAACATATGAAATCATAATAATGTATTCTTATAGTTAAATGATACATGAGATATTATGAAGTAACAACATTACCCGATTTTTTCACTTCTTCTTATTAAATGTATAAGGTAAATAAAATTTTCTGTAGTGATATATAACTATCCATTCATTTATATATATGAACCTAATGAAAATCAAAAAATTAATTTTTTGTTTTCTTTATCATTGAAATTTAATATAATTAGAATCAATCAGTATTGTGTTATTCTCTCAAAATTAACATTTTTTACTACTCTTCACATATTAATTTTAACTTCTTACAATAACATGAATATTATTTCCATATTTGAAACTGAAACATTTTACTCTAATCTCATTCATATTTTCTATCATATTATTTTCCATAAATATCAGTCAGGTATGTCTATTAAACAATGTTCAACCAATCATTCAGTTTTTACAACCCCTTATTCTCAAAATATTGTTCCTCCCTATCTCACTCAAATTCCATTTTATTCCATAAAATTTCATCAATTAAAAATTTCCATCACTATATAAATTATGTTATATAAAGTAACAATTTTGGTGTGAATGATATTATCACAATACAACACTATATATTTTTATGACTACATAATAACATTGTCATGAAGTTCACTACTTTGTAATGAAATCCCATTATTTTTATTAAATCATCATTAAATAACCTTATGGATTAAATTATAATAATAATAGTAATCATGATATTTATATCACTGACAAACCAGGCAAGAAATTATTGAAATACTATTTCAGAATCACAAATTGTCACCACTAGTAATCGTTTATATACAATGTTGTAAAATCATATCCATTCATAAAAGCATCTATGGGGCTATTATCTATCATAGTATATCACCAAACATTTCAAAATTTTATATATGAGGAAATCTAATATATATATATATATATTTGATACTTAATTAAAATTTTGAAAATATTTGTACCTTTTCATATTACATGGAGAACCCTTTTGTATTATAGTGATGTTATGTACATTTCCACATCTCAGGTACTCAAAGTAAACTTTTTTATTTCAATTGATAATTTGTTAAAATCATTAGATATTGAGAAAACATACATTATATATCATTGTGTAGCATAGTCATTTTTTATTTTAATTATTCATGGTTTGGAAATTATTATTTATTAAGTATTATTATGCATGAATATGAATACCCTTATGCATTCAATAGTTTTTTTATTTTTTGTTGATTACCATTACGCTGAGTTAGAGTAACTTTATGAATTGAATTAATTTCTATCTCTCTAAATAAAGTAAATTAAAGTGTTTATATATATTTTTTATTTTTTAAAATCTCTAAAAACCTGCTATACAATATATCACTAACCTTCTTCAAAGATGTTCACAATATTTTTAACACTTCAAATTAAATTATAATCACTTCAAATCAACATTAATTATCCCCAAAATAAATAAAAATACTTTCTATAAATATTTTGTATTAAACTCAATTTCATAGAATTTATATAAGTTCATTTAATTCTAAAAAAACTAGTATTCCACCACGATATTGAAAATGATTGGTATTAATTAAAATTTCATCCATATTTTCTTACACATCCATCAACAAAAAGATTATATAAATATTTTTATAGATATAATTTTATGTAATCATTGTATTTGATGAAACACTTCACTAAATGATTTAAATTTTCCTAAACTAATTCTATAAATGATCCATGTAGTAGATTCATCATGATTTAAAATATATTTTCAAATGATTAATATTCAAATATCCACTATGAAATATTTTACAAAAACATAACCATAAATCTCATTTTTGAAATTTGATTGGAAAATAAATAATATAATTTGGTTTTTCAATTTCATATTCACCCTTATTGGGAAACTTATTTTAGAATAATTAATTATTAGATAAATTCAATCATAAAACAATGAAGATGTTTTTGAATAATATTTACTACAAAACAAATTAACACCTAATACAAAAACAAAATTATTATAATAATCATTTTAACTACATGGATACATTCCACATATTCTGTGATATTATTCAAAAACATATTTTGATGTAATACTATTTAGAATGATTCATATTAAAAACACACCACATAGGTAAAACAGTTTCCTTTATAATCAATTTTCTATTCCAATATTAAAAATTCATATCAATATATTATTTTCATTATCAATACATTGGATATTTTTTATAATGAATACAAGGAATCCTGATAGTGGTTGTTATCACTTTAAACAAAACAATGAGCCATCAATTATTTCACTTTAATTCAATGTGCGCAATGAAAATTTTTGAAATAGGTGGGACTATATTGTATAACAATGTTTTCAATAATCTGAAATGAATATTATATTAATTTAAAATAATTTTTAGGGGATGTTAAAATATATTGTGAGGTTTATCAAAATAATTTATATATTCTCATAATGATATCAACCTAAATTCCTATACTCAACTCTTCAATAAATTAAAAACATTCAAAACAACTATCATGTTTAGTTTTTGAAGTTCGGTCGTGAATTAATAATTTTTTAATGACCTTAAAAAATTCAAATTCACCCTTATAATAATAGAATTAAATATTTTCAGTAGAGGATGAATGAATATACATACATACATATACAATTATTGACATCTTTTCAATAACATTGTATAAACATTATATTTATCGTAGCATATTTATATGGAAGTGTATAAAAATTTTCACCCTCAATATATAAACCTAATATTCATTTCATAAAATTATATCTCTTTATAAAATATATAGAAACATGTCAACTAAACTGATAAATCAAATACGGTGACTTATAATATTCTTTTAAGCTATAAAAAATATACTTTTATACTTTTTATCTCCCTTAACACATGAATAACCATCAATTCCACATAAAGATGGAAAATATATATGGTAATAAAGTGATATTTACGTAAGTTCATAGAGTTAGTATGATGTTTTGGAGATTCATATCAACAGCGGTACTCTTTTATTATTATAAATATCATTTTTATGTCTATTCAGGCATTCTTTTCTAACTGTCTAAGAATTATTAATCATGGAAAACATGGTTTCATTGCTTATTTCAATAAATTGTTTTTTTATAATATTATTCATTTGTTTAAAAAAATTTGGAATAGAAATAACATGGTACTAGATTTATTTACATAAAAATATCAAATTAGGATTATAGGCTTATAAAATAGTTTTTTAGATATTATAAAATTTCAATATAATTCCTTTGAAAATATTATGAATCATTGAGTTACGTATTTTTGAAAACATTTTTAAGCTTAACATTCAATTTATTTTATTTATTCGACCAAACCAATAATTTTATATTACCCCTGGATTTATTCTCATATTTTCTCTTTATTGTTTTCAATTATCAGTGAAAAACATGTTATCTTTTCAATAGTCTCTTATATTATTGCTTCATCCACAATAAATATAGTTTCTTCATGGTGTATTTTAAAATAGGATATTTTTTTATATTATAATTTTTCTTTATTATAATTAAAATCATTATCACTATAACAACTCTTCAGATTCTTATTTGTTAGATAACATTTTTTAATTGTTTTAGCACATTCTTAGTAGATTAAAACCAGATTGTTTCATTATAATGACAACATCAGTTGTAGCATTCACATAATTTTTTCCATACTCTGAATTCCATGTGGGGAATTAAATTTTTTATGTTCTTCTTGGTAATTTAATTCACCATATCTATTTAACTCTTTGTTGTAGCATTCATTGAGGTTTGAGTGTTGAAAATTATTCTTAAAATCATGTAACATATTCATGAACATATCATAGTACAAAAAACATCAAAAAAATTATTTTTTTTATTTTTTATATTAATATATATATATTTTCATTCTTACAATTTTTTTCACATTATCATCAAATTAATATTCTTTTGAATGAATGATTCTATTTTAATTTCTTTCATCATTTGTTGATGTATTGGTGTGTTTCGTTACTTATTTCTTAATCAAAATTTTTAAATATAATGAATTAGAAAATACATTATTCAATGAAAAAGAATTAACACATTCATAATTTTATTAATTGGATTGTACAACATTAATTGTGACTAAATTGTTATTATTAGAAGATAATTTCAGTCCCATATTCCAAGTGGTTACAGTTGTTTTAACAGAGTAATTATTATTATGTACTACAATTATAGATTTAATTTTCTCAACATATTATATTTAATCTCCTTATATCATTGACATATTTTTAAACATCACATTCAAATCTAGAAACATTATGTAGTGGTATTTCCCCCCCAAATAATCATTGTTTTTTTTCAAATTATATTATTATTTTTCCATAATCATCATTATGAATTTTTTATTTCATTTCATGAAAATATAATTTTCTTTATTCCTATTATATTTCTATACTAATTGATGATCCTTAATGGAAATTATGTATTTCAGTGTATAGATATATTATTTAAAAAAGGAGTTATAATTTATCCTGATTTCATTAGAAAACATGTGATCTATTTTAATATATTTATATATTCATATGAAATATGTTTGATACATTCCTAGATAAATTTATTCATGGAAATATTTTTTCTAAAATTCCTTACCAACCCTTAAATATCTTTATTCATGTTTGGATATCCCCACCACATTTATTGTCAAATTGAATCAAATAATGGTTTTTATTTTCTTGTATAACATACACAAACTTTCCATTAAAATAACCATTCAATCTTCTTATAAATAGTCATATATGTTATCTTACAAAATTATGAATTTTTATTGAATGAATTTATTTCTATAAATAAAACTTAACTTATTTATATCTATATTATTAAAATATTATAAAGTATAATTTTAGTCAATCTCATTAGTAGTTGATTTGACCACCAACTATTCTCGTAACTTGCTAGAACAATTTAATCTAGGATTAAAACATGTTTATGTATATTGAATTTTTATTTTAAAAAATGGTTTTACTTATGCATGATTAATATTTTAGTTTTATTTCTATTTTTAATGTATTTAATGATATTTAATCCATCGTTACATTGATAGGGAAATCACTTCCTATTCATGTAAGATGTCTATAAATACATTGGTAGAAAAGTGAACATTGAGTATTTAAATATTTAAATTTAATTATATTCTAATTAGAGCTGAAAATATACATATAATTTAAATTTTTTTCTGCAGTATGATAAATTCAATATGCTTAATTTACTGGGAGTGAATTAGCGTCTCCAACAATTAAAATTTTACGTATTTTACTCTCTTTTACCCCATAACATATTTTGTGAATGCATCTTACTCCCCTTTATCTCAATTTTTGAACATATATTCAATTAAAAATTGAAATTTTATAATAAGGAATAAACGATTTTAATTAGATGGTTCACCAATATTGTGGATGACCACATCCACTTTGTATGTGGTTGTAATCCCATAAACAGAAAACTAATCATTTTTAATAAAAAATCATCCTTTATAAAGGGTTTATCATTGAAGAATTTGATATATTCAACAATACATCATAAAATAATGAATTAACAGTCACTCATTTTAGTATCTAGGAATAAAAAGTCTTATATCATCAAATAATATATTTTGATGGATCCTTTTGATGTGTAATCATCATGTACGAAATGGTATTCCCTCAATATGTTAAATATAGACTCTTTACTCATATGTTTACACATTTTAAAGGATACCTCATTAAAAATATATAAATTTCTAATAATATTTTTCATTTCTTATATTATAATGATTTATAAGATATTTTTATCAATTTTTTCAATAAAAAATATTCTTTACCAATAGCATTAGCCTCATCTTCTTCATCCCTTTTTCCTTGAAAAATTAAAATAATTCTATCAGTAGTGTTATAACTATATCATTTCATACATAAATGGGATTTTCAATTTAATCTCTCTGCTAATTTCTCCCTTTTAACTTTTCTCAATTGTCAAAATTTTCAGTAGTGTACAATATTGACTTATTACCTCTCCCTTCACATTTTTTAATATATTCATTAGATTTTATTATCTTCATTAGATTTTATTATCTTAAAATTTATAGAATTTTATTTCCACATTAAATAATGGAAATATTATTCCAATCACAACCTCATGACCTCTCAATCATCCTTCCAAAATTCTTACTATATTATACCTAATATCATATTATAATATTAAATTCCCAATAAAGTAATCATTCTATACGCATGAATTATAAACATTTATTTGAAATTAAAATATTAAATAACCATTATATGATAACTAAAAAATTTCTAGAAAAATAGATTTCTATTCCCATTTATATTTATGTTTTCTTCTCCAAATCTCCCTCAATTATGTTGAGAATTTTCATGGAAGATTAAATTGTAACTAAAATACATTAATTCTATATATGATTAATATTATCAAAAACATGGTTTCAGTGTGAATGTTATTATAAGGGAATTTGAATTTGTTTTTTTCTTGTTAATGTCATAATAATTCTATATAGATCCCTCCATTATAGTTAAATACATTTATTCTTCTTAAAACTTCATAAATGAAACCTTTTTATTAAAAAATGGAAATAAAAATAATTATGATATTCAAATATCCAATGAAATTATCAATAACACTCAATCATAATCTAACATAATCACATAATATTATTACTATTGAATTGTTATGATTCCTATTGGAAACCATCATATATTCCTTTAAATAGTCATGGAACACATACAAATCCCAGTGCGGATAAATTGTTTTACACATTCATTGTAAGTGTGACAATTATTTATCATATGTTTACCTTTATTTATACTATTGGAACTCCCAATACCTTTGCGTATGTGTTCCTAAACCCATGCATATCGTTGATCAGTTAAATAAATTTTTATGCATCATTAACTATGTGTACTATTACATATTTCCCATAAAAATGATAAAATTAATGTATAATGAAACATAACATTATATTTCTTATTGTGACTCAATACAGTAACTATTATAAATCTTCAATGTGTTGGGAACCCTAATGTATCAAGATAATTTATACTTGAATGTGTGAATAATTAAATAATAACGCCTTTTAGATTTTTTATAAAACTTATCACATATATTGGATAATGAATATCTATAAATTTTCAATTCTCCATCATCAATCCACATATAATTTCACCAGACATACCAAATGTAATTCATAGTAACAAAAAAATCAGTTACTTTTATAATAGCATATAATCAACATCAATCATTGATTGAATAATTACAAATCGAATAATAATTTTTTTTTACATAAACTCAATTTCACAAAGTTCATCCATGTATAATTATAAAAAAATAGTAATCAATAATCATGATAAATACATGGGTTCATCAATCATAAAAAATCAACCACCGTTTTGTCTTCAATAAACCATAAATACATCCTCACCATATTTTTAAAGGCATACTATCAAAAGGTAATTATAATATATTGAAAACTTCTCAAAATATCTCAATTATTTTTAATAGATTCTATATATGATCGTTCATAATATATCCTTATCCTTTCGAAAACATTTTCAAGTCATTAATATAAAAATAGTATCTATTCATATATTATATGTAACAATTTATTGAAATATTTTTTCAAATTTGAATTTATGTAAAAAATTATAGTGGAAATAACTATATTTTTTCTCCACAATATGAAATTGCATAATTTAGAATAATAGGAAAGGATGTATCATTAATCATTAATCATTTTGAAAATCCTCATTTATTATAACTCCAATATATATTGACACATTTTTTTATAATCTCTATTCATTTTTTATTCTACTGTACTCCAAATATCACCCACGTTGTTATTTAATAATATATATTGAAATTTTTTTACGAGAATCCTGATTACTGATAATATATAAAACCCAAAACTATGAAAGATCAATAGAAATATGATTGAGTCTGGAAAAACCCATATAACATTTTTAATGTATGAGTGAAAATAAAATATAGGATAGACCATTATATGGAATTTCAAATCGAATAAATCAATATTATAAAATAATTAAAAGTTTTAAAATGGGTATTAGTTATTCTATATTTTGAATAATATTTTAAAATATTGAATTATTACTCAATGTATAGATAATGATAAAAAATACATTTTCTAATATAAATTATATTTTTATAGAGAGTAAAAAATGCCAATGGTCTAGATTAGGGGGTTTGGATGTACTTGACTAAATGTTTATGAACATAAATAATGTTTTTATATTTAGGATAGCGATTAAATAATAAATAATTGGTAACGATGATTATCTAGATAAACATTAGATTCCAGGAATTATGATTTCATGATTCCCAATCACCATGTTTGTGTGATAACAGCATTATAACTAATCAACATATGGAATAACATAAAGAGGAGATGAATAATATTGTAGATTGTAGTATTGACACCAAAAAATAAGAAATTTTGAGATTATTCAGATCCCACTTAAGGATTCAGTGTTTGTACTCTCGAAAAATAAGAATAATACTATTCATAAGCTAAACATCATCCATAATTAAATTACCATCAACATAGAAAGAAAAAATTACATTAATATTGGAAACAAATCCTCTAGAATGAGACAACCCAACAAAAAAGTTCACATGAACAAGAACAACATGTGTTGAGTTTTATAACAACATCATGTGGTATTTTATCCAACAATTGTACCTACACCAACTCATCTTACTTAATTTATGAATAATGTATGTGATGGATATAGTTCACTAAAAATAGATAATTACAATAGAAAATTATGATCATCTCAAAAATCAAGAATAGATCAATAATTAACATATAGATTGAACATTCCTAAGAGGAAATGTTTGTTGACTTGTTGAATGATTTTAAAACAACTAATTCACTAGGAAAAAAAATTCACAAGCTATTATATCCCCACACTATAAATATTATCCATATTTTGGAAAAATGATATCAAAAGTTGATAAATCATTCAATGGAATTAAAATTCACCCAATCCTCTCTCCATGGAGTTCAAAATAGGCATAAAAAATCATTATCAAGGAAAATATTATCCAAAATTAACATAGTGAGATTATTAATGTAGTTTAATTTCATTCCCAACAATACACCTCTATGTTGGACTAATGTTTCAATCGATATGGTCGTGTTCCTCATATTCCATACAAAGAAGAAATAATTGTTTTGTAATTTATCTCTCCAAAATAACATTTCCAAAATATTTTTGACCATGAATTGAATGTAAAAAATTTATAAATTTAGAGGTATTAGATTAATAAAAACTCTAAGGGTTGAACAATGGTAATCCACCTTGTCATCTAAACCTTACAATACCATACTTGGTGATATATGAATCAATTTAAATGTATATTATGTGAAATAAATTACTTTTTTATAAATAAAGAGAAAATACAATATAGTTAAAACATATTGTAGTAAAATAAAAGACTCAGTAACCCTACATTTTATAATAATATTCATTCTTATTATCTTTTATATTTATTTATAAAAATATTAATTTTTTTTAAAAAAAAATATCAATGAGTGTCAATAGTTTCAACTAATTATTATAAGTTACAGAATGGACATATTTGTTACTAACCTCTGTTAATTAGTTCAATATAACCATAATTATCAACATACATATATTGAGGTTCTATAATGTTTTATACAGATTTATGTTCATTCAATGGGTGTTTACGGTACAATTTTTAAAGATAAGTTCTATATCTAGATTGTATTTTTAAATAAAAATAAATATATGGTGTTAAAATAGGCATGAGTTTTATAGGAATGTTTTTGTTTCAAAAAATAAAAAATAAAAAACATTATTTAATTATTATATTAATATCTTATAATTATTTATGATTTTTCACACATCCATGGAAAAGAGTCATACCATTTTCCTTATATGTGGATAAAAAACATAAAAATAATCAAGATACAATCATTGGTTGAGTATGATTATAATGTGATTTAGTTATTATATTATTATTCTAGGGGTGTAATAATATTATATATATTTTTTAATGAGATAAATAGGAATCATGAAGTGGTATAGGATGATTTTAAAATAAAATAGGGGATAAGAACTCATTACTGAGAATTAAAAAATTGTATCTCCTATTTTAAATGTTATTTGTTCTAAAGGAAAAAAGGAATTATCCTAAGATAAATTGATATGAAATGTAGGAAAGGATTATTAGTGATATATTTTTTTCTATATATTCAATAGTAAACCAAATGAGATGTGTGGGTTATTGTTGGTGGTGGAGGGGTCCTTTTATAATTGAGCTTCAGTGGGGTTTTTGAAATACTCATTCCTTATAGCATAAGTAATATCATTTCCCATTGTATGTGGATCCAAAGAGGAATGATAAAAAATATCAATAGGATATGACTTATAAGAAATCATTAAAATATATAAAGACTATATTTAATAATATTTTATTACATTACCTCTCATTTATATCCTTTTACCTAATTTTCATATATATAGTGGTAATTAGATTATAGGTTGGTGACTTGTTTTTATTGAAAAAAATAATGTTGAACTTATTAAAGAATTCTATCAATAGTACCATATATATTAAAAACATTTTTATGAATCCAAATTCTAAAATTGATAAAAAATATTAATTTTAATAATATAACACGTAATGCATAAGAAATTATATTTAGAAAAATGTAAATTTAAGAATAAAAAATATTTTATTAATATTGGATAAAATTTAATTGTAATTACATACATGTTACATTATTTACATTCTATATAAAAAATGATATTTTAATTGTTCCATTATTTTTGAGAGATTAATATATTTTTATTGTGATAATAATACATTTATATGATGGAAATCAATTCATAAGAAAATCACACTTTTCTACATTATATGATATTAAATTTATTTTTGAACAATTAATAATCAAAATATAAATTATAATTTTTTTATATAATAATATTACACTTCATAAAATAATAAAATTAAAATATATGATATTTCACAATAGATAATATATCATAACTTATTTTTTAAAATGATAAACATATTTAAATAACCTTGTGTAGATAATGTTATATTCATTATAACAACATAACTATTTAAATGATTTTATTTATTTATATCAGTAATCACACATTGAAATAAAAACATCAGTGATTTTAATTTTATTATTTTAACTATTTTTTTTAAATATTATTGATAACTTCTAAAACTAATGCTATTAAATTCAATTTTTATTCCAAAACTAATTTAATTTATTTTTATTTAGAAATAAAGAATAATTTTATTTTTTTCAAATAAATCAATTATAATCAAAATATATTTTTATAACATCTAAAAAATATTATTTACGTCAAATACATCTTGATAATTCTAACCAAATAACATGTTTACTAATATTATATCTAATAAATTAAAAACATTTTATAATAATCAATTAATGATATATTATCCATATTATAATTTAATTATTAATTATATTCTAAAATTACTTTCCAAAAATATCATTCATATAGTTTTTAGTAATGTATTTACAATATTAATTCATTATTCAAGACGTTTCATCTCAATATATGGTCAATTATACTATTTTAGAATTTTAAGTATGTACATGAACCAAGAGAGAAACTATTTTAAAAATATTATTATTTTTTAATTATTTCCACACATTATTTAAATCATATTCATGGGTTTTAATTATTCAGGTTATGTAGTATTCTATGTATATAATATTATGTATCTCATACTTTTGTTGCAATACAACAATATTATGTAATAACATGTGGTTAATTTTATTCATATCTTATATGATTTTTCATTCAATTCTAAATTAATTAAAAATAAAAAAAATGAACTAAAATTCATAGTTAAATCCAGGGTGTAAAATTATAAACTTTTAAATAAATTTCATCCTCAAAAAATTAATTTTCCCTCACTAATGAAAACAACTAATGGTATTAATAATATTTCCATCACAGAAGAACTAATTTCTATTGAAATAAAAACCTCACTTTCTATAGAAATAATAAGAAAATCTACTTTTCCATTAAGATAAGAATATATTGAGAATTTATTATGTCTCAATCAGTATTTTTATTATGCATCCTTATTTGGTCATATGAATTTTGTGACACTGTATACATACCATTTAATGATTCATTTACAATATCAGGCCCCTATAGAAATTTAAATCCAAACCCATTATGGTATAATATTTTAAAATCAGGGAAAAAAACCATATAATAATGATAAATCAATTTGAAAATATATTATTCTATGAAACATTGATTTAAATATCTCATATTTTAATTTCAACTAGATATCAATTATGTCAGAGTATATTTTTAATACCCACAACATCAACCACCAAAACCATGTTGGTTTTTAATTATTTGGTAAAATATATATCTTAGATTCTATATAATAGATAAGTACTATTTGTCTGTAAGTAACTAAATAAATAAAACTATTATTAAAACATCACATATTACCTCTTTTGAGAGAAAATAATTATTTATTAATATTAATAAATGATCAAGTATACAAAATATTCATCATTATTACATAGATAAATATTAATCAAATGAAATTGGATGAGATCAGATGATCAATAAGATATAGTGTACTATATAAGCTAACATGTCATAAAAATTCATAAATAACTCATTTGTAATAGATACAAATTTATTAAAAAAGGAATAAATATGCATAAAATATTATGCTAATTCTAGGATAATAAATGAAAATTAAAACATACAGTGTAATAAATGATCCCATAACAATGGTTTAAATTATTCCTAGAATCATAACTATAACATTAATGACCCATTCCAAAGAATTATACATAATTATAATCCCCCTCTTTAACCCTTAAAATATTTATAATATAATGTGATTTCCACTTCAATAACATCAAACTGGTAATATTAAGTTTTGAATCCAGATAGGGGTGAATTTCTCACTGTATCCAAATAATTATTTAATTTTTTTATCAAAATCATATCATTGATTATATAAATATTTTTTTTCTATTATCTTTTGAGAAAACAAACATAGCCATTGTTTTTCCAATCCTCTAAATTTATTCAGTCTCTCAATTTCAATATTATGTTTTGACTAATATAATCTTCTTAGAGATTTAAATCGGAATAATTATGAGTCAATTACATTATAAAATCAATTCTTGTTCACATTAATGAATATTCCCTCATTATTATTTATAGATCAAATACCCTATAAATTACATAAATGTAAATTTTAACATGGGTTTATTCTACAAACCTTATAATAACTTACATAACATCATAAATATGCATTTCAAATTATTTTTAAAATAATGGATAATACTCCGTCATTAATAATAATTTCAATTTCATAATTATTGAAATTATTTATTTCTATAATATTTGATCATTGATCCATTCATTTAATTTCTCACAAATCCTAGCTATAATCACAAAAAGGTCATTATGTCTACTATTTTATGGGATGAGCTCAACATTTTAGCATTATTATTTTGGAAACTTCTTGTTCAAATTATATAATAATAGATATTTTTATGCTCTAGATCTCAAGGTGACATATTAAATAAATTATAAAACAAATCAATTTTCATGATAGTTCCTCTCATTATCTTATTTTCAGAAAGCATATAATTAATTATATTAATTAGTGACTCCAATAAAATCCTAGAGAGTTATCTTATAAATATTTTACACTCCCAATTTAAGACTCACTTAAATCTATCGAATTTTTCAAAATTAATTCTCATAAATATAAAAAGTCCAATACTGAAAAAATGGTTTTATAGGGATATAAAAATAATATTTTTATAAAATGTTTTTTGTATTAAAAAAAATAATTATGTCTTCGTCTAATGTATTGTATATATCAAAAAAGTGTAATGTTTTTTGAATGTGTTTTTACTAATTTCCAATGTATTTCATTTTTAATTTTTTTTATAATGTATTGAATTTTCTCTTTATTTATTTTAAAAATTATATAAATTTATTACAAGACCAGGATTTGTGAAGTAATGTGAATCTGAGTCCCGGGGTCCCAGGAATAAATGATTGATATAAATTAAAAATTAAAGGAAATAAAATAAATTAATAATTTATATTGTTTAAAATGTTTTAAAAATGTTGTGATGAGTATTTAGGGTTTAATTAAATAGGAGCCTAGGGATGTGATCATAACCCTAGAAAACACCATTAATCCTCTATAGCTTTGAAGAGGAGCCCCCATTAGAGAATTATCCATGAACAACTATGAGATACAATGCTTGTGTCATTGTGAGGAAAGATAAGTTCTCATCGATGACATCATAAAATCCTCCTTTAATCTAATATCTAGGTAGTGATTATTATTTTAAATTATTTTCTTCCCTATTATTTGATTTAAATGATGAAAACAGATCTACCCATGAATAGGTTGACCCATAGATCATTCGTTCTTGTGGGAGGGTCTTATATCAGTTTTATTTTGTGGCACTGATTCAGGTTTGATTTGAGTTATATTTTTATTTTGTCTATTTTATCATTATAACTAGAACGGATCAACTCTGTTATGAATATAGGCATAGGTTAGTTTCTCAATTCAATATTTCGATTTCCACTCCCTTTTTGAATAAGCGTTATTTATGTTCATCATGGGGATATGAAAAATTAATCATTGCATGTTCGTTCAACAATGAAATGACCCCAAATTTGATATCAAACCCTACTATTAACCAACGAAGGTTCAATGATAATGGGAGAAAGAAAATAGACATATTTCGGAAGAAAAAGTTCTTCGACCATTCATCAGTCTGACGATCGAACTGCATTTTTTAAGATAATGGGACACCTAATACAAACCGACCCGACATTTCAATGGTAGTAAAACATGTTCCCTTCTGTATTGTGATGAATATATAACAGGAATGATGAATGAAGGATCAAATGTGGCGTGTGGATTTGGTTTGTCTATTTTGGAAAATCTTGAAGAACATGGTGTGTTCTCCGAACAACATGGTGTGTTCTGTAAAGAACATCGCGTATGGGTCTGGCATGATAGAAAATTGGGTTTTGCAATGAAAGAAGTGTTGAAAAGGTGTGTGACAGTTGTCACACAACATGTGGGTACTTACTCATGAATCAACATGTATCACTGACGATACATAGACATGGGCTGGAGTAAACAACATGTACTCCACCACATTGATAGCCTAGTACGGTTACACGGGTTACCCCATGCACTGGTATACGAGTTAGAAGACACGAGATGATGTCAGGTATGGGCACATGACTAGATTACAAGGTGAGACCCCTAGATAGTAGGACATGATATGTTTCTCTTCTACATTCCATGTATATTTCATTCAACACGACATTCTCTTTGACATAGTATATTTAACATGGTAAGTTCCCATGGTCATAGGAAATGGTGTGTGACCTTTCTACATGCCATGTAAATTTTTGTAAATTTCTCCATCTCTCTATCCACCACAAATTAGACAAGTTTCATTTTGGTTAGTTCCCCCTTCTCTCAATCCCTCTAAAGGTTAGGTATCATTTCCATCTACTGGAGAATGACCCGTTCAACATAATGTCATGGATAGAGTTAGAGTACCTTCAAGAGGCCTAAAGTTAGATCCTATAACCATTATTTTCTCTAGGAAGAGTTAGGTATCGACATGACCAATCCTATAGAACACTTACTATGTACATGGAAGGTGAATTCAGATGATTCATGGTATACTCCAAGGCACTAGTAGTGATCCTCTTATGTGTATCTTGATGATTCTCCACTTTGGAGTGAGTTCTCCCAGAATGATTGTAAATGTTCTCTCTTTAGATCTATCATTGAATATATATCTCTCTTGAAACTTCTCGACGAACGTACTTCTTGGATGGAAATCCTCATCTCTATAAATGTCATGGATTGATTTCTCATAGAATAGATCTTCAAGGAATCTTCAAAATGATTTCCGCACATGGGTTTGCAGCCGTTGTGGCTTACCCCTAGAAAATGGGTCAGGGTTAAAAGTATATCTAGATATGTTTCTCTTGTTATATGTTCTATTGACATATATTATGTAGAGATGACTACAACTTTTAATTGTATATTTATTTGTGGTTTTCAGGGTCGTCTAATGAGTATTTTTATACTCCCCCCTAAACAGGATTTTCCAACATGGGTCGTGATTTGTGAAGAAGTGCAACCTCTTGAAAGAGTCTAGGGCGCAATAGGACAAGACCGAGATTTTTGAGCTTCCATAGAGGTATATGTGTTCATATGGCCACACAGAGTAGTCCTAGTACCTATTTCTTTCTTACAGGTTGAACATGATAGTTTGTAGACTCTTTCTTTTGGTAGGCTTGTATTTTGGACCAGTTTACAATCTGCACATTACATTCCATGTTACTCTATATGTTTGGTTTAGTTGTATGCATTCATTTTATTCGTTATTGGTTATTACATTTCTTCATTTATGGCTTGATTATGTTTGTGCGTGTGTACAAGTACATATGAAATGAGTTCCATATTAGTGATATGCCTACTCAGTGCTAGTCAGCCGCCCCTGGTCTATGGGAGGTGGGAATTGGGATTCGTGGTATGGGCCCCACATGGATGGGTCATGAAATAGTTGTATGAGATGTGTTCAGTTCTACTATTTGGATCAATTGTCTATAAGATTTGATATGGTAAATAGTGTTAATCATTTAGAGTTTGGATATTAGGCTAATAAATCCAGTGTTGTTCTGGGATATCAACGTATCCACACACCAACACTCTGTTAACCCACTATTCGACTCGAAAAATTAGATCACTAGTTTTAGGGAAACAAAATAATATTCTGTGAATAATATATGAATTTTTTTTCTCTTCCCTATCCATTTGTGTCAACTATTCATGTATATTCTTTGAATGTGGTACTTTTTTTCCTTACATGAATCCTTTGTTATGAATACCCACTAGAATACAACATTTTGATCATGATGATGACCCACTATGTGACTGGGCTTCGATTAAGGGACATGTTCCCTCTAAGTTAGCTATTAGTGTTTTACCAGATATACGACCACCAATGGAGAAGTATGTGATGCCTTTAGTACCAACAGATGAGGAGCAGAGCATGAGAATGCTCAATGATTTTCAGAGACAGAGTCAGGTTATGAGGAAAGCCTAACCCTCAATTGGATGAGGAATGTATTGAGATGGTGAACTATTTTTTCCATCTTGTGAGGACACGAACAGACCATATGGTGATCCTTGGAGTGTTAATTCATCTGGGTTCAATTGGAAAATGGTAGATTTTAACCATTCCGACTCACGACAGGGATACTCCTTCATCGATAGTGTTCCAAAGACACTTTAGGGAGGAGTTGAATATATTTATGAGGATAGTAGTGCATATCCTGGAACATCTTCATCTCTAAGAGGAATATTTAACAATGGTTTTCTATTTATCAATGTTCACCAACCTCTCCTCATACTCGATGTATATGGTAAAGGATTAGTAGTTCAAGACTCAGACATTCATGCAAGGTCTACAATGGGACATCCGAGCTAGTGGAATGCCTCTGTATTTAGACTTTCACAGGAGTTCATGAGAGTGTCTTGGTGCTCCCGAGCTTCTTGGATGAGCAATGATATAATTTGGAAATCAGAAGAGCATAGATAAGATCAGATACCTTAGTAGTAGGGATCCAACATCATACATAGGGATCAGGACGTGTGAGACATTATAGGAGGACCCAAGAAAGGGGACCTTCAATCCAGAGCTCTATGGATTCAACTAGTTAACCTATGGATAATTGATGATACTCGTGCGATGGTAAGGGACATCTCACTTGAGATTTCCCAAACCATAAAACTACTTACATGGAGGAAGGGGATAGACCACTGATGTAGAAGAATAGAGTGGAGTAGGTACACCTTCCAAGACACGAACGTGGAAGAGGTTCATTGAGAGCTTCATGAGGTGGTAGATGCATTGACCTACTTCCACAACCACCACTAGGATGTCCAAAATAGTTTTAGGGAGCTATGGTATTGGGTCATAGAATGTACAAGATGTCATGGAATAAAAACTAGGGACTCTATGGATGATCCTAGGTATGATCTTTGTCTTTTCAATCATTACTTCAGTACTTATAAACACATGTCCCTACCATTTTTTCCTCAAAACATGTCTTTTGTGGATACCTGGGATGTCGGTAGAGCCGTTGACTTGACCCTTATGATTGGAGACAACTACAAGAGGATAATCTATGATCATGCATCATTACTAACAGTGTGATCATACCCTTCGAGGCGATATTTCTGGTTTGAACCTCATGGTGGAAGCATAAATGCCTTATCGAGAAACTATCGGTATAGATTTTTCATCTTTAGTTCATTCCGAGATTTACTACATTAGGTGAAGAGTGAGTTGTGTCTGCAGTGATGGAACAAGGTTTTCCATTGATGGTTAAAAGGAAAACTAGGCAGGACATAGTGTGCTCAGGATTAGGAGGGTGTAGTCGATCACTCATGATTTGGCTAACCTTACCCTCAGTGTAGATGAAGTTGTGAACATTTACATTATAGCATTAGTGGAAGAGTATGAGGAAATCATCCTTGAAGATGTTTAAGGATTACAACCCAACCTATAGATCTACTAAATCATATATTTAGAGCACTGGACAACATCGATATACCCATCGGCGTATCAGATGTCTCCCACTAAACATCTCAAGATTGTGGTGTATTTTGACTATTTTTAGAGTATGGGATTCATAAGTACCAGTGTTTCACCTTGGCTGTCCCTATTTTTGTTTTCCATGAAGGTATATGGGAGTTTGAGGGTGTTCATGGATTACTGGCACCAGAACCAGGTACCAGCAAAGAAAACATATCCAATCAAAGGGATCGATGACCTCTTCTATCAGCTAAGAGGGCCACGATGGTTCTCAAAGGTGTACCTTCAAATGGGTTACCACTAGGTCTGATTCCGAGATAAGGATATATCAAATATGGACTTTTGATGCTACTACTATCACTATATGTGATCAGTAATGCCATTCGGAATGACTAACACCCCTATAATGTTTTATGGTACTTATGAAACGGATTTTCTAGGTGTACATAGACCGGTTTGTAGAGGATTTCATTGAAAACACCATTATGTACTAACCTTCATAGGAGGAGAACATTATACACCTATAGATGGTTCTAGACATATAATTAGAGCACCAACATTATTGGAATCTCTCGATGTTCCAGTTTTAGATAAAGGATGTCCACATTATGGGACATGATATCCGAGAAAATGGAATAACAGTAGACCCAGCCATAGACACGACATCGTTATCATGGGAGACACCCCGGAGTGTGAAAGAGGGGAAAATATTCCTTGGGATAACATGATATTATTGATTATTCATTTTGGATTTCACCTAGATACCATCACAGATGATATCCTTCCCCAGAAAGGGGTAGCCCTTTGTAAGGAAATAGAAGTTTTATTAGGATTTATAGTATTTGAGATAGAGTTTGATGAGCACACTAATCTTGAGATTTATAGATGTGGGTGTTGAGTACATTTATTTATGTGACGCATCCAGGAATGAGCATGGTTGCGTCCTGATTCAGTGGTTGGGAGCGATTTCTTATTTCTCACACAAGCTATGGCTTCATGACAAGAACTATGTGACCCATGATCTTTATTTGGCAGCAGTACTATTTGAATATGAAGATTTGGAAACACTAACTGATGGGAGAGTGGTGTATCAGCTACTCTGACAATAAAAACTAAAGTACATAATCTCTTATAAGGATCTGAATCTGATGTAGGGGTGATGGCTGGAGTTCCTACTGGATTATGACTTAGAGATCATCTATAATAATAGTAAGGGGATCATTTAGGAGGATCATATTAGAAAGAGATCCTGTTTTTAGGTGTTAAGGAAGCCATTGGAGTATATGGCCTTGCTATATTTATCCTTCATGAATAAAGATGATGCATCTTATCTTTAGTCAATAGTTGTCACCACATACTCTTAATGAGAGTCAGGGAGGTGCAGTTATGGGATATCGAATATGAGAATTTATGTTCACATTTATCAAAAAGATATTCTCTTTCTGGATATTCTCAATGTTGGGATCATGTAATTATTTTCATAGGATGCATAGTTTTTTCAGTGAAGTTTCAGGAGGAGGTTCTGATAGATTTTCATACATACTCCTTTGTTTACACCTTGGCATGGAAATAATATACTACGACCTCTGAAATCAGTTCTGGTAAACAAGTATGTTGAAGGTAGTAGCTGAGTTATTTTCTTGATGCCTTATGTTCTAGTAATTGAAGGCTGAGAACTAGGTTCCAGTGTGGTTATATCACCCTTAAAAGTGCCAGATTATATGTTATATGGAATATATATATATATATATTTCATGATGTTCATACCTTGAATGTCTAGGGGATATGATTCCATCTGTGTGATCATTGACTAACTCACCAAGTCGGCCCACTTCATATATATTAGTGAGCCGGGTTATGTAGAGATCATGGGACACTCTTACAGATAAGAGAGAGTTTGAATTCATTGTGTACCTTCGAAGATAGTATCAGATGGAGATTCTTGTTTCACATCCAAGTTGTGGAGAGGATTGAAGGAGGTGATTGGGAATAATCTATGCTTGAGAAAATCATCCATCCCCAGAAAGATGGTCAGACTGAATGTATCATTCAGGTTCTGGAGGATATGTTGCGGGCTTGTTTATTAAACATTGTTCTTATTTGGGAGGACCACCTACCTATGTTGAGTTTGCGTACTACAATAGAATCCACTACACCATCGATATTGAATTTTTTGAGGTTTCATATGGTCGACCATGTGGGTCACCTCTTTGATGGACCGACCTTAGAGAGTGAGCCCTCATGTGTCCAGAGTTGGGGAGATCTACCACTAAGAATGTGAAGACCATCTAGGAGTGGATGAATACTACATAGAGATAGAATAAGTCTTATACTGATAGACGACAGATACATCTGGAGTTTGAGGAGGGCGGACATGTCTTCCTTCAGCTCTCATCCTAATGAGGGTTGCTGATATTTTCCCTGACTAGAATGTTGTCTTAGAGGTTAATCAACATGTTTCAAATATTGTGCCAAGTTGGAAAGGTAGTATATCGCCTAGCTATACTACTATAGTTGCACCAGGAAAATGAATTATTCCATGTGTTGTCATTGAGGAGGTATGTGAATAAGCCTTCACACATCCTTGACTAGGTGAGCTAGACCTCATGGATGGAGAGACCATCATATAGTACCCAATGAAGTTCTAGGATCAATATGAGATTATATTATAGGGTAAAGTGATTCCCCAAGTACGTGTTCAGTGGTAGCACTTGAATGATTAGTAGATCATGTTGGAGTAGGAGTTACAGATTTGTGTGCAGTACCCACATCTATTTGAGTATCCTATTGTTTTATCTTTTCAGGGTTTTAAAAGCCCTATGTTGTGAAGAATTTAATATATATTATTTTACATGTATTGTTTTTAAATAATTTATCTAATTATTATTATATTAGGATTTTTGGAGTCTTGTGATTATGAGGCCCTGTGTTTCAGGAATAATTGTTTTAATGAAATTAATATTTTAAATTGTGCACATGATATTTTTTTTTGGAAAAAGTTGAATAAAATTTAAACGGGTTACCAAATCATAAATATAAGGGTGTCGTTGTGTTCAGATTTGAGAGTTTACCTTAGGTGAGGCCTAACATTAACCAGTAGTGGTCGGCTGTAGAAGATAATTTTTGGAAGTTTTAAAGGAAATATAAAAATCGATAATTTATTATGTTTTAATATTTTTAATGATGAAATGATGAATTTAAGGTTCTTAAATGAGAAGGATCCTTCGATTAGGTTCATAACCCAACAAAGCTCCATGTAATCCTCTAGATATATGGATAGGATCCACCCTTGGAGAGTTATTGACGAATGATGATGAAAAACAACATGTGGATTATTGCTCAGCCTGATCAAATCTCAATGTCGACGACAGTTGATTCACATATCGTCAATGCTAGAGATAGGGGTTGTTATTCTAATTGTTTTCTTCCCAATTCGTGGATTTAAATGTTGAATGCAGATAAAACCATGAACAGTTTGACCCTTAGATCGTTCTTTATTGTAGTAGTTTCTATTATCAGATTATTTTGGGTAATTCATATGTGTTTGATTTGATTTAAATTTTTATTTTAGCCATTTGATCCATCTAATGGGAGAAGATCAATGAAATTATGAATTACAATAGGGATTCATTCCTCAATTCTTTATTTTGATTCCTTCTCTCTTTTTGACCCTGCGTTCTTTGATTTCTTTATCAGATTATGATCAATGTATAACTACAAATACGACAACATATTGACATAGTTTAGAATATATCCTTCTTGAATCATTCATTAAAAGGATGACCAAAAGATGTTTTTGGAGACATTAAAATGGATAAAACTTATTGAACTGGATTTTCTAGTGTTGGAAAACCTCGCACATTCAGTTCAATGATGAACAGATCACTGAAAAAGCTCTGAAGCATCGACAGAGTCCCGCGGTGGAGAAGTGATAGTTCTAGAAAATCTAGATGAACATGGCGTGATCTCTAAAGAATACATTGTGAGGGTCTAGCTCAGTGTCATCTCACCTTTCATGATATTGGACATGATGAAACAATGTGTGATAATGATCACGAGACATGTGGGTCATTATGTGGGACTAAGAGTGTATCTCAGATGACACATGGACACGGGGTGTAGTACACAACATGTACCCTACCACATAGCTAGACTAGGCCAGTTATAGTAGTTACCCTGTGTACTGGTACACTGGTTGATTCCACATATAAGGTCATGTCCATTGTACACGGAGCAATCCATAGATATTAAGACACATCATGTTACTCTTCTAATTATTGTTTATATATATATATATATATTTCTACATGACATGATCTTTTTCATGGTATGTTGTACAATGGTAGTAATAGGAGTCATAGGACACAGTGTGGGACAATTCTATACACCATTTACATTTTTGTAAATGGCATTATCTTCTTATCCACCACACCTTGTACAAGATAAAATAGAGTTAGTGAACCCTTTTCTCATCCCAATTAATGTGAGGTATCATGTTCATCTACGTGAGTATGATACCTTCAGTATAACAATTTTCATAGATTTAGAGTCCCTCGGAGAGGCATGGAGTGAGATCATTATCCAATTAATGGTCCTACGTAAATTAAGTTATCAACATGACTAATCATAAAATATGTTGATTTCTTAAATAGAAGGCAAATCTATATGAGTTAGAGTACATGAAAAGGCCATAGACGTGATCCTCATCCGTGTATTATGATCTTTACCCACTCAATATTGATTTATCCTAGAATGAGTGTATTTGTTCTCTCTTTAGATCTATAAGTGCATATATATATCTCAATAAACATCCTGATAAACATAGTTATCAGATATACATCATTAGATCTATCAGACTCATGGAGCGAGTTCTACTAGATGAGTGATTTTTGGAATATTCTATTTGAATCCCTAATGTGGGTATGTAGTCTCTATGGATTACCTATAAACTACAGGTATGCATTTTGAGTATATTTGGATATTTTTCTCTTGTAATATGTTCTATATTCATGTCTTCATTTGAGATGACTATTCCATTTCTTTGAGTGTTGGTTTGTGATTTTTAGGGTCCTCTACTAGGTTTTTTATACTCACCCAACTCGGTCATGGCCCACATATGTCATGCCTTTTACTGATGACTGGCCTTTTGAAGGATTCTAGGGAAAACAAGTACTAGAATGAGATTTGAAAGATTCCTTATAGACAGAGTTGTTCCTATATCTATGAAAAGAAGTCCTAATACTTATTTATTGCTTATGGGTTAGATGTGGTAGTTTTCAGACTCTTTATCTTAGTGGGATTATATTCCTGGCCAGTTTACATTCCGCTCTTTACATCCTGTGGTACTCGGTTTGTTGGGTTTATTTGTATTGATGGATTTTGTTTCAAAGTGGTTTTTACATTTCAATATTTGTGGTCATGGAGATGTGTGAATATATATTGGGACTTAGGAAATTTATCCCATGTTTGTTATAGGGAATGTCAGTGCAAGTCACCATCCCCTGGTCTTTTGGTGGCGGGCCTGGGGAGTCATTGAATGGGAAACATTTGGATGGGTCATGACATTTTTTATGCAGATAAAAAATATTTTTTTTATAATTTTAATAATAAAAAGTATTTTATTTTAATAATTATTCTTCTTAAAATAATTAAATGTATTTATATATCCCCAATGGTCTTATAAAAACCTATGGGGGTCTTATAAGTTCTTCAATCCACCAAAATATTCATCTTAAAAGTTTGAATTACAAGATTTCAGTAAACCTTCCCAGAATCACATAAATACCCCATAGAGAATCATCAATAAACTCAAAAACTATCAATTTCTAAAAATTGATTTTCAACAACATCCAATTTTTCACAATAATGCTTTAAAAAATATAATAATTTTATAATTTGATTGGGTTCCTCAATCTCCCTCATCAGATTTTTTTTACAATATCAACTCACATCAGGAATCATTAAATGATGGCCTTTTTCATGGAGAAATGTCTCGAAACCATGATGAATTTTATGTAAATTTTTTAGGATATTTCCTTCTCTCTGTGAAATCAAATATTTCTCTAAATGGGATTACGGAACAACTAGAAATTTTTTGATATAATTTGACTATTATCCAATTTATTTAGAATAAGCATTATGTATGTTTAACATTTTTCAGAGAGAATAATATACATTCCTCATAATATAATTCTATACATATTTTATAATGTCGACTGTGGAATCAAAAGAATAGTGGGGATATATTCCTTTCATCCACAATTGCTATAAGATGGATAAAATGAAGTTTTAGAATAAACCCAGAAAAAATATTTCTAAGAATTACTTTTGTTGGCTCATTTGAAATGAAGTCCCTTAAAGTACCTTTTATTGATTAACATCATCACTGTTTAAACAATCATCGATTATATAATAACTACATTCAACATGTTTTAATATTTTTTGATATTCACTTTTTTCTAATCGAATAACAACAATATTACTGTTACATGAAATTCATTGTTGATTTTAAATATCTACCATTATATCTAGAATATTCATTATAATCCACATATTATTTTATAAAAGAATTTATTGATGGATTATATTATACATCAACTATAATCAATTCTACCAAAATCTATTTATTATTGTAAAAAAAGATAATAATTTATCTAAAAAAAGGTAAGATAAAAAATAAATTGTTTTCATTGCAGTCAATAGAAAAATTATAAAATTTTAAACACATTAGATTCAATTATACACTTCTTATATATAGTAGGACATAATTTGGAGCACTACAGACATATTAGTGAGCTATTATTCTTTATAATTTGTGATAATCCTTATGATAATAATAGTATATTGCATAATGTTTCACATAATACAATATAAAAATACATTACGATATTTTATAATAAAATAATCAAATGATTCCACAAAATTATATATGATTGTATAGGAACCAACCTAATAATTTCTTAGTCTAGTTCCCATTTCCAAGGGTCATAAATCTTGTTTAAAATCCTACATGTCATTTTTTCTAAACAATTTTTTTGAATTTTTATGATAGGATAAGAGGTTGCATTCATTATTTCATGTAGTAAATAATTAAAAAATAATTTTACCCTCTATAGATATACCAATGTGAAACTATATATAAATAGTAAACTGTTCACACATAAAATATTTGTCTCTAAAAAAAATTATATCATAAATATAATGTATAAGAACAAGAGTATGTTTGGACATTTGTTTCACATAATCCTCATTATCAAAATTCAATTTTGTAAATTTTATTTCCCCCGTATGAGAATCCAAATTAGAGTAACATGCTCTATGAGCCTATTTATATATATGTAAATATTTAATAATCTATAAAAATTTGAATACATGGCTATAAATAATAAATCAATCTGGTGGTTCAAAAAAAAATTTCCTCTTCGCTTCCATTAAAAAAGGAATAAATCACATCCATATAAAATTCCTTATAGTTACTATTTCATTCAATTGAAATAATTACCCTAATAGGATATAGTCTTTACATTGGTGAATATTTTATTCTTAAAATAATATTCCCCTATCTATTAATATCCCCTTCATTAAAATCTTACTATTATTCATTATAATAAATCCTTTTCATTTACTCTTTTTCTACATATCACTTACATTGAATCATTTATTTTTCATTTATGTATTTTCATAAGCCACCAAATGTAATTAATTTTAATATGGACAAGTTATTTTGTCATTGAATTTATCTATTAATCATTCTCAACTGCATATGATATACTTTATACCTCAACCCATGAAATGAGTGTAGTTTAATTTTCAAATATTAACCTTTTTCATGTTTACAATAGAGCATCTTAATTTCTCCATATATTGTCCAAATATACTTGATTTGTAAGTAAATAATATCTTAGTTTCTCATTTTTAGCTGCATTATCAAAAAACATTATTCAATATGAATTAATAATAATATGAATATATTCTTCTCTATATTATTCATCCCTCAAATTATCGAATAATTATATTCTACAAACATTAGTTATTTATAAATATACATTAATATTAGTAATTAATTAATAATTATTTTACAAAATATTCACAACCATATATAAAATTAAAAATTTAAATAACTTTCATTAAATATTTGTATCCCCTTATATCAGATAAATTCTGCATAAATACCACTTCCCTAACATTCTCTTCAAAAGATCATTGATTAGTTTTTTAGATCATCAAATAACATGGAAAACCAATGTTTTATTAAATTTATCTAATGGATTTCTCTTCTAAAAGTGTGAATATGTGTCTCATGTATTGCTGAACATATGTTTATATATTTATATAACAATACATATATTTTTCCTTAACAATCCTTTTTTGTGCTTATGTTCCGCTTGGATTATTCTACCTTTTCAACAAAACAGTAGTTATTTCTTTCAACTCCACTATTTTGTTGGGAAGTACATGATAAACAATAATAATGATAAATTCCAAGCACTATAATGATATTTCAAAATAAATATTGTTTTTAACCTTTATGGTATCTAATCCCATAATTTTGATATATATTCCTAGTTATTTCTTAACCAATGTAGTAATGCTTTTGATAATCTTAAGTGTTTCCAACTTATGATATATAAATAAGTTATTTATTATGGTTTTCTATGAATTAAACAAGGTAATGAAATACTGATCAACTAATGATGTTTAATTCCTTATTATGCCAATGAAAAATTAATAAATTGTCTTTTATGGTCTAGTGGACTATAATTCCAGTCTTTTTTGAGATTCATGTACTATAAAATATTTTTACCTATGTCGCAATGTCAATATCATTCATTTTTTAGTTTTATTTAATACCTCACAACATTATACATTTCAATTTTACTCATATTCCATTTACAAGGTTTTCTATAAATTATATTTAATGCTTTGTTCCCATTTCTATAACTCTAATATCTTAATTTTTTTAGACAGCTAATTTTGAATAGATATCCAATGGTTCTGTCACTATTGCTGATGAGTCATTCAGACATATAAATATTGATATTAGATGATTTTCTATTAAGAAATAATTAATTTTATTTATCAAATTTTTATATCACATATAAAATATTATGGTCAATCCCTTCAACATGGAGTATATTTTTATTATTTATCCTTTAAATTTCATTCCAAACTGTTCAATATCATATGATTTTAAGAGAGAATTATATTCATAATGTCACTTCATCTCCATCATAATAATGAATATTATTCCTTATTATAATCTCATAGTTTATCTTGGAGGAGCATCCATTGCTATGAGTCCATGGTTTACCTTTTCATTGTACTTATAGGGAAACCTATACAGTGAAAGAGTTGTATTATTTCCTTTTCTATTACACCTTAATTTTTAAAAAAACATATATAACCTAGATAGAGTGATTTTACAATATTATAACCAATGTAAATGTTCTTCAATAATTACAAATTGATTTTATTGATACTAATTTAAAATTTGAGTATACAAACTTTATAAATATAGGTTCACAGTTTTATTTCCCTTAGTCATTACAAAGTTTGTAGTATTCTTGTCATTATTATTACTCCATGACTCATTCATACTCTTTGTAAATGACATGTTTCTCTATCCTGAATGGTATTTTTTTTACAAATAACACCACAGATCCGACTACATTATTTACTAATTTTTTATCCATTAAGATAATATATTTTTTAGATTATTATTTACCCTGAACTATCATTAATTATTATGTCGTTTTTATTAGAGAGGGTGATATGTTATAGATAGTCTTCCATTTTATTCTACAATATTTACTTTACTATAACATTCCTTAGCCTAAACATGTACAAATTTGAAATTTGAACTTCAATTTTTTTGTAGTAATACGATTATTTTGATGTTGAATATATAATGTATTAATTTTTTATTTTCATCTCATTTATTGATGTCATGTGATGAATTTTCATTAATTTTTATTATTTTGATGATCTAAACTATTGTTTTTATCAATCAAATAAAAACAATAATACACTATTAATCTATATTTCTAGTCTCATATTGAGTTAATGTTAATTTCTTTTAATGATAATTCATGACTTTCTATACCTCTGAAACAATCAAATTTAAATTCATTATCTATTTAATAAAAACCAACATTTTTAATATTCTATTATTTCCCTCATTTTATCATCCAATTTTCATTTTTCAAAAAATTATCATTATATTTTTTGTTTTCTACTAAAAAATAATTCATTTTTCCATTTTTATATATACTCTTTCACATTCAAATTATTAATAACATCTTAAGAACTATTCATGAATTTATACATTCCTCATTATGTATGTGATATTTTTTTATAATATTATTTTTATTATCTATATGATGTTTATTATCCGTAATTATAACTAATCATGACCCGCACTCTTAGGTCTTGGGATTAAATCTATAACTCTTTATTTTTTGATATGATACCAATAATTGTGAACCTAAACCATATAATAAGAAAAGAAAAAATTGGAACACATACATTATGGAGGACACTTTGGGATTATAGATATATATAATTAACAAAAAAACATATATAAACAATCCACATCAACATGGATTAATAAAATGGCATCATAAAGATGAACATCACATCCTTTCATAGGTTTCTTCTCTAATATCACATTATTTCATCAAACTAGTAATGTTGAAATCCATAATAGAAATTAAATTTTTAGAATTATTCATTAAATCATAGGGAAGAGAAACCATAAGAAGGGTGATATCATATGCTCAGTAATGGTAGAAATAGTCATTATTAATTCTATTACATCAATAATTATAAGAGTGCATAAGGGTATGATTGGTGATCAAAGTGCATTAGTGAATAAAAAAAGAACTCATACACTTCTAAACATAGACCATAAAGTATGAAATCATGTTAAAGGAAAGTGTCATCATAATCAATAATAATGAGAATTATAATATCGGCCTCAATCATTGTAAACATTATAAACTGATTGCAATCATAGATTACACATAAATTTATCTTGGGACATAATTATATTTTTCAATACAATAAATTGAATAACTAATATGTTAACTTCTATATATTTCACTCTTAGAAATGGAATAACCATATAACCAATTTCTATACCCAATACAATGGTATGATATCATAGACCGACCGATCATTGGTATACTATTAATCCACCAGTTAATTGTTTATCATGTGACCACATATCAAATTTTCAAGTGTTATTACAAAATTATTAATCATAATATATTTCATGAACTCATTATAATAACCAATAAGTATTTTTATAACTTTAATACCTCATGTATATGAAACAAGTTGTATAAAAATTTAATTTAAGCATCATTCACCCAAGGAAAAAATGGGTTCCATGACAATATCATTGACACATGATTAACCCATGGAAAGTAAATTGGTTCATTAAAAAACCCTTTGAAACATTATTAACCCGTGGAAAATAATTGGGTTCAGTAATATAATAATTAAACAAGGATTAATCCATTGAAAATGAATGGGATCAGTAGTAATTTCATTTAAATATTATTAACCTATAGAATGTAAATGGGTTCAATAGAAATCCCATTGAAACATTTGTAACCCATGTAAATTAAATGGGTTCAATATCAATATATTTGAAACTAGATTATTAAATGTAAATTAAATGGGATTAGTGTATATTTATTTGAAATAATAATAATTCATCTAAAAAAGAATAAGGATGATATAAATAAAAAATATCTCTAGAGAGGGATAAGTATCAACAAGGGAATTTGATGATACAGAACTGAAATACCATTAATATATAATTAAAAAATTCTTGAGGAAATTTTCATTAAATATTTGAAATAATCCAATGTACTTTGAAACAGAAGAATAATTAATCAAATGAAAAGAATAAAATTAACTGAAACATATAATATCAGTTGAATTTGTATATTCATGATCTAACATGTAAAAAAAGATGTATATACAACTTATAAAATATGATAGGGGTATAAAATAACTAATGTCAAAATGATTAAAAAATTTTGAAAAATTATATTATCGCATTGGTGACATAAAAACCATAATCCCCTTGAATTATAGATCATAAAAATGTTATTTAAATCCCAAAAAATATAATTATAATAATAAAATACATTCATGGGTAGTAAATACACCACATAATTAAATAGTGGTGAATATGTAATATATCTCACTGAAATAAAAGGTAGATGATGAAAACACATACCAATATTGTATAATTAGTTTTAGAATAAATAACTGAAATAATTATGTGTGGATATTTTAAATCTAGCTTTGAAAAGTGGAAATATATATCAATAGAATCATATTTCATTTAACACATATTTCAGTCATAAAATATCTGATGACATTGTTGTTTAACCCAATGAATGGAAAATGAATTATGAAAACCCTTATTATTTGAGTATCATTTGAATCATAAATCCCATAAATGCAACAAAATAAAATGATATATAAAATGACATGAAAATAATTATATTCTAGATATATATTATAAAATGGGTATTATATTGAGCAAACAAAATAAAAGAGTGTTGAATATGGTGAATTCCTCATGAAAGTAAATGTGAGACAAGAATCCATTAAAATTGTGGTGCCATCTGAATCAACGAACCCAAAGTTATAATAATCAAGTGAAATGTTTAAATAAAAAAAAGTTAAAATAATTACTGATATAATTTATTAATATTGGAAGTATAGAAACTACACATTGTAAGTGAATATATAATATGAAATTTATCTCATAAAGTTAAAAAAGTTGAAGAAGATCCCCTATGACTAGACTAAATTTTCATTCATGTTATGTATGAAATAAAAATATAATATAATTTTTTTATTTTAGGAACTACATTATATAATTTCTATAACATTTCAATGGATTTTATATATACCATAAAAATATTCTCGGTGAATAACAATATAATATGCTTCTATAATATGAAATTGAGAAGAAATTACTTACCTTTGGAGTCCGATTTGTCATAATTTTTCTATTTATTCATGAATAAAGAACTAATGTCAATTATATAATTTATTTGGACCCATATTGATGTTTATTATTAAAAGTATTTCACTTATAAAAATCTATACAAAATTACATAGTTAAAAATTTCTATTCATATATTATGATAATATTGATCTTATGTGTCAAAACTCTATTTGATCGTCTAACTATAGACAATAATGTCACTAATTAAATTACTGTTGGCGCCAAAATATTGCACGAAAGAAAGGGATGAAAAAGAGGGTTGGGACGCTGCCTCGCGAAGCAACGACGCGAAGCACCGACGCGAAGTACCCCGAGCAACGCGGTCCCACGAAGCTCCGGAGAAGGTAATTCCCCGCGAACAGGTTTGACGTTTGCGAGCCCACAGAGAAGCTCTGGAGGCGGTAACTCTCCGCAAATGCATTTGACGTTCATGACCGCGCCACGAAGCACCTTTGGCGGCGCGCTGGTTCTGCTTCGCGGCACCCCTTGCCTATAAATACGGGGCACCCCCTGTGTCCCAAGGAAGGATAATACGACCTTTCGGATTCTCCTCTCCCGAATCGTGAAGCACCCTTTGCCCCCCGGGAATCATGAGCTCCACGAGGTACTTCTACTTTGCGTGACGCATTTGCTTTGTCTCATTTCGAGCCTCTCTTATGAGAGTGATGCCCTTTGCGAAGCTAAAGGGCATTCGCGATGGAAGAGGATTCCCAAGGGAACCCGAGCAGCCGCGGAGCGCTTATGCTTCACGAAACACCCAACCTGTGCTAGTGATCCCTATGCTAAGGCAGGATCACTACACATCACGAAGCACACTGCTTCGTAGAACCTTTCATCATGAGGCACCTCTTCTTCGTAAGGCAGTGCTCCGCGAATACTGTTCCACTTCGCGAAGCACCCTCCATTCACACCTATGCCCTATGCTAAGGCTAAGGCACTCCACTTCGCAAATCACCCTCCATTCATCCTATTCCCTATGCTATGGCTAAGGCATTCCACTTCTTGAAGCACACTCCTTTGGCAGGCAATTCCGCTTCCCGTGCGACCCTCCAAGTATGCACGATGTGATTTCAAAGTCCCATGGACAATACCACTTGTAGCGTTGCTTCGCCTAATGCTTCTTCGCATAGGCACGCTAACAGCTATATCTCGTTCGCATAGACACGCTAACGTGGACCCCTCGATGGATCGCTCCACAACCCCCATTGACCATGGCCTTTCTAGTTCCTTCACTTACCCAAGGACCAGAGGGTACCGGTTATGTAAGTCCTAGGGGTGCAGAGTGAACCCACCTCGTCCGAGCTGAAAGACGTTAAACTGCCAAGCACCACGTCCTCAACACATTACGTTAAACTGTGACCCGACCTCGTGCCTCTCACGTAGGGTCCCCCCAGCTCGAACATTTTTTACGCCACTCATCTCCACGGGAGTGGAATCATCCATCCACAAGGGATGATATCCTCCATACTGGAGTAGCGTATGTTCTTAGAAGAAGGGCGACCATAGTTCCCCAACGGATGGCTTCACCACTACATCTCCGTACTTCCCCACTACCAAGGTCAGTGGAGGACATGATAGGGAACGAGGAACCTCCCATCATTGGTCCCATATCCCTCTTTCGCTGCGCCTCTGTCGCACCTCGAGCCTCCATCCTGGAGTAAGTCCCAACACCATGGGTTGCCTAACGAGTAAGCCCCTCTTCGCTTCTCAAGGACGCACCCTTCGCGGCGTGATCGTCATGTCCATGTTGTCTCTTGTTTCTCACACCGAGCATCACTCACGTGGGCTTAGAGCTGGAATTGGCCATGACAAGACTTCGTCCAGCATGACGTTAAACTGGACACTTCATCCAGCATGACGTTAAACTGCACACTTCGTCCAGCATGACGTTAAACTGCATGCCCTCATCTAGCATACAATTAAACTGCATGCCCTCATCCAGCATGATGTTAAACTGCACGCCTTGTCCAACATGATGTTAAAATGCACACTTCGTCCAGCAAGACGTTAAACTTCACACTTCGTCCAACATGACAGTAAACTTCACAACCATATGAACTACGAGGTCTTTGATCCATGTCAAGGCATGGTATGTAGGAAGCCTCCCTGAGGTTCAAGCCCACGCATCATTTATTCATGTTGGGTCCCATCCCCGTCCAGCATGACGTTAAAATGTATTCCGGTCTGACGGAAAGCCGTTGTGACTCATCCATCCCGAAATACGAGGATTTCGATCCATGTCAATGCATGGTATGTAGGAAGCCTCCCTGAGGTTCAAACCCAACAATTATTGGCCCAAACCATCTCCTTGTCGGCTTGCCAGGCCCCCATTTTATTCCAAACTATGAGGAATTTGATCCATGTCAAGACATGGAACGTAGGAAGCCTTCACGAGGTTCATGCCCACCACAAGTGGACCCCCGAGTCCACCTTCATGTCATTTCTCCGACAAAGCCCCTTCCGAACTACGAGGACATTGATCCATGTCAAGGCATGGTACGTAGGAAGCCTCCACGAGGTTCAAGTCCACCAGTCAACCAATTCATATCGAGTTCCATCCCTGTCCAGTATGATGTTAAACAGTATTCCAGTCCGACGGCAAGCTGTTGTGACCAACCCAAACTACGAGGACTTTGATCCATGTCAAGGCATGGTACGTAGGAAGCCCCATAGGTTCACGCACTTCCCCCATTGGACCATGGTCCCCCGTTTACATCGGTTCGCCGACATCCACCACCATCCCGAAATACGAGGACTTTGATCCATGTCAAGGCATGGTACGTAGGAACCCTCCACGAGGTTCAAGCCCACCGCCCATCATTTATTCACGTCAGGGTTCGCTACCATCCCGCATGACGTTAAACTGTATTCCATCAATCCGTTGAACTACGAAGACTTTGATCCATGTCAAGGCATGGTACGTAGGATACCTTCCCAAGGTTCAATCCCACCACTAGTGAACCCCCCAGGTCTACTTTCCCGTCGATTCACCGATGAAACCCTTTGAACTATGAGGTCTTTGATCCATGTCAAGGAATGATACGTAGGAAGCCTCCCCAAGGTTCAAGCCCATATCCCATCGGACCAAGGTCCACCTTCAAGTCGGTTCGCTGACGCATCAGAACAAGGTCCACCTTCACGTTGGTTCACTGACGACATCCATTGGGCCAAGGTCCACTTTTGCGTCTGCCTTCCGGTGCCCACACCTGAACTACGTGGACATTGATTCCCTGCCACAGGGATACATTGGAGGTCTCTTCGAGGCTCAAGCCCAACTTCACCGTCACCCCTGCGATGGTCCTTTTCCATTCCCCTCTCCACTTCATTCATCCATCCATCTGTACCTCTTCACAACCATCCATAGGCTGATCTCGGTATCGACACCCCCTTCAAGGGAAACCCCTCAATCCGATACATTATAGCTAATGCTCCGATCGGACTGATCCGTCTCCGTTAGAAGTTAAACTTGCGGTATACCCTGTGTTAAAAACAGGAAGCTGAGGAAAACCTCAGATATGTGTCTATGGATATGATTCCCCGCGCTCGATGTGGGATGCCTCGGGCCTCCACACCCACGAGAAGCCCTGTGACCAGGGATGATAGACAAACATGCCAGGTCCCCAGTATCCAGACACGCTACTGATGTCTCAACGTGACTACTCCCCCGACTGAAGGTTTCTTCCCTGAATGGACCCTTTGGAATGTCCCGACAGAAGCAGTGTAATTAACCAGAATCCATGGAAACATGGCACTGGGAAGAGTTTCACGAACAATATATTAAATCTATGAGGGAGACCCGGACTAGGTGACGAGTTCTGAGGAGGAATCCACAGAAGGAAGAAACAACATCTCATCATCCTGTTTCGATCAAGGATCAAATGTCCCTGAATAAGGATTGAATGCCGCCTGCCTTTGGAAAGCGGGAATGTGGGGCAACAAGTAGCGCGTCCTCCACAGACGGATGCGTGCGCCCCGGAGAAAGAGTCAGAAACAGAAACGGTGAATCTGGCGTGAATGTTCTTCTCCTCAATGTAGATATTAGTAGCGTTCGAGACACCAGTAGATTGACGTGTCACCGGATCCAGATATCTGGCGCCTGGTCCCGCCAAGCAAATAGCTGGCCTGTCGTGAAACTCACTGGAAGTCAGGGTAGTAGAACGTGGGGCATTCCGTTCTGCAGCGTGTTGGCATGGATCCTTCTTATAAATGTGGAGAATGAAAGGACGCTGGGGCACTGGTTGTCAATAATTTTCCTCACAGTGCTATTGAGTTGACCCCTTCGTTTCTCAGGAACCAGGTTTCTGTTACAGAGACACGATCACCGCCCGCTCGCCTACGCAAGGGCATGGTCAACACCACCACAACCACCCCACATGGCGTTGCTACCGCCACGGGGGCTGCCACATCGCGGAATATGGGGTGCCCACGTCCCCTTTCCCCCTCAGAGGTCATTCAGCGGAGGGTGATCAACAATCTCGTACCCAGGTACGAGGAGGAAGGTGTCATCCCAACTCGGGATATGCCCGCCTGGACTTGGAGGCATCTAGGCCCCGCCGACAACGTTGCCCTAACAGGCCGCTCAAGGAGCCCTTTCTCCACACTCCAACATTCAACCGTTTCAGGAGCCTGTCCCCGGAACGCCTTGAAGACTCCTCGCCTTACGCTGACGAGGCTGGCGCCATCCGGCTCAGCCCGCTCAGGGTCCCGACCCAAGTGCTCCAGGCAAGAGCTCCCACCCGGCCGCGTCAGCACCGCTGTCCGACTCCGCTGGAAGAGCAGGCGAGCCATGCCCCTGCACCACCTACACCAACTCACCTGACCCGACGTCAGCGCCGGGCCCGGTATGAGGACGCTCTCCCAGGTGAGTCAACGTCAACAACTACAGTGGCTCGAGCCACCACCGACGTACATCATGGGGCCCCCGCATACGCTGAGGAGGGGCACTCCTTCACCCAACCAGGATCGAGACCCCAACCGCCCCACGGGCAGGATGGGTTGACTCTCCGGGTTGCAGGCCTGAGTGGTGATCACTACGAACTAACCCACGGTGATGTCACCCCATACGGAGGCCCTCCCCGTACCGCTACTCCATATAGTTTGGGCCTTCCCCTCTCCGAAGCTCGTCATGGAGGTATGCCTCGTGCTACCCCCATCCCGAAGGAAGGCCTGCCCCACGGCAGTGACACTCAGCGCAGAAACCTTTCCCGTGCCCACTATATACGGTATGTAGCCCATCCTCCTACCCTCGACCGCTGATCTGAAGGCACCGTCCATCCGGTCCTTCTTCAATGTGGGGGCCCTCCCTACGTCCTCTCTGCGACCGGCGAAGGTCATCCTCGCCCCAGTAACTCAAGGAGTGAAGGTCAGCCTCGCTCCACCCGCATCAACCCTGGAGGTCCTCGCCATGCTCATTCTGGTTCCAATAGAGGCTTCTCCCACATGGGTGTTGTCCATGGAGGTCCTCCCCATGTACCCTTCGACATTTGACCTGGTGCCCCTCGCACTTATGCTATCTCGAGCGGGGGCCCTCTCCGCCACGGCGCGAGCGCCGCCCCGAGGCTACATGATGAGAATCAACCGTGTCTTGAAGAGCCACCCCGGGGCAGGAGAGCGGGTCGTCGTCGCCACAGGAAGAGTCCTGTGAAGGCCCGGGTGGAGAACAAACCTGCATGCTTCTCCGACTCTGAAGCGGAATGCGACTCAGTGATGGAACCTTCTCCCCGCTTCTCTGTATCAAGGACTGGGGCAGGAACCAGGTGCGTTAGCCTCATTCTCCCAGAATATTAGGTCCACCAGATTCCCATCTCTCTCCTCAGGTACATCAAGGAAGACGAAATCTTGGGATTCCGCAGGTCTCAACCGCGCAATCGCCGCCATTGTCACCAGAAGTGTCCTCTACCTCTATCAGAGATCACAGAGAGCTATTTTGGGGGCCAACGGTGGTAGAGAGATGACATGACCTGTCGCCGGTAGCCGCGACTCCAGTGCCGGAAGCTGCGACTATCAGCCCATCGTATCGTGACATCGTGGCCAGGTCACCTTAATCTTCAGAGGATGGCCTGGAATTCGGCGGCCAGTCAGCTCGTTCTACGTATTCTCCACCTCCGAGTTTACTATCCCAGAGGTCCGCCTCGGAACCGCTACCGGTCCCTCAGCCGCCCCCGGTTGACGAGTGGGGCAATACAGGGCCAGACCTCGAGTCCGAACCCAGGAGCTTCTGGATTATTCTCGCAGCAGATCACTTCCCGAAGAAATTCCGGCCGACGGCGGCACTGAACTTTCACGCACCAGAGTCACTTACCCCCGAAGAAGTGGGGTTCATTTGTCGAACCCTATGGGCGACACACTTCCGCCTTCGTTACGAGCGGGTGGTGTACCCCATAAGTGGAGAGCACTTCGAAGAAATCGGCGAGCAATGCCGCCTGACCGATTCGGCCGCAGTCCTTGTGGCCCAGCACCCTGAGTCGCCAGGCCGTCGGAGCTCCCTTCAACGAAAATGTGTTCAGAGTTTCAAAGTACTCCGCAGAATCGTCAGGGAAGCTACCCCCCCCCATGTGCAATTCTGTGCTTGGGGATGCTATGCCGCTCTCCTCTTCGACCCTATCTGATGGCAGCCCGATTCGCTATGCGACATCGAGGACATGCCCTCAAGAGGGGTCTCGGTCCACATGGCTGACATGGTGGACAAGGAAGACGAGCTTGAATTACATGATGGAGACTTACCCCCCGAGGGCGTACCGCCACCGCTGGACCCATCAGAAAGGGTTACCCGTCAGCAGAGGAACCGGCTAGGCCTCCCCGTACCCACCGAGTCGCTAGTACTCGGTCGAAATACCAGAAAGGGTAAGGATCATGTCGAAACTGTCAAGCACTCCGACCCATCCGCCTCTGTGCAGTAAAAAGACGAAGATCCCGAGAAGGTCACGTTATGCCAGCAGCTTTATGAGCAGAAGAGGCTGGTTGACGAACTCTTGGCTGAGCGCGCTGCGGAGCGGTGACCCGACTATGGTAATCCCTGGCCGGGGCAGCAGGGGCAGGAACAATTTCCCCACGGTGAGGTGCCTTCGGGCAACCCTGATCATGATACTTCCGCAGATCGGGAAGAAGCCAGAACTTACGGCAAGAGGGCGCGATACGTCTCGCTAACCCTCCCTGAGCAACGAGGCAATCTGAAGAATCTAGTCCGGGTTCCCCCAGTCGCCCCGCAGGTCATTTCGCCAGTTGATCCATGAGCTGCTGAAGCCATCTACCGTGTTGAAGAACCTGGCAACGCACTTGTGATCAGGGATCCCCGTCAAGACAGGGACACCCACCCGGATGATCTGATAGCGGCGCTCACATCCCGCCTCGAAGTGCTGGAAACGCGGCAGGTGTAGGTCCCACCGTACGGCAAGCCATATCCCACGTGGGTAGATGATATGCCCTATCCACTGGTTTTGGTAAACCCACTTTCTCACCCTTCAACAGGACAGGGGACCCGCAGCAGCACTTGGATCATTTTTCATCCAGGTGTGGCCCCATTCTGGGAACCCCGTCTCAGTAGGAAGCTGCCAAGCTCCGATGTTTCGTACAAACATTGGAAGCCCCAGCATTCGTCTGGTACAACCAGCTCCCTATCGGATCGGTGACCGGTTGAGAGGATCTCCGCCGGCAGTTCCTATACCAATTCATCTCCACCACGCAGAAGAATAGCATTGCAGACCTCTTCAAGTTCAAGAAATGGCCTGATGCGAAAGTCGTAGATGTCATCGCCCGGTGGAAGGGACTCACGTATTCCCTCGATATGCCACTGACTCAGGAGAAATTACTGACAATGTGTGTAGGGAACGTCAAGACGGAGCTGGTACCCACACTAATTACCCAGAACTACCCTGGAGGGTTCAGAGATTTCTCAGAAAAGGCTCAACGCCTTGAGGAAGCTCTGCAACAGGCTAGTCAGGCACGTTCGTTGTCCCCTATGATCCGAGCCAGGAGGACCGCCAAAGCCGAACCCGCCACGGTGGCCAAAATAGAATCCCCTAGGTAGCTGGAATTACTGCCAGCGGCGCCACTCCCACAACCCCGAAGTGGTCCTCCACCTCAAGCACAGGCTCCCGCCCAGCAGCGACCACCTCAGAATCCACAGGTACCCCTGCGCAATGCACCACCACCACCTAGGCGAGACAATCAGGCGCCGCCCCCTCGGAAGGCCCCTCCAGTCCCTCATCAGGGCCAAGCCCCCAGGGCCCCCTATCCGGAAAGAAGGCACCAGACTTATTCGTTCAACGAAAATCAGGTCCCTGGCTACTTCTGAAGTGCTCTAGAATAAGGGATTGTGCGCCTACCCGAGTGCAGAAGGCCGGCAGAGGCACATCTCGCTGATCACCCCAATTAATGTCCTTATCATCAGATTCTGGGTCACACCCTCAGGCAATGATATGTGTTTAAAGACTGGCTTCAAGACCAGGTCAACAACAACATAGTCAGGTTGAGGCCGACACAAGCACAAGTGTCGGGTGTCTTTGCAGGTCCATAGATCGGCAGCGACAGCGAAGGCGAGTGGCAGCAGGTTCCCAGCCGCGGATCCCGGAAGTACGGCGACTGGATGGCTCGTAAAACTGTCTTCCGTGCCCATGGTATGATCCGGGCATGCCTGAAGTAGCCGGAACCTTCAGAAGAAGTAGCCGGTACCTCTGCATCAGCTTCAGAGTCGACCACTTCCCAAAAGGGAAAGCAGCGACGACGTAAGAAGAAGCAACGCACTCCGCAGGTGGCATCGTCATCCCGCACTCTCGGCAATTTTATGCCCCCTGAAATGAGGATTCCTCCTAGAATCCACCCGGTGGTGGATGAATCCTCGAGTGACAGTCAGGGGTATGCTTTGGTTAACACCGTGGCGCTGGTAAAGCCCTATATGACTCCCGACGAGGGGGAACGCCAGGCAAACCTCTCCAACGTTTCGAGACAACGTCAATGTCAGTGGAATCGCAACCGCGCCGGTCATCGAGGTACATCAGCAGGAACATTCAGCCACGTCGTGCACGCTACTGAGACTAGACAGCAGGCTCAACATAGAGCTCAGCACGCGCAACCCCATCTAACACCCTCGGCTCTACCTCCACCGCCGTTCGTGATAATAGATCAGGGAGAGCTGCCACGTTCGTATCACAGTCAGTCTTTCCTGGCTACAGGCCAGCCTCTGCTGTCCAATCCTAGTCCGACGACTACTCTCCAGGCTTCAACCAGTAGGCAGCAGGATGTACCTAGTACTAGCTGATCACTGGTTTAACCGGCATGACCCTCTATTCCTACAACTATTGAACGACCTCTTATAGGTAGAGGTCCGCATTTGGCACGAAAGTATGATGTCCTCAAGCACCTGGCCGACATTACGGCAAGGATTTCTATCCTTGAGGCCCTTCTTTTGTCATCTAAAATGCGCGAGGGACTTGCCGAAGCCCTAAAGAGCCCCCTCCAGTTTGAGACGGAGGTAGCAGCTGCATAAGCCTTCCATATAGAGACGAATGAAAATGAAGAATGTCATGTGGTTATCTCGTTCTCCGGTGAAGATGAGGACCCTCCTATACAGGGGCACATTCTCCCGTTGTACATCACGGGTCACTTCAATGGTGTGGAAGTCCGCCGCTTCTTCGTTGACACGGGTTCCAGAATCAACCTAATTCCGATTCGGGCATTGCGAAAACTAGGTCTATCTGAAGGCGATTTAACTCCCTCTGACCTCAGAATCCAGGGGTACGATAGGACTGAGAAAACACCAGTCGGCAAGATCCGCCTGAAGACTCAGTTCGGCGGCTTAGTTTCCAACACCGAGTTCATGGTCGTCTCTCAGGACACCACCTAAAACTCGTTGATGGGAAGGCCATGGCTCCATTTTCATGCAGCGGTCCCTTCGTCGTATCACCCGTGCCTCAAATACCATCTCAATGGTCGAGTAGGCGTGCTCCAAGGAGATGTGTCCCCTTTAGCTTCTTGTGAGGCTCATTATCTGGATGTGGGTTATTACAAAAGTAAGGATAAGCAAATCCTAGTAAGTCATGATGAACCCGCCCCGGTCACAAGTGATCCCTGGGCAAGCATGTATTATGCCTACATCCTCCCAATCCACCGATTGGAGGCCACGACCCCTGACATGGGGAAATGTTTTGTTGTTTAGGGTACACAAGGAAGAAATGTTCCCGTGTCCAAGCGACGACGGAAAATCACCTCGTACTCCTATATCAACCAGGATCAGGTGATCCCGGAACCTCCTACCCCTGTACGGTACCGGAATGTCAAGCTTATGTCAATGGCGGTACGCCATACATGTCTCTTATGTCAGTCTGGAATCCACCGACTCAGGCCGACACGTCACCACTGCTTCGATATCATAAAACGTGGCCCCTTAGGCCGACAGCCAGATGTGATAGGGTTGACTGCCTTCATTGCTGTGGTCTTGATGGAAAGTGAGTCTCCTGATATGATGACCACTACTTCCTGATCCGGCACCAGCTTCCCCTCAGGCTTTGATAGCTCAGAAGTATCTCCTGTTGCGGGAAATCCCCCCACGGGTTGAGAGGAAGACCTAAAGGATGCTCCCCCCGCCTTTGAGGATGGCGTCTATACCACGGTTGATGAACTGGTACAGGTGAACCTTGGTAGTGAGGTAGATCTGAAACCCACATTGATCAGTGCATCCATGTCCCCTACGGAGCGGCAGCAGTACGTAGACTTCCTCAAACAACACCGTGATGTGTTTGCTTGGAGTTACAACGAGATGCCATGACTAGATCCCCAGGTAGCCATTCACCATCTGGGCCTCCCAGCAAACTATCATGGATTTAAGCATCCTCCCAGGAAGATGCACCCTTCTCACGGTGCTATGGTTGAGGCCGATGTTGACGTGCTTATCAAAGCCAACTTCATCAAGGAAGACCAGTACACCAAGTGGCTTTCCAACATTGTGCCAGTCAGGAAGAAGAATGGACATATCAGAGTCTGCATCGACTTCCGTGATCTGAATCGCCACTGCCCAAAGGATGACTTCCCACTCCCAGTGATGGAGTTATTGATTGATGCCGCGGCCGGGTTCCAAGCTCTCTCTTTCATGGACCAGTATTCCGGGTAAAACCAGATCCAGATGACCACTGAAGACGAGGAGTCCCCTACCTTGAGGGATCCCCTAGGTACCTTTTTCTACCAGGTTATGCCATTCGGATTGAAAAATGATGGTCCCACTTATCAGAGGGCCATGCACTTCATATTCAAGCCGATTCACGAAACGTTGGTAAAGTGCTACGTAGATGACCAAGTGTTCAAATCATGTCAGCGCCGGGACCACCTCAAAGACCTCGAGAAAGTGTTCGGTTTCCTCCGTTCCCGTCACCTGAAGATGAAATCGTTGAAGTGTGCCTTCGGGGTCACCTCTGGGATGTTTCTGGGCTTTGATGTTAGATACCGAGGTATTGAGATCGACCCAGAGAAGATCAAGGCCATCAGACAAATGCCTCCCCGAGCAACATTCGGGAACATCGAGGCCTCCAAGGCCACTTTGACTATATACGCCGATTCATCGCGAATCTGGCCGGCATGTGTATTCCCTTTTCCCGGCTCATGAAGAAGGGCGCCACCTACGAATGGGGTGAGGAGTGTCGGACCGCCTTTGAGGAAATCAAGCAGTATCTACTCCAACCTCCGGTTTTGATGCCACCCATCTCCAGAAAGCCACTGATCCTTTATGTGATCACCCTGGAAAGATCCCTCGGTGCACTGCTCACCCAGAAGAATAACGAGGGTACTGAGAACAGTCTCTACTATCTCAACTACATTCTTCTCGATACGAAGGTCAGATACTCCCCTATCGAAAAGAGTTGTCTTGCGCTTGTATTCGCCGTGCAGAAGTTGCGACATTACCTGCCGCACCATGAGGTGCAATTGGTCTCTCAGGTAGACCCACTGAAGTACATCCTAAACCACCCCATGCTAACTGGTCGACTAGCGCGGTGTGCGGTGATTCTCCAGCAGTTAGATATCTGGTTCGTACCTCAGAAGGCCATTTAGGGACAGGCGTTGGAAGACTTTTTAGCTTCCCATCCAACCTCCTCAGATCAATCACTAGACCTAGATTTTCCTGAAGAGATGATCCTCTCAGTCGATCACATCGTCCCGTGTTGGCAAATTCATTTCAACGGCGCCTCCCGGAGCCCCACCGGTAGGAGGCTCAACGATCCTAAGCTCAACCGAGTGGGCCTGGGTATTGTCTTCATTACCCCGGCGCAAGTCATCCTGCCATACTCGTTCCGGTTGTCAGAAGGTTTTACGAACAACGAGACAGAGTACCAAGCTCTCATCACCGGTCTCGAGTGGGCCCTTGAGATCCATGTGCCCCATATACATGTGAAAGGAGATTCCGAGATGGTAATAAAAAAAGTTAATGGCGACTATTTTGTCATGAAGTTGGAACTTGTACCGTTGCTGGAGTACACCCTCCGCCTAATGGCCCAGTTCTCTTCTCGACCAGAGGTTACCCATGTCCCACGGTCGTAGAACAGTCAGGCAGATGCCTTGGCTGGCTTAGCCGCGTCGCTCGCAGATCCCAAGCAAGATGATTTGATCATACATGTGGCACACCGGAGACTCATTTCCCCCGTCACCCAAGAAGACAATGATGGCTTGTGGGTAAGTCATCTCACCACCGGACCTTCTACGTTAGGGGTCCCGGGTTCGTCAGACACAATGGATGAAGCCACTCCCGATTGGAGGGCACCTTTTGTTGAGTATCTCCAAAATGGTCACCTCCCGGTCGACCGGGCTGAGCGCGAGTGAATCTGACGCCGCGCGCTGCAATTTACCCTCTAGAGCGGCCCTGGTCTTGAACAGATCCTCTAAAAGCGGAGCTTCGATGGCGTCCTCCTCCATTGCATTCAAGGAGTAGAGATTCCTCAAGTTATGCAAGAGGTTCACGCCGGTTCATGTGGCGTCCATCAAGCTTGGCCGAAGCTGTCCCATCAAATCTGGAGGTTGGGGAACTTCTGGCCCTCTATGATCTATTATTGTATTGGTTATGCCAAGAGATTCCAAGCGTGCCATGTTCACGCCAACTTCCTACATCGGCCGTCGGAGCCCCTCCACCCCACCAAGTACTCTTGGCCATTTGTGGTATGGGGACTTGATGTAGTGGGACTATACCCACCGGCAACAGCTCACCAGTGTAGGTTCATCCTGACTGCTACAGATTTCTTCTCCAAGTGGGCAACGGTAGTTCCACTCAAAGAGGTCAAGGCCCGTTCCATCGTTGATTTTGTGAGCTCCAATATTATCCACCTGTTTGGGGTCCCTCAACCCGTCCTCACTGATAACCGCCCCAACTTCTGAACGGCTGAACTGAAGAAATTGTACGCCAAGTACGACATCCGTTCGAACAATACCTCCCGCTACCACGCGTAGGCAAACAGATAGATCGAGGCGTTCAACAAAACCCTCTCTAACATTATGCAGAAGATGGTTGGTCCGAACAAGAAAAGTTGGCCGGACAAGCTCCCCAACGCCCTCTGGGCTTATCGGACGACGACTCGCAACTGTACCAAGGTGACCCCATATTCCCTGGTGTATAGAGGTGAGGCCGTCCTACCCATTGAGATTCAGCTGCCATCGTTACGCACCGCAGTTTATGATCACCAGACATCAGATGAGGTAGCCGAAATCCGTCTAGCCGAATTAGAAGCACTAGATGAGAACCAGCTTCGTGCCCTGCACAATTTGGAGAGGCACCAGGATAAGATAGCGAGGGCTTTCAACAAGAGGGTTCTTCTGCGCTCTTTTCTACAGGGCGACCTGGTGCTAGCCCTTCAAGCACCAATGATTCCCGGTAGGAAACCACCCAAGTTAGAACCCAAGTGGGAAGGGCCTTATATCATTCATAAGGTTTACCCCAATGGAGCATACTCCTTGGTGACCACGGATGGAGAGCGCATAACCCCTCCCACCAATGCCAAATTCCTCAAGCGATACATTGCCTAGGGAAAAATTGTCTTGCACAACCTTAAACTGCCTCATGGTCCCACATGACCATAAACTGCATGGTAGGGTCCCGCATGACCTTAAACAGCACGTTACGGTCCAACACGACATTAAACTGTAGGGTCCTGCATGACCTTAAACTGCATCATGGTCCCGCATGACCTTAAACTGCATGGCAGGGTCCAACATGACCTTAAACTGTAGGGTCCTACACGACCTTAAACTGCACGTTATGGTCCAACACGACCTTAAACTGTAGGGTCCTGCATGAAATTAAACTACATCACGGTCCCGCATGACCTTAAACTGCATGGCAGGGTCCCGCATGACCATAAAATGCACGTTATGGTCCAACATGACCTTAAACTGTAGGGTCACGCATGAACTTAAACTGCATCATGGTCCCACATGACCTTAAACTGCATGACAAGGTCCCGCATGACCTTAAACTGCACGTTATGGTCCAACACGACCTTAAACTGTAGGGTCCTGCATGACCATAAACTGCATCATGGTCACGCATGACCTTAAACTGCATGGTAGGGTCCCGCATTACCTTAAACTGCATGTTATGGTCCAACACGACCTTAAACTATAAGGTCTTGCATGACCTTAAAATGCATCTTTGTCCTGCAAGACGTTAAACTCCAAGCCGGTCAGGCCTTCCTGACCGAGGCTCAGCCTCAGGCCCCTTGCCCTCTTCAGGCCCACGGCCCTCGTCCTCACTGCAAGACGTTAAACTGCAAGCAGGTCAGGTCTCCCAGACCGCGGTCCGGCCTCAGGCCCCTTGGTTATCCCCGACATACCCTCTTACGGAATTGTACGGTTGGGTATAGGATTACGTCCTCATTCACGTCGGATTACTTTCCATACCTTACATATCCCCAAATGAGATTCATCCTCGTCCCTCATGACATTAAACTGCATCTCAAGAACTACGTGCGGCTTGCTTCTCATCTTAATGGGATACGTAGGAACGCTCGGACGCCTCGTCTTGAGCCCACCCCCAAGCTTTTCTCTTCCACTACCCCCCTTGGGAATAGTTTCCTCGGAGGATCTTTGTGTAGCGAGGAGTAGGCTTTCATAGCCCCGCTCATACAAGGGTTGTAAGGGTTGCACCATGTGCCCACTCCCGTTCTTCTATCCTCCCACGTCCTCACCGCATGACGCTAAACTGCATGGCCTTCAAGAACTACGTGTGGCTTGATCCTAATCCTAATGGGATACGTAGGAACCCTCGGGCATTACGTCCATTGGCCCAGCCCGAAAGCCAAAATCTTCCCCTCAGGTCAAGACATATGGCAGGGTGCACACTTTTTCCCCAACTCACATCGAGCAAGCCTCGACCCGGCTGCACGTTACCCCCGGAGATGTTTGCCTCTTTTGTGGATGGATACATCTATGCATCACTCACTCCTTGACTGGGATTCCATCATTTTTTTCACACCCAGAGGGACCCCCAAGAACGGTCTGGATACTACGTTCAAGGGCTCTCCTACCGTTACGGGCCAATGCCCCTGAGGGTTTCCAAGCAACAAGCCGATGCAAGTCCCGCGTTGCGAATTTGGTCAGCGGTCGACGCTCATTTGTTGCTCCCATATCAAGTCACTATAGGAACGCTGTGGTCCGAACATGGTCATCAGTGTCCTAGATCTTCGGGTCCACCCCGAGATGTCCCAGACATCGAGTGCAGTGATTCATTCTACCCCATCCCAAAGTGACAAATTTACCTCCGGATGGTGCTAGAAGTCGGGCCCACCGCCTCAATTCCCCATAGGAGTGTACGGTGTGGTGTGGGACTACGTCCTCATTCACGTCGGGATCATGTACCATGTCGTACGCCTTCCCTTACGAGGCCCAGCTTCAGGCCCCTTGGCCTCTTCGGGTCCCCGACCCCCGTCCTTATGCAAGACGTTAAACTGCAGACCGGTCGGGCCTTCCAGACTGATGCCTAACCTTAGGCCCCTTGGCCTTCTTGGGCCCCTCCACACAGCCTCTTACTCGGGGTGTACGGTGTGGTGTAGGACTATGTCCTCATTTATGTAGGGATCATGTACCATGCCATACGACTTCCCTTAAGAGGCCCAGCCTCAGGCCCCTTGGCGTCCTCGGGTCACCGACCCTTGTCCTCACTACAAGATGTTAAACAAAAAACATGTCAGACCTCCCTGACCAACGCCTAACCATCAGGCCCCTTGGCCTTTTTCGGGCCCCGTCCTAGGTCCTCTCTTAAAGGAGTGTATGGTGTGGCCTGAGATTATTTTCTCATTCACGTCGGTTTATTCATCGTACTATACACCTCCCTTGTTTGGAGGTATATTACTCTCCCCTCATCCTGTAAGACATTAAACTACATCCAGAGAACTACGTGTGGCTTTATTCCATCCTCATGGGATATGTAGGACCACTTGAATGTTTAGGATTTGGGTCCATCCCCATCTCTCGGGAATCTTGGTCCCATCTTGGCCCCTTGGCCTACCCTTCCTCCATGAGAGGATTATATGGTGTGGTGTGGGATTATGTCCTCATTTAAATTTGTCTCGTAATGAATACGCCATGTACCTCTCACTTCTGAGTTGTTTCGTCGACCCCATTTTTGGAGGTTCACCAATTTGCCTAAGAGTACTCTGGTTTATTACCTGGAATGTCAAGATTTACTCGGACACGTCCGCACCCACTTTCCAGGCTTTGTGTATCCCTGCATCAGGGCTTCCATCATCTCTCACACCCAGAGGGACCCCCAAGAACGTCCTGGATACTACTCCCAAGGGCTCTCCTACCGTTACGGGCCCACGCCCCCGAGGGTTTCGGACAACAAATCGATAAAATCCCACGTTGCGAATATGGTCAGCAGTCGATGCTCGTTTGTTGTTACCCCCTCAGGCTAATGCGATATGGACGCTGCATTTCCACCATGGTTAACAGTTTTTCTCTATCTCCACACCAACCCATTGATCCCAAAATGTCGGGTACACAATTCACACCCTTCATCACTTCATCGTTCCCAAGTAGAGTTTCGAAACTCTTGGTACTACTCCTCAGTGAGCATCTGCACGTTACGGGGACAAAGCCACATTAAAGGTGTCCTCCGAGGCTCTCTGCCGACTGCCCTCTGATGGACGCCCCAAGTATTGTGATGAGGATTCCCCCCCCTTGTTTCCCACACCAATTTTAACTCAAGTGGGCTTAGGGATCGGGTTGAAGTCTGCGCTTACTCAGGAAGTTGTCACCATCCATGGTCCAAGCTCTAAGACCATAAACTAAGATCCATCTAGAACTACGTTCAGCTTGATTCCCATCCTAATGGGATACGTAAGAATTCCCAGACCCCCTGTCTTTGGGTCCATCTTGAGTTCAGCTAATTCACCTCTCTGGTCCTGCCATCGGGACCCCGACCACGGGGCTGCGTGGCGTAGTGCGGGATTATTTCCTCATTCACGCCGGGTTTGCAATAGCTGCACCACTCACACCCCCATTCGGAGAGTTAGCCCTCCTATTCCTTGTCCTTCATGACATTAAAAGGCACCCTTATGAACTACGTGTGGATTGATTCCCATCCTCATGGGATACGTAGTACCACCTAAATGTCCAGACATTGGTCCCAGTCCCACCTCTTAGAGATCTCCTGATCTCCCGGTCACCTAGGCCACTTGGCCTATCCCTCTCCAGAAGAGGGATATGTAGGGATGATACAAGGTTTTGGGCACCATGCCCCCTTTTCCCGGGAGTCCACCATCTCTATATTTCCCTCAAGTTGAGTCCCTCGACTCCTAGAAGTGATTCAACCATGTGTTAAGAGTACTCTGGTCTAGGTCCAAGAGTGTCAGATTCAACTTGATCAAGTTCCTTCCACTTGTCAAGCTTCGTTTTCCCCTCCATCAGGGCTTCCATTACCTTTCACATCCAGAGGGACCCCCAAGAACGGCTTGAAGAAAACACCCAAGGGCTCTCCTACCATTACGGGCCAACGCCCCCCGAGGGTTTTGGACAATAAATTGATAAAATCCAGCGTTGCGAATACGGTCAGTGGTCGATGCTCATTTGTTTGTCCCTATTTCAGGCTAACGCGATAAGATGCTGTGTTGCAAACATGGTCTGCAATAATCCTATGTGTCACGCCAGCCCCTTCAGTCCTCTAATGTTGGTTGCATGATTCACATCATTTTTCACCCCGTCATGTCCAGGTGGAATCTCGACACTTTTGGCGCTATCCCTCAGTGCACCTTTGCATGTTAGGGGAACAAGTCTATAATACGATGCCCTTCAGGGCTCCCATGGTCCGAGCTCTATGGACATAAACTAAGATCCATCCGGAACTACGTTCAGCTTGATTCCCATCCTCATGGGATACGTAGGACCGCCCGGACGCCCTGTCTTCGGGTACACCCCAATTAGGGAACCAGTCTCTCCCCCTGTTTCACCACTTACCTCTATATAGGGCCCTCGGCCTAAGGTATCCCTCTCCGAGTGGCGTACAATGTGATGTGGGATCATGTATCCATCAATTGTGTTTTATAACACTACGTATGTTCCCCTCCTAGCATCGACTCTGCTACGTCTGCGCTGCATGACGATAAAATGCATGCTTGGTCCTATCATACGACCCTAAACTATGACATTATCGTCCTAGCCACAAGATGAAAAATGAAACTGCATTGTGGTGACCTCGTCGTAGAGGACATCACATTGGGTATTGGTCACATGCCATGCCATTTGTCAAAGCCCATCACAGCTTGATCCTTGTGGCGACACCAAGGCCTACAACTCTAGGCATGTCGCTTCACAAAAAAAAACCAGTCACCTTAAAGGACAAACATGATTTATCGAATTCCTCTTCTTTTACGGAAAGGGCCACGACTGCACTCCCCTTTTCCCCTGGCACTGGTATCTTACCATTTCACCCTTGAGAACTACATGTGGCTTGATTCTCATCCTCACGAGATACGTAGGAGCGCCCGACACTTTCCCGCGGGCCCAGCCTAACCTTTGTGTTCGGTCCCTCGACTCGAGCATTTCCCCAGAGGATGCATGGCAAGTAGGGATTAGGTCCTCCTTCATGTCGGGTTTTGTTGCCATGAGTCCCCTTCTCCCTTTACCCATTTATGGTCTAAGGTCCATCAAGAACTACGTGAGTCTTGATTAACATCCGTATGAGATACGTAAGAGCGCCCGAGCACTTCCCTGCGGGCCCAGCCTAACTTTCACTTTTGGTCCCTCGACCTAAAACCTCACCCAAGGGGGTCGTGCGATGTGATATGGGACTACGTCCTCATTCACGTTAGGTTGTTCACCGCACCATACACACCCCCTATTCCCATTCACGCCGGGTTTTTGAGTTACTCCACCATGTGCCTCTTTTGTCTCCTCCCATCCATGGTCCGAATTCTATGACCCTAAACTAAGATCTCCCTCTGGGAAAGGACTCTGCTCCCCTATCTAATATGTATCATTGTCGTATTCAGATGTGTTTCGACAAAGAGCCCAATGTGTGGGATTTTCATAAGGACATCCTTCTCATCCCATGACCATGATTTTTGAGCTCTCTACTTGGATCCTCATCCTATTCCACATCCAAAAGGACCCTCGGATGACATTGATACTAGGCTTAAGGGCTCTCCATGAATGCTGGACCTAAGGGCCCTCCAATTGTTTCAGGCCAACATCCCTACGGATCTCTGGAAACATTTGTGACATGGTCTTGTGTTTCGAACATGGTCAATGGTTGACCCTCATTTGTTTGTCCCCATTATAGGCTAATGCAATATGGATGCTGGTTTTCCGCCACGGTCAACAGTTATCCTCCATCGTCACGCCACCATCATCGTGATCTGAATCTCGAGTGCCATGATTCGCACATTTCCACTTCCGTATGTTCAACTGGAATTATATCATACTTGGCTATTTCTCTTCGCGCATCTAGGTGCGCTAAATGATCGTGTTAGTGTCATCGGGCTGGTATTTACCGAGCGTCCCTTTTCCCTAACATGCCCCTTTCTGTGTTGGAAAAGTCCCACCACCATTCTTGTTTCCCACACCGAGCACGTCTCACGTCGGCTTAGTAGTTTTGGCAGGATTAGTACCGACATGGTCGGGCTTGTCATCGTCCCGCATGACGTTAAACTGCACTTCCAGAACTACTGGAGATAGTTTCCTTCTTGTAGGGATGTAACGAGGAAATTCAAATAGTGGAAATCGTGCGTGCTACGACATTCAAAACAAAGAAAGAATGAAATTGAAGCACGAAAGTACCAATAAAAGGTTTTTTGGTATGTTACAATAACCGGGGGTTGACTCCCCCATGGACGGGTTGACTCCGTCAAAAGAGCGTTGCAGCTCCGCCACCCGTTGGCTTGTGGCGTCCAAAGCTTGATGCCGCTGACTCAGCTCCTGCTCCTCCTCAGCAGCAGCGGGGCGTAATTCTTCAGCCTTGGCCCCGGCCCTCTCTACCTCAGCATGAACGGAAACCATCTTTCCAGAGGCCTGCCTCATGAGCTCCTCTGCATCCGCCAGCTGGGCCTTCAACCAGGAGACCAGCTCAGATTGTGCATTCAGAGAGGCTGAGTGCTCATCTTCATGGGTCTGCACCTGTTGGACCTCGCTTTCAGCCTCCTGAAGCTTCTTGATGTTTTTTTGCTTTCATCCGCTGCCAGCCCACACTGAGTCCACGATCATGCTCCTGGATCTTTTCAGCCATAAGATCTCGGATGAGCACGTGAGGACGTTGGGCGTCCACTCCCCCAGTGCATAGTTCATGCAACCATGAGCGGAGTCTGTCCCTTTCGGCAAACCATAGCTTATGGGGGGTGTCCTTGATAAAGCGCGTTATTATGTTCCACGATTGGCGGCGGACTATGCTGCTATCTTCTTCATCGGAGGTCGTTTCGTCCCAGTCTGTGCGATTTGCAGGCTCGTACGCAGGATACGCCTGCAGGAAGTCCTCGGCGGGATCTTCTTCTAGCATTAAATCCGGCACGACATCTGGCGCCGAAGCAGGTGCGACAAGAGTAGGGTCGGCCGACCGATCCTCTTCATCAGAGTCCACCTCGATGACCTCAGGCAGACCCTGCTGGTGGTCTTGCCAGTGATGATGCGTTTTTCAGCATGAGGAGATGGGGGGACTATCGTCACCATCACCGGCATGCCCCTACGAGGGATGCCACCAGACATCCCGACTAGCGTTGTCGCAGCATCCCACACCAGTCGGAGAACTCTACAACAAAGGGGGAAAGAAACGTTAGATGGCACAGTCTACATATGACGACAAGGAATCCGGTAGAGGAAACATAAGAAGATTGAACTCCTGGAGCTTCTCTTGAGCCGGTACTGACGGGACCCCGTGGCGAGGCCCTCCGTATACTGTTGGAAGATCTGGAGATTCTGGAGGAGGCACCTTGGGTGCTCTGGTCCCACCAGATGCGGAACTGGACGCAGCCATAGGCGCGGGTTCTGAAGGTCCCGCATCATCACCCGCTGAGGGGCGAGAACGAGGCTTGTGAACAAGTTCCTCCTGCATGGCTCAAACATCGGTGAGAAGTCCATAGAGGCCCGAGAATGAACCATAAGGTTCGGAATTCTACCTCGATAGCCTCTGCGAAATAATCGGAATCTGACCCCTGATCTCCGACCTCGCCCTCCTCCAACGGGCTCCCTCATCCAGCCTCATCCTCCCGAGAGGAGTCCTCTGATTCTTCTGGTAGGGGGAAGCGCTCCATCAGATCGGAAACCGATAACTGTGGGGGGACCGTTTGATTTAGCAGTACCCTCACCCGGTCTGTCATTGGGCGAGGGACACTACTGGAGTGGACGTAATCCTCCAGCTCATCCAGGTATGGCTCTACCTCCACTGGAGATGCCATGAACCTGGCCCGGACTGGGCCTATGCCCGGTAGTTCCATCCCGAGGTGATTCAGGTGGGCCAATATCTCAGGTTGGCTGAGGAATTGCCGGTTGACATCCCAAATGTCCCAGGCTTCCGGGAAGATGGCATCCTTTGCTATGTCGATATGACACAGGTGCTTCCCCGGAGCCTAAGTGGATATCCTATGAAATCCCCTCGGTGGATGCCCCTCGAGATGGCCCTACTCTTCCGGAATCACCGGATCCACCACTGCTGTCACACCCTCGGCTGGTGCGTGTCTCGTCGCCATGGCTGCCCTGCCACTGCAAGCGGCCCTAGCTGCCCTCCGACCCCGACCTCGAGATAGAGGAGGCCCACCGTCACCGACCCGAATAGTCGGTTGCTTCAGCATTTCCCCTGGGTAAGCTGCCTACCAACTAATGGCATACTCCCTCACCAATCCGAAAGCTACGGTGGATGGAGGCAATGCAATTCAAATCTTCCCATCATCCCGTGTGAACATGAGCCACAGCTGCCTCATGACGCATGGGTGCTCCTCGTGACGCACCTCCCAGTAGACCTGCAGGGTCAGCAGCTGGAGGCACCAGAACTGCCTCGCAAACTGATGTGGGGTGTACGGTTCGCAGAGTGGCTCACGATCTACTCGTGCCACCAAAACTCCACCTCGAAAGGCCAGGAGGTAAGCCCGATGTTCTTCCGATCCCCGCCCGTCGTCAGTCAATATCCCCGTCGGCAATGGGATGGGGTAGAAATTAAACTCATCCGCCCTCCACACCTGATTCAGCACCATCGACATGGCTAGTTTGAATGAGAATCTCCTGACTGTGTTCAGGATGGAGGGGCGGAAATTCGATCCCAGTGGAGAAATAGGGTTTGGATATTCATAGATCCCCCTGATGTGCACTGCGATCCACCCATACAGGAGGTGGAAGGGTCCGCATATCGTTGGCGGCTTCTTGCCCTCGCTAATGTGCCGCAGCATTCTGTACAGTTTGGCAAGCATTGGAATCCCCAGATTGATCTGCTGCCCCATGGACAATATGGACGCAATAACAAACGATTTGGGCCGCACCCCCATGCTTGTATCCCTCACAAGTAGGATCCAACCGCATATGAGAGCCGCAATGAACGATGCCAGCCTGTCTATTGGCTATTGTTCAGTGCTGAAACTGAAACCCCAAGCCTTCCATTGGCTGTCTTCCAAGACCCGCCAATACGAGTGCCCCTTACCTCGTTGGGCCGCCCTCGGACAAGTTCGAGGCCTCATAGGGAACTCTCGATTCTCTGGGAAATTCAGGAAGCACTTGAACCATCTCCTAAAGTGGACGTCCCTCACTGCCTCCTTGTCCTCTCTAGGGATGAATGCCACCAGCACTGACGCCAGTCGCGGCATTTTCTCGGTATCCTCCCACGCACTCATGACGGGGAGGAACTCATCATACATGGCCCCCAAGATCAGAACCCCAAAAATCTGGTGGACATCCCACATGCTGATGCCCACCTCCCAGTGATGCAGGTTAAAGGTATTGGTCCTAGACGTCCATCTTCTCAGCAATTACAACATCAGTTTCTTTGGTTGGTAAATGTGGAATTGGGAGGCCCATACCGCCTCATATAACCCCACTCTCCTCAGCCCGGCCCCAAACTCCTTGCATGAGGTGCCTACCCAGTAGGCCCAGGCCCAATCATCAGTAAAGTTTCTCCCCTTGCACAGGTCCCACTCATCGGACCATCCCTTCTCTGAATCTTGCAAAGCCGTGTTCAGCATGGTACGATAGAGACGAGCGTACGTCTCCGGGTGCAATGGCTTCCCATCAATATCGTTTACATTCTTGTAGAGACAATCAGCGGTAACGGGTGTGAATTACTCTCGTGCGTGAAAATCAGCCGCCCTGAACCATTGGTGCTGGCATGGTGTACTCTTGAACCAGCAAGCTGGTTCGTCCCTACTCACCTCAGGGATGAAGACGTCATCCCTCAACCCGAAGCCGTACAATGGCATCTTATTACACTATGGATAATTCTTCTTACCCTCCGATAGCAGATCTGTCAAAGAAGCATGGTCCGAATGGCTTCAGACCATCTCCCCAAGGCATGGGCAGTTGGCCATCTCATCCCGACGGGCGGCATCTACAAGCACCCCCAATACAGCCTCTTGATGGGCCATTTCGATTTCGGCCCTCAGAAAATAATTTTTTCAGAACGAATCGTGAACATGGATCACGAAGCCGGATCGCGAAGGTCGGTCGCGTGGCCAAACCACGAAGTCTGGCCTAGGCCGACAAGAAGAAGTTCGCTTGGCGCGGGCACGGAGTCGGAAACCCGCGGTTCGCCGCGAACCTCGTTCACGGAGGGCTGTCGCGGAGTACGCAGATCTTAGTGAGGTCGAGAGCACAAAAATACAAGGATGTCGCGTGAAGACAAAAGAGGTCAACCCCCCTATTTATAGGCGGCGACCCCGGAGCATCATGGTGCGCCTCACCCGTGCGGAGCATCGCGGCGCATCCGGATCCGTGGCCCCGATCAGCACCACGGGCCCTCTTCGCGAAGTCATCATCGCGAACCGCTGACAATTTTGGAAATTTTCCCTTAGACTTCGACCCTTCACCATCCGCGGCTCCAAGTCTAAGGGGGGGACATTTTTTGGCGCCAAAATATTGCACGAAAGAAAGGGACGAAAAAGATGGTCGGGACACTGCCTCACGAAGCACCGACGCGAAGCACCAACGCGAAGCACCCCAAGCAACGCAGTCACGCGAAGCTCCGGATGTGGTAATTCCCCACGAATGGGTTTGACGTTTGCGAGCCCGCCGTGAAGCTCCGGAGGTGGTAACTCTCCGCGAACGCGTTTGACGTTCGTGACCGCGTCGTGAAGCACATTTAGCGGCGCGCGAGTTATGCTTCGCGGCGCCCCTTGCCAATAAATATGGGGCTCCCCCTGAGACCCAGGGATGGACAATCCGACCTTTCGGCTTCTCCTCTCCCGAATGGAGAAGCACCCTTTGCCCCCTGGGAATCATGAGCTCTGCGAGGTACTTCTACTTCGCGTGATGCCTTTTCTTTGTCTCATTTCGAGCCCCTCTTCCGATAGGTATGCCCTTCGCGAAGCTCAAGGGAATTCGCAAAGGAAGGAGATTCCCAAGGGAACCCGGGCAGCCGTAGAACACTTATGCTTCGCGAAACACCCAAACTTTGCTAGTGATCCCTATGCAAAGGCAAGATCGCTACACATCGTGAAGCACACTTCTTCGTAGCACCTTGCTTCGCGAGGCACCTCTTCTTCGTGAGGCAGTGCTCCGTGAATAGTATTCCACTTCGCGAAGCACCCTCCATTCACACCAACGCCCTATGCTAAGGCTAAGGCACTCTACTTCACGAAGAACCCTCCATTCACACCTATGCCCTATGCTAAGGCTAGGGCACTCCACTTCGCGAAGCACACTCCTTTTCTTGGTAATTCCGCTTCCCGTGCGACCCTCCAAGTATGCACGATGTGATTTCAAAGTCCCATGGACAATACCACTTGTAGTGTTTGCTTCACCTAATGCTTCTTCGCATAGGAACGCTAACGACTATTGATATTTCGCATAGCCACGCTAACGTGGACCCCTCGATGGTTCTCTCCACAACACCCCTTGACCATGGACTTGCCAGTACCGTCTCTTCCCCAAGGACCAGAGGGTACCGGTTATGTAAGTCCTAGGGGTGCGGAGTGAACCCACCTCGTCCGAGCTGCAGGATGTTAAACAGCCAAGTACCACATCCTCAACAAATGACGTTAAACTGTGACTCGACCTCATGCCTCTCACGAAGGCCCCCCCCCAGCTCGAACATTTTTTACGCCACTCATCTCCACAGGAGTGGAATCATCCATCCACAAGGGATGATATCCTCCTTACTGGAGTGGCATATGTTCTTAGAAGAAGGGCGAACCTAGTTCCCCAACGGATGGATGCATCCCTGCATCTCCGTACTTCCCCACTACCAAGGTTAGTGGAGGACGTGATAGGGAACGAGGCACCTCCCATCATTGGTCCCAAATCCCTCTTTCGCTGCGCCTCTGTTGCACCTCGGGCATCCATCCTGGAGTAAGTCCCAACACCATGGGTTGCCTAACGCGTAAGCCCCTCTTCGCTTCTCACGAACGCACCCTTCACAGCGTGATCGTCAAGTCCTTGTTGTCACTTGTTTCTCACACTGAGCATGACTCATGTGGGCATAGAGCTGGCATTGGCCATGACAACACTTCTTCCAGCATGACGTTAAACTGCACACTTCATCCAGCATAACGTTAAACTGCACACTTCATCCAGCATGATGTTAAACTGCATGCCCTCATCCAGCATGACGTTAAACTGCATTCCCTCCTCCATCATGACGTTAAACTGCATGCCTCGTCCAGCATGACGTTAAACTGCACACTTCGTCCAGCATGACGTTAAACTGCAAACTTCATCCAGCATGACAGTAAACTACACAACCATATGAACTACGAGGTCTTTGATCCATGTCAAGGCATGGTACGTAGGAAGCCTCACTGAGGTTAAATCCCACACATCATTTATTCACGTCGGGTCCCATTCCCATCCAGGATGACGTTAAACTGCATTCTGGTCCGACAGCAAGACTTTGTGACTCATCCATCCCGAACTACGAGGATTTTGATCCATGTCAAGGTATGGTACGTAGGAAGCCTCCATGAGGTTCAATCCCAACAATTATTGGCCCAATCCTTATCCTTTTCGGCGTTCCAATCCCCCATTTTATTCTGAACTACGACGACTTTGATCCATGTCAAGACATGATACGTAGGAGGCCTTCAGGATGTTGAATCCCACCACAAGTGGACCCCGCCGAGTCCACCTTCATGTTGGTTCTCCGACGAAGCCCCTCCCGAAATATGAGGACTTTGATCCATGCCATGGCATGGTACATAGGAAGAATTAACGAGGTTCAAGCCCACCAGTCATCCAATTCACATCGAGTTCCATCCCCGTCCAGCATGACGTTAAACTGTATTCCAGTCCGACGGCAAGCCGTTGTGACCAACCCGAACTACGAGGACTTTGATCCATGTCAAGGCATGGTACATATGAAGCCCCAGAGGTTCAAGCCCATCCCCCATTGGACCATGTTCCCTCGTTTATGTTGGTTCGCCGACATCCTTCGCCATCCCGAACTATGAGGACTTTGATCCATGTCAAGGCATGGTACGTAGGAAGCCTCCACAAGGTTCAACCTCGCCGCCCGTCGTTTATTCACGTCAGGGTTCACTACCGTCCCACATGACGTTAAACTGTATTCCATAAATCCTTTGAATTACGAAGACTTTGATCCATGTCAAGGAATGGTATGTAGGAAACCTTCCCAAGGTTCAAGCCCACCACTAGTGAACCCCCCTGGGTCTACTTTCCAGTCAGTTCACCGAAGAAACCCTTTGAACAACGAGGTCTTTTGATCCATGTCAAGGCATGGTACGTAGGAAGCCTCCCCAAGGTTCAAGCCAATCTCTCATCGGACCAAGGTCCACCTTCACATCAGTTCACTGACGCATCGGACCAAGGTCCACCTTCATGTTTGTTCATTGATGACATCCATCGGGCCAAGGTCCACTTTCATGTCGGCCTTCTGGCACCCACACCTGAACTACGTGGACTTTGATTCCCTTCCACAGGGATACGTAGGAGGTCTCTTCGAGGCTCAGACCCAACTTCACTGTCTCCCCTGCGATGGTCCTTTTCCATTCCCCTCTCCAATCCATTCATCCATCCATCCGTTCCTCTTCACAGCTGTCCATAGGCTGATCTCGGTATCAACACCCCCTTCAAGGGAAACCCCTCAATCCGATCCATTCTTGCTAATGAACCGATCGGGCTGATTCGTCTCCACTGGACGTTAAACTTGTGGCATACCCTGTGTTAAACACACGAAGCTGAGGAAAACCTCAGATATGTGTCTATGGATATGATTCCCCATGCTCGATGTGGGATGCCTCGGGCCTCCACACCCATGAGAAGCCCTGTGACCAGGGATGTTAGACAAACATGCCAGGTCCCTAGTATCCAGAAACACTACTGATGCCTCAACGTGACTACTCCCCCGACTGAAGGTTTCTTCCCTGACTGGACCCTTTGGAATGTCCCGACAGAAGCAGTGTAATTAACCAGCATCCATGGAAACATGGCACTGGGAAGAGTTTCACGAACAACGTATTAAATCTATGAGGGAGACCCGGACTAGGTGACGAGTTATGAGGAGGAATACACAAAAGGAAGAACTGACATCCCATCATCCCGTTTCAATCAAGGAGAAAACGTCCCTGAATAAGGAGCGAATGCCGCCCACCTTTGGAAAGAGGGAATGCAGGGCATCAAGCAGCGCATCCTCCACGGACGGATGCGCGCGCCCCAACGAAAGCATCGGAAACAATTACTCCAGAGTAATAAATATGATATAAATATAAAATTAAAACCAATTATAATTTTCCAATTATAAATAATATATAGTTATGAAAAATGATCCACTATAACGATCATGGAGATTGTACGTTGCACATATGCATTAGTAACATTCCCTTTATTCAATAGTCATTATTAAAAGAAGATAAGTAACCTTTATCATTATAGAATTACAATTATCTCATAAATACAATAAAATTTCTTTATATATACTTATATATATCTATCATTATTTATATGTGGTGATTAAAAAAGAAGAATAATATCCATTCGAGGAGTTGGCAGTCCTAAAATCAATGAAAGACATTATCACATTGGTAGTGTGTTAAATGGAAGGAATAATATGATTTGTCAAATATAAAGATAAAAAATAATTTAATAAATATCATAAAAATATAATTTATATCATTTTTTTATATTAAAACCATCCATAATACAATCCATGTAAATTGTGAGCTTATCACATTTTTTTGAGGAGGTGGTTGTCCACACGTCCACAAACATTGTTATTGTTTTACGACAAAAACGACAAGAATGAATGTGTCTGTTATATAAAAATTAAAAAATTATGAAGACATTATATATATATCATATATATAATATAAAAAATTATTTACATCATAACACTCAAACATAATATGTGTTAATAGAGAAATGAACAACATCATTTTGTGAGGCAGTTGTTCCTCATACACCAGGACAACAATTTTGTTACTGATTTGCTGGATGTGTGTATTGGTGTAGGTATAAACCATAAAATAAAACATATTATTATAACTAGGATAATAATATTAAAATATATTCATATAATAAGAAAAATTAAATGGGTTTATAACTAAATTAATCCAAAGTTATCATTCCTCAATGTTTCCTATTTTTTTTGTAACTCTTTTTGGTTTACATAAAATATATTCCTTGGATTAGTTTTTTCCTAATGTTAAACATCTAATATTTGTGGAAATATGTTTTGATATTATTTTTTATGGTTTTGGATGTTCTGAAAATTATTAATAGGTGTGAAGGGGAAAGGGGAGGTGAGTGCATTTTTATAGTGGAGGAGGAGTGGAATTCATGTAAATATAAGAATATAAACTCTATTACAAGATCTACGTAATATATTTTGATTGAAATAATTATCCAAATTAGACCTAAGTTGGGATATGGTCAAATAATGGTTATATAATTGGATTAAAAAATGGATCTAAGTCATTTTTTTGCATAATATTTAATTTTAACCATTAAGTAAACCCATTGTAACCTTAATTACTATAATAATTTTTAATTAATTTCACTAATATTTTAGGTAAAAAAATTGTATTTCCCATTACATTAATTCATATAGATATGTATTAATGGTATTACATTTTAATGATTAAAAGGAATCAAATCCCATAGGACTCATCAGTTTAGCAGCTATAGAAAACCAGATTACATTCATGATACCAATATTTTATTAAGGAACAGAAAATAAAACGTGATACATGATAATAATAAATAATATGATTTATAGAATGTTTATTCAAATATTTATTCTTTGAAACCTATGTAACAAGAAAAAATATAGGTGTTATCTACTTATTAGTAATGATAAGTAACGTAGAATCCATAATGCATTAATGAGAGTAAATCGACATGGTGAGGTAAATAACTGAAAAAACATGTCATTAAAATAAATAGAAATGGGATAAAAATATGGAGATATAAGAAAATTGAAAAAAAATTAATCAAAAAAAGTAGAATGAATCTCACATATATATATTAATGTAAAATGTCATGTATATATATATATATATTAAAAGAGTATGAATAATGGAATTGACAAATTATTGGACACCATGTTTCCTAGGTTTATGACACCTTTACATGAAGATCATTAAATAAATTCTAGCACTTTTTTTTAGAAACCCATCTATTTTGTTTAACATATTCATCTCATGAGACTACTATTCCTCAATTAAATACGTATAACCGAACCCCTCTCATGTCGTACATGTCAAATGCATTTATCATATATAAGGTAATCAATTTAATTCATCAATAAATTTCTTTATCAAATCTATATATCGAATAAGAGAAAGATAATTATCAATATTTCCTAAGTAGAGGACAAGTATAAATAATGTTTATGGAAGTCTATGAATTCAAATACCATTAAAATATTATTAATCCATTCTTGAAGAAAATAATATATAAATATTACAAAGTGTCTCATACCACTTTGAATCATTTGAATTAGGTTTCACATTAAAGAATAACATTAAATGATATTTATAATGTCATGAGAATAAGGATATTAATGATATAACATGTCATGTTGTAGTATATATAGAATATAAAAGTTAATTTGTTCATAGCATCAAATAAGTCTAATTGGAATTTAAATTGAGAAATAATCCCATTCAATGAGTATTACATGTCACGTGTTTCACAATATTCATGAATAATTATCATAGGTTAATTTTTTAATTTCAATGCAAAAATTATTATTCTTTTTATTATTATTACTATAACATAAGAAACTACTTAAAAGGATGTTTAAAACGAGTGTTTTGACTATATTCGGTTTTTATTTGAAAATTGAATCTAGTATTTCATCTATGGTCAATGGGGTCAATATATAAATATCTACCAAATAATTATCATATTTATATAAAAATAATAATTTAAAAACAAATAATTTTATATGGTAATGAAAATTTATCCAATGTTATAATCATAGTGATGATAGTTAGTATGTATGAATGATTAATGTTCCCATTATTGAGTGATTATAATGGAAAGAAGTTACTAATGCACATCTGTCATATGTCATTTCCAAACAATTATTTTCTATGTAAAAATGTGTTATGGGGGTTATCCTAGGATGTCTCTTAAAGATGAGTGTACATGTAATAGTTTGTCACTTTAAAATGATAATAAAAATTGTATCTCTTTTCAGAATAAATCTATAAGAAAATGATTAAAACGATGTTTGAAATTAAAAGGATTAAGAACAATGATATTAAAAGGGTGATTAGGTCAGGGATGATATCATATTTGTAATTATATTCTAGTTCAATTAAATTCAAACATATTCTTCTATATTGATTAATGGGAATTTTTACAATCATTTTATCTCACTTCCTTAGTGAAATTATAATGGTGAGAGAGAAAATTTCCAAGATCTTTGTTTGGTCAACTCTACTCGATTTACAAAATAGATGTTTTGAATATCAGCAATTTTCATGGGAAATACCTGATCATGTCATGTTTATCCCAAACAATTAATAACATTCACTACATCTTTTACACATACTAACGATCGTCGAGTAGTTGAACTCTAATCCCTGGTCTATTCCATTATATATAAACCAAAAATTAGTAGAGGGAGATAATGATTGTTTTACAAAGGGAAAAACCAATAACGTAATTCATATTCAAGAACGATCGTACATGATAATAAAATATATTATATAAAATTGAAATCATCATTGAAGATTAATGATATTTCATTCAATTGCATCTAAGAACTCATGCATTAAAAAATAGAAAACCAACTCTTCCTGAATCACTCAAAATGTTTACCCTACCATGGTAAGGGTAATCGTGATGAATGTAGAAGAATAAGTCATTAAAAAACAATGGAATAGAAATGAATTAAAAGATAGAATTCTGAAATGTTCTCCTCTTTAGTGTCCCAGAAGGAATGGGATGGAATGAGAGATTTATTGAGAAAGAGGAACTCCCCTCCTTTTATATAAAGAATCTGTCTCTAGAGAGTTGACATGTTTTAACCCAACTAAATGAAATATTTACAAATTACACGGTTCTATAATTTTGTTATTAATTATCGTGGTTGTTTCCCCTCAAAATCTCAGCGCATTTGGAAATGTATTTTGAGAGTTATTCCAGTTTTACTCTGACCATTTATTATGTTCAGTAAGACACTCCAAATCGACAACCATTGTATTTGGATGCTTAAATTACCCCATGAAAGGCAGATTAACACAACATATCCTTCATAAAAGTGGTCAAAAAAACATATTGTGCATCCTCCCACTGAATTTCAGATCATTTTTTCCCACTATGAACTGAATATGGATGGCACAGCAAAACTCATCAGATATGTAAACACTTTTCATTGTCCAAATTGTGAGCTTATTTTCAGGTTTCGTATTGACTATTCAGTTTTTGGTCCAAAAGGATTAAATGAAGCCCTAGATGTGTAGAATCATGGAAACAAATAATTTTTCAGTTCTATTTAGTTTAGAAAGTGTTATGGCCAAAATACAGAAATTATGTAAAACGGTTAAAAATATGAATTGGTCCTTTTTTACCGTTTAGCTCCAAATAACACCAATATCTAAAAATACAGCAATTCATATTAAAGTAACACTTTTTTGGGATTAAAAAAATTAAATTAAATGTAAATTTAATTGAAAAAATTTTCTCTATCAAATTTTCAACTTAGAACTTGGACTCTTGTATAAGTAAACAACAAAATCAAAGCAAATCCAATCCAAAATACATACCAATGTGATCTACCAAATACATACTTAGAAATGAAAATATATCATTCATCATCAAAAAATATTATTTCAATTTCTCCATTTTATATTATATAATATATTTCCACTTAATTTCTTTTATTATTTACACAAAACACTTATATCACATGAATTATCTATAATCTCACAAATGTAAATGTTCAAGAAATATTTTTCGCATCCATAGTTACAAAAGAGTCACCATAATATTTAAAAATTCCTACATCTCCAGCCGATGTGAGTCAAGAGAATTTTGTTTCTCATGAGGACTTTTAAGGGTTGTTCTGTGGCTTTTGATTGGTAGGATTTAGATGTTAGAAATTCTGAAGACGAAAAAGGAGGGCTTGGTTCTTTTTGAAGAAAATTTCCAGGATTCTTTTTTTCACTGAAAAATGGTATCCTTCTCTTACAAATTGTAGAAAATAGGATCCATCATCATGATAACTCATGTAAAGTTCACGCTCTTTAGAATTTTACCATAAAAAATTTATTCTCAAATTTTTTGGAAGCTCAAGATAGACACAACTATCATTCTACATTAGAACCTCCAGAAAGTCACAACTTCTTTTATAATGAAAGCTCTAGGAAGGCACATCTTTTTAAATAATTAACACTTCAATAGAAACATAATATATTAATCATTTTATTTTCCACCCAATGTATCACCAAATGAGGTTGTACACCACATTAAATCTTCCCCCCACTTATGTTCAATTAGATCATGCAAATTTACTTCCAGACAGGTTGGATAAGGAAATTTGGCTTGTAATGTTTCCAACCTAACAAAATGTTAATGGATTCTTAGGGATACAATTATTAATGAATAATTTAGGCCATAATTAAAATGATTATTTATGAAAGGGGGATTAAAACGAAATAAATGCCTCAATCATTTAAAAAACAAGTACCTCAAACCCTTAATTTTTAAAGGGAATAAATCAAATTTTAGTAAAATAAATCATGATATGGTTCTCTAAATAAATGAGGATAATGTGTATAATATAAAAAAAATGGAATATAAGCCTATTATGAATGTGATTTCAACAATAATAATTGTTAGATGTAGCATGGTATTTAAAAATCAGAGAACCTTTTCTGAAATTTCAAAATATTTGAACTTGAAAAAATGTCATTTCAGTATTCATTTAAGCCCACATTCATGGTATATATTGTTTCACTCATTGACATGGGTTTAAAAAATATAAATGATAATAATTTAATCTCAAATTTTTTTAAAACACAGTACATTTTAAAAATAAAGACACAAAATTCAGAAAAAACATATTATAAACTTTTATTTAAAAAAATTAAAAAAACTACAAATGAAAATAATTAACTAAAATGGTTCCCTCCCCCAAACATAAATGATGCAGTGTCATCAATTAATAAAAATATATTTAACATGTAATAAAATTCAAAAATGAATCAAAACGATCCAGAAAGTGTAAATGAGAGGTATGACTTGATTTAATGGAAATGCAACATTGAGTTAGGCTCCTATTTGTGGCTATTTGAAAACTAGAAAAGGATAAAAGAAACCCACAAAAAAATTATTAAATGAAATGAAAATAGACTTTGAATGACAAAAGAGGGAAAAATCTTGGTTTAATCCCCCAAGTGGGACTTGTTTTTACTGTCTCCAAAGGTATAGTTCTATTCGGTTATCCCCAATACAATGGTTGGTGAAGATTCATGTTCATGAACCGACAACAACTTTTATTTCTAGAAATAACTTCATCCTTTTTTCTGGAGGACTCTAAGGATATAACATCATGAGTCCACCCCTACTGTAATGTGATACAACATGCATAGTGGGGCTGTAACGCCCCGACCCCCGTTACCCAGAGTCGGTGCATTATTACATAACATTGGCATGATCACAAGAAAGATCAAATCTCGAAAGACCGATTGGTTTAGTATCCTTGGAAACACTAGATATATTTCATAAGTTTTACATTACATAATAAAATGAAAAACTACTACAACAACATAATGTTTCCACCATCCACACTATAATCCCCTCATAATATCCCTGAAGGTCATTCATAACTTACTTCTTCACATCCTGGGAAAAATAAAACATAGAAAAGGGGTGAGCTCAAATGCCCAATAAGGATAACAATATAGCGGAAACTTTCATAAATAAGAATAATCATTTAAGGAAATGTATAACTAAAACAAAATCCTTCCAAACATGAACTTTCAACATGGTATGGAATAAATAAAATGAAATAATGCCATTTACTTATTTACATGGATATTCTACTAATCGAATAATCACATGCAAAAATCAATAACCACTTTCATAATGTTGGAATGCATAATGCCAGACTATCATAACCACATAGTCAAGGCCTCGTCCGAAGACTAAAAATAAGATTTTGTCAAGGCCTTGTGCCAAGACACTAGTTTGTCTAATGAGACCTACCGATGCATCAAGGAGCTATAACGGGCTCCACCCGTCACATATTAAGTCCAATGCATTCCCATATGAAAAGGTTTAAACATAACATAAACATTCGTATTAAAACTAGCATACGAAATGTCAATACTTTCACCATAAACTATGAATGGTATAAAAATAGCACATCCATAGTCAAACATATCACAAAACCTTCAATACAATATAGAAGTTCTGTATCATAATAAATCAACTTCAAATAATCTTAAAATCCATCAAAGGATGTTGACATAGATGAAATCAAAATTCTTTTTAAAGAAATATCTCCTTTTAATTTGAAATCATTTTAGATCCATTTAAAATAAAACATTTTCTTTGAAAATATTCTTATAAGCTTGTAAGGGAAGCTTTGAAGATTTTATAACGGCGGAAAATAGCCGCACCCGCCGTATAAGTTAAAAAAACATTCTTACCTTAATTCTGTCGAAAAGGTTAAAAAGGACTTTGTTTTGAAAACGACTGAAAGATTCCTTTATAAACCACTTAAAAAATTCAAAAGGGTATAAATGACTTTAAATCATATTCTAGTAAATATTAAAAATGTTTTGAAATACATTTTTAAGAAAACATGGATGTGGATGATAAAGAGATCCCAGTAGATTATTACATATAAACAACCTCGGATAATGAAGAGATTGTGAAATAACCCTTACCTTGTACTTTTCCTTGGTTGGGGTAGGTTAACCTCCTGTATAATGGTGAAATAATTGTTATTAAATTATACAATAATCATATACATTAATATGATATCATATATGATCTTTTAATATTGGTTTGATAATAATATCTTAGTATTATCGTTGTTTCGGGTGTTAACTTACTTGTTTTCTTTTATATGTTTTGTTACGTAAGACATGTTTGTAAAGGATAGGTTTTATATTATTCATATTAAGAATTATATCAAGTCCTTAAACATCATTTTCAAATCATCAAATGATAATTATACTTGAATGGATACGATGGAGAATGAATCTCATCGCGTTCGTGGAGACGGTAGTCCGTACGTACGCACGAGCGACAATATCATTCTTTTGATATTAAAATAATATATAAATGGATGGTATATCATATATAAAGAATAATTAACATGTTATATTTATTATTTAAATGAGTTAAACTTCATTGTTATACACATCCAAATAATATTATATTGAATAACAATTACACCACGACGTGGAGACGGTAAGCCGTACGTACGCACGTATGGTGACATGTTATTCAAAGGGTGGATGGAATACTGAATATGGTTGTACCATATTTATAATAACATCACAGTATATATATGATACTGGATTTATTATTTTATAATGGTAACAACAAATGAAGAAGAAGTGGAAGAAGAAATGAACTTAGAAAAGGGTGGTGAAATCATTACCTCTTCTTCGGGTTCTTCCTTTTGATTTGATCAAAAGGGCTCCTTAGGTTGGCTATCTGATCAAACTAAGGCCTCTAGGTTGTAGTGAGGGATGTTGGTAGAGTATTTGGGAAGAGTTTGGCCGAACCAAAAGGCTTTGAAGGTGTGAAGAAATGGGAAGGAGGAGTGCCCTTTTATAAGAGGGGTGAGGGGCACCTTTGGAAATGCTAGAGATATTAGTTTATAATAAATTCATAATCGGTTTCCAATGGCTCCAAAGTTGACTATTCAAAGGTTAAGGTGGGGAGGGGTCGAAAACAAATCAACCAATAGAATTTAGACAGGTTTGGGTACTTATATTAACCTTATCATTAAGTATTAACATTAAGTTAATTAGTTTCACATTTACAATGTCTCTTTGTATTTTTATATAATAAGGTTAATAAACATACTACATACATCCAAGAGACCCCCAAGTGGTCCATCAATGATGAACCTATGATGATATAAGTCTCTTGGCCGAACCTTAGATTTTTAGGAATTTAATATCAATTAATAATAAAATATTTGTTTTAAGAACTGTTTTATGTCAATTTTGACACTATTCAATAGTTGATTTTTGTGAAACTCATAACAGATTGATTACTTCAAAAAAAGTCAATTAAATCAATCCTAAAATATCATATTATCCTATAAAATTAGTTTAATTCATTAAAAGTTTAATATTATATTTATTTGGGCATTTATAATATCAATTATTTTAATTTTTCACTATTATAGTAATTACTGCATCATCATTGTGTCATAAATAAAATAAATTATTTAATGTCTAAAAATTATAAATAAAATATCATTATGTATGAAATAGTTTTATCTTTCTAATGAATATTAATAATCTAAAATCCAACATATATAACCCTATGTAACAATTGTTTTCCTAAAAGATATATGCTTGTGTCATTTTTGTATTCATTTTAACTTAATTAAAATAAAGTGTCATTATCACTTACAAGTGGATCCATGGGGTCCCAAAATCGACCGAAAGATGCCCTTGGTCGACCATGTATCAACCAATAGGGTTACGACACGTTTTAGGGTAATTTAGTATTATTATAATATTATTTTTTAACCCTTATTTACCGGATTTACCCTTAACCATGGTAAATAAAATATTTACCGCAGTAATTATTCAAAATGTCTAAAAATAAAAGTTACCTATTTACACAGTTTGAACATCCTGATTCCAAATATGGAATCCATTTTCCTAAATTCAAAATACAGAAGTGGCAGAAATTAATTTAAAATTAATTCCCGCTGTCAAAACAAAAAGCGTGTTTTTAAGAGATAATAACTATTAAAAGATTGACACTTGTTTATGTTCGGTTTAATTGTAAAATTATGTCCAATGACCAACATTATATTAAATGGTAAAAATAAATTCTAAATATACTTTAAAACTACTAAAATTCATAATTTATCACTATTAATTATTTTGATTAAAAAATTTGTTTTTAATTAAAATTTAGTAATTTTCACTATTCATCAAAATATGAAAGTTATCCGAAAAGTACCAAAATTTCACCTTAGGCTAAATTAGATATTCCAAATACAAAAATGAAGTCCATTTTGAAATATAAAATATATATAATTTCAAAAAGTAGGTATTACTATTCATAACGGCTAGTTTGATTGGTTATGGTGTGTTAGAACTCGGTGTTGCGTACAACACACGCTATCACATTATTCAAAGAGAAGCGTACCGTAGAAGCTTGGGGTGTTACATTCTCCCCTACTTCAAATAATTGCGTCCTCGCAATTTCTAGGGTATTACTGTATAAAAAGACTCGGGTGGTTCTTCATCATAAGTTCCTCGGGTTCCCACGTTGCCTCTTCCATCTTATTGTTTCTCCACAAAACTTTTACCAGACGCGTCGTCCGGTTTCTCAGTACTTGTTCTCTCGTATCAAGAATCCTGACGGGCTCTTCGCAATAAGACAGATCAGGTTCCAGTTCTAATTCCTCATAGGTGAGTACATGTGTTGGATCAGGCATGTATTTCCTCAACAGAGATACGTGGAACACATCGTGAACTTTGGAGAGACTTGGCGGCATTGCCAATCGGTAAGCTACAGCCCCAATTCGTTCTATAATTTCGAAAGGTCCGATGTACCTGGGACTCAATTTACCTTTCTTACCAAAACATATGACTCCCTTCCATGGAGATACCTTCAGGAAAACATGATCACCGATTTGAAATTCCAAATCCTTCCTTCGATTATCGGCATAGCTCTTCTGCCAACTTTGAGCTGCTTTGATGTGATTTTGGATTACCTTCACCTTTTCCACCATTTCCTCCACCAGTTCTGGGCCTACAAGTTTTCTTTCACCAACGTCATCCCAACAGGTTGGTGTACAACATCTCTTTCCGTATAATGCTTCATATGGTGCCATCTGAATACTCGAATGGAAGCTATTGTTATAGGAAAATTCTACCAGTGGTAAATATTGATCCCACATACCCTGAAAATCAAGTGATCAAGATCTCAACATGTCTTCTAAGGTCTGAATAGTCCGTTCTGATTGTCCATCTGTCTGAGGGTGGTAATCAGTGCTCAAATGAAGTTCAGTATCCAGGGATTTCTGAATACTTTTCCAGAATCTTGAAGTAAAACGGGGATCACGATCAGAAACAATTGATAAGGGTACTCCATGAAGTCTCACAACTTCATTAATATATAGTCTTGCTAGACGTTCCAGGGGTAGATCTTCTCTTATAGCAAGAAAATGTGCTGACTTGGTAAGACGGTCAACAATTACCCATATTGCATCATTCCTTCTAGGAGTCTTTGGTAGCCCCATGACAAAGTCCATCGTAATATTGTCCCATTTCCACTCCGGTATGGGAAGAGGTTGCATGACTTCTCGAGGCTGTTGCCTTGCAGCTTTCACTTGTTGACAAACCATACATCTTGACACAAAATCAGCAATCTCCCTCTTCATGTTGTCCCACCAAAAATGTTCCTTCAAATCTCTATACATTTTGGTGCTCCCACGGTGTATAGAGAAATTGGAACTATGAGCATCATCCAGCAATTCCCTTTTTAGATCAGGTAAATCGAGAACACAAAGTCTCTTCCCGAATTTCAAAATCCCATCTTCATACACAATGTCTCTCAATCTCCCATCATTCACAGCTTTAATCTTCTTCTGAAATTCTTCATCATCAGTCTGAGAACTCTTAATCCTTTCTAGTAAAGATGGTTTGGCAACAATTTGAAAAAGCATTGATGTTTCACCTTCCCTGGTTATTCCCATGTCCATCTTCACTAGATCCATGAAAATTGGATCCCTTTCAATTCTCATCATGTTCAAAACACCATGGTCTTTTCTGCTCAAAGAATCTGCCACCTTGTTTTCTTTCCCCGGGAGGTAGTGTATCGTGCAATCATAATCCTTGAGTAATTCAAGCCATCTCCTTTGCCTCATGTTGAGTTCTTTTTGTGAGAAAATATACTTCAAACTCTTGTGATCAGTATAAATCTCACATTTTTCACCATAGAGGTAGTGCCTCCATATCTTCAAAGCAATGATCACAGCTGCTAAGTCAAGATCATGAGTAGGATAATTTTGTTCATGAATTTTCAACTGTCATGATGCATAGGCAATAACTCTATCATTTTGCATAAGGACACAACCAAGTCCTTTCTTTGATGCATCACTACAAATAACGAACCCATCATTCCCCGATGGTAGAGTCAATATAGGAGCATTGACCAATATTCTCTTCAGTTCTTCGAAACATTCTTCACAATCTTTTGTCCAAACAAATTTAACCCCTTTAAGTGTGAGCTTCGTTAATGGGTTAGCCAACTGGGCAAAATTCTGGACGAAACATCGATAATAACCTGCCAAACCAATAAAACTACGTACCTCAGTTATACTCGTAGGTGCTGGCCATTCTTGGATTGCCTTGGTCTTAGAAGGATCAACAAAGATTCCATCTTTAGAGACAATATGGCCAAGAAAAGAAATCTCCTGAAGCCAGAATTCACACTTACTAAACTTCCCATATAATTCATGCCTCCTCAGAGTCTTCAAGATAATGCGCAAGTGATTTTCATGATCTTCGTAGGTTTTGGAGTATACCAAGATATCATCAATAAATACCACCACAAATTCATCGAGGTACTCCTTGAAAACTCTATTCATCAGATCCATGAATACAGAGGGTTCATTAGTCAATCCAAATGGCATTACAGTAAACTCGTAATGCCCGTACCCGGTTTGAAATGATGTCTTCGGAATGTATTCCTTCTTCACACACAACTGATGGTATCCAGATCGAAGGTCAATCTTTGAAAAGTATTGATCTCCATGCAGTTGGTCAAATAAATCATCAATACATGGTAGGGGATACTTGTTCTTTATCGTTATAGCATTGATCTCCCGGTAGTCGATACATAACCTCATAGATCCATCTTTCTTTTTAACAAAAAGAACAGGGGCTCCCCATGGAGAAACACTAGGGCGAATAAATCCCTTATTACTCAATTCCTCTAGTTGTTTCTTTAGTTCGACTAACTCTACAGTGGCCATTCTATAAGGGGTCTTCGATATAGGTCTTGATCCAGGAATCAAATCAATGGAAAACTCAACTTCTCGTTCTGGAGGATGTCCAGGTAAATCTTCCGGAAATACATCTACAAATTCTTTCACAACAGGTACATCCTCTATTTGAACATTCCTTTCCTCACATGTAGTTATTTCATTCTCTTCCTCCCCAATAATTGAATTTAGTTGAGCTATTGAGGGTGGATCTAAATAAGAATTAGGTTGTGACGATTCTGCTCTAAAGATAAGTTGTTCCTTATCATTATTATCAAGAATCGTAACCTCTTTCTTTTTACAATAAATCTTCGCGTCATAGTCCGAAATCCAGTCCATACCGAGGATTATATCAAACTCAATCATAGGTATGACGATGAGATCAGCAGATAAAGAAAATTTATGTGCTCTAATGGGGACTGATTCACAAAACTTGTTTGCAATGATACTTCCCTTAGGAGTTTTAACTGACAACTCCCTTATTAAATCAAATTGGAAATATCTAATTTTCATAGAAAACTGGAAAGATATGAAACAATGCGACGATCCAGAGTCAAATAATGCATTTGCTAAACTTGAGGAAACCATTAAATTACCTGCCACCACGTCTTTTGGAGCTTCTACCTCTGCAGTAGTGATAGCATAAGCCTGGCCTTGATCCCTTGGCCTTTTTTGAGGTATGTTCTCCTGACGCTTAGGACATGCATTTTCATAATGCCCCATCTCCCTGCAATTGTAGCACTGAACGTTGGTAGCTTCCTTCTTCCCCTTGCAATCATGAGCTTAGTGGCATTTTTCACCACACTTGTAACAGACTCCCATTCCCTTCAAGCAAGCACCGGGGTGTTTCTTCCCGCATTTACCACAAGATGGATATTCAACCTTTACCTTCTTCCCCTTATTTCCATTCCCTGATTGATCAGCAGGTCTCTTATTCTCTTGCTTTGCTTTAAAGTCATAAGACTTAGAGAATTCCTTTTCGGTCTTGATAGCACATGAGACAATGTCTTCGTACGATGAAAAGGATTGTGAGACTAATGCTCGACGGAGAAATGGTTTTAACCCATCAAAGAAACGATCAATCTTACTTCTTGGGTTGCGAATATAATCTCCAGCATACCTCGCTAACCTTGTAAAGTTAGCCTCATACTTTGTGACATTCTCATACTCCTTTTGTCTCAGACTCAGAAATTGCCTTTCCATATCTGCTCGATGGTCGCGAGGAAAGTATTTTTCTAAAAATAGATCTTTGAACTCCCTCCACTCCATATTTGATACTTCATCATCTTCCTTCATGTTTTGAATCAATGACCACCATTGATCAGCATCTCCAGTGAGGTGGTAAACTGCCATGATAACTTTTTCCCTTTCACTGCTCCCCAAAGCCTGAAATATTTTCTCTAGGGAAAATATCCATTGCTCAGCTAGTAAGGGAATTGTATTCCCATTGAACGTTGGTGGTTGTTGCCTCATGAATCGATCTAACATTGATCCTCCACGCTGCGGATCAGGGTGCTCCATACGGGTAAGGTTATTATTCATAACCTGAGTAAGTTGTCCCAGTATGGTGATTAGCTGATCGGCACCAGTTGCATCACCAACCCCACTATAATTATCTTGAGCAGGAGGGCAATCCCTACATGGAGTGCGTGCATTGATACGGTTTCCATTTCTTCCACTAGGCACCATTTCTAAACAATGGCATAAACTAGATCAGTTTATGAATCAAAATACATAATCCCATACTTATAAAACACTTAACATAAATTGAACTATTTATGGATATAATCCATAATCATAAAAATGTTTTCTTTGAGGAAGTATATACTCATAAACCATTCATAATGATTTTTAAAGAAAATGAGAGTTATCCTAAGCATATCCCTCGGGAGTGTCGTATCCAAGAGTGCAGCAAGGCCCGTTGTCGGGCACCAGTTCCCGTTCGAGTCTAGCTCGAAGCGGTGTTTTTGGGTTTTATCCCTAGGTACATCTATGCCAGAGCCGCCTCTACCTGATCGTATCCAGACAGGGATGTATTGCTCGGAAAACTCACAAAATCTCTACAATAACAAAATTCTAGGAAGTTCTTCTATACTAATCCTCAATGTTCATCTTAGGTCTACGTGCTCTAATCAGAGTTTATCTAAATCAAGCTTCCAAGTTTGTACTAAACTTCCTCTGATACCAACTGTAACGCCCCGACCCCAGTTACCCAGAGTCGGTGCATTATTACATAACATTGTCATGATCACAAGAAAGATCAAATCTCGAAAGACCGATTGGTTTCGTAGCCTTGGAAACATGAGATATATTTCATAAGTTTTACATTACATCATAAAATGAAAAACTTCTACAACAACACAATGTTTCCACCGTCCACACTATAATCCCCTCATAATATCCCTAATGGTCATTCATAACTTACTTCTTCACATCCTGGGAGAAATAAAACATAGAAAAGGGGTGAGCTCAAATGCCCAGTAAGGATAACAATATAGCGGAAACTTTCGTAAATAAGAATAAACATTTAAGGCAATGTATAAATAAACCAAAAGCCTTTCAAACATGAACTTTCAACATGTTATGGAATAAATAAAATGAAATAATGCCATTTACTTATTCACATCGATATTCTACTAATCGAATAATCACATGCAAAAATCAATAACCACTTCCATAATGTTGGAATGCATAATGTCAGACTATCATAACCACATAGTCAAGGCCTCGTGCCAAGACTACAAATAAGATTTTGTCAAGGCCTTGTGCCAAGACACTAGATTGTCTCATGAGACCTACTGATTCATCGAGGAGCTATAGCGGGCTCCACCCGTCACATATTAAGTCCAATGCATTCCCATATGAAAAGGTTTAAACATAACATAAACATTCGTATTAAAACTAGCATACGAAATGTCAATACTTTCACCATAAACTATGAATGGTATAAAAATAGCACATCCACAGTAAAACATATCACAAAACCTTCAATACAATATAAAAGTTCTGTATCATAATAAATCAACTTCAAATAATCTTAAAATCCATCAAAGGATGTTGACATAGATGAAATCAAAATTCTTTTTAAAGAAATATCTCCTTTTAATTTGAAATCATTTAAGATCCATTTAAAATAAAACATTTTCTTTGAAAATATTCTTATAAGCTTGTAAGGGAAGCTTTGAAGATTTTATAACTGCGGAAAATAGCCGCACCCGCCGTATAAGTTAAAAAAAACATTCTTACCTTAATTCTGTCGAAAAGGTTAAAAAGGACCTTGTTTTGAAAACGACCGAAAGATTCCTTTATAAACCACTTAAAAAAGTCAAAAAGGGTATAAATGACTTTAAATCATATTCTAGTAAATATTAAAAATGTTTTGAAATACATTTTTAAGAAAACATGGATGTGGATGATAAAGAGATCCCAGTAGATTATTATATATAAACAACCTCGGATAATGAAGAGATTGTGAAATAAACCTTAACTTGTACTTTTCCTTGGTTAGGGTAGGTTAAACTCCTGTATAATGGTGAAATAATTGTTATTAAATTATACAATAATCATATACATTGAAATGATATCATATATGATCTTTTAATATTGGTTTGATAATAATATCTTAGTATTATCGTTGTTTCGGGTGTTAACTTACTTGTTTTCTTTTATATGTTTTGTTACGTAAGACATGTTTGTAAAGGATAGGTTTTATATTATTCATATTCAGAATGATATCAAGTCCTTAAATATCATTTTCAAATCATCAAATGATAATTATACTTGAATGGATACGATGGAGAATGAATCTCATCGCGTTCGTGGAGACGGTAGTCCGTACGTACGCACGAGCGACAATATCATTCTTTTGATATTAAAATAATATATAAATGGATGGTATATCATATATACCGAATCATTAACATGTTATATTTATTATTTACATGAGTTACACATCATTATTATACCCATCCAAATAATATTATATTGAATAACAATTACACCACGACGTGGAGATGGTAAGCTGTGCGTACGCACGTATGGTGACATGTTATTAAAAGGGTGGATAGAATAATGAATATGGTTGTACCATATTTATAATAACATCACAGTATATATATGATACTGGATTTATTATTTTATAATGGTAACAACAAAGGAAGAAGAAGTGGAAGAAGAAATGAACTTAGAAAAGGGTGGTGAAATCATTACCTCTTCTTCAGGTTCTTCCTTTTGATTTGATCAAAAGGGCTCCTTAGGTTGGCTTTCGGATCAAACTAAGGCCTCTAGGTTGTAGTGGTGGATGTTGGGAGAGTATTTGGGCAGAGTTTGGCCGAACCAAAAGGCTTTGAAGGTGTGAAGAAATGGGAAGGAGGAGTGCCCTTTTATAAGAGGGGTGAGGGGCACCTTTGGGAAAGCTAGAGATATTAGTTTATAATAAATTCATAATCGGTTTCCAATGGCTCCAAAGTTGACTATTCAAAGGTCAAGGTTGGTATGGGTCGAAAACTACTCAACCAATAGAATTTAGGTAGGTTTGGGTACTTATATTAACCTTTTCTTTAAGTATTAACTTTAAGTTAATTAGTTTCACTTTTACAATGTCTCTTTGTATGTTTATATAATATGGTTAATAAACTTACTAAATACATCCAAGAGACCCCCAAGTGGTCCATCAATTATGGAACTATCATTATATAAGTCTCTTGGCCGAACCTTAGATTTTTAGGAATTTAATATCAATTAATAATATAATATTTGTTTTAAGAACTCTTTTATGTCAATTTTGACACTATTCAATAGTTGATTTTTGTGAAACTCATAACAGATTGATTACTTCGAACAAATTCAATTAAATAAATCCTAAAATATCATATTATCCTATAAAATTAGTTTAATTCATTAAAAGTTTCATATTATATTTATTTGGGCATTTATAATATCAATTATTTTAATTTTCCACTATTATAGTAATTACTGCATCATCATTGTGTCATAAATAAAATAAATTATTTAATGTCTAAAAATTATAAATAAAATATTATTCTGTAGGAAATATTTTTATCTTTCTAATTAATATTTATAATCTAAATTCCAACATATATAACCCTATGTAATAATTGTTTTTCTAAAAGATATATGCTTGTGTCATTTTTGTATTCATTTTAACTTAATTAAAATAAAGTGTCATTATCACTTACAAGTGGATCCATGGGGTCCCATAATCGACCCAAAGATGACCTTGGTCGACCATGTATCAACCAATAGGGTTACGACACGTTTTATGGTAATTTATTATTATTATAATATTATTTTGTAACCCTTATTTACCGGATTTACCCTTAACCATGGTAAATAAAATATTTACCGCAGTAATTATTCAAAATTTCTAAAAATAAAAGTTACCTATTTACACAATTTGAACATCCTGATTCCAAATATGGAATCCATTTTCCTATATTCAGAACACAGAAGTGGCAGAAATTAATTTAAAATTAATTCCCGCTGTCAAAACAAAAAGCGTGTTTTTAAGAGATAATAACTATCAAAAGATTGACACTTGTTTATGTTCGGTTTAATTGTAAAATTATGTCCAATGACCAAGATTATATTAAATGGTAAAAATATATTCTAAATATACATTAAAACTACTAAAATTCATAATTTATCACTATTAATTATTTTGATTAAAAAAGTTGGTTTTAATTAAAATTTAGTAATTTTCACTATTCATCAAAATATGAAAGTTATCCGAAAAGTACCAAAATTTCACCTTAGGCTAAATTAGATATTCCAAATACAAAAATGAAGTCCATTTTGAAATATAAAATATATATAATTTCAAAAAGTAGGTATTACTATTCATAACGGCTAGTTTGATTGGTTATGGTGTGTTAGAACTCGGTGTTGCGTACAACACACGCTATCACATTATTCAAAGAGAAGCGTACCGTAGAAGCTTGGGGTGTTACAGGGGCAAGGATAATAAATGATTCCTCCTCTTTCTTAGTTTCCACTTGTACAATTTAATTTTCATTCACCACTGTGTTATCATAGAATACTACATTAATGGAATAATCTAATGGAATGTCAACGTTTAATTCTATTTAAAAAAATAAATCACAAAGAATCAATATAAAATTATTCCCTTTCAAAATCATCTTTTGTCTAATTTGCCTCTAGAAAATTCACTTTGATCTTCTCATGTACTACCTCCAATAAATTTTCAACAGGATAATGGAGCTCATGTTGTTATTCTTCATATGCATATTCTCCCACAAGGAAATACATGTATTGGCTGAATATGAAAAAATAAAACAAGGGGAGGTAATACTCAACTCTGTTTCAACATCATCTAATGATAATTAGTTCATGAAATGATTATCTATCTAGTCTTTTGGATTCAATTTCTTCTATTATGTGAGGTTACACTTGTAGTTGAATTTTCCAAAATAGAGGTAGGCAGTCAATGTCCTCTATCTTCGCTTAAACTTCGACTGCTAAGGTGGTTTCTTCCTTCAATGTTGCTGAATCTTCTACATTATGAGGAATAGTTGAATCAAGTTCTTCCAAATACTCATTCATGAATTTATCCATATCTTTATGATCTACTATATGAATTTAAATTTCTAAATCATCTTAATCAATCTCCTATAAAATTTATTGAGCTGGGCTCAATGGATCATCATTTAATTTTATCATGGCCTTCATGACTTATTTAACTTGATGGATTTTTGGGGCTACTTATTCCATTAATATTACTGGTTTTGGCTCTTCTTTTAGCTCCAGTTTTTGATCCTAGGATGCATGTACTTGTTTCTCTATCCACTCTATTATGGTATCCATGTTTTGAAATGTTTTACTAATTCATTCAAATTGGGATTCAAGATCCTTGTTTAAATTTTCATCTTTGTATTGCACCTGTGAAATATCATTTTATACGTCAACAATTTCATGATAAATTTCCACAAAATATCATTTTTTTAATAAATTATATGACCAGACCCTCAAACACTAGGTATTCGAGGTACTATTTATGGTTTTGATTGAGATCTTTGAATTCATCCTCCTTGATGATTTGGATTTGAGCTCCCCAAATTTGTTTAGCGAAGAAATAAACTCTATACTCTATAAACAAAGGTGATTCAATAGATGGTACATGCACTTGTGAGTAATTATTACATGAATTAAAGAAATAATAATTTGAAAACATCGTGGTAAAATATATTTTTAATAGTTTTTTATTTTTTTTAAAAAATTTTGAAAAAAATTCAAATATTTATCAATAAATTGCAGCACTACGTCCCCAGAAACAATTCCATGTATGACACAGACCTATCGTAGAGCCTATAAATACAATAATTTATTAAGTTAGAATGCAGTAATGTGGTTGACATAGGAAGTCTCTTGAAGACGAGTGCATACACAATAGTTTTTCACTATTATATATGTGTACAAATGGGATAATTTTTTAGTATAAATCGATAAAAATTGATTTAAATGATGTTTGAAATTCAAAGGATTAAAAATTATTAATTTAAAAGGGTGATTAGGTTCGAGTCAATTTTATAATAGTAATTTTATATTAGTTCAATTCAATTCAAACCTATTCTTTTATTTTGATTAATGTGAGTATTCACAATAGTTTCATCTCACTTCCTTGGTGAAGATATGATGGTGAGAGAAAACCCTACCAAGATATTAGTTTGGTCAACTCACATTAAATGTGAAAATAGTTGTATTAAGTATCTTCAATTGACATGAGCAATACCTGATTGGGTCTTGTTTATCTCAAAAAATTAAGACCATTTACTACCCCTATCACAGGTTCTAATGATCATCGAGTACATCAACACTAATACCTGGTCTATTCCATCATATATAAACCAGAAATTACTGGAGGGTGATAATGATTATTTTACCAAGGAAAAAATAAATAATGGAATTTAAATTAAAGAAAGATCATACTTGATTAAAAAATCCTCTATATGAAATTTAAAACAACATTAAAGAAGAATGAAATTTAATTCAATTACCTCCATGAACACAAGCATTAAAAATTATAAAACCAACCATTCCCCAATAACTCAATGTATTTACCCCACCATGGTAAGGGTAATTAAGATGAATGGGAAAGAAGAAGGCATTATAAATATAGATAAAAGAAGATAAATAAAAAGGAAAAGGATGAAAAGTTATCATACTTGGTGTCCTAGAATGAATAGAATGGAATGGGAGACTCTTTGAGAGGGAGGATCTCCCCTCCTTTTATAGCTAGAATCTGTCATTTGAAGGTCAACGTGTGGTATCTCCATTAAATGACATATTCACATGTTGTACAATTATAAAATGTTATTTATAATTATCTTGGGAATTTCTCCAAAAAAATGCAGTGGATTTGGACAAGTATTCCAAGATTTATTCCTATTTAACTCTGAACATTTATTCTATCCAGTCACATACTCTAAATAACAATCCTCTAGATTATGATTATATAATGACATTTTAAATGGAAAATTCATGCATCTTTGCCTTCATAAAAGATGTCAAAAAATGAATTCTGTGTTTAACCACCAACATTCAAAGCATGTGGGCCCACCATGAACAACTTATGGACCCCACCACAAAATTCTCCAGATCTAAATTTTTTTTTCTTGGTCATACTGGTGAGCTTATTTTGAGCTTCTATATGGTCATTTCTGCTTTTTGTTAAAATGGGTGAATTAAATACCTAGATATGTAGAATCTGAAAAAAATTGTAATTTATATTATTTTAGAAAATGTTATGTCCAAAATTTAGAAATAATTTAAAACAGTTAAAAATATGAAAATGACAATTTTTAAAATTCAGCTCAAAATAACATGAATATAATAAAAATGAAGCAATTCAACTTAAAGGAAAACTTTTGTGAGTTTAAAACAATGAAATTCAATTTAAATTTTATTGAAAATCTTTTCACTATATATTACATAAAATTATATCATAAAAAATGATAATTATATAATAAATACCATTTTATTTAATCATATATACATATATACATATATATAATTCATGTCATGTAAATAGAATAACATCATCTTGAGTAGGAGGTAGTCCACATATCCACGATCGACATTGTCACTTATTAGTATGTGAAAACGTAATAATGAACATGATATATGATATTTCCATAAATGCATTTATGTAATGAATATCATAAATTTTTCATTTATTTTACTTATTTATAATTATTTTAATCCTTACTACATTCAATGTAATGTGTGAATGTATCACAACGATTCGAAGAAGCGGTAGCCCACATGTCCGCAAAAGGTGTTATCAAATTTACACCAAATGGAACAAATAAATGTATGTATTATATAAACTTCCAAAGTATAGATATTTTATATATATCATTTAGTTAATATATAAATATATTTTCAATCATAATTTTAAACAATGATAGGTTATAAACGAAAATAAAATGACATAGTTTTGTGAGGTTGTAGTTTTTTGTAAATACAAACGTTATGTTCATTACCTATTTGATAGAAGTGTTTTGAAGTGTAGATATAATTCTTCATATAACAAAATATCATTATATTTATGATACAGAGGTTATTATATAAGCATTTAATAATAATATTAAAGTTGGTGGAGAAAAAAAATAATACAAAAGTTCTTGTGGAAGGATGTTACCACTTCTTCGGATAAATCATTTTTGGTTTTTATAAATGGGTACTTTAGGATTGATTTCATGCCATTATGTGAATTTAAGGATGACAGATGCGATTAAGATGCAATTTTGTGTAGAATTTGGGTGAACCAAAGGGTATCTATGGTGTGAATAAGAGGGAGTCATGAGTGAGTTTTTTTGGAGTAGGTGTGTTATGATAATAAATGTTGGAAAAGGGAATCCCACCCATGATTTTCCTATTATATTTGGTTAAAAAAATCATTCCATGGGATTGTAGGGGTGAAATATAATTAACCTATTTATTTTATATATGAGTATAGGTGATTTTGGACCTTAATATAAAGGTTTTGTCCCTTATTAGGATAAATTTGCACTTAATAGTTTTAATTTTATATAATTAAATTAACAGATTATTTTGGTCAATTTTTTTTGAAAATATTATAAATTTTAAATTATGTTGATTAAAAATATTGAATACATTTTTCCAGATAAAAATAATTGAAGTTCCATTAATTAATTTAAAATTAATATCAAATAAGGGACAACGTTGAGGGATTTTAAGGTAAAAATGTTCAAAATATTCTTATGTTTTTAAATACAATTTGAATGTAAAATTAATTCAAATAACCTAAATTTTATTACTCAATTATAAATTTATCTAATCAAACATATAAAACAATTAAAATTTTATTTAATCCATATATATAATTTAAATTAAAAATCATTTTTGAATTACAATTAAGTATTTTCACTATTCATTAAAAATGAAACATCATTGAAAAATATCAAAAATTTACCCTACCCTAATTTTGAATTTTTTTTAACAAATTATATTTATTTTTTCATATTAATTTCATAGAAGATTCAAAATTCGTATTTTTTGTATGTGTTCCAACAAAATATGGTAAAATTTCCATTATAAAAATATAGGTTTTTGTACAATATATTATGTTTATTCTTTTATTATGAGTATAAAATATATTGTATAAATTTAAAATATACATTATTGGGAATATAATATATTTATTACATTAATATCACTAACGAATTTTAATTAATTTAAATTATTAATATAAAACAAAATTGTTAACATAAAAATAATTTTTTATAAAAACAATTCCTTCATATTAGATTTAATATTTTAATTTATATTTAATTTATAACCAAGGAATTAAATCATATATTATCATATGATATTTAATCCTTTTCATTATAATCAATTTGATTTGTAGTTTTTATGCTTCTATCTTAGAAAATATATTTTTTTATAATATATTATTTTTCTTTCCTGTTGTGTAAGCCACCGAGGAGAGTTAGTCATTTGTGTAACACTATATAATCTCAGTGTTCCATGTATAGGATGATATTAATTATTTTTAATGTGACATGGTTGACATTTCTTGTATGAAAATTACTTGGAATATAAATATAATGTATTCTAATAGGAAAATATTATCACTTCATAGGGAGTTACATTCCCTTCACCGTAAATAATGTGTGTCCCCTCAATTAAAAATTAATCTATGTAATTAAAGGATTAATATTTTTAAATATTTCAATTGAAAAAACCCACACCATAAATACATATGATAACACATCTTCTTGATAAGGAATAAAGTTTTGTACTATTGTAATGTAATTAGGTTTCTATGTAAAAACATTTGTCAGAACATATAACAAGGGTATGGAATAAAAATATAAAAATAAAGTTATAATGGAGAGTGATAGAAAACATTTTTAACTGAATGTGAATGGTCATAAAGACTTAAACCACTATTTTGAAATAAGGACATTAATATCGTCAAAAAATATGATAATATGAAGAAAAAAAACTTGTAACCATTTTTCCTATTGTAGAGGAATTCTTTCACACTCTAAGAATATAAAAAAATATATAATTCAATAAATAGAATATCTTCCACTGTTTATTACTTGAACTATTTCTTAAATATATCATATAAATGGATGCATTATATAGTGAATAAATACATTTATCTCAAAATCCTCATTTAAAAATATATTAATTTTTTTTCATTAATTGTTACCTTTTCAAATTGTTATGATCTAACGCATAGATAGAAGATCAATTAATTACCAAAATATCTAATAATTAGCCTTCAGTAAATATGAATTTCATCTTTTATCTATAGATAATAAATATGACAAAACCTTTCTCACGTCTTATATTGAAATTTGATAAAATTTTAACTTTACTTAAATGTTTATTTTAAATATAAATTATTCCTTATTAAATTACTAAAACACATGTTATTGGATATATTCCATAATTGCAAAAGTGTTGTGAACTCCATCAAGGATAGGATATACCATTTTTTCAAAAAAATCATTAATTAGTTCAAAGGTATTCAAAAGTTAGGTAAGTCAATAATTTCATAATTCAAGAAACATTATCAAAATATTAGGATCATATTATGTCTTGTACTTCCCCCCATCCATGTGTTTCCCAAAATGTTTAACATACAACCAAATCACATTTCCAGGTACCATTTAACATATGATCTTATATATTGAATGAAAAAGTCCTATATTACAATCATTACATATTTTATAACATCGTCAATTAAATAATCATACAGAAAATTTCACAGATACAAAAAACAATAATATTAATTTGTCCTCTTCAATAGTATCAATTGAATATGATTGGCATTACACCCTTGTCCCCTTTTGTGCTAGATCCCCTTGACACATGGGAAATTAATCAGCATAGTACCCTATATACATGATGTTATAACATGAAATATTAACATTTCACTTATTTCTTTTGTATTTTTTTTCTTACTGACCCTTTTCTCCAAACTCATTAAAAACTCCCAATACATCAATCAGTTTAAAGGTGATTATTTCAATAGTTATCCCATGTGATAAAATACTACTACACCTTATTCCCTTTATATATTATTTACTCTTCCTTTATCTTATTCTCATTCCTCACTTTGAATCCATATGACTGGGAGAATTATTTCTTTTTCTTGAAAGTATATAAAAGTATATGACTGTATAAGGAATCATTTTCAGACATCAATTATCTCTACAGACTTGGATTAATCCCTTTAATGAAGTGATCAATCTGCTACTCCATGTTGCGTATGATGTATATAACATTCCATGTTATTGATGTAATGGTAACTTCAGACTCTGTAACAAATTATATCTCCATTTTCATGGATCAGTGAAACATTATCTTCATCTCATGTTTTTGATCAAGAGAGTAGTATTTTCCGTGGAGTTTCTACCTAGATGTTCTCTTTTCTATGATACATATTAATTATTCTTCCCTATTTTTGTAGATCAAAAACAGAAATTGACCAACATTACCATTGAGACCCTACATTGCAGGTTTCTCAAATTCATTTTAACAACATTATATTGTCATAAATATATTTTTCAATGTTATAATCCATTTACTAGCTGCCATTGGATAATTAGTACTGCTATATTATGGGGTCCTCTATTTCATAAATTGGTCCAACATATGAGATTCTCACTATGGAACTAGTTTCTCCATTCAAGAAATATTATTTGTGATAACTTCTTTAACCTTCCGTAATATAGCAATAATTTTATCCATTCCAATACCATCTGTATTGGTTTCATTGGCATGAAAATGTCAAAACATTTAATGAGTAGAGATACCATTCTTCCATATATATTACATTTATAAATAATGGTATATACAGGATTTGTTCATAAAATTATATTGTTTTATAAATTCTTAATATAGAATAACACTTGAGATACAATTAAATGTTTATGTGTAGCTAAACACAAAATCATGAACATTGATTCTTTCAGGGAATCATTACTTCAAATTCCCTTATAATGATTTGTAATGAGAATAGGAATTATCCTAATGGTTTCCCTATGTAGTGTCAAACTAAGTGGGAAATAAGGCCCGTTGTCATTTACTAGGTTTTGCTCTAGTCATGTCTGATATGACCTTTTAGGTATGTTACCCCTAGCAAGATTGGTGCCTGATCCATGTCTACATGTTGTATCTAGAAATGTTCATATTTCTAGGAACACTGATATAATATCTATCAACAAAATTTCTTATATTTTCTTCTATTCATATCCTCAAACTATATGTAGTTGGGGTTTGACTTAGTGGTAAGAACTCCTTAAATCTACATGAAAAATTGGGGTTCAATACCCATTGGGTGTAGGTACTATAACATTACTGTAGTGTACTATATCAGTGGTGACACTGTAGCAGCAGCGGGCACTATAGCGGTGGCAGGGTACTATTGCGGGGGCAGAGCACTGTAGCAGCGGCGGGTACTGAGAAGTTCTGTTGCAGCGTGGTTACTTTAGCAGTACTATTCACAGAATGGGCTTTAGGCCAAAAAAATGTGTCTACATGCCATGTAATGGGCTAAATTCCCACTAGGACTTAGGGCTATGTAATGGGTCTCCCTCTACCTAGTTAAAGAGGTATTTGCTTTACATTAATAATAAATGAGGCTTCATCCCCAACCTTTAAAAAAATCCTCAAACTATATAATAGGTTTATGTTCCCTAATCGCTGTTTTCTAAATTCTGGTTCCAATGTTACTGGTAAAATTCAATTGATACCAAATGTAATTCCCTAACCACAAATACCCTGATATGGTGCATTATTTTATTACATTGGAATAAATAAAAGGAATCAAATCGTGAAGGACTGAATCTTATAGAAATATTGGATAAGTATATTCTATATATGATACTTATAATATATTTCAAAATTGAAAATAAAACACAATACGTAACCATGGAAATAAAATAAATCTTTGTAAGATTATTCAATGGTTTATTATTCATACCCTATGAAAATTAAAGAAAATCAGGGTTATCTAAATTTCCCATTAAATTTATGAAATGAGGAAGTAATAATGAATTGATGTGAGAAAATCAACATGTCAAGGTAAATAATTGATAACATGATATGTTAAAATAATTGGATAACCGATAATAAATATGAATATGGTTAGAAGATGAAATCAAATTCTATTTAATAAATAAAATGATAATGAAATATATCCATAAATATATCAACAAAACAATAATGGATAAATAGTAATAGCGTTAGAATAAGGGAAATGAATAATAATTATATACCATGTTTCCCAGGTAGATAGAACCCTTGTCGACAAGACCAATAAAAAACAAGAATTAGTATGTCAACTATAAACCAAACTAATTTGGCCGAGATATTTGTCTCATTATATTTCTGATTCATCGAGGGGCTATCTTATAATCGGGCACCACCTGCGTCGGACATATCCAAAGTGTTCCTCATATATCAAGAAATCAACTTAATTTATAAAAATGTAACTTATTAAATATCTTTGTTGTATAAAATATATTTAAATAAAAAATAATTACTTATTTAATTACGTGAAATAACAAGGGTTGTTGACATTGATGAATGGAAATAAAATTTAAATTTCATTTAAGGAAAATTATATTTAAACATTCCAAAGTGTCTCATACCACTATGAAGAATCTGAATCATAATCCTCATGAAGGGGAAATATTAATTGAAATTTATAATATAATGAGAATATGTATATTCATGATATAACATGTTAATGGGTAGTATATTCACCTTATAAATGTTAATTTTTTCATAAAAATAAATATACAAAATCGAATATAAATTGAGGAGAATTCTCTTAACATAAGTTTGAATTTCCATGTGTACCTTTATATTCCTAAACAATACACATATGTTAATTATATAATTTATTAGATAATTTTTTAATATTTATTATTAATTTTATTCAACATTTTCCAATTTTTTAGACAACAAGATAGAAAAAATATGTTTAAATCTGGTATTTTGACCATATTCATTTTAGGTGTATAAAATGACTTTCATAGTTTAACTAACGTAAAGAGGGTCATTATATTAACATATATAAATAAAAATTATGAAATAGTTATCATATATATACATACAATATACTTTTAAAACTAATCATGAACGATTCTTATGAAAAATTAAACAATGTTGTAATCATTTAAATAATATTATGTACATACTCATTAGTAATGATCCCATTTTTGAGTGATCATTGTGGAAAAAATTAATGTGACATTGTATATTTTTCTTATTATCATTAAATCAAAAATATAATTTTATTTAATAATGTTCAATTATAAATTATATTCATTTAATGTAAAAGTAGTCACATTGTGTTGATAATATGATAGTCCACACATCCACGACCGACGCTATCACTTATTAGTGTTTGAATATGTAATAAATAAAATGATATATAAAATTTCTAAAATGTTAATTATTTCATTAATATCAGATATATATTTCATTTTTGTTACATATTTTTAATTAAAAGCGTCCTTATTAAATTCCATGTAATGTGTGAACGTTCCACATCCCTTTGAGGAGGTGAGAGTCCACATATCCACAAAAGATGAAACAATATTTCCACCAAATGAAATGAATAAAGGTATACAATATATAAGACTAAATAATAATAAAGATATCAGATATATCATATAAATATATATTCCATAATAATGTGCAACAATGATAGGTTCTAAAGTAAAAATAAATGAAATCGTTTTGCAAACTTATAGTTCACTATACACAAAAAATTTATGTTCATTAACCATTTGAAGGATGTGTGTTTATGTGTAATAAAAACATTAATATATAAGTAATTAAGTATATTGAGTATATTTATACTATTATATAATAAGATATTAATAATATTTTAGATGGTCGATAATGAAAATAGAACAATAGAGCTTAAGGAAGGATGTTAACAATTTTTTGGATAACTCCTTTTATTGGGGATCAAAGGGCTTACTGGGAAGGATTTATGTCCAAAAAGAGATATCTGTGATTATTTTATGGATTTATTGAGATAATTTATGAATATTAGTTGTTTGAAAATTTTATTTATTAGTTTCAATAAGTGGGATAGACGAGTTCCTTTTATCATGGAGGAGGAGTGACATTTTTTTAAAATTTTGAAAATAGAGTTCCACCGATGATTATCCTGTTAATGATTCATCAAATAATGGATAACATTAGATAAAATTGGGTATAGAGTTGAAATTTAAACATATATTTTCTTTTGGAGATGTTAACATGTCATTATGGGCCTTACGATAAAGGTTTAGTCCCTTTTAATATGAATTTCATCTTAATCATTGAAATTAATTTTAAATACATTAACTAATAATTAAGCTAAAAAATGTCAATATTATACAGTACAATTTATTTTTATTACATATAAATAATCAATTTTCTAAATTAATATCACCTTAAATTCATAAGTTAATTTAAAATTAACCTCGTAGATAGGACGACATTGAGTGTTTTTATTGCAAAAAAAATTTCAACATGATCTTATTATTTTACATCCAATATCAATGTGAAATGGATTAAAGGTACATAAATTATATTAATTTATTTATATTAGATATAATTACACTTTAAACCCAAAATTTATTTTTTTATAAATAAATTTATTGAAAAGGCATTTTAAACTTGAAATTCAATATTTTTCTTTAATCATTAAAATTTATACAGCACAGAACAATGCCAAAAATTTACATAGACCGAATATTGAAATTTCAATTTAAAAATTGTAGATTATAAATTCATATTAAATAGATTAATGTTTATATTTTTTATTTAATGTTGGTAAACCATTAAAAATAGAAAAAATTTACTTTATAAAAATATAGGGTTTTATTCAAAATATTGGGTTCATTCTTATTTTATTCCTATATAATCTTTTGGATGATTGAAAAAATATAATTTATTTATTATATAATATATATTACATTAAAACAAATAACCTATTGTAATTAATATAATTTATTAGGATAAAATGAATTTGTGAACTTAAAAATAGTTTATTATTAAAAAAATCACATTCAATTCAATTTGTTATTATATAAATTCTTAATTAATTTAATACTAATGATATCACCTATATATTATCATAAGTTTGTTAATTCTATTCATATACATCAATTTCACATCTATTTTGGTTCTTAGTATATAAAATAATAATTTTTAAAAAAATATATTATTTGGCATGCATGTTATACAAGCAATTAAGGAGATATAGTCTTGTGTGTAATGCAAACTAACCTAGATGTTTAATTTATATAATGATATAATATTTGTTTCATGTAACAGAAGATTAACTTTTTGTTTCATATAAAGGAATATAAGAACAATAACTAAATCTATTCTAAATGTCACATATTGTAATGTTATTGGATGTAAGAATGTTTACCTTATCAGACATTTTTATTTATAATGATTCCAAATATGAAATTAATTTATTCAAATTCCAATAACATAAGTGGTAGAAATGAAATTATAATTATTCCCATTAATGGGATGAAAAATATGGGTTTTTATGTTAATATGTTCAAAATTTTGATATGTTTTTTATCTAAATTCAATTTGTAATTGATTGAAGTGATAATGTTTTTAAATGATATAAAATTGAATTAAATAACTTTAAAACAATTGAAAAATAAAATTTAACACTACAACTTATTTAGAAAAATAACTTGTTTTTATTTAATATTCAGTGTAATTCACTATTCTCAAAGTATGAATGTTATAAACAAAATATAAAAAATTACTAAAATTAAATTTTGATATTATAATTTTAAAACTATAATCCATTTTTGAAATAAAATTATAAATTATTAAATAAAGTTCATTAAAATTAGTTCCATATTAAAAGAATAATATTCATTTTATAAAATTAACACTTTTAATGCTTGAAATTAGATTTGTTAATACTTTAATCCTATAAAACAAATGAGATGAATTTAAAAACAATTTATCAAATATATAAAATATAAATTTATAAAAATATTTCAGTAATAGTAATTTATTTAATTTATTATCATAAAACAACATTGTGCATGTAAAAAACGTTTTTCATAGAAACAAATAGTTTTTATGTAATTTTTTTATTGTAATTTATTAATAATTGTTCACCAATGGATTGATTATCTAATCACTTGACAAAAAATATTTATAATCTAGTTAATAATATTATTTCATTCCAATCCAATTCCTATGTTTAATATATTATTTAAAGTAACTAATATTAATGGTATATTGTTAGATAGGAAGACTCGACCATTCATTTAGAATATGCTAATGAGGAAACTAAATGTTACACTATACCCAAGATAAAATTTGAGATGCGTACAACACAAGATAAACGATGAATTGAATTTAATATAATATAATAAATAATTTAAATTAATTAGATAGATTATATTTCTTAAAATCTCAACATGTTAGACCCTACCCCCCTTAAAATTAATATGTACCTAGAAATTATTCATGTTTGTTGAAGGATTTTCATTTTTAGAAAGATATTATTAAATACCAAAAAATAAAAATGGTTTATAAAACATTCGATTAAAAAAGGGAACATGAGAATCCTAAGGGTAACAAGAATTTATGCATAATTAGGATATCACACAAGAGGAACATTTTTGGGAATAGTGGAAAAGAATAAATAATTTTAGGGTGATGGATTTTATTTATAAAAAATAGGGTAATTGTAAATTGAATTTTAAGGGCCCATAAAATTAATAGTTCATGATCACAAGAAGAACTCATACCTCACAGTTGACGGTAATAGGGTAATAATTTTGTTTCAATGTCCTATTGTCAGAGTTAAAGATTGACATTACTAAATAGACCAACAAAATAAGTAAAAATTAATATACATAATATATGAGTAGAATTTATTCCATCTATACATTCATTTTCATACAAATAATGTTTATTCATGATGGGATTTTAATTCTTGAGGCACTAAAATAATCGTTTAAATTCCACATAACAATAAATGGGGTATTCAAGCTATTCCACTTATCTTTCGAAATTAACAATAACCAAAATTGATATTAGCGGGATAGTTCCAGAAAAAGTGAACCATAAAATGATACCCTAATAATCAAAATTCAATAGTTATACCCAATTTTCAAAAAATATTATACCATAAATAAATATATATAAAATTCCGTAAAATGTTTTGACTATGTTTGGATCCGAAATATTAGATGGACTTGAACATAAATTCTTCCATGATTAATAAAAAAATATTAATTTATTAAAATCCCATATTTTTTTTAAATAAACATAACAACATCCTCTAAAAAATTATACTAAACTGAACATCATGTATTCATGTGTTACGTGATGCATCCTTCTCACCCTTAATATGGGGTTCAATCCCAATGACCTTGTAAGATACGGCGGGTTCTCACCTAAACATTGGTTTTTCCATTTTTTTCTGTAATCTTTAAAATTAAATCCACCATAAAAATACATAATGTTAGTCCTGGGTTTATAAAAACCTCATCCAAAGAAAAAATAGTATAAAAATATTTTATTAATAAATTCAATTTTTTTAGAACCTGGATTATTTAATGTGGATTAAAATACTTGGAAGTCATTATCAAACAGGATTTTATAGTCCAATGATGGTATCTATAACTCTTAATAACAACTTATATGAAATCCTGATAATATCTAAGGTTTTCTAAACATACTTTTGATACCTAATATAACTACCTTGTACCAACACTCGTATATCATGTTTGGAATTCTGTAACTCTTCATCTCCTATTATGATTCTAATAATTGTGACCCGTTTTTTTCTAGGAAAACCTCACTGCATCAAAAGGGAATATATTTAAAATCAAACAGGACTCATAAGTTATTTTTTCATAATACATTACATAATCATCACATATATAATCATTCATTACATCATTAGAACAACCAATCTCCCCTTTAACAATTTTATTAACAAATGAAAAATAAATGTGTTATATAAACGTTTCTTAGAAACATGATTAACATATGGAAATGAAATATATTCTATAATAATACATTTCAAACATTATTAATTCCTTAATGTAAATGGGATCAATAAAAATCTTTCTAAAACATGATTTTCTCATAGAAAACAAATTGCACGAAAAATAATTTTTTTGAAAAATATTTTTACCGTGGAGAAGAAATGGGTTTAATGAATATATCATGGAATCATTATTATCGCTTGGAAAATAAATGGGTTCAAGATTTTTTTATTTAATTCAATTTTAATACAAGAAAATGAAATCAGTTCAATAAAAATCTAATTTAAATATGATTTACCCAAGGAAATGGAATGGGTTCAATGAATATCACATGGATATAATGTTAAACAAACAAAATAATTATGATGTTATAAATACAAATATACATTGTGGATGATGTGTAAAAATAAGGTTGGATGAGGTTTTTCTAGGAAATACTATTAAAATATCATTGAAATTTTCTTAATGAAAATAATCATTAAACATTCCAAATAATCCCATACCACTTTGAAATATTTTAATCTTTAACCACATGAATAAAATATTATTAAATGAATTTTATAATATCATGATAATTATGAAATAATGCTATAAAAGTTAATGGTGTATGTATATACACATTAAAAATGAAGATATGTGTACACCAAAACAAGAGTCTAAATTATAGAAATATGTTAAAAAAAATCATTGCTGATTTGGTAACATTGAAACCGTAAAACCCATGAAAGAGATATAATCTAAAGGACATGTAAAACCGATTAATTTAAGGATAATAATCATCAATTACATTCATGGGTAGTATATACACCACATAAAAGTATATGTTCTGAATTTGGAATATATTTCCCAGAAAATAAAACTGAGATGAGAAAAACCAAAATAGAGATCATATTATTGGAGTGAAAATAAATGAATGAAATAAAATTGAATGAAAATTTTAATCCCACAAAAAAATGTTGAAATAAATTATAAAAAAATAATATTTCATTTAATATATATTCATTTCCCAAAGTAACTAATGACCAATAAGATTAACCCAATACAGGAAATTGGGTTTAGAAATTCATTATGACTTGAGTAACATATGAATCATAAAACCCTTGAAAGAGAAAATTTTAAATGATACATAAAAGAAAATTAATTTAAATTAATATGAGAAATAAAATAGAATAGGGTTAGTATATGAAAAAGTAATCGGTGAATATGGACTATGCCTCCTAAAAGTAAAAGCGACACAACAATCCCTTACAATTATGTTAACATATAACTAGAAATACTCAATACCAATCTTCATAAAATAAAACATTTAAATACAATTTAAATAAAATTATTAAAGATATAATTTATTAAAATTGGAATTAAATACACCAAAAAATGATGTAAGGTGTAAATATTGAATTTATCTCAAATATCTAAAATGATAGATTAAAATCCCATACTACATGAGTGATTTTTGAATCAAGATCATCATGAAATAATAAAATCAATTAAATATTATAATAAAATTAAATAATTTCAATTAAATATATAATATTTCATATCATATTATAAAAAATAGTAATGAGAAACTATGGGTATAACAAGGAAATATTCCTCAATGAATAGAAATTGACAAATAACACCTTAGCTTGAGTCTGCCTTGTCATGTTATTCCACTTTATTCACGTATAATAAAATAATTTCAATTATTTAAAAATTTCATAAAGTTATCATTATTTATTATTAATATAATTTTTCTTATAATAATGTTGTATAAAATTACATAACTAATAGTTCATATGTTGAGTGTTTTGACAATATTCGACTTTTGTGTCAAAAAAACCCATTAATACATTGACTATGGACAATATGGTCAATACTGAATTATCTCATGAATAATAAACATTAATAATTATCAAATTTTCAAATCAATTTGACTTTCAATACTATATATTTACGATGGTTAGTAAAAATGAAATAATGTCATGATCATAAAGATGGAATGTCGTATGTATGCATGAGTAACATTCTCATTTTTCAATGATCATTATGGAAAAAATGAAAGAAATATTTATCTATATCTAATAAACAATATATACCATATACCGTATTATTTAATTATACATAAAAATATATAAATAATTATTGTGATGAGCTGATGAAAATGGAATAACCACATCACATCGAGGAGGCATTTGTCCACTCATGCATGAATAACATTTTCACTTTTTAGTATGTGAAATGGAAATAATCCAATGATATGTTATAAGTCAATATATTAAATAATTCAATGAATATAATATATATGTAATTTATATAATATATTTTTATTAAAATAATATTTATTACATTCCATGTAAAGGATGAATATATCACGTCACTTTTAGGAGGTGGTAGTCCACACATCCCTAAACAATGTTATAATACACCCAAAATATGTAAAAGCATAAAGGAATGTGTTATATAATACAATAATATATATAAATAAATTATAAATATAATTAATATAATATAAAAATATTTTTTAATCATAATTTTCAACCATAAGAGGTTGTAATGGGAATGTAAACAACATCGTTTCATTAGGCAGTAGTTTGACGAAAAAAATGAACAATGATTTCCTTACACATTTGGTGGTGGTGTATATAGGTGTAGGAATACACATATACATAAAAAAATTAGAAAATAATTAGGACATTATTGATATTGTTTAATTAATTAAAAAAAACAATTGATGGGGTGGATAAAGAAATCAAGAAAACTTTATCGTTGAATATTATTACCTATTTTTCAGGTATCTCCTTTTGGTTTACACAAAAGGACATCCATTGATTTAATTCATAAAAAATTGAGTAGTATAGGATAATAGGAGGTATGTTTTTATAATATTTGGTAGGGGTTCGTATGAGACAAAATGGATTGAGAAGTATAAAGGGAGGGGGGAAACATTCTTAAAATAGAGGAATGAAATTCATGTAAACATGAATAGGTAAACAATATTTGGAGGTATCTCCTACATCAGGGGACTAATATAATGATTCCAATTATATATAATAGGTTTTATGGTAGAATAATGTAAATACAATGGTTTTGGACATGTTTCACTTTCATTTGGCCTCAAATGATTAAGGTTTAACCACTAAGTAATTTTTTTACATTAAATGGTGGAAATAGTTTTAATTACATTAACTAACATTTTGAAAAATAAAATTAAAATATTTTAGTTATAAATTATAAATATTAATAATATGAAATCCATTATTCCATATTCCAATCAGATAATTTGAAGAAATTTATTTAAAACTAATCTCGTAGATAGGACAAAAAAATGGGGTTTTAAAGTGAATATGTTGAAAACATTGTCATGTTTTTATTTCAACATTCAAAGTTAAATTAATTATAGCGACATAATTTTATTATATTAAATATAAATTATCTAATTATAATTTAAAACCAATTATAAATTTAATTTCACAACATAAATCAGTTAAAATAATAATCATTTATTAAATACTATTCGATGTAATTCACTCTTAAACAAAATATGAATGTTCATAAAAAATAACAAAAATTCTGCCAAAGTAAATTTTTATATTTAACATTATAAAAGTGTTTTTTTATTTTCATCTAAATGTTATAAGAATTTTAAAAATAATATTTAAAAAAGGTGTGACTTTAAAAGGTGGGAAAACCACCGTATAGAAAATTACACAATTTTAATGCTCAAAATTCTATTTGTTCAAACATTATGCCTATAAAACATAAAATATGAATTTAGTTTACATATTAAATAGATAACAAAGATTTTTAATTTATATATTTATGTAATAGTTATTTATATAATTTATTATGTAAAACACATTTGTCTTTATAATAATAGTTTTTCATAGTAACAAATTATTTAATTTCAGTTGGTTTTTATTTTCATATTTTATAAATTGGTATGTTAAGGATTTATTTTATAAATAATTGTAAACAATATAATAATATTCTCATAAATAATATCCATTACATCCATTCAAAAAACACGGTGATAACTATTATGTTAAATAAATAATATTAATAGTATATTATCATCCCGAAAAAACCCAACATTTCTTATAAGACAAGTTATCAAGGAGAATAAATGATATGTGGAAAAAATAAAAAAATATGGTGTTTTTTGAAACAGAATATAAAATTTTAATTTTAGTTAATAATATCTATGAAAATTTTGAAATTAATTTGAGATAATATATTTCTTAAAATCTCAATATTTTATATTCTTACACGATGAGAAATATATTACTTCCCTTATTCTATGAACCCTTTTATTTCATTGAATATATTTTATGATTTCCCTTTATATTTTACTACTTTACTTTTCATAAGGGATATCATCCTGATTAATAGTTTAATAATCACCACTATTATTCTTTTTCTAGTATATATAAATGTGTCCCATGCCACCACATACGAAAAACATTTATGGGAGTTTGAATTTAAACATTCCCTTTCCTTTTAATATATTCACTAGGTTATGATAAATAAATCTATTATTATATATATTTTTTCATCATTATCAATAAAATCAATAAAATTTCATACATTTTTCATTATTTTTTATTTAACTCATATATTTGAACATCAAATCCTCTTTAAAATATTTTTTTAATACTCAATAATTTCTCATATAATATGAATTATTAAAGTTATAAAATTTATCATTGATAAAATCCACACAATCTTCCATTAATAAAATTATATGATAAATAATTTGTCAAAAATATATCAAAATTATTTGATCAAGTGTAGGTCTTCAACAATTTATAAAAAATTCTCAAATATTTCATACTATTTCATTTTCTCTGTTAAAAAATTCAAAAATTGTTTATTCAAATGACTTATTATGTTCTTCAAAAACAAGTCTATATATATTAATTGTCACTTTTTTAAAATTACAATTTCATACATAACTAATTTCTAGATTGTCCCATATTTGTTTAAATCACCATAACTATAGTTTAAATTTTTTCATAGAAAAAAATTAGAATACAATTTCATAAATTTCTAAAAATTTATAAATCTATATTTTCATTATGTGAAATTCATGTTTCTCTCTCAATGAATTGAAACCACACTATTTTTTTATAAATATCCTAAACGCCTTGGTTTTAAAGAAAGGATGAATTTTTTTTATATTCATGATTGTGTTTCTATCTATGGTCTGGAAAACCCTACTATGGTTGAATTTCCAATTATCTTTTACCTTCAACCTGATGATCTGGCCAAGGGATCATGGGTAATTTATGATACCATTTAATGATACCTATAATTGGTATACCACTGAGAATTGTGTGGTTGAATCAAATGTTCATTATTTTATAATTTATTTTCCTTAAAATAAATAATTATGATTTGTTTGGGTTTTATATACTCAATATTTGAATCATAGAATTTACTAGATAAAATATGAATGGAAATTGAATAAGTAATTTATAATTATAACAAGTTTCATTAATAATATTTATAATATCTCCTCATAGTTATTAGGGATATACTGAGTAATATTTTATATATTAAAATAAATATATTAATTTAATTATATAGGGAGGTTTCATACTCTATTTTTTGTTGATTCCCATAATTGATACAATGTTCCTCAATAATTACACTTATGCTATCCAATATAGAATATTCATGGATCGTTCTAGGCATGATCACTTATATATTATGGTTTGATGTACAATAGCTGGTGATGTTCTTTGTTATTAATCCAAAAAATGATCAAAATTGATTGTAACCACCTATTCTGTAATATTGAAATATTTTATTCATTGTTGAATTTCAATCAATCAACTTTTCTAACTATTCTCATATAATAAATTATATTATTCTCAACTAGAGACAATAAATATAAAGCATCAAAATTCTTTCACCTCTCTTCGAAACATCTGGTCTTGGTATGTATTTCAGCAATTTTTTTAATCATTGAACAACATCATTTTCTATATTATAATATTTTTAAAAATCTACTACCGTTAACTGCAGATATTTTAATAACATGTAATTAATTAAATAATAAAATCCAGGCCACATCTAATTACTCAAAATTGAATAAAAATAATTTTTAGATTTAATCCATTATAAACTATATATATTAACAAATCATGTGGTATTGATAAAAGGTTCTATGCATAATTTTAATAGCTTAATTTTCCTTATTTTATCAAATTAATAAATTACCAATAAAATCCAATGTAATTTCGATATTCTTAACTCCAAAATATTTTAATTTTAAAATTAGATAATATTTTTTAAATAATCACCTCAAAAAAATTATCAAAAAACATTGTTTCAATCACATCATGATCATATATCCTATGATTTTATAATTTAATAATATCATGACATCATCAATATAATCTCAACAAAGCATAATTTATAAAATTCACCTATACCAAATAATTTTATACATGTTTTCCTCAAGAAAACCCTTCTGAATAATTCTTGTCATCCTACTAGTGTACAGATAGAGTTCATTCAACTTCCACATTTTCTAAAAACAATTAAGTATTCACAAGGCATAATGATTCGTTCAAAAGGCCATTAATGGGGTCATATGGTCTCATGTAGTTGTTTAAATTTTGACTCCTATTAAAGCCTTATTTTTTTATAATAAATATACTTCTATTAGTCTCATACATCTTAAATTTCCATACAAATTTCATTAATATGGTTATATTTAAATATATAATTAAATAAAAATTATCATAGTTTTAAAAATATAATTTATACAGATAGAAAAATAAATATATTTTTAGAATTACACATAAAACGATATAAAAAGTAATAATGTTTCCAAAAAATGCATACACTAATAATAAAATTATTTTTCATTCGTAAAAAACATTACATAAATAAGAAAAGTATTGGATTTTTTGGAGAATTCATTTGAAATGCATCTAAAGTCTCCTAAATATCCAATTATTATTACAAAAAAATAATTTGTCTTATGAAATGAACATGTTATTTTCATTTTCATCTTTAAACATAGAAATGCTATATTTTTTCAAAACATCATAACATAATTTAAATACTACTCATTCAAATTTAAATTTCTAAAATGAATTAAAAATATTTCTAAAAACATCCTCTATGGATTGAAATGATTATCAAAATTATTTGATAATAAATATAATCCATAAAAAATATTATGGGATCCTCATAACACATAATGATAGACATAATAACTACAACACCAAGACATATTTCCATTACATCATATACATAATGTTTAGAATATTGAAAAATTCATTTCATTATTCTTTGCGCATCATTCTAATTTGTTGATTCACTTTATAATTTCAAGCCCAACCTGTCACATAATACTTTCAATACATTCATCATTTGAAATGAAATTCTATAAAATAAAATACAATATTTTCAATATGGGACACCCTTCATAAATACATCTAAATAATCAATAATTATTGATATAAATAAATGATATAGGCATTTTCATGAGCTAACCTGATTAAAATAACAGTATGAAATTTGAGTATAAACATAATTAATTATAATAATAATATATACAGTATTCAAAATACATTTTTTAAATGGATATATAGTCAAAATTTTATATTCACACTGTTAATTGAATTATTTAGTTATATAACAGAATACCTTTTTTAAAACTAGTTTCATATTTGTAACTGAAGCAATATAGGATAAGTATTTATGACATCATTACTATATATTTTCCCAATAAACAACTTAATAGTAACATAATGTAAAATTATATTGATTATTATTTCAAATAAATTTTTATTCTAATTGTTAAATTATATGATAATATCATTTAAACAATATATAGGTATAGTTATTCAGTTATTATATAGATTATGATGATAAATGTGTTTATCCAATGGCATGCAAGAATTTTTAATGGTGGGTAAACAATGAAATATTAATATATCCCATCTAAAAAATGGAGTTATTTTCTCACACATAGCCGGAATTAAATAGATTTATGAAAATTTCATTGTGAGAAACATCCAAGTCATTATGATTTTATGGAATAGGTGAAATTGTAATATTTTTTAAATCAAATTTGGACTTGATAGTTCCTTATTAATCTATATCATTATCATCATTATAAGAGCCCCCTATTTGAAAAAACATTTCCAAAATACCACAAATATATGGAATATAATTGTATTTTTTAAAGGTTACAATTTATAAACCCATGCTAATTATGTGAATTTCATCATTAAATTTTCATATGGATGGTGTATAATGTGTGTGATATCCGAGATCACATGTATAGAATGTCACATTGTAAATTAATCAAATTTATATTAATGAAAAAATTTAATAAAATATTAAAATTAAAATTAATAATTTAATGAAAATTTAAATAGGAATTGAACATACTGAGAAATATTATCATATTATCAACATGGAATAATCATATAAAATGTGTAAATTATGAGTGGGTGAATTATATTTCATGGATGATACATAAAAGTTAAGGTAACATAATATATTATAATAATTTATTTTAAAAGAAATGTGATGTTAAAAAAGATTATTCCATGATAATTCCAATAGAAATTTGATGGGAGTGGAATATAAACCCTTAAATTACATATGATTCATAACTTTGTGACAAAATTTTGAACAGAAAAAACCATTAATAATTAAACATATTTATATGGGAGTTAATTCTTGAGACTTATTTGAAGAGGGATTTAAATATTTTTTTTCAAAAATTAGAAGATGGGATGGGTATATATTGTGTGGTATTTTCTATCCCATTGAATAAATTAATGATTTTTTTTTATATTCAAATTTTATCAAATTCTCCATTATTCCCATAGAATACCATTTCCCACAAATATTCTACATAAATAGAGTTAGTGGAAACTGTTGGCCAATGTCATCAAATAGATTAATTTTTAAGGATTACATAGATATGATGTTTTTTTTACAATATTTTCCCCCATGTTTTCATTATTAATATAATTTAAATATTTTACCAAATTTTTAAAAAAATATATTTTAACTAAATTTTATTTACAAACAAAAAAAATCATAAATTTCGTTGAATTAGTATTCTAATGATGAGACAATCATCATTTAAATAAATACATCTGAAATAAATTTTCAAGAGATGGATGCTTCCCAAAACTAAAACAGTATTATTTCAAGAATGAAATTATTTTTCAAATAAATACCATAATCATATTTGAAATATACTTTTGAATAATAATTTTTAAATAATTCCAAATTAATTTTCAAATGTATATTTGTAATTATTTTATATAAATTGTGAAAAAAAGTTCATGATCATTTAGAAGTAACATTAATAAATTAAAAACATGTATGTGGATTTTTTTTTAAAATTTTATAGTATGTAAAAATATATATTTGAATTATATTAATACAAAAAATTAATAACAACGAATAAATATATTATTAAGACTTCTAGAAAAATATTAGACTATATCGTCATACATGAATAAAATAATATATGATATTTAAATATACATATATACTTAATACATTATCTCCATGGGTTACCAAACTAAATTACATTGAATATATTTTAAATAATCTTACAAAAAATCTATTTTTATAAATACATTACTATTTTTATGTACATTTGAATAAAATGTTCAAATATGGTAAATATATATATCTACGAATCCTAAAATTGATAAAATCATTTTTATAATACCATTTAACTTATATATTATTACAATGAGATATATGAATATATTTCCATTAGGAAACATAAAATATCAAACCATTTATATATTTAATACATTTAAATTATTCAATTTCTATATATATATATTATATCTATTAAAAATGATATATTGTTCCCAAATGGAATTATAGAATCATTATTTTAGGATGAATAATATTTTTATACAATAAATAAATTTTAAAAGAACGTGTATTTATGAATAACTAAAAAATAAATTTTAATTATTAATATATACATGTTCAAATATTTTCACTTTTGATTATAAAATGTTAATGAATATTCACTCAATTCTCATGTAACTAATAATGAAGTTATACAACTATATATTATAATTATAAAATAATGTTTTCATGTAATAAGTAAATATTTTTAATCATTTTTTTTCATTTGAATCATGATTTATATTGGAAAAATGTTTGTTAGAAATTATGATTTAGAATATATTATTTATCGACATCTAAATCTAAAATAAAAAATAATAATTTTCATTTCATGCTTTTATGAACCAAAATAAATGTTTCTTCCATGGATTAACATTTCCTTGTATTTATGTTACAGAATATTATTAATATCCCTTCCACGTGAAATTTACTTTTATTATTGTTTTATTTAATTTATAATGATGATAACTGTAAATAATTATTATTGTTTTATAATATCTTTATTTTTAACTTATCAGATTTAATTATTTATCATTGAAATTATTCGATAAGATCTTTTCTCTAAATGGAAATAGAAAAATTATATTATTTAAAATATATTATATTATATATGTATATATAAATGTAATTGTGTCCGTCACATTTTACCCATTGAATAAATTGTGTCATGTCAATATATTCATTAAATAATTAAAATAAAAAGATTCCAAATCATTTATACATCATAGTAATCATTATTAATGTTTCTACCTATTTTATCAAAACAAATTATTAAAAATTTAAATGAATTTGTTTAGGATAGAATGTGAATTATGATAAATATAGTAGACTTGTTATCTGAATATTTTTATACAAAATATAAGACACCATTATTCTTAAATTTAATAACATATATTCTTCCTTCATAAACCCAAAATAACATCTTAATTAAAATATACAACTAAAATATAATATATTACTATATATAATCATGTTACTATAACAATCCATTTTACATTATTTTATAATAGACAATTCATTTTATCTTATATGTATTTTTTAATAAATGAAATATTGTAAATTTCTATTATGAAAATATATCAGTAATAAATTCGTTATTAAATTTGATATTGGAATATCATGTATTTTACATTGAAAAAATATCAATTAGAAACCCCATACCATTGTCCTTATTAAATTCTGTAAGGAAAATATGTAACTTATTTATCATCAACCAATTTTTTTCGAAATACTTTGTTTATTGTGTTTAATAAACTATCTATGATACTAGCTATACGACCCTCGACCATAGTCATGTATAGCTCTTAAGCTATTTATTACTTTATAATAGAGATTAAAGAGATAAAATAACAATGATTAATGTTTAGTTGTCTTTAAGAGACTACATATATAAAAATTACATTACAACAACATATATTACATCATTTGATTAAAAATCTATATTAATTAATTCTATCTATAGAAAATGTCATAAATAATATTCTACATAATTAACATTGATTGTTGGAAAATAATGAAATTAGTCTACTCAGATTCTTTGAAATAGATAAAATAAGGTAGAAGAAGACATTGAATAATATATATATAATAATTTAGTGAGAATAGATAAAAATGATGCCATAAAAAGATATATATTAGAATAAAATAATCCATATATATAATGACAATAGAAATAAATAATAACATGAATAGTAGTAAATTATATCCTAATGATGAAATTGATAATTAGAGTTAGAAAAAAAGTCACCATTAATACCTCACATCATAACATTATACATAAAATGATAAATATTTAAAAAAATGCAATATATATTTTTCCCCAAAGGCCTACTAATGCATCATGTGACTATATAATTATGATACAGACTCTTCACTCAATATTTACAATAATCTAATCATTTGAAAATAGTGGATAAATAATGTAAAAAATATTAGTATATAAATAATAAATTTCAAAAACATAGGTGATTAATATGTAATAGTTAATATAAAAATAATGTGTATTCATAATTTTCAAATTTCCCAAAAAAATAAATCTATATTCTGGAATAACATTAAATGAAAAAAACATATATATTTGATATTCAAACTATATAAGATAAAATAATATATGGTCATGAAAATTGATTATCACTGTAAATATTATTTTTTGTCTATCCTGGTGTGTAGATTTTTTAGATTAATTTGAAATAGAGAACTCGTACTTTATAGGGTAAATAGATATATATGGTGAGGTAATTTTCCACAATAAAGTAACTAATAATAATTTCAAGGAGAATTCCTTTTATTCTTATAATAAATAAATATGGATGTTAACTTTCAAAATATATACCCGTATTAATTGAAGATTATTGAGTTATATTTATCAGTTTTTTTTATGAATAAGATTTTCCAATAGTATAGTGTAATGTAAAAAATGAATTTTAAATGTTAAAGACATTTAATAAGTATCCTTTAAAATTTATGAGTATCTGATCACACAAATATTATTTTAATTAGGGATATAAAACTTACTCAATGAGAAAACATCAGGTCTAAATTCTCTGATAGAAAAGGTAAACCTGTGAAAAAATATCGTTTAATGATCTTGTGACCTGATATATGCTTTAAAAGTAATATCATTATCTCCTTTTATTATAAAAATTCATATATTAGAAATTATTCATCAATAATAAAACAAATATATAGAATATAATGAGACCTTTTTCACAAAAAATTTAGATTTCCATTTATCTTTTGAGAATTTAGGTATTAGAACATATATTGAATGGAATATAATTTGAGTGAAATAAAAGATCATATGGGTATTTAATTTAAAAAAAACTCAAAATGATATTACATTAATATTGGACTAATGAAATTGAAATGGAAATGGATAATTTAATTAATATGTAAATAAGAATTGAAAAGAGTTATAAATAAAATCCGCACTTCGACAAAGTAAAGTCTATTGAAAATTCTAAAATTAGAGTGGATGAATTATATATAACCAATTATACCTAAATGGGATGGTATATTATAAAATTTGATAAATTTTTTCATAATAAATGGGAAATTAAATTAAATTATAATAGAATAATTTTAATAGGGAAATGAAAGATGAAAAATATGAACTATTACAGTATATAAGATTCTTAGCATAATAAAAAACCCTCAAAAAATAAAAAATAATCTAGATTAAATTGGTATATAAGTGGAACTTCATAAAATTTATATGAAAATTGAATTTGAAATTTTTTTTATGTTAAATTAGAGTAGTTGTTTTTATTTATATTTTATGTGACTGTAATCCCATTGAATCAATTGTTGAATTTTTTATTTTTCAATAATATGACAGTTTACATTATACCAATAATGTCCCATTAATCCTCTTAGTGATTAATTATAATTTTAAATGCTAATAGTGGGACCATATAATAACATTGGTCAATATTTATTTCATATATATAAATTATGTAATAATTTCTCTATCTCACTTTTTTAAAATATATTAATATTTTTGAAAAAAATAATTAATTTAACCCCATATATAATTTTTATTTTCAAATAAAAAATACGATTTCCATTTTATAATATTCATATTAATATCATAAAAAACAATATTTTAGGAAACTACTTTTAAAATTAGTTTCAATATAATAATCATTACCCAGTCCAAAAAAATGTAATTCCAACAACAAACATATTTTTATAAATAATAACACATAAATATTTTATAAACAATTTATAATAATAACCATTAATCATGGAAAGCTATTTTTCAATGTAATATAACAAATTATATGAAATTGGTTATTTCAATGAAACATATTTTTCCATTACAGATTGCAAGGAATTTTTAGAAGGTAAAAATTTTCAAAATGAGAATTACATTAGATTCAGTTTATGTTAATACTATTTTTAATATAAAATTATTGATGACTCAATAAAGAAATAAAATATTAGTTTAGAATGTATACTTTATCATCTTAATGTATATCATATTTCAGCAAGTATCATGTATAAAATAATTTTTGTTTTTAAAATGTATATAACTTGTTACATTAATTTAAACACTCACAGGTTAAAACTATAGAATAATTATATAAATTAATATTAAAATTAATATATTTATATAAATACATTACAATTTTAATTTCAATATAAAAATTAAACTATAATTATTTGAAATGTAGTTATCAAGGAATCATGATTTTGGTAAAACCAATATAGATTACTATTTTATAACATTATTATATCTATATGATATATGAATATAATTCCATTATAATTGATATATTAAAAACCATGTCTATTATCATTACATATAGTTTTATCAATGGAAAAATTTATGAAAATAATAACTTTAGGAATATAACAAAAAAAATCATTATGTATGATTAAATTATGATTACATGTTGAATGATATTTTCATTTCATTAATGGAATTACATAATAACAAAGAATTATCTATTAGTAATATATCATTTATTATGATTTAGACAAATATTTTTTACATTTCCACATGATGATTAAATAACACAAAGGAATATATACTCAATAACCCATTAATAAATAACTAACACATATAACATCTTATTATAATTCGAAAATATTTTTTGTCAGGAAACATAAATACATTTTAGGTATTTTTATATTACTCTTTTGAATCATAGTTCATAAAGGTGTAATTAGATACAATGATTTATTATATATTATTTATGTACATTGATTTAGAGTTTTTATAATGAAATGTTTATTTCTTTTTTTTATCAATATAATAAAATAGGTATTCTGAAGATAATATGACTTTTTATATAAGGGAATTATATTTATACCCCAACCACAAGAAATTTATTTTTATTAATTTCCTCTTTAAATCCAAATTATATATAATTTGTGTAAATCTTTTACATTAAATATATGTTTTAATCATATACATTTATTTATCTATGATGCTATTCTATAACGTCGACTCAATGCAATGAAATGAATAATAAATAATATTTATTAAAAAAATAAATGAATATATACATATATATGAAATATGGGGTATCAAATTTTCTCTTTTAGATTAAGATAGGTTTTCGTAAATATTTTTCACCGATTATTAGATATAGATTCATCAAAAGTGACCAAAAACCATATATATTGAAATGAAATAAGCCATATACTTGTGGAATTGGATCCGATGTTTAATGTAAAACATTACACACATAATTTTATACCGAATGAGATAACATAATAAATATATTTTTACAAGAGTATATATAACATATAAATATTAAACAGACTCTAAATATCAAAATGTTTAGTTTAGTAAGATAGTTTGTACTTGACCATCTTATTATATAATAATTAATCAATATATGACACTAAAATTTATCCACGTGATTTATTGATAGACATCTACATAAATTCTAGTTCTAGGGATTGTTGGAAACATAAAAAAGGAAAAATATCAAATAAATAATAATGTAAATTTCATATCAATGTGTCTTATAGAATTAGAAACAAAATATGATAATACATTATCATTTTAAAAATACTTTATTATAGAATAAGATAACATAATTTGATTATGAAATATGATTGTAAAATCATTAATAAACATATAATAATTTATAAACAAAATCATTAAAATCTATAGTCCATAACTTTACCTCTGGAATAAGAATATTAAATCAGAAGAAATTATTATGTGTGTGGAAATGTGACATGAGAATGTGTTATTTCATAAAAATATTATATAGGTATGTTACACATATGTAACAATAGAAATATGATTCATATATAATTTATCACTCCCATGACCATGATCACATAGTTTATTAGTTTCATTATACATCAATATAAACATAGTTCATTTTGTTAAATCAATATTACCAATAACATAGTCGGTTTTATTCAATATCTTGTGTCATATGTATTACCTTATTGGATATAAATATCTAACCAATGCATTAGTGTTGTATCTAATTTTGATACCACATGTCAAATATTGATAATGATACATATGTTTACAGTATAAATTCATAATTTCATTCATTAAAATCATACCACGATTAAAATTTTAAAATAAAATGGTTTACACATAAACGATAATGACGTATAATATTAATTCATTGAATGACTGAGGATATATAAATTAATAAACTTAATTTTAAATGATAAAATGCATCATATCAAATATATGTTTAATAAAAGGTATTCATTAATGAAAATATATATTCCAAATCAATTGAAAGGTATCGTTGTCTAGGTAAACACATTAATATAAGAGTAATGAAGTGTATGGTAGTTAGAATTTAAAGTCATTGGTTGAATGGTTATTATTACACAATTATGTATATAATGTACCACAAATAATATCATAGATAATTTTTTAAAAATATACATTATTTCCACAACATTTTTGAGGTTTTATAATATATCAATGAACTATGTTAGAATGTGAGACATTATATAAAAATGTATAATTAGAGGAAATATACCATTAAAAACTACTCAATTAATTGAATATAAAATATTACTAACATAGAATAAATATACTTTATATAAACATTATAAAACAAAGTATGACTGGGAATGAAATTATTTATCATTTAAACATATTTAAGAAATATAAATTAATAAATAACATGCTTATAAAAAATATTAAATAAATTACATATAGATAAGAATAATTTAATAATATTTTAAAAATTGATCCTGATATGTAATATAAATAATTCAAAAAAAGAAATCATGAAAAAATACCTGAAAATTGAATAAAAATAAAAATATATTTAAATAACATTTGTTAAAAATATATTAAAAAATGAATCATTTGAATATTAAAATCATTTTAACTAAAGGATACAAATAAATATTATAATATTTATTTTACTGATATATGTACAAATAATCAATCCAGGAAATAAATAATTGGGAAAGATTAGAATTATGGAGTTCAAGAGACAAAATTTAATGAAGTAGGAAGAAATTATTTTTAAGGAATTTTTATAATTTAATGTAACACACATAGATAATAATGATATAAAAACTTATTTTTAACAGAATAAAAGTAAATTATGTTTTTTAACAAATTGAATTAATACATCATAAATTAAAATTATTCAAATCATACACTTTTAACATATTGGACCTAAACAAGAATGAAAATACCAATAATAAAAGGTTTTAGGTTTTAGCCTCTTAAGGATGTATCTTTATGTAGATAGAATGTATGAAAAGATTATTTTGTCAATGAAATTTATTAAATATAAATTTTATAATGAAATGCAACATATGATAGTGGGACATAAAAATATAACAAACATTGTATAGTAGAGTTAGATAATAATGATTTAGACTCACAGAATAGAGACTAATAAAATAAAATCATTCACACATTTTATAACAAATGAGTCAATAAACCAATGAAAGAATGGAAATTAAATGAAATTCTAACCCCATAAAATAGAAATATTATTCTAATATAAATATGTAAATTGGGAAGTTAGTATACCATATAAAAGATAATATAAGAATAATGGAAAAAATCCCCAAATAAGGGAAATATATATTAAAACCCCTAAAGTGTCCCATTTTATGATTTCTGAATCAATTTAATTTTATATTATATTGAGATAATATTGTAGAATAAATCAATATTCAATGTACAAAGTTAATGTAAAATTTTTCTATGTCATTGAAACATGATTGACTGAAAATACAACCCATACCTTGTATTATAAGATTATTATATGTAAGATAGATTCTTATTAAATAATAATAGATTCCTTAACCATATAGTTTAGAATATTACACAATTTGTTATCTTAATAATAATTTTTTATAATTAATTTTCATATATCTATCATTTGTTTTCATTACATCAATCATTGTTTGTTAGTAGATTCAATTATTGCATGAATATTTCAATAAAAAAGTCTCTATAGTCATTACATGACAATTATTTCATCATCCAAAGAAAATTAATCATTATAATTTAGTATTTCCATTAGGAATGATGAGTTTTGATGTCAATTCCTCTAGAGTTTCGGGGAATATTTGTTAATATGAGATCCATTAAACTCTTGAATTAGAACTTTTTAATAAAAATAATGCGCTATATTAATAATTATTTGTGTATTAATATTACCATAAACCCACAAACAATTAACTTTATTTACATGTAATATTACATGTAATTATTAGTTAGGTTTTAATATCCATCCTCGGTAAAAATATATATCATTATCCTTATGTGTTGTCAAACTGACTCAAATAAGAACACATTATTACGAGTGAATGAGTATGATTATTAAGATATTTTTATATAATTTAATTATTATATATGTATAGGGATATTAACTGTATATTATTAAATTTATAAATATTAATTGGCATAATTTATAAGAATAAGATAAGAGAAAAAATAATGAAAATATGTAATTATACATAAAAAAGAAATTATATATTCTCTATGAAGTTTGGTTGTTTTGAATGGATTGTAGAATTGTATAATTAAAAGAGATACTAACAATTTTATATGTCTATTAGGAATGTATTATGGGAAAATAATCATTTGAAAACTGATTTGATGTTTGAAGCAACTGAGGTAATTATAGAATATATAATTTTAATTTTTATCAGTAATCGAGAACTATATAGTTATATTAAATATATGATTTTATATAAAGTTTAATTTTCAAAATTACATAATTTAAAATTGATTACACTATTATATTACATAAATTAATCATTATGGAATTTACATAGGATTATTTTTTGGAATTTTATGAAATTTTTTATTTTCCATGGAATTATAGAAAATTCAGATTTTAATTAGAAATTTCAAATTATTTACATGGTAATGTTAAGTATTAGGATATATTTAAATTTTAGTTATTTAATTATTAATTAATATAACATAAATATGGTCTTTTAAATTTATTCTCAAATTTAATAAAGTATTACAATATTTAATATTGAAAAAGGTAATTTTTCAAAGAAACTACTTTTCATTATCTTTTCACCATGTAGTTTAAAATAAAATTAAAAAATATTAGTGATTTTAAATTTGAAATAGATGATTCCATATTGTTTAATAAGTGAATAATTAATTTACTAAGTAGGCCCCATTTAGTTGGATAACATGAATAATAACCTCAGTAACTTTGTCCCAACCATAATTGGAGAATTTGGAAATCTAATATTAAAAGTAAGCGATAATATCAATTTAATGAAACAAATATGAAAATTTATTAATGGAAGTGTATTTCCCAACCATATTAATCATGGTGTATAATTGATGACATTTTAAGGGCCACCTAGATGACATGTTTACAATTATTGTAGTTTATTTAATGAAACATGTCACACTCTTATTTTTAATAAGTGTTATATTTTTTATATTGTAGTACACATATGATATGTTAAAACTATAAATATTCCTTGAAAAGATATTATATATATTTTAATCTAGGTAATTGTTTTTAAAATTTTTAGAAAATAATTTTTTTCCATCAAATCTATCACCACTCATATGCTATAATTCATTAATTAATGTAGAAACAAAATAAATCATATTATAAATTATTGAATAAATATAATTTGAGATAAATAAAAAAGAGAAAATAATCTTATAATCTTTTTTGAAACCTTCGAGATATTTTAAAACAATATAATCATATTTCATGTTTTATCTTGAAAATAAAAGAATAAAAGTAATTAATATTTCATAAAATTATCATTTTAGATATTAAATAAAAAATATTATATTACAAAATTATATAAAATTACAAAAAATAATAAACTCATCCAATTGAATATTATAATTCTTACAATATCAACCATTATATATTTATAGGTCCTCTTTCATGATAATTAAAATAAATTAACCCACAATAGGTAAAAATTATTTTTTCCCATGGTTAGAGTTAATGGAATGAAATAATTGTTATAACCAAATGATATATGTAGAAGTATTAATAAAACATGTTAAAAACTTTTGGGGAGTTGGTATTCAGACCATGAAACTAATAATATCTTAATTAAATATATTTTTTGAAATTTTTAATTGGAATTTAATTTATATTAATTTATTATTTGGATGAATTCCAATATTGCAACATCCCTCCCTTACAAAAGAACCCCTCTTTTTATAATTTATTAAAGCTTCATGAATTCTGTTGTCCAAACTATCCTTAACCATATAACCTAATATTATCCATACCCTCAATATATATTTATTTTATCTAGTATAACAACATTCCTAGATATATTAAGGTTTTATGAAATGGAGGTTTTTCAATGTATAGGTATTGTTTTTATCTGCATGTTTTCATATTGATTTTTTTTCTATATCCCTCCAGCCATCATCAATCATGGTGGAATAAAAGAATCTAATAATTTAAAATATATTACATAAATTTATTTTTTTCCCCTATATCCTTCCCCACTTATATCAAATTTGAAAATAATAAATCATTCGTGTGTATCGCTGACTACTGCCTTATGCACCGATATAATTTTTTTTCTATCACCATCTCTCATATATGGATTATAATGATTTAATCAATGATTATATATGATATTCATAACATATTTATCATTATTAATTACCATTATATATCATTTATTTTCTTACCATTAGATTCATAGAAAAATGATAATAATGTTCTTTCATAAATTGGACAATCACCTCCATAAATCTATGTGATCTGATTTTCATCACGACATAAAATGAATTATATATATAATTTTATTAAAAAACTAATATTATATTTATGATATTGTTATAATTTTATGATGATAAAGTTATACTTAGCTTCATTCCATTATGATAATTATAATATGGATGTGTTACTCATACGTATGTATGACCGACTGTCTCCATTATTTTACCAAAATTCATTATTCAGAACCATCATTCATGGTTATATTTTATTGTTAAATTGTTAAATAAAAGTGAAAATTATTTCAACATTTATGTTATATATATAATGGAATGGTGAAAGTTTTAACCATTTTCAAATTACTAAAGATATTTTGATCGTTTGAATAGAATGTGTTATAAATATACAACATGAACATAAATAATTATGTAATTGTTATAACATGTGAGTAAAGGATTTAAAAGTAATAATAAAATTCAAAATTGGTCTCAAGAAATTAAAAAATTAACATTAGAATATTCCTATAGAAGATAAATAAAATATGTGATGTTCAGCTCCAGGTAATAGAAAATCTTTTAATAACCATCTTTTAGTGATTATCTTTGAACTTGCTTTAAAATAGTCTATAGGAATTTATTATTCTAATATATATATAATGATAATATTTTTCCTCCATATTAACTCCTATATTCATTGACAATTAAATTAAAAGATTCCATGGTTCATTTTCTTTATTACAAGGTCATTTTTATATGTTAAATGATTTTTTTAAAACAATAGGGTATTTGGATATCCAAATATGATTCATATGTGATTAAAAGAGTTTGTAAAATGGATTTATCATAAAAAATATTAAATCTAAAATCTTTTATTGATGATATGGTAAATGAGAATTATAGCTCTTGGGTGATTCTGATATATCATATACTCAAGGATCAGCCCTATTATATCTTAGGAGTGATCCAGATACAACTTATATGCTAGGTTAAGACCCATTATAGCTCTTGGGTGAGCCCCATAAAAATTTTATGGTGGCTTAATCCTAATTATAGCTCATGGGTGACACTGATACATCTTGTATGATGGTGGATCCTTATTAATTCTCATGGGTGAGGATGATATAGATTATATGAAGGGTGATACACATTTTATCTCTCCAAAAATATTTGTACTGATTATGTTTCCTGGATAATTTTATTGGATTTTGACGATATCTTTATTGCAAATTCATGATCCTTAAAAGAGTTTTATGAATTACATAAATTTTGATTCCAGAAATGTATTTTATTTTCATTATATGTGTTTTAAGGATTTATTTCAGAAAAATGAGTGAGTTTTTTATACAGAAATTTTTTTTTCCATGCGATCAATGATCGTTTAAGAAAAAAGAAAAAATTACATTGGTTTTATTTTTTTTCACTAGAATAATAAAATTGTTATTTTTATATCACTTACAGATATTTTTATATTCAACCCAAAATTTTAAAATCTATATCATTTTTATTAGGGATGGGTGAAGGAAAGGGATTTTCATGATTATATTCATGAATATTATTCTGAAAAAAAAATTAAAATAATAAAATAGTGAAAAATTGATTTTTATTAGAAGCGAATAATATTTAATATAAGAGTTTTTATGTATTCATTATTATATAATTCTCTTATAATCTAATATAATAATATCCTCAGGATAGTTAGAAAGTGATTTCTATTTCTAATACAAAATAATATGTAATGCCTATGGAAAGTTCATTACAGTTTATATAAGAGGTTGGATTAGGTAACATTATAGTTTTGGGTAATTTTATAAGAAGATCCTAAAAGGTGTTTACCAAAAATCAATGTTCAAATGACACTAAATTTGATGATTACTATATTTCTTTCACTAAACTATGTTTTTTATAATGGTTTTCAATGGAGGAAACATTGATCATGTAGTAGGATAGCTCCAAATGACAATATTCTTCCATATTACCTACATTGGATGATTGGAATCAAAATAGAGTAGTTTCTTTTAGTAATGGATCTATATATATAGTGAATAAATGGTAGTTTCATCCATTCTATGTATTATTCAGATCATCCATTGAAGAATATGTCATTAGTTGATAAATTTATGAGGGAACAACCTCCATAATTTAGTTGATTATCTGACCATGTGTTATCTAAAAGATATATTAATGCCCTCAAAAGTAACTTTGAGTGCATGGGATATTTGGAATGATTAAATATAACTATTTGAATTTATCATTCGGAAGATGATAAATATTGATGGTTGTATTTGGTTAATAAAACCAAAGATAATGATGATAATGGTAAAATGGAATGAGACATATTTATGAATACTTTCCTAATTAATAAATCTATAAAGTTGTTTGAAATAGGATGAATAAATAATTCATGGAATTAAATATAAAGGATGATGATTCAGGGTCTCGTTATAATGTATTCCAGTACACACCAGTGCATTTTCATGATGATATGATCCAATTCTCTAAAAAATGATCCACTACTGAATAATAATTCAGGATCAACTTCTAAAATAAAATACATGTTATAGTGATCCCAAAATATATTTACTACTCTAAATAAACACAATACCCACTACTCAATGAGAGTACTCAATCCAATGCTCAAAAATTGAATCATAAGTCATTTTTATTAAATATAAAAGAAACTATTAACTAAAACAGAATAAAATGACTCATTACTCCAAAATATGTCCTTCCTCCAATCATATGTGATGTAGAATTTCTCCAAAATCTCGGGTTACACCACCCTATCACATTGAATATTGGATTGAAACCCTGTATTAATATTAACTATATTTATTCTATTTAAAACATAAATTAGTGGTACAGAATATTAATTTACATGAGGATTAAATATGGATATGGTTTCAAGTTTCCATGAAGTGAATAAGTGTATAGATGATATACAATTGAAACATCAATATTAAAATAGATAGGAATGAGGAATTTTTATGTTAAATATGCATTAAAAATGAATATATTTGATTACTACCCAAATCTATTTATTCTTGACCCAAACCAAATTAACTCATTTCATGTTGTATTGGGTTTGGTTATCATGTCATCTTTTAAATTTACACCTATAACTATATATAAGGGAAGTAAACCATTCATTCTTAATAAAAAATGTGTTTCATGGCCAAAATGAAGAGGGGAAATTGATAAAATGACCATTATATAGTCTAATGACATTATTTCCACTATAAACTATGTATTATCGATTATATAGGCAATGTACACACAAAACAGAACTCAAGGTATTGATAGGATGCATACCCAATATTAAATTTTGGATTATTTGGGGTTCAATTAGTTACATTGAATTTTAGAAAATAATGTAGTGAAAATTAATACATCATAAGAGTTTTGTAGAGAGTGAAGAAATAAAAATTCTTATAAAGTAGAAAAGATGTTCTCGAAACATTATTATGTGTACCAATATAAGTATTGATGAGCTACAAAATTAATTACATTCCACGCTAAAAAGATATTGGATGAAGAATCTGAGACAGTGAAAATGATATTATATTGGAATACCAAAATTAGCATACTCAACAAACTCATCAGCACAGGGATACAAACAATGAACACCCACTTTTCTATATTGTTGTAGTATACTCTGGTGGGGCAGGAGACTAAATTTGAAACAACATATCTAGGGTTTTTAATACAATGGGAACTCCAAAACTCCCATTAAATTATTTTGAATGAAGCCCTCAAATTTTTATGCAAATATCATATGAAGAAACAACCCAACCATAATAATATGTATTCTATAATCACCCATAAAAAATGAAATAAGTCGTACAACACTAAAATAAAAACAAAAAACTATTAAAAAATTAAAATATATATAAGAACCCATCACCTAATTGAAACAAAAGAAGGGGGCCCATTTTATTATAAAGAGACAAACTACTTTCAAACTCATAAATCCATTCACTACAACCACAAATTTTATTAAAATTAGAAATCTCAATTATAAAATTTAAATTCCATTAGTATGAGAATAATTTTAGGTATGCAACCCATACATTTATAAAAAAATATATCCTATCTATGATTAATGATCAATTTAATTATCATTTTTCAATTTAAATTCATAGACCATGGAGTTCAATCAAAACACCATTAAGAATTCCACTCCCTACGAGAATTAATAGGGGAATGAAATTTTCATTTACATAACATTAATTATAATCACATGAGATTCTTGGAATCACCCAAGTGCACTACAAAAAAATCAATGGTAATGGCACAATGAATATCAATAAATGGTTACTAAATCAATAAACTGTTGAGAGTGGATAATGTTTGGAGGAATGTGAAGCTGGATACTAGAAAATATAGAATTATTAGAAAAAAGTGTTCATGATAACTCTTGATCTATTCTTCAATCATGTCTCCGGATTGATGAAAGATGTTATGAGGGGAAAAATTCATCCAATTATTTTATTCCTAATGTTACTAAATTGGAAAAACATTTATTTAATCAATACATTTTATCAAACCATTTCATAAATTGAAATTTGATCCAATAGATAATACATGATCAATGTTGAAGATAAATCAAAATTTCTTCCAATTAACTAATGTTTAATAATTTTTGTTAACATTATTTTTTCATTTGAATCAAATACATTTATCATGATTCATTAAAAAATAAATTATCATATTTTACTTTTCTATTAATTTTATTTGTGAATAAATGTGTTGAAGTGATTTGAAAGTCAAACCATGCCACAACACCAAGGCGGTCATTCTTTATCACCATGGTGGTGCAAGTAAGTCATTTAATTAAGAAACATAAAAAATTTGTTTGGGAAAATACATAGGTGAGGACATTTATTCTGAAAGAAACTTAAAACTGAAATAATATAGAATAAAGTTATCAACTTATTCAAAAATTGGAGAATAGACCAATATTGTATCAAAAATTGTGCAAAACACACAATAATAATGAATGAAAACCTTTTAAATCGCATCAAACCTGTAGAGAAAATAACTAGGATAATGATAAATTTAAAAAATTACCCCTTTTCAAATATAAAAATTTATTGATGAAAATAACCATGATAATTACAAATTTAAGAAGACAATAAATTTAATTAAAAAATAATAAAATAATAGTATTATAAAGCATGTTCATCATGTTCAATTGAAGGAAACATAAAATTACCACCTTTTGAATGTAAACAATTGATTAAAGAAGACAACCATGATAGCTAAATTTTTTAAAAGAAAATAAATTAAAAAAATGATTAGAAAAAAGAAAAACTGGGATTACCAAACATGTTCTCCAAGTTTAATTTAATCCATATTCAAATGAACACCTATGAAATATCAAAAATGAATAACGAAAATAACCATGATAGTTATAAATTTACAATTTTAATTAATTTCATTAAAATAAAAATAAACTACAAAAACTATGATTACCAAACATGTTCAACAAGTTCAATTTAATCTAGAAAAAAATAAAAAATATATTGACAGGTGAGCATGATATTTTGAGACTAAAAAATTCAACCATGCATTCTGAAAAAATATATTAGAAATTTACCATTTATGTACAGTCAAAGACAAATAAATTTTCCAATGATCTAAAAAAACAATAATTTATGTAAAATATTATTTAATAATCAGAATAAATACTAATGAATATTAAAATAATTGATTTTAAGGTTAGAGTGAAAAAATAATAATAATAAGAATAATTATGAATGAATGCATGTTTGGTACTGAATGGATGTTTACAACTGTGCCTTCAAAGATCCTCTCCATTTATATTCTAAAAACTCCTATTGATTGGAGACTTAAATCTGGTAATTGATAACAAGTTTATTGTGTATGTGATCAAATTATGTTTAATTGTAGAGTTGAAGATACAATATGTGGCTGATCCAACATAAATAAATTAAAAATGAATTTGGAAAATAAATGGTTTATTTAAACATAGCTCATCGATATAAAAACAAAACAGAAAACATTCATGGTCAAATGAGTCCCAAGAGCTTCATATTATTAAAACATTCCATTATAAGAGAAAAGATACATAAAACACCTTAATTTAACATTAAATAAAAATAAATTCACATTTCTCTAAATATTCTGTTAAGTCAAAATACAGACATGTATATCAGAGGATAACATTGGATGTATCAATATTGAGTAATAACTTTGTAAATGAAAACATAGGGAAGAAGAAATATAATATTTGAAAAATTTAAATGAGGTGTTGGAAAAAATAGAAATCTAGTGGACAGTAATAATACAATGTTATTATTTGGTATAATTAACCAGTTTTAAACTTGTTCCTCTATGAAAAAATATCTATAAAAACATGATATTTGAATTTTATAGTTACACGTTAATAATAAAAATAAATATTATTGAATGCATGTTTTGTAATGAATGGACGTTTTATGTTGTGAACTTCCAAATCCTCTTAGTTTATATACTCTAAACTTCCATGGAAGGAAAGCATCATACTTTCCTTAATAACTAGTTCATTGTGTGTGTGATCAAGGCATGAAAAATTGTGGATTAAACCAACGTGATCAGGGGTGATCCTACACTAATAAATAAAAATAATAATTTTGAAAATACAAGGTTTACTTAAACATAACCCATGGAAATAAAAACCAAAAGAAAATTTTAATTATCAAATCTGTCCTATGAGCTTCAAATTTCTGAGACATACCTTAAAGAAAGAAAAGATTCCTATAACCAATTTATTCAGCATGATATCATAAAAAATCGATGGTTCTATAAATATTCTGTTATGTTAACCTATAAATATGCATATTAGATAATCAATTTAGTAGTATCAGTTTAGGGTAAAAAAATTAAAAATGAAACAAAATTAACAAAAGATATAATATTTGAAAAATATTAGTAAAAATGTGTCAAGGAAAAAATTATAGAAGAAAGGCATTATAAAATAAAAACGAAGCATACTATACAGTTGATGAAAAAATAATTGAGACAAGATAGCCATACATGGCATGTGATCCTAATTGTGTCACACTAACTACATTCTAAAATAATAATTTGAAATATTAATGAAATAATATAGTTATTTGAGGGCTCATTTCAATATTTTGAAATAAAAAGGGTGAATTTTTTATTTTTTTCATTATTTTCATAAGAATGTCAAAAAATCCACATCAATCATCTAAAAACACTTCTAAAAGACTGTATTTTTGTAATATAATGATGAAAATAAAAATACAAGAGTAATGAAAGTAATGAAAACATATTCTATCGTCATAACGAGCATTGTATTCTTCCAAAAAGATTAATATCATTCACAATTGAATGGTTCAATAAAATATTCCTTCCCTACATCAACCATGTGGATCTTTTAGCTTTGAGTTTTTCAAGAGAGAAATCAGTGTTTCAATGTAAAACAATTTGGGAGAAAAAAATTAAATCCTTATTTAAGAAGAGGGATGCATCAGGATCAATTAAAAATCATAATATATTACATATTTATACATATATATATATATAATCTATACAGAAATTGTAAATGTTTTGGTGGGAAAATAACAATCATGTGGGAAAGATCACTGGAAATAATTAACCAGTTTTAAACATGTGTCTCTAGAAGAAAATTTACCTTCAAACATCCATATATCCAATAATGTAATTCCAAATATAGGTCACAAAATTTCAACCTTAAAATACTCAATATCACCTTAAATATAGTATTATTGATTTAATGTGAATTGGGGTGTGTATCTATACAATCACCCTCATTCTTTTCTAGCTCCGTCTTATTTATTGGTCTGTTTCAAACCAAAAGCCTCATAATCTTGAGCATATAAAGATATTTTTCCTACAAAATAATCATATCAAAAAAAGTATCATAATTCATAAGTGAAATAGAGGTTCTCACAATATTCTTCATCATTGAAACATAATTAGACTTCTATTTTTCAACAGTAATTATATTGGTCTAATTGTTTTTAGGAACACTGAAAACTTGGGGGGCTTACCACATTAATCTATAACATCCTTATGCCTTACAAATTTAGAAGACATCGATCACATTCTATTTTCATACAACTATGAAATGAAGAACTATAAATATATTGAATCTATGTATCACTGCAATCAACATATGATTGGTAACATGATCAACCATTAGATAATAAAAAAAATAAAGCAACACTAAGATAAAAAACTATAATAGGATACAATGAACACAACCAATAGAAAATATTAAAGTTGACATGTACTAATTTAACATATGTTGGATGGCCTAGTACTACAAAAACATATGTTCCATCACTCATTAAACTCATATTCTTCAACTACTATATTCCAAATATCTAGGCACTGAAAAGCACCATATCTGTCAAAATATTATCCCATTGTCAAGTGTTTGTCTATAATATAAAATCTAGGAAACATTATGCATGAAATATATGATTATTAGACTCCAATTATTCCCAGTTTTTTAGGGCAAGTTTTGAAGGACATAAAAATACATTTAAAAACATGCATCACCAAATATAAAAGCTCAATTTTCGCTATATTAATTATTTAAGAATATAATTTAATGAAATAGAAATAAATTAGATGCAATAGTAGGTTATGGGTGAAGAGAATCATTTTATGGTTGTAGGGATTATGGTAATAGGTTTAATGATTTAGGGGTTATTATAGCTATAAGGAACAAAAATCATGAACATGAGGTGGGTTTGTAGTGTATCTAGGTTACAATAGTGTATATGTTGGATTACCATAGATACAGGAAATTAAAACAAGGATTAAATTCATTTGAAATGGAGGGATTCATGATGTAATCCTTCAGAGTAGACCATGGGAGCACATCATGATGTAGTTAGAGGTAGATGCAGTAGGAGGTGGAGGAGATGGAGGTAAATGCAGAGAAAACAAAGTAGAAAAAGAGGACTATGGAGAAGCAGTTAGAGGAAGAGGTCCCAGAGGTAGAGAAGATGTAGGTAGAAGACCCGATAGAGGAGAGGATTATCAAGGTGGGAGAAGGAGCTGAACATGGAGGTTGGAACCCAATGATGTGGGGAGGTAGATCACAAGTGGTATAATTGGAGGGATACTAATATCCACACATTAGCTCTTATTTGTACCACTGAAATCAATTTATCGGTGATATGGAAACATATCAATTTCACACATATGAATAAGACACCTATATTTAGAATATATAGTTGATTTTATAAGTTTGTAAAAGTATATATTGAATATTAATCATGAAATTAAGAATGAAAATAAAAATATTTCACCCAAGATTCAATCTATTCTTATGATGATCTTTCGCTGCATGAAAATTTAAATGTAATTAGAATGTTGATCATTCTTCTCATAAAGGTGAGATATATATATTTTTGAAAATCATGTAAAATTAGATTAAAATAGTAAGAAATTTTCATGATTGTAGGAAATGGAAAAGGAACCAACAAATAAGTCTTGAGGTAAGTCCCAAATATGTCACATAAGTGGAGAAACTCATTTTAGTGGATGTTTTTTAGTATCTGGATTGTTTTACCAGTGTGTTATTTTTTATCATAGTGTTTGTCACTAGTAATAAAATAGTATTCAAAATAAAATAATGATATAATATCTATCCAATATATGGGGTGATGTTTTAGATTCATTGAGTGGTGAAATTATGATATTGGGATTCTGAATATACCCACATGAGATAGAAATGATTATGATCAGAAGGAAAATTGGGTAGAAAAATCATTTTCTACAACTACAGTTGGTGTTGGGCCATCTACTAATGTTGTGAGAACATCAGTTAGCTCAATAATTCTTTCAAGAATGATCATAATTAATGTCACGACCCATCCCCTAAGGCCCGTGCTGTGACTACCACATTCCCACCTTCCATAGTCTAGGGGCGAGCGACTAGAACCAAAGGCGTAAATCCCTAAAACTGGGAAGGCATTGCCTTTAAAAACTATATTCACACACAAGAGAGTACGCTGGAAGAAAAATACTAAGTAAAACTGAATTCAAAAGGATTGCTGAAAATTAAAGGGGCCGGAAATACAAGCCTAGCTGTATAGTACATGGAAAAAGGGAAAACAGCTCCTGGATCATCCACCGGAAAATACTACCTAAAGTGTAGGTACAGAAAGCCTCCAAAACACTCCATGTCCGTCTGTCACCTCCGTGTAATGACATGCCATGTGTTTCACCTCCGGGTACTGTCCAGTCCTAATCCACTCTGCCTCAGTTAGCATTCTACGGCATCAACAACCAACAGAATGAGGAGAGGGAAAATCCCATGAAGGTGTGGGTATAATGATACTCAGTAGGTACCCCGAGACCTTCAATGTCTCACCAAAATCCAACAAGGATAAACCAAAAACTATGAAATCAACATATAAACCCACTTAGGTATATTCCCATACATATACCTACGTTATCAAGTAATACTTCTCAATATTGAGGTAAAAAAATAAGTAACTCACTCATCTCAAAAAAGGATTTTATTCAAGGGGTAGTATCAAGTAACTTCCCAGCCACAATGTCAAAACCATTACTACTGGAGTACTCCTCCTCTATCGCATAAAGTGGGCCTACCGCATCACACAGAGGCACTTCCTAGAATAATTGTACTGCTAAGGTACTCCTCATGTCATGTACCGTGGGTTTCTTTGGTCACATTGAGGCACTCCCCACTGTGTGTCTCCCTTGTCAAACAAAGGCTATCCCCCTAGTAGCTTACTGAGGTACTCCTCCTGTAAAGTACTGTGGGTCTTCCGTGCTCACACAGAGGAACTCCCCACCTTGGATCTTCCACGACATGAAGTTGCTCTCCACTGGGATATTCAAATCACTCCGAGTTGAATCTATCAGCAGTCGTCAGGTCTCAGGCAGCTACTATGTCTCCACAATATGCTTTCTCGTCTCTAGGAGAATCCACTCCATGATCTGCATGTCAAAAAGTTTAACTATCACTAATTCCTATGTAGATGTATCTCAAAGGTCCTCCACATCATAGAGGTATCAACGAAACTGACAGCGCGTCAATCGGACACCCGGTCTATGAGTTATTAGCTTTTTAGTCCCAGGGGGTTCACTTGGATTCGTGTACAATCCAACCTGAAGGTATCTCAACATTACCCCCAACTCCATTGGGGTATACTCAAAGGGATGTCTACCTTCCAAGATTACCGGCATTGTAGAAAGTTCATCAAACGGTCGACAGGTGCCAAATATATGGAGAAAAGAATTTAAAGGACGGTAGTGAGCCCGTGTCCAGTTTGACCTAGTCAGACTGAGTTGGCCAATCTTGGTTTGGGTCAACCGGGTCTGGGTCGACTCGGCTAGACCAGTTGGGTCTGTCCCAACCCATTGCGCGGGCCACCCTGATTAGTTCGGGTCGACCACTGGGCCCAGCCCAGCAGGCCATGGGGGAATTTCGGCCCTGAGGTCGCCATGAGGGGCGAGGTTTGGGAGGGTCGGCTAGCGCCGCGAGGGGTGCGATTCAGGCGGTTCAACCAACGCAACGAGGGGCATGGTTTGGGCAGCGCGGCCAGCACCACGAGGGGTGCGGTTCGAGATTCTCGTCAATCACTGTGAGGTGAGCGGTTCAGGTGTCTCAAACTAGGTGGTCGTGCCGATTCTTCTAGTGGCACTGTGAGGGAGGACACAGGACGAGGTCGACATGGAGCGGCCGGGTAGGATGGGTGGCGGCCTGGGTAGGGCGGTCGGGCAGGACCGGTGGCGGCTTGGTCATGCCAGCAGAGCATCCGGGAGGTCACCGAGTAGGCCTGCAGGTGGCCGGTTGCGTGCCAGGCAGGCCGGAAGGACGGTTTGGAGGCCGCAGGCAGGCCAACAGGGGGAGCGGGAGGCGTGGGGTTCGGCCGGCAAGGCTGCCGGTAGTGCATGCCAGGGTTGCTCGGCCAGTTCGTCGGCGGATGGCATGGAGCACCGGAGCGCCGCGGGGGTGGCGCGATTTGTAGAGGCCGTGGTTAGCACAACCTTTGTCTTCACCGCCTTCATCGCCACATGGTTGTTACGTCGCTATGCCGAAGGATTCCACAAGAAATAAAATCGACGGGGGATGTCGGTCCATGATTGGTTGGCCCATATACGCTTTATTTATGGTGATATCATATGGTTCATAAGAGAGAAGATCAACAACCTTAATTATCTAATAAGAATGGAAGAGCAAGGAACTCAACTGAATTTAATCCCCATACCTTTGATCACTGGTCGTCAATGGTGAATTTGCAGGAAGAAGATGAAGAAGGATCATCGTCAGCATTTTTTGTTCTTCGTTGGTGATATTTCTTTGTCGGAGGATTAGGTTCTTCATTGAGAGATTTCACTTTAATCACCAATGTTAATTCATTGTGCCAAATAATAGGTTACTTAATCTATTATTTTTTTGGAACAAATTCAGAAGGGGAATAAAATTTGAAGGCTCCTCCTCAATAATTCACATGTGTTGGCACGTATTAATTGGGGAGTTGGAACCAATTCAAAATGGAGTAATTAACTATGTAGGAACCCGCTTAATTGTGGAGGATTGGAAAAATTAAATGCATGGGTAAGTGAAAAGTATCCCATAAATTAATGTGAATCTTAGGAGTTTTCTCCACTTTAATTGGGAGTTTGGAGGGGTCAAGAGCCCGGTTGATCCCCACCTCATTTATCCTCACATGGGACGTTGAGTTTGGGTGGTCCCCACAACCATAACCACTCATGGAAGGTTACGGTGTGTTAGCCCCACCTCCAACTTCCAATAGGATGTTTTAAACTCTAAAAACACACTTGGGGCTCATATAAAATAAAGTGACACACACTTTCTTTTATTAATTTCCATGAAAGCCCAAATTATAACTTTTAAACTCAAACCACTGCCTTCGAACTGAAATTCTCCATAAGTGAATACAAGCGCTGTGAGTTCAATGGTGAACATGGATTTCAATTTCAAGCACGAGTTCAAAATTTATAAAATCTTGCTCGTACGTTTACTAAACGTACTCGAACAAAACTTCAGAAATTGATTCCGGGAACACCGGGCCTCGAAATCAAGCGCCATAAATTTTTTTAGGCTCTTAATATTTCCATGTATTAAAAAAATTCTTTACATGGGATTCCGGGGTCTTTAAATTCTCCCCACATCAGGGGTTTACATCCCCATAACCAACAACTAAAACTAAGGGAAAAAGTGAGGGAACTGAGAATGAATCTGGGCCTCCCGCTCCCATGATCTCTCCTTAGGGATTTTGTGCTGCCAGTGAATGCGCAAAAGAGGTATCAACCATCGACGTAGGAATGGATCCTCTAGATCATTAATATCCATTAGATCCTATGTAAAATTCACCCCATTTTTGGCATCCAGCTCTCCATGGTTGATGATGTGGGAAGGGTCATTCACATATCTCCTCAGCTAAGATACGTGGAAGACATCGTGCACCCGGTGAAACTAAGGTAGAAGAGCCTGGCGTTAATCAACCTCACCTACTCTTCTAAGGACCTGTAAAGGTCCGATGAATCATGGAGATAACTTGTCGCCTTAGCCAAATCTCCATAGACCTCATCGAGGTGAGACCCATAGAAATACATGGTCTCCATCCTCGAACTAAAGAGGTCTCTGGCTCATGTCAGCATACGACTTCTGCCTGCTATGTGTAGTCTTAATCCGCTATTGGATGATATGCAGCTTCTCCATGGTAGCTCGTACCATCTCTAGTCACACTAGTTTTGACTTACCAAGGTTTGTCCAGCATAGGGGTGATCTGCACGTTCGCATGTATAATGCCTCGAAGGGTGACATCCCGATGGTGGAGTGATGGCTATTGTAGTATACAAACTCCACCTAAGCTATGTGGTCCTACCAGCTGTGACCGAAGTCAATGAAATAAGCACATAGCATTTCCCTAAGGGTCTGAATGTTCCACTTGGTCTAACAATCTATCTAAAGATGGAAGGCGGTGTCCAGACGAAGCTACGTCGCAAAAGCCTCTTGTAACCACTTCCATAGACAGAATGTATTGTGCAAGTCATGATCAGAAACAATAGATGAAGGTAACACATGTATCCACACAATATCCTTCACATAATGGCTTCCCAATATCTCTACTGAACCCTACTCTATAATCGGTAGGAAGTGGGTCGACATGGTGAGTTGGTCAACGATCACCCAAATCGATTCTTGACCCCTAGATATATGTGGATGACCCGTCACAAAGTCTATAGATATCCCACCCATTTCCACTATGGGACCACTAATAAATAATCCAATCCTACTAGTACCTGGTTCTTGGCCTTCACATGCTGACAAGTGAGGCATCTAGAAACAAACTTCGCTACTACTTTCTTCATACCTGGTCACAAGTGATGTCGTCGAAGTTCCTGGTACATCTTCACCACCACTGGTTGTACAGCTAGAGGGGATGTGTGGAACTCCATCAACACTTTCTCTTAAAGTGCCACTGGTTCCATGGTACATCCTTTGAAGAGGATGACGTGCTCCCCACCTTCAAAAAATCCATCGGGTGCCTACCCTATGGATATAAGAGCAAGTCGTGTCTCACAGTCAGCGTCCCAATGTTGTGCCTATCTGACTCGCAGAAGTAGTGGGGTAGTGACTATATTGGACTAGACGAATGCTTCACCATATCTATCAAAAAATGATATCTACAAAGCGGCCACCTTATCTATCTCTTTGCATAGTATCTGAATACCAGTTCTACTACTGAGTGCATCTGCAACGTTGCCCTTACCATGAGTATAGACTATCTCGATGTATTAGTCCTGGAGGAACTCAAGCCAACGTTGTTATCCCAGGTTCACATCCTTTTGAGAGATGTTATACCTAATACACTTGAGATCAAAGTACATGGTAAAACATTCTCCCATCAGATAGTGTAACCAATCTTCATGGAGAAGACCACTGCTGCTAACTACAGGTCATGGGTAGTGTAGTTCTTCTCATGAGGTCTCAACTGCAGAGAACCATACGCGATCACTAATCTCTCTTACATCCAGACACAACCGCGTTCTATCCTTGATGCATCATTGTAAACATTATACCCTATGCCTCCCTCTAGGAGCCTCAAGATGGGGGGAACTAGTTAGCCTCTTCCTCAGCTCCTGAAAGATCTGCTAAAATATCTCAGACCACATGAAGGGCTTCCCCTTCTTTGTTAAGGCTGATAGTGGTGCTGCTACACTGGAGAAGTCGGGAACAAATCTTCGGTAGTATCCAGCAAAACCCAGGAAACTCTGTACCTTCATCACACTCTCGGTGGATCCCAAGAAAGTACCACCTAAATATTCACTTGATCCAATGCAACTCCATCCTCCGAGATGACATGGCCTCAAAGTGAACCTCTTGGATCCAAAACTGGAACTACGAGATATTACCATAAATATGGTTCTCTCAGAGTGTGTCTATTACTACCTAAAAATGGTAGTCATGCTCCTCCTCAGTATTCGAGTAAATCCGAATCTCGTCAATGAAGAATATGACAAAGCGATCAAGGTATGGTTGGAAGATCCTGTTCATGAGACTCGTGAACACTAATGGAGAATTGGTTATGCTGAAAGGAATAACCAAGATCTCATAGTGGTCATACCGACCCTTGAAGGACGTCCTCTATACATCCTCTTCCCAAACTCTAAGCAGGTGATATCCTGATCTGAGGTCTATCTTTGAGAACCACTGTGCACCCTTCAGATGATCAATGAGGTTGTCAATCCTCAAGAGTGGGTAATTGTTCTTCACGGTTACATGGTTCATGTAATGGTAGTCGACACAAGTCCCCAAGCACCCATTCGCCTTTTTGGAGAAAATAATCGGGGATGACCAGGGAAAAACATTGTGACGGATGAATCCGTTCTCCCTCAAGTCCTCTAGCTGTACCCGCAGCTCGCAAAGCCCTGTGGGATCCATCTGATACATTGGTGTATATATCGGTGTCTTCCCAGGGTAGAGGTCAATGTAAAAGTCCACCTCTCAGCGAGGAGGTAGTCCTGGAACATTGTTATGGAAAACATCCACGTACTAGTCCACCACTATGGGACAAGTCAGACTCTTCACATCAACTAATCTGATGGTATTGCAGGACAACTAATGGTTGATCGGTGGCACCCTCCTCCGAGTTAGTCTGTTCGGCACTGCAAAGTCTCCTTTCTCACTGGGGATGGTGAACCTGGTCCCATCCGTGTAGACACACCACACTTTGCACCTAATACAGTCAATATGAGAATGGACTATAGATAACTAGTCCATACTCAAGATGTCATCGTGAGGCCTCGACGCCGCTATTATGAGTACCCAGGTGATGATCTCGCCTCCTAGAGTAAGCTCAGAATGCCGAAACTAGTGCATAATCGTCGAGTCTTCTCATGTAAGACTCTCTAGACATAAAGATCGAGCTAATGGCTCCGTCAGAATCTCCGAGCTCCGAACGAGGGCAGTGGAAATGAACGAGTGATTGTTACCTCTGTCTATAAAAAATTATGCTAAGGTAGAGTATACACAAAACCTACCTCGAATCATCTCCGGAGCACCATGTTTGTATGCCTCAGCTGTCTGGAGCAGAGCTCTCCCCTGTCCACCTGCTCCCGGCGGTCGGGGCGGACCTCTTGGTGGTGGTGGTGGTAACACATCAAAACTTCATCCACCACCAACTACACGACCTGCTACATTGCCACATCTGACAGCTCCCTACAGACCACCTCAATCTAATCTCTACCTCTTCCTGGGAGGACCCTCAACGGTCTGGTGATCATCTGAATGGCGGGTCGGACAATCATGGGCCTTGTGACCCTACCCACTACATCTGTAACACTGTTAGATCCTGGAATGTATTTCACTGCCCTTGGTGCCCCGCACAACTGATCGTGAGTCATGTGGTCATCCACCCAAGGGTCTGGTCCTTTTGAACCTCTATGTCATCTGTCTACTTACAGGTATAGAAGACTCTGCTACATGTCAACAAGTGGTGGGTCTCTCTGTCGGAGACTTCTAAGCAAGGAAACTCTCCACTAAGAGGTCTCTCTCTAGCACCCCTGCCTAGGTCGAGGTGCTGAGTGTGATCATAAAAGCCTTGATCTCTTACTTGAGCCCCTGATCTAAGGTCCATGCCATGTAGAATGGGTCATGCTTCATATCTGGGGAGTAGCTCGAGAGATAGGTGAACCTCACTGAGTAATGTTCCATCGAAATGCAACCCTATTGTAGTTTCAGTAGCTCCTGTATTCGCATCGCACGTAAGGTGGCTTGTACAAGCTCCACCAAAAATAGGCTCTCGAAGTCTACCCAGAGAAGTGTCTCCTCATCATGCATATGGAGCATCAGGATCCCTCATCTGCCTGATGCTACATGAAGAAGACTCGTGGTAAGGATCACTATAAGGTCTGATGGTGTCCCTACCAGTATGAAGACTCTCACCACATCCTCCAGCCAATCCTCAGCTGCCTGTGGGTCTATCCCTCCCCTGATCCTCGGTGGCCTCTGGTGCTGGAACTTGTTCAATGTGCTCGAACTGCGTGCATTGTCTACTGTTGTGGCTGGTGGAATCAGTGGCCCAACGGGTAGCGGTAAAGCCAGTGCCTCTACTGGAAGAGGGCCCTATACTGAGGCCTCATTTCTCAGTGGTTTGTCTCTGCATATAGCTCTCGGGGCCCTAGTTGGTCATCTATGGGGAGGCATCCTAAAATAAACTAATGTGACATGGTCAAAAGATTATACCTGGTGAGATGATGTGGTAGAGATGACTTAAAAAATAATTTTGAAAACACACACACAATCAGTGTTTTCGTGCACTGAGTCAGAAATCATAGGTCAAGGTCCTGGTGTATGGATACGTTGGCCGCCGTACCAACACTAGACTCTCTGAACTAAAAACCACACTCAGTACCCTTAACACTTTTGAATCATAAAAAAGAAAGATAAGAGTCCTACATTCTATGCTAGAAATAACCCCTTTGATACCAATTTTTCATGACCCATCCCTAGGGGTCCATACTGTGACTACCCCAAGACCGCCTTCTATAGGCCAGGGGCTGGAAACTAGCACCATAGGAAAAAATCTCTCAAACTAGGAAGGCATTGCCTTTAAAAACTATAAACACACACAACAGAGTAAGATAGAAGTAAAACAGTAAGTAAAAATTTATACAAAAGGAGTGATTAAATGTTAAGGGGCCGGAAATACAAGACCAATAAGAAAAGTACACGGAAAAAGTGAAAACATATCCTGGATCATCCATCGGAAAATCCTACCTGAAGGGTAGGTACAGAAAACGTCCACAAAACCTATTGTCCGTCTGTCACCTCCATGTACTATCACGTCGTGTAGTCCACCTCCAGGTACTGTCCAGTCCCGATCCACTCAGCCTCAGTTATTTTTTTTCATCATCTGAAACCAACATAATGAGTTGAGGTCAAAGCCCATTCAGGGGTGAGTATAATGATACTCAGTAGGGACTACATGACCTTTAAGGTCTCACCAAAATCCATCAAGGATAAACCAAAAAGTATTAAATCAACAGATAACCCCAAATAGTTATATTTCCATAAAAATACCTCTGTTATCAAGTAATACATCTCAATAATTATGTAAAAACAAAAGTTACTGACTCAGCTCAAACCGGGATTTTACTATAGGGGTAGTATCAATTAACTTCTCAATTACACTATAGAAACCTCAGCTGCTGGAGTAATCCTCCTCTATCGAGTACAGTGGCCCCCCACATCACACAAAGGAACTTACCAATATAATTGGACTGTTGAGGTACTCCTCATGTAGAGTACCATGGGTCTACTCTGTCACACAGAAGTGCTCCCCACTGTGGGTCTACCGCATCACACAGAGGTTCTCACTCTCATAGCCAGCAATGGTACTCCACCTGGAAAGTTCCTTGGGTCCGCCAAGCTCACACAAGGGCGCTCCCCCCCATGTGTTGTCCGCGACACCAAGGCGCTCTCAACTAGGCTAGTACAATCACTCCGAGTCGAATTAGTCAGCAGTTTTCAAGTCTCATACATCTACAAGGTCTCCGCACTATGGCCGCTTGTCTCTGGGAGAATATGCTCCATGATATAGAGGTCAAAAACTCCACCTTTCACAAAGTCCCACGTAGAAGTATCTAAATGGTATTCCATGTCATAGTGGTCTCAACACAACTGATGCCACATCAATCAGACTCCCAGTTTGTGAGTTATTAGCTTTTAAGTCTTGGAGGCCTGGTTGGATTCATCTATGATCCAACCTGACCATATCTAAACTTTCCCCCGAACTCTAGTGGGATATAATCAAAGGGATGGATATGTTCCAAGATTAACAGTGCTTCTGACAGTTAGTGAAACGGTCGACCAGTGCCAAATATATGGTCAAACGAATGTAAAGGTCTATAGTGAGCCCAGGTACAGTCTGACCCGGTAAGACCAACTCGGCCCGTTTTATTCTGGGTTGACCTTGTCTTGGTCGACCCAACCATACTAGTTGGATCTAGCTCATCCAATTGGATGGAACAACCTGTTCGGTTCGTCCCAGCCCACTAGGCCCTGCACATACAGCCGCAAGGGCAGTTCGGCCCGGAGGTCGTCGTGAGTGGCACGATTCCAGTGGTTCAGCCAGCGCCCCGAGGGGAGCAGTTTGTGCAGTTCGTCCATCACCACGAGAGGTGTGGTTCGGGTGGTTCGGCCAGCGCCACTAGGGGCATAGTTATGGCAGCTCAGCACGGGTGGACGAGGTAGTGCAGCCAGCGGCTCCACAAGGGAGGTCGCGGGCCGGATTGGATGGCCGGTGCGGCCCGGACGGGCATGCCTGGTGGTGGCTTGGGCAGGCCGGTGTGGCGGCTGAGCAGGCAGGGTGGTGACCGAGTCAGGCCGGAACGGCAACATGGAGGGTGCTGGGAATATCAACAGGGCACATGGGAGGCCGCGAGTATGCAGGCGGGGTGCGCAGGAGGCTCGGGGTTCGTCCGGGAATGCCAGATGCGGTTGGGATAGGGTTGCTGGGCCGGTTCATCGGCGGATGGCGTGAAGCCCCGGAGGGCCACATGGGAAATTAAATTCACGGAGGCCGCGGGTAGCATAATCGTTTTTGTCTCCGCATTCGTCACCTCATTGTTGTTACGTCTCCATACCTAAGGACGCCATAAGAAGGGAAATTGATAGGGGATGTCGGGCCGTGTTAGGTTGGCCCGTATCCTCCATGTATATTGTGATAGAATACAGTTCATATGAACAAAGCTCAACAACCTTCATTATCCAAAATGGAGGGAATAAGATAGAAGTCAAAAGAATTTAATCCCCCTACCTTTGATCACTGGTCATCGATGGTGAAGTCATGAGATGAAGACGAAGAAGGATCATCATCAGCATTCTTTGTTCTTCGTTGGCGAGAGTTCTTCATTCGAGGATGAGGTTCCTCGTTGAGACCATTCCCTTTAACCACCCAAGTAAATTCGTTGTTCCAAATAATAGATTACTTAATCTATTATTTCACTGCCACAAATTCAAAATGGGGAATTAAATTAAAGGTATCCTCCTCATTAATTCACATGTGTTGGAACATATTAATTGGGGAGTTGTCACAAATTCAAAATGGAGTAATTAACTAGGTAGGATCCACATTAATTTTGGAGCATTGGAAAAATTAAATGTTAGGGGGGGTGAAGAGGCTCCCCTAAATTAATGTGAAGCTTAAGATTTTTCTCCAACTTAATGGGGAGTTTCAAGGGGTTAATAGCTAAGGTGGTCCCCACGACATTTATCCTCACATGGGAGGTTGAGTTTGGGTGGGCCCCACCACCATAACCTCTCATTAGAGGTTAAGGTGTGGTGGCCCCACCTTAAACATCAAGTGGTGTTTTAAAAAAACCAACAATCACTTGGTGGATCAAATAAAATAATGATACATACACTTTATTTTATTATTTTACATGAAAACAAAAAATATAACTTTTTAACTAGACCCACTGTCGTCGAAGTGAAAATCTTAATAAGAGAATATGGGCCATGCGAGTTCAATGGTGCCCTCTGATTTCAATTCCGAGCACTAGTTAAAAAGTTATAAAATCACGCTCATACATTTACTAAACTTACCTGAAAAAACTTCAAAAATTTATTTCATGCACACTGGGCCTCATATTCAAGTGCCTTAAATTTTTACAGTCGCATAAAATTCCCTTGTATTAAAATCAGTTCCACGGGATATCCAGGTCTTTACAATTAAAAATCATTTGAAACCCATCATTTTATGTTTTATATAATTAAAATACACTGAGAGGCATTTATCACGTTTTGATAAAATTATGAGGTATATGTAATCCATAATTTAATCTTAAGAATATGGCTATATAAGAAATATTTTTATTAATTTTTTTGGATATAAAAATAATTAATTCTTTTATGGTTTATTGATATTAGATTTTGGGGTATTAAAATTTTGGAAGAAATGTTTTTTTTGGATTTCATTCATGATCAATGATATTTCTGAAGAAGGTTAATAATTTGGGAATATTATATAACACTGTTTGATGTTATTTGGTAAATTAAATATGAATTATATACTGGATGAAAATGATATTTTATTATGTCACATGGATATTCATGTTTTTAATGATGTTACTATAATATTTTGTAAATTATATGATTTTGGAAATTATATGTTTTGTATGATACATTAGTTATAATTAATTTTATTTTGGGAGATAAATTATAAAATTCTATGTGAAGCCTATGTGATCAAATCCATATACATTTTTGGTTTCAATATTATTATATAATATTTTATTAGAATTTAAAAGAAACATTTTAATTGAATCATCTATGTTAAACATCAGTTATTACTACTGAATTTCGAATATTATGGTAGTTTCGCATCGATTAATGGATTATTAGCTTTTTATAAATTAGGATATCATGTGATAAATAATTTATTTTGATAAATAATTAATACATGGGCATTATATTATCATTGATTTATGGATAATTTTATCTATGTAATATGATTCTAGTTCTTCAAACATGAACAAAACAATTCATTTTTAATTATCAATGTTTTGATTAAAATGTATGATTGTGGTGGTAGTTGATTAGAGTACAAAATTTTAATTGTCCTGTATATAAATGTAGTTATGTTTATAGAAAAAGAAAAAAGTAAATCCTCATAAATTTAGAAAGTATTTCACACAAAATGTTATCAGCTAACATTCTTTAATAAGAAATAAAAATCCTTTTAACTGACTATAAATTTACATCATCATAATGGTTAAATATGGATTGACCATGTTATCTACCATGCACCCTCATTCCTAGGGTGTAGTTTTTATTCTTTAATATCTATATCTTCAAACCCCAATATTATTCCCCCACATCAACAAAATGTATATGTAAATACAGATGACCTTCATACTTATCTTTTCCCTCATATCAAGTTGTACTTTTTAAAATATTTTATAATCAGTGGGATTTCAACAAAGTTGTCATTAAAATTCAGGCCGTAGTTACCATGAAATAGTTAAACATTGTGTGTATGTAATTTACAAAAGGGTGATGGAATGTAACAACCCATGTAATGATTAAATAAATCATTTTAGTGTTTATTAGTTTTACTAAATTTTGATTTTAAATTCATTTTTTGAATTTTTTTAAAATATTATTGTTTAAAATATAGACTATTTATTTTGATTTTATGATGTATTTTTAATCCTAAATTTTCAATTTTAAATGAGGATAAATTTTTGATAAATTACATAAATATTTTGTTTTAGGGAATAATGAAAAATAATGTATTTTAATTAAGTTTATATCTTATTTTAAATATCAAATTATGTTTATGATTATTTTTAAATTTTCATTAGTTTATTTTGATATAAAAAAATAAATTTTTTTATATATTTAATACTAGAATTTAATATTAAATAATTATATATATTAAAGGGAATATTTCTAATAAAATTTTCTTTATTGCATATATTTAGATTAATTTTATGTATAATTATAAAGAATTATAAAAAAAATTGAAAAAATTTCCACATATTTAGAGTCAATGAGACTAAATTAAATTTGTAGGTCACTTTAATTTTTGGAAAATATTAATAGATACCTTAGTAATTTTTATTACAATAATGGGTTAATCAGACTATTTAGTATACAAATATAATTATTAGAACCATTAAATGACACAAATTTTTTTATAAATCTTATTGGATTAATAAATCTCAACAATAATAATATGTGGGTCTAATTTTCAACTTATGGGGCCCCTTGGATGACACTATTACCTCTATTATATTTTATTTAATAAAATAAAATATATGACACTCTTATTTTTAATATGTCGTTGTCTCGAGTGTATGATCACCTATTAATATTATTTGGTATGATAAAATACATTCATTTATAAATTTAATAAATTTTAATTTAAAATAAATGAAATAATTACCCTAACTACTTCCACAATGATGATGCAGTAATTATATAATTAATGGGAAAAGAAATTTTATGATAATAAAAATATTATTATAAATATTATTTGTGATATATAATGTGAAAAATAACTAATATAGATAAAATTGACACTATAGATGATTCGTTGAATAATTAAATATGATTTTATGTTTTATCAAGGTATTATTAATGTCAATGTATTGAATAACTCTTACAATTGACAATATGGAAATTTTATAATAAATAATTTTTTTCAATTAATATAAAATTTCATAAAAATCATAAATTCCCCCAAGTGATTTGTATGAGGTTTTAAATGTTAACTAAAATCCATTTATGGGTCTCTTTCAATTAATATTATCTGTATCAATCCTCATGGTCAAAAAATAAATGTTTTTATAGTAAGTGTTAGAAGTGAAAAAATGGGTTAAAACCAAAAATAGGTGTTGAAATATAGTAAAAAAGTATATATATTTTTGGGTGAGGGAGTTTAAATAATTAAGAATTTAATCTTATAAATAACACAATTTTTAACCATCTCTAAATGCATATTATTTTATTATATTTTAATATTTTGACGAATTCCATGAGCCTCCCTTCCAAATATTGTAACATGTCTCTTCTATTTATCATATATTTAATAAAAATCCCATTCAGTTCATATATTACCTAACCTAATACATTATTATTATTAATAACCTCATTAATGATGTATTTTTTAGGAATAACATCATACTTGGTGGTCTTATGTCCTCAATTAAATGATGTTTTCTAAATAAAATATATTGTTTTTATATAAATGTTTTATTCTTCATTCTTATTTCATATCCATCAAACAGTAATCATCCATTATAAAATAAAAACTTATAATAATATATATATTTTTATTTTATTATGTATGTTTAATAAACAATATCTATTACCACTTCCATCAAAGGTTAATATAATTTAGAGTTAATGCTTATAGAAGACTACCATCTCACTGACCAATATAATTCATTTTCCCCAAACATTGATAATGTATAGATTATAATGATGGAATTATTATTTATAAATTATGTTAATGAATTATTTATCATTTAAAGATATGACTATATATTATTTACATTGTTACCATTCCTTGCATAGGAAAATATTAATGTTTTTGGTGAATATATACAGACTGGCGCCAGTACGAGGCTATGGGAATCATTTTACACCACAATATATCATGATTTATATATATAAGTTTATATAAATAATTAATATTATATTTATTACATTATTAAGAATTTTTATATCTAAAATAACACATACCATCCATCTATATTAATTGATCCTTTAAAAATGTAAATGTTACTCATGAGTATGTATGTCTTACCATCTCCATTAGTGTAACATAGTTCATTTCCAAAAAACATCATTCATTACTACATTTAAAATTACAGTAGATGTATAAAAATAATAATCATTTCATAATTAATGTTCTCTATTTGATGGAATAATATCCTTTTTTTCTGTACTTAAATTTTAAAATCCATAGTAGTCGTAGAAGCTTGATATCATCAAAGCATATAACATGAAATAAAATAATTAGGTAATTGTTATAAAATGTTAATAAGTGAAATAAATGAACAATATGCAAGAAAAAAACATTTTAAATAATGTAAATAAAAAATTTATAATTAATATTTTGGAAGATAGTAAACAGATGTGACATGTCACACATAAGGTAAGGGACTTTTATTTAAAACACCTATTTCAATGTTCATCTATTAACGATTTAAAAAAAATTATTGGTTTTATTATTTTTATATACATATAATGATCACAATTTCTATCCATTGTAATGAAACAATGCTTTGAGTAATACATTATAACTATCCATGGTTCATTCCTAATAAAATTATTTTGTTATTACGTGCACCATTTTTTTGGATAAAATTATATTTTAAAATAAATGAGTATTTTTATATATAATTGTATACTAAATTGATATTAACATGTTTTATAGAATGATTTAATGATCATAATGTGATACAATAAAAATTTTATTCATTATATGAAAATTGATCATTATAGCCCACAAGGTGATCCTGATATAGATTATACGATCAGTTTAGCCATATAATTTTTATCAAGTGAGCTTCATTTAGATAGTTTTATAGGTTAATACATATTATAGATAGTGGGTGAGCCTGATGTGACTTATATAATTGGTTTTTCCATTATAACTCATGATTCATCCTAATACAACATATATGAATTGTTGCGCCCCATTGTAGATCATGAGTGAGCCCGATAAAGATTACATGATGGGTGAACCCCATTCTAGGTCTCTTATGTATTACATAATGATTATGTTCCAATGATATTTTTTGTAGAATTATACTATATGGTTATTCCAATTGAAAGAGTTTCGAAATGGATTACTAAAATTTATAAAATAGGTTTACAAAAATGATATTTATCTTCTTATAATCAGATTTTTTGGTTTCATTTGAGAAATGTGTATTTGTATTTTTAAGGCTGAAATATTTTATTTCCAACTATCAATGAAATTTAATGATAAAATTAAAAAAATTACATCTGTTTCCAAGTTTTTCAATAGAATAATGCATTTCATTATTTTCATAACCTTTACTAGGACTTTTATGTTCATCAAATGTTATTAAAATGTTTTTCATGGGGTTTATGGATGGGTAATTGAGACAGAGATATTGTGTTTCATTATATTAATAGTTTTCCTAAAATAGAATCATGTTTTTTTATAAAAGATTCATATTTTGAAAAAAAAATCTATTTAATTTTTCACCATCTGATATATGAGTTGTTATCATTGAGTTATGATTTTATAGTTAAAACATTAATCTAAAAAGATTCTCATTAATTTAAAATTTTGAATTCTAGTCCAAATACATAAGAAAATTTAATTAATAAGATCAATTCCAGATAATGTTTCTGGTAGAACTAGGTAAAGGATTCTAACTTTTATGGGTGATATTAAGTGTCATTTTTGAAAATAAACATTTCTATATGGAATTGAAATGTAATTCTCTCTGGAAAGTGGATTTAAATTGGGTACATAATCAAAAATGAGTGAGGGAGGTTAAATAATATGATTATATGTGAAAAATTAATCATTATGTATATAGATTACGTTTCATTATATTTTATAATCCAAATACTGATTGTTTAACAGAGACAACAACCCCCCATTATAATTCATTGATTTCAACTGCACTAGGACCCCAAAATAAAAGTCCTCTGTAGATCATTTTCACATTTTGGTGAATCTAAGTAAAACCTATACAATCCCTAGGACTCCCCTAATGTGATTGATTTCCTTAAGTAATAATTAATGTTCTAAAATTAATAATATATTTATTTTACATTTAATAATAAAAATATTATTCTATGTAGATCCTTAATTTTTGTTATATGATTTTTAATTATTTTATTTACAAATTCTTGAATGTAATCAATCCATTTTTTAAATTTAAATTTAAATAAGTAATTTATATAAATACATAAATGTTAAAAAATAACATTATAAAAATTAGGAAATATATTAGTATCTTATTATTTATATTCCGAATTAAAATATTTTTAAAAAAATACATATAATGTAAATATAATTTTAAAATCAAAATATTAATTATTTATTTCAACAACAAACTCATAGGGTTGATCTATAAACATGACGAAAGTGATTATACTAAATGAATATAAAAAATAGAATAGTAATAAAATAATATCAACATTACCCAAAATAAAATATAAAAATTCAATATATTCTATCTTCCCAAATTCTTCTTCACATTCACATAGCATTCAAGATAGATTATATAAAATTATTTATCCATAAATGATACATTTTCTCAATATAGGTTTGATTATACTAAAGTTAATCCTTAATTATATAAATCACCATATGGATTTCAAATTTGTTTGAATTTTTTTATTTATTGTTACATTAAATTTTGTAGGTTTTTGAGGGATGTAATCTCCCATGTTATGTCTGAATGGATGAATGAAATACTTGGTTTCATGTTATTTTGTATTTATATTATATTGTGATTCAATAACTTATTTCTACTTCAATTTTATCATGTATGATTTTATATTTAATATTTTTTATTTATAACAAATAAATTAATTAAAATGGAGAATGAAATTTGGTACATAAATCATGTTTATAAAATCTTTAAAGATAAATTTACTATAATAGTTGAATCATTATATGTTTATCCATTTGTGAATATATTAATTTCAAATATACACAATCAATTTCAATGAAATACATTATATACAGACATAAATTGTTTCTGGAGAACACATATATAATCATAAAATATATTTTGGAAGAACTACATTATTTTATTGGTATTGTGTTATTAATTTCATTTCACATGTTCCCGTATTTATCTTTTCACTATTTGAAGAAAAATCCTCATTTATGAGAATAACATATGAATTATACATTACCATTTTTCAAACGATAATGGAATAATGCTTGATAATATCCAAGAGTGATTGGAATTCTACATCCCTAGGTTTAAATAGATGATAACTTATCAATATTGATAATTTATTCTTCTTTGTTTCCTTTTTTTTCTTCCCATAAATTAGTAACTGTTTTTAATATCTCTCAAATCCATTAATTATAATTATGATTGCATCTCTAGAAATATGATTATATGTTATCATGATCTTACATGAATACAATATTTATAATCTAAAATTACCTTGAATTTAACATTTTTATAATTATTAATTGGTTTGTTCAACAACATTGACATTATTACTTTCCATTATATTTTTGAGGCTGATGTTAAAATTTTAATGGATTTAATCATGGTTGAGAAGTCTATAATGTCTCTCTCGTTAGAAACATCGCAATATTTTTATTTATTTCTATTATTAATTTAATTATATTATCTAATTTTAATATCTTTAAATAATTTTAGGATATGATTACACATGTTTCATATATGTAATGTTATCTCTTATCTTTGAGAGGTAATATAAACTATTATTATTATAAATTACTATATTTAGTACTTATATCAAATATGTCGACAAAGTAACAATATAAAATTGCAATTTTTCCAATATTTTCACTATGATGTTTTCGATTATATACCTCAATTATATTATGGTGTTCCCAAAAAATGGGTTTTAATGTATGACAGCATTCCCCCTATACTAAATCCATTTCATTAATCATTAAATGAACCTAGTTATTTGGTTGAATGAGAACCCTTACCCAGTAATACATTGGACCACCTCAAGTCCATATACCCATAAATGATAACTAATCCCAATGCTAAAATACAAAGGATATGTTTTAAACTAGACACAAACCAACCACTAAGTCAAAGTATGTGACATCAAGAGGTCTAAAGATCATGGATGGCTAAACTAAATCCATTTTCATCCCACGTGTTGATAATGTGTTGCCCAAAGTCTATGAAATCATCTAACATATTGCCATATGGTTACATACTACCAAGGCCAAACCAAAATATTACTTAACCAAGCCTAAATTGTATAGTTTTCGAAAAAACACAAAAAAGAACAACAATCGAATCAAACTTGATATCATAGGGCACGATAACCTAAAAAATTCATATCGATCCTAGAAAAAATTTTAATTTCACCTTAAAATGGATGTTATATAGTACTGGACATTACAAGTGCATAATTGGAGAAATATTAAATATATCACAGTATCCAAATCAACAATAATTCCTTATGAAATTCATAGAATAAAAAATTATATTCATCCAATACTAATGGTCACTCCTTGATAAATTTCGAATGTAAATTCATATAATTAACCATCATCATATTCAACACATGTAGAATTCATCCCCATTGCATATTTGTGATACCTCCTCTAGAGAATAATTTCCAATGGAGCATTACAACAAGCTACCAACAAAACCATCAGACCCCATAATATTTTCCATAAAATTACATTTGGATATAAATAATATAATAAATCATATTATAGTAAAGTATATAATAAATAATAATAAATAATATTTTCCATGAGATCTCATATGCCACAGTGGACCCAAAGTCTTAGTGTGAACTAAATCTTATATGTACATGTTTTTTCTATTCTTTAACCACTCCTTATTCCTATCAATATTTCCAAAAAATAATAAAATTCTTGGGTAATACATATCTCACATTACATTTAAAATATTAATCATAGATTTTCATTTTTGAGGAATTTTCTTGATTTGATAAAGAAATTTTATAATGTTAATGAGGGAATATGTTCTCTTATATTACCATGAGGAAACATGAAATATTAATTTTGTCCACTTCATTAGGAATTAATTTTTTACACTATCTTGTATTAATTTTCTTCTATAATTTCCTTTAATCATGATACCCTTCCATCTTAATTTCACATTTAATCTCGAGTTAAATAGATTACTTATACTCAGGAGGTTTTTTTGATATACAAAGAGATAATGTACAGTTTCATTCTTCAATTAAAAAGAAATAATAATTTTCTTTCCAAGTCCCAAAAGTGTTTAATCTTTATCATTGAAGAAATAAATGATTCCATTCATATGGTTCATTATATTTTTCATCATGTTAATATTTTTTTTTTCTATAAGAAAAAAAACCTTATTTTAGAACCTATTTATTATTTTTCTTCATCAATTTCAAAATGATTTTTCTAAATGAAATTCCCCATTCATATCATTTCCATATATGTTATATAATTATGGTATTTAGATAATATTGGGGCTCTCATAAGAGATTTTTAATAAGATAGGTGATGTACTCATAGTCTTCTTCAATTAAGGATAATGTTTTCACAATTGAATTGGGATCTTGTATTTTTATATCCATTGTCATTATGGTTAAAAAGAAGATAAATAATTTCATTATATAATATATTATATATATTTTTAACATTATTTTGAATAACAAAAAAATATATAAAAAAGTATACTTTTATATATAATATTTTTTCATATTCATATTTTTTAGTACATTTACATCAACATATAGGTAAATCATTTATTGGGAAAATAGTTCATAGTGTAACCCATCTATCAAAAACATTATCACTTCACTTGGTGATATATTATGGCTCTATCAAGAAACAAATCTATATAACATGCCCAACTAAGACCCAACTAATATATTCAAGGAACTGAAAATAATTTATAATCCCCAAAATCAATAAAATTGTATCTTACGTTAAACCAAAATGTAATGGTAAATATTTGAACACATGAAAAACCATACAAAAAAATATGAAGTTAAGAATCCATAAAAAATCATTATGCAAAAATAGATATCAACATAAAAGCACTAAATATAGAAAATTATAAAACGAAAAATGAAATATATCTACCAAATGTAACGTAAACCAAATAAAACTTAAATACATGACACCAATAGGTCCTCACGTACCACTATTTAGAACACGCACCACGTTTAAGGGTTTAAATCCCTTTACCTAGTTTTTGTAAATTAAATTCTACACATTCTGTATGGAACATAAAGGTGTGAGAAATTCTAGGCCAGTAGGATTACACCAAGACTTCTATAAATTAGTCTATATGAAATAAACCATGGAAAATAATTTATAAATGAATCATGGTGTAGTAATATATTTGAAATTTCATAATAAAACATGATTTAAAATCATTTATATTGAAATTATATGGATAGTATAATTAAGCATTTGTACAAAAACATGCATGGGTATTAATGTCAAACAAAACTGAACTAATATATTGTTTTATAAATTTTTAACTATCAAATTTATATTTCAATCAACGAAACATATATTTAATCCATAGGTTTAGTTAGATAAATTCTCAAGGACAACAATCATTCATTGAAATATTGCTACCTGTCTCTATACATCCATATATTTCCAAACAAGGGGGACTAATATTCCACCCCATAAATTGAACATTGGGTGATAATTATTTTTTGATGAATTATCTTCAATAATAAATTTCTAGTTAGATAAAATACATGTATAATGAACATATCTAGGAGGAAAACCTAAATACTCAGGTTCCCATGTTCATCAAAGAAATCGTTCAATATGAAAATCTCTCATCAGATATAAGTTTCATCAATTGTCATTCATTATTCCCAAAAAAATGTTCTAAAAAACACAATTTAATTTTTAAAACCAATTTGATTTGGGTTTTGATATATTTTCATTCATTTAAATAATTTTAAATTTAATTCAAAACAACATTCCAAAACTAAAAAAATTATTTTCAAATCATTGTAATTTTCTTCCATTAATCTTTCTAACAATTTAAAAACATTACGATGAATCTATATTAATGATCTGTAAATCAATTCAAGAATCATTTTCAAATCACGAAATAAAATTGTTTTAAATTGATTGGGAAAAGATTATGAATACTCTTTCTATAATAATGAGTTAATCCATTATGCATATATTACATGTGGTGGAGGATGAATAAATTTGGTATTCTTGAGTCTAAATGAACTTATAGAAATCATTAATCACTTATTGATAAAATAAAAATGATAAAAAACCTTCTTAAAACTAAATTAAAATGAAAAACAATCTATATGGAGAAGATAAATTCGATTAATATTTATTAAATGAATCAAGATATGTGTTAAAATCCATAATTAATGTTATATGTTGTTATAGTAACCACCCAAAAATAATTGGCATCCTTCATTCATGACCAATTTAAAACCATCACCACTATTCCCAACTGTTTAAAACAAATTTATAGTGTCTTCCCCTAAGGGACCAACTATTTATAATATTTATGTTCTAATGTTAAAAAAAAGTTTATTTCTCCTCGAAACTACCTCTGCCACACATTTGTTGTGTCTTTTGGTCATTTCCCCTTGGTTCCCACCAACATGGCAAACTATTGACCACCACTAGCATTGGAATTGGTGGCTCATTTTATTTTAAATATGTGTCTCCAAGGGACATCATAGCCTCCCCCACCATCATAGTTCCAAATCCTTTGAAAAAACAAAAAAAAATTATAACCCTCTATGCACCCCAAAAATTGGTAAACTAATGTTAACCAACATAAGGCTCAAAATAAATCATAAATATGATATGAAGGGAAACACAATTCTCGGAAACTTATATCCATTATTTCAACATATAATATCATCACAATTAATGGTCCACAAAAATATTATTCCACTACTCTCTTATCATATAATCCTGATCCCACATCCCATGAGATTCCAAAACAGGATTTGATGGAACCCAAAAGTGGGTATAGTGATTCTATGGAGAAACTTCACATGAAAATCAACAATCCAAACTAGTTGTCCAGTCATGTTCATATATGATTTTACATTAAGATATCCCTTATTTAATTATTGATATTGTATTGAATGATATATATTATGATACATTATATAGGGAATGAAATATATCAATTTCATATGCTTTGGAAAGGCCAAGTGGTATGCCGCATTTCTAGTTTGCCCAATTACCACAAACATTCTCGCATATCATGGTTCAAACAAAATAATCAAGTAAATACTTTAGTAACATATCGTTGAGGATCATTTTAAGAACATATGATCATTAAATAAATCATAAAATTAATTCATTGATTTCCTGTATATGGTATTCCCCATCTCTGAGCCATGTCCTACCTCTATTGAATCGTCTTTATTATCATCATCATAATATAAAACAAGTATGTTTCCACTAGGGAATCATTACCAAAAAATGATCAAATCTATGTATATATACATGGTATAACATTATAGGTCTCAAAAGGTATTATTTTAATGGATTGATAATAGTTATTATTATATGATAACATGAGAATATATAAATTTAAATTCCATGGGCCTCTAAATTAAATGGATTTCTAGTAGAAACTTTTATAAGGAAACCCAAACCTAAACAAATTGAAATTTTATTCTCCTCCAATTTCATGCATAGAAGTATCAATAGTGTATTTAAATTCATTATATCCAATGAAATATGAATGTATATATAATGATATAACACAATGCTCAGCATGGATTATGATCCTATTTATACATGGAGGAACCAAGAAAAATTTTATGGGAACCATGGATCTGTATTTGAATTAATGGACGAATATACTCTATATAATATGACCATCTCATGAACATAATTATTTTTTCAATCCTAAAAATTTTTAGTATTTCAATTGTAGTGAGTTAATATTTTTAATTTATTAATCACAACTAAAATTCAATTTATTTCATTAGGATTTTGTTGAAACCAAACAATGATGCCCATCATTATCTCTTCCCATATCCATGTTGTCAAAGTATATGGTTGATTGTGACCTAATGGCGTTATATACATTTTTTTTAACTTTTTATTAATTTAATAGTGAAAAATAAAATGAATCCTATTCTATATTGGCTTGTTGAAATTATACAACATATATGAAAAGATCATAGTCATTCATAGATGCAGTTCCCATAGGGAATGATAAAATTCCCCCATTATTACCATTCTCATAGAAAATAGAACAAAATAACATTACATAAGGAAAATAAATCACAATAGTGATAGATACTATCAATTAACAGCATCTCAACCATATAAAAAATTCAATATACCATTGAATTCATCGTTAAATAGGAGCTTCTATAGGGTCTTAACAAGATGTTAGGATACCTGTTTAATACCTTATACAACAAACACGATCTCATCATCCCAAATTCCAAAATTATTTATAAATTATAGTTATACAATATTAAACACATCTAACCATCATTTTACTACAATGTATGGAATATTCCAACAAATAAATTTAGTAACAATGATCCCTATTTAAGGGTTAGTGAAATTTCATTATTGAAATATTTCATGTACTCCACCCATTACCATTGATAGGGATTCTAATATTTCTATGAAAAAATAAAAATCAATATCACGTGTTAGAGTAAATTGTAAACCATTCTAAAAAATTTGAATTATACATCCCTTAAGACCATGAATCCCACCAACGAGTATGATATTATATATGGGTATTATCAAGTTACTAAATATGGAGAGAAATGTAAAAAACATTGTGATCATGATTTCTGAGAGTATAGAACAAACCCGCACCTGAATCATTAAAAACTGCCACATAGACCTTCATTGACTCTGAAATATTTACCACTGGAGTTTAAGTAATAAAATGTATCTACTTGAAGATTAAAATCATGAAATTTGAATTTGAAATGTACTTAACATTTTACCTCACTAGACGAAAAAACAATGAAGATAACATATGGAAATCATTTATTATCCAATAGTAATAAAATATGAAAAGAAATATTCATGTATTATAGAATACTCTATTTAGATTCTCATAGAAAATAAAACATTCAGATTTTTGGATTATCTATTATATAATATTTGAAGACCATGTAACCTTATAAATTATCTAGATAAAAAGAGAAGTGAATCATTGATACTATTTCATATTGTTATTGAATAGTCAAGATGGAAAAAAGAACTAACAAATGAAACACATGGTATTAGATTATAAGAAATATTGAGAAAATACATTATAAAATAATGAAATTCATTAATGATGAAGATATATTGATGTAACAACTCCAAGATACAGGACCAACATTAGTTCCCATTGGAGAATTTCCCACATTTTGAAGTTGCTTCAATCCCCATGCATATGGCTAGAATCCTGTTATACTATTAGATTCTGACTGTTCCCTAGATCCCATTTTTACATATATAATACTTAAACTATGTTTTGTGGTAAAATTTCTTTCCAAAAAAATCAGTATGTTTCTTGAATATCCACCTAAGTAGAAAATACTTTCTGCCTCACTGTAATCACAGTTAGTTTACTGAAAATGTTCATATAGGAAACATGTCGGCTGGCCTTTAATAACAACTATAGATGCTTTTGAAGATGTTTTTTGTCCATTGATATTACCACTATTTCAATTACATGTCTGAAAACTATTTTTCTTCCATATAAAAGAAAAAAATCAATAACTAGTTAGAGGAGGAACTACAATCATCCATAATTTCCCATGTACATAAATCTCAACCATCAGATCCTTCTCCACAACATCAACACTAGAGGTATGCTTTATCATAAATACCATTGATTGGATATATAATTGAATACCAATCAAATAATCCAATTCATAAATTTCCCATTAAACAACACCTTTGGTGAAATAGGATAACATTTAGTTAAACCACTGTTATACTGAGTATTTTTTTTTATTAACCATGGGGATAGTTGGGAAACTCTATGAACATGACCAATAACCTTTATTATATATAGAATATATCTTTAAAATAGTTTTTCATGCCTTTTTATACATTGAAGTCATTATTGTTTTCCATAACAGTAGTATTTAACCATCTCTTGTTTGACCCCTCAAATATAAAGACAAAACACTTCACCTTATTAGATTTTGGGGTCTATATAAATATAATAGTTTCTATACCTTTCCCAATGAATCCTTTAAATAATTAGGTTCTTTTATTATTTATAAACATGTTTTATTAAGAAATAGAAAATCCAATCCATGCTCTCTATTGTCATACATTTGATGATCCACTTCTCTAACCATAACAAGCCTGGGTGTACCAGATTGTCCCAGAGTATATACCAACTGTAATACCACTTCTACAAGGGTTTTTTAAAATTTTAGGGATTCACATCTATATTTTAATAGTAACCCTCAAAATAGTAATCATACATCATTTTCAAAGAATGATAATGTAGATAATCAAAGATAAATAATGGTACATTAGTTAAGAGAAATAGTGTCTTCTACTATATAATTTGAAACTCAACTTAGGAACACAAATATTTTACCAATGTTATTTAAAATTATATTAAATTATAAATAAACATATCAATAATTTTTTTTATTAAACATAACATTGAGAATTACCTTTCACTATGATGAGATAATTCCCTAAAACAAATCTTATCCTACTACTTATGTCTCTAAAGTATTATCTTATGTCTTCTAAGACATCCATGAATCATAAAAATACATGAAGAAACCAAAACATTATCTGATTTGAATTTTTCTAGAACCAAAATGGGTAACCCACTAAACATAGAATTCACGTTATCTCTGAAATGTCAGGAAGGGTGTTTTAGGATCCCAGGGAATAATGACCAATTCCTAGGCATTAAGAACCATTAAGAGTGAAATGATTTCAGAAGAAAATAATATAAAAATAAAAGTCGAGAATAATAATATATATTTAGTCAGTATTCCAATAAAATATTCAAAATTAAATGAACTCAATTTAAAATAGTTCCAAACCCCAAATGGAATATCAATCCAAAATTTCACATAGACCAATGATTACATCATCTTCTACCACCACCAAGACCAAAATTCAATTTATAAAAATAACACAATGCCTCCATGAATTTATTTAGATGTTACTATTATTAAATAAATTATTTTTAAACACACATGGTGAATCATGAAGGATTTGAAGAACAATACGACAATAATATCAAAAGTTGGATTTTATATGTGTTCAATATAAAATTAAACAAATATAATTAATTATACAAAAACAATTACATGGAAATACTATTCTTAATATATAATAATGTATGAATTATAATACCTTTATGTGTTTTTATAAATCATATAAATGTATGTATTTACATTAATAAACAAACAATTAAATATTTAAATCAAAATAAACATGTATATATCATTTTATAAAATCTATCCTAAAATAATTCATTTTCTATCGTAGATGTATGGTTATAAGGATCTAGAATTGTTAAAACAAGGTTCCATGACGACCCAAACTTTGTGAAACAGGTATCCAAATATCAGAACTTCATTAAATATCATGCACATGTGGAATTAGAGTCTACCCCAATGAATGAACTTCCTACCCTCATCAAAATCTTTTAAAATTGGAATAATCAATACATTATTTTATAGAGATAAATAATTCATATATATAATTGTTTTTAGTACCCATCAACATACCAAGGCTCCCATGTAATTCTATGGAATCATTTAAGGGGAAATTCATTTATCATAAACTATTTTTATCAATCATTATTCTTGGAGACATAAACCAATTAATAAAACTTGATATTTAATTTATAAAATTATTACAAAATATTTTCTTTTCAAAAAATAATTATTTTAAAATTATGTAATGTTATTTAAAATCAATAAAAAATTTCATTACTTATGTTTTAACAATGTTTCATCATTTCATTCTTCCAGTCAATCCATTCAAATTAAAAAACAATTTATTGAAGTAAACCTTTAATTTCGAATGCCATTATCAAACGGTATTCCTCTAATTCCATTAAATAGGAATATAATTTTTTAAGAATAATAAATTATTCATTGAATATAAATATAAGATTATTTCCCTAAAAAAATTATAAAATTATTGTCCAAATTGTTAGTGAATAGATTAAAAAACAATATACTTCTGGAATGATTAAAACCACAATTCCTCAAAGAGCAACGAGGGGAGAGGTATATGTTATAAACTAAAAAATCTTTATCTATAAATAATATGCCATATTTTTAGCATGAATAAATATTGAAAACCAAATTAACTATCCAAAAATGAATGTGAAATAATTGGATGAGAGAAATCAGTTTAATATAGTTAAAAAAACAAGGGACACACAAAACCCCAAAATTCAGGTTGATCATGGCTAGAGTGACTAATCTCATAAGACAATGTGTCAACTGAGAATTTCTTATTCTGAAAGCATCAAAACATCACCCTAATATTACTAACTATGGTAGGGTGATTTCAACCATGTGATAAATATTGAGGTCTAACCGAGACATAATGCAAAAGCATACATTATTTTGGCTTATCCATGGCCTCCATTAAACCATTGATGAGGATTATTTGAAATAGGTCACAAGGAACCCACCAAATATCTTTTACTAGGACCAAAAATTGTGAAATTCATAGAGGCTCAGTCCATTTTACGTGTGACGCTCCAAGGAACACCACAACCCCCAACATAGTCATGGTAATAACGGTTTTCCCAACAATGTTTATAACCTTTTTTTGTCACAATTAACCCTAAAAATATTAATATGAAGTCAACCAAGTTATTGATAAAAATAAAATATCTGTGTGACATGAAGGGAATAACACTTCTGTCAATCCACATATTTTTTAACTCATAACATATCCCTTATTCTTGAAAAACAATATATTAATGAGAGTTATCTCTATCATTTTATTTTTGATTTTAGTATTTTTTTCACTATCATTGGATGAAATTATATTAAATAAAATTTCACCATTCTCTATGATATTATATAATTGAATATTTAAGAACTATTTCTAACTTTTCATTCTTCCTTTATCTAAAATATTAGAATCCTAATTAAATAAAAATTAATAAATAAATCACTGGTAAATAAATATTTTATTTCATGAAAATAACTCCATTTTAATTTTAAAATTTCTTCTAGGAGGTATCAATATTATTATGTCTCAAAAATACCTAAAATCATTTCAGTTATTAAATTTTTTTACTCCACAATTTTGATCATAAAATGCAGAATTCTCAAGGATTTACACAGAGAGAATCTTGATATATTGAAAACATATATAACATGGTAATTTAAGTGTAATGCATGATAAAATGATTTTTTACTAATACAATAGTCCCCAAATATTCACTTCCTTCTTTCATTGGATATAAAATTCTTTACAATAACCATTGAACGGTAATTATAGTTCTACGAAAACATCAAGATGAGTTTCTTATTCATTTTTTTAAAGAAATACATTAGTATTATAGAATACATTGATTAAATGTTTTTCTTTTTTAGCCTACATCAATTTAATCACAACTATTGTCTAATAGATTATAAAATAAAAATTTTTATTTGAAATTAATTTTATATTAATTTCAATATTTATTGTTATTTATAGGGATAATGTATTCTTACGTTTTTTTATAATTAAATTTTCATAATAACTACAAATTAAACACAAAATGGGAATATTCAAATAATTTTCAATCGATTATATATTTTACGAAAGTGAATAGAAACTATAAAATTAATAATCCTTTTTCTATATTTTAAATTGATTCCAATAACTGATAAAAAATTACACTCACACCCTCTACACTATTATTTCCCTGATTTAGGTCGTGTTATTCTAGAGCATCTATTTATATCTCATATTATGAGTGATTCAACATCCATGGAGCTTCCCCATCAATCAACCACAAATCCCAAATAATTTTCAATCATCTACTAAAAGTTAAAATAATAAATTATTTCTTCCAACATTCAATCATTTTCATTATTAAAATGTCCTAATATATTTGTAATTTTCCTCGTTATCTATATATAATTAATCTCATAACCAATTATATAAGTTTATCCAATAGCTACATATATTAAATTTAAGAAATCCCAAATGGGTTTCCTAAGATACATAATTATATTTTTATGTTTATTATGAAACGAATATATTAAAGATCTATTCATAATTTAATCTACGCTTTAGTGATTTTAATTCTCTACAAATATATATTTAATCTATGATTAAAGAATTAATTTCATAAATAATTTTTCTATTAAAAAATTAGATGAATTATGTTCGGACAACATACTATTTCTATGAATATTATTATTATTATTATTCATGTACAAGATTTTATGATCACTAAATTTTATTATATAAATTAATTTAGATAAAAAATTTAATCCAATAGACCATACATGTTATCTAATTTTATTATTCAAAATATTAAAATTTTATTCATTTAGAAGATTAATAAATTTTTTAATTAGCTTTACAGTCCATATCAATGAAAAAATTGTGGAAAATTTACCATTAAATATACTAAGAGATGTAATACCACATGTTATAAATATCAGACATAAAAAATCAAAGGGGGTTGGATTAAGGTGTAAGTTAATTATCACCCAATGGATATTTTCTCCATGGTGGACATAATAAACTAAACTTATAAATAAAAATAAACTATTCACACTATCTAAATATTCAAAATAAATTTAATTGAAAAATTGTTTTTTCTATATTCAAAAAAAAAATTTATATCAAAGGAAACATAATGTGATGTTATGTCATTTTATCATTAAAATACCTATAAAGTAATATTATTCTAATAGATTGTTAAGATATAAATCGTATACAATTAGTACTACATCGCTTTACTTATCCACCAAATTATTCATGATAAATAAATATGAAAAGTATTTATATAATTTTCACATTTTGAATACAAATGAATATAATAAATTATATGAAATAAATGTTTCTAACATTAAATCCCAACAAAAAATAAATTGGTGATTTTAATGATTTTATTTCCAAAAAATACCAGATGAATCCCCGGATTTATCAGAACATTATTATTTTTATATAATTATACTAAATTATTAAATATATTCTTAAATAATGTTTTCTGATATTGTTCGAATAATTTTCTAAATCAAATCCCATTATATGTCTAAAATTTGAACCGAAAAGCATCACATGTGGTAAAATCAATGCTCTTGTAGAATATAATTTATCAAAAAAAAAAGGATTTTTTTGACTTTTTTATAACCTCTAAAAAATTTCAAACTATGTAAAGTATATATAAAAAAATGGTTTTTCATATAGAGGAGATTGAATAAAGAATCGCCTTCAAATCCTTATCCACTAAAAACATTATCATTTACAGTTTTTTTACAAAAACGAATCACAAAATTTTGTTTTACACCATAATACACAAATTAGTTTTGTTCTTATTTTTCTAATATCACTCAAAAAATATCACAATAAATATCCTACTTAGTAGTTTTCAATTAATAATTCTTTACATTTCACTAAAAAACATTTTTATAAAATGACAATTTTAATGTGCACAAAATATTTATTTAAATTATCTAAAATGATCATATCCTTTCTTAAACCACTCTTATAATATAGTATTCTCTAACTCCAAATTGTTAACCATATCTGGTAAGCATTACCTACTCCACCGGCCATGTAAAAATATAGTCTCTTAATTTACAAATTTACAAAAGAATAAAATATTACATGGTTTATAATATCATCTCTAATGTAAATTTTTTAAAACTATTAACAATATAAAATACAAGTGTTATGTATCATAACTATTATATATTTTATACCACAATATTTATTTTATTTTCCATATTTTTGTTTTTCTTTTTATCATTGAACATTATACAATTCTTTAATGGATGAACTCTAATAAGAAATTGAATATTTGACAATGGTTTGATATGTATGAAATATTTTTCAAAATAATATCATGGTTTTCTCAATTTATTAATAAAAACATTATATAATACATTATTTGATCTATACATCATTATGATTTAAACCATTTCATATTGAGTCATTTAGTTTTAATTTCTTATTGATTGAAAAAAAACAAATGAAACAACAATACATTATTTATCAGTTGCATTTTTTATTCCACATTTATCATATTAAATATATTATAAATCAATAGATTTATATGATTAATATTGAATATATATTATCTTTGTTTAAAGTGGAAACACCTACCTTTTTGTGGTTAAAAAATTATAATATATATGAGAAGAATTTATGTGTTACCTAGATTCATCAAAACATATAGAAGTTAAGTTGTATGTATCAGGAAGATATACATGGAAACCATTTCACATTACTAAAATTTTGGAAATCTCAAAGAATATGAAATTATCTAACAATGTGTGAATAAAAAAATTATTCCCACCTACATTGTAAATTAATGATAATAACAAGAAGTATTTTTACCATTAGTTTCAATGATGAAATCTTATATAGTGTTAATAATAATTTCTAAAAAATATTATAGACCATTGATGGTAATTTAGCATGATAATGAAATTAAAAATATATATTTTATTGGTTCGGTATTTAAAATTAAATTACTTTATCCACACTATTTCAACTAATTTATTAAATATTTTTTCTAAATGCGAGACCTTTAATTCATTAGTAATATACATTGTGATGGTTTCCTAATAATGATAAAAAAATTTATGAAAACACACTTTTGTTAAAAAAAAATTCACATATAAAAGGATGTTAAAGAATGTTATATAAGTAAAATTATTAACAAAATACTGTATGAATGTTATTTATGATGGTGTTAAATAAATTTGAATGATTTACAATAAATTTGTTAAGAAAAAATATAACTAAGTGAGAATAAGTTATTTATTTTTCTCTATGATTGATTCATTATAAAAATATCAGGATAATATTTGAAGAATATGGATGGAAGTTGAATAATGTAATGGTGAAACTGATTTTTCCCGACATGAAAGAATGTTTACATATGTAAAAAATGTTAGCTTCCATAAATTTTTTTATTATGATGCTGGAAATACAGTTTAATGATGTTTGTACTGGGTAACAGTATGAAATTTATCATCATGTGAACAAATCCAAATGTTTGTAGACATTATATTTCTTGATGAACATTGCATATAAACATTTCATTAGGCCATCTGACACTAAATTATAATGAAATTATTTGAAAAATATATATCTGAAAGGGAAAAATATATGATATGTTTTAGGAAGTTTACCAAACAAGAATGCTCCAAATTGTTCATAAAAAATATTAGTAAATTATAGTATTTTTAAAATAAACAAACTATTAATGAAAATCCCAATGGACTAAGATTCATTAATTAAATATTGAATTTCTTATTTCTATTAGTTTATAATTTAATGTTTTCAATTTTCCACTATGTATACAATGTGTAGTCCATCATAAAATAAATATGATGGAAATATTGTAGAAAAAAATGGATGTGTTTGTTTGGTTGTGATAGATGAGAAATGTATCTAAATAAGTAAAAATTGTGAGAATTCAAATTATTTAAATCAATATTGATATGAGAATGTATTCACTGTAAAAAGTCATTGGATGATTCCATAATTGAGTTAACAATCATAAGTGGTCAATGTAAACAGAAAAAAAAACATGTGGTTCATATTAAATAAGGTTAAGAGAAATGGATAGATTGAGTGTTGTTTTTTGGAATTAATGATTATATAATGATTGAAGAGTAATCTTTATCTTCAAAGGAAATTTGAATTTAAATGTAGTGAAATTTTCAATTGTGCTGTTAGGAAGTCCATCGTATGAAAATTGGAATCAATTAAGGAAATATCCACCCATTAAAGGTAGAAGATCTAAATTAATTTCCAACAATGTTGGAGTAAAATGATATTGACACTAATTTTTTTGATAAATTATGTGTAAAATATACAAAATATAAAAAATATAGAAAACTCGATAAAAAAATTTCTCAGACCATTATGAATCAAAAATGGAAAGACGTTATGAATCATAAAAAACATATATTTTGGAATGATTATATTTTAAAAAATAAATTGATTCAAGTGATATTGTTGACGTGGTTTCATATTTGACTAAAAATGTTATAATTACCATATACAATTGATTCTCCCTAGAACCATGTATGAAATTATGAGTAGAAACTAGTTATGAAATTAAAATAATATTTTTAATCTAATAGAAGTTGAAAAAAAACAATAGATGGTATAAATTTTCAATTAAAAATTTAGTTTAATTAATTGGAATAAGATTAGGTAATATGTTAAAAACATGGTCTGTTTTCTGTTGAATGTATTAATACTCTAGGATAAAGAAATATTATTTTTTAATAGAAAAATATTCATGAAGGGAGATATTTGTAAATAGGGTTTTTTATGTTGATACACCTATAAAAGAATGAAAAATGTGAAAACAACATATTGTGGATAGTTTATATTCCTTACATATTATTAATGATTTGAATGTAATTAATTTTTTTTAAAGTAATGATGTTGGAGTACATATATTCAATAATGTCATTTTCCAAAAAATTATAGCAATAAGTTTTTATATGTTTTATTTCCAGAAACATAAATTAAGAAAAATTAATGTTTATGGGATTAAAATAAATATAATTATTATAATCCAACTTAGTGATGATAGAAATAATGTTATATTTTTTAATTATTATTGTATCATAATAAGTATAAAAGATGGTTATGTTTTTTCCATGGGAGAACGAAGAAAAATAAACAATTTTTATATCTGTGAAAATTATGATACATGTAATTTGTGTGCCAAATATGAAAATTAAATATGAAATCAAAGGTTATGGAACTCATCCAGAAACGTTTGAAATCAATTATGTAGTAGATGTTTTAGGAATTATTCAATCCTTGAAATAGATACAAGGTTGTATTTTTAGAATGTATTAGAAAGGAAATTGGACTAGTAAATGGAATAAGAATGTTGGAATTCCTTCTACCATCCATCTTGATCATATTCACTCATATATTTTTTGAATATTGAAAAAACAATAAAAGAAAGTTGATTTTTTGTTTATCACCTTAATTGATTATTTCATTTGTATTGCGAAAATTATGTTTATGGAAAGTAAATTAGTGGCTGCAAAAATGATTATATGTTTCTGAGGAGTTGTGTAAAGAGATTCAAGTGTTTATATATTAATGATATAATAAAAAGGGTTGCACATGAAATGATATTGAATAATGTTTTAAGAATCATGAAATCAAACACTAGTAATGTGGTCTATACATGCCACAATAGAAAAAGTATAGAAGAAAAAAACAAAATAGGTTTTGTATAATTTTTTACAGGAACTCAATATTAGTATAATCATTCTATATTATTTAGAAAGAAACTATTTTTAATACTTAACATATAAAAATATAGTTTTTTGTTGATGAAATCCAAAATGATTACATATGAAATTTGTTTTAACAAAAATACAATCAATAATTTTTTTAAGGACTGTATGAGTATTTTCATACTAATGATCTAAAATACAAGTGATGGAAAACTTAATAAAACATTGGTTGATATAATATTAACCATATATTCATCGTATGTGAAAATAGTTAATTTATTAAATAAATTTTTAAAAAATATTACTGGATTTCTATGGTGTCAATTTTATTAAAAATATGACTTCCAAAAAAAATAATGATTTCAATTTTTTCGATGATAAATTGTAGACATACAATATTTATTACCAAATTGAATATTAATGCAATACAAATAGATGAATGAAAATAAATAATAATCATGTAGTGAGTTATGTGATATAAGATAAAAAATAATGAGATTGTACACTCTATATTAACATGTTGAATATAGGTTTTTTTACATGAAAGAAAAATGTTTTTGTTAATACTAAGAAATTTTTTATTAGAAAATCCCATGTCACATACCGTATAGTTTGAATTGAAATTTATTTCAATGTTTTCTAGGCATAATAAATGGGTAGAATCCATGAATAAAGGGTTATATCAAAATGTGAAGAATGAAACTAGGGAGAAAATTTCATGTCAAGAATGAAATAATGTTTCTGGGAAGGAATCGATGTATGTAAACAAGTAGAATTAATTAAAACATGTTTTATGAAACAATCTACTATATTTTTTAATGTATAAACACAATTTTATTACTTTTATTTCAAAAAAACATTCCCCCCATTTTGATATTTGAATCTATCGTAATTTTCATAGAGGTGACAACACGTCATTGTCCAAAATATTATCATATGGATATAAATGAATCATTATTATACAATGAAATTTAAAATGAAGTTTATATTGAGAAACCTTATTGGTTTTTACAGGATAATTATGATTATTATGTGTGTAACTTGAAGAAAACCTTGTATTTTGTTAAATAAGATCCTCAATATTATAAATCCTAACATTATATATTTTTTGATGTTTTAATTTTTCTAAATAGATAGTTAAAAATAACCTATATATGGGATAAATAATCTCTAGTACCCTTTTTTTTCTATGTTGATGATATAATTTTTTTAGGGTATAGTAAAATTCATGTAATGAGTTAGCTGAAGAAGAAAAGTATAATTTTGAACTTTCAATTCTTGGAGAATTAATATTCTTCTGATGTTTATAGGTGAAAAAATGAAATATATATTTATCTATATAAATAATAGTGCTACAAAAGAGTTGGAACAAAATTATTTCTAGGAATATTCTGAATATTATTATACTCTAATTTCTATTTTCATAAATATGGGAAATGACGTGGCTTGGAAAAGTTGGATTCATAATGATTTTCATAATTTAATAGGATGTTTTCACTATCCTTCATATTTAATTCCTAATAGTGTTTATGTTCTTTCATTGTGAGATACATATCAAAGATACCCAAAATAATGTCACATGTTGGTAGTGAAAATAATAATCATTTATATCAAGGAAATATATTCTTACTAGATATTGTATAAAATAATAAATAATAATATATATCATGGGAAAATTTGTGTTTAAGGGGATTGAGATTTTGATGATAGATAATAAATTTCTAGAGGTACATTTTTGTTTATACAACATTAATTTATTTTTAATATTAATAAATATTGTTTAAGGACTTTAATCCTTATAGGGGAATAATATTTTTCAACCACAAAATATTGTACTCAAGTGATTTGGATGAAATTTCAATCAGAATATTTTTTTTGTGGAATTCTTATACACTATTTAGGATGCGTTTTGATAGTTAGAGTTTTATTTTTCAATCAAGAAACTATGTATGACATTCTAGGTAAATGAACATTGATAATATGTATCATATCATCTTACAAAATGATTATGATGGAGATATTTTGATGGAGTACATTTCAATAAAATATAAAAAAATTAATGTTTTTCAAAAATTATAATCCAAATAAAGGAGTTGTGGAATTGATTTTATTACTTCTAATTCATCCTCTTCTAATTACTTCGTAACTGTTTTAAATATGCCCCACAACGTGCTACAGATTATGTTGAAAAAAAAGGTATAATATAAACATCTTCTTCCTAAAATGGGAGAATGGATTTTATCATTGGGGTGGGGGTGTAAAATTGATTAAAAATGTTTTTTATGTTATGGTGATCATAAAATTTAAGGGGGGGGGGAGGGGAATTAACAATAGAAAATAAAGGGGAATTCATCTTGACATGGAACACAAATTTCATAACATAGAGGGACAACATATCAATATTAATAAAAACATTATACATTACTGTGGTTTTTGTGCCCTCTATAGGGTAAAATATTTTTTTGGTAAACATTAGAAAAAATAGATTTGTGACATATATGAGTTTTCAACAAATAATGAGTGATAAAAATAATGAGTTCCAAAATTGTAGAAAAAAGTATTTTCTAAAAAACCAATGGGGTTAATTGATGATGTGTATAGTGTTTCTCATTCTTTTCATTTCATGATAGTCGAGTTTTGGTAAGATTATTTTTATTAATTGGTGAAATAAATTATATAATGGATTTTTAAGACTCAATATTAATATATTAAAATATGATTATTTTCATATGATGTTTGTCATGAAACATAGATTTTTGTTAATAATGTTTATTATGATTATTTATTACTTTTTTAGAGGATGATATTTTGTCCATTCAATGTATCCAACCTCAAGAATAGTCTCAAAGAACATGATAAGTTGTATAAAGGAGAAGAAACTTTTAATTGAAGAATACATTATATGATGAACTAAAAAGGTAGGAAAAAATACAAGTTAATGGAACATTTTTTAAGAATATTTTGGATTTGAAAGAAGATAAATTTTATTCAAGAGATTATTAGTAAAAAAGTTTAATAGGAGAAAAACTTTGGATGTTTCAATGTGGGATTTCTAGATGAAATATTTGTAATAATATTGTACAATAAAATCAAACATATAAATTAATATAATGGGACATAAAAATTCACTTTTACTAAACAAATATTTTTGATATGTTATAAATTTTTTACTAAATATAATTTATTCATAATTTTAATTACATAAATTAATAATGTTTATACATTATACACAAAAAATTATTTAAATTGAAATTTCTAGTGGAAAATATATCTCTGGGAAAATATGACATTATAATGTGATGAATTCTTAAAAATGGATGATTCAAATTTTATGAAAACAAAAAAATTGTGAATCACTAGATAATGTTTGTGATGAAATGTTTCCATTATAAAGAGATTATGTTTTTAAATATGTGTAAAATGAGAAAGAAATGAAAATAAATACAATGTGGGATTCTTATTGTTGAATTTGTTGTTAAATTGATAACTTTCATTTAATAGAATACAATATAAGTTGCAACATTATGATCATCAATTATTAGTACGTCAAGAAGAAAAAAAAAGTGGTATATGTAGTATATTTTCAATTGGGTCAATAAAAAGTGATAGATGATGTTTCCTTTTTTAGATAGATAGTTTGTATAATGTTTTATGAGAATACTTTCATTGGCAAGATTGTTCCATGTTCTTGGAATGGATGTCATAAAATTAATATAAAGGAACTCCATCAAATGATCCCTTGTGAAGAAATACATCTGTTGACCATATTTAATGATTTCATATCCCAAACATTTGTAAAGAAGTGTATCTGGAAGATTTAGAAAATAAAAAACATTTATTTAATGTTTTTATATATGGTTTATATGGATCAATTATATGTAATGTTATTATCAATTATAAAGAGAACATTTTAATGGGTGGAGTTTGGATAAGGACCATTGCATAACATTTCAATGTTCAAAAACCAGAAGATGGTGGAAGTTTTAATTCAATTTTTTTTCCATTTCACATGGAATTATTTCTATATTAGATAAAAATATTGAATGGTATCCTCAATATGAATAGTTAAGGATGTTACATGAATATGTTTAGAGGTGATGAGTTATGATGAAACATAGAACAATAATTGATAATACTGTAGAATTCAAGACATGTTTTCAATGATTTGTTTCGAGATGGAATGCTATCTTGGTTTCCAACATTTTTACTATTATGATAACCTATATATTCTTTTATATAGTTTATTATGCATAAAAAATTTCTTAGATATAATATGATGAAATTATGTAAAACATTTGTTAAAATTGAATTTCTAACCAAGATCAATTACGAGTTGAAGAAAGATAACAGAACTTCAATTTTAATCAAGGAATGGGATAAAATTTCAGATCAGGGAAACTAGAAAGAGAAGATCCTAAATCCTTTTTGTGTAGATGTTTTATGTACAATGTTTTTTGTAATTATATATGAATTTTTATATCAGTTTTATTTTTTATTGTGTAACAATAGACATACATTGATTATTCATAGAACGAGTCCACCATACAGACACTTGCAAAAAGAGGAAATCGAAAAAATGTTCTAGATGAAATTATAAGAAATGAATTTTCAAATAAATAAGTTATTTTGGATCATTTTTTATATGAAATTCTTTTTAAAATGATTTAATTTAGTGGGATATTAACAATCAGGAGATATAATTAGTCAAACATGAGTTGAATGAAAAATTAATTTACATCTTTCTAATAGTGAATTTCAATAAACCCATATGAGTGGCTATGTCAAGGGTTAAGGTTATCAAATAATTGAAAAAAAATTTAAAACATGTGTCCCATTTTTAATTTCAAATATTTTCATTCCTTTTATATTTTATGTCAAATTTGAATTGGAAATTAACTCTAACATGTTGTAGATGTTATTTTTCATAAATATGGAATTTTTTTAAAAACAGTCAATGATCCATCAACCTCTCGTCTCAGTGGAATAATAATCCTTCATAATTACTATGTATTTCACTCATATATGTATCTTGGTGATGAAAAACCCATAAAAATGAACTTCTTGATGAAATATGAGAAAATGGTATACAATTTAAAAGACATTATTTCCCACCATGACAACGATAATATTAATTAGAATAGACAACCAAATTTGAATACTAATTCAACAAAATTTCAATTAAAATGATGTAATTTAAACCTATTACAATAAATAACATAATACCTTTAATATAATTAAAATCATGTTATATTCTTATATCAATACATAAATTTCATGAATAGTGATTCATATATGAGTAAACAATTCTATTACAAAAATTATTCATACATAAATTCCCACTAAATAAAATAAAAAATTTATACAATGAAAAATTGATGTTCATGAAAAAAAACCATGGATTAAATAAATATAATGGTTAATGTAATTTATGTTTTAGTAATTTTCTATAAAAATGTAATAATTTAAATCAATTTTTTGCGTTTTTAGAAATAAAACTATTATATAAAGCTATAATTATCTATGTATTGATATCAATTTCAACTATAATAAACCATACATGACATTAATTAGAAAAATTTCATATAAATTTCATATAATATTATCTAGGGAAGAAAAATTATGATAGTTTATTAAAAAAAATAATGTTTACAAATTAGTAAGATCTGTCTATTTTGACTATCAATGAATCCATGAAAGTGATTAACTGGTATGTGTTTGGGTGACAATAATAATAACTATTGGGAATGTGGTAGTTTTATTAATTTGTAATGTGTAATGGTTTTAAAATAAAAAATCTCAATAGAATGGAAATTGATGAATACTAATAATATTTTTTTTTCTATATAGATAGAAAAAACCAAATTTTGTTAAATTACTACATGCCATTTAAAATGAAAACCATCCAAAAAGTAATTTTCTTCTATGTAAAAATTCATCTCCCTTATCCCAAAATATGATGGCTATAAATAACATAATAAAAAATAAATTTTACATGTTACACCATCACATGTAAATGTCATATGTGTATATATAAAATAATATGGAAATATAAAAATGACCTATTGTTAACTAATTGATTGTAATTTAGTGTAGACTCAAGATCACTATTCGTTTTTAAGCAGTCATTTTTATTTAGAAATCACTACATAACAATTTGATAAAAACATTTTCCCTTTAATAGTATAACATGTATCATAATAATAAATAATTCACTCCTCCATTTATGTATAATTATTTTCTATATTTCTTTTTGTTGATGATATTTTTTATCACCTTTCAAATATTGATTCAATGAGATCAAAAATCCACTTTATAAAACTCTATCTTTTATTCACATTTATTCTTTCGTTATTATATCTATAATTTTTATTATATAAGGATATATTTTTTTGAAAACGAGGATATCTTTTTTTCCATAAAGCCTCATTGGGAATGATGCTTGTTAAATCACCTTCTTAGACAAATCTAAATTTATAATAAGGTAATTTTATATTTAATTATATCATTTGGGTTCAAGCATATAATACATGATATTTTATTTTTAAAATATATAATATTTAATATATTAATATATTAATTTCTTGGAATTACAGTGAAATTATATTAAAATCTATGATCCTTTAAACAAGTTTTTTATAACATTATATACCAAGAAAAGTATTTATCACAACCAATTTCTGAGAACATGTTTTATCCAAATATAATAGTTTAGATAAATAAACTATGTAATATTCTATATTTCATCGATATTTTTATTATAAATCCATCAACATAAAATTCACATCTCTCACCCCATCCTCAAAGGAACAATTAGGTGATACCGTTTATAGGGTTATTCATAACTATTATTACTTGCATTTCACATTTTCATTATACTGAAGTTCTAATATATAATATTATATCCTATATAAAATAATAATAGTGTTTCCAACACAAAATTATGGCCACTATTTCACAATAATTTTTACTGTGTAATTAATAACATGTTATAACTTGATTTTTTATTTTAAGAGAAAAAATTCTATAACATCATCAAAACATTTAATGTCTCGTCCAAATGATTTATCAATGACAAAATCTATATTTTATAAGATCTAATAAATCATTATTCAATAAACAGCACCCATGATCTTTTAATGTGTTTTATTTCTCAGAATTTGTCTTCATGTTTTTAAATGAAACATCACACTATAAACACTCCTATAAAAAAATGAATAAAATTATTCAAAATTAATTAATATATTATCAAAATAAAATTTATCATCATTTATTATATGATTTGTACATAAATTACTCTAACCATATATGGTTCATGATGATCATAGAAATGTTTATATAAATTTTTTTCAATGAAATATTTTATTATCCTCATAAATATTTGCACTTACCACAAACTATAGCATAAAACAATTCTCTATCTCCACTTCTAATTGGTTATTATACTCATATCTAAATATTAATTCCATAAAAGCCCACTGATTATATACAAAACTAATTCTCCCATTATCTATCTTCAAAGAGTTTTTATCAATTCCATCATATATGAAAATATATTTATTTTTAAATTTACTGTGAAAAAACATCTCACCGTTTAATGATTTTCAGTATTCCTCCCCCTATATAAATCCAGGGAGAACATATTTTCATACTACATATGGGAAATAGAAACTACATCAATTAACACATATGAGAAAATATTCCACTCTAAATAAGTCATAGTAAAGAAGATGATTATATTTTCCAATATTAATAAAACGTACTAAATACAATCAAATAAATACTATAAACATCACTGGTGGAGGAAGATTATTCAAACCATTAAAGCATATAGAAATATTTAAACAGTAAGATCTAACTGATTCCGCATAAAATATTATTTAAAGAGATATAACATAAAAATTATTAAAATATTCTCTTGAGTATATTGGATACTATAATTTCACAAAACCATTCACAAATGTCTCCATAAATACAATATCATTGTGTTTTTTTCATCAATAATAGTTACATGAATGACTTGATTGTGTTTGCATATATAAATTCATCTCCTATATTTCCAATAAAATGTAATCATTCTAATTACTAATAACTGTTTCATATTAATCTCTTGTATATATTTTTTCAGTAGATATTGACTTAATATCATCATCCAAAAACAATGATAATTAGTGTAAGTATATCTTACTAATTCATGTTTCTATATGCCTCATTAATATATCCTGAAATCCACATTTTAATTAAATTATAAAAGTATTTGGTTTAAAGAAAAAAATCAGATTACATTATGAAATTATTAATGATTCTTATTTTGATGTGTAATAATTAAAATCCCAAATATTTACTCAATGTGGTAAAGTCATATAATTTTGAAATTTTGATACTTTTTAATTTTATAGAGTTTTAAATTAAATAATTTTGAAAATTTCATGCATTTCATTACTATGATTTTGTATCTTTTTTATACTCCATTGCATATTAATCAATTCATTTCAATACCTATATATAGTATGGATCCACCAAATCTAAAAAAACTCAATTTAATTCTATATCGACAGTAGATTAAAGGGTTTTATTTGACCTATGGTACCTATTTTATTATCAAGACATTAGATAGTAGTCTTTGACTATGTGTTGGTTACTAAAAGATGAACTATGAGATGGTGAATATCCAATATCTATTTACAAATATCAACAAAATTTTTTATGTGATTATAGGAGCATGGTTTTTCTCTAAGATAAGGCTTCAATCAAACTGTCACAATTTATGTGTTAAAGGAGAGTAAATTCCAATGATGGATTTTCATAGTAGGTATGGTTTTTATGAGTACTTTCTGTTGTCATCCAGGCTGATGAAGACAACTAAACTATTCATGGACCTCAAAAACAATATATTCCATCCATACATCGACTCATTCATCATACCATTCATCAATGATGTCCTCATATTATAGTTAACAATAGATAATCTTGTTAGGAACCAAGATAATGTCATGAGTATTCATCAATCACACAAGATTTATGCCATGTTTCCAATGTGTGACTTACAGATTCAATTGGTGAAATTTAGTGGACACGTGGTGTATAAGACATATATATATGTATACCCATATAATGTTAAAGCATTGATGTCTTGTAAACTTACATAAAATTATTTTTAGATTTTGAGCTTTTTAGGATGAGAAGGATATTACAAATAGTCCAAGTATTCTCCTAACCATTAGAACCCATGAGAACACTAGAAAATAAGAGAGTGAATTTATTGCTATGAGAAAATTGTGAAGATTTATTCCATGAGATAAATAGATTTAATATTTTAGATCCCTCACTGACACTCCCTAATCCTGGGATTTGTTTTACAGTGTATTGCGATGCATCATGCATTAGTTTTGGGCTTGGTCTATTGCAAAGAGAGATTGTGTGTATGGGTCTCTTCCTCTATGAACATGGGAGAGAACCCACCAAACACATTACATGGATATTGTAGCTATGGTTTATTTTGTAAATTGTTTGTGTAAATATCTCTTTAGTGATATATTTATTATTTTATTATACCAACATATTTTCCCTATATCATCATAAAGAGAGAAATGAACCTAAGATAATGGTGTTGGGATGTTTATCAGCATGAATTCTATTATGATATGGCTTATTCACATGGGAATGGTATTGTATTTACATATTCTCATATCCATAAGAGACATGATGAGTATGAGATTGGCAACTCCTACTATGGAGTAGTGGCATTTGATGTTCCTATTGGATGATTGGTGGGTTGATGATTCAAAGGATTAAGGATTTATTAATTTTTACCATTTTATAATTAAATATTATCTTTTGGACTGGGTAAATACTATCTAGGATTCAGTCCCATATTTGTTTTCATGATGGAGAAGTTAACATAGGTTTACTTTATACTCAGATAGACATTGGGAGGAAATTATGTGATCAAGGTACAAGAGACAGTGGATGTCATGACTTCTCTCGAAGAGGAAATGATGAGGGATAAACATAAATATATATTGAAAGTACATACTATTATGACCAATATGCATCATGATAGTAGGATGTAGTTCGGTAGCCAATGATATTGAAAAACATTTCTAGTTTCATCTCTTGGACCCTTGCATATTCGAGGATAAAGGCTGACCACCACTATATTGATGGGTTTTTACAGTCACCTTCGATACCAATATGAAAGTGAGAGGAAATAATGATGTGATTTTTGATAGGGTTAACTTGGATTATGAGGAGTCATGATCAGTCTAGTAGATTTTTAGATGGATGAAAATTTATCTTCACTTCTTACAGATCAGAAAGACTCACATAGTTTAATAAGTGGGAATGCTCTATGCTCGAGAGAATTAACACCTTCTTGGAGTTATCAATATAATTGTTTTAGATATTTTTATATTTTTTAAATTGTGATTTTGGCAGGTTTTTTATAGATACCTAGTGACATGGATGATATTGAGAACATCATGCCATCTTCAGACTGATAAATAATCAAAGAAGTTAATACACATATTCGAGGTCATGTATTGATCATGTGCTATTGATTTTGATGAATCATGGTATGAACACCTAGAATTTATTAATTTCTAAAACAATAAATGTTACCATGGTTTAATTTAGATAAAAATATATGAGTATCTTTATTGGAGGTTGACTCGCTCATTGACCTATTGGTGTGGGGTAATTGAGGCTACAATTGTATTCCCTATTATGATTTATGTAACTTACGAAACAGTGCACATTATATAGAAAATTATTATCACTTCCCATTTCATCCAAAGATCACATGATAACCATAAGAGAAGTCCATCAGAGTTTTCAGTGGGAGATCATGTTTTATTGAGAGTAACTTCTTGGTTATGGAACTGATGTCTACGAAATAGTAAAGAAATCACTGATGTTTTTCGAACACTTGGACATCCCCGAGTAGATAGGTGCAATAGAATTTCATATTAAACACCCATCTATATTCCAATGTATGCATGATGTGTTCTCTGTTTCCTAGATTCATAGGTAAATATAGGAACCTATTCTTGTTTTTGATTCTAAGAATGATGATCTAGATCTTGACAGAACTTATGAGAACTGTTTATTTAATATCATTTATAGAAGCACAAATGTGTTTCAACAAAATATGTAACCACTATTCATGATTAAGTGGAAGCATAGACAAATCCAGTTTGAATATTCAATGTGTGATTATAATTTTCAATCTCAGTGACCTGATTTTTTCATTCAAAATTGCTATATATAATTCTCTTGGATAAGAAGTAGATTTTAGGGGATAATTGTAGCATCCTAAATTTTTCAAAGATAATAAAATCATTTTAATAATAACATATAATATCATTATTTTATAAAACATTATTTATGAATGAAAATAACACATTAAATGTTTCAATGGATTCGTGTATGGTTAAAGGCCTTGTTAACACTTCAGAATAAATAGTAGAATATATTCAGAGGCATATGGTAAGTTGGTGTGGGATTCTGAGGCCCATAAATCACGGGATAAAATAAAATAAAAATATAAAATATGTTATATTATGTTTTTGAAATTTATTTACATAATTGAATAACTAAAACATGTGAATCGTATAAGAAACATTGTACCACTTTTAGGTATGGGATATGGTTTTTATCCTAAGGGGAATGTAACATTTGTAAGAATCTAACTTTTGAATGGTCCACTCATGAGAACAAAATTTTTATTAATATTTATTTTATAATTTTTTGAAAATAATTTAACATATCATAAATGGTGTTACCTATGAAAAATATGAGAACACTGATACCTATAGAACATTGGTGGGGGTCCCTATGTATGGTTTAATATTTTAGTGGGTTGCATGTTTGTAAATATCACATGTGATAAAAACCATTTTGTTTTTTGTAAATATTTAATAATTTTTAAAATAATAAATATTCCATATATCTCAAATAGTGAATCCCATGATAAATTTGAGAACACTGTTTGGTTTGAGACACAAGGTTTACCCTAGGATAGGCATACCTTCTATTTGTAGTATACATTTGTTACAATTTATTATTTATTTTTTATAATTAATATTATATTTTGGTTAAATTTTAGTTCACAAATAATTCAACCCAGTCATGTAGGAGAGCCCATTTAGGCCAACCAATTATTTTCCAATCCTACATTTTACATAATTTTAACTCACATAAAATTAGAAACACTCATCAAGGGATGAATGAATTCAAACCTCTATCATCAACGCATTGAAACATAATATAAAATTGGATTTTGTATTGATGGGCTTGAAATGGTGGAATTTTTGTCAATAAGGGATACATAATTGGCTCGACATATCAATTTCAAGTGTTATTTGATTCTTTCATGCCCATAGTTGTAACATCTTTGTATCATATTTTACTCAACAGTTCCCCATGCTCAGTTTGTCATATGGACTCATGTGAATCTTCCCATACTACAAAAGCATCGGTCTTGCTATGAGGGACTATGTGAGTTATTTGGGAAATTATTGACTCATTTCCAGAGTATATCATTGAATAATTAAAAAAATAATTTACGAATTGGATAAACATGAAGACAAATGGAAAGTAAATTCAAACATGATTATAAGAAAAACCATATGTGTAACATATATAATTATGCATTTCATATATGCATCATGAAAGTATCCTATAAAAGTACATGGAATTACAATATATTATTAGCATATAAAATGAAAGAAATACTGAAAATTTTATGTAGCATCACCAGACTCAGTTTGGTCTCATTATTTCATTCTCCAATGAAATAATCAATATCATTTGTTAGGGTGATTTCCCCTACCATAGCATGTGAAAATATAATATATTTGAGTCCTCAAGGATGCCCAAAAATGTTTGAGATAAACATCATTGTAGGTGACCACCAATAAGTCATTATAAATCTAGACATAAAAAAAATAAGATTAACATGTGTCAGTAAGTAGTATTCTATGTGTGAATGGTCAAGGAATATTACAAATGGAAATAATTAATACAAAACAACATCTAAAGGATTCCATCAACAAGTTCATGTTCCTTAAAATAAAGCTATAATAAAAATAAAAAAGTAACATGGACTCACCATATATCTATCCATATCATCTTTGCACATAATTATTGTATAAAGAAACCATATAAATACCCTAAGGCCATGCCTTATAATTAAGTGCATCACATTTCTACAACCGATCCATAATTACCAAAGCATTATATAAACCACGACTATGTCATATAAGTTTGTGTAGACCAGAATGATATAATTAAAAGGTTTAAATAACCATGGTTTATATTCCAAGGTGCATCTCGATGGAATGTTGTTAATGAATCCAGTAAGAGTTCTAGGATCATGTGTACAAACAGGTCCTATGAAATTCCATGAAATCCGTGTCCAAGGTGTTGAATTTCCCAATGCATCCCATAGAGTCAAGAACCAAGTGGAAAACTCAACCCATTGTATCCACTGTCATGTTTCAGATCTATGGAGAGTCATGTATTTTTTTTATTAAACCAATCATCCACTTCAAACCATTTAATAATTCATTTACATATGATTATACACACTCATATGGAAATTTACATTCAATTCCATTCAACCAATAATTTCATAAGGGAATACCCAAAAATTTAATACATTAAACCCATTATGTCACATAGATATCCCCACACATCTTATATTATTTAGAAATAATATTATCCCATGGGTATATATACCCATTCAATTAAATCCATCAATCCATTTGATCAACTCAAACATGGATTAATATATTTCTACATGAAAAGATGGTAGTAAATTTTCTAATAAGTAATTCAATCACATCTAATTATAATTGAGCTTCTTTATACAAGGAAAACTCAATGAATGACCTATCGTGTGGTTCGTTGTGGTTAAAACCAATGTAAAGACATGGGGTTCCCCATGGGTGGACTCATGTTATGAAAAAACCCAATAATTAAAATAATGGATCTTATAGTAATCCCTATAGGCTCAAATAAACACATTCAAATTATTCAATTAATTATATAGACCATGACAGAAAACTGAACCTACGTTAGAATGGATGACCCCTCCAAAAAAACAACTGAAAATGGAATGGAAAGTGTGGATCACCTACCTCATCTTGTCAGAAGAGTGTTCAACTAGTATCAAGTACTAAATCAACTTGGTTTAGGATAAATATGAAGAATTGTCAAATAATGAGAAAATAGGAATATGATACTGAATCCATATAGTGCAATTGATAGTCAAAACATTCAACAAATCGTAAAAATGAATATTGATCGTACCAATGTGGTTTTGATGAGACAGAGAAAACTCGGATCAGTAACATCGGGAAAAGTGGATCAAAATTCCATGAATAGTCACATTTGAGATACTCTAAATGCTCTCCTTTATATGCATATAGAGTATGGGTGAAATTATAGGTAAGAAAATAGATTAATTGAAATTATTAAATTTCTCAAAATAATAGAGCTTCATATTTTACATAACAGTGAATCAACTACTAACTATTCTAATAAGGATATGTTGCACCCTCATGGCTTACTATCATGGTTTATAGTCCATATGGAAACTTTCGGCAAAGCCCCTAACAATGCTTGTCCAAAACTACAGAGAGGTCACATAGACATATATCTTCTCTCACATTGTTTCCTAAAACCACGCAGCCTGCACCACCCATCTATGAAACCTCCCATAGTTTAGTCATCCCATGGGGCATGCCCCACACAGTTTAGTCAAAATGTGCTCCAGGCCAGAAACACCACAAACATGGGTTCCTGGATATGATGAAACCCCGATCAACCCAGTAACACCCCATAATCTTGTTGGAACTCACATAAACCTATATTTAATCATTTAAACAAAAAATAAGGTATCCATACCTAATATGATAAACTTGGTTCGTACAATATTCCCCCTTATAGAAATTCATCCTTGAATTTCTCCCTACATTGTGGAAATAATTCATTTTAAAACAACTCTGGACCATGGGCATGTATATTGGCATCTTACTACCAAGTCTCATCCTATAAATGGATAATCTTATATAGAAACTTTACTAAAGGAAATGAATGGACATATAGAACCTTCATTACCTTTCATGATATAATAATATGATTATCCTCCAGGGAAGAATTAATGTAATGATCAACCTCCATGGGTTGAATAGCACGAGACATGTCCAAATGATAGCTACAAAACAAAGATACATGTAAGACATCGTTAATGGATTGGTACCTCAAAGTTAATTACCAAAAATATGATATTAACCCAACTCAATCCATAATATCGAAAAAACATATATATACTGGGGAAATCTTACAGTGTCTCCATATTCTCTTATGCTCCAACCTTGGAGAAAGACGCTGGAAAACCCAATCCCTGACCTTAAACACTGAGGTAACTAGTGGTGATAAATATATGATTTCTATAGAGACTATGAAATAGCCATCTACTTATGAATCTATTGGATATACTCATATTTATCCTATATGAGACGCATTCCCAGTAAATCTTCCTTTACAACCTCTTGGCATCACATGTGTGATTGACAAGACCTGGTATACAATGCCCACTAAGGTTCCATATGTATCATCTCCTGATGAAATTTACTGTATAAAAACGAAACCAAGGGAAAATACCTTCCCAAGGGGCCCCAAATATCAAGGATTCTTTCTCTTATGATGTTCTATTTTTCCATTATCATATGCTTTAACTATCCATTCGTATGGTGGTAGAATGTTGTGAATAGAAGATCATGTATACCCATCACACTCTAAAACCTCTTCTAGAAATGAGACATAAAATGGGAATCCTTCACTAAAATGATATAATGAGGAACACAACAGATTCTTACTATCTTATAAATATACATCATACCAATATCAACAATATTGACGTTCTCCATGATAAAAGAAATAGAATCCTTCATGAGACTATCAAGTGGAACCCACAAAACATCATTACCTCGAGGAAACCTTTATAAAACAGTCATGAAATCCATCACTATATCATCCCAATTCCAACCAAAATAGTTAAATGATGTAAAATACAAATATTATTTTTCTATATAACCATAACATGGGAATAGGTGAAAAACTAAAAAAATAGCTACCTCACGGTACATACCCTGCCACTAGAATGGACAGTGCAAGTCATACTACATATTGGTGACTCGGGGATACACTGTCCATTATGATGAATTAACTTCCCACATCATATTATTTTTTCTATCCAATAAAACCAAAACAAGTCCACAAATATATAAAAAATCATCATCACCTTCAATCCAACTAGGGGGGTGGTTCCTCACCTACAACACACTCCCGTCTGACTATGCCCCCAGAATCCAACAGTTGACTCATCCTATCTCTGTCCTCTAGGGAAGAGGTCACAACTAGAGAGAAAAAATATGTCTAATTTACTCTATCATGATCCTCCATGTGCATCCTAGAAAAAAAATCCATGAGATTCCATTATCTACTCACTTTTTGAACTGTCTGTACCTATGTATTCTTAATTGGTTCATTATCCCCTACATTGGTTTTACCAAGCGTGTATGCATGGTCAAAGTCAATAGATTGTAGGTACTCCACCCTTATTATCCACCTGATATTCATATCATGCTATGAAAATTTATAATTGAGGATTTCTGTGTCAGTGTATACCATGAAACACTCTCCCATCATTTAATGTCTCAAAAAACACAAATAATGAATAACTATAGCTAACTCTAGATCATTATTAGGGTAGTTCATCTCATGTGGCATCACCTGATGAGATCCATTCAATACAACTCTATCCCCATGGATAAACCATTTCCTATACCAGTACCTGATGTTCCAAAATACACAATGTAGCTCTTTCCATGTCATAAAAGTATCAATACTGGTGTTGATTTCAATATTCTATTCTACTCTTGAATAGATATATATCATGAGTCTAAACATACAAAATTCACAGCTTTATTAGTCATACCATTCAATGGGGATATTAATAATTGGATTTCCCATATGAAATTCTTATAATAACGAACTATCCCCAGGAATATTTATATATTTATAATTTCTTGTCTTGTAACAAAAAAACAATAGTTATCACCATGTCTATGTCAAATAACACTCTTGTCTTTGAGACGATGTGACGGAACAAGTAAATCTGATCCATCCAGAAGTGGAACATTGTGATATTAACATATACATGATTCAACATTAATTTTTTCAAGACTTTCCCAAGATGGTTTTCATGGTCCTATTTATTGTGATAATACATCAATAAATCATCCAAAGAATCTACAACAATAGAATCCATATATGGATGTAATAATCGGTTCATCAGTGCAATTAAAACCTATAGTGCAATCAGGATACCGAATGACATAAGAAGATACTTATATAGACCATATCTGATCATAAAGGATATATGAGGAATGAATTATGGTTAAACATGCAGCTGGTGATATCATAACCATAAGTAAATTTTAGTGAACACTCGGGCTCCAGGAAGCTTATCAAACAGAGCATCTGTTTGTTGAAAAATATATTGGTTCTCAACCATTATTTAATTCAATTTATGATAATTGAAAAATTTTCTATGAGTTTTAACCAACATTTGATGGAAATGATAGTTTAAATTCATATAGAAGTACTGGCTCGAATGAACCCCAGTGTCTCTAAATCCTCTATCTGCCTTTTGAGCTCCTGCAGCTCGGTCATAGCCAACAGTTAATGAGTAATGGATAGAAATGTACCTCAAATAACTACCTTGAAGGAGTAATACACCCAACTCTCAGGAGGTGAACTGGATATTTCATCATGAAATACATCCCTGAATCTGTCAACCACTGGAGGGATATTTTCTTGAATCATTCCACGATCAAGTAGATGCTAACTAGAAATCTCGACTATCATTCTGTGCAACCCACAATGCCCGAGTCCAGCTCAAATTTCAAAGACATCCCAATAACCCTTGTGATTATAAACTACACCCTCTAGTGATGTAAAACCTACCCTTAGATTAAAATTGTCAACCTATGCTTGAGAACCTACCAACTAATTCATCATGAGAATGACAGCGAACCCAGTAATATCTTGGACATACAATCTCTAGATTAATTGGAACCTACCAACCTCAATGTATAACTCCTTACACATGTGAAAATCTACTATTCTAATTCCAAAGGGAATGTATAGTGTCATAATTTCCCATTATGAGAAACAAAACACCCAAGGTTATTTACCACTGCTGAAAATATAAAACTATAATATAAAACTCAATAAATAACAATAGATGGAATATCATAGGATACTAGTATTATACCTATCACCATAGATGGTCTAACACCTTGATCCTTGGGGGTTTCCTATATAGAATAGTACTATTCTGGATCAAGAACCTATGATAAAACCTCAATACCATGAGTATGGCGCCACTCCTATCTAGGCGCAATTGCTGTCTCACTACCTCTTCCACGACCACCACTTCCTCAGCCTAATCGAAAAACATTTCCCTAGCTCCCTGCCTGACAGTGAGCTGAGTAACCTATTCTTGAGCATTGTTTTAGTGATGAACCACCAACATTCATAGCTAGATGGAAGGCCCTACAGAAACTCTACTCATGGAACATCCTACAGCATGCTCTATAGTCAACTAGATCTTGGTTACACTGAGTATTCATATGGCCTCATTTTCTACACTATTGAAGAAATGCTATGTTCATATTACTCTAAGAATGTCAGTATGTAATCATAGGAGAATCATCAAAATGGAATTTCCTTCCTGAATTCATAGTACCACATGGTCGAGAAACAACACTACTACTATGATACCCCCTAACTCTCTCCAGTTCTGAATTCTAGTCATCGAATGATTCACAATTTATATGACAAAAGTAAATCTGAAATCAATGTCATAATATTTGATTACATGGACGAAGAATTTTTCTAAGAATCATTGTCTTGATAGCATCTCATTAAGGTACCTCATCACATAATATTATAACTCTGTATAGAACACCGCATATTGTATAACTGTCGTCTCCCACCACTCTATAAGCATAAAGACACTAGCCCACTCTACCCACAAAGTCTCAAGGTTAAAGTAGTCATATATGCAGGTCTCTAAACCTTCCCAAATCATATCTCATAACCTTTCATCTAGGATCAGAACATCCCACCGTCACTTTTATTATCCACCTAGGATATAAGTTGTGAGCTTTACCATCCTCTGAGGATCCATATCCATATACTCAACAATTGATATCATGGTTTTAATCTACAACTCTACATCTTGTGGATCAACATACTATGAAAGTATTTGATGATTCTGTTCCTGAAGGACCATATTTTTCTTATCCATAGTCAATAATGGATATTGTGCTCACTAAAAAGTACGCATATATTAAAATAACTCCTCAAAGAATGGTGCCTCAACACATTGTTTGAAACAACCTCTAGTTCCACATCTGGAATTATGGGTGGATCAACTGACATCCCATTGAACACTATATCTGGAGTATGGTTGTTACCTCCCACATGGAGTATAATGTGAGTTCTTCCATGTAGACTATATATACAATTCTTTGAAATTTCCTCAAGAAATATTGATACCATGATTTAAAATGAAAAAGTAAAGAGGCCAAAATCCTCATAAAAAATTCTTATCATATAGGCTTCTATTTAATAATGTTCTATAAAAAAGAAATAGTCCCCAAACAACTTGAAACACTACATATTTTTCACACAAAAGCTGGTTCTAGGTTAAGTTAGTGTTCCTCATTTAATGTTTTCATTTCATTTTCACTTCTATTCATAATTATTTGACAATTTAATAATTAGGATATTTGACCAATGATTCTACAATTCTAAATCCACAATGGCTTATAACACCTCATGATCCAAAAAAACTATTCTCAATCAATCCTAACATATGAAATTAACATTTTTAATTGAATTTTACTAGTTTATGATTTACCAGTTCATAATGGCCCATAAACCATATGAACTAAATGATGGAATCACTTCGTTGTCTATTATACAAAATATTTCAAAATAGTATATATAACTATAAAATAATTAATCACAATATCTTACAGTTTGTAGTTCATCCAAAAATGTGTTTCATAATTCATGGGATGTGGGTTCTAATAAGGGACAATATGATGCATGATATGGAATACTCTCTTCTTGTCGTGTTGTAATAGAAATAGAACCAACAATTGAGTAAATAGTAACAATACAAATCATGTGTGTCACACATTAGAGAAATAAATTCAACTTTATTTAACAAAATGTAGAAAATCAAGATTTAAATCGATGATATAAGGATTTTATCTCTACACAGGGTAGCTAATCCTAAGCGCATTTTATTACTAAATTCCATTTCCATTATTTACCTATTTATTTTCACATAAAATATTTCATACCAAAAAAGATGATATGTACCACTTTGTAACATCAAAGACCTAACTTCCACATAGTCGTGCCCCAATCCCAATATTTCAAATGCCCTGAAGTGCATCTCCCCAAATACCAGAGTTATCATCTAGAAGCGATGGCCTAGATGAGGTATTTTGGAGACTATGCCCTCATTACTAGAGTATATCATAGTGGGAATAAAATATAATCAATAATGGATGCAAATAAATAGTAATTCAACTAGAATGTAATGGTAAATAATAATATAAAATAAATGATGAATTGTCATATATAAAACATTGAATATTATACATGTTTCTTGGAAATATCCAAAATAGGTACATTGAAACACCGAACAGTACTAGAATCCAAAAATAAATAAAAAACAAAACTTCCCAATAGCTTCATAAGGCTCATATTCACCCCATGATATCATTGTCTAATGAAATAATCAATATCATGTGTTAGGGAGATTGCACTTATAATCCCCTAAAACCATTTAATCTATTTGGTTACCTAAGGTGGCCCAAACGGGTTGTCAGTTAAAATTTTCAGTAAGTAATCAACTAGAAGCCTATATAGTTCTATGCAGCATAAAGTAATATGCTATACATGTTTATGTAAATATTATTGTTTGTGTGAATGACCAACGTATATGAAAACTGAAAACAAGTTGTAAAAAATACCCTCTCAAGGATCCATAAAACATGTTTCGACTCCTAAAAAGGTTTTTATAAGAAATATAAACAAGAATCACAGCATTCCCATACAAATATCCATATACTATACATACAACCATTCCATATAGAGAAACAATAAAAAAAACTAATGGCATTGTCATATAAAGTACATTATCATGTTCCCATAGCCACACTGAAATATCCGATGTGACATATAACCCACAATCATGTTGTATAATGATTTTTAGACCATGATGGTCCAGATCCATGGTTTCAATAACCATGGAATCCTCATCGAGTCTCCGAGTCATCTTAATTGAAGCTCGGTAAAGGCACTGGTAGGTGACTTATGAGTATTGTACAAACATGTCCAATGTGAGCCCATGCAAGATAGATCCAAGGGAGAGAAAGTCCCAAGTAATCACACATAATCAGAACCCAAGTGGAATAGTCAAACCTATATGTCCACTACCACATTCCCAATCAATTGAGAATCATCTAGGGAATCTATTAATACAATAATCCTCCTCAAACGATTTAAAAATTCATTTCCATATGAGTATACAAACTCATATAAAAAATTCCCCTCAATTACATTCAACCAATAATGTCACACAGTTATACACACCTATTTAATACATTCATCCAATTTTGTCACATGTTTAAACCCACCCATTTAATACCACTCAAAAATAAGCATATTCCATGTGTATACCCACCTAGTCAATTAATTCCATTAATCCATTTGATCAACTCAAACATGGCATGTCATATTAGCATAGTGAAAGGAAGTAGTACATATCCAAACATGTAATTGAAACATAGTTAATAATAATTGTGATTTTTTAAATGTGGAAAACTCAATAACTCACCCCTTGAGTGGTTATTCTTTTTTAAAACCAAATAAAAGACATGGACCACCTCATGGGTGGCACCGGTTGGGGAAACAACCAAAAAACTATTCAAGGAACATATGGGATTCCATCATAGGATAATATAAATCCCTTTAAGTCAATAAATAAATTTTTGTGGTCCTGACAGAATGTTCAGTGGGAGGCATAATGGTCAATCACTCTAAAAGGATCCAGAATCCAAATGAAATGTATAGAACACCTACCTTATCTTGTTAGTGGAGTTCTCATCCATTATCATTTCAATAATTGACTCATGCTCGGGCCAGATCACTTCTCGGGATTACATGAAATGGAGGAACACGGAATCTCACCATGGGATTGAGCTGGTGAATACCTGGTGCAAGGAGATCCCAAACAAGATGAACTTTCTAGCCTGGTGTGTCAAGAACCATGCCCTCCCAACCGATGATAGTATCCAAAGTAGGGGAATTCATCTGGCGTCCTGCTGCTATTATTGTATTTCTCCCAAAAGAGAATCAGCCAAACATATTTTATTTCAGAGCCATTGGGCGGTAGCTATCTCGAGCATGTTCACCCCATTGGTTTGCACCAGTTATGATCACTTATGTTTCCAAGAGCTCATATCCTTGTGTATTCTTTCAGGAACGATATGCCAATCAGATGTTAAGGTGAGAGCTTGTATTCTCGTTGTAACCTGCTGGTTCATCTGAGAGGCCAGGAACAAAGAGTGGCTGGGTGCTTCGAGTTCGATTAACCTGATCCATCTAAGAGCTAGATCGATTATACATGACTTAGACTCACTGGAAATATTGGACCAATAGTCGGTAGTTGCATCCAACTTCTTGCCCAGATCTCGCAGCCCACACGAAACTGAAGGGAAATGGATTAAATGGAAATCCCCTTCCATCGGGCTGAAACATAACGTCAACGGCTCATGCATGCATGGCATTAGGAAAGGCATTGGGGTGCTTTGTGATTCAGAAGGTTCAGTCTTTATGAATTTTAGTGTTACCTTCGGTTTGGTAAATTCGCTAGGGGGGAGGTCCGCGCCCTTCTTACAGGTTTGAGAACCTGTAAGAGCAACGAATTACATGTGTCAGAGGTGGAGTCAAATTCAGATGTCTTGTTTAACCATGTTCAGGGTAGGTCGAGCGCGCCTTGGGATCTTGCATATTTCATCAGGCAGTGTTCCTTGGAGACCAATCAAGGACAATTCATTCAACATAGTTGGAGGGAAAGAATTTTTTTTGCGGATGTGCTTGCGAAGATCGGAAGTTTCGGGAACGAGGTGTTAATGTATAGAAGCTTGGGCTCTCTTCCGCTCGAGTGTAGGACCTTTGTATTGATGGACGCCTTAGGGTTACACTAATTTAGGCCCCCCTGAATTCCTTGGCTGTCATTGTTCCTTGTTGTTCCCTCTTCATTATTATAATAAAAAAAGTATTCATACTGAGAAAGGATAAAATTGAATACAGATCATACTGATGTGGATCAAATGAGAAAAACCACACTTAAATTGGAGAACAAATGAAGAGTTGATCTAAATTCCTAAAATATCCACCTTTATGTGATTCTAAAGTTTCTCATTACAATGTGTATGAGGGAAGGGTGAAATATTAGGAATAAAAGAAATTGAATTAAATAAAATAATTAAATTTATAAAAATAATTGGAATGAATGGTTTAGGTTAACTATCTAGAAAACAATGTGGCAACAACGCATAGATACTATAAGAAAAAGGGACACCCACATGGTTTACAAGCCATTTAGAAACTGCTCAGTGTTCCTCTGTTAATGTTCTACAAAAACTACAGACTGGTCACAATAGAATATAGCTCCTCTCATGCGGTTTCCTCAAACAATGTGGCATGTACCACCCCTCTCTCAAGCATTTAATAATTTAGTAAAACCATGAGTCAGGCCCGACATTTTATTAATAGTATGGACTAGGAAAAAAACGCCCCATACTCTTGTTTTCGGCTCCTAACAAGCCCCAATAAACATTGAAACAACCACAATCAAGTTGGACACTCACATAAGCCAATATATAAGCATTTTAAGTAAACGTTAATGATTAATACATGTTTCAAACACCAAATCTCGTAAAATAGAATCCGGAAACTATTTTTCACAAGAATGGATGAACCTCCAAAGATCAAATTTGGATGTTGCACCAGGTCTCCTCCCTCCAAAGTGTTGTGCTTATCCAAAACTGGGATTTTTAATTAATTATTATTTTTATTATTTCATCCTTTTACATAAATTATTCAATCCAAAAAATGGTTGATTTTAAATTAAACAATGATATTTATATATCATCAAAGTATAATTTATAATAATTTTTATCCAATAATTTTTACACTAATTATTGAATGGTGGGTAAATAATATTAAAATGTTAATGATATCAATTATCCAAGGATAATATATTGATAAAATCTCTAAATATAAATATTTCCAATTTATAAAAAGTTGTTTTCAAAGAATTATAGATAAGTTAATTAGATATAACTACATGGAGATAATAATATAAATGCCAATAATGTGGAATTATCAAGGGATAATTTAATTAAAATCATTAAATGACAATTAATAAATTATTGAAGGGAAATTTATGCAATAAAGTTATTTATGTGAAATTTCAGGACTTATCAAATGATAATTACCAAAGGATAGAAGAAATATCAATTTATATGTTATTTTAATGATAATTAAAAAACTATACTGGATTGATCAATCATTATGGAATGTGATATTATTATTTTTAAATAGAATTACAATTTTTCATATCTAGGAATCCATGAGGAACATCGAGTGTTGGAATTTATATAATAAGGGAGCAAAGATATGTTCATGATTCATTTTTCACTTCCATTCAACATACATGACTTTTGAGGTATGAATATCCTTACATTATTGGTCTTCTGTTTACACTTGTTCACTTGATGACTATATTTTTTCAGCATTTTGGATAACCACGATTTATTGTGATCAAAAAGGAATGTGTTTCATCCAATAAAACCTGTTGTAAATACTTGAGTAATATTAGTGTAGCATTTATCCATGTGTGGTTATGATCCCATGTTTTTGTGTACGCTTCAGCACTCTAATGTTAATATTCTAGGCTTAACTATGTACTTTCCTTGTATAGGTGTTACCATTTCTTGTTGGTAGTTAATGGTATTTGATATAGGTGGACCATTAAAAATTTTTCATCACTAACAGGGATATTTCTTGATTTTGATAATAATGTCATGGGAACTGAGCATTTTGTAGTTATACAAGGTATCCATGATGTCATATCATGGGTGTTCTCAACTAGACTTCATTTTCTATGTTTTATTCACCACGTTACAACATGTTTGATTTGAGTAATAGTTATTCTCGACTCGTGGATCTTGGTTACATGGTTCTCTTGAGGGGAAAATGATGTTAGTTTTTACCTTTTTGACACTATGAAGACATCATAATGGATAGGTATGTTTCTACTAACTCTTTCAGCCATCATCTTGCATGGAGCCAAAGAAATTAAGGTCAGGGTTTGGAGAAGCTTTGTGAACACACTATAACTCTATTTCAGGTTTTATGTTAATGAAATTAATGAATATTTAATTGTTGTCAAATACAGATGTATACTAGAACACATTATGTTAAGTACACATTGGCGTATTCCTACTAAGCTTATAATGACACACTAATATGGAATTTCAATGTGCTAGACAATTTATTGATAGACCTGGTGAATACTAAGGGCATGGTGGTTGAATGAATAGTAGGTGGATCATATAGAATAGAGTTGTAGTGGACTGTGATAGGAATCAAATGAAACTATAGTTCCTATGTTATTATCTATTTAATTTATTATGGCCAAGATTTCTGCACTCAGAGCTTCTACTTGTTTCATTGCATGTATTTCATTTACATTGTTCATTATTACGATGATTATTTATTATGTTGTCTCTCTTTATTATTTATCCTGTGACATGATATTGAGGGTTTTGTTTCTATATTTATGGATATATAAAATTGCTTATAGTCGTTACCCTCATTTGAATAAGGAGGTAAGCATGAGTTCATATGGCACTCTTTCATGGACCTAATGGTTCAGGTTGGGATATTATTCATTTCATTGTATCGATTCACACATCAGTGTTACGATTTGTAAAATAATTTTATTTAAAACCACATTTTATTCTAGTTTTTTTACAGTAGAATTTTAATTCAAAAAATTATTTTATCATTTTTTTAAACCTGAAAATTTTTCCTTACTCTGTCTATTCATGATTACCATCATGTTATTGGACCATTTCCACCATTTTGTTCATAAAATGTTTCATAAATCTGTCTTAAGAAAAAATGACTATAAGATTCCAATTGTTTGGAAACATGTTTTCTTCTAAAAAAATATTTTATTAATTTTTTTCAACAATATGTTTAACATTGTTCAATTTTTTTTCTAAATAATATTGAACCAGTTTTGAATTATATCTCACATCAAGAAGAGGATATTATTATGTTCTTCCAAAAAATATCCTTTCTTATACATTCTTTATGATTAAGTAATATTATTTTTACATTGAATGTCATTTAAAAAATTACTATACACATTTCGGTGAACCCAAATTTTTTATGTTTATGAAGATACTTTTAATTAAAGTGTTTATAAATTAAATATTTTGAAGATAATGTTGTTCAAAATGTTTCTAAAAATTAAAATGTTATTTTACTCAAAATGTTTTGATAGATTTTTTTTTCATAAAAAAACAACCCTTATTTTTAATCCATTGTGTATTCTATACTTCTTCATCCTCAGGTTGGATTATGTTTATTTTTACCAAGGATAATATAAAAATTATCATCCTCAAATATTTTTTTTAGTCATTAACATACCCTCGGGTAATTCAATTTCACTAATCACTAAACATTAAATCTCCTATAAACATTCACATTATTTATCATAGATATAATTATTTCATAAAAATTAAACTTTTTTTACAGACATTTTTTACTATAATATTTATTTTATTAAGTTAATAATTATATTTAAATCAGATCCTTTTACTCAACATTCTCATTTTAGAAATCATATAATTTATGTGTTATATAAATTATCTTATATATGAGTAATGGTATGAAGTTATATGACATGTGTTATCGAACATTTAATGCAGTCCCTTCGATGCATTGATAATCTAATGTGTTGTATTAGTTGGACAAATATGATATGTTTTTACGCCTTATATTTTAATCTATATTGTTAATGGTCTTGATGGTAAAGCTTCTATGTACCTCTGTATCATGGCAACCCATAAATAATAATTTCTAATATTGATATTCATTTGATATTATCTAAGAGATTTTCACTATGAAAACATCAATGGATTCATTGCATTCAAATATATTAACTAAATGTCATGTTTTCAATTATTTACTTTACAATATTTATTATTCTTTATCATCATATTTATATAGAATGTATGTTCTATTATCCACCATTTCCTATTAATCCAGTTATTTAATTTTATTTTTTGATAAGTTATTTAGCTTTATATATAGATTGCGATTATTGACTCGTTATTTCTTTCCATGTAATTAACCATTACCATGAATTTTTGCTGAAATTTGTTTTATTCCCACTCCAACAGAATCTATGAAGCATAATAAGAACAATATATATAGATATTCTACGTGGAATAAAATTAACTTATAAATGAAAAAATTAGTTATAAATTGTTAATTCTTTTGTAATACAAGACTAATCTATGAATCCTGTTTAATAACCCTAATAAACTAGTCAGTCCTTCAGGATATGTTTTACAAGAATATTATTCTAAAGTAATGGATGTACAAACTATCTCTAGGTTACTAGGTTTGGGGTCCCTAGAAGGGTAATATATATGTATGTGTAGTAACCACCCAATTCCTTTGTCCCTTCAAACCATTTCTTTCATTCCTCATTCCAAAGGAACATCACATCCATCCATATTGACATGGTTAGTGAATTTTATGGATATGATAAATCAATCAAAATCATATATAGAATTCACTTAACGTAATATAACTACATATATCAGTTATTATGGCCAGTATAATGCATTATTTGAAAACAACTGTCTTTTAATGATTTGTAGATATTCCCTTTTGGGGGATTACCTGATCCAAGAAGGGAACTTTCTATAGGTAGAATTTAGAGTAGAAAAATATTTAATAAATTATTCCCATTCTAGTGGATATTAATGTAATATATTAATGATATTCATGAACTTATTTTCATTACAAATCTAAAAGAATATTTTCTATAAATACAGCCAATTTGTTTTATATTTATTAAAAAAACATAGTGTTCGTCAATATATAATAATTAGCATAATATTCATATGTTCAAATAGAATCACTATAACTTAATATTTCTTATTAATTAAATATAATGTTGTTTTTACTATATCCTATCATTTCACCATTAACTTATTATATCCTCATTGAATTCAATAACGAAGAAAATTATTCTTCGATAGAGTTGGATGAAAATATAATCGATACAGGGTAGGGGATACATATTTTTTCATCATGATATTTTTAGTCTAATGATAAAGAATGAAATGATGTATTGATCTATATATATCTGTTACAAATTATACTGGTGCAATATATATCAAACTATTTAGGTGAATGGAGGACTTATCTAGATTTTCTAGAATTTTATTCTTCAATTTTCTAATTATTTTCTTCAATCAATATAAACATACTGATTTTGTCATAGATCTAGGTATGAGTTCAATCAAAGACACAATGTCATGATCTATGGGTTTTAATGGTATTTCATGTGTAAAGGATATAGTATATTAATATATAATATTCATCTCACAAAACATGACTTCATCCACCATCATTTAAAAAAAACTTAATTTTGGGGTATCCTGGTACATTTAAATGTGTTTTCATCCAAGTGGAATTCATGAATATTCCTATGTTAATACATCGTAAAAGGTTCATTTTTGAATCTGAAATGTGAAACCCTTATCCCAGAAATAGATAAGTGATTTAGTTAAGGAAACACATTCCCTAAAACAATATTATGTAAAATTCAATTAATGAATGATTAAATAGAACTATATAAAGTATCCCCCCACAATACTCAATAGGATAAGACTTATACACCATAGAAAAAACCAACATGATATTTGTTTTTTCCATAGGCAATTCAATTTATGATGTATAATTTCATGATTTATTATTCCATTAAGTATATTTTATCCTAAAATAAAGAATATTCATGAATAAAATATGGTATAAGAATATCTATAATGTAGAACAAGAATATATTACATGACCTGTTTTAACACAATCTTTCATATTGTGAGGGATTATATGTTGTCAAACTCATTCCCACTATTTGGGATGTTATTGAGAACTATATTTTTCATTTTAAAAAGGTTTGGGTTATTTATTCTCATAATGTACAAAATAATTTCTATTTATTCATTATAGTGTGGCTTGGTTATTATTTGAAACCTCATTGTCCTTGATTTACATAATCATCCTCATTGCCTTACTTCAAAAGGTGTGGGATTCATGGCCTACATTAGATCCTTGAAAAAATATCCCATTTCCATTAATGAAATTACATAGTCTCTTATTACCACACTATTGGAATGTAGGGGGTTGAGGGTTTGATTCTTGTGACTAACCAATATATTTAAAATGATATTTTTCATTTAATTTAATGTTCATAAAACAAATATAGTCTCTAACTTCCAAGTATACCTTTACCATATCTCACATAATCTTTTCATGGATCCCATTGTTTTTTATGACTAGATACCATTGAATATTTAATTGAAATGGACCTATGAAATAGTCGATCATGATTATATATTTGGTGATATAACAAGAGGTAACCCCTAAATGCATCATGACGTTTACATCAAGAAATTAATCATAATTATCATTTTTTATTTTAGCTTGTGAATTCATGATATATCCTCATATGAAGAGATTGAGTAATTATAATGATGAATAATATATTCATAAACTCATAAAAATCATCTCTTTCTTTTTCAACATTCTATATGTTGTTTTTATTGAGATTCTACCATTGGTCATCTCTTATGAAAAGGTCAGATAGCCAGGAAAACCATTTCATTCTTTAATCACTATTGAAAAAATATCATTCCCATCACATTGATATATTTTATAGAAATAATTAAATATCTATAAATGGACGATAAACATTATCCTATGAAATATATGATAGAAAGATTCCCATTCCATGGTGTATTTTTTAACACAACATGGTTTCGATAATTATAAATATCTTTTTTCTGATGGGTAAGCATTGGTATGAGATTTTATATAAAGTCTACCATCCAATTTAGAATAACATTAAGATAATAAATGTATTTGTAGTCACAGAATATGTTAACCTATTTCCCCATTATCTTATGATATCATTATGTATTAAAATGTTATGTGAAATAATATATAATCTCACAAGACACTATTATTATATATGGTTTTCATCGTAAATGACAAGTGTAAATTAAGTTATATATTTTAAAGCTTCACTCTAGGTAATAAATTTTAATTATATATTTTATTATCTGACCAAAAATATTAAAATCCCTTATAATTATTTGTGTGGTAATATGAATTAACTAATTTAAACAAACCCCAATAAGTGTCAAACCATACATCTAGTTGGGAAACATTAACATGAAATAGGTGTTGAATCAATTAATACCAAAAATTTCATTTTCACTATTTTTAACCCTAGGTATATCTGAGTCATATTCTATATATATATTTTTAGTATCAATGCATTATTGTTATTCTTGTGGAACTATACAATTTATACCTTACCAAAACATTTGGTTGTAACATTTTAGTTAGATATATCCCTTATATATAAGCATATTGGTTTTATATTTTTTCATAAACTAATCCCAAAAATAATTAAACCCACCTATGATAACAACTATTGTTGAAAAATCTAAATAATCATATTTACATCTTGGTTTTTTATAAATAAGAATCCCAAATTAAATATGATATAAAAATCCCAACACTAATGGTATAATGTTTTTGAGTATTTAAAATACAAAGAATCATATAGTAAAACACATAGTGACATTTCATCATAAATAAACCATTCTAAACCATCATACAAATATCTAATTTCTATAACTCACCATCATAACCAATGGAATGAAAAAATTAGAATGGCGTGAGGTATAATTCATAATAAGAGATAAAAAATCAATTATGGTAATCTCTATAAAAAATATAAGATGATTATAAGATAAATATCATATCATCATGAGTAATGGTCAAAAAAATTACATGTAAGGGAAATTGAAAATTCACATAATGCCTAAATAAAAAAACATGGAAAAATAATATAAATAAAATTGATTATAAAAATAAAATAGATTCCTTGAATCATGATAGAATCCCATCTTATTTCTTAACAACCTTTATCTATAGCCTGGATATTGGCATAGGGAAATACCAAATTCATGAGACACACCATTAGTGCCCACAATTATGACATAAAAAATACACTATTCAATAATTTTAAAATTATATATTAATTTTTATCCAACATTTCAGGTAGTGATATTTTTCCCCAATAATTATTCATCATTAAATTACCTATTTCAATGAAACAAAACACTTATCAAAACATAAAGTGTCCAAGGATATAAATTGGTGTTTATACAAAATATAAATTAATATCATTATTTTTAATAAGGATACAATTGTTTAAAAAATGGCTTTTATGAAATTAAAAATGAATGTAATTAACTTTGTATATAAAAAATAACCCATTGAAATAAAAATAAATTTTATTTCATTTCATAATGTTATAAAAAAATAAGAAGTAAAATGTCTGACATAGAACAGTTAATCACCCAAAATAATCATTGAATTGATAAAATATATTGGGTGATATTTGAGAAGTGAATCCATTAGAAAATTATATTTTTTTAATATCAAGATAATGTTGACATCCTAATCATACAATTTATATCTTGAAATACATTTTTTATCCTCAATGTAGTATTCATAGTTACATTCCACATTTTAAAGAAGTGTTTTTTTTATATAAAATCATGTAATAAGAAAAAAATAAAAAATATGTATTTGAAAAAAAACCATTTTCCCTATATATATAATTGTAAATATAATTTAAATTACAATATATATTCTACATATTGGAATTAAATTTTATAATAATTGTATAACTCTAAGTAATTATTTTGAGTTTCTAAAATACCTTAACATATTAATTTGTTTTTGAATAAATAAAATTTAAGGATCTGATTAAAGAATAAAAATTAAATATCATGAAAAATGTTCGGAAATGGAAAAAATATTATTTTCAAATTAAATACACATTTTAGAATAAATAATTTTTTATAAAAAGAATTATATATCAAGGGTTTATACTTTGAGAAAAAAACATTAACCATTATTCTCAACATCTAGATAAGGGATTTAACAGTATAGGTTGAAAAGAAAATATTGCTATCAATTAATTAATAAAATATTTATCTATAAAAAAATTTAGATATATAAATTATGATTAATATTTACATTTTTTTTAGTATGTTCTTATCCATTTTCAGTATCATTTGTGAGTAATCTTGATCAATTTCAACTAGTTTCCTAATCGTGGCATTATTATTCATTCATCTGGAAACATTAACCATCCCATGATATTAAATTTTACTATAATTGATTATTTATGATTATTTATAATGTTATAGTTCCATTCAATTATATTTCTTCTTGAGATATATAATGATGAAATAAAAGAACAACCTATTTTGGTGATTTCTAATAATGTAAATAGTGTTACTTATTAATGAATTTAATATTACCTTTTACACACCAAATCTGAAATAAATATAATAGTTAATTATATTTAATAAAATATTAATAAATTTTATTCTCATATTAATTCATGACTTTATTTTATAACATTCATCATTTAGGTGGTTAGATTGTCCCAAACCTAATCATTCCATAGTTAATTTTTTATTATGATTATGAATATGGTTTATTTTGAAAAAATATGAGTATTAATTAAGAGAAATGATATTATATAAATTATATTATGATAATGATTCAAATTTAATTATATTTTAATAAATAATAATGAAACCTAATATAAAATGAGATATGATACTTTTTGGAGGTGGTGGTCCGCACAATGTATGGTAAACATATTCATTTCTTTATAAATAATAATAAAACATGTGGATAATAATTTTTTATTCATAAAAATATTTATAATATATATGCCCCATTTGTTCATCATTATGACCATTATAGTCAATGAATATAGGTTGTTGTGAAAATTTTATTTTCTTGCTTCGTGAAAGTGGTGGTCTATATAACACATGAATGAAATAATTAGTTTTCAAAATTTAAATGGGAAATAGTTGTTAATATATCTTATATCATAGTAATAACATTAAATATATAAATATTATTTATCTAATTATATATGAATTATAAATTTATATTTTGTAATGCACTAATAAATGGAAACAATGTTATGAAATGAAAAAAAAAGTAATCTTGTTGTGGAATTGGGATTTCCATCAAAACACATACATGAAAGGGAGTTCATATAAAAATATATCCTAAAAAACAATCAAGGAAAGGTAATAATATTAAATTTATATAGAAGGGTAATAACATCTTGTGGGAACCAAATTCATTATGTGGCCTTGATAAGGTGGTTAGAGGCCCATTATATATGTGAATATCTTGAAATTTAGCTATTAAGGCCCCATAATAGAAATAGAGAAAATGTTAATCATGAATGTTGTACCAATTATGTAATATAATTTTGAATAGAAAATTTATTATAAAAAATATTGAAAACAATATATTTGAATATTTTTTATGTTTTTTTATCTTTTACTCCATCAGTTAGCCCATTTTAACATTTTTTTGTACTACGATAACTTTTTTTACTAAGGTAGAATGTTCCTTATAATAAAATATAAAATAATCAAAATTAAATAATTTGTGCCTTATAATTTCTTACATAAAATCAATTATTTAAATTCAGGTTCAAAATTGGATAAAAATTAATTTTTAAATAATTATTATATAATGAAATAAAATATTTTTCAGAAAATATATTGTAATATTAGTAATTTATAATATATGTTTTAAATAGAAATTTAATATTTATATATTATAAATATGATTCTAAAATTTATTTTTTGTGTTTATAATAGTTTTAAAATTTTCACATTTAAACTTACACTCTAGTATTCTTGTAAAAATATTATTTTAATAAAAATGTTATTTTTTACTATTCACATAAAAATCAATTCCTAAATAATAATTCAATAACTAAATATATTGAAAAAAATTTCATAAAAAATAAAAAATTTAAATTAATTTTATATAAATAATTTTCCTAATATTATAAATTTTATCTTTAATTAAATCATAATGTAACATGAATGATTTTTTTAATATGGATTATTTTTTCAATATGTTAACTATTATTCTTAAATAATTTCAAATAAAAAAATATCTTGAATTTAAATCATCTAATTTATAAAATAAATATTACTTCTGAAAAGGTTTTATTAACTACTTAACAACATGAGTTGAAATAGAATGAAAAGTGGAATTAATTTCATTATGTGTTTACAAGTTTTTGGGCCCAATAAGTTAAAGGAAAACATAATATCGTTAATATGAACATTATTAAAATGTGTGAATGTATGATAAATATTTTTTTTCATTTTGAGTAATCTATTAATAAAAATATAATTTTAAGGGAGAATTTTGTTTAAAATCGTGGATCATATGAAATGTTAACGAAAGGTAGTGTATTTAATAATGGGAGTATGAAAATATCATTTCTATGTAAGTAATAAGATTGTATTTACCTGGAACTACATAATATGAATATTTTATAACTAATCAAACATTCACACATTTATTATTGATGAAATGGTATCTTGAATTTATTGGGTTTAAATTGAAGTATCCAATCTAAATATATTTTTATAATTTATATGTTATAAATCAATGAAAAAATAAAATAATCACCCTAGTATGAATTGCATTAAAATAAAATATCACATAAACATGGATAAATTTAATAAGGGTTAGTGATGTTAGAGTATCTTCTTACAAAAAAACCTGCTCATATATATCCATATAATACACATATCCAGTGAATCATTTGGACAACATCGGTTTCCTCTCAATGTCAAATAAACCCAAGAGACATTAGTATTGAAGAAAAAGGAATGATACCTATTTATATAGAAATAGTCTGACTATAGAGTACATCCAATAATGGGGATAAATATATTTAATGGTTGTGGAAAAACCTGTTCAGTAGAGAAGATTTATTCTAGGATGAATCAGGGGGAGTAGTTAAATATTGGATTTTTTAACCAATATGATATCCATATTTCTCGACTAATGTAGAAAACAAATGTTATGATAAACTCAAGGATCATGATGAAATAAGTTTTTAATTATGGTTAAAGAAGTGATATTATATTCTATTGAAATATGTGAAAAATTATGTATTTATTTATAATAACAGTTAAATTTGGAATTCTTCACAATTTTCTATGAACAAGGATTCGATATGTTTTCTCAATATTGCATTGATATATTTATGAAACACTCTTCTTTCATGGGATTACTACACTATTCATGATTATTGTGGTCATAAAATATATGTTTATTAAATCATTTATCGGTTTCGTGAGTCACTGAGAGGGTATGGTATTTAATGTAGATGATGTATTTTTATCTTTTAATGGTTGTTTGCAAGTGGTCTTAATGTGTATTAATCGAACCCCAGGTGAGATATGCAATGGAAACCCCATATATTTTTTCATTATTGATTAGTAATTTTGTTAAATTAAAAATTCCCATGTGGTTTTTTTCTATTCCATTATTTATTAAGATGTTGAGGTTTCAAAGTTTTATCCAAAATTTTTGGCATCAAATTTCATTGTTGGTTTCATGGGAATGTTTATTTCCAAAAGGAATTAATATGACCCCAAAAAGGAGGGTCATAATTAATTTTTACTAGAATATCATAATCATAAATATTTTAACTTTTCAATGAAAATTTGACCACATAGTATTTTCAATGTACAAATAGTATAGACGTTATGCGAGGATCCAAGAAATAATTAGTAAAGGCATGAATTTCACAGATAATCTATTCTGTGAAACCCATATAGAATATACGTGAAGCCATGAATAAAAATTCTCATAGTTTTTTTATAATTATAATGTTTCTATTTTCCTTGTATAGGTGTGTTGGGCTATATGAACCGTATATCATAGATAGTAACTGGTGAAATGGTTTTTTTATATAGAGGGAATATTAGGGTTAATATTTGATGATATTTTCAAAAAGGTATGAGTAATAATTTTTAGTGTGCTTTTCATGTTTCATTGACTATATAAGGACCCCTAATTACATTAATAAGATTAAAAATTTTAGAAATTTTTTTCATTAGAAATCATTTAGTTATGTCCATCATAATTACACATTTTATAATACGTAAAAATCATTTTCAGTTATGTTTATTTTATGATGAAATTGTGATCATTAAAATTAATTTTGTGAATAAATAATTAGCATTTGACATTTGAAATACATTTCTAGAAGGTGGTTAAAAATATGAAGAAGAAATACTATTTGGATCAAATGTATCTCATATAGGGACTTGTTCGTGAATGACTGATTTTGTTCATGGGGAGCCATTATATAATGTTCTGGGGTTTCACAATGTATAGGTACAACAAACATAGAAATATTTAATCGTATACAAAATTCCCAAAATAATGTTCACAAATGAATAAAAATAGTTCACAAAGAATTATTTATTGAAACAAATTCATCTTTGTAAAGTAAAATTTATCACTATGGTGAAAATTTATCATCTTATCACATTCACATATGTGTTAACTAATTAAATTATAACAAGAATACAAAATAAAATTATATTAGAGTTGTAAATTAAGATTATTTTTGAGAGAAGTGAGTTACCAAAGTTTGAATGGTTGTAAACTAGGGCTATATTGAGTCTTCTCCTAACCATGAAATAGTAGTGAGTTTTAGTGGTCTATTGTAAATTGGATCATTATATTTGTATTCTCCTTTGGATACAAAATTAAATATCACAATGTAAACAAATAATGTATCAATCATTATTTACCTTTTGTTTTTTCATTAAAATGGTAATGGGAGAGAAGACCATTTCATTTAATGATGAAACAATATCCATTAACACAATTTTTTAATTAGAATTGCTAAAATTCACCCCCTTCCATATTAGGTTACATCACCCTATGGATTAAAGACATTCACTATGTTAATACGTTTTATAACTATTTATAATTTATTATAAAATGATGATCAAAACATAGATGAAAAATTGAAGGGCAGAATGTACAGTATAAATAAGTTATTATCTAGTACTACTGTTAAAAAGTTGTAATTATTATAATCCTATAGGATATTTGTATCCCTATATTCCTTTAAAATAAATTGGATATCCACATCTAGTATGTCCCATTTTCAAATAAATTATATTCTTCTATAAATATCCACATTTAATATAAAGTTGGAAATGGGTTCTCAAATATGATTATATATAAATAATAGGAAAAGAATCCTTTTGGAAGTACTATAGAATATATTTAGGTTGAAATCTTTTTTTTCAAGACAAATGAGTTACATGACTATTAGTTAATTAAGATATATTTTTTAATTTATTTTTATCAAAATAAGTTTTACTATCAAAATTATAAAGATATATAATTTATAATTAATTGTTGATAACTGATGGTAGAGTTGCTTATAATATTTATAACAATTTTACGTGGAATATAAATAAAAAATATTGAAATATTTATTACATTAAAATAGATAAAATATAACTTGTAATTTTTGGAGACAATTCACATGTGGTGGTGACCTAAGAATAGTTTCATAACATAGGAAGGGGATCAAATATGTAAGGCCTTTAAAACTAATTTAAAATTTCATCTATTGGAAATGAACCCTTACGATTAGTTAACATATAATCCACTCTATTAGAAAATATTTCCCATTATCTAGGAATGTATTATATAAATAAAATAAGAAAATAACATATAATAATTATTGGCTTCAATGTTATAGATTACTCATTATATTATCTGAGTGTTATCTCAACACATATAAATTTCCAATATAACTATAAAACTAAATTACGATGGGTATTTTCATTTTATCATACAACTATAATTCAATGTATCCCATTTGTTACAGGTTCTTCACAATATTTCCCTCCAGTTATAGTGTGATTCCATAGAGAAAACTGATTAATATCTTTTTTAAATTCTCTTTTATATCACCTGAAATGAAGGGCCCCCTTCTAATTTTAGAGATAGTATGAATGTTACGGTAAACCTATTCATGAAAATTAAAACATAAAAATAATATATAAGGAAAACATAAATTCTAGAGTTATTTAATTTTTACCACATACATATCATTGATGATATTCTCTACTCAATCACAAAATACATGGGATTATAATGTTTTTAAAATACTGATATCCTCATAGTAATTGCATTACCGTCTTCTTGTGCTACTTCTGGAATCATATCACGGATGAAAATATTGAATTCAAATGTCCCAATATATTTTTATAAACATTCTAACTCTTAGATTCAATTTTATATATGATACTATATATTAATTTTTAGTTATTTAGATATACTAGATTTAGATGCCTCTATTTATTGAATGGATGAAATTCAAAGATAAATCATATTTTTTTGTGGTGGATGGTCTGTTTTGTAAATAGAGTTTTTGAAAAAAAAAATTACATTTGGAACAATTAATTGAATTGTTTTAAGATGTGTTTTATGGCTAGAGATTCCCCTTTCTCATTTTTTCATGTTATGAATATTTCAGACCTTGAAAGACTCAGTTTTGGAGATTTCTATTTGGGGTGCACAATTTCTCTGAAACCATGAATATTACACCATAAAACCATGTGCCTTAACCATGTGGGGTTTTCCAAATTAAATGATAATGTGCATGGTTGGTGAATGGTTTGTCCAACTGTGAGGCCAAACTATGATCTATTTTCTGTGTGTGTAAAATTACTAATTTTACTTTACTGATCCTTATTTCTAATCCTTCAATTTTCCTCCTCCCCTTCCATCCACATGCAACACCTTCCCTTCTCCTACTTGAGCTCCTACTTCCTCCTATTGGGATGGTGATTTCTACCTCATCCATTGTCCAATTCAATAGCCATCAATTCTTAAGGATTCATATCGTATATTCTACGATTTATATTTCTTCTATTCAATATGAATCTATCATCTCACTATTAAATTTTAATGTGATCATATTTGCTCTGTTTGTTGGGAATTCATCTATTTCATCAATTTCCCTCAACACAGACTGAACCAATCCTCTATAATGGATTATTAGGTCATCCAATGAATACGTTTTGTGGTATAAATCCTTTTTCATCAATTTTAATCATGGTTTAAAAATTTTTAAATGTGCCACGAGTAGGCCTTTTCCCCCTCATCACTAAATAAATTGGTTTCATCATTTAAATATATATATGAACACCCATATCCTCCCCTAGATTTTTTTGTTGTTAGAGGCTATTAACCTCATTCATCGATGCCCCATGGGTGTGTTATATTAATTATATGTTTTTAAATTAGTTTATTAAATTCCAAAAACACTTCTTTTGTATTTTTCTTGGGGTGTTATTAAATATTCCATTCTTATGAAAATGTTTTTTATCCCATGTCATATTCTAAAATCCATTAATGTACTATAAATAAAATTTCCCTTTCATAGATAATTTCCCAATTGATTAAATTATCTACTATGTTCCATGATAAAACATGTAACTAAATTTCCATGTTGGAAAGTATTATTAAATGAAAATTTATTATATTGAGTTATTCTCTTTGAGTGGTGATGCTTCATGATGTGAATCTTTTTTTAAATGGTTACCAGTATACCATGTGGGGAACATAAATTATTTAATTGTATTCAAGTGTATTTTTTAGAAAATAAATATCAAATTTTTATAATATTATCTCTATGTCATGGTGCATTGTCTTCATTTGAAAAAGGTTATATATGTGACATTCCTTTCTTATAGTTATGGTTGGAGTGATTCATCTCTACCCTCATGGTTTATAATTATAATATTCCTTTTTAATTATGTTAGAATATTATTTGAATTTTTATTAATTGCTAGATATGTGATATGGAATGGTTACAATCATGGCCTCTTTGTTTTGATAAATTTAATTAATTAAATTAGCCCAGAATGTTTTGAGTGATATTTCAATTTCCCATCCACAAAATTCTATAGATAGACACATTATGATTGTGATCAGTTCCTTTTTTAGGATAGTGTATATGTTAGGGGAGATTATGATATTTACGAATGGGCTCAACGTTTATTCTTTTACCTTAATAGAAGTCATAACAATTCCTTATGTATGACACCTTACATGGACATGATGGAGAGAGGGTTGTACTAGGTCGCGCGTGGCACATAATAACCTACGTGAGATACCTATTACAAGATAATAGGAATTATTCCCACATTAGGCTAGTAGTGATAAATTTCAAGGCTTATGTTGGACATACATTCAAGGAAATTATCATTACGGATCTCCTGATGAGATTCATGGGTTCCTCGATGAAGGATCACCTAGGACATTCCAAAAAAGAGGGACATATAATATTGGAAGTTATATTTATAAAAAAAATCTTAATTGTAAATAATTTTTAACCCAGGGACACCTCATCCAAGAAAAGTCAAATTAAAGGGGTTTTTCCACCTTATGAGACATGATTGATGATTTTTTTATCTCTTTTACCCTTATCACAATTATTTAGTTTACTTATGATTTAGACTTTTCCATCTTCACCTAATTTAGTTATGGTAAGATTAGGTGTCCTCATGGAACCTGATACGACTTTTATATTTATTTATTTTCATATCCGATTAATTTTTCATACACCTACACATAAATTTTTTTTATGCCCATGATATGGTGATTTTGTTAGAAACCATTCGTGATGTCCTACTGAGTATATCTCACACCCTGTTTGTGCCTCTATTTCACTTCGGTAGCAATACAGACCAACATGGTTATAGTATTAGGATCACTGATTAATCATTTATGATATATTATGTGCATGGGATCTAGGGAACATATCATTAGGAAAGTACATAGGATGATCATGATGTTATTATTTAGGATCTTTTTTTGTTTATTGTATTGTAATTATTATTGTATCTTTTGCATTAATGGTATCACCATGTTGGAATGCATGAATTATATTGTTATATTTTCCTATGGGCCACAATTTTTAGATGTTATATTTTATCTACCAATGATGGGCCACTGTTTTACTACTACTTCAACATCTTTATGTTATTTACATTCATTTATATCTCATCACTTCAATTATTAGAAGGGAATAATATCCACACTATCACCTCTATAGAATCCTGATATTAATCATAAGCCTTTGGTGTATGGGGAGGCACACTTGAACCTAGGTGGGGACTGGTCCATTTAAAGCATTAGTGGGAAGACATGATAGATGTTACAAAGTTGAATCATATCATATTATACATTTTATAAATAGTTTAAGCCAATGTATCAGAAAATATGAATGTTTTCCCCTTGGTAAATAGTAATACAATGGAGCGATCAACCCATATACGGGGGAAATTACATGTTTTGATGATTAGAATTGATGTTCATGCTATTTATTATTGGAGTTGATTATTATTTTACCTTAAGGGAATGAAGTACATTTTATTAGTTGATGATTTATGAGATTTATGGTAGTTACCCTTATAGTATTATGGGAAGGTCTAATCATTAAATGAATCATTATAGGGACATAAGAATTCACATTCCATGCATATACCATGTTCTGTAGATTTTATTCTTAGGATTCTAAGATTTTTCAATATCCCATGAACGTTTTATTTTTGTACATTTATATATCATACATAGTATTTTTAGTTACATTATTAATTGTATACCTTCTTATGAAAATTAATTGCATTCATATTTGTTTTAATCAATATGTTTTCTTTAGATTCTTAGTTTGTGTGTTTCCCTACATACGTAGTATCCTTCCATGTTAAATAATTTTGGTTATGTGTGTGATTTTCATGTTTTTTACTAATATATCAATGATTTTGTTCGTTTTTCAATTCATAAATTCATATTTATCATGGGATGAATAATTATGGTTTCAAATAAATTAGATTCAATTTTATAATTTTTAAGGGGAATGATCACCATATAAGATGGAAAATGAGGACCCATGTAATAGAACATTTGATGATTGACATTATATACATAAGGCTATTGAAAAAATATTAAAAGTGTTAAATTATTTATTAATATATATAAAATGGTTGTGGCTAGATTGGATCTACTGAAATTTGTAACGTATATGGTCACATTAATAATTATGAAGTGGAATCCCTTAAAACCAAATGATTTATTTTGAGCCTAAAATTGTAAACTGATTATTAGATTTAAAGGATGTTTATTTTCACCATCAAATGAATTGGTTGTCTTCATAAGGGAACATTCCACTTTTTCATTAGTTTAAGGACTAGTCTGGATGAATTCTAAATTCACAATTGGACCTAAATAGGTCATTTGGGCCATGATGTTTTTGAGATCAACATGACTCAACCGATGTAGGCAATACAGTGTTGTTTATTTAGAAAAAAATAAACAAACTATTTGTGTTTTCAAAATATAAATTCTATAAATTTTTGGGTTTTTTTAGAAGAACTTGGATTATATTAAGGGGACTATTGCATGTCATAATTGATTTTTGTTTCATCGTATTTAAACAATTAGGGGTATATTTATGATAGATGGATTTCGTTACATAAAGTGTCCAATTATAAGGTGGTATAATTCATGATAGGTAACTATTTAACTAATAAGATACCTTTAATTGCTTTTGGGATGTTTTTATATGATGCATTTGTTAATTGAATTTCCAATTGTAACCTAAAGGTTTTATTCATCATTATATTTCAATTGACATTTTCTGCAATGAACCATAGTTCTGAGATCATATAAATAATTGAATGATGAATAATATGAATGGACTAGATATAAAGGGGTGTCAATAAATGATTATATGAATTTTTGATTAATGTAACTTGCCTATTAACCCTCTGATTTTGTATAAATAATTTTTATTCATCCACCTTGAAAGGGTTTTTTATCTTCTTAAAAGTTAATCATTGAAATTATTAAATAAAAAAATTATTCTTCATCTATTCCTTTGGTGGGAAACCATAAGAGGTGTTTTTATCCTTATCCCTCATGTATATACAGTTTAATTTCGTTCCACAGTTTTTATATGGAATGGAATGTAAAATTTCTATAGGCTTTTCCATCCTATGCCTGAATCTAAATGATGGACCCTTAATTTAAGTTACTTGATCTAAGTGTGACCTCATATTGGCCCAAATATTTCTATTTTGGAAAGGGGATGACCCATTTTAGGTAGTTACCTTAGACTCTTAAATCCTTCAACAGTTTATTTTGAGCAGTTTATCTTGTATAGAACTATCGGGTTTCATTTGACTCTCTTAAGACTCTTAGATTAAAAAACAGAACATTTGTTATAACTGGTTTTCTTGTGTTGTTTTGGCCATTGATCTATGTGTGAAAATTTTATAATGCTCATTTCTACTGGTTAACACAAGTTAAGGGCGTGGTCATCCACATAGTGGGATGGGTGGTGTCTCTTTTTCTTCATCTCTAATGGATGACTCTCTACGTCATCATCCTGACTAATTGTCATATGGAATAGTATTACTCTAGGTGAAGTCTTCTGTATATGAAATCAAACATTGGAATTCATATGGCCAATAATCCTATGGGATGTATCAGGGATGTGTCAGTTTCTCATTTAATCATATAATAGTAAGCATTAATATACACTATACAGGTATTTCCATCAAATCATATAATGGAATATTTTGTAGTAGTGGTAATCTATAATCCCTTGGTCTATTTTATTTTTAATGTTTGTTAGCTTCAAGGTATAGTGTCCTGGACTTTAGAAAGAACTCAAAATTCATCCCAATGTTCAGGATGACATTTCAAAAAAGATCAGGTTTTTGACATGTTGGTCCATCATTTTATCTTTCCGACATGATAGATTCAATTTTTTTGATGTAACTATGGAGGAGAGTCATCTATACATATTTAAATTAATTTTATCTAGTTATTATAAGGGGTTGGTTTCATATCATTACAGTTTAATTCATTTTAAATCATAATGGCCACCTCTAGGAACCACATTTGTGGTCAATGGAGTATATACATTAGGATGAGTTCTATTTTTTTAAATACAATGCAAGGAAAATCCTAATATTGGGAGTTTAAACTCAAGTTTTTCTTAAATGTGTCCTTCCATGGAGAAGAAACACAACCATTAAATAACATTTGAAATTAATTATTCTGTTTTCAAATTCTCTATTTCTAGTAATTGTTTTTTTATTTAGTGCCTACAATAGTGAAAAATAATGTTTTTATTGGGTATTTGTGAAACCTATAACGTCACTATTTTTGGAAAATTGGCCATAGTGGTTATGATTATGTGATGACAATATTTCTCAGGTGGTAAGTGTTCAGTTAATGGCATGCATCAGCAGGTGAAGATGAGATATCTATAAAAAACTATTTTTGTAATGTTTTTCTTGGCCTAGATAGAGTGTCTTGGATCCCCTATTTTTAGCTAATTTTAATTCTCCTAATGTACTCCAAGCATAATTATGAGTATGTTCCATACCTTATAATCGATTAGATACTCTAAGAGAGAGAAATGGACTTACTCTATGAAAATGTTTTTAGAAATGTCGGTTTTTTCATATCGATTCATTTAGAGTGTTCTCTAGAAGCATGTTTTTACATCGAATCATGGATTGAATTGATTGAGACTTGGGTTACCATGTAGGGATTTCTTGGTATCATTGTCTCTCTTGTAAGAATAATTTCAATTATTTATAAGGGGGTCGAGGAATGTCTTGAGTTTTGAGGGTTTATATACCATATGTAATAGTGATCCATGGAGATGTGTTTGGTTTTTGTAAACTCTAAAATTACATTTGAGTAAGACTTAAAGAACAAAGTCATTCATGTGATGTTCTCTACATCATTACCAAGGATTATTAGGGATGATAAGTTCATTGCTGGGAAGACAGTATCATCTTATGATTTAGGATTGGATGAAATTCTAATGGAATTTGAATTTTTACATTTTTTGGATGGCACATTTTGTAAGCTGAAAATTGAAATTAATTCCACGAGTATTTACCCATCAAATTATTTTTTTAGATATGGTTCAAGGCTTGAGAGGTACCTCAAGATTTTTGTAGTTTTTGGAGTTCCAATCCCTGAAACATCAATTTTTGAGAAGTATATCATTGGTGCAATGGTTTTTATAATCTTCCTGGCTAATAATAGAAAACCAATTAGCTTAATCCATATGAAAAGAAGATTCCACACATTTTGGTCAAACCATGCAGAATAGGATACATTTTTGTGAAACCAACTAAGGATTCTTAACATTGGTTTTTTCAATGATAGCACACTGTTATGATAACTATGATCCTTGACCATGTGGGGTTCTCCTTGAGCAGTGCTATAGTGCATGGTTGTTTGGTGGATTGTCCAATCGGGAAACCAAAACATTATTCCTTGTATCAGTTGGCAAAAAAAACTATATACCCATAATTATTTCCTACCTTCCCAATTGTGTACATATCTTGCTCCAATATTTCTTGAGCTCCTCCATCCTCCTCTAGGGATGGTGATTTTTCCTTTTTCTACATATTAATTTGAGTGAAATTGAATTCTATGGATTTATATCATTCATTCCATGATTCTACTCACTTTCATTATTTTTTAATCTCTTTTATTTCTATGCTATTTTTTAGTGAGTTTATTCACCATATTTTTATGGAGTTTATCATTTTCATTGATTTCTATCCTAATAGACAGAATCAAGGTCCGATAATATATGACATGGTTATAATGAGCATGAGTTTTTTTGTTTATAGCATTTCCCTCAATTTGAATTTTGATATAAAATTTATTCATTATAACGTAACACATACTTTTAGAAATTTCCCTAACTAAATTGGTTTCTTCAATAAAATTTATATAACCACATTACAATGAACTCATAGATCATTTTTTAGTGTTTCTATTGTGTTGAACACATTCATGGACACCCCTTGGTTATGATAGACTAATTCACTATTTTGAAATTAGTTGATTAAATGTCAGGAACACTTCCTAAAAGTTTAGATTTAAATGTAATTAAATTGTACACTCTTATTAACATGTGGTTGAATCCAAGAAACATTATATGTGTTTGGGAAACCTTATAAATGGTGTATCTATTTCATAGGAAATTTTCCAATTCATGGTAGCATATTCTATGTGATATATTGATCCTTTTAATTAAATCGTCATGTTTGGTAGCCTTCGTAAATGCACATATTATTTAAATGATTTATGCTCCATGATTTGTGATGATGCCTTATCAAAATATTTATTTCCATGATTTCCATTATTTTATTTAATGAACATAATTTATTTAATTGGGATAAAGAGAATTATTTTGATAAAAATTATAATGGAATAATAATAAAACCCTTCGTTTGAGGTGTATTGTCTTCAATTGAAAAAGTATATATGTGTGATATTCCTTGTAAGGACTTCTGGAATGATTTATTTGTATTAACCCACAACGTTTTTAATTTTTGTATTTCTTTTTAATTATGTTTGAATAAAATGAACCTTTTATTTATTTTTAGAGATGTGATATGGAATGATTACTATCATGTGCCCTTTGTTTTGTTAAAAGTAATTAATTAAATGAATTAAGAATGATTTCAGGGATAATTGGGATTTCATTTCATATAATTACATGGATAGACTCATTGTTCTTGGTATTAGTTCCAATTTTTAGATAGTGTATACACATTTGTTGATACCGGTATGGTAGGATAGGCTCAACATGAATTTTTATACCTTAATATAATATCTATTCTTTTCCTAGGGGAGAAAACGTGGATGGGCTTGATGCAGATATGGTTGTATTATTCTATGAGTGAGAATTGGTACCTAACATGATATGCCCTGTAATATATTAAATGTTGTTGTGTCCCATTAATCCATGAGTGATACTTATGAGGCCTTCCATGGGTCGCATTGGATAGACACTGATAGCAGTGACTGATCTGTCACCCAAGGTGCAATACATCGGTTCCTTATCGAATTATTTCCTATGACGATTACATGAAGCTGCTAATTTAAATTACATAGTTACTTTTTATAGAAATATATAATGATATATAATTTTTATCTGAGAGACATAATAGTTAACCTGAATATCATTTCATGTATCGGTCGATCTCATGAAACCTAATTCATGATATTTTGTATATCTTTTCTCCCCTTATCACATCTATTCAGGTTGGATATGTTTTTTACATTTCCACCTTAGGTCGATGTATGTATGGTTGGTCGAGGTGTCCTTGAGTAACCTGAGATGATTTAGTTATTTTTTTACATTCTACATATATTTTGTTAAATACACACACTACATATTATAATTAAAAATACTGGAACTTTCTTTAAAAACCATAGTAGCTATCCTACTGAGTATATTTCACACCATGTTTGACCCTCTATTTAACTGTAATACCCAAAAACTCCTCTGTCGCTATAGGATCCAGACCCTAGATGTATCATTTAATTTGTGTTGTGTACATGGGATCTGGGGAGAACATGGTTGAGCGAGTGCATAAGACTATCATAGAATTGGCCTCTAGTATCATTTTTGTTACTTGTATTATTCTTATTATTGTATCATATACTATTACATATAGCATAATTTGAAAATGCATGCATTATAGTTTCATATTTGGCTATGGGAAACATTCTTCAGTTGTTATATTTTCCATCTTCTTCTCTATCATTTTTTTACTACTGTTTCAAATACTCTATATTATTTATTTTATCTTATAATGATGTTCTACTCAGATCATGAGGATATAATCTCTCACCTATCACCTCTTTTTACAATCACTACTTGCTGATCGCCATTGCATATGTAGATACCAGCTAGAGAATGTGTGTAAACTTGTACAATGACTGGTTTACTAGTAATACAGGCTATGTCGTTACACTAGAAATGAAAATATTTAATGTATCGAGTTTGATCATCCAAATATTTTTAATGTTATGTCACTTTTATATTTTATTAAAATTCATAATTATGAATATATATATATATATGATTTATACGCACACACACACATACTCATAAATATGATTAAATCGTTTCTCCAAATGATATTATGTAATCCACTAAATACATATTATACATTAAATAGTATTATGTTTATTTTATGATAGAAAATGTGTTTTATTTAAGAGTATAAATATATTTTCAAAATAATATTTCCTATTACTGTCTATTTATAAAATTATTTACATTTACAATAAAAGAATATTTTTATTAATTATTAAAAAATTTATTTTTCTTATTTTTTTCAAAGAAGGAATATTATCACTATATGAGCAGATAATATGGTATTTTTATTTCTAAACAAAATGTATTTGTTACAAATATGCTATTTTTCCATATAATATATAATTTTATTTAATAGATATTATTTTGTATATATATATGTTATAAATTTTATTTGATGATCATGAGAAAACATATATTTTACTCATATATGAATTATATTATAGTGAATTTTTAAGATTCATTATGACTAAGGATATTTTTTTGTGAATTGTGAAACGTGTTTTTTATAAGAATAGTTAATGTGGTATGATATAATTGTTCTACAGATATGGATTAAAAATATAAGGAACTTATGGATTGACTATAACATGATATTATAATAAAAATATTAAATAAAGGATACACAAATACTATACCTTACTGATTATTTAATGATAAGTAATAAAACAATTATCGATGTGGACAGAGCTAGTACGTATCATTGGGAAATCCAAATATAATGTACTTTATACTTCATTTCTGAATAAAATAATTCTATAATGTACATGAGTATTAAATATGATGAAAAATTAAAAATCATTAAGTATATTGATGAGTTTAAATGTTATGTACCATGTAATTTATCCTAATTATTGTATTATTTTCTACATGGTGGGGAAAGTCTACATGACGTATTAAATAAGATTTCCAAATATGGATTAGTGTAAATATGATTTATTAATGATTAATGATAACTATAATTTTATAAAATAAATTGTTTTATTTTAGTAATATTAGAATATTATAAAATACTATAATTATAAGAAATAAATTAGTAGTGTTGACAAATCCTTCGTGAGCAGTTAAAAGTCCCCGCTAATGATTTTAAAGACATTTAACGTTATATAGTCTTGATATATTTCTATTTAATTTTTTTATAATTACATTATTCGTAAATAATTTTATTACTATTTATATTAAATATCAATTATAATATTTTTATCTTTTAAATTTTAAATTTTAAAATATACGTGAAAATAAAATAATGATTTATATATTGTAAAAAGTGATTAATAAATATATTAATATATTCTAAATTATTATAATCAATCTATTTTGATAGTTTATAAGTTCACGATTTCATCCCATTTTATTTTACAATTTTCTAATAATTTTAATATTACTTTTTTTACCCTTAAAAATCAAGTATTGGTGAAAGTTACATCAGATGCATGATATAATATGGTACACATTATACTCTTTTCAGAAAACCTCTAAATTTATTTTCTCATATTGTTATTATATAATAATTATCTTTACATAAAATAAAAATTTCTCAAGGTTTTCTAAATGAACAAAAAATCTTCTCCAATGGATTTGGACACAATACAATGTTGGTGATTTGATGAGTAAGGAATGGGTTTTAGTCTATACTTCCAATTATTTATTTATATCTATATAGAATGAAAATATTTTAAGACAAAAATTTTAATATTTATTTATACACATTATTCTTCTTATTTTTTTGATAAAGGAAGTACTATCCTCTACTAAAACACAATTAATTATTTATATAAACCATTAAAATGTCAAAGTATGTGTTTTCAAGAACAATTTGTTTTAATTTAAAATAAACTATCACTATTTTCTGAAACATTAGAAATTTTTAAAAACAAAACGACAATGAAATTTAATTATAAATTAATTTTCTAGTAAGAATAAATAATACATATTTTATTTTCCTTCATTGAAACTATATTGAAAAACAACACTCGCCATTTTATTTTTATACAACCATAACAAATAATAATTCTTCCTAAAAAATTATTCCATTTAGTTATGTTTTAGAAAAATGATTTTATGATTTAATAAAAATAATATTAATCTATTTCAATTTTAATTATTTTAAGATGATGAAATTTCCTTCATAATATTTTAATATCATGTAAATAAGAATGAATTTTTTTTGTTACATTAAATTAATATTGTTAATGTTGATTCATATAAATGTAAATATATCATGAATTATTATACGTTTTTTGGATAGAGTGACATGGCAGAAATAAAATGAAACATATAGATGTAATAATTATTTAATATAAAAATTTTACAATTTGATGAATAGAAAACCTTTTTAAAGTATTTTAATTGAATCACAACAAATTGACCAACGTAAACTATAATGATTTTGGAAACTAAATAAAAAATTGTACTAAAATAAATAACATGAGTGAAAAATATAGATATAACATAAAAAATATTTTTATATAATAAAATAAATAATATTATATTATATCTTTTTGAATGTAGAGGATATACGATGTGACAAGAATCTCAATGTACGATATTTTTATAGACCATATTAGAAATTATTTTTGTTTACTTCTGAATCATTCTCATGCATTATCAGATTTATTTATGAATATACCTCCCATCACATCAGGGACTTCATGAAAACATTTTCCATCACATTTCTCATACATTACTAAGTATTCATAAAGAAATATTTTTTTGGTAGAGGCCATTATTTAATTTCTTTATATGATACTGAAAATTAGTTTTTCTAATATTTTATGTATAATATAATTTTCCAACATTTGTCATTATTATTCATGATTATGTTGATTTTTTTATTTTCCATGGTTTTCTACAAAAAACAATATTATAATTGTTTTGGGGTATTTTTTAATAACTTTTTAAAGAACATTTTATTTCCCAAAATTTTTATATGATAATAACATATTCATATGACTGTATTTTCAAATTAATTTTTTCATGATTTTTTTATTAATGTGTAATACCTAATGAGTTTTATTCATGTAAAGTTTCTTAGAAATTATACATGACGACAAATGGTATTGATATAACCCTCCAATGCATTTGGTAATGAAGATAGAGTCCACTATATAAAACATAAAACTTTGATGATGTTATAATTAACAATTTATATGATATCATTATTATTTTTTGAATTCATCGGATAGGTGATTAAAAAAAGAGATTATAATGTTTTAATTAAAAAGTTATGTTAACGATTACCATTGAATTTGGGTGATTAACGTAATGTTCAAATATACCAAAACAATTATTTTTCATCTTTCTATGAGTAATAAGTAAAATATTCTGAATTCTAAATAAAAGGAATTTTTTTGATATTATAATGATAAAATAGCAGTTTTATTGGTTTTTATGGGATTTCCACTTGGGTATACTTAATGATAAATATTTTTGCTCTAATATTACTTTTATTTTGGGTAATTAATATATTTTTGAAAGGATGATAATTTATTTATTTTGAAACTGGTCAATAGATCTCAAAATTGATTATGTGAGAAGAAATATTTTCTCATGGTGTTTTATTTATTCAATTGGTATTCATGTTTCCTTTAATTTCATGAAACATAATGATATCTATTTAATCATCCCAATCCTAAAAAGATTTTAAATAATTTATGTATATATAAGAACTAATAAAGGATCAACATTTTAGATTTAGAGATGTTTAAATTAATTATGTGTTACATAAAAGAAAAATGTCTATCAATTTATGATCCTTTTGACAATGAAATTTAAACTATAAGGAAGTATCCACTTATTTAGAAAAATTCATTTTCTAATAATCGAATATTAGACCCCTATGGTCATTGGAATGTTAGGAAATGAAATTTGTATTATAAATATTACAATTGTATGTTGATTATGTTATGGTAGTATCATATCATTATTTTTATAACTTTAATGATTTAGATTTTATCAATTGAGCGAAATTTAAGAGTTATATATACCATCACAAGTTAATATATTTAATTTTAGTTATAATTTCAACTGAATACATACTCTTTTAAGGTCGAATGTGAAAATATTTTTTGGTGGTTGATTTTATTTTTGGGTACATTGATTGGGTTCTATAAAGGATACATGATTTTAATATATATAAATCATAGGTTAAATTTATTATTTAGTATGATTGTTATTCAAAAAAAAAATTTATTATATGTTTTGGAACATATAGTGAATGACATAGTTTAGAATTTCAGTTAATATATTCATTGATATTGGGATAAATGTTGAAAAATATTGAAAACCTAAGGGAATAAAAAAATCATGACAATATGATTAAATTTATATTTTTAAAATACTTCATAAAATTTTGTGTGAATTAAATGAATGTGGTATATTTTTCAGATATTATTGTATTTTATGTCAATATGGTTGATATTATTTGAGGTGTGAGAGTTCAGTTAATTCCAATTATAATATATAATATCGTAATGATTTTATTTCATACTAATTTTGGTTATTTTGGTAGGTTATATCTTTTGGGAATATATTTATTTAGTATAAGACTATTCAAAAAAAATATTTTTTGATTAACTATGATTTAACGTTTTTAATTATATTTCGTATTTCCCTTGAGTTTTGGGTTGGTCTAGTTTGATACTTTCAAAATTCCAATGTTACCTCATAGGAACACTATTGGTTTACCATTTTCACCATCCAATCATAAAATCATATAAGGGGTCTAATTGTTAGTATAACCATTTAGAATTCTCAACTCATGGGTTTTCAAACAATAAGAAAAAAAACAAAGGTTTTCTTAGCGTTTCAATGAAAGGTTCATGGTTGGGGAAGTGTTTATTAAATCATTTTATATTCCATGTTTTACTAAAATATGTATTTTATAAATTATTCCCATAATAAATAAATACCAAACACCCTCCACCTCCCACACTAAATCAAAACACACCAGGTGTTCTAGGGGAATGACATATTCCTCCCACCATGGGTATTGAGGGTTAAATTCAATACTTCAAGTTAATTTCCATAGGATAAGACATTTTATATCTATAGCCATATTTATTTCCTTATTTTAACTTCTTCTCAAGCCTCTCTCTATACCGAACCATAATGAGGGGGAATATTTTATTGTTTTATTATTTTTTATGGTTTTTCGATATTTTTTTATGTATTTTATGACCAACCATTGAAGATAGGATTTTTAACCTATACTTTTTAGGTTTTTTTTCTAGTTACATTGATTATTCTTCCACCTCCAAAATACAAACAAAACACACGAGGTGTCCAAGGGGAATGACCTCTTCCTCCAACCATGGTTTTTGAGGGTTTATATAATTAATTAATAGTCATTTCCATGACAGAAGACATTTATTATCACCACTCATGTTTATTTCACTATATTATCTTCTTCTCACGACTTATCTTTCTCAATACGAATCCATAATGAATGGGGGATGATTTTAAATTTTTATTCTTTTTCTATGGTTTTTTGATATTTTGTCATGTATTCTAAGAACATCAATCAATGATAAACTTTTTCCACAATATATTTGATGTAGATTGTCTAGTTCCATTGATTCTTTGTCACATTCCGTGATTCGATGGTATTTTTAAAAAAAATTCCTCAAATTGATGTTTTTGGAATGTTATTTTTGATTTATATATGATGTTGATTTGGGTTTCAGTGAAATTATTATATTGTTAGTGTCTAATTAAATTTATAATGTTATTCTAAAAGTAATTTTACCATTCAATAATTTTTTATGTTTGGTTCAGCAATATGGTTGTGTTGGTAGATTAAGTTATCAATTTACTTGATTCACTATTTCTTATAGATTTTGCAGCAATTGTCTTATTGAATTGCATGATGGTCACGAGTTTATTGAAATATTATTCCTTATTGATTTCCTTAAAACTTACTGAAATTTATTATATATATATTCATGTGTTTATGGGAATATATATGAATGTACGTGCATACATAAAATAATGTGTCCATATGTACGTATATTTAAACACGATTTGAAGGGATTCCATTAATTATTCGTATGATTTCAAATAATCTATTATTTAGAAAAAAATGATTAAAAAGATGTTTTAAATGAGTGTTTCTAGAATCATAATCTAAATTTCTATTTGGAAATATAAAATAATGTTTTAAATTGACTTTATATTTTAAATGGTTAATAATGGGACCTTAAAACAGAATGACTAGTTATTAAGTATGAGGCCTCGTTGAATCCACTAGACCATTTTTATGGAAGTTGAGTCACCCTAATGGAATGCCCCTTGTTTCTCTATGGCTTTGATGCATTTTATTTTGAGGGGCTTCACATTGGTATGTGTGTAGAGGTTTGATGAATTATTGGTGTTGTGTTTTGTTTTCTTTATTTTCATTTGATTGTTTTCACACAGATAATAGGGTTTTTATTCATTTGGATCTAATCAATATTATTATGTGATTAGAGAAAGATATAAAATAATACTAATTATATAGAAAAAATACATTATGTTAAAATGAGGTAATAGGGGAGTAACACAGGTGATTCTAATTCTGGTAATTTCAGTTGGTTTTTAATGTAGGAACGTATTGACGATCTAGAAAATGTCTCTAACCCTAGAATTCCATGGTTCACCTGATGGGATATTTTTAATTTTCTATTTAATATATATCTATTAATATTTATTTTATTTATTTTTATCTCTATTTCAATATATTATAATAATATGATTTTTTTCATGACTAGTTTTAGTTTTTTCCATTCATTTGTACTTTTAATTGTTTTTTTCATTTATACAATACATTATAATTAAGGTTTATATTGAGTTTCTATAGACTGGATTTAGGTATCGACTGATATATAATTTATAATAATGTATTCCAAAAAATGGCTGGGTTTATAAATATTTATACACATTTCATAATGATAGATTTTCTGTATTAAATGATGGAATTGATTTGGAAATATCATTTTTATATTTACCTAAATATTCAAACACAGTTTATATATATATAACTAATATTATTTTATTATGTATTTTTTCAATTTAATTAATATAATTTCTATCCATTTAATATTGGGATGTGTTGACTCACAACTGAATTTTAACCGTAGTATCAGTTGACCCATGACTATATTGATGGTTTGTGTTCAATTTTGGAAATAATATGGGAGCATGATGGTCATATGGAAGTATAGTTATGAAGATGTCACATTGAGATCATTTCATATTATTATAGTGTTTTTTTGTGTTTAGTAGTGGTATAGGCCCAAAAACACTCATGTTTATGGAATTTATATATTTTTAATAGTGGTTTTATAATTTTGTTAAGTGAAATGTTTAGTCATGTTATTCTCTATTTGGTTTTGTTAAATTTAGTGTATCTATATTGATGTTTTTAATGGATCACTAATATATGGTGGAAATTTCAGAATTCTGGGTGTATGATTTATAACGGTTATTTTTTGGGAACAAATCATTAGTTTTCATGTTTTTATTATTACTCACCACTGGATTTCCTCACAAATCCATTCAAAACACCCATCAAGTAGTTGAGAGCCATCTCGGGTTCCCTATTCATGGGTCATCAATTATAATTTCAGGATAAAATACCATCAAATAATATATTGGTTAGGGAGCTTGTGGAGATTCAACTAGTGGATGATCTGGGGTAGAAGCATGTTTTCCTAATAATGGAGAACAATTCCAGCTTGGACAGGAGTGGTTCTCTGGTAAAAGGTGTAGAATAGAGGTTTGGAATTCTCCGGGCTGGAGGTTCATGGATGGAGGCACATCTCACGATGGTGGATAATTTTCCTATGGAAGAGGAACATCCTCCTTTGAGAGAGAATGTAACGCCAGATCAAAAGGGGTGCATCAGTGTTGATTAGACCGAGGTGTGGAAGGAAAACTCTAGGAAGGGAAAGGAGATCCTGAGTGCCCCGGTTGGTCGTTCTTTCAGTGAGATTGTTCAAAATGGTATTCAAAAAAATAATGCAGGTGAGGGGAGATTGGCTGCAACTTCAACAAATAGATCTAGGAAGGATTATTCCTATCTTCCACGACCAATGCGGACCAGGTCTACCTCAAAAAAGAATAACCAGGTGGTTCTTGCATTTAAGAAGGGCAGAAGGACCAAGAAGTCTCCACCAGACATGGATCCCCTGGAACAAATTAGAAATCCTGTTCAAATTGTGAGTTTTTGGAGGATCCTAGAGTGGGAATCAGCCATAGGGGAAGAGAAATCTAGTTTGGGTTGAGGTGATGACTACAGTTATTATGATATATAACTCTCTATTAGTGGGGTTCTTTTCTGTTTTGTTTTTCTTCAGCTTTGTATGTTGGGCACCAGACACCCTTAATCTGGCTTTTTAAAATGAAAAAAATGATTAGTAGCTGTTTTATGTTTAAATTATGCTACTTATGAGTTTTATATGTTTTCAGCTAAATATTAATGTTTAATCAAAGGTAGATTGTTACCCTATATAATCTATAAAATTATGTGGAGACCATCTAAATGGTCATATTTTCATCACGTGGAATTCTTTATGGTTGGTGTATTGTCTACTAGGTAGTGATATAAAATAATCGCAATACCTAATATCTCCTTGGAATACTATGTTTATATCTATTTCATCATGGAATCATATGACTTGTGGTGGATATAATTAAGATGATCAAAAGTTATTTGCATGATTTATTAATTTAAATTTACTTTATTTAATTATAATTTTAAATTAAACAAAGTTTATGAAATTCTGAATGTTTGTTTTGAAAATTTAATGTGTGATTTCATATAATTATGTCGATGTACTGTATGATTAAGGACCAATACATGTTTCAATGGTTTTCATTCTAGATTTGAATTATTATTTGGGTATGAGTTTTCAATTGAGTACAAATTTTGGATGACTATGATTTGTGATTATATATTTATCGATTATGAGATTATATTTTTATTTATGGTTTTGTGTTTTCATCCCAAAAACGTTTTGAAGATTCATAAGGGTTTGAGTGTGGTGTTCTATGATTGTTGGACTACCTAAAATCAGGAATTTGTTGTTTATTTTGATTTTTAATTCATTTTGAAAATATTTTATAGTGATGGAATTTCTAAAGTGGATGTTTAGTGGTCTGAGATAATCATAAATTTATGGGAACACATAATGATTTGAGAGTGATGTCCATCATATATTTATTGATGGGATCCATTTTGGATCATTGTAATGGGTTCATTCTTGTTAATTTTAACATTGTAATGACATGAGAGTTATATAAAACTATAATAATTCAGTGGTTCCATACTAAGAATAATAAGGCCTCTAAGGTGGTTGATCTCATGAGTCACTAACATGATCAATGAATAATAGAGTAATGTGTTTATCATTATAGTGATCTAAATTCCATTTATTTTATAAATCTGAAAATAATTTCATTTATTGAAATCCTATTCATAAATGATAAATATTTTGATATCATTTAAAAGAGTTATTTTATTTGGGATAACCTCATTTAAAGATTTTGTGGTTGTTGTTTTCAAACTAGAGTTTCTTTTTATAGGATGACAAATAATGGGCAGTAGGAATGATTCATTCAGTTCAAGTGATGCTTCCTCATCTAATGAGTAGTATAGTTCAATCAATATCATTACAAACAATTATTATTTTTAAGGTTTATGCTTCCTCAAAGAATAAAAATCCTCTTGAGTTCTATTATCATAGTTAATTTTGGTATATTATACATCTTTATTAGAGATTCAAAATAACTATCACCAATGGGGTTGGTAGGGTAATGTCTGGATGTTTTTAAATGGAATAACAAGATAAAGGAGAAATCATTATAGTCTTTATTTTTTTCTACTTATTCCCTCTTATCCATTTTAGGTATATCATTATTTTATTTATTTTTTATAATAATCTATATTATTTATTATCAATACAATATATCATGATATGATATGTTCATAATTTTAGTAAATTATCATTTGTTTTAGATGTTATATTTTTTCCACAATTGTAATAAATGGGGTGATCAACAAATATTGAGGTTCAATGTGGTCTTAGGTGTAGTGCATTGGGGTCTCCTTAAGAACCATTACCATTTTTCCTCACCTTATCATAGTGAGTCAAAAATTCCCATGGTTTTTATATTACATAAATTTCAGATAGTGTGTCTGGCTATTGAGTGTGACAATGTTGAGTGCCCAAATAGAATGCTGAACACCCACCACATACAGCTTTAAATTTATAATATTTATATCAGGCCTATTAGAAAATTACTCTTAGGTGATAAAAAAATTAATTGAGTACATGTTTTATCATCATGGTAATATTTTTAAACGTACCCATGAATTAATTTATCCCTTTGAATTCCCTATTTAATTAGTCTCAATCCATGGAGAATTTTCCTAAAAAAGAACCTTTCTTTTAAATGGTTCATCGTTAGAGTTTATTCATGTATTGATATTGATTCATCTAAGAAATATCTACTCTTGTATTCTCCTTCTATATCCCCTCATATGATTTCATATTATCTTACCAGAAATCCATGGAGGCTAGATATATGATATAAGGTTATTTTTAATTACTGAATTAAAGATGTATTAATGTTTTCCTCGATCTACCTTGTCTTCAAAAGTCATCATGGGTTGCATAGGGTAAATTACCACCATAGTCATTATAAGATATAGTTTTTGAAATAGGTTTTCCATTCATCTCTCATTAAATTTTAATCAAATATGGACCATGATTTCATCATATTTCTTTGGTGGATATTATTTATTTCCTGTTATACCTTCTAGTTATATCATAGAATGATATTTTCTTGATATTTTGATAAAAGTGGGGAATGTATATATTTTCAATGAATATATATAAATTTGAAATAATGGAAAAATAATTTTTTTGGAAATTGTAATGCATGTTTGGATATTTTAATTATTCATTATTTTTTTATGATTTTAATTTCTAAAATGTTGGTATTTTTATACAAAAGATCCAGTGGGTTGTACATTTTTATGAATTTATGTGAATTTTGTTATTTATTGTGTTGATTAAATTATTATTAAAAGGATGGTTTATAGAAGGTAATTTTTATTTCATTATTATTAAATAATTAAACAAAGGCTTAATAGGACTGTAAAATATTGTTAATGGAAAATTAATTCCCATAAGAAATACCCATTTATATGTAATGTAAAATCATTGGTTATTTGGATTCCTAGGGACAATGACCACTATAGTTGTAGTTTGGTTATATAATTACATAATCTGAAAGGTTATGTTCCTATATTGACGTTTAATGTGTGGATGTAATTAACATTTGTTTAATTGTATTATTATATGAAATAAAAAAATCATTTAAATTTTTACCTCCAAGTTTGATATGTCATGAAATTAAAGGGATATCTAGGAATGAATTAGAGGTAATCATTTGGATTAAAATATAATTATTCTAAAATATTCCCACCCATGAGATGTTTACCCACGATTAGGCTCAGATGGGTTTTTCTTGGTTTTTGGGAAGGGTTGACTAATGTGCAATTTCATTCAGATTCAAGGAAATTATGTCATTGAGGTCTATATTGACTCTATAATATATTTTTCTTCTTGAGAACCATTTATTCCATGATGATTTCATATATGTATTATTCATATTATGGTTTCATGGAAAATAGGTTGTGATATTTTATGATTCCTTTTATATATTATCTAACAAAATTTTAACTAAAAGTTATCAATATTATTGTAAAAATAATATAAGTTGTTATTTTACTAATAAAAAAAGATTATATTTTTTAAAATTTATATTTTAATGTAATATTTTCTTATTCTATATTAATAAAATAAATCATTTAAAAACAAATTTGTTTCATTTTTATCATTCTTAAAATGTCACATATTTTAAAATTTCATTCTATAGATAAGTTTGCAAAATCATACTAGGGTTTTTTTGGTGAATACAGTATTTTATTGGTTATTATTCAATTTCAATGTAGTGAAAAATCATATAACTCATAGTTTAGACTGATAGAGGTGAAATTAGAGTTATTCTTTTTCACATGGTGATTAGGCTGTTATCTTTTTCTCATTGTTTATACTTTTTTCCTATTAAACCAATTGTGAGCCTTATATTAAAGGATCATGTTTACATGTCTGTATATTTATTATAATTAATTATAAGTTTAAAACATGTAATTTTATTCCTATAATTATAATTTACTATTATTTTATATGTGATATATTTTTGAATGTATTCTTGTTAATCATTTGGTAGTTATCCCTAGCTTGTCTAGATTAAGAATGCCATTCATGCCCTGAAACTACTATATCGTGTTACATATTTTTTTATTTTTTTATTTTCAATTATAAAAATGAATTGCATATTAGGAATAATGATTCCCCAATTATGTAAATAGATAACTTTTTCCAATAATATGGATAGTAAACTTAGTTATTTTTTTAGTCATAGTAATGGATAAATATGTTAATTAGAGATAAAAATAAATTTATAAGGACTATAAATAGACCCCACAACATACATTAATTTTTTTGGTTGATTAAATTTCATTAATATCCTCAATTATTTGATTATTAGAAAATTTATGTGTATTTTTATCGGTTTAGTAAATTTATATTATTATATTTAATAGAAGTTTAAACATCCCACACTATTGTTTTAATAACAATAATATTTTTAATATGGGTTTACATAGAAGGTTTTTTGAAATATAAAATATATTTGGATGTCTTTAATAATTAGATTAGACACGGTAATTTATGATTAATTTATACTGAATATATTATAACCATAAATATATACACAAGGCTTATGCAGTAATTGTTTAGTTAGTGGAAATTAAAATAAATTATATAAAAATATTATCAGTAATATAATTTGATATAATTAATGTAATACCTGACTTTTATATATGATCATGACATATTATGCATATAAAAATATAATTTTTAAAATTTTAAATTAAATATGGATATTATTAAAATCATTTTAATGAAATTTTTTATATATTAAATTAATTTATAACTTATAATAAATAATATATTTATTAGATGATATACAATTCAAAAAAATATTAGATTCAGAAAATTGTTTAGGATATGGTTTATAATTTCAACAATGGATTATTTATGTGAGTTTTTTAATATATTGAAACTATTTTTTTCCTCAGTGTGTAAACATCATTATTTTTATGCTGATTTTTGAAGGGGTAATGAGTGGTTAAAACAAAGTTATTAGGGAAAGAATGTTTCTTAAACTTGTAAAGAAATTATGGGATGAGCACCGATTGAACCATACTCACCCAATATTTGATATAAGTCAGTTTTGTTCTATGTGAACCTAAAAATTAATATATATTATTTTATTATTTTGAGAGACTCCAAAGTTCCCCAACCATTCTTATTAATAGACACCTATTCCTATCATTAATTCACAATGATATTCTATTCAAATCAGAAACTATCTACCCAAATAAATTCATTGAATCCCTAAACTAGTTCTAAATGCATTATTTTTGGTATAATGATAATTTTAGTGTCCTTAATTTCATTATCAATTGAGATTTTCCATAGAAGATATATAGTTTTCAACTACATGTTAAAATTTTATTTATTCTCCCAATAACAAAAAATATTCTTCATACATGCCAAATTTAAAACACCAATACCCTATGCCTATTAATATGTTATTATTTTATTTTAATTACCAATTACCATCTAAATAATCTATAAAATATGAATGGAATTCATCGTTCATGTGTACAGTGGAATACCGCCTAACGAATCAATGTAACAAGTTATCCGTCAACATCTCTTGATACTGGTCATAATGATTGAATTAATTTTGATAAATGATATCAAAAACTTATTTGTCATTGTAAAATGTTAATATATATTTTCCTTCATACCATTCCATGCACTAAAAAATGATAATGTCCTTCATGCGTATGAGTGGAATACCACCTCCAAGAATCAATGTGATTCAGTTTTCATCAACACATATCATAGATGATAAGTGTAAGTAATGTTTTTGAATAAATATCTTATATATTATATGATAATAATTCTGTGAATATATAAGAAAAAAAATTCTTTCCATGATTTCCATTGAAAAATTGAAACGTTTATGTACGCGTAAATATGGCATGTCGTGACCATGAATTGGAAATATTTCTATTTTTATAGACATATTTAATGTATATATTTTAAATTTTATTTGATATATATTAATATAATTATTTCATGATTTCTATTGTTTATATGATGTAATGACGATCCCTTTTACCATAGTAATCCAAACAATGTAATTTTGGACTTATACGACAAATATCAATAAAACAACTAACCTAAAAGTAAATTATTATATAACTTTTTATGAACAATTTTTATGTTATATTATAGGAAAAATAATCTTAAAAAAGGATCAAATTAAATTAAATAATTTAATTTTTATTATTCTTCATGATTATAAGGAAATGTGTGACATGTAATTCTCAAGGTAACATATTTTCATATTAATTTATTTTTCTAGGACATATGCCTTATATACCACTTGTTTGTTTTGTGTGGTCTATAAAATTACCATAAATGACATTTATAACTCTTATAATGAATCTTAGGGATATCTACAATAATATGTTGTTTATTATTTCATGGGTAACATGAATCAAAAGTAACCAAACTAGTAAAGGTTTATTTAAAAATATCTTCACTATTTGGGATTATTTATGTCAATGTATATACTGGTGAATATTTATCTTCAATGTACATGTTTTTTGAAAAAAAAATTATTTTCATCTCAATTTTTAAAAAATATTTTTTACTCTTCAAATATTTGTTTTAGAAATGGTATGGATGGAATATTTTTTGTCATTTTCAAACCAAGTATATTTCTAACTTTTTTGAAAAAAAAGATGTAATGAATTTTTTAACTTATATGGAATGAATATATTTTATAACCATCATGAGTACTCAATTCATGAATCTACTTTTAATCCATTTTACATGATACTTTTTAATGAATACTTTTTCATTTATAAATGTGCAACATTATTAAAAATAAATATATTTTGAAATTATTGATCATGATATTGGTGTGAAGATATCTCACTAATATTCATCATTTATTTTGAAATTCTAAATTTTTAGGCCTTCACTCATGTATATGATCGTTGTAATATTTGGTTTGATTTTTTATGTTATTTTCATAATATTATACCCATACAGTTATCTTAATATTTCAGCAAATCATTGATTTATCTATCACATGCTTACCATTACAGATTATTCGAGAAAACACGTTAGGATATATTCTTTTACTCAGTTTAAGTAGAATGATTCAAAATAATTTATTGATCATTTATTAATATCGGAGTAATTTTAAGGTAAATTTCGAAGTGTTAAAATGAATTATGAAAGGAAAAATATAGTAATATATGATGTTGATCATTATAAAACTATTTTTTATAAACCATTGTTATTATAATTTTATCCTAATACTCCAAAAACATTGTCCAAATATTTCATTGGGTATAAATATGATCCAAAATTTTATTTTTGGGGTTTTTTGTGTTGGATTGGGAATGAAATTGGGCCACATTTGAGGTTATCAATTGAAAAATGGTACTGTCTATGTTTTTTGCACCAGATAAAAATGTGTTGGTCATGGGATGTTACAGTTGGTTTCAGTGCATGTTTTTGATAAATTTGGGTATTAATAGGTTTGACAAGATTTTTTTTTATTTTGATTTCAAAATTGAAATATAATTTCTATGTTGACCAAAAGTTATTATTTTTACACAAGCATTTCTAGGATTTCAATGATGTAATTTCAAGTAGGCAAATAATATTTTTAACAGGTATAATAACCCATTGGATTAATATTAATATATATTTGAGAAAAAATTATATTTTCATTTAATGGAAATATATTTAATTTTACACATATCATTATGGTTTATATGCTCATTTATTTCAAGGATTGTATGTGTTCTTATTATTATTTTATGTAAAATGTAAAGAATGAATAAATTGTTGTGGTTAAAACATTTATTTAATGTTTTATATATTACGTTTAATTTTGGGGATATTTATCATGTCTATTGGAATTTTATAAGTATTATATAAAAACAGTTTTAGAAATATAACACCCCACATGTTAGGAAACAACCCATCACATCCAGTAAGAACTCAGGGCTTGAAACCTCAACTAAATGGTTATAAAGGGGGAATCTCCTACCAATAGCCTTAGTGATGTCCATCATAGTATGATATTATTTTAATATATTTTCACTATAAAAATGATAGGTTATTTTTTGAATATATTTTTTATCATATGGATTATTGTGGTATTCGAAAATGATTTTTTCTAAAGTGATAAATGATATTTATAGAGATTCTCGCTATTTTTGGAACACTACATGATTATGAAAAACATAATACAATTAAATCTTATTTTTAGTAAGAATTATGATATTTTATATTGGAGACATATATGATTCTCTTATGAATTAATGTTGAATTAGGTTTTTTTATGAAATTGGTTAGTGTATCATGGATATTATAAGTCTAGGGAATCCACGTATTAGGAGATAAATGATAAATTTATATTGGAAGATGATGGGATTAATAAATTATGATTTTTTCATTAGAATATTACTCTACAATATTTTGAGGTATAAAAAATCCATTTATTTCTTTATTTATCTAGGTTATACTTTAATAATTATAATTTCATTATGGAAGTTAATGTAAATTTCATCATTCGATAGTTTACTCTTTTTTGAAATCATCTTATCAGATTATAAATTCATTTTCATCCAAATAACAATAGGAAGTGAATTTGTTTTGTATATGATGTATATTTAAATTTTATATCAGTAGTTCTATTATTACAAATTCACCCCAAATACAAATAATTTGAAGAAAAATAGTATATTATGGTGGAAATTTGTTAATGGAGGAACCTCTAATTTTAATTTAAGTGTTGTTCTTCATGTTTCTATACTAGGAAGTAATATATTTATTCATCGATAAGAAATTTATATTGAAATTGAAATTATATTTATTAATTTTTTATATTGATAAATAAATGGCCTTTTAATTCTACATAGATTTACGTTATTATGATGGTTAAATTTCACATAACAATATTCTCTATCACTCTTTATCTTCCAATATGCATTATCTTCCTCTTATACATATTTTGTTTTCACATTCCACCATTATTTTACTACATTGAAACATAAAAAATGTTATTCTTGATTCCCTTTATGCATCCCTTTCTATAGCTTTATGTGGAATTTTATTTACCCATTTTATGAATTGGGATTTCAATAATGATATTCTGAAATCTGATACCCCTTGTTAAAAAGACCTATTTAAAATAATGAGGATCTAATTTACTACTGTGGTAAAATTTCATATCCTTAGATTCTAAAAGAAAATCCTTTTTTCAATATCATACAAATACGCAACATCAATCCTAAATCAATAACAAAAATGTATTAAATATGTGTGATCATTATAAACTAAACATTGAATTAATGAATATGTATATTATTAACTGATTTATGAAATTAATATCAATGTCTAATGAAATATGTTTTTAACAGTAATTCATATAAAATTATTACAAAAGTTTTTCACAATTTTTTTTCTTAAACCAATTGGAATTCTAAAAAAATGTGTTTTATTGATTTTTAGGAGTTAAAATAATAATTTATTTATTTATTTTATCGTATATTCATTTATGAGAATGAATTTATTTTTTGAAATTTTCATGTCAAAATTAATTTAAGATTAAATTTAGATAATTTTGAAAAATGAATGATTTTTTGGTTATTATTGAACCATTCTGGTTTTTATTTCGACAACTATATTTTTAATTTAAAATATTTACAATGTTAAATTATATTTTGGATTATTAGTTAATTTTCATTTAAAAAAATAAAATATGGGTTTTATAATGATTTTTATACTTGAATTTAGCATAGAGAAATTTATATTTAAAATAGATTTTTTATGAAAAACTAATTTTCATCATATTTTTTCCAAAAAAAACATTTACTACAATTTATCCACTTATATGTTTTTTATTTGTAAAAATGGATTCCATTTTTGGAATTTGGTGGTTTAATTTATTTAATATTTTTATTTTATTGTGGGTCTATGTTAATAATAAACATTATAATTATTGTTACCATCATAATAGGTAAATTAGGTAATTAATAATAAACATTAAATGGTACAAATAATAAAAAAGTATAAAAACCAAACATTGTTTTTATTTGATGAGTTCATTTTTTCATAAATTTTAAAATATACATTTATTTGGAAGTTGATCACTGTATCAATTTGTTGTTGAGAATTATAGTGTTTTATTTCAAGAGATGTCAATCATGTTGAAGTATTTTAATTTGCAATTATAATTTTTTTATTATGGGTTTATAGAGGGGTTATGTTCTAATATATATTATTTTTCAAAATCAAAAATATTTATATTTTCCTTGGTAATTTATTATTAATTTTAATTAAACTAATAATAAACATCTATTCAAACATAGCGTTGGTGTGATAAATTAGTAATTAATGGAAAAATAAAATAAATTTTTACAAAAAAATTAAAAATTTAATATAATATGAGAAAATTATAGTAATACAAAAATTATCTAGAAGTATATTAATTGTAATCAATATAATAATTTTTGGTAAAATTAATTTTTTAATTTATATTGTTAATTTCAATGTAATATTTCATTAAAATGACAATACTGAATTGTAAAAAAAATATATTAAATGATATAAAATTTAATATATATATATATATTTGGACTACTGGCTGGAAGATGGTTGATAATATCAACCATGTTATATTTTTTATGCCTCTAAAAATATTTATAGTAAAAATATTAACATTCAAAGTGTAAAAAATCTTTTTTGTGGTGGTAATTTCAAAAAGGGTCAATACGATGTTAAAAAATTACAAGTGTCAAAAAGTGACCTGAAATTCTAAAAAATTGTTATATATGTGAATTTTTACCCATAATAATCCAATAATTGAACTAAATATTTTTAGATATATTTTGAAATAAATATTATTTTATATTAATTACATTTTTATGGACATTACACGAGTTCGCCTCTCCTCTCTTATTAATGAGATATTCTTCCACATATTGATACACACTTAAAAACCAATTCTTTTTGATCAATCATTATGAAGTTCCTTTGATTGAATCACTAAAATAATTTTACAATCCTAATTTTTGGAATAATACCAACCATATAGGTCTTTATATGTCAATCAAATGAGATATTCCAAACAAAAAGTATAGTTTGAACTACATTTTTTAGTTTTGTTAATTTATCCACCTACATAAATAATTTTCAACCATTCTAAGATAAATAATAATAATTATCAGTATACTAATATTTTTGTAGATAATTTAATATCATATATGTATATCTATCATCCATAAAAAGGGAATGAAATAATCATTCGTGTGTGTGGTACACTACCACCTCATGAACTGATGAACATTTTTCAACCAAAACTACCAATACTAGTTATATTTATGGAATTAATGTTTATATATGATAATAATGACATATTAATCTTTATAAAAATATAATATATCATTTAACCTATTTACTATTCCTTACACTAAAATATGATAACGTCATTCGTGAGTATGTGTGAACAACCAACTCATTGAAGAAATGTGACTCATTTTTATCACCACATCACATGGATGATATATATAATTTTATTTAAAAATCTAATATGATATATATGATATGATTATCAGTTTTTAAATAGAAACTATTTATTAATTTCATCCCAGAATGATCATTACTAAATAGAAATATTACACATGTATGCATATGACATACCATCTAAATGATTGTAGCATTGCTCATTTATCCCCAACATATTAAATTGATGGATTAAAATATATAATTTATGAGTAAAATTATAATTATGAATTTATTATTATTCATAAGATGACGGAATAATTACTACTTTAACCATATTCTAGCTACCGAAGTCATTTTGTCGTTATATAACTAATATTTCGAAAACATTAACATGAATATAAACAGACTGAATAATTATTATATCATTTTAGTATTTAATAAAAATGAATAATAAACAAGATAAATATTCATAGAATGGTTAATAATTATCCATTTCTAGTCATTCATGATGATATGGATCTTACGAGATGATATGGATTCAAGGTATGAGATTTTTAACTCACTTTTATTTCTATGCGATCTTTACCATATATAGAAATTCATTATCATTAGTGGTTTGTCTATTTATCATTAATTAATTTTAATATTCTACTCAGGAAAATTATTTTATATAAATTCAAATCTAATGAATTTTCTTTAATGGTGATTATGATTTAAAACATTACAAAGACATATGGGTTTATATCACAATCTCAACATTAGTTGGAATTTTTTGTGTTTAAATCTCCACAAGAAAATATATCTTTCTAGGTCAATTATTTCTAAAAATGATTATTTTTTTTTCATTATCCTAAATTTTTTAAAAATAAATGATACCTATGTATGTTTTTTTAAATGATTTGAAAGGAATTTTTTAAATTTGTCCAAACATGGAACATTGTGACGTATTTGGAAAAAATGAAAGGAATGTATTAATTTATATAGCATGAGTGTGTTTTCCCACTGTAATGCTCCACAATGGCTTGAATAAACCTTTATAAAATTTGAAAAGTACATATTCACAAAACAAAATTCATTTATAAGTTCATATATTTTTAAATTAGGGATGATATTTTAAAATATAAACGTTATTTCCATAATTAATTATTCTATAAAATCCTGTAAAATAATTATAAATAAAAGAATAAAATATTATATAATAAAAAAATAATTAATAATGATATGATCCAAGGAACAAATCATTATTATTTCTCTAGATTGTTTGTGTTTATCATGAAAATATGAAATTTTTATGAATCCTCATTATTATCCATGAGTTATGTTATGAAAACTTTTTAATGAAACCCAATTCTTTTAATGGGATATGATATGTTGAATGATTTATTATCTTTTAGAATAGATACATATTGTCAAGACCCATCCCCTAGGGCCCCTGTCATGACTACCCCATTCTTGCCTGCTGAAGGCCATAAAATGGCGACTAGCACCGAACGTGTCAACCATCAAGTGGGTGGAATTTTCCCAAGTACTTGTATGGACACACACACTGAACCAAGTCCCACACACTGAAAAGAAAATATGTTACACTAAAACAAATCTGATTACATGTAGGAATAGTTTTAATGGTCCAGAATACAAACCCAACAAATGGATTGAAAAATAATGTAAAAAAACTCTGATGTCCATCTATAGAAAACCCCACCTGATCATGATAATTATGATGCTACTGAAATTATAAGTAAAACATCATTTCCACTAAATCCTACTAGCCCTCACTTGGTCCTAGTATAAAAAGTCCACCTTCGGAGAATCCGTTTGAATTGTCTCTATGAGCACCTCTAGGACCTAGTCCACCAAATTCTATGATGAAACATCGATCCTCTTCACCGGACACAACAGGTGTGATATATTCCAATGATTGGTTGAGTTAAAATATAATCAGCAGGGTCCCCAAAAAATGGAATGTCCACACATAAATTCATCAAGTAAACCAATAAGTACAAGATAACTCACAACATGTATACATTTAGGATATTGATAAAAGAATCATCAAACACATCATCAAACACCTAAACTGATAGAGAAGTCTTCCTCTATCAAGTACATTGGGATTGAAAAGTCCCATATACGTTCTTCCCACTAACATTTGACTACTTAGGTACACCTCCCCATCACTTACATAGAGACTGAAAAGTCACAAAGAAGTTCTTCCCACTAATCATGGATAACTAGGGTACTCTCCCTCGTCGTGTACCATTGGAGAGTAAATTCACACAATAGTGATTCACACAATGTGTTTGGAATGTTACACATAATTCCTTCCCATAGGGACATATTTGAGTCATACAGAGGTTAATGTCATCAATCTTCAGGTCTCTTCCAAGGCAGGGATCCGTACGTAGCGTGCATGGTAGAACCACTCCTCAAACCATTCATTACATATCAACTTAGAAGAAACCATTCTAAAGGGATAACTAAGGTTCTAACTCTTTGACAGGGTCCAAATGAAGAAAAAATCTCATCAATTAGATGTGCGGTTTGTAAGATATGAGTGTTTTAGTATGATGGGGTCGGTTGCGTCTGGGTCTGGTATGACCAAGATGGACCGACCTGACCAACCCAGCACAAGGGTCCCACATAACCCAGTTTATTTTTGACTAACTGGACATTACCCGGTTCGGTTATCGGTTGGACCGGTCTGACCTGGCCTGTAAAGACCCGAACATTTCAAGGAATGTTTTTTCTTAATTCTTTGGAATTTTATGAGTCTGCGGTTTCTGACGACATCTGATTCTTGAGGCCCAGTGTGCCCCGAATCAATTCTTGAAGATTTGTTCAGGTAAGTTCATTAAACGTATGTGCATGTTTTTCTATCTTTTGAACTGGTGCTCAGAATTCAAAATTTAGGACACCGATGAACTCGTAGTGGCAGTATTCGCTTAAGGGGACCTTTACCATAGTTTCCTTTTATGCGGGTTGAGTGTTAATTTTAAAGTGTTTAGAATAAAATAAATAAAATTGTAGCACATATTTTTATTTAAAGATGTTGGTTTATTCCTAAAATAGGGAGTTAAGGGTGGGGCCCACACCCAAATAACCTTCTATGAGAGGAATTACTGTGGTGGGGCCCACACGATCCATAATCCTTTCATCTTCGTTTAACTCTCCATTAACACCCCCATTTATTTAATTTTGAAAACCCACTTTAAACCTTTGGACTTCCACATAACTGTGGAGCCTCTCCATCTCCTATCCATTAATGATACCATTTCTAATTCCACAATTAATTCATTTTACATTTTGAAGTAATTTGAAAATACATGGCAATGTTATATTATGGGTGGGCATTATTATTATTTTGGTTGGAAAATATTTTGGTGATAACACTTGAGAAATAAAAGAATTTGGTTCTTCTTTAAATGAAGAACTGCAGAAGAATGACGATCATCTCCCTCAATCATCGGATAAGACAAAGTGGAAGGGGCCACCCACAAGGAATGTCGACAACGCACCATCCTCAGATCCTTATTTTCTGAATTCAACGAGTTGACGCTGCCTTCCCGCGACTTCATCTACGAACACACCTTTTTTTTGAGGTAGGTGTTTTTACAAATTGATGTGAATATTTTGTACCCCATTCTTTGTTTAGAATCATAGTTTGTCATTGGATTTATGATACCACCTAAAGAGAAGGGTGTGGGCCAAACGAACACGGCCCGACGACTATCCGATGTTTCCTATTTTGGTTTGCAATAACTGTGTGTTAGAATAGGTGGCGACGGGAGAAGGCGGAGGACGCGCGCTGACTGCATGCGGAAGGACCACAGCCCGCAATAGCGAGATGCTCTCCCAAGGAAGAACCGGCCACCCATAGCCATCCTGGCCAAATGGACCACGGCTCCATGAGGGTGTCGTGCTGCAGTGGACCACGGTCCGCGGTCCGCGGGCCATTTAGTGGGTGAATGGGCCTGCTAGTCAGCAGACCAGGATGGATGAGGTTGGGCTGCCGCCTAGCGCCACGAGCGGAGGACTGTGGCCTGTCCATGCAGGCCGCTCGCGCTGGAGAAGCCAGTCGGCTTCAAACGGCCAGGTAGGAGGGCGGCGCCCCCATTTCAGGAAAGCTGCCCCCCCCCAACCTCGGACCGCTCGGCCAGCCAGGCCGACCCAGCCAGCCTATAAGATCGGGCCGCGGCCAGCAGGGCAGCGCCCCTTAGGCTGGGTTGCGGCCAGTCGGGCTGTGCCCCTCAGGTCGGGCCGCGGCCAGCCGGGCTGCGCTCCTCGGGCTGGGTCGCAGCCAGCCGGGCTATACCCCTCGGGCTGGGCCACGATTCACAGGGCTGGTCTGACCCTCTTCTAGGTCGGGGCCACCAAAACCGGGTTGACCAGACCCGCCTACCCATTGGGCTTGACGGGCAGGGCCCGATTCACTTAAATGTGAATAAATTCATGACTGTGAGTCCAATCTACACACTGTATGTGGTACTGGGACTCTCACGTTGAATACGTCCTTTTTTGATATTCTATATGAGTTTTGTATGAATTTGTAAAAACGACCGGGTTGGTTTGAAACCATAACCAACCGGGACGTCAGAGCAGAAACACTTATAACTTAAGGACCAGACGTCCAATTGATGTGTTGTCAACTAAGTTGGTTTCATTTTTATTATATAGTTCATTTTCCATACTCCACGTGGATTCAGATGAGATTTGAGTATGATAGGGTTGGTTCTAGCTTAAAACCCAACCAGGCCCCAGGAAATGAAAAACCAATTACTCACAGACCGGGCGACCGTTTGGTGCATCGTCTGTTGCATTGAGACCCCTATGATGAGGCAGTCCTTTGTGATACTTCTACGTGAGTCTTCGTGAAACGTGTAGTATCTTCTCGAGGCTCGTGAAGCGGACCCTCCCGGTGATGATCAAGCAGATTATAGAGACCTAGTAGCTGGATGAGACTTGATGACTGCTGACCGATCGACTCAGAGTGATTCAGACAGCCCAGTGGGGAGAGCTTGGTTGTAGTAGCAGACCCATGGTGGAGGATCACATGGTTGTAGCGGTATACCCGTGGTACTCGACAGTAGGAGTACTTATGTTGGTTATGAGGGGGAGCGCTTGGTTGTTGCGGCAGACACATGGTGGGAAGTGCTTGGTTAAGAAGTAGGAATATAGTACTCGACAGGTGGAGTACTTCAGCAGTGTAAGGTTAGTGGGAAGTGCATGGGTGTAGTAGCGGGCCCATTGTACTCGACAGAGGAGGAGTTCTCAAGCAGCTGTGGTTTCAACATCATGAATAAAATCCTGGTTTGAGGTGAGTCATTGAACTTTGTGTTTTCCTCATGATTGAGATGGGTTACATGATAACTTAGGTATATGAATGGGCATATACCTAAGTAGGGTTGGTTGATACTTCATGATTGTATCTCCCTTTGGGGTTTTTCCGTGTTGTATTTTGAGGGACCTAGAGTGTCTCAGGGTACCTACTGAGTATTGTTATACTCAACCATGCACGGGCTATGCCCGCACCTTGTTGTGTTGGATGCAGACGATAGACATCGCTGACTGAGTATGAGGGCGCCAAGACTGGATAGTACCCGGAGGTGGACCACTCAGCGTGACAACACACAGAGTGGACCGATAGATGTGGAGTGCTGAGTAGGACATCTATACCTACCCTTCAGGTAGGAACCCAGAGGATGATCCAGGAGATGCTTCCACCATTTTGTTGTTTGTCTTTTTCAGTTGTACTTTTTCAGTTGTAGCTGTACCTTTTTGTTGGTCTTGTATTTCCAGCCCCTTTGTACATTCATCACACTTGTTATACTACTTTAATAAGTGTTTTCTTCCGCTTGTTCTCTGGTTTTGTTTGTTTACTATTATTAAGGAAATATCGTCCCTTTTTATTGGGGTTTACTCCTTGGTGCTAGTCTCCAGCCCCTGGACTATGGAATGAGGGCTTGGGGTAGTCACAGCACGGGCCCTGAGGACGGTTCATGAAAAATTGGTATCAAAGGAGTCATCTCTACAGTTGAAATTAGGACTCTAATATTTCCTTTCGGTGAAGAAATAGTGTTAAGGGTACCGAGTTTGGTTTTCGGTTTAGGGAGTCCAGTGTTGGTGCGGTGGCCGAAGTCTCCATATACCAGGACCCTAACTTATGATTTCCAACTCAATGAACAAAAACACTCTTTGCGTGAGTGACTTCAAAAGTTTTCATTATGTCAAATCAACCAGGTCATCTCACTAGGTATAGTATTTTGATCATGTCGCATTTGTTTAGGATTCCTCTAGACAGATATTCATTTGTAGTTCCGAGATGAGTACCCGATGACAGCCCACCGAGTGACGAGGCCCCGGTGCATGGCCCTCTTCCTATGTTGGCACCTTCGGGTGGTGTACCAGCAGCACCACCACCTGTTGCACAACATTTACCACCAGCCGCACTGGCAGACAATGCACACTGACTGAGCACGTTTCATGAGTCCCAAAGGTAGAGGCCTCCAAGGATTCATGGCGAGACAGATTCCCAAACAGTATAGGACTGGATGGAGGCGATTGATAGAGTTTTATCCTAGTTGAGACATTAGTAGTGTCGATGGTGATTATACCTACTAGAATTTTTCAGTGCATGACCACGAGGTTGGTCCTCTTAGTGATGAGGCCTTGGTACATGGACAGATGCCAGAGATAGAACCATCAAGTAGTGTGTCAACTATATCACTACATGTTGATCAGTAGTTACGATAGGTGGTACCGGTAGAAGACACTTATAGGATAAGTGCCTTAAATGTGTTTCATCATCAGATACCCCTCAGGTTCCGAGGTGAGCCTAACTCAAAGGCGGCTGAGGAATGTCTGGAGGAGGTGGATGAGAGTTTTTTAGAACTTATACAGCTTCGTCAGGATGACTTGTCAGTATCTGAGTATTCATCGAGGCATACCGATCATTCCAGGTAGTCGATGAATATAATACGATCAGTGGTTTGGGGATCAGACTACTGAACGAGGTGTGTCTAAAGGATATATAAGATATCACTTTTCCTATATGCATTCCTACTTATGATAGGTTTCTAGAGAGAACCCTTGTGGTTGGATGTTCTTTGGATGAAAAGATACATCTAGTGAATGTTAGTAAAGGGAAAATATGGAATTGATGCCAGTCTCAGAGAATTAGGCATGTAAAATGTTTCAAGAAGAGGAATTGTTAAGGACATATGAATTTGTAGAGCAGAAGAAGTTGAAGTACAGCTAAGAGGGGAGCATGTGGTGATGTACATTTCGACATGTTACAACCACCCGCCTTTGAAGTCCCCTCCAGGCTCAGGGAGGAGGAGGTCAGGGGAAGAGAGTAGCTGTATGAAGTCAAGGATTGTGACCCAAGGGCTCTAGGGATGATTCGAGGTCTGGTCTGTGTCTAATATTAGCTGTCGTATCAATAGACAAAGGTATCAAACATTCTTTCCTACAATGGATCATGTCCCAGACCAAGAGTTTCCAGTTAAACCGTTGACTTGACATTCCAGTCTGGAGATACCTTTGGGATGAGAATCAATAATCACACTTACACCGACGGTGTGATCTGACCCTTGAGGCGAGAGTTTCAGTTTGAACCTCTTGGTGTCAGTTTTGAGGCCTTATGAAGTTAGTTTGTGTATGAACTGGGAAACAACAGTTCATACACATATTGTCTGTATTAGGAAAAATGGTTGTGGTTTACCTACAACTTTGAGATGGGTTTTCCTTGGTCAGCATAAAGTATTCCCCAAATAGAACAAGATGTAATCTCGCATATGTGGGTGCAGTCACTCACTCATGTGTAAGAAAAACTTATATTTTTATCAGACTTCTCCAGAGTTGTTGCACCGCTTTTAGAATTTAGAAACAAAGGGGAACCCTTCGTGTGGTCAGAGAGATGGCAGTCGAAATTTTCATGAGCTGAGGTAGAGGTTGACCAGTGCGCCCATCATGAGGCTACCTAATAAGATGCAGATCATGCTGGAGTAGATGAAGACTGTACAGAGTAGACAAAGGTCCTATGCTGATAGGAGACAGACACAACTGGAGTTCAAAGATGGCGTCAACGTTTTCCTATGCGTCTCACCAATACAAGGTCTATAGAGATTTGTCTAGGGAAAAAAGTTATCTCCATGATTCATCGGACCTTTCCAGGTCCTTAGCAGAGTAGTCGAGGTGGCTTACTGCCTGACCCTTACACCTCAGTTGCACCGGGTGCATGACATCTTCCATGTATCTCAGCCGAGGAGATATGTGCACGACCCATCCCACATCATCGACCATGGGGAGATGGACAGCGATTACGAGGTTACATTCACGAATGTCCCAGTAGAGATCGAGGATTGACAGGAGCAATTCCTATGTGGATGGTCCATTCCTCTAGTTCGCGTTCACTAAAAAGCATGGGAACCTTTTGGAGAGCTCATGGGAGAAGGATGCTCAGATGTGTGCTCTATACTGCCTTTTTTTCCCTAGTGTGTGTTGAAGCTTTATAGGGACATAAATCCTTGATGTGGGAGTAATTTAAAGAGTTAGAAATTTCAAGGAAAATTATTTCATAATTTTTTGGAATTTTATGAGTATGCGGTTTTTAACAGCCCCTAATTCTGAGGCCTGGTGTGCCCGAAATCAATTTATAATGTTTTGTTCTAGTACGTTTAGTATATAGACATGTGGGTTTTTTCTATCCTTTTAACCGTTGCTCGGAATTGAAAACTGAGGACATCGATGAATTCGCAGCACCAGTATATTCTTAAGGGGAATTTTAGTATAGTTGTAGTTTATGCGGGTTGAGAGATAATTTTAGGGGATTTAGAATTAAATAAATAAAATTTTAGCACACAATTTTATTTAAAGATGTTATTTAATTCCTACAATGGGGAGTTAGGTGTGGGGCCCACTCCCACATAACCTCCCCTGAGAGGAATTAGTTTGGTGGGGGCCCACACTAGCCCTTATCCTTTCATCCCCCATTAAATCTCCAATAACACTCCCCTTTATTTAATATTGGCAACCCACTCTAAACCTTTGGCCTTCCACTTAAATGTGGAGCCTCTCCATCTCCCATATATTAATGATTCCCAATCTAATGCCTTAATTAATTCAATTTATATTATGAATTAATTTGAAAATACATAGCAATGTTATATTATGAGAGGGCCTTATTAATATTTTGTTTGGAAAATATTTTGGGGAGAACTCTTGAGAAATAAAAAAATAGGTTTCTTCTTTTGATGAAGAATGGCCATAGAACGACAATAATCTCCCTCAATATTCGGAAAAGACAAAGGGGAAGGAGCCACCCACAAGTAATGCCTAAGACGTGCCATCCTCAGCTCCATCTTCCTCGACGTCAACAAGTTGACGCCGCCTCCCAGTGACTCCATCTACGAATGCACCTTTTTTCGAGGTATGGTTTGTACAATTTGAAATGAATATTCAGTACAAAGTTCTTCATTTAGAATAATAGTTTGTCTTTGGCTTTATGATACCACCTAACGTGGAGGGTGTGGGCCGAACTAACACAGCCTGACGACCCTCTGATGTTTCTTGTTTTGGTTCACAATAAATGCGTGTTGGAAGAGGCGGTGACGGGATATGGTGGAGGATGCGCCCCAACCGAGTGGAGAAGAACTATGGATCGCAACCGCAAGCCGCTCGGCCAAGGAAGAACCTACCGGCCATAGCCGGATGGGCCAAAGGAAACACAGCGCACCGAGGGTGCTGCACTGCGGAGGACCGTGGCCCGCTTCGTCGGTGAATCTCCTGGCTTGTCAGCTGGCTGGGTTGGAGGAGGCCACGATGCTACCTTGTGCTGCGTGCGGTGGACAGTGGCCCACCGAAGAGAGCCGCTCGCGCTGGAGAAACCAGCCTGATTTGGCCTACAGGGTAAGAGGGCGGCGCCGCTCGGCGCCGCGGGGTGGGGAAAGCGCACCCCCCCCCCCAGACGGCTCGGCCAGTCGGGTCGCGCCGCGCCGCGCTGGGCTGGGCTGTGCCCCTTATGGCTGGGCCGCACCCCTTGGGCGAGGCCACGAGATTCACCAGGCCGGTACGACCCTTTGCCGGGTCGGACGCACCAAAATCGGGTTGACCTGACCCGCCAGCCCACTGGTCTTGACGGGCAGAGCCCATATCACATAAAAGTTAATGACTTCAAGACCGTGCGTCCAATCGACATTCCATCTGCAGTACTCAGACACTCACATCAAAGTGTTCCTTTTTCAATACACTATATGAGTTTTGGACGACTTTGAAAAAATTGCAGGGTTGGTTTGAAACCGAAACCAACGGGGACCTCAGAGCGGAAACACTTATAAATTACAAACCGGGCGTCCGATTAACTTGTTTTCAACTACATTGGATTAATTTTTAAGAGAAGGTTCTTTTGGAATAAACCACATGGATTCGGATGAGATTGGATTATGATAGGGTTGGTTTTAGCTTAACAACCAACCGGTCCCTTGGAACAGAAAAGCCAATAACTCACAGACTGAGCATCCATTTGACGCACCGTCTATTGCGTTGAGACTCCTATAACGAGGCAGTCCTTTGTAACACTTCTACGTGAGACTTCATGACACTTGGAGTATCAGCTTGAGTCTCTTGGAGCGGACCCTCCCTGTGATGAGCGAGTAGATTAAAGAGACCTAGTAGATGGCTGAGACTTAAAGATTACTGATCGATCGAATCGGAGTGATTCAGATGACCCAGTGGGGAGTGCTTGGTTGTAGTAGCAGTCTCACGGTAGAGGAGCGCTTGATTGAAGTGGCAGACCCATGGTACTCAATAGAAGGAGTACCTCTTTAGTCTATGAGGGGGAGCGATTGGTTGTAGCGAGAGACCCATGGTGGGAAGTGCTTGGTTGTAGCAGCAGGCCCATAGTACTTGACAGGTGGAGTACTTCATTAGTCCAAGGATAGTGGGAAGCACTTGGAAGTAGTGACAGGACCACTGTAATCGACAGAGGACGAGTTCTCCAACAGCTGTGGTATCGACATCATGAATAAAATCCTGGTTTGAGCTGATTCATTGAACATTGTGTTATCCTCATGATTTAGATGGGTTACTTGATAACTTAGGTATATGTATGGGAATATATCTAGGTAGGGTTGGTTGATACATTGTGATTGTATATCTCTTTGTGGTATATCCTTGTACATTATGAGAGACCTAGAGGGTCTCGAGATCCCTACTGTGTATCATTATACTCAACCCTACACGGGCTATTCCCGCACCTCGTTGTGTTGGATTGAAAATGATGGATAGTGCTGATGGAGGCTGAGAGGGCCAGGACTGGCCGGTACCTGGAGGTGTACAACATGGAGAAATGACACACAGAGTAGACCGATAAATGAAGAGTGATGAGGAGGACACATATACCTACCCTTCATGAAGGAACTCGGAGGAAGATCTAGAAGCTGCTTCAACCATTCAGTTGTTTTTCTTTTTTAGTTGTACTTTGTTCAGTTGAAGTTGGACTGTTTTGTTGGGCTTGTATTTCCGACCGCTTTGTACTTTCAGCACACTTGTTATACTACTTTACATTGTGTTTTCTTCCTCTTGTACTCTGGTTGTGTTTGTTTACTATTATTAAGGCATTGTCATCCCTTTTTATCGGGATTTATTCCTTGGTGCTAGTCACCAGCCCCTTGCTTATAGAAGGCGGTCTTGGGGTAGTCACATCATGGGCCCCGAGGACGGGTCGTGACATGGCCTGTGGGCCAGGAAAAAATTACTTTGCTGGGCCTAGTCTAGATTGTCTGAGGGTCTATCCCGATAGGTTGCCCAGCGTCCCATTCAACTATGGAACTGCCCGAAGGGCCCGGGCATGGCCTGCCGGTGTGGGTTTGTCCCACTAGTGCGAAACTGGCCTACAGGGCTACAATATCGGCCCAGCCCAGAGCCTACGCCACGACTTGCCAGCCCAAGACTGACTGCTTGGGCGACCGGTGGGCCTCTCCAGGGACATCGCAACCCGCAAAATGTGGCCTCCCACTAGCCTTGTGGAATTGCAAGGATTATACATCTGTGATTGGGAGACCGCGGCTCACCAATTCCCTAGGCATCTCGGACGCGAACCACCCCTCCATGCGGTGCTCACCTAGTACCACATCATTCTGTTATTGCAACCAGATGACCGCGACCTCCTACCAATGTTGTGTGTCGTTTGCCTCTACCCATGACCCCCTCCATGGTCCATCGTTTGCTATCACTAGCCACTGGCATGTAGGATGATGTTTGGAAGACCACCAATCGTGATCTGGTGGTTCGTTCTTGGCACTGCCTGCGCTATCTGGGGAGCATCCTCTTTTGTACAGTGTTCTTCGAATCTTTTTGCCCTGCTTTGAGTGTGAGGCCACAATGAACACTCATGAAGAAGGATCTCTGGCCTCGTTCGAGTCACACAGTGCCCTCCATGTTAGAGGTATATAATCATGTGAGGTCCGGGGATTCCAATTAAATCAATAATGATAATTTCTATTCCCATGTAACAAAAATTCGAAAATGAAATTACCCTCTGACATAAATGCACGATTCTTAGATCAACTTATATATGGGTTGTTCCACATTCATCAATTCTAGAATACCAATGGGTTTGATAATGAAATAATTAAACCCCTACCTATTTTATGTTCATTTTTTAAGCGTTATGTCCTCTTTGTTTCAAGACGTCGACATCGTTTGCCGATTCTGACACCATTATTCATGGTGTGTCGAAGATGTTTGAAGTTTTTTGGAATTTGTCATTCTTCATTGCCAAAAATGTTCTTTTCAGTTTTTTTACATAATATTCACAATTTAATTTCTCATTCCACCAATTCATCTACAAAAATAAAAGGAAAACATGTCGAAACTTTTTTGTTACGCAAAGACATTACATCATTGGACTGTTTCATTTATGAAACAGTGTTTTTGTTATGAATCCTTAAATCATTGTAATGCAGTGAGTTAAGGATCCACTAATGAGCTTCATTAGTGCACTCATAAATACACCACAACATCTAGGTCAACCACTCAACGAATGGGAAAATAAAATAAAATACATTTTTAATGTTATTTCAATGTTTTTTTTTTGAAAATTCATAAAAATAATTCTGTTTGGACCATGACGGCTGATGTTAATCCTTTCTAGAAGAATACAAGAATACTTAGTTCAGTGGTGCTATTGTATTTTTGATCTGGTCACCAGTTCTAATGTTATAGAGGCCCTCTAGCACGTTTAATGAACTTATTATAACAAAATTTCAAAATTATGTCCCAGGCTCACCAGGCCTCGTAATCTGATGTCATCCTAGAATTTGTTCTCAAAATAATTCCATATATATATATAAACATAATTTTTGTGACATTACATTCACCCCAACTTAGGCCTTTACATCCTCAAATGCCAAAACAAAAACTAACCAAATAGTTGGGGGTACTGAGCACGAATATGAGCTTCCCACTCCCATGTTCCCTCTTGGAGATTCCCATGTTTCCACTGAACTCACACTATAGGAATCAACCACCCACGTAGGAATCACTTATGTTGATCCTCTATCTTCATCAAGAACTCCTCAAATGTCACCCCATCATTAATGTCCATCTTTCCTCAGTCGATGAAGTGTAATGGATCATGCACATTCCACCTCACCTGCGAAAAAAGGAAAACATCAGGCTCCCAGTGCATCATTGGGGAAGAGATAAGCATTATGCCTCTTCGTTAACTATTCTCATCATATAAAAATGTCATATTTACTTCAAAGAATTCTTTCCCCCACAGCCAAATCTCCATGATCCTTGTCATGGTAAGTCCAGAAAGAATACATGACCACCTTCCCTGAACTCCAAGGGTCTTTGTCTCCTATCGGCATAATACTTCTGCCTACTCTGCGTAGTCCTCATATGCTCACGGATGATCTGCACCTTCTCGATGGTAGCCCGTACCAACTCCAGATCCATTATTGCCGACCCCATGGGTCTTTCAAGCATGTAGGTGGTCAACATGTCCACCTATACAAGCCCTCAAATCGTGTCATGCTAATGGTGGAGTGATTTTTGTTTCAGTATGAAAACTCCAATAGTGTAGGTGGTCCCCCAAACTATTATGAAAATCTAGGACATAGCACATATCATGTCCTCCATGGTCTGTATGGTCTACTCTATCATCCCATCCATCTGGCGGTTAAAAGTTGTGCTCATGACAAGATCCATCTTGAATGCCTTCAGTAATCCCCTCCACATCAGGAATGTAAAGTGAGTTTCACATTATGAGACTATCATCGAAGGCACCCTATAAAGCCACACTATCTCCTTAACATAGAGGCATCCCAATCCCCCTAACGATCTATGCTCCCCTATGGGTGGCATTTGATCCAACGTGGTGAGTCGGTAAATGATTAAGAAGATAGAGTTGTGGCCCCGGGATGTATATGGTAACCCAAACACAATTTCCATCGAAATTCCAGACCATTTCCATTAATAATCCATACAATTTCTATTCTAGTACCTCGAGTGGGTGGGCTACACATGTTGTATCCTAATGATTGGCCATCACTTTCTAAAAAGTTAGGCATCATGAAATGAACTTGGCTATCACATTATTCATCCATGGACATCAGTACTAATGTCAGAGGTCCTTCCACTATAGGATGTACTTACAAATGGGATTTATGGTACTCCCTCAGCACCTCCTCCGACAATGTTACTCACACAACGATGCACCCTCTGAAAAGGATAACACGACCAACACCTTTCAAAATCATGCATAAGCCCATCCTGAGGATAAATTTTCACTTCGGGGCCCGTAGTCAACCTCTACCAGTTATGCATCCCCCACTCACTATAAGAGTGGGGTAGTAATAGTAAATGAATAAATCCAAGAATATTCACCTTCATACAATAAGGATATCAGCATCATGGACAACTACTCCATCTCTTCACTAAGCAGCTGCAAACTGGTCCTCCTGCTGAGCGTGTCTGGCACCACATTTTTCTTCCCAAAAGTATAGATTATCTCAATGTCATACACCTAGAGTAAATCTATCCATCACTGATATCTCAGGTTCACGACATTCTATGTGATGATATACTTGATACTCCTGTGGTTGGAGTCAACTATAACATGTTCTCCCATCAAGTAGTGCCACCACATCTTCAAGGAAAAGATAATTTCCGCAATCTCAAGGTCGTAGGTCATGTAGTTAATCTCATTTGGTCTCAAATATCGTGAGACATAGGTGATCACTCTTTGATCCTTCATCATGACATAAACTAGTCTGGTCCCTGATGCATTGTGATAAACTACTTACCCAACACCCACCTATGGTAGTCTCAAGAAGGGGGAACTAGTCATTCTCCACCTCCACTCATTGAAACTCTTCTAAAATTTCTTAATCCACATGAAGGGATGTCCCTTTTATATTATAGCCGATAAGGGTGCTGCTACTCTATAAAAGTTGGGTATAACCCTCTGATAGAAACCATCCAATCCACATAAGCTCTGCACCTTAGTAACACTCCCAGGTGGCTCCCAAGAATGAACTACCTCTATCCTTTCTGGATCTGCTGCAACTCAAGACTCTTTGTTGATGTTTCGCAGAAATTGGATCTCTCGTATCCAAAACTAACACATTGAGTGCTTACCATAATGTTGGGGCTCTCAGATTGTATCCAAGACTATCTGCATGTGTGTGGTGTGCACCTCCACTGATGCTGAGTACACCAAGATGTCATCAGTTAAGACCACAACAATCCGGTCATGTAATGGATAGAAGATTCTATTAATGAGTCCCATTAACATTAGTGGGGAGTTAGTGAGGCTGAAAGGAATCACCATGATCTCATAGGGACCATATAAGCAACGTAAGGTTGTCTTCGCTACATCTTCATCCTGTAATGGCCCAGAACCACCTGCCCCATTACTCTACCAAAGTGAGGTTCCACCAAAATGGTGGCACCGTGAGGGTGACACCGGTCAAGGTGGCACCGTGACGGTGGCACCATGAGGGTGACACCGTGATGGTGGAAACATGAAGGTGGCACCGTGAGGGTGGAACCGTGACGGTGGCACCGTGAGTGTTGCACCATGAAGGTGGAAACGTGAGGGTGGCACCGTGAGGGTGGCACCGTGACGGTGGCACCGTGTCCCATCGCGAGCCTTTCGTTCATTTTCCAATACCTAACTTTTCCGCTCCTGCAACGTAAGTTTCGACTTAAATTAATTCTTTTACTCTTTTAAAACAATTTAAAGCCCACAATTGATTCCTAAAAATCCCGAGAGACCTCCGTGTGTAACTTCCCAACCGCGTGGTCAACCATCAACCCCCGCACCTTACGCGGTTTCGCATTCTCACCTCAACCGTCCAAGGCTCTTATAAACTAAGGGTTAGCCGTGGTTTCTTCTTTTCTCGATCGCGGCTTTTCACGAACAGCTTCTGGTGCATCAGGCGAGCCGCATCGTTATGTGTAGAGTTCCACGCCCAGCCTAAGCATTGATAGACGAAGTGATTTTCTTTCAGGCGTGCCGCATCGCTATCCGTGAACTTCTTACCCCGGACTCAGTATAGATCGTTGATCCAACATGTATGGAATTTTGCCTTCGTCTCTCTCTTTTGTGGATCATGCGGGGTGGGAATGATTTTGTATCTTTAGAATTGGATTAACCAAATTTAAATAAAGATAATGAACGAATCCTATACGGAATTAATGGGGGTTGTGATCGTTGATGTTGTTATATTAAAATCATCTTTCTGAGTTGTGCTATCTTACACATTCTGAAAATTTAGGCCGTTGGTGGTTGTTGTCTGTGCACTAATGAACCCCTCGTGGTGTTTTAAATGGATTTTTCCTAATTTTAAACTCCTTCCGTGAAAAGTAAATTGTTTAATCATGTATACCCAGCTGAATAAATTGAAAACACCAGGATCAATCCCTTCTGTGCTAACCCCGGTCAAAACACGGAATTGAAATCATGGAGTGTGTTAAATCTTATAAATCTAAAAATATAGGCATGGCCCTGCTTAGTGTTGGTGATAGTGGTTTGGTTGTTTTATTTTGCGGCCGATTGGTGTAAATGTGGGAGGGGATGGGATCCCCTATTTTTTTATATATACTCTCAGTGGTTGTGTGAAATTGGGGATGGGATCCCCTATTGGTATGGATTCGGTGGTTGTGAGATTTAAGACCGGGTTGGAACTTGTTTATATCATGAATTGGGGTGGGATCCTCTATTGATGAAAAACCTTTTTGGGGGAGGGGACACGGGGCAGTGTCTCAGGGTTGTCTGGTTCTAGGAATTCGAGAGTTCTCACTTTTCCTTGTTGTTGTGACTTTACAAGAGAACCGGGTGTGGATACTTAAATTGACATTTGGCTGGTTTCTTTTCCTTGGTTATACTTATGGTGTTAGTTATCCATTAGTGAATAAACTTATTTGAACATTATTACTGAACATGAAAACAAGAATGGGACAAATGGGTTTTTTTGGCGAGAGTTGTAACTCAGACATGAGTGCTATTCTGATGTGTAGGTTGTCTGAAGAAAAACTAAGCTTGGGTGAGTGCTTTTTACCTATATATATACCTGTAGCTTTTTGTTTCTTATTCGTGCCCCACCCAAGTTGAGCACTTAGTGCCGAACACCCCCATTTCATGTGGGAGGGTGTTTCTCCCAACACTATTCTTAATTTCTGGTTATTAGCTCCTTTTCTTCTCCCTTTCCCGGATAGCAAAATTATCTTCGGGCAGGCTGTGATGGCCTGAGGTCCATTATTAGCCCAAGAACCTTCAGGCGGGGTACTTTGATGGTTGGCCAGGTGTGCGCGATAGGTGGTTTCCCAAGTGTCTTCAGGCGTGGCAGTGGATATTCTAGCCCAGGTGTTTAGGGGCATGGTGGTTGTTGTTCTGGACTAGGTGTTTGCAGGCATGATTATGTGTGATAGTTGTGGCCCAGGTGTTTGCGGGATGGATTCGGCAGTGGGACTGCGTGCGGTTGTGGCCCAGGTGTGTGCGGGCGGGTGTGGCAGTGGGATTGCGGTGAGAATGGCGGGATTGGTTCGATGCGTAGGATGTCTCAATAACCAGTGGGAATGTGGCGTGGGGTACCCAAACATCGATGTGCTTTTATTATATATATTACGTGACATGCATTATTTGGGGAGTGTGCCTTGGTGAGTCTTGGGTGGATAGTTTACCTTGAAAGGTGTTTGGTTTACTCCTTTTTCTCAAGGGACTTTAGTGTGTTCCCCCACTTATGCACAAGAGTCTTTAGTTTTCCCTACTGAGTCTACTTGTATGCTCACCCTGCGTATATAAAACTTCTTTCAGGTTTCCAGGAGGACTTCGGGGATCACGCAGGACCATACCAGCTCGGACCTTTGGGGAAGTTGCTGTTTCTGTTTTTATTTCTTTGGTACTTACCGTTGTAGTCACCTTTTGTACTTTGTGGATTTTACTTTTGAAACATGCATGTGGGAATGATTTACTTTTGTCTTTACTTTTCTTTTAGTTTTGGAGTTGTTGGGTTCCATCATCTTATCTCCCGATCTTGTAAAACAGAAAAAGGGTAATGACTTCCATTTAGTGTTTGATTCTATACCCTTGGTGCGAGTTGCCACTCCGGGACCCATTGAAGGCAGGTTTCAGGGGTCATTATCTCTCCTTCAACTTGAAGAAGGAAGGGCCTGACAGTTTGCTGACCCTTCCCTCCTTTTGGTTAAGGCGGGTCACGACAGAATGGTATCAGAGGTGATGGTTGAGAGATAGGATGAAGTCTGGAGTTAGGCACAGTGAGGATTGCATGGGATGGTAAGGCAACAGTTTTGGGTGACCTTGGTGCATGAATTAGGCGAGGGAAGACCAGTTAAGACATGGGATTTTAGGGCCCCCCGTGATCCGATGCAAGGACTCTGAACCTACCGAATGACCAAGTGAGGTCGTTCTGATTGCAGGGTAGAGGCCCTAGGAAAGGCACATGCATCATAATGACTTGGGTTCTTGTGTTTCTGGGATGTCTTGGGAATTAAGAATAAATTAAAATTTTAAGAAGATTTAAGCACGATATTCTGCACTACTTGGTCTTAGGAATTCCTTGTTTACCTTGCAGCTATGGCACCTGGAAGGCGACGACGTGTGGTATAGGCGATCGAGGCCTCGAAGACTACTTTGGCCGATCGGCAGAGAGCTGATCGAGAAGAAGAGGGAGACCATTGGCAGAAGACTCTTCAGGCCTTCCAGCTATAGACCCTCAATAAGTAAGAGGTCATCACCTCTGACATGAAGATGGAAGGCTGGCTAGAGGAGCTAGAGATAGCCTTCGGCCTGATTCAGGCTCCGACCGAATAGTGGGTTCCTCTAGCCATCAGCCATATGCAGGGAGCAGCATGTCAGTGGTGGAGGCTTTACCTGGGGGAGAGGAGAGAGGCTGAGGTGGCATGGGCTGATTTCGAGAGGGAGTTCCGGGCGGAATTCATCTCCTCGACGATGAAGGCATAAAGGATATAGGAGCTACTCTCCCTCCAACAGGTGAGTATGTCCATGAGGGAGATAAGGATCAAGTTCAAGGACCTCCTACATTTTGCACTGGACCTCTTTCCCGTCGAGGAGTCTCGGGAAAGACTATTGGAGGAGGCACTCTGACCCTCCATTCAGTATGTTGTTACCCCTTTTACCCTGCCGATGTACAAGGAGGTCCAGAAGAAGGCCGAAGTGGTGGAGAGGTTGCACGCTCTAGGAGGTATGTCAAAATAGGTGATCCAGATGGGACCATCGAAGGGGAAGGCCGTCAGCACCAGGCGTCCAGCATCAGGACCCTCCAGGTTCTGACCAGTAGGGAGAAGACCGCAGCAGTTTTCGTTTTGAACCCCCGGTCCTCACCCATTTCCTTCGGGTCCAGGACCGCGATTCTTCGTCTATGGGAGCCCTGGAAATCTCCGAAGTCAGTGCCCGGACCGGGTGCAGTACAGTGGTGGCGGACAGCCCCATCACCCACCCCGGTAGCAGCTTCCAGCAAGACCTTTCCAACAACAGCAGCAATGACAGTGAGCACCCGCTCCTCTGAGGACAGACTTGGGAGGAGGGGGCTGACCTCAGGGTGCTCCTGAAGGACCCCGACTAGGGCGTGGTCGTGGAGGTGGCCGACAGCCGAGCGGCAGAGGAGCCGGGTGTGGACAGCTACACGTCGTGGATGCAGCAGTTCCAGTAGGGCCGAAGGTTGTTCGAGGTACGATCAATTTTTTTACACTTTTGCTTATACCTTGTTCGATACCAGAGCTTCACACTCCTTTGTTGCACCCAGTCTCGCCCATTCCATGGGTCTAGATGCCGAGAGACTTCCAGTGCCCCTGGTGTTGAGCACACCAGTCGGAGGTCAGACCGACTTGTCGTTTGTTTTTAGAGTACGTAGACTGATGATGGGGCCACATCAGTCGGTTAAGGATCTTCTTCTTCTATAGATTCAACCATATGATGTCATCCTAGGCATCTACTGGCTATTCTCTGTGTGCACCATCATCGACTGTTTCCAAATATGTGTTGTGTTCTCGGACTTGGGCGGCTGGCATGTTACCTTCACCGGCGAGCGGTGCGGTCAGAAGGGCACCAGGCGAGAGGAACCCCTCCTCTCGTTGTTAGCCGAGTAGTCAGTAGTGCCAGTAGATGCTGAGATGGTGGGTGTTCCAGAGGTTGTCCGTGGGTTTATGGACATCTTTCCAGAGGAGGTGACGACTCTACCCCCTCAACCTGATATCGAGTTCGGGATAGACCTACAGCCCGACGCTCATCCGATCTCGATGGCTCCTTACCGGATGGCACCTTCAGAGTTACGGGAGTTGCGGATTCCGATTGATGATCTGATGAAGATGGGTTATGTTCGGCCGAGTGCGTCACCGTGGGGTGCTCCAATCTTGTTTGCAAAGAAGGCAGATGGTGGTCTCCAGTTGTGCATAGACTACAGGAGTCTGAATTAGATAATGATCAAGAATCGCTACCCTCTTTCGAGGATAGACGATATTTTCGACCGGCTGAAAGGGGCGGGATGGTTCTCGATGATCGATCTGCGGTCTGGGTACCACCAGTTGAGAGTAAAGGAGAGTGACATCCCAAAGACAACCTCCAAGTGCAGATATGGACATTTCGAGTTCGTAGTCATGCCCTTCGATTTTATGAACGCCCCGGTTGTGTTCATGGGGCTTATGAACTCCATCTTATGGGAGTACTTGGATCGGTTCGTGGTTGTTTTCATTGACGATATCCTGATCTATTCAAGGTCGGAAGAGGACCATGCAGAGAACCAGAGGAAAGTTTTGGAGGTCCTCCGACATCATTAGATCTATGGGAAGTTTTTGAAATGCAAGTTCTGGACATGAGAAGTGCACTTCCTCGGGCACGTGGTGTCCAAGTAGGGGGTAGCGGTGGACCCATCAAAAGTTGAGGCGGTTTTTTCTTGGGCAGCACCCAAGAATGTTGTAGAGGTCCATAGTTTCCTTGGGCTGGCAGGTTACTATCGGAGGTTCGTACCCAACTTCTCCCGAGTAGCAGCCCCTTTGATAGCCCTTACCAAGAAGGAAAAGGTTTTCAGGTCGAGTGAGCAACGCGAGTCAGCCTTCAGCTATCTGAAAGACAAGTTGGTTAGTGCCCCAGTGCTGAGATTACCAGATGAAGGGGCAGCCTATGAGGTGTTCTGTGATGCTTCAGGACAGGGCCTAGGATGTGTGTTGATGCAGTTTCAAGGGGTGATCTTTTATGGGTACATGCATCTACGCCCCCATGATCGTAATTACGCCACCCATTACCTGGATCTTGCAGTGGTCGTTTTTGCACTAAAGTTATGGCGGCACTACCTCATCGGGGAATGCTTTGTGGTCTTCACAGATCACAAAATATTGATGTATATTTTCTCCCAACGAGACTTAAACTTGAGACCATGGAGATGGGTGGAGTTATTCCAGGATTACGACTTCGAGATCTCTTATACTGAGGGAAAGGGAAATGTTGTGGCCAATTCCTTGAGTAGTAGGACGCAGAAGGATGCGGTCTGAGAGTCGGAGGATGCCTGGAAAGCGATGGAGGAGTTGTCCGCCTTACACCTGGATGCAAGGATGGATGGTGGTAGATGTTTTCTACATCAGATGGTAGTGCAGTCATCTATGTTTTGGCAAGTGGAAGAGTCTCAGTGGGGAGACCCGGAGTGCGAAGTGATGTGTGACCGAGTTGACCAGGGAAATGCTCTGGAAGGATGGGTAGAGGATGGTCCGAACCGGATTCTTTTCCAAAAAATGTTGTTTGTTCTTGGAGTGATGCGTGGCAAGGTTCTCAGTTAGTTCCACAACTCACCCTTGGAGGTACACCCAGGAGTTCCCAAGAAGTACCAGGTACTGAAGGGACAATTTTGGTGGCCTGGAGTGAAGTGAGAAGTGGCAGAGTTTGTGGCCAGGTGCTTAGTGTGTCAGCAAGTGAAGGATGGACACCGAGTTCCTGGCGGCCTACTCTAGTATCTAGATGTCGTTGAGTAGAAGTGGGATGACATCTCGATGGATTTCTTCACGGGACTACCCAAGGTCCAAGGGGGATACGACACAATCTGGGTGGTAATGGATAGGTTGATGAAATCGGCTCCCTTTCTGGCGATCAGGGAGTCGAGTGTAGTGGATACTTTGGCACGAAGGTATGTAGATGAGGTGATGTGGTTGCATGGAGTTCCGAGGTCTATAGTCTCGGCTAGGGATGTACGGTTTACCTCGCGAGTCTGGAGAGGATTGCAACTTGCTATTGGCACCCAGTTACGCCTTGGCACTGCTTTGCATCCCCAGATAGATGCACAAACAAAGTGCACTATCCAGACCTTGGAGGATATGATGCGGGCATGTGTTCTGGACTCAAAAGGATCATGGGTGCGACAATTGCTCCTGGTAGAGTTCGCGTACAATAATAGATATCACTCTACCATCGGTATGGCCCCATTTGATGCCTTGTATGGGTGGCCCTGTCGTTCGCCTATGTGTTGGGCCGAAGTAGGAGAGGCAGGCATCCTTGGCCCGGAGGTAGTGCAGAACACGACAGAGAAGGTTCAACTCATACGGGAAAGGATCAAGGCATCTCAGGACCGAAAAAAGACGTATGATGATACCAGGAGTAGGACCTTGGAGTTTGAGGTTGGAGAACATGTGTTCTTGAAGGTCTCCCCTCGGCGTGGGCAGCGGAGGTTCGATAAGGGGAGTAAGCTTTCTCCCAGGTTCATCGGACCCTTCGAAGTGCTGCGGTGGGTCGGCGAAGTGGCTTATCAGCTAGCATTACCACCGCCGCTACTGAGGGTATATGATGTCTTTCAAGTGTCTCATCTCCGTCGGTATCTGTACGACGATTCTCACATTCATGATTGGGGTGAGATGGACATCAAGGACGACGTGACCTTTGTGGAGAGACCAGTGATGATCGAGGATCACAAGGAGAAGGTGCTTCATGGGAGAACCATTCAATTGGTTCGTGTGTTGTGGAGACATGTTGGGCTTGAGGAGAGTACGTGGGAGAGGGAAGCACAGAAGCGTACCCAGTACCCAGAGTTGTTTTAAGTTTTGTTCCTTGTTGTACCTGTTGTTGTAGAACGTTTTGTCTTTTGGCTATGAAGCGTACTGGTTTTCTTTCCTCTGATTGTGTGTAAAAAATCCTTGGCTATGGGGGGGAGAGAACCCAACCCTTAATCAAGACGCATTAAGGTGGATGCGATTAAACCTATGCGAGCGAGTCAGTGCCGCCCAAAGAAGATAATATCTTGACATGGGGGTGGGGACACCCCAACCCACTTGCCCGGGCAGTTTGGCATGGTATGTTGCTTGGTTCTTGACAGGGAAGTGTTTTTGGTTAGCATGGGTTCACTTCTAAGAGGTATCTTTCGAGGTGGTTGTTTGAACCCTCTCTTTCCATCTTGGGTTGTTTTGTTTCTCGAGGCCCGAATCATTTAAGAGGAATCTAATGTAATGGCCCAGACCCTCCTGGCCCATTACTTTGCCAAAGTGAGGTTCCACCAAAATGGTGGCACCGTGAGGGTGACACCATGACGATGGAACCGTGATGGTGTCATGGTGAGGGTGGCACCGTGACGATGGCACCGTGAGGGTGGCACCGTGACGGTGGCACCGTGTCCCCTCGTGAGCCTTTCGTTCTTTTTTCGGTACCTGACTTTTCCTCTCCCGCAATGTAAGTTTCAACATAAATTAATTCTTTTACTCTTTTAAAACCATTTAAAGACCATAATTAATTCCTAAAAATCCCAAGAGTCCTCCTTCTGTAACTACCCAACGACATGGTCAACCCACGACCCCCGCTCCTTACGCGGTTTCACGTTCTCACCTCAACTGTCCGCAACTCTTTTAACTTAGGGTTAACTGTGGTTTCTTCTTTTCTCGATCATGGATTTTCACGAACAGATTCTGGTGCATCGGTCGAACTGCATAGTTATGTGTAGAGTTTCGAGACCGACCTAAGCATTGATAGACGAAGCGATTTTCGTTCAGGTGAGCCGCATCGCTATCCGTGAACTTCCTCCCTGGCCTCAGCATAGATCGTTGATCAAAGAGGTAGGGAATTTCTCATTCGTCTCTCTCTTGTGTGTATCATGCAGGGTGGGTGTGCTTTTGTTTCTATATAATTAGATAAACTAGACCTAAATAATGATAATGAACGATTCCTATAAGGAATGAAGGGGGGTTGTGATCGTTGATGTTGTTATATTAAAATCATCTTTTTGAGTTGTGATGGCTTACGCATTCTGAAAATAATGGTCGTTGGTGGTTGTTGTATGTGAACTAATGAACCCCTCGTGGTGTTTTAAATGGCTTTTTCCTAATTCTAAACTCATGCTGTGAAAAGTAAATTGGTTAATCACGTATACCTGGTTGAATAAATTGAAAACCCCAGGATCAATCCCTTCTGTGCTGACCCCGGTCAAAACACAGAATTGAAATCATGGAGTGTGTTAAATCTTATAAATCTGAAAATACAGGCATGGACTTGCTTAGTTTTGGTGACAGTGGTTTGGTTGTAATCTTTCACAGCCGATTGGTGGAAATTTGGGAGGGGATGTAATCCCATGTTTTTTATATATACTCTCGGTGGTTGTGTGAAATTGGGGATGGGATCCCCTGTTGGTATGGATTCGGTGGTTGTGAGTTTATGATTAGGTGGGTACGTGTTTATATCATGAATTGGGGTGGGATCATCTGTTGATGAAAAACCTTTTTGGGGGAGGGGACATGGGGCAGTGTCTCAGGGTTGTCTGGATCCAGGACTTCGAGAGTTCTCAGTTTTCCTTGTTGTTGTGACTTTACAAGAGAACCGGGTGTGGATACTTAAATTGACATTTGGCTGGTTTCTATTCCTTGGTTATTCTTATGGTGTTAGTTTCCCAGTAGTGCATAAACTTAATTGAACATTAAAACAAGAATGGGACAAATGGGTTTTATTGGCGAGAGTTGTGACTCGGACTTGAGTGCTGTTGTGATCTGTAGGCTGTCTGAAGAAAAACCTTGCTTCGGTGAGTTCTTGTTACCTATATATATACTTGTAGCTTTTGGTTTCTTATTCGTGCCGCACCCAAGTTGAACACTTAGTTCCAAACAACCCCATTTCATGGGGGAGGGTGTTTTTCACAACACTATTCTTAGTGGGTGGTTATTACATCCTGTTCTGCTCCCTTTCCCGGATAGCCCAAGTATCTTCGGGCAGGCTGTGATGGCCTAAGGTCCATTATTAGCCCATGAACCTTCGGGCGGGGTAGTGTGATGGTTGGATAGGTGTGTGTAGTAGGTGGTTTCCCATTTGTCTTCGGGATGAGGGCCAGGTGTCTTCCGACATGGTAGTGGATCTTCTAGCCCAGGTGTCTTATGGCGTGGTGGTAGTTGTTATGGCCTAGGTGTTTGCAGGAGTGGTTATGTGTGACAGTTGTGGCCCAGGTCATGGCGGGCGGGAGTGGCAGTGGGACTGTGGTGAGAATGGAGGGATTGGTTCGATGTGTAGGATGTCTCAATAACCAGTGGGAAAGTGGAGTGGGGTACCCAAACATCAATGTGCTCTTATTATATATATTACTTGACTTGCGTTAGTTGGGGAGTGTGCCTTGGTGAGTCTTGGGTGGATATTTTACCTTGAAAGGTGTTTGGTTTACTCCTTTTTCTCACGGGACTTTAGTACGTTCCCCCACATGTGCACGAGAGTCTTTGGTTTTCCCTAATGAGTGTACTTGTATGCTCACCCTATGTATATAAAACTGCTTTCAGGTTTCCAGGAGCCCTTCGTGGAACATGCAGGACCATACTAGCTTGGACCTTTGGGGCAGTTGCAGTTGTTGTTTTTCTTACTTTGGTTCTTACCTTTGTATTCACCTTTTATACATTGTGGCATTTACTTTTGAAACATGCGTGTGGGAATGATTTGCTTTTGGATTTACTTTTCTTTTTGTTTTGGAGTTGTTGGGTTCCATCATCTTATCTCCCGATCTTGTGAAACAGAAAAAGGGTAATGCCTTCCATTTAGTGTGTGATTCTATACCCTTGGTGCTAGTCACCACTCCAGGACCTATTGAAGGTGGGTTTCGGGGGTCATTATCTCTCCTTCAACTTAATGAATAAAGGGCCAGACAGTCTGCTGACCCTTCCCACCTTTTGGTGAATGTGGGTCGTGACACATCCCATACCCAAAACTGGTGATAGCCAAATTTGGGGTATATCATTGAGAACAACTTTGGCCATTTTTGCTGGTCAAAGATATTATTGATTCTCGGCATGGATACTAGTTGTTCACGGTCAACATGTTTAGGAACTGGAAGTCCACACAATAACTCAAACTCCCATCTACATTATGGGCAATAAACACTGGGGCTACCCATGGTGAAATTTCAGGCCTTACGATCCCATTCTCCTGCAAGTCGTCCTGTTGTTCCATCCACTCATGAAGCATCAAGAGATCAATCAGATATGAAGGTGTTCATATCGGTGTCCTCTCGGGGAACATGTTGATGAAGATTTGTAACTCCATGTGAGGAGGTGGCCCAATATGATCCTCCATAAAAAAATCATCTTACTTGGCCACCATTATAAGAGAATGTGGACTCCTCTCAGCCAATGCATCGAGGGTGATCATATACAACTAGTTATTGATCAGCTGCAACCTCCACAGAGAATGTTAATTCTATGCTGCATGGGTTTCCTTCTCACCAGTGAAGGAAAACCAGGTCCCATCTTCAGTGATAAACTACAATGTACGTCTAAAATAGTCAATATGAGCATTGATTATTGATAACTAGTCCATAACCAAGATGACATTGTAAGGCATCGACACTGATACTAGGAGATCCCAGTTGAAGCTCGCTCCTCCTAGAGTATTATCACAATATAAGAACCAATGTGTAATAATCGAATCCCCTCCCATATGAGTCTATAACTGCAAGGATAGAGCCAATATGTCTTCTAGAATCACCGAGCTCCGAATGAGTGTCATGGAAGGGAAGGAGTGACAAGAACATATGTATAAAAGAACTATATCTAGGGTGGAGAAGACATATATCATAACTCATATCATCTATGGAGTGTCATGTTCATAAGCCTGCACTGCTTGATGTTATGATTTCCCATGTCATCCTGCTCCCTTTGGGCAAGATGGACCACCTGGGGGTAGTGGCGGTAACTCCTCAAACCATCTCCCACCACATATTGCTCAGCCTCCTCCCCTACCACGTCTGTCACCCTATAAATGACCTCGCTCGAACCACAACCTCTACCACAATAGCCCCTCGACCTTCATCTGACCATCTGTACGACATGTTGGGTAGTCATGTTCCATGTGTCCTTTCCCGCCACATGAGAATAAAATCCTGGTTCCAGGCTAACTTTGTCTGGTCTGGGATCCTAGCACTACCAACCCTGAGTCCTGGGGTCATCCTCTGAAAGACCTATCCCGTGTGGGCCCTCACGTCTGTTGTCTATTTCCTACTGGAGAATCTGCATCCTTAGGTTTCTAGTATCTCTAGATGTTGGTGATTGCTCCCCCAAGAGGCTCTCTACTAGAAGGGCTCTCTCAAGAACCCCAGACTGAGTAGGGATGCTGAGAGACAACACTGGTTTCCTGATCTCCTACCTAAGTCCCTGATCAAAGGATCAAGTGATGAAAAAGGGTCTTGAACCCTATCTATCGACTAGTGAAAACTCTTGATGAAACTCACATAGTACTCATAAATAGTCATGATGCCCTACTATAGGTGAAATATCTCTTCAATGCACACAGAGAACGAGGGAACATAGAGAAACTCCACACAGAAAAGCTGCTCAAAGTCTGTCCAACTGAGGGTTGCCTCGTTGTGTGTCTAGGTGGTCAAGATTCACCATCTCTCTATTGTGTCCCATAGAAGTATCAATTCCATGATATTCATCTTTTTAGTCGGTTCCCTCACTAAGCCATAGACCTACATCACTGCCTCCATCCTGTCCTCAGTGACCCGAGGATCTTTCTGTCCCTTGTACCTAGGAGTTCTATATCTCTGAAACTTTTGTCGGGCACTGTGTCAGTGCACATCCTCTGAGGAAACCTCTGGAAGTATATACTAACCATCGGGTGGTGGTAGAACTCGTGCAAAACCAGGTGGGGGAATCTATATAACTGTTCCCTGATGGACACTTCATATCTAGGTGAGCATTCCATATGACTTCGTATCGGGATCCTAGTTTGTCATCCAAATAGTGACATCCTGGGATAAATAAAGATGTACCATAATTAGAAGGACATACATAGTGAGATGATTTTTATTCAATCTAACATATGTAGAGACTTATTCAACCAATGTTTTCATGTATAGAGCCAAAAAAATAGAATTCAAGGTCCTAGTTTGTGGATACGTCGACTTCTCCATGAACACCAGATTCCCCAAATCTGGAAGTCATACTCGAACCATTTAACACTATTTCCGAAAATATTAATAATGGCTACCAGGCTTTATGATAAGACTGATAGCTTTCTGATACCACATATTCCTAATCTTTCACCCTATGCCCATATCTTGACTACCCCCAAGACCACCTCCCAAAGCCCAAAGGCTAGTGACTAGAACCAATGCTGTCATCCTGGAAATGGGAGGAATTTTCCAGAGTACATGTATGCACAATCAAGCACAAATAAGTCCCACACACTAATAAGGAAATAATTATCACTAAAACTAAGTTGAGTAAAAATAAAAATAGTATAATTGGTCCCAAATAAAAACCCAACAAAAGTACTGAAAACAAAAAGTATAAAATGGAATCTCTGATGCACATCTGTTGAAAACCCCACCTAATCTTGGGATTAGAGTTGAAATTGGAAGCCTAAATAGAACTTCCTATCAACCTAATACATTTTTCCTCACCTATTCATAGGTCACGAAGTCAACTTTTGTATTTCCGGTCGGTCCTGTCTCCCTGAGCACCTCTGGGTCCTGGTCCACCAATGTTTCTGTCAAATATTTGATCATCTGCACTAGACACAAAACGTGTGGGAAATTCACGTGCAAGGGTGAGTAACAAAATACTCAGTATGGAACCTAAAAAATGAAATAACACACACCAATTCCACATGTAAATTGTAAAGCACAAGACCACTCACACCGAGTATACATTTAAGGTAGTGATAGAATAATAATCAGTCAAATCATATAACACCTCAAATTCAGGAGAACTCATCCTCTATCAAGTACAATGGTCTTACAAAGTTCTACATTAGTTCTTCCCACTAAACTCAGACTAGATAGGTACACATCCTCATCAAGTAATGTGAGCCTAAAAAGTCACACAGAAGTTCTTCCATGTAATCTTGTCCAACTGAGGTACTCCCCCGCATCTTGTACCTTGGGCCTACAAAGTCACATATGAGTGATTCCCACTATGGGACTGCACATTCCTCCATGAGTCCTCCACAGATCAGTCCCCCGACAACCAGCCAAAGCCTCCTCCAAAGCCACCAGAAACGTATGGTCAGAACCTCAGGTAAATCAACACACCATTTTGAGGATACATACCCATGGTAAGTGGAGTCATTATGTATCTCACCACAACAACCAAGTTATCAAGAATGTCTATGAGGAAACATTCCAATGTTATCTCAGAGAACAACCATTGGATTCTGATGTGAACCTCCCTATTCTCAGTATTATGGATGATCACCTGCTTTTCCATTCAATAAGGAATAGTGATATGTCAATGGGGTTATGTTCACTCCCCCTTTGACAAGGATGAAACTCCTCCCATTCTCAGAACGTTCTTTGGGGACCTCCTACTGAGGCAATTTCCTAATCATATGAGGCTAGGACACATAACCTTTAATTCCATACAACATTTAAATGTTCATTGATCTGTGCCCCATCCCACTGTCGCCTCTTCTTCTTCCACCATGGGCTCTCCCTCACCCTCCAACAGGAGATGATGCAGGTGCATTGTTGAGTCATTAAAATTATCTTGTTTCTCACACCAAACATTACTCACGTGGGCTTATAGGTTTTTGCGGATTACAACAGCACCACAAATTCTGAAATATGAGAACTCTAATTCCTGACCTAGATAGGATACGTAGTATGTCTACCAGATGGCATGTGATCAAAAGGGTTCCCATCCAAAAAAGGGTCACTCAAGCATATCCACTCAAATGGGAAGCATCCACGTGTAAGTCCCTCATGTTCTGAACTATGAGATCTCTGATTCCTGACCACGTTTAGATATGTTGGAAACCAACCTGAAGGCCCGACCTCAAAAGTGTTCCCATCCAAAAGGGTTCAGCCAATTATATACCCTCAAATGGTAAGCTTCCACGCGTAATCCCCATGCGCTAAAAACTATGAGAACATTTATTCCCGTCCATGTCAGGATATGTAGTATGCCTTCCAGAAGGCCCAACCTCAAAAGGGTTCCCAAAAAACACGGTCCACCCAATCATGCCTTTTTAAATGGCCTTCTTCCATGCATAAGCCACACACCATCCAAACTAATAGGGTTCTGATTCCTCTATTGAGGATATTTAATAAACCCTTCATATGGGTCCGATCCAACATAAAGTCACATTAAATCACCCTAGATGATGATAAACTCTAGAGAACCTTCTAATATGACTCATTTCATTACCACCTCTGTAACATAAAAAAATGCATGCTTTTGATGATCAGAAAAACTTGGGGTAGCTCATGGACACACTCTTTAGGAAAAAACCAAGGATTAGTGAACAAATGAACATGAATTAGATCTATAATAGAGTTCATGAATAGGCGACAATCCCCCCTCTGAAGGGTGTGGTGATCCTGAACACCCATCCTCTTGAACAATGGACTTCTTCAGTGTTGTTGGAAAAATTTCCTGTCGAAGAGACACCTACATTGGAATGTAGGTCAATGAATCTTGGGTAACAAGGCCTTTGGTTTTTATGGGATCCACAAATAAACCTGTTGTAGACCATCCGAGGATGTTATGTCTGAGAAGGACCAGTTTCATGAGTGATCGAGCCCAACAAAATCACCAACTGGGAGAAACAGTTCTCCATAGGGTTAATTCAACCATCATTAAAGGATAATGATGTTGAAAAAGTTGAAACAAAGGAATGGTAAATCAACATTTCTGCATCCCCCTTAAGCGTGCCACACCGGAGGTGTATCAAAAATGGTGAAACTGACGTGAATCCTAATCCAAGGTGACTGGTCTACCCAAATGATAAAAGAAAAGGGATACTGCATGTCAGACCATTTTGTTCACCATAATGCGTGAAAACTGTGCCACCAGAGAGGAGGAACAAAAATTGTGAACCCGAAGTGAATCCTTAACCATGTGGCGGGCTTCCCAAATGGCAAAAGAAAAATAAATATTGCACATCAGTTCATTTTTTTCTCCCCGGTGCTCGAAAAAATCACCACATCGGAGGTGAAACAAAAATTTTGAAACTGATGTGAGTCCTTAACCAAGGTGGTGAGCTTCCCCCACTAAATCCTCTTATCTAAGCAGAAAAATAATATAGGAAGGGGTCCAATTTGAATCACCTAATATTGATATTTTCAAATTAACACTACTTTGACAATGTTTTTTAGTTTTCATGTCATATATGTATATAGCTGGTCCGCACAGAGTGAACTTTGATCCAAATGGCATCGAAACTTCCCGTGCAGACATGAACATGGATAATCCCACAAGTGGTCAGGGCCTCCATGAAGAGCCAGACCCCATCACCTAACCATCATCTTCAACGCATGGTTCCCAATATACTGATCATGGTGTACCACCAAAATGTTACTCTCCACATGCTAGAGCCTGCGAAACAAGCCCTCTAGTCTGAAAATGCCTTCCAGGTGCATCTTTAGCCATTTCTAGTACCTTAGCAAAAGGCAGCCATGGGGGTCGTCTCAAATCCTTTAAAGAGCTTGTCCCCAGAACGCGACAATGAGTACATCCCTTATCACAGAGAGGCGGATGATTTTAATGTTGGTGACTTCATATCAACATCACCTGGGTCCTACTCATGGGCCCTCATCAGAGAGCGTCACTTACAAAACCGGAGGACCAGACCACATTCCACATGGGAAGAACTTATTTCGAGGGATCCTTCTAAAGTCTAGTAATCCTGGTGGCCTCGGGCTGCCCACCAATTGTGGAAAATATATAATCAAGAATTCACCATCACCTTAGTTCATGAGGACCATCTCCTACATAATAATGTGGTGGTGTTCAGTTAGAAAATACAGATGTTTTCCCTCTCCTATCAATCTGACCACAAGAAATAGTGTGGCATGATACGAGCACACACATCTTCCTGTTAATGCTCGCCGGTCCCGCCATATATAAAGAGTAGAAAACTACAAGCAGAGGATGCTATATGTCGTGGCATAATAACCCAACAATCAAAATAGGGTGGCGACTAGTTATATGAAGGAACAAACAACTACTAACGCACAAGATGTCCAACATCAAAATATGTTGGTTACCAGCTACACGCAGGCATAAAGACCTACTAGAACATATCTATTATACCATCTAAATATGACATCAATAGGCTATACATAGGCACAAAAAAAAGATAATGCATATCAATCCCGACATCTAAATAGGGAATAACCCATGTATTAGTGTAGTCAAATTCTTACGGATTCATACAATGCCCTAGATACAAATTCAAGGACATGCAAGGTGAAAAAAATCCCCACAGAAGAATATGAATCCCATTAGTCAAATATGGTGGCATATGGAGAAGGCATTCGGTGATAGAACTGGTACTCTTCCTAGCACGCGATAACTTCCGTTATCTACTAGAATCTCATGGAGGACTGAAGGAGGAAAAAAATTCTTTTCCGACATCATAATTTGACTTCACACCCATTACAGAAAAAGATGTATCACAAAACATCCTAGAAATGATAAAATATCATAACTCAATTCTAGAAAATTTCCTACAAATATTACATGATATCATTCCATAAGTGTAAAAAGACAGAAATCGGGCCCACGACCCAGTTTCCATAGAAAGAACGACTCACTCACCAAATGATCCAGTCACTCTGTTGCAGTATTGCATCCCTGCTCTAGTCTAGGAGGTTCAACGACAATATCTATTGGCATACGAACAACCAAATCTGGAACAAATACCAGTTACAACTGGGGGACGCCAGTCCAATGTGGTAGCCACATCAAGGAAGACATATATACATTCAAAAACTAAAGATTCCTATCAGAATATCCCGACGACATCATGGGACCCGACAAGATAGAGACCATCATATGATGGCCATTATCAATAAGTGGTTGCCCCGATTACCTCCATGAGTGTGCCCAAAAATGAGAAGCACCAAAGGAAACATAAAAATGGAGAGCAGATACACTATCCTACTCTGATGAAAGATAGGGTTCAAGATGCACTCAAAAATATAACATCAATGGCGGAAGACACAGTCATTCAATTAAAAAATTATGGAAGTTTCACTAGCAGTTGAGAATGTCTTCCACACAATGTCACTACAAGTATATCAGAAGGTCCTCTACAGAGAACCCATGGGGGATCACTCAGGGGGTCAATAATGATAGTTCCTAAGAGAATATTTCATGATGTGCGTAAGGGTAGCCCTCTCTTAATCATGACTATCAGACAACAAGAAAGTCCTCTCTTTTCAATTATCTACACTAATGGTCCCCCTATGGTATAGGTAGCTTATATACTTCTCCTTATAGTTGTACGTCAGGTCATGATGATAGTCACCACCATAATGATATTCATTGAAAAGGCCCTCCTCAAAATGACAATAAGTAATGATAAGGTCATACCCTCATTGTAGTATATCCTAAAGGACCTCCCTAGGATGTACATAGCAGAAAGTTTCCCTACAGCTAGGTATCAAGTCATGAAGGTAGTCCTCACCATTATGACAGTCATTGCGAATGCTCTCCCTTTGATGGTAGTTTTTGTAATGGTCTACACCACAGAGACATATAGTATCATGAAGGTCCTCCCTTCACTATATCCCGCTGTGAATCTCCTACACATGTTATAAGATGCAATGAAAATTCTCACTGTCAGACATCATGTTGCAATAGTATCCCTTTCCATTGCAGCACCAACATCGGATGTCCTTCTTGCAATCAAAATTCATACTAGAGAAAAGGTCCTCCCCTTTTTAGAACAAATCTGACAATTCCCTCTTATGATGGGGTTCCTAGAAATCAGTCAGACACATTGGGTACTCTGTAATGAATGAGTGATATTCTTTCTCAACCAGAGGATGGCCCAAGGCCACACTCTTTTTTTATCCAGCCTTACGATATCTGAAAATCAATAAGGCCCCCACTAGCTCGGTCGCATGTGAAATAATTATTCAGAAGTATTTGAGCTGGGTATATCAAGTGGGGAAGCCTCAGGAATATAAAAAACAGGATATGTTTCTTGTGAGAATACAACATTTTAGGGATAATATACCAATGATGTATTGGCATACCTTCACTTCTCACATCGACATACCAGGAGTGTTGTCTAGGGATTACACACATTACATTTTCCTCATTATATAGACGAATCTTTGAAACATGAATGAAAAATTCTTTACCTATGAAAGGCATGCAGTCAATTTTAGAAAAATAAGAGACCTATCATCATCTAATCGACTTGAAAACCCTCCTGACTACAATGTTGTCACATTCAGAAAGGTGTCTTAAAAACCATGTACTGGCTTTTGTCCATGCACATCATAAATTGTGATTCCTCATCAACAATTCCCTTTCTAGAGTTCAAATTTGGGGAGGGGAGAACATGGAGCCTTACAGTTCATCCCCCGCCCCATCCAATTGGCCCCATTGGAAAGGAAATCCTTAAATGTTTTCACCCAGAGGCAATGGCCAAATGAAATTCCAACTTAGGATATATGAGATAGTTATTATTGATCGGCCTACAATAAGTATCAAAAGCATCCAGGCTAAAGAGAACAAGCCATCAAAAATATTTCGAGTCAGGAAACCAGGAACATCTAGTAGGCTTCTCCCCTAAGATAAGTCGACCAACAAGTAGGGATCATGTCTTAAAAAACAATAAGCACCGTGAGGGCCCAATACCATACTTGACATACATCTACAAGTGAGTATGAAAAATTGAATGAGTAAAAACAGAAGCGGCTAATGAATAGATACGGGAACAACCCTATTCCACAGGGTTGGAATAAATTTTATATCAAAATATCCCCATAAGACCATCAAATTCTGCCCATAGTTCCATGATAAGAGAACACGAACAACCCCAGCCCATAGGGCTTGGGAATTTTTACCATAAATCCCCATAAAGCAGTCTTCTGTCGTCCACCATTGATGAAGAATGATGGACAATGAAATTACCCAATCCTCCAATTCTCATGTTTCTCACCCTCTGAGAAAATGGTGTGTTGCGAGGTCATACCATGGCTCTCTTCAAGTTCAAATTCGTGAATAAGCCTGATGAATACCACAAAATGGTAGGATAAGGTCTAGTAATGGGAATAAGATGACTTACTACCATTTGAACTGGGTGAAAAACCACTAATGCAGTATGCCTTAGTGAACATGGTGAGCGTTAACCCCATAGATCTCATAAAAATGAAACGGGGGATAGGATGCTAGAAAAGATGGTTCCCTCCCAGAAGTATCCAATAAATATCCTTGTAGAGTGCATGCATGGAACCAATGTTTATCACTTAATCTGGGTGCCCCTTCAAATAATATGTTGATACCTCCCATGGAAATCTCCAACAAAGAGAAAAACAAATCCATGGTCATTTATGACCCACCTCCTCCATCTGATGATAATGTGTACCTCACACTCAGGGAAATGTTGTCCATTAAAGAGGTAGAAATTAAAGAGATCATGTGATTTAATGTTGAGCTACATTGAAGAAACTACCTCATCAAATGTGTTCCCCCTACGGAATGCCAATCAGTGCCTTTAGAAGACGTTCCCATACAACAAGAACATATCTTGCTGAATGAATCCACGCTATGATGCTCATTTATCCCAACAGTGGAAGGACTTTAGGAATTACCCATGTATGGATGACAAGTGCAAAATGTTTGTGTAAATTTACCAATGATACCTTCAGTGGGGTTTCAATCTCAAATTACAACAGTACCAGCACACCCAGTCTTAGCCACTACCAAACCAACTCATGCTCTGGTCTTACTGGACATGTATTAAGGGCTCTTAAAAACTGTTGAGAAGCTAACAACTCAACCTGAATCAACGGATGAGAAGATTAATCCATTACAATAAGAGCACAAACCCTACCCCGAGTGGGTGATCAATTTTCCTCAACCTCTAAACGTAGGAACCCGGTGTTCCTAGGATTAAATTGAGCAGGGGACCATGAGAGAAATTTGTTGCACTCTGCCTCTTAATTGGCCCCCATGATTGGCCCACCATAACAACAAGATGATTTCAAACTCTGATGATTCGTACGAACCCTGTAGGGCTCATCCTTCGTACGGTACACTAGCCGGCCAGCCAATTCGATTACAAGCTAGGAAGATCTCCGGTGATAGTTTCTCTTGCAGTTTAGTTACAAATTTCCAAATATGATGGTCAGTGATACCATGAACATTAAGCAGCGAGATAATGAGAGAGTCTCAGTCTTAATTTCCAGATGGAAGGGCCTAATATATTCCCTGATGTGGCCACTCCCCCAGGATGAGATGTTCTCTATGTGCATTTATAACCTTCAAGACTAATTGGGAACACATATCATCCTGGAAATGTACACTTGTGGGTTCAGGGACTTTTCCTTGATTTCCCAAAGGAAAGAGAACTACCTATAGAGGAAAAATCATATGTCTCAAGTGTCCCTATCAGCCCCACAAAAATGAACAGGGAAGGATGAAGTAGTTTTTTATTATTCTTATTCCACCTTCGGCACCATCTCTTATTGCGAGGCAACACCGAACCTTAAAGGTCCCCCTAGATGTCAACAGCCGCCACCACCTCATCTGGATGAGTGATGGGGTTCTAAAAGAAATAAGATTAAGGAACGAATAATAAAAGACTATTCGTTCTGTGATGACTGGGTCAATAGCTATTTCATAACTATAATGAACTGAAATTTTCTCTGACTACCTGACCCGATGAGAGCCGATGAATTGGGAGTCGACGTTTTCCCAAATTGCTATCCATATCACCAGATTATAGGACACACAATCCATGTGTGTTTCATTTTCATGGGTCTCTTTCAAAAGATGGTGGATTCCAGGAATGTCACATTGGGCATGACACCAGCACCAGTCGCATATGTCTCCACCGATGATTCAAGAGAGGAGGAGGAGTGTAAAATTGTAACCAGAAAAATGAACAACTTTTTGACAAATGGATGGCCCGAAATAAAATCAATTGTGTCCATGGAATCATTTAGGCATAGTTGTGATAACCAATTGTGCACCCAATAGATCCAGATATAGCACAACCATCCTCCTCAGCCACACAGTACTCCAAAGGACATAAAGAAAGAAAGAAATAGCAATAAGATGAGATGGTGCCAAATCCAATGTCAGTGTTGATGCTTTCAGACTTCATGCCATCAATATTGGCATAGTGGGCACCACCCCTCCCAATGGATCAACTGACATCGCCTCACTAAACAACATCATAAGAAAGAGACAGTAAGACAGAAAAAGTGTGAAATCAAGAACTGCTCATCGGATCCTTTAATTTAATTCACATGATGGACCCCTTCACTGATGTAGGCTATGGAAACAAAACCAAATTAACCACACCCAGATCGAATGCTGGAGGAAGAGGATGTAGAGTCCAATAATTTCTTAGAAGTCATGGTTGTGGTTGCGGTGAAATCCCCCACCACACCCAAGTAAGGCCTTTAACATCATAGACACTTACGGAAGGACTATCTATCAAACACAACATGAACAAGTGTACTTCTTATCCCCTGTTTATGGACACCCTAGCCTAGTTATATTTAAGTATACATCAGGGGAAGAAAATGTGTCGAACCGCCCAAGGTACACAGTTGAACCAGTCCGACCAATCCCGAAATAGGACGCAGTGCCTCCTAAACCTATTACAATTTCTGTTACATCTACATCCAAAGCTAAAACCCCTAATGTGTATGTGTGTGAGAGAAAACACATGTTGGGAAGTGACTTACTTTAGATAAAATGTATTCCTTTTTAAAAAATATAGCCTCTGTACCAGAAAATTTTTCAATCCTGGACATGTTGATCTTGTCCACAGATCATAGAGAGGAAATCATTGAAGCATTACTAAGTCCTTAAGAGTTCGAGGCAGAAGTAGTAGTAGCAGAAGTCTACCTTGCGGAGACCAGTCAGGAATAATTTCAAGCTGCCAACTTCATTAGAGACATGGATGAATACAACATCCTGAAAAGGCACATCAAACCCATATATGAGTTCGAGAAGATAAATGTATGTAATGTTAGGAGTATCATCATAAACAATGGATCTGGACTTAACCTCCTCCCACTGAGAATACTTTTTCAATTGGTATTTTTTGAAGATATCTTGACACCCTTCACTTAAACACTACTAGGATACAAAAAATGTGAGAAGTTACCATTGTGTCAGATCATGTTTAAAATATGGCTTAGAGATATTATAGAAGATTTCGAGTTCTTGGTGGTTTGGAAAAGTATGGATTTCATCCCCCAATTAAGAAGGAATTGGCTACATCAAGACATTGAAGTTCCATCCTCACACCACCAATGCATCAAATATTGTGGTAATCAAAAAAATAGGACATTCCACACTGATAAATCCGTGTTTCAGTATTGGGGGTCACACTATATTGTTGTCGGGTTCTATGGGCCTGAAGAAAAACTTATTTTGGCTGATGACATTTATTAGATCAATGACCCAAATGTATTGGATATGGATCTCTCTGACCTCTTCTAGAATCACGGGGAGGTGTATGAACTACCCATAAACCACGTTGAATGCATAAGCATAAGTCCAGATACAGGTTTAGTTGTCTACATGGTCTCTATTATGGTCTCCATATCCAAAGACATGAAAGAGTGGGATAACTCACATGTTGTTGGCAAAAGCACCATTGTAGACCCTCCCGGTCCATCCATGGGTCATCAAAATCCCTTTCCACACACATTAAGGAAAAAGTTGATTTCTTGACAATATTAGAGATTTAATCTCAAATATTATTTCTCCATTTGAAGAGGAAGATGACGATGATATTAATGAAGAAAAAGAAGAGGATGAAGATCTCAATGTTTCCCCTCCCGCATTTGATGAAGTTTTCTCCACCATAGTCTAGGAACTTCAGGAGATAAATCTGGGTACTACAGATGGCCAGTGACCCACATTAATTAGTGTGACCTTGCCTATTGAGGAACATGAGGCATATTACTCCTTCCTAAAGTAGAATTGCGATGTATTTTTATATAATTACATGGAGATGCCAGGACCAGATCTTGAAGTCACCGTACATCATCTCGGCTTACCAGAATATCATTGGGGCATTAAAAAAGATGGTATAAGTACCCACCTAATGCATGCTGCAATGATAGAGGTTGATGTTGACAAAATAATCAAATCCAAAATCATACGTGAGTTTTAATTTTCGATATTGCTGGCCAACATTGTTCTTGTCAAAAATATGAATGGACAGAATAGAATCTGCATTGATATTAGGTACATTAATAGGAATTTTCCAATAGATGTCTTCTCGGTCCAGATCAAAAAATTGTTGATCGATGCAACAACCGGATACAAATCCCTCTCCTTAATGGATGAAAATTATGGATAGAATCCAATATGGATGGCCCAAAAAGATGAATAATGTAATGCTTTTAGGCCCCCTCATAGATTGTTATATTCTAAAGTGATGCATGTTGGCCTAAAGAATGTTGTTTTTACATATCAGTGTGTCATGCATTCCATCCTCTAGCATTTTTTAGGAAAATGAATCAATTGTTATGTCAAAGACGTGGTGGTTAAATAAATAATGGGTTGGAACCACCTAGGAAACCTTGAAGTTGTCTATGAAGAATTACAACAGTACAACTGAATGATGAATCACCTAAAATTCCCCTCCGGTGTTAACTCGGTAAAATTCCTCATCTTCTTCATACACCATCATGGCATAGATGTCGACCACAAGAAGACAAAATACATTATTGGCATGTACCCACCTCGAAAACTTACCACGTTGAGAGGTCTCCATGAGAACCTCACATACATTTGGCACTTCATAGCCATCCTTATAGGTAAATGATTATAATTCACCATTCTCATGAAGAAAGGAGTTATAAATGAATGGGATAATGATTGTCAAGATTCATTTTACAACCTCAAAAGATATCTCCTAAGACCACCAGTGTTCATTCATTAAATTTATGGTAGTGTACTCATTTTATTTGTAACATTATTGAAACATTCCTTAGGCACATTCTTCACGATGAAAAATGAAGACAGTACCATGAACAACCACTGCTACCTTAGCAAGACAATGATTGATGCCGATAATCAGTATTCAAAGATTAAAAATAATTTCATATCCTTAATCTTCACAGTTTAGAAGCATAGGCATTACTTGCATCACAATGAGGTCCACCTGGTCTCCCGCTGTAATCCGTTAATGTATATCCTCAACCACCCCATGTTAAATGGACGCCGGTCAGGATGTGCATTCATCCTAAAACAGTTTTATATATAGTACATTCCCTAGAAGATCATCAAAAGTCAGGTGTTAGTATAATTCTTTCCGAGCATCCCTTAGAAGAAACAACACCATCGGATACTGAACTTCCTGATGAATAAGTGTTTTCTGACCAGGGGAACCCTCACCCATGGGAAATGTTCATCGATGGTGCCTCCTGAAGTCTAACATGATAAATATGGAAGATCCAAAGCTTAACAATGTGAGGGTGGGTATTATATTTTTATCCCCAGAAAAGGATTTTTTCTTTATTCATTGTTTTATTGAGAGGGTTTTACAAACAATGATTTGGAGCATCATGCAGTCATTTCTAGCATAGAATAGTAACTCTATCTGAATGCTAAACACATAAAAATAAAAGGTGATTCATAACTAGACATCAAGCATGTCAATGATGACTATTCCATCAAGAAAAAATTATTGTTTCTCTTAATAAACCGTGTTTGAGAACTAATGGAAGAATTCCCATCAGAACCAATGTTGACTCATGTCCCATGTTTAGATAATGCTAAAGCCAGTGCTTTGAAAAACACATACACAACCATGTCTGATCCTATCCAGGATGAGACAATCAGTACAATTTCTCATCGTCCCATGGTCTTTCAATACAACCATAGAATTATGGAAGAAATTTATAAAAGTATCCCTATTCTTGATCCACAAGGTCATACAACTGGGTGGATGACACCCATTGAAAATTATATTTGGAATGGGGAACTCCAACCATATAGGCCTGAAATGGAGCAATTGTAAATACGAGAAGTCAGTTTTAATTTGTACAATTGGAAACCCATGAAATGTTTCTCTACAAATGAGGTCTAGATGGAATCCTTCTATGGTTCATTGATGGATAAGAGACTGATGCTTTCATGAAGGAAGTGCATGTCGGAGATTGTGGAGCACACTAGTCAGCAACTAAGCTCTATCACCAAATTTCAAGGCTTGGGTATTATTGGCCCAATATGATATGGGATTGCACCACATTCACCAAGAAGTTCCATTCATGTCATGTTAATGATATTGTTATACACTGACCCCCGGAGTTACATCATGTAGCTAAGTTCACGAGTACATTTTTTTCCTGGGGTATGGATGTCGTGGGACTATATCCTCCATCCATAGCCATTCAAATCAAGTTTATACTCAAAATGACTAACTTCTTTTACAAATGGGCTGAATCCATCCCTCTTAAGGAACTCCAGGTGAAAAACATCATCAGCTTTGTGAAGCCCAACATCTTTACCAGGCTTGGTGGTCAGCATATGATACTGCTGGACAATGGATTCAAATTCAGCTTTGGTGAGTTGGAAAAGTTGTACCTGGAGAATGGAATTAATGCTAAGCGGTCGTCTCGCTACCACACTACAACCAGTGGGAAGATAGAGGCGTTCAACAAAACTCTTTCCAAAATAATCTAGAATATGGTTGATACAGATAAGAAATTATAGATAGAAAATATTATCGATGCATTTTGAGACGACAAGACCACGACCTACCCTAACACAAATGATATCTCGTACTCATTAGAGTATGGAGAAAATGTTCTTTTTCCTATAGAAATCCAGGTAACATCACTTCATGTGGCCATTTGTGATTGACTTTCCACAGAGGCGCAATCCCAGAGACGGTTTGTTGAGTTTGAGCAGCTAGAAAAGAGAAGGTTGTATACTCTACACCATTTGGAAATCTACCAAAAATGGATTACATGATCCTTCAATAACAAAGTTCACCTTAGATAATTCCTCAAAGGATAAATGGTGTAAATCTTCAGAACCCCAATGATACTCAAGAATGAGCCACCAAATCTTAATCTAAAGTGGGAAGGACCATATATCATTCATAAGGTCTATTCCAATGGATCCAACGCCCTAATTTCGATGGACGGAAAGGTCATCATAGCTCTAAAAAATGTGATGTTCTTGAATAAATACATCTCATTACACATGTCAATGTACTATCTCTATAAACCTAAACTATGAGTCATAAAAGACCCAAATTCCAGTATCCAAGGTCTACGAGCCTATACTACGAGTTGTAAATTCACCATAGAGTTTTGAACTCAATGACCCTATACTATGATTAAAAATGCCTCCAATAATATTGTCCAAACTATAGGACCATAAAAAATGAGTAATATTCATAGAAACGTGATGTTAAATTCTATGGTATTAGTCCAAGAAACATGAAATTAAACTGAAATTCCCTTGTCTATGCTCTATAACCCTAAACTGTGAGTCAAAAAGGCCCCTATGTTATGGTCTGGTATCACTGACCGAAAAATCTGAGTTATATCAACTTAATGATAATGTCCATGATATATGACATTAAACTATGAGTCACAAAAATGCCCCTAAAGATAACTTGAAATATCTACAATGTCAAACTATGAGTCATAAAAATTCCCCAATGTTGAGGTCCAAGTTCTATAACCTTAAACACTCAGTAACAATGGATTCCTCCAACATCATGGTCCAAAACCTATGACCATATACTATGTGTTAAAAATGCTCTCACATCATGGTCAATACAATAAAACCTTAAAATATATGTCATAATCAATTATACATGACTTAAAAATGTAAATAACATGTACACACCATGTGATGCTAAACTACTTAGCATAAAATGTCCCAAGTGCATGAAAATAAACAACTTGATCTCTCACAGAACTACACACTGTATGATTTATTCCCTTGTAGGATATTTAGCAATGCCTTAATCCTTGATCTTGTATCAACCCCCACCAAGAATGAAAATTAAAATGCCCTGATCATTGCCTCTATCGGCTCACACATTTAAAGGTAACTGTAAAACCACTCCTTGTATATCACATATGGAATAAATCAGGTGAGCTTAGGATCAGTGGTAGGGTTTCTTATACACAAATGAACTGTAGGGGAGTATGGTAGGCCATGAACCTATATCAGGTAATACCAAAATTTCCTAAAGTGTCCCCGACACATCTCACAAACATTTTTAGGAAATATAAAAAATATATATATAGCTTGATTTCATATCACACAGAATACGTAGTGATGCTTGAATTTGACATCGTGGCCCACCTACGAGCAAAAAATGCCATATTACCCCATTCATGAGTTATACCTATGTGGAATCTCCATGAAGCACACAATTAATCATGTTCATTGTATTCTCACATTTCAATGAAAACCATTCCCATTTGTCACACTCAATACCCCGGGAAAACATGGATCATTATAATAACCCAAGGCCATCTGAGATGGAAGGCCAATGTCCTTTGTACACCATTGATTGACTATGCACGTCATTCCCTGATGGATCTTCATACATTGTCCAAAAAAAATGTCCATAAATTAATGGTTAATTCATCCCGAGGAGAGTACTCTACCACCTATGTACACACAATATATTTCAAGACCCATGTAATACATACTGATTCAAGTCACCCCCAGGACTATGGTTTATACCTTCTATCATCACTGACATCAACGGAATGACGGAACACCTGGAATGTGATTAAACTAAATCTTTTTAAGACCTTTACAAGTCCAAAATCATCATCACCACATGATGAAATATTGGAGTACCAAAAACATCCTCTCTACACAATGCTAGATTGTAAGGCCAAAATATTACACATTGAACGATGCTAAAATGAGAGGAAGAAATTGTCCTCACTGAACGATGCTAAACTGTTAGGCCAAAATTGTCCACACCTCATGACCCTAAGCTTCAATGAAAAATGTTTCCTCATCGCATGATGATAAAATTCAATTTCAAACTCTTCCACACCGCACGATGCTAAACTACATGGACAAAATCATTTTCACCACACGACTCAAAACTAAAAGGCCAAAATATTCCTCACCACATGATGCTAAAATGAAAAGTAATGGATCTTTCCAAAGAATTACCCATAATGTTGATTTCAATATTCTTATATGGTGACTTGGATCCCTTGTAATCCCTTTTTTTCTCACTCTGATCATAGCTCCCCTGAGGTTAAAGATATTAGCGAGAGATCCACAATGACAATATGGAAAAATGTCCCAGGAATTTGGTCATAGCAGTGTGGCCATAAAATGAATTTCATGTTGCCCTACATTGAGAGGAACCATGTGTCCTAGCAATTTGATGTTAAATGACCAGGTATACCATTGATGGAATTTATACCTCAACCTATGTATGAGTCACATCTTTGTAAGGGAAACCATTCCATGAGTAAATAGCATCCCAAATGCCCCCAATATGTATGAACATGATCTTTCCATATTCCAAACTCGGTGCATTGAGTGATCTGGAATACCCATAACCCTCCAAGGCCATCTAGGATGGAAGTATAGTGTCCTGTGGACACCATTGATTGATAATGTACATCCTTCCCTAGTGGCTATGCATATGTTTCCCACATAAATGGTCATCAATCAAATGAAAATTAGTCCCCATGAGAGTCCTCTGCTATCACAGTTTTCTGAATTTTTTTAATGATTCATTCTACCCCTCTTTATTCAAGGTCCCTCAATGTCATGGTTTACATTTTCCTTCTTTCACATATCTTGGATATATTTGAACATATGGTCCCATTTCATCTCTGTTATATTTTTTTGTTTCTAAAAGATGTCTAATCTGTAGGCGTGTAGTTGAGCCACATACAATGGAAGGGTACCCCCATATGTTTTCGGGTATTGATGAAGTATTTTAGCTAAAAATCCTTATCCGACAATTAGTGGGACCATGGATAGGAGGTTAAAAACCGTATTCAGAAAGTTATCAATTTAAATAATCCTCAAAGGAAATCATAAATGGAAGGCCATTGTCTGGCAGACACCTTTGATTGACTATGCACATCATTCCCCGGTGGCTCTTCATACATTTCCCAAAAACAATTTCCATCAACGAATGGAAAATTATCTACTTGAGAGTCATTTCTAGCCTCCATACGCTTAATTGACATTCACGTATTTTCACATCCCCATATTTGGAAATCTATTGAATGACGCCATATGTACCTCCTTCTTCCAAAATACCCCTGACAAAGAAACAAATCTTAACTCAACTGAACACTTTAAATATCTCCCCCATTAATGTATGAAATATTCACGAACAATATCCAACCGAAGGCTGATATTAATGTTTCTAATTTTCTTAGACAACACTACTCAATCCATCCACAAATTGTGGCTCCAAACATCAAGATAAATCCAAAATATTGAAAACCCCACTAGGCCATCATAAATCTAAGGCCAGTGTCCTACATACGCCTTTGATTTAATATGAACCTCATTCCCTAGTGACACTTCATATGTTGCCCACAAAAATAGCCATCAATCAAAGGAAATTTTGTCCTTAGGAGAGTAATTTACTTCCATTTTACACCTACAATGGCTCTTGAACCTCATGCATGTCCAGAATCCGCAAATACAGTGTCAATATAAATCTCTAACCCATGTCTGAAGGATACTAGAAAATTCACATCTAACAGTCTCGAGTAAGGGGACCTACCCTGTTATGTTTGGTCATTGATGCTCGACCTAAAACATCTATATTAAGATTTAATGGAAGGACTGTAAACTGCTTGTAAAAAATACTTCATTCCATTCAGTGGTAAAATATATTGAATGCACCTCTGTGTAAAATTCATTTATGGGATCATTAAAAAATTATGAGCCACATAATGAAAAAAATTCATAAGGTGTGTTAGGTCAAAACCCCACAAAGGGTGGCCTAATAAAAAGTAATTTTATTCCCACTAAGAAAGTGCCAAGAAGGCTTAGGCATGAAAATAGGGTAATGATTGAATGTACATAAAATTTAGTGAGGAATTCCATTCATCCTCATCAATTGTTTAACTACCCTTACTGATTCCCTTGTTTAAGGCATAAATTAGAGATCGATTCGATTATTTCTGTTCACTGATTTCAAGTCTGGTTTCAAAATCATCATGTGTCTGAAATGATGTTGACAAGGAGTGACTAAAAATGAAATGTTTAAAATCCAAAACGATTTCATTAGGTATGGAATAAATCGAATAACAACCCCAATTCAGAGTGTCTACATAGTAATAAAATGGTGGGGAGAGTACATGTCCTAACATGGTAAAAAAAATTAATAGTGCCAGGTTCACCCTTTCTTAAAGGATGGAGAGTTATTACCACAATCCATCGATGGTGTGTTCTGAAGAAGGTATTTCATCCCTTTCGGCTTTGTCCGTCATATTCACCTAATCCATGACACCATTAAGGAGCGGCTCATTCTTCTGAACGGATTCACAATTGGAACGTGAAGAGGCCATTTACTCCCTCAACCTAGATGTGTGAGATTTTCTCACATATAGATCCTCCTCCTAGACTGCCACCAAATCACATTCCATCACATCCATTAATGCCAGATGATCAAATTCATCTGAAATATCTCAGAAGGTTGCCACCCGGAGGTGAGAAAAATTAAACATGGGTAGAGTTTCCTCGTATGAAGTGTTTTATTCTCAACCAATGAATATTTGTTAAATAATGACATGAAGGTGTACAAAATAAAATCCTCTAGAACCCAGCTCAGTAAATAACAACTAGAAATTGTCACCTTCATCGGCAAAATTAGCCAAGGGTGTCTCCATGGAAAGAGAATGTAACTGGTGCCATGCCTCTTTGCACCCTTTCTGGTGTCTCTCCGCAAAATTGAAAATATAATCCACCCCAGCTGCCACATGCTTATAAGCGGGATGCATCTCCATAGAAGTGGGGAGGGACCAAAGGATATTCAACCATGGGGGGAGACTCTTTTTCCAATCAGATGGACTTGTCACTCAAGGAAGACGCAGAAGAATAATTGCATCCTTCGGGATGATCGATGATACTTGGCTGGTTCCAGTATCATTACGATCTTTGTATATATCCTTAATAGGGGATTAGTCTTAATCGATCACCATAAAAATGGGGTTTATTGATGTAACCCATCCCAAATTATTTTTAGTACAGGCAAAATGTCTACTTACCACAAGAAATGGAGTGGGAGGTGTATCTATCTTGGCTTCTTCAGGGACGAATGTAGAAGGCATGGCTACTGTGATACTCTCGACGAAAGGAATATGTGGTGTTTTTTTAGGGTAAGAACATGATACTAAATGGTCAAGGGTTTCATCCCCCACCTAAATTGCTCTTTTAGCATCCTGCCAGGGTAATAATCTACCCATAGTTGGGCATACACTAGTGAAAGTATGGTGGGTATTGTTTTTTTAAGAATGATAATACCCTTATTGGAACCCTCATGAATCATTATAATTCACAATTGGTGGAGAGAAAGGAGATGAGACTCTCCCCTTAGTTGAAAAACTGAAAGCAGCGTAGTCTATTGAAGGAATCCAAACAACCTTGCAAACTGGTAGGTGAGGTATGACTAATAAATAACTACTCGATCTATAGGAGCAGGTAGCATCTCGTACTGAAGGTTGATGAGGTATGAACATTCCTACAATTATCCTCCCCTATCACCTCTCAATGATCAATAAGGGTTAGTATGCGGTGCGAACTATAAGTGAGAAGCATCATGCAATAGCTTGAAGGCATCGATAACGCCTAGGGTCCTAGGACAAACTACAAAAATAATGATAAGAGCTATTGGAATGTTGGAATTGGGAACCCATGTGGTATGTTGATATTTATAATAGGAGAAGTGTTCTTCCATCCACACGTAGAGGAATTGGAATGGTCCACTGAGATGATGTGGAGACCCGCCATTCTAAATTTTTACCAATAAATCATAATGATGGGAAAGGGTAGGAAGGGCCGAATTAGTGGGTCAACCCCCCGCTAGTATGGCCGCCATCATTAAAGTGAAGGCCCAGACCTCTTTGTGTATGTCATAATATGGGAAGAAACATCAATATAAGAACATAGGGAAGAAACGTATTAGCTTAAGCATAGGTGAAACATTTGACAGAAGCTCATACCACTATGTGTCATACTACAATGCTTCATAGGTAGCACATTTTGACACTAGAATTTGGTGGGATTGACAAGTTGGGTGAGTTCGATTGTGGAGCACCTTCAGCTTAGGACCATTCATTTGTATGATTGACCTTATCCACGATTTGAATAGGGTAATGGAACATGCCATGAGGGGATGCCCCATTAATCCCCCTGATGTAACCATAAAACTCATTCTCAAAGGAGACACGTGATCAGTATCTTCTATGTGGAATATACTACAAGAACATCTTTATACATCTCTTAGAGGATAGACATACATCCACTGTGTTATATGTCTCATAGAATGATCCCCACATCACCATATAGTAGGTGAATGGTGTTGTTACTTGAACCCTGGCAGCTCAGCAATTCCAGAAGGGTTTCTCTTGGAGATGAGATTACAAATTGAGACACCCATGTTTTCTGGTGCAAGCCCACTTCCTCTAGCTGGTCTGGGGATTCTAGATAGGTCTGATGGACCCTGAACGCATAGACCCTCCAAATGGAGAAACACCCCCATCCCTCAAACCCAATGTGGTGCTCCATATGCCACTAGGAGTTTAATAGGAGATGTTGATAATGGATGGGAACTCTTGGGCATCTAGTCTCTAGACATCCTCACAACACTTGTAGTTTTCCTAAGTCCATGACGAGCCTTATAGTATCATGACATTCTCTTAAAGTATATTTGCGATGTATTGACATTCTTCAGAAGTATTAGCATGGTCATGACCTTGTAGTTCCTTTAAATGGATGAATGGGAGGTCTGGGTTAGGTAGTGGAAGAGGCATATTAGAGGGAATGCAAAATCAGTAAAGTGGCAGTTATATAGTTAGTGGATATGCAAAGTGCTTTCAAATTAGGAAAACTGTCAGAAAAGTGTCACACCAAATTATATGGGTCAGAAGATGATATTCACTATTCCTCACCATATTTTTACATGTATTCATAGATTCAACAACAACCGTTTAGTCAGTCATCGAAGCCTTCACAGGAAGATCCACAAGATGATGAGTAATCAGTAAATTGAAAATTTATTTGATAAAAACATTTGGAATGTGGCTAAAAGACACAAAATATGTCCCTTTGAAGCATTGTGTATAGATATATGAATTTTTACGTGGTGGCTACATCTTATTTACAACATGAGATGCTGAATAAACTCCACTTACAACTTTGGTACATGGATAATGTTCACCACATACATCCATTGTACGTGAAATAAATTGCAAGGCACAGGCCCGCGATCCATTGGTCAATGAACAGAATAGTTCGTTGAATGAAGAAACCATAAACCATGGCCTCTGATATGTTCTTGTTAGGATGATATGCATTATACCTTAGGTCTGTATTAATAGATTTTTAGTTCTGGTTTGCCGATCCGTGTTCGGTATTCTAACAAGGCATTCGTGTAGTGTTCATCCACATGAATCTGGATTTTATGTTTTAAAATTCCCCAACCTCGTTCATAGAAACCAAAATGTAGTACATGGATGAGGAAATGGTGGGGAAATTGGTTCATGGAACGTACAAAGCCATTTTCTAGCATAGTTTTCTCAAGGATCATTGCACGTGAGCATGAAGGATACTTGGGAATCCGGATCACTTTTTTCTACGATAAATGGTTAATGAAAAATTGAATTGGCCCCCATATGTAGGTGTGGTCCCCTCCAACATGGTCTACCTATTATAACACAAACCACATTCATTTTTGGACCACTTATTCATCAGAAAAGTCTCCTTTTCATTCTAAAATGAAATCATTCCGATGAGGGGAAGTTGTATGGTCCAGAAAAATTTCCTCCTAGGAAAAACAAACCCTCGCGATTGCATTGCATAAGGAGGAAAATGTTTATATAGGCTATCAAAAAAACAAGACTAATGTTGAGTTTCATTTATATGATGGATCTTAAATGAATTCAATTTTTCAAGTGGCCCGCGTACCATTTACTGGGAGAGGTATGCAGAGAAAATGAATCACGAACCCCCATGTATGAGGGACGGTCCATCACCCACTAGTCCGTGAAGCGATGGCCATCGTGAAAGGAAAATCACAAACTATGTAATAAATGGTGCTATATGCTTGAACAACGTCTGCGTACCACACTGCGAACTCATCAGTGCATTAATGAAGTTAATGGGAATGGATCCGCAAACCATCATCGTGAACCGAAGCCTTAGAGAACCTTATTTGACATAGAATTAAATGGGAATCTATATACCTCAATGGGCCTCCACAAATGGTGCCACATTTTTAGTAGACACAATTACTCCAGTACTCTATAAAAGGAGAACAGTACATAGGGAGAGGGGTGATGGATAGTGTGAACGAAGAATGATCATAAAACATGGTAATTGAATTATAAAAAATAGAACCGCAAAACTAATCGGGTAACTACAAACCCAAGACTCCTAGAGAATGAATATTCCTTTAATTGAAGTTCTTGTGACCGTTATTTGACATGGTGCTCCGCATATCACATCGCTATGTGGACAAAACCCAACACAGCATACCCAATCGGGATGCGAAAATGATCCAAATTTTTGTAGTGAGTCACGTAACACTTTGGTACATGGTTGGTGATACCCATTCCCACATACTTCATTGGGCCGTAGACATTCCCTTCGTCCACATACAACTAGGGTATACGGAGCCTCTCCCATCCGACATTAAAAACTCGTATGTGTAATGGGGTGTTTTTGGGTATTATTCCGTCCAGTTCCATCCTCACCCCTTCATTAACGTCCAGTCCTTCGTGATACCTCCACTGATTAGTCCCCCGGAATTTGGTCAATGCCTCTTACAGAGCCACCAAACTTGTATGGTCAGACCCTCAGATGCATCAGCACACCCATTTCAGTCTACATACCCATGGTAAGTGGAGTCACAAAGGATCTCCCAACAATGGTGCAGTATTTTATAATGCATGTGAGGCTAAAATACAATGTAAACATGGAGTCCAACCTTGGGAAGTTGACATGAACATCCCCATTATCGGGATTATGTGAGATCAATTTTTTTCCATTCAATGAGGAATAGTGATAAGTCAAAGGGGTTATGTCCCCCCCCCACCACATAGATGAGGAAAAAATCATCCCCTTCCTAGAATGGGCTCCTAGGACCTCCTACAGAGGTTATTTTCCAATCTTTAGAGGTTGGGCTGCATGAGCATTAATGTCATCCCACGTTGAATGGTTCATTGCTCTGTGCCATCTCCCACGGTCATCTCATATTCTTCCATTATGGGATCCCCATCCCCCACCAACAAGGGGTGAAGCATGTGCTTTGACGAATCATTAAAATACGATTGTTTCTCAAAATTTTCATGAATCACATGGGGTTAGAGGTTTTTGATGAATACAATAGCGCCACATGTTCTGAACAAGAAGAACTTTGATTCCTGACCATGTGAGGATACTCCGGATGCCTACCATCAGGCCAAAGATAAAAAATGTAGCCCATCAAAAAAGGTTCACACAATCATATCCCCTTATATGGGTGGCCTTCACGCGTAGTCCCCAAACATTATGAACTGCATGAAAACAGATTCCTGAAAGAGTTAGGATACGTAGGACGCCTACCCGAAGGCCTATGCTCAAAAGAGTTTTGATCCAAAAGGGATCACCTGATCATATCCCATCAAATAGAAAACTTCCACATGGAATCCCCACTCATTTTGACCTATGATTACCCTCATTCCATACCAATTTAGGATACATTGGACACCTTCCAGAAGCCAAACCTCAAAAGGGTTCCCATCCAAATGGGTCCACCCAATCATGCCCTTTCAAATGGGCTACTCCCATGCGTAAGCCCCACACTATCCAAATAGTGTGGGTTCTAATTCATATATTCAGGGTACATATAAAACCCATACTATGGGTCTGACACCAACCTCAAGTGACATTTCCCCCCTAGATGAAAATAAACACTAGAGTGCCTTCTAATATAGCACATTTTTGTACTTTCTTTGTAGCATAAAAAACATGCATTCTTATAATGATCTTACTAACTATGGTTATCCCATGGAAAAAATATTCGAGAATGAACAAGGATTCATGAATATATGAACACAACTTAGATCTATAATAGGGTCCAAGAATAGTTGACAATCCTCCCACAAAAGGGTGAGGTGAGCCTAACCTCCCATCCTCTCGACCGATGGAGTCCTTAAGTGTCGTTGACCAAATCGTTAGCTGATGAGTGACGTCCTTTGGAATGAATGTCCATGAATTATGGATACCAGGGACATTGGGAATTATTAGATCCACGAATAAACCCCTTGGAGACTATCTGAGAAGTTATATCTGAGAAGGATCAGTTGCATGTTTACTCAACCCCCACACAATCACCTGCTTGGAGAAACATTTCCCCATAGGGTTAATTCGACCTTAATTAATTGATAATGATGTTTAATGGATCGAAACAATGGAATGATAAAACAAGATTTTTTCATCCCTCATAAACAAGCCACCTTGGAGGTGGAACAAGCCCAAAATAAAGTCACTCTACCATAAGAACAGATGATTTTTCGATCATCCAATTCGTGGGTTGATCAGTGTTCGTCATTTCTAGAATAAGAACGAGGAAGAATTTGAAAAAAATTAAAACCCTATCTCATTGATGTTCTTTTCCTCATCATTACGTCCTTTAGGATTCATGGAGTTGACATCGTTCTTCAGTTCTGAATCTGTTCCTCTACTTCTATCAAATAAAATTAACGTTCGTCGGCATTTTTCAATCTTCAATAGAGAGAAAGCTCCTCAGAGTTTATTAGGTAATCCTCAATATTTAATTCCTTATTCCACCATTGTTTAAATAAATTAAAATTAGAACATGTTAGAAAATTTCTGTTATGATGCAGTGTCACATCTTTATGTTGTTTCATTTCAAAAACATCATCAATCTTATGAATTATTAATGCATAGTTACACTTCTAGTTAACAAGCCATTAATGAGCCTTATCAATTTGCCCCATCACTATACCATTGTGTTTCCTTATACTGCTCATATGATGAGAAAATAAAATAATATAAATTTTTAATGGAAATTTATTATTTTTTTGAAATGTCCAAAAATAAACATTTCTGTTCGGCTATTGTTGGTCGATGTTATGTCCTTTCATGAAAAATCCTTACATAGTGAGTTGAATGGAGACCTTAAATTTACAATCTAAGAAGAAGTTCAAAAGATAATAAAATCCACTAACACATAAACAAAACATACATTAAAAAAGTTCAAAAATCTATCTCAGCCTCACGGGGCCTCAGAATCGGGTGTCATCAAATCATGTAGTCTTAGAATAATTCCATAAAAATAAAAAATATAAATGGAATTTCAGAGACATTACACATATGGTTTTCATTATGTGACAAATTGGACTTATATAACACTCCAATTTATTGGGTGATGTACTAAATCTCATGTGATAGAATAGGGTACAATTCTATATACATGAATTTCATTCGGAAACAAGTTGAATTGCTTGATTTGTTATAGGAAACAAGTCGATAAGCTTGATCCTATGTGGGAAATATGTGTTGATGACAGATCCAATGGTCTTTGTAATTAACCATGGAATATGGAATGGATTCTATACAAATAATGATGAACAAAAAATTACGACATCAAATTATGTTTCATGATTTAGTTGTGACGATTTCACAGTCCAATGTTTCATGTAATTAGAAATTATTATGTTTTCAGTTATAACATTTTTATAATAATTTTCATATATTGTTGGAAATTTGTTGGTTATGTTCAGGATATTATTACATTATGATTGCCATAGGATTTCATCTGATCATCGACTTATATCTCCCATGCTTACCCTTACATACTATATGATCTCCAATAATACAAATGTGTCTACTTCCATAGGTCCTAAATAATAATGCTAAATGATTTGTGTTTCGAAATTCATTATATGTGTGGAATTATAGGGTTTTTTTATAATTATCATGGATTATAAAAAGATAATTATATTGGGAGATGATGTTGTTTTATATGAACCATCTATTTATAAGCCCTTGTTGTAATGAGTATGTCTTAATATAATAATGCAATAAACCTAAAAGGTTATTTTGTATTAAAGTTATCGATCATTTCCTTTTTTTATGTTGGGTATTTCAGATTGGTAAAAACCTTTGGCCAAATTTATTGGTATCAAATCCATAAAAGTAAGTTTTAATTTTTAGCACCATATCATAGATTCAATGTCATACCTTTTGTGATGAGACATCAGTTGTCAGGTTGTCCACAATATTTTTATCACTACCGCATATAATCTATTTAGTATTTTTCCTTTTTCAATATAGTAATGTTGTAAATATCGTTAAATTATATCACGTTTTTTTTCGAAAACATTTGATCAATTGATTGTTCTGATGAACTTCACATTGGATTTAGAACCGAATGAAACTATTTAGCACTACTTTTTTTACTTTTTAATTTTTCAATTTGTAATAAGTATACATATTATAATTTTTTTATATTTATCATATATAATAAATATTTTTATTAATTATTTATTAGTGTTTATTCTTTATTTATTTATCAATCGTTTCATTTTTCATACCTATTACTTCATACATACTATATAATATTTAGAAGTTATTATTTATTATTTAGTTATCTTATCATTTAGTTCATACTAAATTCAATAGATATATGTATTTGGCAATATTTGAACATCTTAACACTTGATTTTTCATCAATGATGTTGTCACACCCACAAGGTCTTCGTGTGGTGAGTAAAAGAAATAAATATACTTATATATATTCATAAATACATGTAAATATATATAATTAAATAATAATATTAAATAATAATAACGATAATAAATAAGAGAGAAATTATAAAAAATTGAAAAATGTAAAGATAAATATTATCTATTACACACTAAAAATGATTTATCAATAATAAATAATAATGTTTTAATAACAAATATTAAATATTAGACATTAAAAACTAATTAATATATATATAAAAGAAAAAAAAATAACAATTAATAATTAATAATTTTTAAATAATTTTTTAATAAAAAAATTAATTAAAAAATATATAAAAATTACATATATAATAAAACTAATAATTAGTAACTAAAGAATAAATATTTAATAATTAATTCCTAGTAAATTTACAAAAAAATTAATAAATTTCAATTAAATTAAAAATCAACATATAAAAAATAAATAATAATTATTAATGAATATATAATAAATATATGACAAAGAAATATTAAATCACACATTAATAATAAACTAATAATAAATTGTAATAAAATATATTAAATTAACAATTAATATATAGAAAAATTTATAATAAATAAATATATTAATAATGATAAAAATTAAATATATAACAAATAACTAGTATATGAACTATAAATAAATATGTTATTAATAAAAATTAAACAAATAATAAGGAAATTTTTAATAATAAATGAGAAATCACTAAATAATTAATAATAATTAAAGAAATATTTAGTTAATAATATATATAATATATAAATAAAAAATAATATGTCATAAACAATTGTTAAATAAATTAATATACATTTTATATTTAAATAATAATAATTAATTAACAATGATAAGACTCTAAATTAACAATAAATAAAAATCAATATATAAAAACTATATAATAATTAATATTAAATATTTAATAACATATTGTAAATAGTAAATATATATGTATATATATATATATATTTAGAAATAAATTTATTTAATATATATATATATATCATGTAAATATATCTAATATATATACACATATTTATGTACATAAATAAATGAACAAAGATGTACTCACATCCACAGACACCAACCAACAATATATATTTGTACAAATATATATATGTATGTACGTTTGTCTGTATATATGATATATAGGGTTTAATTAAAAGAAACAAATAGAACATCCCAAAGGCCTTCATTTACAAGACTATACCCCCTTGATATGATAACCTGGATTATTCGACCATTTTTTTAATCAATATGAATACATCCTTCACAACCAACCCCTAGACTATACCATAGGCTCACCTTTAAATGTTGATTTTATCCCTTTTTTTGTGATGAAATCAAATCCTTCTACCCTGTCGCAAATTTTAATTATCAGTTTTTGTCCATCAAAGGGTATCCCCACATCCAAACCTAGCTGACTCTCAGAATTACCAATCCAACGACCAAACATTTTATCCATTACATTAAAAATGATTAGTTGTAGACGTCCATCATATGGCCAACCCACATACCAATGTGGTCACACCTTCCCCACTAATTACATGTGGCTTGCTACATTTATCCACCATTGTAAAATAAAAATGTTCATTCTCTACCATTTTGGAACCATCTGTTAGCGTGGTCCAGTTTCAAATTCACCACTACAAAAGAAAAAGTAGCATCTAACATACCATTACATTCTGTTGTCACACCATCCACAAATTATTGAAGATAATGAAATTGTATTTAGTTGATATTTAGGGGTATGTACCACCAATTGAATATACTACAAACTGCATCTATTCAACTGAACATGTGCTTAGGTTCACTGACAAACAGAATACATATGAATTCACATACCAACATAATAACTATAAATATATATACATAGGCATAAATATAATTTTAAATATATATATACATAAATTATAAAAAATTATTCCTAAATATTAACAAATGTATATAAAAAGAGGATAATATTCCTAAATAATAATAAATATCTATTCATAGATACAATTATATATAATTTAACATAAATATATATTAAATAAAATTAATTATAAAAAATATATTAAAATACATAAATATATAATTGTTTGTGTGTATATATATATAATAGAAAATAAATCCAAAAATTTGTATAACCCATAATAATTAAAATACATTCAAATTAGTTGGAATGTAAATACATGTAATGAAATAATAGATGACTAAAATATAATATAAAAACACTTTTAATCACATAAAAAACACATGGAATACTAGAAATCATATTAACTGAAAAAATACAGTTTTATTGGACTTATGAGACTTTTCAACCTAAAAAAATATTTATTATCATATCCTTTATTTGAGATGGTCTTTATCTTTTCATGATATTTCAATTTAAATCTTATGGAACCAAAAGAGACTCCCATAACAAATGTTATATACACATGAGGGGGAATTTAAATTTTTATCTTATCTTAAAACTGTTATTTGAAACATTCTATTTATTATTATGAAATTATTATATATTATCATTGTAGTTCATTTTATAATCATTGGGATGGCTTGTTTTGTTTCTAAAATAGACACTCAAGTAAAAAGTAATGGTTAATTGATTTGGATGTTCAATTTTAACATTATCATTGAATTAATTTATGTTTCAAATTATTACTAACTATTATGTATAAATAATTAACTATTTAAACCTGAAATTAATTCAAGTAGTTAATAATAAAAATTAAATTATTTTTATTATTAATAATTATTATTGAGTAATTATTAAAAAAATCATTAATTTTTGGTTTATCTTAGTGAAAACATTGATATTTTTTATTGTTTTTATACTACCACTTCTAAAAATAAATGATAAATAATTGAAAGAATTATATTTAGTGAACGTTTATGGAAAACTATTTCATAAAAGTTATCAAAAAATTGATCATTGATTCTTAAAAAATAAAATGTTAAAAAAATTTCATGGAGTAATAATTGGTGGTATTGATTACTCCAGCTACACAACAACTAGAAAATTCACGTTTTCTTCTGATGTGTCTTAAAATTGAGTGTGGATATCAGTTGTTTTGATAATAACTTTGATATATGTTTTGGGTGAGTTTTGAGTTTTAAAAGAAGTACGGAGTAACTGAGGGGAGAACGATACCCATACAAGGTTTGGAAAACAATATTCAGAACATCTGACCAAATTAAATTCCATTTCCCTTTATATGTGCTGTATATAGTTGGGATCAATTTTTGTTTAATCCATACACTATCATTTTCTTCCATGATTTTTGATTTATTTAACTCTTTTTGTATTTAAGAAATCTCTATTTTTATTGTGATTTATATTTTTTTTGTTGTAGTGATTTTTATGTATTTTTGTTTTTATAAAAATTAATTAAAATGTAATTTTTAATTGGGAATCTATAGAATGATTTTTCTAAAGGAAAAAAATCATATATTCATTCTGGATAATTAAAATTTATTGGAAAATTTATTAAAAAGCATGGGATCCAAAATTAAGATCATATTGGAGTTCATATTTTAAAAATTTTATTATCGAATTTTATATGGATTGGGAATAGTGTCGAAACTGTTTTTCAATCAAAATGATGACTATATTTTATAAAATATATTTTTTTCTCAGGGAATATGGTATAATTTTATTTATTTCAATCATATTAAAGTGATATCAATAAATATTAATTGGGATATTTTGAAGAAGATAACTGTGAATATTATGAAATATTTGGTTTTGTAAGATTTATATGTTAAATAATTTTTCATAAATAGAATAAAAAATTGTTTAAATGTTGTCTTGAAGAATTCATGTTCATTTTTAAATGAGTTTCGATAAAACCATCAACGTTATAATATGTGAACATATTTTTCAATTAAAAATGGGATGGAGTTTTTGGTTGATAATTTATCATATAACGGATTTGTAAATGTTCATTAATTGTTTTTTTTGATATTTTTTATTGATTTATTCTTTACCTCATACAGTTTTATGTTTATATGTTATCTTGAGGATATATATACATAATAATTTATTGTACATTACTTTTCACATTTAAATAAACTCTTAGTCTAATCAAAATTATATATTTTTTGGGTTTCCCAGCTGCTATAGTCAATGAGCATAGTGTTCATTCTCTCTATACACAATACCAAGATTTTGATTATGAATTACATTGTCTGGATCTTCCTCTTTTTTTAGGAATAATTACTCTAATGTTTTTTTGGATTCATTTTAGTGGGGATATTTTCACCTAACGCTAATATCCTAATTCATTTATAGTTAATTTTTCAAATATCACTATAAAGGGATCGATATATAGGTGGGGGACTTGGTAATCCGAGCTGATCCATAGAAGGAACATTGATAGTAAACATTCGAAGTGAAAATCATTTGGTAGTAATTTTAAAATGTACCGAATTTATAAATGGAAATGGACTTTTATGGTCTCATGAAATTATTGAAACAATTTTGTATTGTATAAATCATATTATGGATTTGGTTTCAAACCAATCATGTATTATCTTATAATATCCTTTAATGGATAGTTGTTTCAAAGAAGGAATTCATCTTCAATGATCCCTAGAGGTTTCCTCACCCAGCCTCAACAACTATAGTGTAGCAGTTTGTCAGGATTTAAAATATCATGTAGACTTTTCCAGTGATAATATTGTATAACAGGGTTTACTAATCTTTGGCATAGTGGATGAAGCACCATCATGGGGTAATTAATGATTCCCATTTCAAATAATAAGAATAGTAATATCAAAATAAATATTTTTATTATTGCTAGTTTTTTCTAGAAGTAAGAAAATATTTTATTTGTCACTGTGGAAATTTGGATATTGAAACCTTCTTATAAGATTATTAATTATACATATTATAATTTCAGATGTTTGAATCATTTCAAAACGTTTTATAGATATGTTAATTATAATAATTAGGAATTGAAATTTACATGTTCGAAAGATCATCTCATTCAACTCATCAATTTCGATATAATAGTGAAGTTTATTTTAGTTTTATTTTGGGATAATAAATTCCCTATTTCTGAATTTGTGATTATATGAGGTTTGTAATGTAAATGTTAGAATATATATTTTGATTTTCCTAAATTTCTATTGTTGTTTTATATTTATCACTTATTAATTTAAAAATTTAGTGTGTGTTACTTTTGAAATGATAGTTATTCAACCTTGATTTTATATATTTTCATCAGTTTTGTAAATTTTTTTGAATAATATTGAAGTAATTATATAGTGGGAAAAATCCACATTCAAAGAGATTTTTATGTCATTGGCATGTCCCCATATGAATTATATTGGGATTTTATACCTAGTTTGTAATAAATGAAGTGATGGAGGTTTTCATTTGAGAGGATAAGAACATTGAGGTGATTTGTGAATGGTTCATCTATTATATTTCAATTGACTATCCTATAATGATTATCTAATGTATTGGTAATTCTCACATCATAGTAATTAATTTAATTGTTTTCCTATGAGGGATTAAAGGCATATGAGTATTCATTTAATTTTCATGATTGTTCATATGATTGAATTGGAAGGTTTTGTGTTGAATTGTAGGAATGTTTAGTTATGAAATGAAGTTCTATTTGAATCACTAATATCATTTTCAGAAAAATCATTTCACCAGTTTACCATTGAATATCATCATATTGTAGTATATTTTTCTAGTTACAACATGATCCTATCAGGATTGATGATGTATGAAATTTTATTTCAGCATGACACTACATTGGGGAATTATGTAATCTAATGGGTATCATACTCATACGACCATCTGGCTATGTATATATTAAATATGTCTTGAAAGGTGGGATATCCATTGGGGTGGCTATGAGCTGGCATTCTGGATAGTTTGTGTGGTGCGTGTGTGTTTAATATAATTATACCCCCAGAACCTAATATATATATATATATTGTGTTCTTTTAATTTTTCATTTTATTTTAATACCTATATTTAGTTTCATATTGAGTATTTTATTATTCTTAGTTTTGTTTATAGAAAAATACCATCTAGGAAATTTTCTATAGAGAATTTTAATATTCATTGTGATTTTCCATTATTGGTTTTTTCAGAATGCATTATAGTTTTAGTTGAAAAAAAGAATAAATTGTATTCTAGAACATCAATTAAAACTCCATTTATAGTATTATAACATCATGATTTGTTTCTTACAGTTTCCTTTTAATTATAGTTAAATGTTTGTATTTTTTTTGTTTTTAGATCAGTTTTTGGGTATGGATGGGTGGCCATCATTGGGTTTTTAATCATGATATATATCATCCTTAATGATGTTTTGGATTGTACTATATGGATGAAATGAGTATTTTATAATTTCTAGGTGAAACATGGGATAGAAAAAAAGTGGTCAATGTTTTGATTCCCCTTGAGATCACCTGTGTAAAACAAGGATATCATCATGACCAATTGATTGTAATTGTCTCTAGAATAGTGCAATGGGTTATCTATAGAGAAGATGACCAAAAATGTCTAACCATTCTATGGTTGAAGGCATGGTGTGTCAAAAAAATATAATGGTTATTTCACTATGTTGTTGATAGTCTATGTGTTGGTCCTCCTAAGTGAATAATAACTTACACCACCATGGGTTTGGTGAACCCCCACATCTTCATGGTTTTGTTAGTTTCCATAATTCTAAAAACATTAACTTTGATGTTCTCTTATGGGTGAAGCTTTTCCCTTTAATTTAGGTAATGTATGATCTTAATGGTAAGGTGATTAAAAATACCCTTATATCGATTTATCTTTTTGAATAAACACATTTTGGTTAGTCTCAATCATTCAAGAATTTCCATTGAGAACCTTATCTCTTCTCTATGGTGAATTCTTTGAGATTATAATGTCATAAGAATGAATCACTAATATAATATCTCATCCAATATTTTCCATTCCCCCTCTTCTATTTAAATCTTCTCAAAAAAATATGAAATGGATGTTGTATCTATGATATGTGGTTTCTTTTAATTGTGGAATTATTTTAGTCATACTATTTCATTAGATCCACCATGTATTTTAAAGGATTCATGGGTTATTTCCAAGTGGATTATATCCATTGTTATCAAAATGAATGATATATACGATATTTACTCCATTCATATATAATTTAAATTGAATCTAAAAATGTTCACTCATTCATCATTAGACATTGATTTTATTTAATTATTCACTCCTAAACCTAGCAGGCATAAAAAATAATGATGTCTTTTTTAATTTTTATAAAATTCTGAAAAAGGATATTACACATGACATTAGATAAAATTTATCTAAGGGTTTAGGAATTGATTTTAAAATTTTAAGACACAATAGTCTCATTTAAAATGTACTTGATATTTATTATGATATGGATTTCCAAAAATATGGGAAAGGAGTTGTTTTGTAATGATCAAATGTGTTATCCCATTTTGATAAGTTTGATTAATGTTTATATTTATAGACATGATTAAATGATCAAGATGTTCCTTGTTTTACAATGTAATTTTCATTACCTTTATTTTAAAATATTTTTCTGGTGTACCAATTCTAAAATTAAACATTTTATTTGGTAAATGAAAACCGATAGGATGATACCATATATATTTATATCAGAATCTATGGATGTTTTGTATACTTTTGTGTAACTACCCCTATAGTGGTGGATATGTTTTAATATATATAACTCATGATTGTTTTGTATTCCATGGTATGGAACCCTGTGTATTGAAATTTAAATTATTCCATTACACATAGACAGAGGGGATATCCCTATATGGGTGTTTAGAATTTTGAGGGAGTAATATAGTTGTTTTTTAATTTTTTATGTGAAATTATTATTGATTTGATATACCTTCCAAAAAATTTTATATTTCATGGAATGAAAAGTATGACTATGATAAATGTATCGATACACATGTGAACTAGTTTTGAATTATGGTATGGATAATAATCCTTAGTGAAACATGGTTAAACTATGGTATGTTTTCTCTTGTATAATAAACGAAGGGTTAATCATGGTGTCTAGGTGGGTTAACTAATGATTAGTTATTTTCTACTATGTGGAAAATAGTTCATAGTTTACCATGTTATCTCTATACATTAAAATTTTTCTTGATCATCATTGATTCCATGATGATGACATATTTTTATTTTTCAATGTATGGTTATTTCAACAACTAAGGGACATGTGTTCATCATCCATTTAAATTTTCAATATCAATATTCTAGTTGATATTGATAATTTTTTAAAATTGAAATAATTTGTTTTATTATGAAACGTCATATTTTTTATAATGGGTGATTTCAAGGGAAACTATTTGAAACTTTTATTATTAAACAATACATGGATAATATATATTATTTATATTTTATAAAACATTCATGAAACGTATTTTCATTTAAGATGTTATATAATGGTATTGTGTGTGGGTATCAATTTTTATTTTTTTTCACAAGAATATATATTATATATTATCTATACATAATGAATTAATATATATTTGGGTACATCTTGGTTATGGTTGGTGGATGAAAAATTGGAGTTATTAATTTTCACATGGATGTTGGTTTATGGTCTTGTTCAATCATATTATCCTTATTATTTTATTTACTATCAATTAGAATTGAATTCAAATATCTTATATTCATTTTTTTATTTAATATATTTTTGTATCTAGTTTATCCCTTTTTTTATTTTATTTTACAACAATATATTTATATTTATTGATAGAAAAAACCATTATAAATAATTTCGTGTTGTTTTTTTGGTGCTTGTATATATACTATATGGATTGGTAATACCATTTGGTCCTCGCAATGTCTGGATCAATGGTCTTCTTTGGGTACAACACATGCTAGTTTGTTCCATTTAAAAGTATTTATCATGATCTTTGGAATGTGATGCGAATTTTTCTGTGTTTGTGGTCATATAGAGAATAAATGTTTGTTATGAATTTATGGATGTTCCATTTTTTGTTTGGTTTTCTTGTGTCTCATTGTCTAGTAATATTAGTCATACCACCATTTATTTTTATTGACCCACTAAGAATGTGGATTTAAAAATAGTTTGGGGATCCCCTATAGATCCCTCTCTAATGGGTTTCTAAATAGATAAATTGGTCGTGTGTTTTGTTTATGATATGGAATCATATGAATTGTTTATAGGTTAGTCCAATGGATAATAATGATTTTGTTTTATGTACAATTATCACATTAGACAAACCCTTTAATGTATGTACCTCCCTATTGGAAACCATTGAAATTCATAGGAGATATATTATTATCTTTGAGAGAGTATTTTGTCCTCAGATTTTTATTTCCTATGATTTTAGTTATTTATTTATATTTAGTATATTTCTTGAATTTTAGGTCTTGTATGAATGAAATTTTTTAAATTTTAAAAATTCATTAGAGTTTTATTGTTGGTGCATAGTTGATACTTAATGTGTGGAAAACCATGAAAAGCACACAATGATAGGGTTTAACCATTATTCATTGTTGAAACTCATGTTTTCTAACTCAGTGGGTGTCTTGTTTTGTCCCATGAGGGGTAAAAAATTAAATCATAGTTTGTTATTATATGCTGGAAAACAATGAGACAAAATAGATTATAGAATAAATGAATTCCATAAAATATGTACTACAATACAAACCAAAAAACTCAATCCACCTCACCTCACTCATGTGAAACCATCTAGGGGTATCTAGATCCTGAACCCCAATTTCCCCATAAGAAATAGACCATTTCATTCATCTTTCATTAGTTATTTCCATACGTTAAAACATTTTCTTTCAAATATTATATAAATCTCACTGTATTCTATTATTATCATTCCTTCTTATAAATTTTTAAATCATAGATTATGATGGTAGATTTATGAGTATCATTATTATTAATTTAGTGTGTTTATATTTCTTGTTGGTTTTACTAATCTCATATTTGATGTTTTTCTTCAATCATAGTCTATTTGGGGTTGGTGGTTTTATTCATTTTATTTTCTTTAAATACCATTCTTACATGATATTTCTAATTTTATTCTTCTAATATTCATGTTGTACTATGGTTTTTTATTAATTATAAAATGATTTATCAATTATATTATATATTTATTTGGTTTAAATGTCTATTGCTTTATTCTATTTGTTAAAATATATTTATAATGTTATTAGTATGTGGATTTTGATATTTAAAAAATTGATTATGTTTTTTATTATTACATATGATTGTGTAAATATGTTCACATACTGTTTTACTTGAATGTAAATTTTTTATAGATTTTTAAGTCTTTTTCTTAATTATTCACTCAATGTTGGTGAGTATATTGAAGTGTCCTTCTAAATTGGTTTACTTAATGTATCCATAAAATGTTGATATATATGTGCATTTTATGATGCCAATATATATATATATATTTATTTGAAATCATATATATGTGTGTGTGTGTGTGTGTTTGTGTGTAAGTACACATTTATTGTATTTTATAAGATTTATTTAATGAGTCATGGGGTTTTAAAATTTCTCTTCGATTTGAATACAGTTTCAAAAAGTGACTTTAATGATTGTTTATATTATCATGATATAGACAACCACAATTCGATGAAAAAAGATTTTCTAATTAGAAATGAGCTGTAAATTGTTTTAGAAGAGACTTTGAAAAGGTATCACTTTTTGTTGAATATAAATCCATGTTGGATCCTTTTGAAACATTTTTAGAAATTAGATTCATCCTAGTGGGAAAAAATTGGTGTTTTTGTAAATATGATGGATTGTATTTATAAATACTTTATTATTTTATATTTACAGAGATGGGGAATTTTTTTTATTCTGATGTGTTACTATTTATTGGAATTTTATTATTTCAACTCATTAATTATTACTATTATCTATGATATTAGAGTAAAGTTAGTTCTGGATGGGAGATCATTGATAACTTGTCCAGATTTGGTGAAACAAAATATAATATGTTATATAAAAGGTATAGGGGACTTCCATCCATGATTCTAGTTGGGGAAATCTATAAGGGTAATGAGTTAATAATATATCTACAGGCCTACATATGGTTCTAACCATTGTATATCTGGCATCACCACAAGGGATATTGTATAATTTCTATTTAATATTTAGTTTTTTCTTTGTCCATCATTCAGTTTCACCTTTGTTTTACATTATTATTATTATCCTCTTATATTATACCTGAAAAGATATTTTTTCAAGTTTATTTTTCCTTTTACTCATTTGGTTTATTACTATAGCACTATTTCCATAAGGTCAATTTTGAAATTCCTTGGCGTGGGTTCCGGTATTGTTCAAAATAATAACTAGAATGAGGTATTTAATAAAAATATTTTATATACTAATTTATAAACATTTATTTTAAATATAATATCTATTTTCCATGATCGTTTTGGTTTAAAATATCATTATTGGTTTTAATTAAATTTTCATAAAAAAGTATATATATTTCAAACAATTTTTAATGATTTAAATTATAAAACTAAATGTATATACTATCTCATCATTTCCTAAAGATATCTATATACAAATATGATATTACAATAACTCATTTTTGGTATACACAAGTTTTTTTTTCTAAAATTATATTCAATTTTTTGATATCTCATAGAAAATGTTGGTCTTAAAGATGGATATTGGCCAAATTTTGAAATGGAGATTAATTTTGGTTATTATGTTCATAGTGGTTGTATCAAACATGATGATATGATATTAAAAGATTTTACATAATATCTATTGAAGTTTTTATTTATGATCAATCACAAGTTCATTCATTTTATTATTTATTGTTTTTTATATTTTCTATATTCTCATAGATGTTGTGAAAATATGTTTGATATATCAATTTTGTTTTGGAGAAAGGGATGGAGGATCCATGCTTCTTATTTTATATATTGAGAAATAATTCATATTTATGTCATTTATATGCCTTGAATTTGATTTCAATCTTGTAGTGATGAGGAACTCACCTAGGGTTTTGATGAGATGAGTCAGTTACCAGTTTCAAGGGTTTAATAGGGTTGATTAATGATATAATGTTATTATAACATAGTTTATTTATAAAAATATGTTGGAATAGATCATTTTTTAGTTGGAGAGTCTTTAAAAGTAGAGTTAGGACTGTGAAAACATTATAGGATTGAGTGGAAATACTGTCACTAGGACTTATCTATTTAAAATATTGTGTTTTTATGTGTCATTAAAAGATGAGCCTTAAATATTGTTTCTAAATTAAATATATTTATGGTTTATTTTGTCTTATATTGATGGTTTTTAAATTATGTTGTCATTTCTTGATCTACATGTGATTTTTCAATCTTTTAGTTATGAAGGGAATGATTGAATAATATGTGTGATTTAACCACATATATTGATGAATATCCTAATGATGTTATGTGAATGATTTCCTTTGATTACAATTTAATTATTCATGGTTGTCCCATGGTCCTATAAAATGTGCCACAAAAGGATGCCAAAAAAAATACTCATCTTGATTTTTTCTGTAGATTGATCTGGGATACTCTCTAGTTGTTAATGAATGTAATATTTGTGATTTAAAATATATTATCATGAAGTAATGATTAAAATTTGTTTTATTATTTTAATATTTTTTATAGAAACTTTTTGGAAAAAAATTTAGTCTTAGTGGTGGGCTCTTAATGGATGTTTTACTACAAAGATGATGAAATAATATTATTTTAGGGACCTCTACATGATTTTAACAATGTATGTATAATAGTTTATAAGGATATACCATTTATATTTGTGGAATTAAAATTAATGGTAGGTATATAATGTAAATTTAATAGGTCTTCTATTTTTTTATAAAATTTTATTTTTTAGAATTTGTATGAATGAATCCCAATTTTTAGCACATTTTTGACCGATTTATGGAATTAGTGTTTTGTGTTGATTTTTTACATTGATATAGATTGGGTTTATATTATAATTGATCGAGTTGTTTTATTATTATTTATGTTTTATATTATTCATAAAAAAATGTTCTTAATTATCATAAATTTTTGGTTTTATCCTAGTCTATTAGTGGAACCACCATGACTCATAATAGGGAAGGAAAACAGATTCTTATATGGGATTTCGTTTTTTTAATGATTGTGTCTCTCTATATATTCTAGATTGGAATAATGTAAATTAATATGTCTGTAGTTCTTTGTGAACTCTTAATTATTTAAGAGTTTTGGCCTTTCTATATTTGTTCAAGGGACTCTATCATGATAGATAAAAGATGTTTATGCTGGACTAATTAAAATTCTGAATGACATCAAGTCATTTCAAACCATGTAACATTATTAGATCCCTCTTGGGATGATTTAGGTGTCAATGATAGTAGATATAATGAGTTTTAAATATATTTTATGTGTGGATAATTAGTTAATTCATAAAATTAGTATGATGGTTCACTAATCTTTTGACATTATACAATGTATGTAATTAAAGAATCCAGAGTTATTAACAGATATTTTATAGAAAATAGTTCTACTGTCCTTTCATTTGGGATGATATTTATTAATTATTTGTTTGATTGTTCCTTTGCAGTGTATTTTATTTTTCAAGGAAACCCCACGATGGGTGGTTGGAATATTCCTTTCAGGGATAGATAATATTCCACATATTTTGGGAAGTATAGATGAAAGGAACCCATTTATTAAATGTATTATTTGTTAAATATTTCTTATTCTAGGTAGAATGAACCTATTTATTTCTCCCAGTACAGTCCATTGGGGAATTCTCAACACTCTTAATTGAATATTATAAATTCCTATCATTTTTGTCATTTTTTTACATACAGATGTATTTTATATCCAATATTTTCTTAGATAAAATATTTTTGTCAGCCATATGTTCTTATACTTTTCCCGAATTTACTTTTTGTGGTATTTCATTATTGTAATTTGGGTTTTGGTTTTTTATATTATTTTTTTCACATACCTTATTCATGTTATTAATTTTTTAACATTACAACGGTTTATTTAGGCTTTTAATTGATTGTTTTGTCACTAATGGATTAATGATTTTTTTCTATGTGAAAAATGGAAAAGAGATTTCTATTCTGAGATTAATTTTGACTATAGATAACATATACATAATTTAGAGAAAAATAAAGTCAACATTTGTGAATGTTTTGTGGAATAGAGCATATTACCCCCCCCCCCCAATGAAGCATGGCCATCATAGACTCACCATGACATAGTCGAAATCATGGCGGGTTCGAAATAAACTATCTTTCTCATGGACAATAGTGTCAGAAGTTTTGAAAAATATGACAGTTTGATTGACTATTTATTAAAAAGGCGATGTTATTCACATTATTCATGTTTGTATGAAATTTAATTAGGAATGTGTTTAAATAAATCACTTACTCTATTTAACCCTATGAATTATCTCATTTTGGTTATAGTAGATTCATGGAGAACCTCCATTCGTTACATCCTCTCTTATCCATGCTGCATCAATATCTTTTCTCCAGGTAGTCAGATTGATGGATTAAGGTAATATTTATATTTTATTCTCATTATATTTCACCTATCTTCCCTCCATATTCATTAAATCAATGATCGATGGTGGTATCATATAATATTTTTTGCTGCTCAGAATTTGGATATATGTTTATATATTTTGTATGGATCCACTTATTTTTTAGTGGCTTCTTATATTATGTCATGGTTGATAACTCCACGGTTATTTAAAGTGATGATATTTGAGGTGGGTGTCCCATTAAACTCACATGATAATTATGTCTATGATTTCACATGCTTTCATATTATGAATATGATTATATTTGATTATTTCTATTTATACCAACAAAATATATCTAATAGTGGCTCTTTCTTTAGACATTCTTAAAATGGGGAATATGGGAATTTTATATGATTTTATATAACAAGGATTCATTTAGGAAATTATATGGGTCATATATATATTATTTATTTTTATTGAAATTTGTTATAGTATTGATTTCAAAATTGATGGGAAATTAATTTTTTAAAGATCATGTCGGATGTAATATTTTTGTTTAATGTTGAAAATAATTAACATTATACCTAGATTATTTGTTAATTTGATATCTTAATCATTTTTATATAAATATTGAGGTGTGGTTTGGTATAAAATATTTCTCCTTATTTCCATTGTACTAACAATAAGGATTCTATATTGGGTGCTTGTATTCATGATGTTTATTTATTATATTTTAGTTTCTAAAGTCAACGTTCTTATTATGTTATTATACTACTTATATATTATTCTTAATGAGATAAATAATGCTAAATTTTTAATCAACCATTCCCACGATATTGTGAAAAAAATATAGAGATTTTAAATTCAGTTTTGTTCTTTCTAGGCCTTGATCAGGTATCTTTTTCAAGGATAAATCCGGTTAGTTCTATGAATTTTTGTTTCAAAGGATATGTTATTCCTTTTTAAAATGGTATATCTAGTAGATTGGATATATGGGTAAATTAATTTAGAAGACTGATGGATAAAAGATGCTCCATCACCACCATTCATGATTTGAATTTAATTTTCATATTTAGATAGGATATGTCTTTTATAGAATCAATATTGGTTCTATGTTATTTTCATAATTTTGGTAATTAATTTTTTTGTAGATTTGTGAGATATAATTGATGAATGGAGGAAATATGTGGAATGTGGAACATAAAAAGGCTTTGGAAAAAGTGGGAATGATTTTTTTCCCTCAGTTACACAAATATAACTTTGTGTAGTTATTATATGGTTGGCTATAATGTCTAATTATTCTTTACATGGTCAAGTGATTCCATTATATTTGGAATTTTTTTCATTCTTTATATATTTGAATAATATAAATTTTATTTTAATAATAATTATATAGTATTTTTTTTATTTTATTAAATATCATATTTTACAAATAAATTTTTAAAAATAAATTTTTATTTACATGATTTAAATTTTTTTTTAAAAGCCTCCAATTTCTAATGAAAAAATTGGGATACATTCAAAAAAAATTTTAATATGAAGAAAACTGCATGGAACTAAAAAGACACTAGGAAATGAACATTTTTATAAATTATTTTTAATTATGTATGAAATATAGTTTAGAAAATGTTTCCAATTTTTTTGGTTTATAAAATTGATTAGTTTTTTTAAAATATTTCATTATCTTTTTGAATTTAGGTATAATATTAATTATTTTCATAATTTTTATATGATATAAAGAAAAATTAATTATAATATTATAATAAATATTGCTGTAACTACATAATAAATGTTAAAATAAATCTTTTAATATCTCATTAATATTAACTAATTAAATTGTATTTTTGTATTAAATTTAATATTATGAGGTAAAATTTTTATTAAAATGAAAAATGATTTATTTGTTTACAAATTGGTATTCCATGCATGTTTTTTTGTAAATTTTAATAACTATTTCAAGTGTAAAGAAATTTTATTTTACAAAAGGAACATTAGTTTTGAAATAATCATGTAAAAATTATCATCAGGGGATTATTTTCATTTTTTTAAATGTTTTTTTTAAAAAAATTGGGAAAAATGCTAACATTTTCAAATCAATATTTTAATATCTAGTATTTTTAAATTATGTATTACTATTTCAATTATTTTTATAATGTAAATTGTTTATTTTGATAAACAGTAAACTAGTAAATGTGATTAGAGTAACCATTTTACATGAATAAGGTTTAAAATAATTTTTATATTTAATAATTCATTATTTTGAAAAACCATTTTTCGTCTTTTTTTGGTATAATTTTAAATTAAACATTTTAATTTTATAGATTTAAATTTTATAAAAATGGATCCAATATTTGGATTCATTATTTCAAAATTTTTTAAATAAACCTTTTTATTTATGATTTGTAAGAATAGTATCAGTAGAAATTATTTGTCAACTCTATCAAACAAAATCTGGTAAATAAGGATAAAAAGTATCAAAATAAATAAAGATGACCCTAATACAATCCTATAATATTTTGGATGTGTTAGGATCAACCATACCTATCCATGATTTGAATTCATGGAATTGGTTTTTCATTTTTATTTGATAATAACATTAATATTATTTTACACACGGAAAATAATAAATGTCAATCCATTACTTCGAAATATCAAGTACATGATTACATATGGATGAAATTAAAGTTATAATGAAGAAAAAATTTCTTTTCAATATAATTTAGTTATTTTTCTTATGTTAATTTATAGAAAAAAAATTATTTAATGGTAATATTTTTACCGAGTCAATCATAAATTCCAATATATTTAATTTTGGAACCATTTCCCTTGCATTAGATATATATTATATTATAATATTCCATTCATTTTTAAATGTTCCCCTCCCAATACACATAAAATTACACCCGATATCCTCTACTATAGGAAAATTAAGTTCCCTTTTCATAAATAAAATACATTTAAATACTACTTCTTTACATCCCTACCCATATTATATTTCTCTTATTTTGTGACATATACTATCCTAAAAGGTATTCGGTTGTAAATTAATAGACGATTTGTGATGAAAGAATATTTATTTTAAAAATATTATATTGTTTTATTTAATTATCTTCATACAAAATGTAATTAAATAGGGAATAAATAATAAAATAAATAAATAATTATTTTATTATAATGAAATAACTTAGATTCGTATCCTCTTTCATCAAATTAGAAATGAATCCATCATTCATGTGTACGATATGATTTCTCCTTCTGAACCGATGAATGTCTTTTTTCACCACACCCTCTCACAATTGTTTATAATGATTGAGATAATTTAGATGTTATTATCTTATATTAATGATATTTTAATAATTTAATAAACATGGAATTATATTAAAATTACTTCCCACATCCACTTAAAAAATTAAAAGCCATACTCAATCGAACATAGTTTCAATTTTCCTTATTATTATAACAGTATAAATATTGTATGTCCATATTTACTGGATTTTTTTAATGAATAATTAATGCTATGATATGAAAATTATTTCATTATTAAATTTTTTTTCCTATAATATATAAATTATCCCTTTTTCCACGATCTACAAACCAAATCTATTTTGAAATTATGAACTAAACATCCTCAAAACACCCACCATGGAAATGATTAATTAAGTAATTTATTATATATATAATATAGATGAAAAATAGATTAATCAAATGGAAATAAAACTAGGTAATGTTTTTGAATAATTAAATATAGTATGTAATTTAATTATTTTGGATTTAAAGGATATAAAATGAATTTATAGGCTCGGGGTAATAGATATCGTCTTAATTTCCTTACATTGAGTAATATTTTGATTTTTAGAACCTAATTTAAAATTTATGGTGTATACAACGCCATTTTTTCTTATTGTATCCTAATTGATCAATAACTTATTGTATTTTATATTTCAATAAATATAATTTCATCAAATTGGGTTCTAATTGAAACTAAATAGGTGGTAAGTAGTTTCATAACATAATATTCATTCGATCGGTTATAATTCCACTTCATTTAAAATATTATTATTACATAAAAATTTGAGATTAGAGATATTAATTGATTTTAATGGTATTAATTTTTTTATTTAGATTTAAATATTTCTAAATAATAACATTATGCATTAATCACAACATTAAATGTATTTATATTTTCAATAGTTTTAATTGTCTTAATACATGTTTCATTTCATGCCCCATGATTTCCATATATGGTCAAAATATGTTTCCATTAATGTAATTTAATATACAACTAGAGATAATCCTTGGATTTATAGATCTATATAATGTTATTTATTGTAATGAATTATTATTTGAATGTTACCAAAATGTTCAATGAAATATGTTGAAATATCAATTATTTTTATGATTGTTTTTAAATAAACTACTGAGTATATAATATGATCATATTTTATTAAAAAACATATAATTTTTTCATATGTTTGTGAATGTGGTTTACAAGATATCTTTCCATTTCATATTATTTGTTTTTGAATACCACAATAATTTTATTATTATGTGATATTGGTCTTGTATATTATTTTCTTCTGAATTATTTCTTTACCATATCCATATTAAATCAAATTTATTCAACAATTTTCATTTATAAACAAAAATAATTTTCAAAACATAATTTATAATATATTTGACCTTCTATTCAAATTTTTTAATGTAGAATTTACTGCCATTTTCCACATGTGTTACTTTAGGGTCACTTATTAAAATTTTTAGACGTATGATTTTATTTATTATTTATGAGTTAAATGGATTTTATCACTGTCATGACTGTTATTTTATTTGAATATCCCATTTTAATTCACAGGAGTTATATAAAATTATATTTATTTTCACATGTTTTTTTAGAATTTATAGTTTTTTAAATTTATTTTCAATGTTAACTGTGTTTTTTATACATGAGTGTATTTAATAACCATTTCATAGTATGTTTTTTTACCAATCAAAACATCTATTTATGTTAATTATTCTTTATAAGTCATATATTGTTGTGATAACGTACTTATTATGATTTTTGAGGTATCGTGATTTTTTCAAATATATTTTCATGGAACCCATTTCTTTACCATGTTTATGTCAAGAAACTATAGGACAATATTCATTATGTTCATAATTTTTTTTATCATTATTGTTATAGGATTAGGAATAATTCAGGGAAATTATTTATGAAGATGGGTGGACCATATAAAATTGATGGTTATGGGTGATATAAATATATATATCTACTTCACTTGTTATAGGGATAGATTTAACCAGATTTCGGTTAATCGTAAAAGATTATTGGAATAAACAATATAGGTTATTCAATATATGAGAATGATTGGTGGAGTGATATGAAAATTATATTCCAAGTTAAAAATATATTTTCTTTTTATAGACTGCATTTTCAAATTGATACATTTATTATGTTCTGTTTTTACATGGACTGTGATTGTTGACATATACGACTATAGTAAAAGGATAATGTTTTATTCCATTTTTTCTTATATATGATCCAAATATGGATAGTAATGAATTAACTTATATTATGTTAACATAAACAGATAATTTCATAAAACCATTTTTCTTATATTATTCCATTATTTGACATTTAATTTTTTAATGATTATATTTACACTTACTGATAATTTGAGATTATCTTTATTTTTTTGATTTTATAAGTTATGAACAATGATGTTAAATAAACTACATATAGAAAGGATTAATGTATTAAAATTTTATTAGAGATGATGAAGACGTAATAATGAATATTATATGAATATCATATTGGACAAATATTCATTTGAAGATACATGTATTGTGATTTTAGAGATTATCATATTTATATAAACTTAAAAGCCTAAATGGACATTGGGTGTGTTAGTGATCCATTATTTCATTTGGAAGTATTTTTTTTTTGATTAAAATTCAGTGATGTTGATCACTATCAAATCCAAGAATGTATTGATTAATTTTTTGATGTAGATCTTATAGTGCAGGTGTGGGTATTTTAAAGTTGGTTTTGGAGTATAGTTTTACATAAGTTTTTAATTTTTTTTTTGGGTTGATGTTAACAATGATGTTTTGGATATCATAAAATCATTATAATTCTAATGTTTATCATAATTTCAAATTCTTATAAATAAATGTATCATGTTTTATGTAATGGGATTCAAAATTGATTAATAATAGTTTGAGGATATGTTTATTTGGGTTGAGGTAATATTAATTGTTATGTGTACAATTTTTCTTAAAATGAATCTTTATTTGTGAATAATTACAACAATTATTTTGGAATGTATGATGAATGGTGCGATATATCCCTTAAAGTTAATTTTTTTAATGTAATGCTTAATGAAGTAATTATGGATGTAGGTTTATTTATTTATTGATTTATCAAAGTTGATGTTTTTTATTTAATTATTTTTGATATTATTTATTTAATTATTCATATGATGGTTTAATATTATCATATGTTATATTATATGGTGGGGAAAATTCATTTTAGGATAATATATAATGATAGGAGGATTATAAGTTTAAAATTTTATATATTTACTTATTCTTTAGATGTTTTATTTCAATACTTAAATCATTGAAATTTATCTAAAATATTCATCATTTGTATATAAATAAGATAGTGTGGTGGAAATTTACTAGTGGGTAAAATCATAATATTTAGGGAACTATTTCATGACGTTATTAGTGTAGATGTTGAAGGGATTCCACCACTCTTGGAAAAGAATCTTGATACCAAAATATCATTAGTATATTTATTTCAAGTTAATAAATGGTATTTTCAACACATTATTTAATTATGATTATGTTTTCAAAAACATTATCATGATTATTCATATTTTTTGGTCAATTTTCTCTTTCACTCTGCGTCATAATATGGATATTATGTTTTCCCCCATGTCAATATTTTTACATCCCGATAATGATATTATACCTAAATACCTAGTTATGCTTTATTATGAATGACCATTATATTTCATTTAACAATTTATGGGATGATGTTTTTTTACTTATTTTTATGATTTAATTTCTCAAAAAATATTTTTTACAATACAAAAATGATAAAACTTTTATGTATATATGCTTTATCTTACATAACATGGAATTGATTTTAATGATGATTTAAACCCAATCTATCATGTATGAGATAAAACAATGATGATGCCATCTAAAAATAGCCCGGGGTGAATATTAAAACCATAGAAATGTAATTCTAAGACATCTCAATATCATTCTATTATAATTTTATTTTATTTTATATTTATATTATTTTGAAGAGTATTATGTAATATTTTTTCTATAAATTAAATAGAATTATTTTTTTACATTGATTTGTTGTCATGAATTATATTGTTTTAATTAGAGGATTTATTTAAAAATTACACAACATTAATTTAAAAAAATTGCAAATATTTTTAATATAATAATTTCAAAATTATTATAGGATCAATTTTCCAGAATAATCCAAAAAGTTATATTTTTTAATGTCTATTGAGTAATATTATTCTTAATTGAAAAATACATTTTCATTTAAAATATTTTAAATGGAAAATTATATTTTGGATTTTTTTTTTAAAAGTATTTTTTCCATTTTATTATATATATTCCCATATATTTCATTAGAATAAAAATTTATTTTAATTTGGTATAGAATCATTTTTAGTATTAAAAATACGTTGCAAATGAAAAACATGTTTTCCATACAAAAATAATAGTTTTATTTTCGTTTATATTATTAAAATATTATAATTTTAGTTCGAAAATACTGAGCTTATATTTTGAATCAAGAGGCTAAATTTATCAAATAATTCACATTTCTTTATAAGAATTAATAATTGTAACAGTAGTCAATATTTTTAAACATAGTAAGTATAAGTCAAGTGATTAATGATAAAACAATATAATGATGAATACTAATAGCCATATAATTTTTATATAATCAATTGTACTGGTGTATTGTTAAATTCAATATTCATTATTCAATGTGAACAAAATTTAGTGCAATATTTCATTCAAAATGATTTAAATGACTCTACAATTAATGAAAAATAAAAAATACCACCCTCTATATTTTAAATTTCAAATATATGTTATCATAGAGACAAAAATATGTTTTTATAGAATATTAAATATTTGTATAGTAATAATGAAATTATATATTGTATTCCGAATTAGATTTAAATTTTTATTGATAAAATAATTACCTTAGGTGATAACACAATGTCAACATATATGTTATGAAAAAAAATTACGTAAATGATTTTAAATTCATAAAATTAATCCTTTAGGATTAACAATGTTGTCTAAGCAATTTGATTGTTATTAAAAAAATATATTTTTGACGGTTATATATTAAAGTCAGAATATATTGTTTTAATGTTTTTTTAATGTAATATTATGTAAATTGTTCTTAAAATGACATTAATAACCTTTTATATTGAATATATTGTGTTAAATTAATTAAAAATTATAAAAGATAATTACAATTATAAATTATGATGATAGATTTTTATAAATATCATCTTTTGGCCATTTATGAGCATATTTATAACTTATTGTGAGAAACCTTTTATATTCGAAATTATGTAGTCCGAATTATGTTCAAATTAGTTTATGGAATGGTTAATATAAAATAAAAGGATAAAATGGACTATTAAATTGTAAAAAAATTATTCGATTTTTATATTAATAGCATATCATCCTTATATTGGATTCAATGTCATTTCCTAATCAAGTTACAAGAGTTAGAGACAATATTTTATAGAATAAAAGATATTTAAAAAATCCCCCGCCCCCAAACAAATTAGTTATAAAATTAGACCCATATCATATTCTATAGATGCATAAAGAGAAATTAGGGTTTCCTAATCAAAATAATAATACATTCCTAACATCCCTCCCAATTTCCTAAAGGTCTTATTTTTATAATAATACAAACCTTAAAGGGAATAAAAATTAATTAAAAGTATGTTTTTCAAGGAAGATATATAGATTATAAAAAAGTATATAATTTATTTTATGTTATATACATTTGAAATATTACTAAATAACATATAAAAAATAACCTCAGAATCTTATGTATAATTTTATGTTATTATGTTAATATTATAACTTTGATGAATCTCCATGTCCGTAAAGTTGGGATTGAACTCATCGTTCATGTGTTTAGAAGACTACCGTTTTATAAACAAATGTTATTAATCATCTATCACAGCCTCTTATAGATAACATTAATGATGGATTTATTATATACACATGATAATAATGAAATAATATCTATTATTGAAATATGAAAAAAATACTTACTCAATTCACCAATTTTTTCTAAAAAAATGTGTATCTGACTCATGCGTAGGTTTGGACTTCGATCTCCATTACTGTAATATAATCCATTTTTCATGTCCAATTTTAATGTTTCGTTTTAAAATCATGATTATTTCAAAAATGATAATTATTTCATTATTATTAGTATATAAATTATAGAATAATAAAAACATTGGCCATGATCAACATACTGAAACCATTTTGAAACAATGAACCAAATGTGCCTAAAACAGCCCACGTGGAAATAACCGACTATTTAATTAAATATTACATATCATTAATTAATTAAAATGGATAATGATAAATTATGAAACCAATAATTTTTTTAATAAAATAATATAATTGATATATGTTTATTATACAAGAGTTATGTGATATACATGGAAACTCTGGAAGTGAGGAAACGTGTTTCATCTCAATTTCATCTCATTGACGCATATTTAAAGGCTCTACACCAAATTTATATTATATGTTCTATATACTACACGTTTTACATTTTAAATGACTAATCTATATTCATATATTTTATTTTATATTTCTATCGAAATTATATTATCTAAAGGGATTTTATTTGAATATTACCACGTGTTAAGGGGGTTCAAATCTCAATTTTCAATCATTGGGTTATGCATTTAATTAATTAGCTTTATTAAGAAATTATTTTTTATTAGTTGATATATAAATTATTTTATTTTTCATTTTAATCTTTTAAATGGATTTACATATGAGAACATAATCACTTCACCGATTAATTATCACATCAAATGATCTGACATTTATAATGATTTTCTTTGTCTCAATCCCAGTTTACAGACACATGATCTATATCGTGCAATATGATTGCATTTTATGGTGCACTAACTACATCATACATAAACTTACACAATATTATTTCACGAAATTTATGGGATTTATATAGGTATAAAATATTATTCATTTAAATGATATTAAATTCAAAATTTACTAAATATGAAAGTATTTATGTTAAAATATCCAATTTTGAGAGTGTATATGTTAAAGGTCCATTATGGGAAAATATATTATTTTATTAATCCACATCTTTTTTCATATACTAGGGTTCTAAATATGGATTACATATTTATTTGAAAATTTATCCCTTATTGTGTAATGAAACATTAATATGGTTTTCCAAAAGTGACCCTGATCTTTTAAATTACTTTCGATATGAAATATTTCTATTCTAATAAGTTGTTTTCCTAAATATAATATAGATTTTGATTCAATAAATATTATTAAATTCCAAATGTTATTTCACATGATCTTTATCATTATTTATTTTGGTTTTAAAATTTTACTTATTAATATTTTCAACATTGGTCACTTTATTCACTCTTTAAAAAATATTGAATAAATGTTAACTTTTAATATTTATATTATGAATGGATTCCATGACATTGATAAACATTATTTTCATTTATGATTAAAATATAATATATTATGGTAATTTCAATATAAAATTATTTCCATAATATTTTTTGGATTTTTTTGTTGTAAATACTATTTTCATGGTTGGATGGGTTTTTTCCACAATAATGTGTTTAATTATTTTTTAGTGGTTACATTGATGTCAAATAAAAAAACCCCTCAATGAAATTAATTCACTATATTTGATATTGTCTAATGATACAATAATTATTTTTTATCTTGATGGATTACTGTGATCAAATGAGCATATAAGGGGTGGCACCCTCACTTTCTCCCTTATAGAGTTCTCCACTCCCTATATGGTGATGGCCCCCCTCGACTCGGTTTTGGTTCCCTATAATGTTTCACACATCTTGTTTCCATGAATTCTCAACGCCTTCATTACATTGTATGATGAATTTATGGTCCATTATGATCTTAATGGTTTGGTCCCTGACTGTTGGGGTTTGTAGGTTTTGGAATAATGCAGTGTAGTCACCATCATCTAGAGACATTTCACAAACACGTATTGAAGCTTCATGAATTATTGTCTCTAGTGGTGCCCCCTCGCATGTTATTTTAACATTTACAGTTCTTGGTTTTGGTTTATATGTGGAATTTTATTTATTCTAGATCATTATGAGGTCGCAGATGGTGAATTCAATAAGGCTTGGTGTCATGGTGCCCTCTTGACCATTGTGTTTGGTTTCTACCTTTTTGGTCCTGCAGTGTTCACATGGCGCTTAAGTGTTCCAATTTCAAGTAGAGTCATAATGTTCTTTGACATGTTATGGTTCCAGTGGTGATAGTTTCCTTCTCATGTTCCAGTTTGGAGTAGGAAAAAAAGGATAGTGTGGTGCTAGACTATGTATAGCATGTTCTATGTAGTGCAGGGGATGTGAACATCGCAAGAGTGTGTTCTAGTGGTGGGTGGATGTCATATATGAAGCATGAATCATTATTCCTAGTGACGATGGCCATGATGATGGGTGAGATATGTGAGATTCGCAGGCAGGTACCATATGTAAGATCCACTATTAGGGATGGTAACATGGACTCGTGCAGGGCGACGAGTCTGGTGCTGCCTTTGTAGTTTTATATTTTGGGGAGAGATGATACTTGGAATGGGTTATTTGGCCGGTCCGTTTTTTACATTTTTAGATTGTGCTGCAATTATAGATCATCATCGCATGTTACATCAGATCATGTTTGGTTATAACATATCCAAAATGATATTTGTTTTAAATAAAATTAAATTAGTGTTGTCCCTGAGGGAATATTGTAGTTTCAATGTGATATAAATGGATCCTATTTCTTTTTAAAAAGTATATAAATCTAATAATGGTTCCTATTATGAATAAAATTGAAATTTTATTGTTTTATGCTTATGTTAATATTATCAAACATTATTTATGATTATTTTTCATCCTGATATTGTTCATCATGAAGGGTGATCTTGATAAAACTCTACAATCACTTTTTTAAAGGGTTAGAGGAAACCAATTATAGGATTGCCAAAAAATATTATTGGAATTTCCCTAGCAGTTTATTCTATTTATAAATGTGATTCAAATAGTTATACTAAAATGATGTTTAATTTTTACAAGGTATTTTCATTAAGTTTTCATGAAGATATAATGGATCATTCTCTAATGTAATTTTTTCACATAGATAAGTAATGTTAGATTATTTGATCCTTATATTATGTTAATGTTTTGTGCCATGTTTCATGAGTTAGGATCCATGTTTTTATGTGGAGAATTTATCGTATTTAATTCTTTTCTATATTGAATTTTTGATCAAAGCATTATTTTTATACTATATTAACTGGTAATATTAAATTATAAATAGATATTTTTACTCTTAATGTTTATTTAAGATAGCCATGTAATATTTTATATTTCTGTTGGTTCTAAAAAATGATATTAAATTAATTATGTGAGGATTTTTACCATAAATAATAAATTCTATTAAAGATATTGAATATATAAAATAGAATTTGAAAATTTTGCATAGTGTATAAAATAATCGTTTGATGAATAAGTTATTGACATTTTTTTTCTTATTTATATAAAACTAAAAACAAAAAATTACATTTGGAATGTATGTGATCTTATATTACTATTTGATATTGTATGTTTTTATGGATTAAATATGGTCTCATTTCGTAGTATCATTGATAATGATATAAATATTAATTTGTAGAACATACTCCTTGAGTTCAGGTTTGAGGATGAAAAATTATGAGTGAAATATTATAAACAAGTATGTTTTGAAAAGTTTATACATTGATGATTTATCATTAAATGTTAAAAATAAGAATATATTATATTATGAAGAATGATTGTTCCTTTTGAAATGAGTTTTAATAAAACCATAATTGGCTGATTATGTGAATTTTATTAGCTCATTAAAAAATAAATTTTTTTATATTTGGAAAAACGTGTATGATATAAATTTTTTATTAAATTTAATTTTAGAAATTTCTTAATAATCTATACACGTTTCATGGGATTTTATTTATAAATTTTATCATATTTATGTCTGAAATTATAAAATTTTGCTTAAATCCATACTTATAATTAAATATAATATATGTTTTTGCCAGAATGTATTTGGATGGTTATTCCATCTCTATTAATATCAATGATTTTCTTCCTTCTTCATTTTCCATTATATAATAATTTAATATGCATGTTATAGAAATTGGATCCAAATAATTTTTTAGGAAACCTAATTCTCAAGGATTAGTGGTTTTTATAATTAGGATTGAGGATATTTTGATCCATATAGAGCATCTATAATATTATAAGGATATGTTTTGAACCACTATTCAAGATGTTCTTACATGGATGTATTTTATGTTAGTAATCCATGTAACATTTTTTTACTATTTTCAATTACTCATAAATCCATATTTTGACCATGCATTGTTCATATCTAATTTAGGTGTGATTTAGGTGAAATTTTTTAGGACTCTTGGTCTATGCATGGTTGGAACATGCTTTTCCCAAACTATGGCCCCTAGTAGTGGAAACTATGAAAACCCATGTAGAGGGAGTTTTCATAGTTGTCATGTAGGTTTTCAAAATGTTTTCCCACCCATTAGAAACAATGAAACACAACACATGGACAATGTTGTATAGGTTTCACAGTATGACATATATTTCAGAACTACCCAACTGACAATGAATGCATGATTTAGTTATTCCAAATATTCAAAAAAAATAATACACCAATCTATACCCCGCTCATCCCTATCATTGAATTGGATAACATAATAGGTATTTTTATCTCTCAACAAATAATTGTGTCTCATCCTAACCATTTTCAAAGATAATCAATGTGTTTCAATATCATTTGATCCAGTCCGAGTAAGAATTCTTTCTTTAGTACATCACTCCCTCCATCTTATCCTCTATTCCATAATGTTTTATAGATCTACATATTGTTGGAGGATCTAATACCCATTGTTTAGGATATTGAATCAATTTTTGGTAATTTTATTTTGGTTACAATCATTTTTTATGGAGTTTCTTATTATGGGAATTTTGATTTGTGATCCCGTGATCTTTGGTATGTGGATCCATGTAAGAATGATGAATTGGCGATATCCTAAATATATTGATTCAAATTAAATTAAATTCAATTAGTTTATTAATAACTCAATTCCATTTTTTTGTTGATTATATTTTTTTTTTGAAAAAATAAGATGATATATTACTCATGAAAGTGAGCAGTTACACAGTCATGAAACCAAGAAGGGAAGTGGTCAAGCCAGAGATAACTCACACTGGACGTGCTAAAAGACAGCTAGTGATGTGCTGCTTCATTTACATCCCTTTTAATGAAGGAGAAGGAGCAGGTTGTGAAACATGGAATGAGAGACTGGATGTTCCTGATCACAGGGCCAAAATAATGGAGGCCTCCATCAGTAAATCCAATAGCATTGATGATGGTGAGGCAATTATAATTAGTGTCAATAGCTTTCCATCCTCAATCTTTTGCAAGAATCATCCCATCAAGGACAACAAAGGATTTAACAACTTTGGGCTCCCAGAGAGCTTGGTGATATTCATGTTTGGCAGTAATGATCTGACCATGACAATCCCATTTCACAAGTCCAATTCAGACAAAACAATCCATGGAGAGAGATGCATCTACATTAATCTTAAAGATTCCTTCTGCAGGGGACCATCTTGAAGCAGCTATGTGAGTGTTAGAGAGCCCATGATAGATATAGTCCTGATTCCACACCTCAATCCAAGATGAGGCTCATTCAATCCCGAATCTGGGGGGCTTAGCAATGTGATTAATGATAAAGTAATTGCATCGCGTCTAGACGATACAATCCATGATGAAATGTGATGAAACTTTGTCCGCATTGAATGAAGATGACCATAAAATCTGCAGTGTCGGAAGGTCCGTCACTGTAAGCAGCATCATCTTCATATCAGAGACCCATACAGACTAGATCTGCTTCACCCATGGGAACTGGGAGATCGCATGCATAGGAGATTCGAGTGCATCTGATTAGATGGGACATTGCTTTTCATTCGTGACATGTCATAGGGCGAGGAAGTCCATAGTGAAAAGAATACCAATGCAATCCTGCCACCAGAAAAAACAGATTTTCAGGGGTACCATAAGATGCCAAAGTGTTTTCCAAAGCCCTCCCCTTTCCTCACTTTGAGTACCAAGATCAAGATTGTATCATGAATTCACCATATATGATCCAGAGAAATTGTAGAAAAACTTCTAAGTACAATGGATTACTGTTTGATTTGGTAATATATTAGGAAAACTTTTAATTGAATTTTTGGAATTTATTTTTTTAAACTAATTTAATATTTTTATTTTATTAAAAAATGGAATAAATTGTTTTAATTATAATGAATTATTTTTATGATGGAAAATTAATGAATTGATTTAAAACAAGTTTATGTTTATAAATGAAAATTTGTGTATTGAAATATGAGAAAAGGGTGAATTTTAATTTGAACTGATTGGAAATAATGTTTTTAGTAATGATTGGCGTTTTAGAACATGAAAGACTATCTACTTTGATAGTTATATGGCAGAACAATGTGTTGAAACATTTTAACTTTATCTTAATATGTGTAGTAGGTCACAAATCTGATGGGTTGGCGATGGGTCCCCCTTCACCAGTGTTTGAGGGACAAGAATATTGATATTTTTATGACCACCTTTTTGAGTTTGTTTTGATCCGATAACCTGGAAGTGTCATACCTCAAACAAGACAACTATACAATTCCATTGTGATTATTTCAATATATATCCCATTATTTTTAAACAATTTTTAGCTTCATTATAATTTTTTTAAATAATTTTATATGATGATTTTATTAATTCATTGTTTGATATACCATGATCAATTGAAATTAAATCATGATTTTTTTAAATATGATCTCGAACATCCATTGAGGTATTTTTAAATTTAAAATCATTATTTTTTTAATTAATGTATAATAGTATTATGGAATCCTTTGTGAGACCCTATTATGATATTAATTCACACATTATATGTTCTGTGTAGAATTTTTATATTTCCCTCTAATAGGTTTGACCAAGGGAAAATAACCACTTAGAGGTATTATTTTATATTAAACTTTGGTATTTTAGATTATATTTTCATTAGGACCTGGATTTGTAATCTTATTTTACAGTACATTGTTCATGTACATTGGGTTTTTATACATATTTGATGTCTATTATAGTTATCCCTATGGATTATTCTTTTGATCCTAGTAAATTGTAGATATTTCATTGATTGTGTGGTGGTAAAATCAGTTTCCACATTCATATTTTTTTATGCAAAGTACTGGTCACCTACCCACGGAAATTGGAAATTCCCATCATACAATGTTAGGATCATCATGGTTGCATGTGTAAATGGGTATCTATCGTAGTTTGTGAAAAAGGGTTACGAATGGTTTAGGGTATGTTGGGACCACTTTTTGTATAAGGTTGTATTTGTTGTCAATAGTTGTCAATGAAGATAAAAATGATGGAGATCAAGAAGTACTCCAATGAAATAGAGGAATGGAAATTCAGAAGATTGTTGTACTGATCATAAGTTCAAAGAACGTGTGTCAAAGGTGAAACATTGTTTACAATAGTGAAGAATGGCGAGGCATAATCCATCTGATGATGATTAAAGAAGAATGGGGATTTGATGAAGACCATGAAATTATTCATGATTGTATGAGAACCATACAAGAGACTTCTTGATGAATAGAATCATATGATTTTCATGAAGTAGATAATGACGGTTGAAGAAGAAGACAGTGTGGAAGGGATTGGAATTCTGAGATGGCCATGAACATCACATTTTCTCAACATATGATGATTGCTAAAGTTGTTCTATCAATGGATATATATCACGATAGTGGAGTTTGTGATGAAAGAAGAAGAGTTGTTGAAGAAAGAAAATCAACAAAAAGAGGCATGAAGGTTACTGCCGAAGCATATATTGAAGGGGGTGCTCTTTCCTAGTGCTTGCCAAATTTTTGGGCCTCAAAATCGGAAAATGAACACATGGATTTTCTTCAAAAGGATGTTCACACAAAGAGGAAGTGTTTCGCAAAAAATAAGGGTTGTGCGCGAAATTATTGAGTTGGGTGCGAAAACAAGCGTGGTGCGCGAAATAATGGAGTGAAGTTTTTTGCGCAAACAGTGTTTCAGAATCAGAATGTTGAAAACTGGTAATGGAATGGGCTGCACGAAAAACCTGAGCTGTGCGCAGACAAATGGGAAGGTGCGCGTAAAAATGTTGTGAGCAGAATGGATGGGTGATTTTTTTGCGCAAGCAGTGTATCAAATCAGAAATTCAGAAAATCAGCAATGGCAAGAGGCGCGCGAAAAATCAGAGACGTTCGCACCGTGTGCACGGAGAATCGTACTATTTTGTGTAAAGATGGTTGTGCATAAAATGTGGGCTTGAAGTTTTACATGCAAGAGAGGATTCTTGTTCAGAATGATGAAAAATGGAGAAATAATTAGATGCGCAAAAAACCAAGGCGGTGCATGAGAATAAAAGGAAGATTTGTATAATTCAAAGAACTGAGAGACAGTTTTATGCACAGGAAGGGGTTTTACACGCAGGATCAAAAAACGCCTATAAATATGAGTTAAACGCCTCTCATTCATAGAGGCTCGACACTTAGAAAAATCCTGAGCATTGGCGCATGGAAAAATTGAGGTATAGAGTATTGCGTAAAAAAGAAGGTGATACGTGAAAAAAAAGGTGTTACGCGAACAAGAGATGTTCTGCGCGGAAAAAGATTAGTTGTACGAAAGAATTTTTCGCACCAAAAAGTTATTTTTACACTCTATGTTTAAATTTTATGCGCAATACACAGGGAAGGGTGAGCGAAAAAATTGGGGGTCCCACAGGCCTTTGACAGGTGCTTAGCACTCTCAAATCTTCTTTGCGAAGACGGAATATCAGTGAACCATTTGGTTTTATGAAGATAAGTAGTACCGCACACACATGACATGTGTTTAACACCGTCATTGTGCATTGTGAAGAGAAGAAGAGCGATTAGTGATTATAAATTTAGATATTCATAGAAATAGGGAAATATAATGATACACTCAGGTGTCAGTATTGGGAATCAAAGGAAGAGAAGAAGAAGAATTAGTGCATTCAGTTATTGCACTAAATTAGAAGATTGAATTCAAAAGATCATCAACTCAGAACTCTGATGCAAGCATTGTCTCATGCTGAAAAAGAGACAAAATAGTTAAATGAAAATCTATTAAAGAGACCATCACGTCTATAAACTGAGTGTGACTTCACCAAGGGCAGTGAGCCCGGGGGAGTCAACGGGAGTGATCCGAGGGAAGCAGTGAGCTATACCTAAACCTTTATAAAGGAAGTGAGCTTCGGATAGAGTGACTGTGCCCAAACAATATTAATCCACAAATAGTGAAGATTAGTGGAATTTGGTATGACCGGAAACTTATCGGCGTATTCTCCTTGGACGTAGCCCTTAAGTGGTGAACAAAGTAAAATTTCTGTGTTATCTCATTGCACATGAATGTTTCATTGCTGATCATATCCATCATACCGGTTTATGTAGTTCCTACCAAAATGGGAACAAGATCCACAACTTCAAGAAGAAAAAGTAGTCACCCTGATTCACTCCTCCCCTCTCAGGGTGTCTTGGGGTCCTAAAAGTGGTATCAGAGGGTGGTTCACATATGTTGGATACTCTATAGTAATTCTATTTAGAAGAGGATTTGAGTTTCTTCCCTAAAGAAAACAATTAAGTGAAATCTTGATGAAGATTCAGTCATTTCTGAACAGAATTCTACATTCAGAAAGACCATGAAAAACAAGAAAAAGAATGTGAAGAAGCAGTTGAAGAAGCCCCTTATATTCAAAGAAGATGCAGTGTCTGGTTCACAATGCCCTTCCAATAATGAAGAAATATCAGGCATGGAAATTATCGAGCAGGTGGCTCAGGTTCCTACCATAGGAAAGGAAGACACTTCTATCACAAGTGATCAGGAAAAACTAATAAGCTATCTATGTGATATTCCTGAAGAAAGAGTTTATACTATTTTTATAATAGTTCAATGCATGCAGGATAAGATCAATCAATTGTAAATGGAAGATGATAATTTGGAAAAGGGCTTGGAAGGAAAAATTCTTGAATGCTTAAATCTCACCAAACAGATTAAAGTCTTTGAAGAAACATAGGGAGTTAATAAGACTCTAAAAGAAAAGATCCATGCACTTGAAGCTGAGCTAAAAAAGAGCACTGAAGTCAATAGTTTTTTTTGGATGATACTTCCAAGAGATTCGTAGATCTTGACTCTTTGTTACAAAACAATGTTAAGATGGATGAAGATGAGTTTGAATGATTGAATAATACTTGTGAAGTTAAGATGATCATGATTGGAGATCAGTAGATCATCCACAATATTGTAAGTCATAAATTGGAAGCCTAATTGACAAATCTTCAGAAGACACATATTGAGACTTCCCAAAAGAATGAAACAGGTGATGCTTGTACTCAATGATCAATGGAGAATTCTAAAGCAGAAATTATTCAAACATGTGACAAAAAGATTATGATAACCCTTGATTATCGATCTCAAGAATCAATTGCTGCTGGTACTCAATGCTCACTGGAGGATTCTAATGTCAAAAGACCACCAACATGTGTTAAGAAGATCATGACTTCACTCATTTATCTATCATAACCAGCTATAAAAGTGAAGGTACCATCCATATAAACATGTGCTATTGTTTCTAAATATGTACCTTAAAAAGTGCAGGTTCGAAGAAAAATTCTAATCAAGTATGGGTGAGGAAAGAGGAGGATAGGAAACCTACCACTATGGCTAGGTTGCATGTGAAGAAAATGGAGGATGTTGGATCCTCAAATAGAGCACAAGAAATTAAGAAGAAGGCCCAACAACCTCATATAGAACATACAAAGAAGAAAGATTTGTGGGTTAATGTTGGTGTTGCAATAGATTTGGGCATTTTTCACTGGATTTTTGGTTCAATCCCATTAATGAAAAAGCACAAAGAAAGCATGTATCAAAGGAAAGAAATCCAGAGAAGAAGAAGAAACATTTGTAGGTCCAGAAGCATCTGTTTACAGCAAACAGATTTGGGATTCTTGATAACATCTGTGATGTATGCAACGGCAGTGGTCACAAGTTAGATACATGCCCATCTCAACAGGCTTTCACTTTTGATAAGAAAAGAAGACCTCTGATGCCATCAAGTACGAAACAGGTTCCTTGGGAAGAAATCACAAGAATAGTGTGGGCACACATTTCTCTAAAAAGAACTCAGGTACAGAAGCTGAGAGGACCTAGGATTTTAGATCCCTGAAATTGAAGGGTCAAACATCCAAAAGATAATCTAAGTGGGATGGAACTCAGCTGAACCCATGTGGAAGATCCAACCCAGCTGCAATATTTCCAAATGACATATTGTTGATCTGGACAGAAGATTTGAAAACAATGTGGAAACTTGAAGATGAAAAAGCCAAGGCTGGTGATAAAGGAAAAGAAAAAAATTCATGTGATGAAGACAAAGTGAAGGACAGATTGCAATCCAAGAGAAACACACATGTCAAAGAAGTTTTGTGTGATAGATGCAAGAAATCTGGTCATATTGCAAAAGGTTGTCTAACCTTAATACAAGATCAAGAAGCAATCCTCAAAAGGAGCATGAATTCATTATTCAAAATGGTTATTAAGCAGAATAATTCTCCATACCAAATAGAAGAAGATATGAAGGAGACCATGCCACATCAACACATATCAGAACATACGTTCAAATGTGCAGGCATGAAGATTAGGGTGAATAGAGGAACATGGTTGAGAAAATAATATCAACCATACATCTCATGTTGATGAATAAAGGAGGAACCACCTTATTCCTTTAATCATTTGTTTATTGTATTTATTCTAATAATGCAGGGAATTGAACGTGAAGAATGCTCTCAGGGGGAGAACCTGAGCAGTAGTGAATGATTTCAAACTCTTGATAGCTAATCTGAAGAAGTTTCCATCCTTGGGAGATTATTCAATTGATATTCAAAGCTTAAGAAGATAAAGGATCACACTTGATGAAGATGACGATGAGTGTCCCCATTGAGGGGGAGGAAAATGAAGAAGCTTCCAAAATCATTGTTTCAATCGGTATCAGCTCTAGTTGGAATCAATTCCAGTTACTCTTTAAATTTCGTGAAGAACATGTCATCGGAGAAGGCATGTCATTTTATCAATCTCTTTCCCTTGGTTACTCAGAACAAAGATCATTCTATAAAGGGGGAGTAATTGTATTGATCAGTGACATAAGAAGAATGGAAGTTCCCCAAGGCCACCTATCCTGCCAATTTCACTTGAATTTTTTTGATCTGTTTGATTATGTGAGTCCAGAAGTTTCAGGTTGATTATTCCCTACCACATTTGATCTCTTTTGCATAAAATAAAAGTGGAAAACCCTTGAAGAAAAAATACATTAGTTCTCATCTCATATGGTATCATGATCTATAAATAATGGACACCCTTGTAATCAAATCATCTTGTTTTCTACATCGAGCATTGCTCAAGTAGACTTAGAGTGAAATGATTAACGAAACATTTCATAAGTATAGATTGATACCCTCCCTACCATGAGATTTGTATTTCTTGTCAATACGGGGGAGATAAAGTGAAATGAAATTTTGAAAAGAATAGTTGATTTAAGATAAGATTCTCATTTTGACATTGACGAATTCATTTCATAAGATATGTAAGGTATTGGCAACAAAATAAAAAGGGGGAGATTGTTTGGACCACATTGTGTATAAGGTTGTATTTTTTGTCAATATTTGTCAATGAAGATCAAAATGAAGTAGATCAATAAGTACGCCAATGAAATGGAGGAATGGAAATTGAGATGATTGTTGTACTGATCATATCTTCAAAGAACTTGTGTCAAAGGTGACACATTGTTTACAATAGTGAAGAATGGAGAGGCATAATCCATCTAAAGATGATTAAAGAAGAGTGGGTGTTTGATGAAGACCATGAAATTCTTCATGATTACATGATAACCATGCAAGAGACTTCTTGAATAATAGAATCATATGATTTTCATGAAGTATAGAATGATGGTTGTAAAAGAAGACAGTGTGGAAGGGATTAGAATTCTGAGATGGTCATGCACTTCACATTGGCTCAACATATTATGATGCTAAATTTGTTCTATAAAAGGATATATATCACGATAGCGGAGTTTGTGGTGAAAGAATAAGTGTTTTTGAAGTAGGAAAATCACCAAAAAGAAGCATGAAGGTTACAACCGAAGCATATATTGCAGGTGGTTCTCTTTCCCAGTGTTTTCTAGATTTTCGGTCCTCAAAAACGGAAAATGAAGACATAGATTATCTGAAATAGTATGTGAACCAAAAGAGGAAGTGGTGTGCGGAAAATAAGGGTTGTGCGCGAAATTCTAGAGATGGGCGCGAAAAAAGCACTGTGCGCAAAATAGTGGAGAGAAGTTTTTCGCGCAAACAACATTTCAGAATCAGAACGTTGAAAAATGGTAAAGGCATGGGCTGTGCGAAAAACTGGGGTTGTGCACAAAAAAATGGTAAGGTGCGTGGAAAAATGTTGGGAGAAGAATAGCTGGGTGAATTTTGCACGCAAGCGGTGTATCGAATCATAAATTCAAAAAATCGGCAAAGGAAAGAGGCGCACGAAAAATCAGAGACGTTCGTAGATGGTTGTGCACAAAATGTGGGTTTGATGTTTTACACGTAGGAGAGGATTCATATTCAGAATGATGAAAAAAGGAGAAATAATGAGATGCACAAAAAACCAAGGCGATGCACGAGAATAAAAGGAAGGTGTGTGTAATTCAAAGAACCGAGAGATAGTTTTACGCGCAGGAAGGGGTTTTATGCGCAAGATCAAAAACGCCCTATAAATATGAGGTGAACCCCTCTCATTTGGAGTGGCTCAACACTTACACAAATCTTGTGCTCTTGTGCATGGAAAAAATTAGGTATAGAGTATTTCGGAAAAAAGAAGGCGTTGCGCGAAAAAGAACGTGTTGCGCGAAAAAGAGATGTTCTGCGTGGAAAAGGAAGAGTTGCGCGAAAAGCCTTTTTCGTGCCAAAAAGTTATTTTTACATGCATGGTTCAAAATTTATGTGGAAGACACCAGGAAGGGTGCGGGAAACAATTTGGGGTCCCGCAAGCCATTGACAGGTGCTTAGAACTCTCAAATCTGCTTTGTGAACACAGAAGATTAGGGAACCATTTGGTTTTATAAAAAGAAGTAGTACCGCACACACATGAATGGGGTTTAACACCCTCATTGTGCATTGAAAAGAGAAGAAGGGCGATTCGTGCATCGAAATTTAGATATTCATAGAAATAGGGAAATATAACGATACACTCAGGTGTCAGTATTGGGAATCAAAGGAAGAGAAGAAGAAGATTTAGTGCATTCAGTTATTGCACTAAAGAAGAATATTGAACACAAAAGAGCATCAACTCAGTACTCTGATGCAAGTGTTGTCTCATGCTGAATATGAGACAAAATACATAAATGAAAATATATTGAGGATACCTTCACATCTATAAACTGAGTGTGACTTGAGCAAGGGCAGTGAGCTAGGGTGAGTCAACCGGAGTGACCCGAGGGAAGCAGTGAGCTATCCTTGAACATTTGTAAAGGAAGTGAGCCTGGGATAGAGTGACTATTCCTGAACCATTGTAATCCACAACGAGTGAAGACTAGTGGAATTTGGTACGACCGGAAACATGTCGGCGTATGCTCCTTGGACATAGCCCTTAGTGGTGAACTAAGTAAAATTGATGTTTTATCTCTTTGCACGTGAATGTTTCATTGCTGATCATATCAATTATACAGGTTTATGTAGTTCCTACCAACGTGGGAACAAGATCCACAACTTTAAGAAGAAAAATTTGACACCCTGATTCAACCCTCCCCTCTCAGGGTGTCTTGGGGTCCTACAGGTTATTCATCTTCCCTTGATTCCAATATAAATTTTGAGTATTTTTTTGGAATTATAGGTATTTGAAATTTAGTGTTTTGTTAGATTTACTATAGTGAGATTTATTTCAATAGGGATGTTTTAGTAATGATGTATTGAAGATTAGTTTTACAATTTTCCCTAATTCTGATTTGGATTTATTGAACGGAATATCTATTTTATCTACCAAATTTTACTAATTTCCATTTTTTCAATACATTATTATTAATTCAACTTCATCAATGTTGATCGTTAATGTTGTATAGTACAATTTCTCTTAGGATACATCTGAATAAAATCCATAAGGATGAAGATAATGAACCATAATGGGAAAAGCATCCAATAGACTGGAGTATGGATGCCATTATTCTGATTTTTTCTATGATCATGGATTTGTACAATTAATCTTTTATGTTCAGGATTTAGTTTTCTATCCTGATAATGAAGAACATATGATTTTTATTTTGGTTTGCCTTCACCATAACCAATTAGAATACATTGACACTTATGATTCAAAATTGGATGATGATATTTTGAGAAATACTAATATTATTTTTGAGTTCGTAGAGACTATGTAAGAATTCAATGTGAAATATACAACTTCTAGATAGAGGGACATATTAGGTGTTGATGTGATGAAAGGATGATAAATAAAAACAATGAGGGATTAGTGTGCAGATACTTTGAATATATATTCATCGACTAGCACAGTCTATATATGATGGTGTTGGAATATGATATAGAGTTTTTCAAACTCAAGTAGGCTGACATGACCATTAACGATTATGAAAATCATTTTACTAATCATGTGATGTTTTCACCCAAGATTGTGTCCAATGACTAGATGGAGACTCAATAGTTCATGATGAGTATTTTATCTAATTTCCATCCTTTAGGTTTCATTCTAAATCTTGATTCCTATGTTGATGTTATTGATAGATAATTATTGAATGAAATGGTTCAAGTTGGTATGTTAGTGTTGATATGAGATCTTTTTTCTCCCACATGCAGGTCTATAAGTTCCCAAAATTGGAAGAGGAAGTGTGATGATTCTCATGGTAGTACTCGCTATCCTGGTTTTTATATATCTCATCCAGTTCCTATTTGGGGACCTATGATTTGTTACCAGTGCAAAAAACCTTTTCATTTGGAAAGGGTATTCACTGAGGATGCGAAAATATGTGGTTGTTGTGGATGATCTGGTAATATGAAAAATTTCATAAATTTCTATTATTGTTCACCTAGTGGTATGGGCTCATCAGTTCCCAATGTAATTTTGGGTCCATCAGATGCTTCATGAACAAAGTGTTTCTGACCATGAACTTCTTGGAAGAAGCATCTTCACATAGTGGAAGTGTCTATAGAGAAAGTATATATGGTTTCACCAACCATGAGAAATACCATTACTATTGAATCATTGTTGCTGACTACCTTATATGAAGAAATTTCAGCTAATATTTTAATAATAGTTTGTATTTTGAATATTATAAATCATCATAAAGATATTTTATATTATGTCATGGATATTACTACACCCCTCATAATGAAGGGATAACACGGTATCTGCAGTACTTCTTGTTTTCGTTATTATCATATATTGATTTTTTTTTTGGATGTTATGATTCCCAATATGAACCCTCTTGATGTCATATTCAATATGGATTGGATTAGTTATAATAAATATTTAATCAATTGTTATTTTTGATGGATATATTTTACTACATTCTATTTGGATTCCCATAGTTATCAGTGAGAATGGGACCTGAGGTTGAGTAGATCCTAAACAACTTATCTAGAGTTGGGGAATATGATATAAGTGTTTTATTTTGATATTGAGAGAAAATATTTGGGTTTTTATTTTCTTCCATTTTATGTTGAGTTTCCAAATGTTTTTCCTTCTGAATTATCTCGTATTCCACAAGTAAAGAATGTAGAGTTTTATATCAATTAATCACAAGGTACTCAACTTGTGTATATTCCCTCATACCTATTTGAAGAAAAATAAATGAATGAATTTAATAATTATTTGTAAGATCATTTATATAATGAATTCATATTCCCATGTTTGTCACTGTGGGCGATGTCAGTTCTCATTTCAATGAAAGCTAATGGGTAACATCCCCATTGTGTTGAATACTGAAAATAAAATTTGGTTACAAAAAAAGAACAAGTATATGTTTCCATGGATTGATTATTAGTTTGAAAAACTAAAATGTGTGAGGTGGTGATCAAATACTGATCATTGATATGGTTACCTTCAATTTAGTATAAAATATCTCACATTTAGGAAACATCCTTTTAAATTAGGTATTGACATTATGAGTACCTTGTTATTATTTTTAGTCTAAAAAATGAACCAAATGTTATTTTTTTATTTAATGAATAAAACATTCTAGGATTATATTGATAAATTAATTAAAATATTTTGTGATTAAATCCTTTTTCACACTAGTTCATATTTATATCAACATCATCCTATAAGAGTATTTATAGAATCCTTGAGAACTCGAAAAATTTATGCCATGCTAAAAAACTGTAATATCTAGATTTTGGAACTGAATTTCAGAGGATGGCTGTGCAGAAAAATGGTATGTCAATTTTTTCCTGAGAAGGTGAAAGATTTTATGACATCAGATTAAACATGAAATATTTTATAGATTTAGTGGTACTTGGGTATATATGTTTATTATCACCAATTTATAGAGGAATTATAAAATTTTGTTAATTAGATGAATTCTAAAACACATAATTGACAAAATATTTCTTTTGATTATAATTTACATGATTATTTTTCTATTCTATTATATATTTTTATCACCGGTCTTGTTTTGACTCTTCCAAATGTCGGGAAGGTGTAAAATTTCTTCTTTGATATACCATGTTTAGGTCAGGGATGTGTTCTTGTAAATGGTGATTATGTGGTTATTTATGTATCTCAGTAACAGAGGCCACAAGAAAATAATTATCATACTCATGATGTTGTTATTGTACGTATGATTCATTCTCTAATTTTTTTGTGGGATTATATTTTCATATAACATTTTAAAATGTATTAAGACCACAAGACATTTAGTCATACAATCATTAAAATTATTTGAGTCTCCAACATAGGTTTTTAGTGGATGAATTTATTTATTTGACATTAAATTCAACTATTACATAGGGAAAAATAATTTCATTGAACATTAATTGATTAGGAAACATTCGACCCATGCCATGAAAGAATAATTAGAATATTTGAACTTGATGACTATTTTTTAATAGTTACATATTGTTGTGTTTGAATTAGGGGTTAGGGTTTATTTTGATAGTATTCAGTTTCAATAAACTCTTATAATGTTGATTCATTTTTAAAACAACATGATGATGAGTTCTACAACATTTGAGATTCTCTATATGAAGGGGAGAATGTTCCTGATTAGTAATTCATTATAGAAGACATTGTACTATTTCCAACTAAGGAATCTATTTTGGAGAATTTCTATAATTATAATGGGAAATGTCACCTGAGAAATATTAAAATGTTCTATGAAATGTGGTTACCACTATGGTTTTAAGGTGTGATATAGGGCATTTCTTATTCTTATGGCATTTTTATACATTTCAATACTTTAAGGTCGAGCACTAGAGACCATGAGTTTTGAATCAGGCACTTCTAATGTTAGCATGGAAGAGGGATGTGATCTATATATACTCTTTGGTAGGCTTATTATGTTCCTATTGAATGGATAATGTGATTTGGGTTTTCATCTATAGGATGTCCAAATTGGAACACATTGGTAACATTGGTGATTAAATCAAACATGAGGATATGGGAAATAAATATGTAAATGAAATTGTTCATTTTCATGTTGTTCCATATTATAATGTCTTTTATTAAGATTCTTGGTTTGCTTCTCACTTTTGGAGGGACAGTAAGGAGGCACTCAGATCTCATGTTCATTTGAGTATGACATACCATCAATAGTTGGACGTCCAGATAGAATGAGCTGTGTTGATTCTTCATTATATTCTTTATGCCCCAGTCATTGATTTTTTTTGGATATTGGGATGACCATATAGAGGTCTTTGTGTTTTCATATAACAACATTTATCAGTTCATGATCATAATGGCTCCATTTTCGTCTTTGTATGGTCATCCTTATAAATATTTTTTTTGTTTAGAGATTAGTGAATGTTCCTTAGTTAGACGAACCAGGATTCAATAGATGATAACAATGATTCATTATATTTTTCAGTGAATGTTTATGTTGTAGATTCAGTATATGTCTTATGATAATAATCATTATAAACTATTGTAATGTTTAGTTTTTTAATTGGTGTTCTTCAATGTTTCACCTCGTTTGGGACATTGATGTCATGGGAGGAAATGGATGCTTTATATTCATTTCATATGATATTTTGTGGTTGTTGAGTTCGTGGGAAAAGTGTCTTATAATTTATTTAATTTTTTTAGTTGAATTTGATACATAACATGATTCATGTATATTATCTATGAGGGTATCTTTCTGATCCATCAAATGTTCTATCCTATAGTGATCATGGGGTTGACCCAAATTTATTTGTAATTGAGAATCCAGACAGGGTATTTGATACTAAAACCAATGTACTTTGTGAGATGATTATACCATTGGATTAAGTTCTATGGTATCAATGCTCTTATACATGTAAGACTTGGGAGAGAGTGGCGCTGATGAGAGATCAATAGTCTCATCTTTTTAACATTAAAGAATCTTAACATGATATATAATGAAAAATATTTTTATGTTAGAGAGGTTGTAACATCCTATTACTACTTTTTGGAAATCCTAAATCCATCTTCGGATAAATATTTGGTTATGTGTAATTAAGGGGTTCTTCGAGTAATATTTTACAAATTTTGGAGTGATTTGGGATCTTTATGGTTATCACATGTACTTCGCAAACTGTGCACCCTACAAGTGAAAAAACTATAGTCCCATATAGTTGTGGTTTGTATGGTTGGTTAATGGTCTATGAAACCATAAAACCAACAAGAATAAACCATGAATCTCCATGGGAAGGGGTGCACAATTAGGGAGTGTGGTTTGAACAACATTGAGTCCCTTCCTAGAAAATGTTTTCTGTAAGATTTAATAATGAAAAAAAATCATATATAATTTCACAATCCTCCATTTTGAACGTTTCATGACCCCAAATACATTTTAATGATATAATAGTAGTATGGTGCTCCCACGAACGAATTTTGGCTCCATAAAATCCATTATGATGAAAAGAAAATGGTTGTCGTCATCTATTGATCCCGTCCTAGTAAGACTTTTGTTCCTATTACTGATATCATGTTATCTTCTCTTATCCAACATAGGGTTTGTCATACCTCTATGTTTTTTGAGGATCTACCCCTTAATATTTTAATAATTTATTTTGGGTTTGATTCATAGATATTCATTTGTGTTGTTCGTCTATAGAGGTTCCTGTTTTATATGTTGTGATAAGTGATCCTGTGATCATTGTTAGGTGGTTTGATTTACGATTTAGATGACGAATTAATCCAAAATAGTTTAATTTAATTTAAATAATGTTCCATTTGTTTATTATAAAACTATATTAATTTGAATTGGTTAATATAATTTATACTTCCATGAAATTGGGGAAAACTCCCAATTATAATAGAGTAGGTCCTATTTCTTAAATTTGTTGGGGAATTGGGAACTAAATTTCTGGATTAAATTTATAAAAATGTTTTCAAAATTTTATTTCATTGAAAAATTTATTATATTATTTTTCTAAGAAAATAATTTTTTATATTAGAAAAAATGAATGATTTGATTAGATATATGTTTCGGGTTTTAAATGGGTATTGGAATACTAAAATGAGAGTGGGTTAGTTTTGTTTTTTAGTAGTTTTGAACTAAATTTTCAATTATTGATTTTTGGATGGGAACATTAAATACATGGTAGTTAGTGAGTTATTTTGATGTCCAATATTTTGAAACATAAAAAACCTATGAAAAAATATTCTACAGGTCGCATCCTTGATTGGATGGTGAAGAGTACATATAGACAATTGTATGAGAGACATATATACAAATATATCCATGATCACCTATTCAAGTGTGTGGGGTTCCCATAACCTTGAACAATCATAATTTTTATAAAATGACCATATTTTAGAATTTTGATTATAATTATATATATGAAATTGTTTAATCAATTTTACACATGATTTGTCTACTTAAATAAGTTATATGTTATAAAATGTTTATTAATCCACAGTTTAAAATATTTCGATCATTTTAAATATAAATCATGATTCGTTTTTCTTTTTCATTAAAATATCTATGTCATTTTATATAAAATATAATTTATAATTGGTTTAATTAATATGAATCCTATTATAGAATCTTTGGTGAGACAATAGTTTGATTTTAGATTATACCTAACCAATTCTTTTGGGAAACTGTAGATTTCCTCTTTCCGAGTATGCACAAGGGTAAACATCCTCTTGGATGTGGTAGTTACTACTAATAGTTTGGCTTTTAGATTCTATTTATATTAAGACATTGCTTGTATATCCGTTTTGTAGTACATTGATTATTTAATTTTTGTGGCTTATACCTATTTGACATCTCGTACAGTTCCCCATGTAGATTTATCTTTTCAGTATAATAACTTATAGATGTTTCTACTATTCTATTTATGGAATATTAGTTTCCACATTCCTAATTTTTATGCCAGGTGATAGTCTCCAAAACATGGTGATTGCAAGTACTATTATTCCCATGTCAGGATTAGAACAATTGTGAGGGTACCAGGGCATTCAGGTCAATTGATGAAAATTTTTACTAAGAAATTGAAGGATCACATTTGGTAATCATTAAAGGTCTAAATTAGTCATCATATCATTTATAATTTGGTTAATGAACCTATGAATATATAATTTCAGGGTCTTATGTAATGATATAATATATTATTGGAGTTGGAATGTTTTATTATGATCATGGTGACATACTAACCTCATATAGCATGGGATAATTATTTATTAGCTTGGTGTTTCGGTGGTGGACATCGAATGGAAAAACCACTTGAAATGTATTCTCTCCATCATGAAACCATTAGTGAAATTATAAGGAAATATTTTATTATTAATATAGACATGGTCGATCTGTAGTGGGGTTGTGAGGTCTTATAATTTATTATTGTGGTGAAGGATGAAAATTAATGGGAATAATATATGTTCTTTGTTATAAATTGTCAGTAGATTTTTCAAAATGTCATCATATTCTTCTCTCTGGATTTTTTTTATTGAAGGAACAAGGTTGAATATTAATGTGGAATGGATGTATATATGAATCCTTCTTTTCTAAAGAATTATAAGTATCTATGTTCTTGAGTTCATTTTTTCAATTTGGTATGGTTAAATAGATGTTTTACTTTTAATAATGTTTACGTTAAGTATAGACTTCCTGAAGATCAAATAATGATAGTCATTTACTTATATGTCACAGTGAAGATGATTTGAGTATTATATTTCTGTAATTTTTTTTAAATTATTCAACTTGTACTATGAATAATTTCTCCATGGTTATTCAGGATTTTTCACAAATGTTTTGAATAACCACTATAAAATTTAAATTATATCTTCGAGATGGAAAAATATAATCTATATGTCATTCCATTCTATAATTCTCTCATCATTAATATATAACACTGTCTTATTAATTTCAAAATGGTTTTAGTATAATATAATTTATTATATGATGAACATAAAAAATAAATACTGAATTTTCAATTTACAATTTATTTGTCCACTAGAATAAGTTATGTATGTTTTTTGATTTGGAATCAAGGGAGATATATCATTTTTATTTTGGGATGATAATACACTTTTGGATATTCATGTTTGGTAACTTTTTAAAATTTTCAATGACTATACCATAAAATAATTTTATTTTAATGGGAAATATCAGACATTATTGATAGGTTTACTGATCTTCTATTAGATTATTTTCATCCTTGTGGTATGCTATTATCTTTTTATAGTTTTACATAATAATGAAAGGAAATATATTGGGGTGCCTGTGATCTAGGGTTAGTTAGGATATGATTTCTTATTGGATTATCTGAGAGTAGATTCTCTAGATGTATATCCCAAGGTTACCCTTATACAACCTCTTGTTGGAATATTTTATTCATTATGTGTCATGATCCATTGTGAGTAATTTGAATTTTTTTCCACTATGGTGGTAATAATTTTGTACCCTTTTACAGGGTGATCCATATAGTTTATTTTTTATTATGAATGTGTGTATTAATTTTTTTATTAATGGTTTTTTTTATTTTAATTAGTTTAGGATATATCAAAATTTTAATAAAGGAAAACAAATATGTGAATTTTATTTAGATAATTTAATCATCATTGAGTTATTACTCTTTCAGTTCCATGGGAGAGATTTATAGTTTATGGGGGACTAGTGACCAAATAGTATTTGAATATTCTTGGGAACATAATATTAATGATAATCTCATTTTTATTATTGTAATATTCTAGTTTTTGTTTAGAAGAGAAGAGTTTTTGGAGATTATTGTGTTTTGGATTTCAATTTTACTTAAGGATTGTTGATTTTTTTCCTCTTGATTTCTAAATATAATTTAATTATTGATCAAATAATTAACTTGAAACATTTTTTGGAGGAAATGTTCTATAGTGGGATATCTTCCCATCCCTCGTTTTAGGGTTGTGTATTTTATATCATTGAAGGAGTGTTTTGTGTTTCAGATGTGTTGGATGGATATTGATGGCCCATATGATATTTTTTTAATTCAAGGTAAAATAAGAGCTTGGTTACACTATAGTACAAGACATGTCTTTATCGACCTGAACTGTAATACATAAAATTCACTTAGTGGTTTCATTAAATGTGTTATTATTTTTATATAAAAAAATAAACTTATTTGGATTTATTATATCCTATCCAATTTAGAATACTGTTGTCAATTTAGACCATTAAAAATATTGTCATTAAATAATGATCGTATAATTTTTATAAATATTGGGTTTTGAGAAAGAAAAATGATGTGATGGACTCAACCAGTAGGATCATACACTATGAAGGTCATTTTTCAAAAATTAAAAAGTATATATCAACTCTAGAACTTTACGTTGTCCAAGACTATTATGAGATTCATCAATAAAAGGATGACTGAAATTTTTTATGTGAGATGGTCAAGCTCATTAAGATCACGTATCAAATCATGTATGTAAAAGCACCTCATGAATGAATTACCAACAAAAACCTTAATATTAAATAATTTCCTAGTTTATTAAATTTATATGTATCACGAAAACCATAATATACAAATGTATTTTTTATTTTTAATTGAATTTTTTTATTTTTACTTCTTATTGTTACATTCTATGTGATTTTAATTTTTATACAAATGTTATATCTAATTTATATTAAATTTATATTATGACACATATTAAGAGGAATTAATTAATTAATTAAATAAATAATAATTAATATATATTGTTAATATTAAACTATTATTTTCAAATATAAATGATCATGTAATTTATATAAACTCATATCTAGTTTTTATAAGGGTTTAAAAACTATTATCGTCAATATAAACAAAATTTATAAATAAAATTGATGACTTATTTTAATAGTAAATTACACATATTTAGACCTTAATTTAAATAATATTTTTTTAATTCCAAACATCAAAATTATCAATGGGAAATAGTTTGATAATTTTCTGAGATATTCGATATTTCTAGAAAAAAATAAGTATGTTATAAATATATGGTGTGTATCATGACATCCTAATGACCCAAAATTATAATATAAATACATTAAATGGAATCCACAAAAAATATATGTTTTTAGAATCAAATAATATGATTTTTAGAATATTTATTTTTTTTATAATTCCATTGTGAATCCACCAAAACATATTGTACATTTTAATTATTTTAATCATTTCATTATTGACATGAGTCACTTCAACATTAGCAAGAGTATTATATTAATAATTTAGGACTTATTACAAATAAAATAAATAATTATACTCCCATTTGGTAGGATAAATTTGAAAATAGTTGGATCTTCTATGGTATTGTTTATTTTATTTCACAGAGTCTGATAACAATGTTCGAGAAATGATAACAATTTTGTATTATTTTTCATTATAATCCCACCATGATCGCATTTTTCTAGAAAAAATTCCTTTTATAACTAACATAATCTTCTATAGCTAATATATAGTCCTCCAATGGTTCCCTAGATATCTATACAAGCTCCTCCCAAGCATTTGGAGTCACACTCTCATAGTAAGGGTTCAATTCATTCTTATCACCATTCATGTATCTTCAATTTATTTTTCTTCTTTTATCCATTTCATAAGTCTAGGATATTTTATTAAATATCAAAATTACATCCCTTATGATTTAAAAATAATTAGAGGCACCAAATAATACCATTAACCCCTCCAATGAATATTTATCATTCCCCATTATGCTATAAAACTTTAAATATGATATTACCTACAAAACAATTGCCTAGTGAATACAAGTACACATTTCCTATAGATGGTATATTACATTAGAAACATATAATTAATTATTGGGGAAATAAAAATTAATTATTATGCAATACATAAGAATTTAATTAAATATTATGATGGATGGATCCACATTTGATGATATATGTGGATCCCTTCAGCATGGGAATGAACTAAAACAAGAGATTCTTTTTTGTCCCAATCCCCATTCATTGAGTCATATTTTGGTTTTTTACACCCACATTCTTTAAATATATTTTTATTCATCTAACTATGTCAAATCATATGATTTATTTATATATTATCACATTATTAAATGTTTTTTTGAGAATTAATTCGTTAATAAGTCATATGATTTAAATGTTTAAAGTGTTGTGGGACCTTTGAATGTTTAAATATTTAATTTAAAATTCCCTTTCTACAATTTAATATTATGATATGGATAAAACATGACTATAAAGGACATTTTATGTAACTTTTTATTTGACTATTATATGTTTCCTAAGGAATGTTTTTACATATTTTAAACGGATCATTTTACCAAATGACAAAAAGAATTTTATATTCTTAAAATACAAACAATACAATGAATTTCTTACCACCATTGGAAATATTAATTTTAAAACATCATTTGAATGTTTACATATTTTCAAAATTAATATCCTCTTCCAATTTATTTTTGGATTCATGGTATTTAAAATGTATTTGTCAATTAAAATGGTCTTGATTTTGAAAATATTTTTTGAAGATATGGGTCTTATTATTTGGAAATGTATTCCATATAGGATTTGTAATATTTTAATAAATGTGATTTATAATGATAGAGTTTTTTTAATGATATGGTACTTGAAAATTATTTTAAATGGGTTATCACAAAATATCATATACATGGGGTGGCCCAAATAGTTCCATGGAAGATTTTTGTAGCATAATATGGGGTGCCCTAGACAACGCTGATTAAGCCCATTGCAACGTAACATGGGGTGGTCCATATATCGCAGTGTACGCCCTTGAATTAGTAACATGGGGTGGCCCAGATAGCATCAGGTAAGCATATAAAATCGTAATTGGGTAATAATAATATTTTAATTCTAACATATAAAAATTCAAATTCAACGTTTTTTTGAAGGAGTATTATTTATTGATTCTCTCAGTCACCTAAGGGAGTTATAATTATTTTCAAGTGTTTTTAATGACATTATTTAAGATTAATGTGTGTATATTTTAAAGTAATATGTTCTTATTCCATATTATAAAATAACTATGAATATATTGGTAAATTTTATATAAATTTTTATTTTATATTGAACTAAACGTTTCCTTTATTTTTATATCCCTTGTTGAGGTTTTATGCTCATCCTATGTCATTAATGTGTCATTCAATGGGTTTTAGGGAGAATATATACAATGATGAGATGAGGTGAGTATTATTAAAAAAATACTTAGAGATAACCCATGTTATTTTAAAGAGTATTACATTATGAAAAAATGGATACAGTTTATAAGTGTCCACCAATAATGTAATGATTTAATTTGTATGATTGTTTCCTAAATCTCTAGAATTATAAAATTAATAGGTTATATAATTTTAATTCTATAATGAATACACAATAATATGTAATGTTTAATGTCATTTCTTTATAGATGTTATCATTCAATGGTCTATAAAACATTATAGATTATGATATTTTCATAAGAGTTATGGATTCCATAATATTTTTTTAATATTAAGGTTGAGAATATGATCATTATAATAGAAACCCCCTTTGAGGCATTATTAATGTAATTTTTTGGTGACAATTGGAATTTAGTTGTGACTAATTTTTTATTTAATTGTGGGTTATTAATTTTTAGGATGAATGTTTAATGTTATAAGAAGATCATTGAGGTTAAAATCTATTATGTTAATTTTTTGGATTTTGTCATATTTTGGGAATTATATAATAATTATATAGGATTAGAAAAAGAGAAACACAGGAGATAAGACATATCCCATCATGTTCGGTAATGTCTTAGGAGCCAAACATACCACAAAATTACTAAGAGGCTTCAATAGATACCACTGAACTATGAGACGACCTAGTTAGAAAGAATTTTTCTTTTTTAGGTATGGTATTTGATGGATAACTAATAACTATATTTTTGGAATATATGTTTTATCAAATAGATAACCTTGTTATTATAAATAGATTTGCTGACTAATTGATTAAACTTTTATTGGATGAATTTTATTATTTTCGGAACACTATATGATTAATGTATATTAAATAATATGTGTTATTATTTGAGTAATAATTACTGAATTAAATTTTTAAAGATTTCATGATTTAATTTGGGACTTATGGTGATTTCGGTTATTTATTGAAATTGTTATAATAACATTAATATTACTAGTGATATAAATTTTTGGTTTGTCACGTGAAGACAAATTAAAGTTATTTAGAGATAATGCTAAAATTTATTGATGGTAACCAGTCATTATTGAATGAATCTTTTAGAAAAAAATTTATTTTATTTCTATAAGATTCATGTAAGTAGAAAAATGGTCTTTTCCCTAGCTGATGATCTCAAATAAATTTTTTGAGAACTCTGTTAGTTCAAAAATAGGTTGTTTGTCCTAGTATAAGTTTTTTAGAAATATATGTTGTTTTAATTTTAGAATAATAAGTAATAATTAATATTTAATAAATTAAATATTAAATTATTCAGGCAGGTTCATTCGATGATATATTTTTCATAAAGAATTATATTGATATTTTTTCTCTATTATTGTGTATGGAATAAAGATTATTTTAGAGGTAGGGTGTAAACATAGTTCTATAATTGAGTATGGTTAGGAACACCCTTTTGATTTTTTTTATTTATATTATTTTTCTTTCCATTCTTTTCCTCTTTTATTTACTTCTTTTCATCATCGATTATGGTGTACGTGGTAGGGGATCCACCTTCATATATTTGTGAGATAGAAAGAGAGAGATATAGAGAAAGATTATATGTGTGTCAAGAGGATGGCGTGGATGAAATTGACTGACATGGAGCTGGGGATATTCCAAACCATCGTGCAATTACCTTAGACTATGGAATGAGGCAATGCATTTGTGGATTCCACCCAATGGTAGTACATTTTTATGTTTCTCTATAAATAACCATAGACTAATAATTTTTTTAATCCCTTATTTTGCATTCTTGTGTCCCCTTGTAGCTCGATCTACTGTTTTATGTGGTGAAAATGTAGGGATTATGGGATATTTTAGGGTTTCTATTTGGTAAAACCCAAATACACAATATATTCTTTAGGGAGACATTCCATGTGTTCTTCCTATATAGGGATGAAAATGTTTTCTAAGTACACTCCATGTAATAGAGTGTATAGACCATGTACTATGCCTTAGCTGTGAAGCCGAGTGACTATTCAAGGTTGTCTATGTAGGGTTACATAGCCATGTATAATACACAGTAAGAAAACATGTGGGTCAAACACAGTGTAATGGTACACATCCTAGAAAAGTACATGGCCATACCATTTGAGGGACATGGGCATGTACTTTGTGTTGGGTACACACCATATACTAGCCTTCCACACTGTATACTTGGGTGTTTACATGCTACTTCTGGCCATAGTATATAACCAGGTGGGGTCTTGGTAGTACAAAACTTCTACTCAGGGGGACATTCCATTTGAATCACCTCCAAAATATTATTTAGGTCTATCATATCTATCCATCGTGAGTTATAATTTACCCAAGAGTTTTCCATTATGTGTGACGTTTTATGTAAACCATTATGGTAAGAGTTGAGAGGTGTTTTTAAGAATTATAATTGAAATTAAATTCCTTTCATAAAGGAGAGGTTTTTTCTATTTTAATTGATTGTAGTTGTCTATGTGGTAGAGTGGGACCCATAACCTATAATGATTTATGACAAATCTCTCTTGATTGATGTTTCCATTATGGTCATCTCCCAGCGGATGTATGTGTGTCTTGTCTAATATGTGGGGAGACCAATTTATTTTGAGGATCACCATTATTATTCATCTTATTACGTTTCAACCTAGAGGATCCATATAGTGTTCCTATTTCTTCTTTATGTAATCAAGGATCCCCTTTGGGATCAATTTTCACACTTTTTAATCTAGGGATTCCCTTGTAGGATCCCTTCACATATATATCTTTTTGAAAATCCATTGTCATATTCATCTAACAATGGTCCATGATGTAGGGGTCTCATGTGGGATGTACCTTTATATGTACTATTTTAGTTTCCCTGGAATTGTGCTTCAAACTATCTTGGTCTTTGAGGATCCACTCTATGATTCATTCTTTAACAATTTTTTTGGTTCTATATAGGAAGTATATCAATGTATAACTTTAGGGATCTAGTGGGTTCCTCATTTTTTATATAACCCTAAACTAGTATATCATATTTGGGTAGAGATGGAATCATGTTTCCCCTTATAACCCGTACTGAACATTTAAGTATATAGGGTTATTGTAGTAGTGTTGGGATTAAGCATTCAATCAACTGCATTTGTTTGTTTATACATTCACATGTTTAATACTAATGTATCATTGAATACCATATGTGATTCCTTTTTGGTTTTTAATGACCATAACTGATGTATCTTTTTATACTGTAGGGATGCCCAGACGTGCTTCGTAGTTTCCCACTTATAGTGTATGTTATTTATTATCTTTATTTTTCAATATATAGGTACTACATGGGATGTGACTATTGAGACATTATATATTTTACTATTATATTTATTGTATTTTCTATGATTCATTCTGGAATCTGGATATTGAGCCCACTACTATTGTATATAAATCTACATTCACTATTAATGAATCTCATGGATGATTCCTCTTTCTGGTGTGATGAGGATGATTATGATATCATCGATTCATGTGTTTCATGACTATTATTACACTCTCATCATCCTAGGGTAGTCTTTTTATGAATACGCTCTAATCAATTTTTGTCTATAGAGGATGACTATACTCCCCATTACAATTAGATTATTGGGGATGCAAACACTCTCCTAGATTTTCCATATGATGAGTATATCCATCAATTCTATTTTGAACTAGATTTATAAACCATTTTGTTTATCAGGATGGTTGATCATGGTGTATCACAACTATGCTTGTCATTAGCCTTTGAATATCAAGGGGTGGGTATAATATCTCACCACTAATACATCCTATATATCGCTTATGTGTCAAAACTATATGCATCATCTGAGTCCCAATGTCATGAATTAATAGAAACCCAACACTATTAATCAGTCATTGTAATAGATTTACATGTAATGAGTAGTGTTGTGTCTAGATCAAAGACCATTTACTGTATTTCTAAATTTACATCCATTGAAAAAATATTTACATAGACTGGAGTTAATTATGGTTGAACCCAAGAGACTGATGAGTATCCCCCTTTGGTGACCTAGCATACTCAATAAAATATTCCATAATTGGACGAATCTGGTATATGTCGATTGGTATTAAAAATATATAAAGCATCTTAATTATACATTTATTTAGTTTCATGATGTCCACCTCAATCCCCTTACAAAGGATTTCCTGGTCTACAAGATTACATACCCAAGGATCAACAAGTGATTGGTTTTACGTTATTCTATTCATTTACTCAATAATAATCATATTTATGTATATATGAATAGGTATGGGACTATTCATGTATACATATATATTTGTGGACATCCAATGTGGCACCTACCCAGTTGACTTGGATTATAGACCTAGTGTTTGACTATGGTTAAATGTTTATTGTCATTACATATATTTTCAATTCTTGCACTGGTACGAAGAGAAGTTTTTTTGTAATCATTTTCTATAATATTTATAGGATCGTTTCAGGGTGGACTACTATGATTATTTTTCACCCCTACAAGTTCATTTTGATGTATGTTTCAAGACTATATATCATGTTCCGGTTGAGTATTGTTTTCGTGGTAAATAGGGTAGAAGGACCAGAGCTTCATGTTCCAACATAGATTGTTCCAATGGTTCATCTATTCTTGATGATGTAGTTTGATAGTGTAGGGAGACCAGGATAGTTGTTTGGCTCAGATTAAGTAGTAGAACGAAATACATTTATTTCAATTTAATTTGTATTTTGTTTACTATATGGTAATCCCAATGGATGAATAGTGTTGTATTTTTGATATAGTTGTTCATGATATTATATAATTTTTCATTTATTATTACTGCATTTTCTCTTTTAGTTTATTTATTGCATCAATAGCCTATTTTTTAATACATTTTTGGATACATATCAATTTACTAGATTCCAATAGTCATATTAAAGGGAATAGTCTTCCTACTATCAAACCCAAGGCCCACCATATTAGTCTGTAGCTTATGGTGCATGAGGAGGCACACATGAGTCCTCATAACCAACCATCTCGGACCTCCTTTCTAGTGGATTCCAGTTGGGAACATTAAAAAGTTGTATTAAATCTGTTCATTTCTTAGCATTTAATTTTATAGATATAACAGAGATGAGTTTTTGGAATATGTCAGAACCTATGATGGATATCATACTGGTGTGTTGAGAACACTTGTTCAGGTTATAATTCTTGGTTTCATGGGGGTGTTGGATTAATGTGATGATCTTCTACATTGTAGTTGTATATGATTTTCACTGTATGGATTCACTTCTAGTGTTGATGTTCTGATTAATAATGGATTTATGGATATTTCCCTATTTAAAAAATGTCCTGAATAAAATTTTAGATTTTTATATAATAATAAAAATTAATCCTCATGAATCTTATTTTGAATGTTGGATTCAAGTCACTTATTCGTGTAATGTGAGGTTATTAATGTGAAAAATTGGACAATAGTCACTATTTTAATAAAACATAAATATTGTTTTCATGAATATGTATTTTTGGTGAGGCAGATGGGTCAGTCCTGTTATGTGAGAGGTTTAGTTAATCTTGAAGGTTTATATGACACAATATTCCCTTTAATTATACCCCCTTTAGTGTTTCATTTCTTAGTTCATGGTTACCTAGTACCATCACTGTGTATAATGAAGATAGGTACCAAGATTTCTCTTGTGGACAAGACCTCTTGGGGTATTATCGTATATAGATTCTTGGTGAGTTTCTATTTAGTATTTCATCTTATATGGTATCATGACAACCAATGATCAGTTCCTTTTGAGCATTATTAGTGAGGATCTGGAATTTGTAGATTTTTTCTTCAGTTTTGAAACACGTAGGTCATTACGACCTTTACCTTCTATGTAAATGTTTTATCAATTAGGATAGGTGGTTAGAATTTATGTCCTTGTTTTGAGAATGTTTCTTTAGTGATAGGTGAGATACTTAGAGACCATTAGTTATTATTCATACCCTTGTAGTTCAACCTCCATTTTTCTAAGCCAACCTGCATTATAGATGTTTTCCCAGGTTTTCATATTCTTTTTACGTAGTAATATTAGATGTATAATAATTTTGAAATCAAGGAATGGTATTTGATCAAGAATTTTGTTATTGTATTCTTTATGATTTTAGATGTAGATAATAACATTGGATTATTTGACATACATATTGGGTTCAATAGGATGTGTTGTTTGGGTGAATGTCTAGGTCATTCAGAGTTTCTGTTATTACTATCATAGTTAGAGCATGGGTAGATTCTCATGATTGGAACAACATCATTGAATTGGTTGTATTAGAATAAATCATTCCATGGGGAATTTCCAGATGGTGAAGAGTAGTTATAATAGAGTGTTTGAGTTAACAAGCCCAATTTTCCCTTTTTCATAGACATCATATACATATAATGGATGACTCATAGGAGCCTGAGTTGGGTTGTAATGGTATATGAAATTTTTGTGTAGTTCTATATGAATCCTAAATTGGTGAGTTGTAGAGTACGAGCTGAGGACCGATGGTTTTGAAACTGTATGTGGGTAGATATTCAGTAGTTTTATTGGTTAAAATGGAGAATTTACCTCCCTTTTATAGGGTATATCAAATGAAGGAGTTAATGTAATATGGATGACCAATTTCTGAATTTTTGTGGGGTTTTGATAGGATATGACCATAGTTCTAAGAGAGATGTTCACACATTTTGATGAAATCATAGTGTAATCATGTTATAGAAAATCATGTTCTATCATGAATTAAAAATGAGTATTATGATATATCACCAACTCTATGCTGAGATTATTTTCAATTAAATATTTTTACTTGTTTTGAAAAGAAACTAGTTGAGGATGAACTCGACGTGTGGTGTAAGGTATTCTATATAGTGTGGAGTTGACTGTTGAACATCTAAGGGTGATGAAAATCATTTTCAACTACAATTCAGTGTTTTTGGTTGTACGTTGGGACATATTTTGGATTATATTGATGATAATGTTATTCTAATGATGAGGAGTACCAAATCGATCATAGTAGAACATAAATTTGGTTCACTATGACATTATGATATTAGTCATTGGATAGTCCAGATATCATCTTTTACAGATTCTTAGGTTGAGTTCATGACTGATAGTCCTACCACCAGTCCTTTTGGGGAAGACAAGGTTAATGGTTGGGAGGCTGTAAGGACCAATGTTTTTCTGGATTAAATTATTTTTCATAAATTTGAATTTTTTCTATCATATTCTTGTAACGAGTAAATTTTAATTTTACACAAGCATAATAATGTTAATAATTGTTATGAATAATAAAATTTTCTGGGAATAGTTTTTACATCCTAGGAAACGTTTTTTGTAGAATTCTAGTCAATTCAAATTTTAGAGGAATAATTATTATTTAATATTTAAATAATTAAATATTACATTATTCGTGTAGTTTTTATCGGCAATATTACTTTAAAGGAGATTATTATTGAGATTATTTATATGCTATTGAGTCTATAATAGGTATTTTTTTCACGTGAAGGTACAAACTACAGTCAGGTACCAGGTCTGACAGAAGCTTCATTGTTCATTTTCTTTTATTTCTCTTTTCTATTTCTATTCATTTTCTCTCTTTTCCTTTTTTTTCTAATAATTTTTTATTTTCCTTTAGGATTATATAGTACACGGATATGGATCCACCACTGAATGGATGAGAGAAATAAAAAGATATGTATTAATATATATACAGAGTGGGAGATGAAAAAGGGCATATCTGTGGATCTCGGTACAAGACAGATCATCTTACGACAACTGTGGACTGCAGAAATGGGGGATGCTTTGGTGAATTCCACCTAAAGGTGCATATTTTTTAATTTTCAATTTAAATATACATAGTTTAGTACTTTTCTTTTTTAATACCTCATTATTTTTTATTAGGGCCCAATAAAGCCCAATCTACAACTTTTGGGGAAAAAAATGTGTTTTGAGGGTTTCTATTTGGGAAAACCCGTCAACATAGCATGTGGTTCCGGGAGAGATGCAATGTGTTAATATTATTTGGGTAAAATGAATATTTATAATTATACACCATGTAATGATGTGTATATGAATTTTAATTGGAAATAACCATGTAGTCGAGTACAGAAAAAGTATCCTCTTGTTGGGGTACATGGCATTGTTGAATACACAGCTACACTATATGTGGCTTTCATGCCATTTCGAAGTACAATTCCAGGATAGGTACATAGATTGAATGTTTTAGGGACATGGAAAGTTACGAAATGTTGGGTAAACACTGTGTACCACCTGAAACACCATGTACATAAAAAATTACATGCTAGGTCTGGGAAAATTACACACCTAGGTGGGGCTTCATGAGTACATGATTTGTACTTAGTGGGACACACCATGTACTTTAGGGGACACACCATGTACTACCCATTGTAATTTTTTTATTTTCATATATCTTCTCCCAATAATTATAATTAGATCCATGAGTAGTCCATTAAGAGAATATTTTCATGTAAGTTGCAATTGAATGACCCATAAGGTGTTTAGTGCACTCCAAAGTTCCATTTTAGCCCTTTCTTGAAAGGTGGATTTTTTTCCTACGAACATTGTTTCTAGTTTTCTCCATAGAAGAGTTATAAAACATGATTATAGAGGGACCATGATAAATCACACATGATCGATGATTATTTTTAGGATGTTTTATTGGTGAGTTGTACCACCTATCCTAAGAGGCAATGAGACCGGTTGCTTTTGAGGATCCCCTGTGGGATTCCTCTACTTACGTTTTGACATAGAGGATTTTGTGTAGGATAACTCTATCATTTTTGGTTATCAAGGATCCATTATGGGATATATTTTCATACATTATTACCTATAGAATGAATTCTAGGATCCCTTCACTTATTTATCATTCAAGTAATCCCATGTAGAATTCATATTCCTTCATATCAAGTTGTAAGGGTCCGATGTAGGATACACAGTAATATGTATCATTCATGGAACCCCTTTATGATGATTTAGACTATCTTTCCTTTTATGGATCCCCAATAATATTCCTCCATAACCATTACAATTATGGATCCCATGTAGGATTCCTCTCATGGTTTGACTAGAGGGACCCAGTGGGGGCCCATTTTTTGACTGACCCTAAGATGCTACGTCATGTTTTGGTATTGATGGAATCAGGAGTTACCTTATAAACCATACAAAACATATAATCCCATTGGAAATTGGATTTAGTGTTGGTTTTATGATTTTTTCCATGTACATCATTTGTTTATACTTTTAACATGTTTACTAGCGATGCAATGATGCTTACCGTAGGTCCTTCCATGTTGGTGGCTATTGAGAATAACATGAGTGATCTTTTTATTCTTTTGGGATGATAAGATGTGATTAATGGGATCTGACTTCCGATCCATATTACTTATTATGATTATTTATTTACTCTGCTAAACTACCTTGGACCTGGACATAGAGACTTTATATATTTCATTATTATATTTCTAGGATATCTAGAGGTTCTTCATAGAATCTAGGTGTTGGCCCCATTACTATGATATATTGATATGATGTCCCCACTAATGATACATGTGGATGATTCCCCTCTTATTACAGATGAGATTCTTACTATCTTATTAACAGATGGGTTAAATGAGAATGGTTATATTATCTTTAACCCAGTGTTGTTTCTATATGATTACTCTCTCCATGAATTGTGCTCTATAGAGGATGATTATTCTCTCCAAATCTGGTGTCTTATTCCTAATAACAATTCCCTCCCAAATTTATTATATGATGATTATCTCCAAACATTCATTCTAGGATCTGGCATATAATAAATTTTATTTTTCATTGTGGCTGATCATGGATTTTCTCACATATGTTTGACATTCACTTTTGGATCTTAGGGGTTGTTATTACATATGACCTATGAAATGTACTACGGATCGCCTAAGAGTCAAAACCTTAGGGTTCATTCGAGTCACAATGTTATAAATTACCTATAGGATTATGGTATAGAAATTGGATTTTATATACATTGATAGAGAATTTTGGGTTATATCTATGTTTCCTTTTACTGGATATTCAGATGTAATTCTTTTGATACCTTATTTGTTGTTATTGGAGGTGATTTTAGGTAAACCCAAGTGTATGATGACTATCCCCTATATTGGTGTAACATTCTCAGAGTCATTTTACAATGGTGGAAAATGTAGTTATATATCTAACTGGATTATGGGTCTTGAGATATAAGTAATGATACAAGTATTGAGATGCACGATATCCAACAAAATTCTAGTTCACCTGATGTCCCGGAAATTAGTATTACAGACCCATGGATCGACTGCTGATTGGATATATATTGTTTTATTCATTTAATCATGAATATTCATATTTATTTTTATATGTATTGTAAGTTTACTATACAAGTATATGTAAAGATATGTGGACCTAAATGGAGAAAACTACCTAGTTTATAAGGATAATGGACTCTCTATTTTAATGTTGTTTCATTTTACTTGGATTTAGTTGTCCTTACTATTGTATCTCAACAAGGATAAGAATTTCACCTTTGAATGTACTTATAATGCTATACATTATAGGTTCATCATCGTGGTGGAATACTAAAAATATTTATCTCCCCTACACATGAAGCTCATTTTACGTGTAGAACATATGTATTCTTTTCATGTTCAACACAATGTGTATAGAAGATACAGTTGAGTCCCATCATTTCATGTTCAAGTGTAGCTTCTCATGTGGGTTCTTTTGTTCAAGATCGTTCATTTTGATAGTGTATGGATATCAGGTACATGGTCTAGATCAGAGTTAGTTGTAGAGCATTGTACTTTTATATAAGTTTATTTGTATCCAAATAAATGTTTGGCCAGTCTAGTGGGTGACTGGTGTTGTAGGTTTGACATAGGTAATCAGGATTTTATAAATATTTTCTTTTTTTATTATAGTATGTTTCAATTCTATTTACTTATATCATTCAAACTTTTTTAGTTAATAAAATCTATGATAAATATCTATTTACATTTTTTCTTACTCTGATATAAGGGAATAACGTCCACACTATGACACTATATGCCATCATTGGTAATTTAAATCCTCTAGTGTATAAGAACGTTTGCTTGAGTCCTCTGAATAAACCATAAAAGGGTACTATTTTTGTGGAATTTTATATGGGACATCATATTTATCGTTTCACAACTATATGATCAAATACTTCAAAAATTTTGGTTTCTATTTTAGTCATGAACATCAAATGAATTTTAAGGACAAATTGTTGTTAAATGGTGTATGGTGGACATTCATTGTTAATTTTAAAATTTTGAATTTGATGTAGTTTTTCTACATATAATAGTTTATTATATTTATAGATATATATTTATATATTTATCTTTTTTTAAAATTTTAACTACCTGAGATATAGATAGTTAATCATATCTAGATTATAATGAAAATGCTTGAAGCATAAAAATTCATCTTGAACTATAATCATTTTGGAGACAAAGATGAGTTGTGGTGGGAAATTATTAAATGATGAAATTATTTTTTCCATGTAATTAGGTTTCCTAATGTTCTTACTCTAGGTTGTAAAACAATTATTCAACTCCATAAAAATTATCTTAAAATAGAAACATTATACATTTAATTTTTTTACTATGAAATCAATGTCATTTTAACCCAACATAGATTCATGGTTTTGTGATTGTTAACTCGTTGATGACCATGTTATCTTTCACTCTCCCTGGGAACATGATAGTTGGGATTCTCTTCAATGTCCATGTTTACCTACATGGAACCCTATTATTTGTTATTTCTGTTGACCTTTGTACTTCCCATTATTTATTTTAATTTTGATGTGCCATTAATCCATTTAATGAAATGGAATTTAATCAATGATATTTTGATATGTATAACCCTTATTTTTTACCCATGTTAAAAATTATGAGGAAATATTTTATTAAATGGGGGTGGGTAGAATTTAACATACTGATATTTTAAATGAAAACACTATGTTCGATAGAATATATGATATGTTATACCAAGTACAAATTAATAACTAAATATTATTATTGAAATGTGACTATTATAACATGGTTATTATAATCGAAGGAATGAATAGGATTAACTGAATAACAAAAATATTCTTTACTCGTGTATATAAAATAAATTTTGGTTACCAATTATTTATTAATTAATACAATACCATCTTTGAAAATAATAGATATTATTTTCTAGAAGTCTATTAAATTGGTAATATGTTTGATTCATACCAAAAAAACACAATAATCATAATTTATTATTATATTAATAAAATATATTTATAATATATTCAATCTAATGTTTAACATTCATTGGATTTGTTTTTTAGATATGAAATAATAATATATCTGGTTTTAAACATAAAAACTGTACTTTTCATAAAACACATTTTTCCACATTTTGGTTGTGCACTTTTTTTTAAATCAATTTTTTACACTTTTATAAATTTTATTTCAAAATATAATATTTTTATATTAAATTAGAATATAAAATTTTAATTTGGTTTTAGTTTTTTGGTAATCTTCAGATATGTTTCTTGTTTTGATAAACATTAAAAGATAATGAATTTTAATGGAGAAAAACATTGTTATATAATTAATTTATGGTGTTAAGATTCATTTTCATTTGGGTTTAATAAAATAAAAATTTCAATTTAATATCATTTAATACAATTTATTTCACTATAATCAGTTTCAAAATGAATTTGATATTAAATCATTTCAATATTTTGAACATTTTTAATTTAATTTTTTTTGTTTTCATCTATTTTGCTGGATAATTTAATATTATTTTTCTCAACATATATGAATTATATATTAAAAAATTGATTCTATATTTTGAATCAGAAAGTCCAAATTTATTAAATAGGTATCTTTTTTTAAATATAACTACTAACATTCGTAATTTTTAACTACCACACATAAGGATAAACAGGGTAATTAGGGGTAAAAATAATATTATATATTTCAGAAATTTTCCTAATATTTATCTAATATTATTCCATGAGTTATTGTCATTTAAAATAATCATTTAAATGATTTTATGACATCTTTGTACTGCTGGCATGAATTTATTTCCTTTATAATATTCTTTTAATGAATATACAATTGTGTTAAACATATTTAATAATATATATAAAATTGTTAATATTTTGTTATTTAAAAGATGTATTTCAGTAAAAATATTCAATTGAACAAAAATAATTTCTCATCAATGTCATGGTAATTTATTTATAATTCTTATGTCATAAAATAATTCCAATAAATGCAAAAACAATAATTATGCAATAATTATTTAATAATTGGATATATAAAATAAATGATAATACAAATATTAAAATAAATATAATTATTATTCTTAAATGCCACAAGAGAATTTTATATGCTAGTTATTTGTCAGAAATGTATTTCTTAATTTATCTTGTTTTCATGAAAATTTTAAAATTTCATGTAATGAGTACTCTTAGAAATCAATTAAAGATATTTTAAAATAAATTATATTTTATTAAATGAAATAAATTTTTTAAAATATAAAATTACTAAATTTCACTTGGATGAGATATAAATTTCATTACTGATCCATTTAATTTTTTTGGCATTTTCCATTAAATATATATATATTTATAATGTAAAAGCAAATGTTTCCATTGTATTAGTTAGTGTTTAAATAAGGATTAAAGCTAATGTAGATGGATTAAAAATTGTCTAAACTTATATAATATTAATTTGATGAAGTCATTTAACCCCAAGGCATATTATATACTATATATATCAGTTTTCAATTATTTGAAATAGCAAATCAATATTATTTTAAGATAATATTTTTATAAATTCCAAGATATCCCCACCACTATCTGATAAAATAGAACCTATTATAATATTTACATCACCCATCATGACCTATTTGGTTCATCCAATAACAAACTAAATCCACTACTATAATCCCTACGGACATTATAGATCTCTTAATTTAGGAAGAACACCATCATTAGTGGTATTATGATGTTATGAAAGGAATCATTGTCGATGAAAATGTATCGTTTTTAATCAAATATTTTTTATTTATTTATTAATCGAACAGATTCATATCTAATTTGACCATTATAAAATTATGAAACAATATCCTCAATATATTTATATTTTATTTTGTTAACATCATCACCTAAATATATATCCACTTCATCAAAATTTAGAATAATTAATCATTTTTGTGTTTCGAGGACTACCAACTTGTGAACTAGAATAATTCGTTTTCCATCACTGCCTCTCAATACTGGTTATATAGTTGAAATTAATGGTTATATATGAAATACATGACATATATATATTTATCAAAAGAATTATATATAATTTATAATCATACATTTCAATGAATAAAAAAATGATAACGTTATTCATGGGTAAGTGTGCACTATCCCCTCCACGGAGTGATGAGATGTGGTTTTTATCACCACATCACATGGATGATATATATATATATATATTATCATTTAAATGATTAATAGGAAATTAAATAAATTATTATAATTTTATAAAAGTAAAATAGTAATTATCTTCATTCCATAAGGACCGTTGAAAAATGGAAATGTTAGCCATGCTTACGTACGACTTACCACCTCTATTATTATAACATAGTTGACTTGTCATTACTATAAATACATTATGGATAAAATCTATAAATTATATATAAATATTATTACCATTACATTATTATTATTCTAGACATGATGTACTAAGGACCACTTTGACTATAGACATCGTGAAAAATTCATTTTGAGATCAAGTACTGAATATCATCAAAACAACCAACATAAACATAAATAATTGGGTTATTTAAATAAAATGATAATAATTTATATAAAATACAATTATACATTAAATGGTTCTCATTCATGTATGTAACAATCCTAATTTTAATATTAATTAAGATAAGTACTACATAGGACATGTCAGACTCCTTTCAGAGGACTTCATCTTAATGTTATTTTATTGGGGAATAATTTGATGTTATCCAAACAGATTATTTTATGAGTTTTATATATTTTACCCTTTGAAAAATAATATAATATCATTTAATTATTTATTTATTACCATCTCATTATATTTATATTATATGTTACATTTCCTGCATGCTTATGATTAAAATGTTCAAAGTGGTGTGGGACACATTAAATGTTTAAAAATTTAATTTCAAAATATTTTTCTCTATATCCATATTAATGATATTGATTATATATATACATATAAATATAAAAGTATTATTAATTTTAAATTTAATAATAGTTTCTATTACATTTAAAGGATTTCAAAAGGAATTATTTTAAATTTATAATATGGAACATTTTTACAAAGTACACAATGAATTTTATATTCTTAATGAAAAAACCAAAACCAATTTTACCATAATGTGGGTAGTATTGTTTTTCATGGTTCTGTTGAAAAATAAAATATTTCCAAAAATAAAAAACCATGTTCCCTTATTTGTTTTTTATTGATATTTTTTCAATGATAAGGGTGTTTGGGTATTGAAAATTCCATTTATAAAAGACACACATATTATTATCGGAATGTGCTTTTCATAAACGATTCAAAATATTTTTTCAAAATGATTTATGACGAATTTTTTTAATTAAATAGTACATGTGAATTATATTAAATGTGTTATCATGATATAGTTTATTTATGTGGTTGAACAGATAGGACTGAGAAATCCCATTACAATTAGCATGGGGCGGCCTAGATAACACCGGGTAAGCTCATTGCAACCTTACATGGGGTGTCCCAAATAGCACTATTTAATACCATTATTAATTAACATTGGGTATCCAAGATATCATTGAGTAATATCAAAATATATTAAATGGGTAATTATAATTTTGGATGTTGGTCATATGGTTTTTGAAATTGAAATGTTTTTCAAAGGGATTTATTTATATGATTATCTATGTCGCCTAAATGAGTTGTAAATTATTTCTCTGAGTTGCAATGATTTTATTGGAGAGAAATATTTTTTTCCTTGTGAAAATTTTTTATTTTATTTCATATAATAAATTTGAAGAAAAACGTAAATGTTATATGAGTTTTTATGTATTTATTAAACTAAGCATTATATTTTTTTAATTCACTTATATTTCAGTTGTTATCATACCATGTTTTCAAAATAAATTTCACAGTTTTTAGGGTAACATATGAAACAATGATATCAAGGGATTTATAGTGATGATTTTTTCTTAAAGAAAAAAAATTTCTTTTAAAGTGAATTATATTGTGTAAAAATGGATACTATGTATAATTGGATACATATATTATATGGGTTTACATTGTAAATTATTTTCAATATATCTATAAATATAAATTGAATTGATCCACATATTTAAATTATTGTTTTAAAAAACTAGAATATATAGTGTCAAAGGCTTGGTACTAATAAACCACTTGTATTTTGGGATAAAACATAATCTATGAAATGACCCGGCGATCTGATACTACGATAGTCATGAGGAAGTAGTATTATGTGCCGTCAATGATGAAATAATGATCCATTTGCATCAAGGGTTTTATGGGGATAACATGAAGCAAGTGGATTTTAATTTTGTTGGATTAATGTTAAAATCTCATTGTTCTAATAAATTTCAACATCCCACTTATCAAAAGTATGAAAAGAAACACACAAACAATTTCTAAACGGGGATGATAAAATGATTTTGGTGGAGTACGGAAGGAAACTAGCTATAGAACGCCCATTATAGGGTCCCAATAATGTGATAGAGGAATGAAAAAATCTAGTTAATCCTCAAATAATTATTCATTACCTCAAATATAAGTAAACGTGAAACTTCAAAAAATAGTTCAATAAGACAATGGAATTTAGAGATAAAAAAAACTCCAAAGATGAAAGAGTGCACTTATTCAATCTCAACAGCTGAGGTGGATTGTGAACATGAAGTGGATACAAGTATGCTATTTATAAATTAATTGATAGAGAACATATATTTTATGCTATTTCTATGTATTCCTTTATATCATGAATTTTTATTATAAAAACCCAAACACCACCACAAAGAATGGAGGTAAAGAATTTAGTGAAAATGGTAAGTGACACTATTATGGAATCCCTTCTATAAACCACATCCCCTATTAATATTTGTTTGATGAACTTCCCCAAAATAACTTTCATACTCCCTTCAGTGTAATTCAATTCAATAATGGGTACGGATTTGGAATTCCCTATATAGTTCCAAATATATATATATAATAAGTAAATCAAACTCTATATCCTTAATCATATTTCAATTATATAAAAATCAAAGGATATGGATAATTATTCTTTAGTACCAGTAACTCAAGCATATTTACTATTTTCAATGAAAATTTTTATCTTGCTTAGACAATTCAGTCTACGTAAAGGACCATCCTTGATGAAATTCCTACTGTGAGGAAATATGACGATTTGTTTCTTAGTCTTCTTACTTGATGATAGGTTGAATGTTTAATCAAGATTTTTCCTAAGGAGTTACCATTATCGATGATTTTTTATTGAATGACTATTGGGTAAAATAAGGATCTGATTCAACAACTATGTGGACGTCTGGTTAAAGTGTTCATAGATCAATGTGATTCACCATGCGGTGCATTGATCCTCTTCATTAAGCATATTAATGGGTCAATGTTCATTTTCATTGATTATTTTTATCTCAAAACATTACAAATAACAAACAACAGTCCCATATCAAATATTGATGACTTTTTAAAATCGATATGTGGGGTACAATACATATCTATAGTGGATATTTTATTGGGTTATTACAGTATAATTTTGATGAAGGTGGATATCCCAAATTGTTGTTTTCGTACAGGATTCGGGCTCTATGTGTTCTTAGTAATGTAATTAAAACATACCAATTATTCAAAAATCATCATGTACTAGATATATATTCTAGTTATATATTACATTGAAAACATTTTTAAAGTTTTTATAGATGATATTGTAATATATTCCAAAATAATGGGGGAGCGGGAGGACAATTACATAACAATGGAAACGACCACATACAAAGGATTCTTTATGCTGAGTACAACAAATGTGAGTTCTGTTTGAAGTAAGAGTCATTATTAGGTCATAATATCACAAGAAATTGCATATCTATGGACCCTTAAAGGTATGATAAATTAAACGGTGGATGAAGAAAAATGGCATGATAGATATATGTTGTTTTCTGGGATTATTAAGGTGTAATTATCGATGTCTTACGAATTTCACATGAATTTTATACCATCTAACTAGAAAAACTTTTTTGGGAGTAAATTGTTTTTGGATTTATTAATGTGAAGAGTGCTTCAAGGAAAAAAAGCGGCATATCAATACAACTAAAATCAAACTACCAATAAATGTAGAATTGTGTGTGGAATTTCTAAATTTAATGATAACGGGATTGTGAAATGTGTCAATTCATAATGATAAATTGATATCCTGTACTTCATTAAAATTTAATGTTTACAAACAAAATTACCTAACACATGATTTAGAGTTGGATGGAATGATCATATAATTGAAAATCTAGAAACATTTTTTTGTGGGGAGAATAGATAATTATATATAAATATCAAAAGAGATTCAGTTTTATATTCTCCTAGAAAGAGATGAATATGTTTCAACAACGATGGTTACATCTGATCAAGTTATATGAATGATAAATCGAATACCTTCCATGGAATGCAACTAAAGTTGGATATTTTATAAGAAGAATGGATAAAATGTTTTGAAATTGGTTGTTATAAAGAAGTATCTAGGATTCATGGAACAAAAAAGGTTATATATGGGAATCATAATGAAGTGAACATCATTAATCCTTTCATAAATAGTAACTCAATCACCCCTTCTAGAGAGGCTAATGTATGCTCAAAGTGATGATGGGAGAAATCAAAATAAAGTTGAAGTTATATGAAATAATAAATCCTTGGAATTAAATATTAATATATAGGAATTTTGAGATTTCATTCATGACTATGTGTACCATTAAATCCAATGTTAAATAATGATTTGTTGGATGATACACATAGTTCGACATTGTCCATTCATCCAGGAAACAACAAGATGTAATGGAATGACTAAGATCACTATTGGTGGGACAATTTGAAGAAGTAGAGTTTGTAATATACATAATTTTGTCTTGTATGTCATTAAGTGAAGGAGGAATGGATAAAATACAATGGTATGTTTCATCCATTACACATACCTACATGAAAATTATACAATATCCCAATGTATTTTGTCACTCATCATCCCAATTCATCAAGAGGAAATAATTATATATGTTTTTCTTATGTTTAATACTACAAATACTGTTATTATAATTGTAATTTTAGAGTATTTTTCACTAGTCCAACTTATATGGAAATACAATATGTTAGTTGTGATGTTGTATGGAACACAACTATTGATTATATCATACCATGAACCTAGACATAACACCATGTTATTGATATGAGTCTAACAAAATCTAAATACTATTTTGATCTACATCACACTTATCAACCTAAAAATAATTATTAATCTGCATGTACTATGAAAAAACTGAAGGAAATTATGCTAGAATGATAAATTTAATTCAAAGCAGGAAGGGCTCAAATTCATCCTCTAGTTACGTTCTCATACAATAACAATTTCAACCCAGGAAGCCAAATTTCTCACAATGAATCCCATTATGGGATGAGGTAAAAACACTGACATGTTGGGATAAATATTTGGAACACATACTAATAGGTCCTAATTTTTTTTGGAAATTGTTGAAAATTTTAATACAATTCTGTGGCACAGCACGGGTGCTTCTAGTTAAAAAAGAGTTATACCAAAAATAAATATGATTTTTATAGTTTGAGGATTGAGGGAATGTCCCGACCCCCTCCCACCAAGGATGACCATCTTGAGCTGGCAATGGTGAAAGGGAGATAATGACCCCTAAGTCCCGCCTCCAGTAGGCCCCAGGGTGGCGACTAGCACCAAGGGTATGAATTTTCACAAATATGGGAGGGATTACCCTTTTTATTATTTAGGATCGGGAAATAGGACATGTCAACCACCGAAAAGGAAAAGAACAAGTGTATATAAATAAACCCAAACCAATCCCACATGCTTTTTTAAATAATTTTATAACAAGGTACAAGTACAAGAAAGCTCAAAGTACAATACCAAAAGAAAACAAGAGTACAACAGCTACAACAACTGCAACTGTCCAACTAGTTGGGTCTCGCATGCCCCTGATAGTCCTCCTGGAAACTTGAATGTAAACATAGGGTGAGCATACAAGTACACTCAGTAGGAAACCTAAATCTCTCATGCACAAGTGGGGAGACATCCTAATATCCCGTGAGAACAACAGAAGAAAACTAGCAAGTAATTCTATCCAACCAACGTCACCAGCCACACTCACCAAAATAACAATCACAACAGGTAGTAGTATATAATAAGCAAGAGTATGGGGTACCCTGCACCATTCCCCATTAGTTATCTGCTCTTCCTAACGGAGAACATCCTGACGCTGCCACACTCTCCCCGCCCACACACACCTGGGCCTCACAACCACGTATCCTGCCTGCACACACCTGGGCGTCACAACCACGTATCCTGCCCGCACACACCTGGGCCTCATCCCGATGATTCTTGGGAAACAGTAAAACCTTCCTGAAGAGTCTTGGGCTAAATCCATCCCAATCGAATCCTACCTAAAGTGTCTTAGGTGTATGGTTGCCTCAAGCCATCACAGCCTAGGGGAGAAGGAGCAGGAAGGAGCTAGTAACTATGGTAAAACAACCTCTCCCATGAAATGGAAGTGTTAGGCACTAAGTGATAAACATGGGTGGGGTGCATCAAAACACAATGATATAGAAATATATATATATATATATATATAAACCAAACACTCAGCCCAACCTGTGGCTACTAAACAAAGAAACTGAGCATGTGCCTCAGCACTGCTACCACGAAGCATGCATACAACAAACAACCCCAACCCCATTTAGGTTTTCACATTTTAGAAGAGTTAGTTTATTTAGTTCCTTAAGTACTGGGCAACCATCCACAACCAACCACATCGATTGTCGTAAAACATATCTCTGCCATCCACAATTCAAGTTAGGAAAACACAAGAAATATAATCAAGTCATTCTTATTAGCCAAACAGCCCCATGATTATTATTTCCATTCGGTTACCAAGCCCCACCATTCATTAAATTTTATTATTCACAATCCATAGTCCATACACATTCCAACCAATCCCTATAGCCCCGCTGCCAACCACCATAACCACAATCACACCGAACCCGTACATCATTATCCCTTTAATACTATTTATTTCAGCCCCATTGCCCATCACTAACATAGAATTCACACCAACCCACAACCAATCCAACCATAGTCCCGCTGCTCACCCAAACCACACCAACCCACAAAACACTCCCATCACATGCCATGTATCCAAGCCAACACCCACATGTTCATTATTCCATTTTGTTCAATCGGGGTGATCACACAAGGGTTCCAGATTTTAAATCATACAACATTATGTGATTAACCAAATTCCACATTCCACAAGGTTCCATCCACAAAAATGGCCTAAAAAGATACGGAAACATTTAATTGTGCAAGAAAAGGCCCCCAAGGACCGTGATTTTCAGTAGGCATAATCACATTCATTTCATAACATATCAACAGGATAAACAAAGATAAACACAAAAACTTCCTCGTCCCTGTTCTTTAACCAGTTATTATATTTATTTAATGGTTCAAATGTTTCTCCTGAAAAAAAAAGGATACCCACCCCGCATGATTCACAAATTAGAGAGACGAAGGTAAGATCCCTACCTCAATAGGTTCTGAACACAACGCTCCCCCAGATCAACTTTAGAAGACGTCCATCGGTGTCCGTCACTTATGTCGGGTCCCGGAATAACCTCCTCAGGTGGAAGTCGAATGGAAAGGCCGAAGTAAAGACAATGGATCCGAGCTCGGAAGTTCCGCCTCATCGTTACGATCCCGTGGCCACTGATAGAGCACAAATCGGAGCTCGGATGAAGAAGTTATGGAAGAAAAGGAATCTTCGTGTCTCTTAGGAGAGCTCTGTTCAGAGGAAATGGGAGGAGAGGGGTGAGTTGAATGGAGGAGTGGAAACCTCCTTTTATAGGCGAGAAAATCAAAAGTACACGGTGTGTACTTTATGGTACACGTCGTTTACTCTGTTATTTTACACGGTATCCACGGAACTTCCAACACGGCTCCGTGACCATTGACTGGTCAACACACAGTTTTTGGGTAACGCAGATGCGGGTAGGGACCACAGAGCGTGTTGTTTAGACACACGGCATGTACCCATTTATTTCACATGGCAGAGACACAACTCCAACACGGCACACAACCGTTGACTAGTAATGCGTACGTGGTGAGGGACTACATGACGTGTAGTTTAGGACACACGGCGTGTACCCATTTATTTCACATGGCAAGGAAATGGCCTTCAACATGGGGTATACCCGGTGAGGGAGTACACGTCGTGTACTCACACTACACGGTGTGTAGTTTCAAAATTCTTGAAAGTGTTGGAAAAGTCCATTTTACCCTCCAGAGCATTTCGTGACTTTTTTTTGACAAAGGAATGGGTCGGGGAGGTCTGTTCCATTAAATCAGATACATCTTAAAACATTCTCATCCCCAAGAATTCAAAAACCAACCCAATGGAACCCAACAAGATTCCCCTTAGAGTTCTGGTTATAACAGGAACCCAACCAACAACCCTAATCTTATGCATTAGGAATTCATTCTCCTATATCGAGATATTATCCACTTTATGCGGCACTAACTCGCCTGCACGGGTTTAATCGCATTCTCATTAATGTGTATCGATTAAGAATTGGGTCTTACCACTTTCATACATAAGGATTTTTCAACTCTCACTACCCCCAACACCACACAACCAACACACTGCCCGAACATGTGGTTTGGGAAAATTCGTTCTCCTATGTCGAGATATTATCCGCTTTAGGCAGCACTAACTCGCCCACATGTGTTCAATCGCATCCGAATTAATGCATCTCAGTAATGGATTAGGTTTTTCCCTTTTTCAGACTCATCCGAACATGATACACACTTCCAGAGAACAAGGAAACAAAAGGTCTCACAACCGACAAGCGAAACTTCCATATATCAAAGGTATATAGTAGAAAATCAACACAAAGCTTAGAAGAACAATGAATCCAAAAGTCAAATCAACTCTGGGTACTGAGCATGCATCTGGGCCTCCCTCTCCCATGTTCTCTCCTCAAGGCCGCCATGCCTCCACAAGACATGAACCAAGGTGATGGTTCTTCCACTGAGCACCTTCTCTTTATGATCCTCGATTCTGACTGGTCATTCCTCGAAGGTCGCGTCGTCTCCCATATCTAACTCTCCCCAGTCGATAACATGAGAGTCGTCATGTTAGTATCGACGTAGCTAGGAGACGTAGAAGATGTCATGAACCTTATCCAACTGAGGTGGCAGGGCGAGCTGATATGCTACCTTACCGACTCACCTCATCACCTCAAAAGGTCCGATGAACCTAGGTGAGAGCTTGCCCCCTTTACCAAAACTCCACTGCCCCCGTCGAGGGGAAACCTTAAAGAACACATGATCTCCCACCTCGAACTCCAAGGGCCTCCTCTGAGGATCAACATAAGACTTGTGTCTGTCCAAAGCCGCTTTCATCATCTCACGTACAAGCTGGAATTTCTCCGTGGTGCTCTGTAGTACCTCTGGCCCAAGAGCACATGTCTCACCAACCTCTGCCCAGCAAATCGGTGAATGACATGATCTCCCATACAAAGCCTCAAACGGTTCCATGACAATAGTAGAGTGGAAGCTGCTGTTGTAGGAAAACTCTACTAAAGGAAATTGGCATACCCATGATCCTACGAAATCCCGAACGCATGCTCGCAGCATGTCCTCCAAGGTCTGGATAGTCCGCTCTATCTACCCATCATTCTGGGGGTGGAAAGCAGTACTAAGGCGTAGTTGGGTGACAAAAGCATGTTGTAACCCCCTCCATACTCGTGAGGTAAACCGAGTATCCATATCTTAGACGAAAGTCTTTGGGACTCCATGTAACCGCACAACCTCGTCCACGTACCTATGTGTTAAGGTACTCACCGGGCATGACTCCTTAATTGCTAAGAAGTGAGCTGATTTCGTCAGCCGATCCACCACTACCCATATAGCATCATAACCACCCTAAGATCTGGGTATTCCTATGAAAAAGTCCATTGACATGTCATCACACATCCACTCAGGGACATCTAAAGGATGCAACAACCCACTAGGAACACGGTGTTCAGCCTTCACTTGCTGACACACTAGGAATTTAGCCACAAACTCCCCCACTGCCCGTTTCACCCCGGGCCACCAAAACTGTTCCCTCAAGCCTTAGAAAATTTTTGAAACTCCTGGATGTACCTCCAAGGCTGAGCTATGGAACTCACAGAGAACTCCTTCACACATTTTCTCCAGAACAAACAACCTTCCAAGGAAAAGCATCTGATGTCGGCTGTCCTCTGACCATCCCTCTAGATCGTTTCCCTGATCGACATGATCCCGTATCACATCGGCCTCAGAGTCCCCCCACTAAGACCCTTCCACATGCTGCAACAAGGAGGACTACACCATCATCTAAAACAAACAGCCTCTAACACCTTCTACCCTTGCATCCAAGTGCAAGGCATCCAACTCTCCCATCACTTTCCAAGCATCAGTGGATTCCCAAACCACTTAATTATGTGACTTCCAACTTAGGGAATCAGCTACAATGTTGCCCTTACCTTTAGTGTACTAGATCTCAAAGTCATAGGTTTGGATAAACTCAACCCATCTCTACCGCCGTAAGATCATGTCACGCTGGGAGAAGATATAACACATGCACTTGTGATCTGAGAAGACCAACAAGCGCTCCCCATAGAGGTAATGTTGCCACAACGTCAGTGTGAACACTACTGCTGCACACTCTAGGTCATGGGTGGCATAGTTATACTCGTGAGGGCGTAACTCTCTAGACCCATAACAGATCACTCCCTTCTTCTACATCAGCACGCACCCCCGACCATGTCCAGAAGCATCAAAAAACACCTCATACAACAACCCTTCCTCTGGAAGCCTCAGTACGGGAGCACTGACCAACTTCTCCTTCAGGTAGTCGAAATCTTTATGGCACTACTTGCACCATAGGAAGACCCGGTTCTTCTTAGTAAAAGCTGTCAATTGAGCAACAACTCGAGAGAAGTCTGAAACGAACCTCTGATATTAACCTGCTGACCACAGGAAACTACAAACTTCTTCCTTGCTCTTGGGTGCTGCCCAAGAAACAACTAACTCCACCTTCGACATGTCTACCGACACTCCATGCTGAGACACCATGTACCCAAGGAAGTGTACTTCTTTTGTCAAGAACTTACACTTAGAAAATTTCCCGTAAAGCTGGTGGTGTCGAAGGACTTCCAAGACTGCCCTAAGATTCTCAAAGTTATTCTCCTCCGATCATTAGTAGACCAGGATTTCATCGATAAACACAATGACGAATCGGTACAGAAACACTCGGAAGACAATTTTCATAAGTTCCGTGAACACATCCGGTGCATTTGTAACTCCAACCGGCATCACTACAAACTCGAAGTGCCCATACCTACACCTGAAAGCTATGTTCGAGATGTCACTGTCCTTTACCCTCAGCTGATGATATCCAGATCATAGATAAATCTTGGAAAACCAACTTTCTCCCCTTAGTTGGTCGAAGAGATCATCTATCCTTGGAAGGGGGTAGCAGTTCTTGATCGTTACCATGTTCAACCTTCAGTAGTCTATGCATAGCCTAAGACAACCATCTTCCTTCTTCATGAACAAAACTGGAGTACCACATGGCGATACACTAGGTCGAACAAAACCCTTCTCCATTAGATCGTCTATCTGAATTCGCAACTCCCGCAACTCTGAAGGTGTCATCCGATAAGGGGCCATCTAAATCGGACGGGCACCAAGCTGTAAGACTATCCCAAACTCAACATCACGTCGGGGGGGGGGGGTAGGGTCAGAACCTCCTCAGGAAAAACATTGAAGAGCTCCCCAACAACCTCTGGGACATCCATCATCTCTGTATCAGCTAGAACCATTGATAACCCACCTAACAATGAAAGGAGAGGCTCCAGACGCTGGCTTCCCACCTGATAGCTCCTCTCGCCAACAAAAGCTACACACTACCCGTCCACGTCGGAGAACAAGACTCTTCTCAGGAAGAAATAGATAACAGAACTAATAGAAAACAACCAGTCGATGACTAGGATGACATCGTATGGCTGCATCTGTAACTGAAGAAGGTCCCCACTAGATCGATGTGGTCCCAACGTTAGCCCACATCCCCGGCAAACACAAGAAAAGTTGTCCTGGCCTCCAACTGGTGTACTCAGCACTAGTGGTACGGAAATTCTATCTATATATAGTCCCAAAGAATAGGCTATACCAGGTGAAACAAAGATGTGTGAAGCTCCCGAATCGAAAAATGAATAAGCAAGAGTGTTGAACAAACAAACCGTACCTCACACCACCTCTGGTCCTGCTGGAGCTGTCAACTCCACTGCGTGCAACTATCCACGCCCAGCTCATATTCCTCTCTGATGACGTCCACCACCCCAACCACGCCCTAGTCGAGGTCCCTGAGGAGCACCCTGAGGTCGTCCTCCTCCCGCAAAGTCTGCCCTCGGAGGAGCATGGTCTTGCTGCTGCTGGAAGGGCCTCTTCGGCAACTGGTGCTGCTGAGGTGGGTGCTGAACCTGCCCACCTCCACTGTACGGAGCTTGGGTTGAGCACCAACTCTGAATGTGCCCGAAACCTCCACAAGAAAAACACTTCGGTCCTGGGATCATGAAAAAGGGACGATGACATGAAGACTTGAACTAGAACTGCTGGCCTGCTCCCCACTGGCCTGAACCTGGAAGGTCCTGTCGCAAGAGACCTGCTGCTGGCTGCCTTCCCCTTCGACAAGCCTGGCTGGATCCCCTCTCGTGGTGCACCTCCCAGTGAGTGCATCCTCTCTACAACCTCTGCCTTCTTCTGTACTGCCATGTATGTCGGAAGGGTGAAGGTGGTAACAACATACTGGAGTGAAGGATGAAGTGCCTTCTCCAAACGTCGCGCCCGAGACTCCAAATCCAGAAAGATGTCCAGAGAAAAGTGCAGAAGATCCTTGAACTTAATACCCAACTCTCGTACCGACATACTCCCCTACTGATGGGAGAGTAACTCCTGCCGCTTCTCCTCCTTGATCATGGAAGAAAAGAATTCCTCTTAGAATTCCTTCTCAATGTCAGCCCATGGATCCTCTTCCTCTATCCTCTCTCTAAGGTAAAGCATCCACCACTGTCGCGCCGCACCTCTCAGCTGACTAACTGCTAGAGGAACCTAGTACTCCCTCCGAGCACGTATCAAGGTAAAAGAGATCCCTAGCTCATCAAGCCACCCCTCCGTCTCTGTATCCGAAGTACTACCCTTGTACTTCATGAGGGTTTTCCACAGGAAAGAACGGAGAGTCTTCTGCCACTGTCTATATTCCTCCTCTCGGTCAATCCTCAATTGACCGATCGCCTGAATCTGCTAGGCCTCGGCCGTCTGAGCCACCCGGGGGACGAAGTCCAAGTGTCATAGCTGTACGGTAAACAAAGATCGCCAAAGCCAAAGTAGTTGGGAAATTTATCAAGGTTTTATTTTGTAATTTTCATTTCAATTTCTTTCCCAGAACACACAAATCAAGAAAAACACAATCATGATGATGCATGTACCTTACCTAGGGTCTCTACCTTGCAAACAATGTAGTATCACTTGGTCGTTCAGTAGGCTCAGAGACCTTGCATTGGATCACGGGGGGGCCCTAAATTCCTGTGTCCTAGCTGGTCTTCCCTGGTCTATATCACGCACCAAGATTAACTAACATTTTTGCCCTACCATCCCATACAATCCTCACTGTGCCTAACTCCAGACTCCATCCTGTCTCTCAACCATTACCTATGATACCATTCTATCATGATCCCCTCCCACCAAAGATTCCCCTCCTGAGCTGGCAATGGTGAAAGGGAGATAATGACCCCCCGAGTCCCGCCTCCAGTAGGCCCCGGGGTGGCGACTAGAACCAAGGCTATGAGTTTTCAAAAACATGGGAGGCATTACCCTTTTTATTATTTAGGATCGGTAAATTGGACATGTCAACCACCAAAAAAGAAAAAGAACAAGTGTATATAAATAAACCCAAGCCAATCCCACATGAATGTTTAAAAAATTTTATAAAAAGGTACAAGTACAAGAAATCTCAAAGTACAATACCAAAATAAAACAAGAGTACAGAAACTGTAACAAATCCAAATATCCGACTAGTAGGGTCTCGCACGTCCCTGGTAGTTCTTCTGGAAACCTGAATGTAAAGGTCGGGTGAGCATACAAGTATACTTATTAGGTAAACCTAATTCTCTCGTGCATAAGTGGGGAGACATACTAATGTCCCGTGAGAACAACAGAAGAAACCTAGAAACGAATTCTATCCACCCAACCTCACCAGCCACACTCACCAAAAGCACAATCACAACAGGTAGTAGTATATAAGAAGCAAGAGTATTGGGTACCCTGCACCATTACCCATTAGATAGCTACTCTTACTAATGGCGAACGTCCTGACACTGCCACACTCTCCCCGCCCGCACACACCTGGGCCTCACAACCACGTATCATGCGGCACACACATGGGACTCACAACCACGTATCCCGCCCACACACATCTGGGCCTCACAACCACGTATCCCAGCCCACAAACCTTGGCCTCATACCGACGATTCTTGGGAAATTGTAAAACCTGCCCGAAGAGTCTTGGGATAAAGCCACCCCAATCGAAACCTACCCGAAGAGTCTTAGGTGTAAGGTCGCCTCAAGACATCACATCCTAGGGGAGAAGGAGTAGGAAGGAGCTAGTAACTATGGGAAAAACCATCTCCCATGAAATGGGAGTGTTCAGCTCTAAGTGTTCAACATGGGTGGGGTGCGTCAAAACACAAAGATACAGAAATATATATGTATACAAACCAAACTCTCATCCCATCCTATTGCTTCTAAACAGAGAAACTGAGCACGTTCCTCGGCACTACTACCACGGAGCATGAATACAACAAACAACCCCAACCCCATTTAGGTTTTCACGTTTCAGCAGAATTAGTTTATTTAGTTCCTTAACTACTGGGTAACCATCCACAACCAACCACATTGATCGTTCGTAAAACATATCCCTGCCATCCACAAATCAAGTTAGGAAAACACAAGCAACGAAACCAAATACTTCTTATTAGCCAAACAACCCCATGATTGTTATTTCCATTCCATTACCAAGCCCCACCATTCATTAAATTTTATTATTCACAACCCATAGTCCGTACACATTCCAACCCATCCCTGCAGCCCTGATGCCAACCACCATAACCACAATCACACCGAACACATACATCATTATCTCTTTAATACCATTTATTGCAGCACCGCTGCCCATCACTAACATATAATTCACACCAACCCACAACCAAGCCAACTGTAGTCCCGCTGCTCACCAAAACCACAACAACCCACAAAACACCCCCATCATATGCCTCGTATCCAAGCAACACCCACATGTTCATTATTCCATTTTGTTCAACCGGGGTGATCACACAAGGGTTCTAGATATTAAATCATCCAACTTTAAGTGATTAACCAAATTCCACATTCTATAAGGTTCCATCCACAAAAACTGTCTAAAAAATAGGGCAACATTTAATTTTAGAAGAAAAGTCCCCCAAAGACCATGATTTTCAGTAGGCATAATCAAATTCAATTCCTAACATATCAATATGATAAACAAAGATAAACATAACAACTTATCCATCCCCGTTCTTTAGCCAGTTATTATCTTTATTTAATTGTTCAGCTATTTCTCATGAAAACAAAATGATACCTACCCCACATGATGCACAAATTAGAGAGACAAAGGTAAGATCCCAACCCCAACAGGTTCTGATCATAATGCTCCCCCAGATCAACTCTAGAAGACGTCCATCGGCGTCCGTCACTTCTGTAGGGTCCCAAAAAAAACTCCTTGGGTGGAAGTCAGAAAGTAAAGTCCAAATAAAATACATTAGATCTAAGCTCGGAAGTTCTGCCTCTCCTTTACGATCCCGTGGCGGCTGACAGATCGTAAATCGGAGCTCGGGTGAAGAAGTTATGGAAGAAAAGGAGCCTTTGAGTCTCTTGGGAGAGCTCTTCTCAAAGGAAAGGGGAGGAGAGGGGTGAGTTGAAAAGGAGGAGGGACCCCTCCTTTTATAGGTGAGAAAAGCAAAAGTACATGGTGTGTACTTTATGGTATAGGGCGTGTACTCGGTTATTTTACACGGTCTCCACACGACTTCCATCACAGCTCCGTGGCTGTTGACTAGTCAACACACGGTTTGAGGGTAACACATACGCGGGGAGGGACTACATGGTGTGTAGTTTAGACACACGGCGTATACCCATTTATTTCACATGGCAAAGACATAGCTCCAACATAACACACAATCGTTGACTGGTAACACGTACGCGGGGAGGGACTACACGTCGTGTAGTTTAGGACACACAACGTGTACCCATTTATTTCACACGGCAAGGACACAACCTTCAACACGGGGTATACCCGGCGAGGGGGTACACGGTGTGTACTCACACTACACGGCGTGTAGTTTCAAAATTCTGGAAAGTGTGGGAAAAGTCCATTTTACCCTCCAGAACATTTTCTGACCTTCTTTTTGACAAAGGAATGGGCCAGAGAGGTCTGGGACATTACAGTGATGGTTTTCCTCTAAACATATAAATGGAAGAATGAGATGTTATTTGGGAATAATGGAATTCTTTGTTAAAGGAAGATCATTCCATTTTAGATACTTTGTTTAATTGGTGTGTCTTCATATCGATCAGCTCACCTAGAAAACCAGTCACAAGTACATGTTATATTTTGTGAGTCACTCTTGTTTATGTATATACCATTCCCATAGCCAATACAAAATCTAGAGGTGGTATAGTCTGATAATTATATCTTATATGAGGAGAATCTAGTGAAGACCATAGATCATAAAAACAAAGTACTACAGAATGATAAAATTCACATGGTCAATGTGTTGTGGAGAAAATAAAATTTTGTTGAAGAAACATGAAAACTGGAGTAGGTGATGAAACATAGTAACATTAATCTATTTTAGTGTGTGAGAAGATAATTTTGAGTTTGAAATTTTTGAATGGGAATATTGTTGCAACACCATGAGTTATTTTGGAATTAATTTTTTCAATGTAATTTATAAGTTTTGTAATTCAGAAATGCACAGAACACAACAAATAGATTTTAAATATTGATGAACTATGTAATACATTTTTTATATGATACACCAATTTAATCATTCACTACACACAACACTGACTCAGATTAAAGTACAAGTAACACAAAATTGGCACACGTTACACACAAAAGCGAGTTTCTATAAAACAAGATTTTATAAATAATGAAACGTGACATTTATAAATTATCCATTACCCAATGTGACACAAAAATTAAACATAATATTAATATATTATTTAAAAAGGTTTTATATAAATATATTATATTTATAATGACAATTATAATTTCATGTAATGTTTTTTCAGTTTAAAAATTATATTTTCTCAAATGAAATTCTTTTTATGTCCTTCTATTATTAATAATTAAAATAAATGTAGAAAAATTTTTAAATTTTTTTATATAAAATAAAATTAATATTTTAATTTATATTTGAAAACATAGATAAATGAAAATTTTTTAGATTTATATTTGGAATATAATTTTTAATGAATAGTGAAAATACTAAATTTTAATTATATATATATATATAATATTTTAAATAGAGAAAAAATTATATTTCAATTTTATGAAAGTATAATTGGATTAATATACAAAAATTAATCTAAATATGATAATTTTAACCAATTTCCCATTGAAATTGATTAGAAAATCTTATCAAACTTTTGAAGTGTTTTATATAAAATTTGCAGTGTCGTCCCATCTCAAGGATTAACACTAAATTAATTTCTACCACTTATTTTTTATAATATGAAAAAATTGATCCAATATTCGGAATTACAATAATTTATTATTTCTGAAATATTCAAATTTGTTTATGACCGAAAATATTAATTAAGTTGATTCATATTTATTAAAACTATTAATAGAAAAACTTTCTTAACAAAGGACTAAACTAAAATCATTAAACCCAAAATGACCTATAACCTTATAAAAAGCCATGATTTGGAAATATATAGACCCTATAATTATTTTTCTATAATTAATAACATTATTGGATCTATATTACATGTGATACACAGGGGTAGAATTCTTTTTCAAAGAATTTACCAGACTACCACTTCACCTCCACTTTAATAAGGCCACTCATCCTACCACTTCATCACACCTTTCAAAACACACCGGTTTAGTAAATAACATCCTAATTAATTTCCCATAAATTATCCCTTCCTCATATAACCACGACATTGTGAATAAATCCAATCATGGTATCTCTTGGGTGAAAATAAAAAGGAGATACCCAAAGAAGAGGTAACATCCTTTCTCGGACATCATTCTTTTATTTTCATTCTCCAACTCCTCAACTATCCTTATTACATGATTATATTATAACACCAGTATCATAAATATATTGATATTTTTTATTTTACGGATTGGAACTACAGATCAATAAACTTTCAACTAATGGTTAAGGAACATACCGTTCTAGGGTACTGAAAAATTACAACCTCACGAAATGATATTGTTACCATTAACATTTCAACATATTATAGTTGGTAATTATGATATATAGTGTGGTTTTATATGATATATATACCATTTATGATTTATTTATACTTATTAAGTGACTATATAAATCCTACCATCATTCATTCAATTTTTTGTATATCTAATTACTTTATTTGTGGAAGTGTGGACAAGAGTATCCTGAAAGCGATGTGATTCATTGAAACCTTAATGAAATGTATTGATAACGTGTTTATTAAAATTATATGATATATATGAAATAATAATTATATTTTAATGGTGTTCTATATATGTATAAATATTAATATAAATGTCATTAAATTGTTTTCCTTTAATATGACTAGTATTAGAAAGCATCATTCTTGTACATGCACGACCTACCATCTCCATAAATAGTGTATTTTGCTTAATATTTATTTATTTTGAAAAATATTATATATTTTTATATACATAATATATATAATATATTATCCTGGTTTTACATTGTGGAATTAATTATATCATAATATGTGTAATATGTTCAAAAGTAATTAGTCAAAATATGTAAGAGGAAAAAAGTAAATACTTCATGAACTATGGAATTATTAATAATGGGATAACATAAAGTACAAAGAATCTCATATATGGTATTTGGTATATGAATATTAATATATAAAATATTCAATAAAAAAAATTATTATTCTGGAGGATTGTATGAGATTAATGAGGGTCAAGAAACAAGGTAACAAAATTTTATCTCACTTTTCATTTTAGTTAGATATATGCTTTATAAATGACACGTTTATTTTTTGAGGTATATATAAATCACATGGATGTGTTATATAAATATTTATGGTTAATTTTATATCAATTTTAATATATTTTTCTCACAGGGTTTATGATTCAAATATTCCCAAATCAGTAAAAGTAATTTTATGTCAATTTTCATTCATTGAGACAGATGCCATGTTAGGAACCTATAGTTTTTATATGAGTATTATATAGTAACATTGAAATATTATATAATAATTATGATTTTTTAATGATATTTTAGTACTCTATGTGATTTAATTTTCTTACACGGGGTTATGATTCTGAGTTACCATGTTGTCGGATTTTTTTGAATTAATCTCATAAATTGTCAATATTGTTAATGAATATGTTTTAATTTTTTAATTAATATCATCCCAATATCATGAAATCTCTTGAGACTTAAATCCTTGTCAGTTTTTATATTATATCCATCTAGAAGTACCATTTCCCCACCCTTTGGTACATAATATGATCAATAATTGTTTTATACACGTCTGTATTTACCTCATACTTTGTTCTGAAATCCGTATTCCTTTTTAAATGAGTAATCAAAAATGTTTCCATTATTATTATTCCATTATCCAAAAATATTTAAAATACACTTATACCAATGTTTTTTTCTTAAAAAAATTATTTTACTAAAATGAAAATTTTTGTTTTTTATAGTGAATGAACTTTTCTAATCTTTTTATGGAGTAAATTTAATGTTCGACATGTATAGAATTACCCACTATTATTACATTATTTCCCTTTAAGAATAAATAATAATATTAAAAATACATTATTTTAAATAACTGTTTTCCTAATATTATGAAAATTATTTGTTTTATTGTTTTTTTAATGAAATTGCGTTTAGAAAATGTTCTAGGTTTAAAAAATGAGTTTGATATATTTTCAAAACCACAGTTATAAATTTTTATATAGTTTTTTTAAAAAATTATTTAAATTACTTTTGAATATTTTATATGATTTAAATTTATTTTCTAAGAATGGTTTTCAAATTATTCTCATTTTTATTTTATACATTCTCACATAAAATGGGTTTCTAAATGACATAATTATTTATTTGTTATACTTCAATGCATTTTCAATGAAATCATTTTAAAAGTGCATAAAATCATATTTTATTAGATTTCTAGGAAAATTGTTTTAAAAACATTTTCAAGCATTATTTATTAGTTTTCAAATTATTTTCTATGAAATGGATTTCAAATTTTCGAGATTATTTTATATTATCTCAAATAAATTTGGTTTCAAAATAATTTTTGTATCAAAAATAATTTTATTAAATAAGATCTGAAAATTTACATATTTATTTATTTTAACGATCATTCAAAATTATTTCTTATCTAAGATGAAATCCATTGGTGTCACTCATTAAGTTATAGAGAATTTATTTAATGATTTCATTCATATTATTTCATTGTAAGGATTGAATTTTAAGGATTTATTTTTAGGAAATATTATTATCTTTCTTGTTTTATGTCCTTATGAAACCCATGATTTTAATGTGTTATGTTTTGAAGATTTATCATGAAACATAGAACTTTTTTATAGGTTATGATATGATTAAATGTTTACGATAGCCATTCGAATTAAGGGTTTTTTATTTGAATGTTTATTATATTTTGGAACATGTATGTTTTATTTTATTATGATATGTGTTGGACCAGTATCTCACTCAAATTAATTGGGTAAATATTTATATATCATGATATAGACTCAGATAATATTTGGAGTTAATCATGACTTCTAATATAGACATGGGAGTGATTCATGACTACCAAGATGGTATGTGGTGCGAACTCAGACTACTAAGATGGAAATGAGAGAGAACCGTGACTATAGATATGGTTTGGGGACTGAACCCATAATACTTTAATGGCATGTTCCGCAATTCAATTACTACTATTTAAATTATTGGTATATAAATATGAGTCTTCCACAATTCCATGTTTTGATCCTATGATGTTATTTCATTGATTATTTTCATATTACCTTATGATTCTCATCTTATGATTTCCTAATATTTATTCCAAGATTCATGTTTATGATATTTGGTATCGGGGATAGGATATTTAATATTCAGGATCATGTTCTTATGCATTTATTCTTAGAATTATGCTTACATGTCTCCTTTGTTTACATATATTGAGCAACATAGATAAAAACTCTTTAGGTTTCATTCCATGGGTTATGATGGTATTGTTATTTATAATTTCTTCAAGAAGGATTCTAGTTATGAAGAACCTAATGGGAGATATTTTATATCACATATGTACCAGTTTCAACATTTTCATGTTTCCAAAGGAACTAAACTAATACAGTCTTTAGGACACTATTTATTAATGTAATATGTATTCTGAAGAAGTGATGTACTGTTAACTCATGAAAAGTGAAGTCCCTTATACATGGTATTAAAGTGAAGATATAGTCATCCTTTGGAGTCTAGGATGAGAGAAAACATCGTGGGATCCCATAGGGTATTTCTAAAGATATATCTTGTGATGTGTTTAAGGATAAGATTATATATAATGAAAAGTGTAGGAAAATGTCCTTGAATTTTGGTAAAGTATAGATAAAAATATTTTCCTAAAAAATTTCCTTATATTGATATTGTAACTAGATCTGGATTTGTAATAGAAGTTTCAAGGGTAAAAATTATGACAAGTTGTGTTTGGCCTAACTAGACTTAACCAAGTACATGACAATGAGCCTTTATACACACCTGGTTTGACAATCTCGAGGTATAAGCATATGGAATTAAAAAATTCATCAAAAATATTCTTAATGGATTAGAAAATAATTTTCATAATAACATCATATGACCAACCTACTGTGTCATATTTTATGTAATGTGTCATAATTTAGGCATTATATATGTTTTATTTTAATATGAGGTTCCTCGCTATAGAAATTTTTTCTTACTCTATACTTTCAGGTTTTAGTCAATGATGGGAACTATGTGGAACCATAATAATGTATAATGTGATGGAAAATTTTCTATTGAGAAGTTAAAGTGGAAAATAATTATTATTTTGGATGTTTTGATCATTCATAATTATTTTTCACAGAACACAATTAACAACCGGTATCATAACATGCTCTTTAAACTAACTAAAGGAGACAAGGAAAGAGTTAACATAGAGTTTTAGAAATGTTTTCCATAGAAGAAACAATATTAATTTCCCATTTTTTCCAATATTGTGGAAAAATCACGAACGTTAATTTCCCAATGAAAAAAGATGATTTTTAATGGTAAAAAGCACACAAAGGAAGTAATTGAAAATTAATGATGAAGTTTCTAGTTAATTAAATTGAATAGAATATTAGCCTCTCTTATGAATCATCAAAGGTAAAATGAATTATGTGTGGAATTTATTGTCATTATAAAAATCTATATCTGAAGAAGAAAGCACCAGAAGAGAATCAAAAAAGTGGTATGTGTAATGTTTATATTTAACATAATGATGAGACTACGAATGAAATGTGAAAGGAAATAGGTATTATGTAATTATATAAAGTGTCCTTCTTATCTATTACTTATGAAGTGTAATAATTGATATTTTTGTGTATTTGGATTCATTAGATATGTTATATTAATGCATAATTATACATGGATTTTCATAGTTTATTGTTTTGGTAAGGATATACAAGATTATTTTGAAAGTTTCTTTTGGGATGGAAAAGTGATTTAATGAAAAGGAGATATTTTGAGTTAGGGAATATATCACTAAATATCTTCCTTATGTAAGGAAAGTTTTTTAGGATAATGATATTTGGGATATGAATAAATAAATTGGATGGTATTGATTACATCAAAACAGATAACTTATTTGTGGACAAAGTAGTCTAAAAAGATTAAAAATTTATGGATTTAAGGAATATATCCTATAAACATTTGAATAAGGAAGATTGAATGTTTTCCAAAATTATTTATGATAGATAATGTTATAGACATATTTCAATAGAATATATGATGATGGAAATCACTTGTTTGGAATGTTAAAACCAAGAGATACTTTTTGAATTATATGGGACCAAAGTTATGATGATTTCATGACATTCTATCAAATGTTTTTGATATCAACATTTCATATGGGTTATAATGTAAAATAATTATTATAAGTACACATTAATCATTAGAGGATGTTTTTATGTATTAATGTTGTAATGAAAACATTTTTAAAATCAAATTTGTTATTAACCTTATATCAAGGATATCCATCACATTTATTTTTGGAAAAATATCCATTTGGTTTTAGGAAAAGAAAAAAATATATATATCAGGTAGTAACTGAACATTTATGGTGAGGCCATGGGTCCAAAACCAATATATGAAGGATAATAAGTGTTTTGTGCCTACCAATGGCCTACATGATTTCCTAGTTATTGTGTAAATTTATTAGTTAATCAATTTGATGATAATATTTTAATGATGAACTAGAATAAATAATTTATATGGTTAGTGATTTTTCTATCAACAATATTGATTTGGAATATATTTTATTTAAAAATTGTTAGACATTTAACAATTTAATGATCCATAGGATTCGTTAAAAATGTATTTTAGTTTGTTATTCAAAAATGTAAATTTTTAGATAACAATTTTCCGATGTAATGGATGAATTATAAATTGATTAGGCTATATCTTGAGAATAAAAATGTGTATTTAGAAATATATCAATTATGAATATTTTCTTATATTCTCATTTGATAAAATCATTTATCATCATTAGGTAAATTAATAAAAAAAATGGTTATCCAAATACCTTAATTTTGATAAGGCAAATTAACAATTATATCAACATAGATTTTTTAATTTGAGGTACTAAACATTTCATTAGTCATTCATTGGTTTGTGATGGATGACCTCAATAATTGAATATGAGTATTTCTTTTTTTCCTCTAAGTCTATGTTTTCACTTCCCACCTATGTTCTCCTATGTGGGTAGCTTGTTATGAGTTATATTGGGAAACGATTATTTTCTCATTATTATTTTTTATGGATATTTTAGTGTTCATTTTTATGTGTGTTTTTATAAATTTAACTTTCATGTATTAATAATTTGATACCCAGACAAATTTCAAGGAAGAAATTTATTTAGAGGGGTAGAATGTAACATCCATATATTTTGTGTATCATTTTTTTGAATTTACTTAATCATCATGATATATATAAATTCCAAAAAAAAACTGGAAATATTTTAAAAAAATAACTAACTCATAAGTTCATTATATGATGCACCATGGTTTGATTTTTCTACACGCAACACCAAAATATCATGCGCTAAACACAACAGATATGAGGAATATGTTACATACAACACTGAGTTTCTATGAAACATCGATTTATAATTATTAAACAATATAGTTATTACCTAGTCGATAAACCTAGTAAAATGAATATTAATAACTTATTTGATAATATTATTTTATTTCTTTTTAATATTAATAAAAACTATTTGATAATGAAAACATTAAATTTTGTTAAAATCATTATATGGTGTGAAATTATATTTTCTCAAATGAACTTAATATATGTTCTTCTGTGAACAATAGTCAAATTAATTTTTAACATTTTTCTATATTTAAATAAATAATATAATGTTCATTTATGAATTTATAGATTTAATATTATATTCGGTTGAAAAGTTTCATTTATTCTGAGAAATGTTAGTTTTCGATTGAATAGTGAAGAAAAATTCAATTATAATTCAAAAAGGATATTTCATATAAAATTATTCATATTAGAAAATTTTATTTAAAATATTTTTTATTGTAAAATTTAAAATATAATTGATTATTTAAGACAATTTAGGACACTAGATTTCATATCACAGTGATATGTTTTATAAAAACATTAAACACATTTGAGTATTTTTTCATTGAAAAAAATAGTGTCATCCTATCTGTTGGATCAATTTTATATTAATATCTACCACTTAATAAAAATTCGGAAAAATGGATTCCATAATTGGAATTTGAATAAATTGAAATTCAAAATAAGTTCAACTTATTAATTGGAAAAATATTAATTTAATTAAAAAAAATTAATTATAGTAATTAAGACCAGTATTATATTAACAAATTTCTATACCAGAAAAATAAGTCCCAAAACAACCTATAACCTTTTAAAAAGCCATATTATGGTCATATTAATTTCCCATACCACCTTTTAGCAATATATGGACATTATTGGGCCCACTTGACATCAGAATATTGAGGGTTCAATTCCATTTCCAACAATTTACAATAGTTCCACTCCCCTAATATAAAAAGGCTTCCTCCCCTCAAATATCATCACACCTATAAACCCCCTTAGGACCAACTAAAATCTATAAAATTAACTTCTTTAAAACAATAATATAATCCCTGAATCCCCCTTTTGTGAATAAAACCATCCACAAATTTCATTTGGTCCAAACCAAAATGAATTACCTGAAGAAGAGGTAACATTCTTCCTCAAAGAACCATTCTTTTTTTTTTCATTCTCAATCATGTGAAGAATCCTTATTCAATGATTATTTTAGTATGAAAGTATAATAAATATAATGATATGTTTTTTTATAGAGGCTTATACCAAAACATACACAAACTTTAATCTAATGGTTAACAAACATATTTTTCTTGTGTACGGAGAACTATGGCCTCAAGTAACGATTTTATTTGTTTTACCATGAAAACCTCCTATGGTAGGATTTTTTGTTAGGAAATATATTTCTATATTATATATATAAAAATTATTATATATTTATACTTATGAATTTAATATATAAATCCTAATTTATTTAATTCCATCTTATTTAGATAACATAACATAGTTTGTGGATGTGTTGACTATCACCACATCAATGTGATGTGATTATTTAATGATTTACAAGTAATTTTATAAGAATGGACAATGTTAAAATATATGATTTATATGAGATAATAATTTTACTTTAATGATTTTAAATATATATATATATACATTCAATATACATTCATTCTTTCGATACTATAAGTAGATTAAAACAACGTTTATGTGAACGTACGACCTACCATCTCCATTAACAATGGATTTTGTTTACAATTTATATCTTTTGAATATTATGAAAAAAATTATAAAAATTATATATTTGTTATATATTTCATTTTTATGATACTAAAATATGAAAATCATCATCTAATTAAGAGGACCAAGAATAATATTACAAAATATATATGAAGAAAAAATCATTTATTACCCGAAACATTGAAATGTTTAAAATATTGTAATATATAGTTATAATAAAATCATATTTGTTACTATATATATTATTATGGTTCTATAAATGATTTATAAGAAATTTAAATTTATTATAAAGGAGTATTACATGAGTACTATGGATGTCAACACATAATGTAATTGAATTTCATATCACTTTTCATTTATGTGAGATGCATGCCTTTAACACCTATTATTTATTTTTTTCGTATATATAATACCAATTAATGTATTCAATGACTCGTATAATAAAATTTATGGGTATTTTAAAAAATTTGACGACTTTTCTCTCATGGGGTTTTTGTTCCATAAAATAATAAATTAGTAAATTAATTTCATCTAAATTTTTCTTTATTGAGACAAACATCCATATTATGCACCGATATATCTTCTAGGTTGTATATAGTACCCTTTTCAAGTTATATAAAGAATATTATTATTTTCAAGATATTTTTTTGCTCCATGAAATTTATTATTAATTAATGGGAATTATGATATAGAGTTACCATGTCATAATAGTTTATCAAAATAATCTCCCCTTTAGTCAAGACGTTATATGATTATGTTTTTATTATAGAAATATTCTCATCTGTATCTCAGTAACACATATCATTTTTCTTACTATGAAGATACTCATTTTATATTAATTTAATGGTTCCATTTTTCCACTCATTGGTACATAAAAATATCAATAATGTGTTATAATAAATTCTGACTTTACCTCTCCTTTTGTTTAGGAATCATTGTTTCATTAGAAACAAGTATTCTATAATGTTTCAAAAATATTCAGCTTTTTTACTATGATATTTAATAGCCATTTTCACCCATTATTTATCTTATATTGAATTGTTTTTTAAAAATATGTATCATCCTTGAGATTTTTTGTTTGAGGAACTTTTTTAACAAATTTATCATTAAAAAGGAATGTTTGGAATGTAAGGATTTACCCATCATCTAACTGACATTCCAATGAATCTTCTGTTACAATGTTAAAAATATAAATGCTTAAAAGAATGTGTTTTCATAATACTCTAAGAATATTTGTTTTAAAGTAGTTTCATAAAAAGTGTCTTTCAATTTTTTTAATGATTACTTAAATTTATTTAAATTATTTTTCAGAAAATAAAGTAGATGTTTTAAAAAGGTTTTTTTTTCAGGAAATTCATTTCAATTATTTTTTATTATTTTATTTATTTTTAATGTATACTCCATAAATTTATTTAAAAAAAATCAATATAATTTTATAAATTTTCAGGGAAAATATGTTTCAAAATTCTTTGAATCGTTATTTATATGTTTTAAATATATTTTAAAATAAATTGTTTTTAAATAATTTTTAATATTTTTTATATGATTTCACATAGAATTGTTTCCAAAAATATTTGAAGATTCATTTACCTGTTTTACAATTATTTTCAATGAAATTGTTTTCATATCCCTTTATATCTTATTATATATGTTTTCATGGAAAATAAATTTTGAATGTTTTTATAATTAAAAACGCTAATGATGAAAGGGTAGTCTCATTAAGAAGTATTTATAAATTATATTTCATAATATTTCCCATTTGTGATGGAATCCATTTGTGTTACTCATGACTTTAGGGGGAAAGTGATTCAATGTTTTAATTTATATTCTTTCTAGGAATGGTTTACGTTTTATGGAATGATTTTAATGAAATACATTTCTCATTCATGGATTATATGTTTATGAAACCTTCTTAATTTCACCGATCTCACATGGATGAATGATTAAGATCCCCATTTTTTCAATAGCTTATGATACAATTATATGTTTCTGATACCCATATCAAATCATGGATTATTATATGAATGATTATGATCTTGGGGAAAATTTATGTATTATTTAATTATGATATATGTGTGGACCTATATATCGTTCTAATGTATTGGGTAAAATTTTATATCATCTAATATAGACTATGATGGTCTTGGGAGTGAACCTTGACTACTAAGATGGCTATGGGAGTGATATATAACTACCAAGATAGTATGATGAGTGAAATCATACTACTAATATGTCTATTGTAGTTTACCATGAAATATATGATGGTATGGGGAGTTAACTTATATTACTATTATTTCCTTTCTACAAATTAATTGACAGCTATTGAAATCATTTTTATATTCTTATGTTCATTCAAAAATTCCATGTTTTATTCCAATTTAATGATTTTGTGGTATATATTTCCATTTCCATATGATTTATTTCTTTTTAAATTTAATTATTTATACCATGATTCATTTTTATGATCATTCTTATATATTTTAAGATATTCTATTTTCATTATCGTGTTATCATAAAAGTATTCTCGTGATTATTATTGCATATCTATCTTGTTAACTCTTACTATGCATGTGACATAATCCCTTATTATATTTCCTTCCACAGGTTTTGAAGATATTTTTTTGTGTATTATTTTTCAATGAAGGGTGTTATGCATGAAGAACCTCGGGGGAGATAGTGTTTCTTACCTATTATGCTTCCATATTTTGAAAGTCACTAAAAAAATATGTTATTGGGTGTCTGTTTGTGTTTAGTATTAACTATTCTACAAAATTTATGTATTGGAAATGCATGAAATATGGGGGTATATATAATTGTAATTACCTAAACTATTATAAATATAATTCCCTTTTTGGGTTAATTAAATTAATTATTATATGGAAATAGAAAACACCTAAATTTTTTTGGTTTTATTATACTTTATCTGATTTAAAAGAGAATTAGGTACCATTATCTTTGATAATATAACTATTGAATAGTGATTTTATTATTACATAAAATATAGGGTTTAAACAAATCCAGTTGACAAAGAAATGGATGTGAAGGACTCAACCAGTAGGATCATACCCCACAAATACAATTAATCAAATATTATGTTGGAAATAGTTTCATTGGGATTTACCCTTTTCAAAGCCTAAGATAATATCCAAAAACTTATATATCAGAGAAAAGTTTTGTTGGAGTATTTCAATCTCACAAAGATCACAACCAAAACATTGTATACTGAACCACCCCATGAATGTCTCACTATCACGCACCATACTATTGGGTAATTACTAGGTGTGTTAAATGAATATATATCAAGACCATTTAATATTAAATTATATATTTTATTTTCAATAGAATAATTTTTATATCTACTTTTTATCAATAGATTATATAAAATTTTTGATTTTCAACAAAACAGTATTTGAAATTTTTATCCAATATTAATTAAGACAACTCTTCTGAGAAAAAAATATATTTATTAAATAATTAGTACTTTAATAAAATATTGTTATTAAATATTTTTTTACCAAATATAAATGATAATATAATATCAATGATGTTAAATGTTATTTTTATAAGGGTTTGAAAAAAGTAATTGTCATAGAACTAAGCATTTATAAATAAATGGTGATAATTATTTAAAAATTGAAAATATCATATTACAAAAACAAATGAGATAATAAGAATTTTTTTAAGAAAAAATTAAAATTATTTAATTATTAATTTATTATCATTTTTTGGGACAGTCAATCTTTTTGGTAAAAGTTAAACATGGTATAAATATGCTGAGTGTACTATAACATCGTAATGACTAAGAACTATGAAATAAATACTATAAATGTTTCCTATAATAAAATCTGTTTTCCTCCTTAAAATAAAATGAAATTAAGTTTATTTTAATTATTTTTCACAACCATTATTAATCCCTTAAAACATATAACATATATTAATGTTTTGAAAATCATTTCTGTAAGAACAATTCTACCTTTCACATAAGAAAAATTATTATTTTATTAATTTAATCCCTTTTAGTTATTATGTATCTAAAATCAGTACCCTATGGTATATACTATGGGAAAATCATTGGATGGTTTACGTGGTTGGTAATTTTATAATATTTAATCCAAAAAATATGTTTGAGAATTAATAAAGGATTCCTAAATTGTTTTCTTATATAACGTAACCCATACTCCCATTTATCATCATCAGAAATCCTAGAGTCATGTCTTTACTATTACATAATCTATGTATAGTCCTCCCAAGGTTCCCTAAATCTTTTGTTAATATATTCCCCAGATTTTTGGAGTCACACTCAAAAGGAAATTGTTCATTTCCCTCTCCTCTCGGTTCAACTATCTTCAATATCATATGTCTATTTTTACAATTTCATAATTTTATAATATTTTCTTCCATACTGATCTTACTGCCCTTATGATGTATAAATAATTATAGATCACTTTCACTCCCATTAATCCCTCCAAGGAACTTTTATAAACCCCTGTTATGATACGCAAATTTCAACTTGATGTTCCATGACAAACAATAGTATAGCGAATACCCATACACATTTCCTATCAAGGGTATTCAACATTATGAAGTTGTACTTCTTGACTGGGGAATAAAATTTATGTATTACAAAATACTTGATAATTTAATAAAATATTATTATGAATGAATTAATGTTTTCTAATCAATGTGGAACACTTAATCCCATGAATGAAATGAAATTTATAGTTGCACTAAGAATTATATAGTGATCCAATGGACTGGGTAAAATTTTAGTATCATGAGATGTCATGAAAGCTATTAGGTAGTGAACCTAATCTATCATGAGACACTTACCATCTTGATTTATGTCATTTATGAATGAAATATGTTTATGATGATGTATTTTATGATTTTTCCACATCTACATTTTTGGAATTATGAATAAAATTCTATATAATGGATCAGATTTAATTTTTATTATCGTAACTCCTCTTTATACCAGTTTATATTCATATTATATAACATGTATTAATTTATGAATATAATTCCAAAAGTTTCACCTAATATAGATTAGAGATCACCCATTTCATAAGTATATCCCCAAGTTATACCATTCTATTTTTTATTATATAATGTTAAGAATGTTATTCATCGTGATAGTGTATTTACTAGTTTATGTTTCTAAGTAATTCCTTTAATTACCAAATAATATATACTTATTTATCTTATGGATTAATTTAAGTATGATTTTATATAATTACTCATGTATTAATATGTAATAAGGATAAGGGTTCTAATAGTGTCTCACATGGATAACACGAGTGTATTATTTGGAGATTCATACATACAACGGTTGGAAATGGTCTCTACCATATTGTACTTGGTAGACTCCATATAAATAACTTTCTGAAGAACCTAACAATCCCTAACTATATGGTGTAGTGGGTTTAAAACCACTATAGTTCTCTCCCTATTGTGTGGTCCTTTATCATAGCGTGCTCATGTGTGTGGTGAGATCAAGGCCACCACAAGTATGGTGTAGGACCATCGTTCCATGATGTCAGAAATTTATTAATTTTGAAATAGATGATCATCCATTAGGATTAAAGGGTGGAGCTATACTAATTAATTGAGGACACATGATATATTCATATAAATTTTTTAAAATGTTTCCATCAATTTATTTATACCATTATATTACATTAATTTTGTAAAACATGATCATTAGATAATTTTTCTTATAACTATATTCTCTTTTCCATGGTGAAAAATTATAGTCTTCATGTGGCTTGATTTTGATTCTTCAGGGTATGAACTCCACAAATATTATACTTGTGATTCCCATATGTTTCTTCAATATTCACTATCCCAAAATCCATTTATATTGGAAATTGGATCCTGTGATATTCCTAATTAAGCTATTATTGATTTAGTGGCGTTATTTTGGATCCACCTTTTGTTAATGGATTATTGGGTTGGCATATTGGATGATTATCTCTATGGTCACTAAAAAGATGATATTTTTGGTATGTGTCTTATTCATCTCTGTTTATAATTTAATAATTAATTGATCATAATTTAATCATGGTAATTTGATTGTAAATTACAATTATCTCTTATATATAATTTATATATCAATGAATGATGATTTCAAAATATTTCGATAAAAATCTCAAAAATAGGGTCTTTAAAAGAATTTATAACAATTTTATATAATCATGTCTTTGTTAAGGTAATTATAAGCCCAATTAGATCTTAATAATTGATCAAGAATGTTTTTGCAATAATGATTTCAAAAATTTTAGAATATATGTTATTTTATAATGATCCAATTTGAAATACCATACAATGATTTTATATAAATTGTGTTAATTTTTGGGTGATTAAATGATGATTACGTGGTTAGTGTTGAGAATATATTCTTTATTTCATTATTTTTTTTATTATGTTTATATGGAATATTTGAAGGATTAATCTATTTAATTAGAAAATTAAAATCAAAATGACAATCCCACTTATATGAATATGAAACTCTTTGTTATTTTGAATTCCATGGGATTTTTACACCTATAGTGGGGGCCATGGTTCCAAATATAGAACTTATGGTTATTCAAGATACAATGGGAAAATTATCCTTGTATTTGTAGAGAACATTCGCAGGTTTTTTAGGTCCATTAATAAGTTTGTGGTGTCATTGTGATATATTAGAAATTTCAATTCTATTAAATTTAACCCTATTATATTTTTTGTGTTTTAATCCATATAAACATCATATATCTATAACAAAATAATATAATGATATTAAATTAATGTAAGGAACAAATTATTTACATGGTTTTACATTAGTGTGAGTACCAATTTCCTTACCATGGTGACTCCCATTGGTCCATATAAATCCAATATTATAAGATATAAATTCATATCGATTGAAATATTTTTATCTGTTTATAAGATAAATTGTGTCAAATTCTAGAAGAAATAAATATTTTCTTATCGATAAAAGAAAATGAAATATTTGCATCTTTACATATTTGATCACTATAAAACTTCTGGTTGAAATCATTTTGATTTTTTTTATATACTATCTCTATCAGGTGCGCCATAAATAATTTTTTGGAGATACTTTTGTTGTGATCCTCACAAACTATTGCTCTTTTTTATGTTCTATATACTAATAAAAACAAATACACCTCATAAAGTATTCAAAAATTCTATTAGATACAAACCATGATTAGTGTCTCTGACTCCTGCCATGGTTTGATATCTATCATTTTTACCAAAATCCATTATATTTTTCTAATTAATCTATCTAATATGATATCCTCTTTGAGAAACTCTATTATAAAATCATACTTTGTGAAAATATCTTTGGTGTACAATCATTTTCATAGTGGTGATCTTCTCTAGTGAAAGATGTATGGGGACAACATTTTTATTAGAGATCTGATAGGATAAAATGTATGAAAAAAAATATACATTCCTTCTGAAAAAATTTCAAAAATCCCACAGAAATAAAATATGTTGGATTCATCTAAATTATTCCATAATAATCTTGAAGATTCCTAGAAAACACAAGACATTATAACCTTCATCGAGCTACATTATCCTAATAATTATGGGACTTATTGAAAATTCATTATCATAGAAAAATTTACATTTATTTGTTAGTAATTATAACTTCATCAATGTAATGTGATTTATAATTATTAAATAATGATATAAATAAATAAATCTGTGGAATTGTTTTTTTGATATAATGTTTCTTCTTCAGGAAAAGGTCTTTTATTTCTTTATCTGATGTTCTCACAGTTGACTTCACTCTGACCATTTTGTTTTGACTATGATTTTATAATGAAATCAGATTCTATTCAATATTATCTATTCATATGTTTTGTATAATTGATATAATTTTGTTATTTATGTCCAATATTAACAACATAATGAGTCTGCATTACAATTTTTGATCATCCGACCTAATCTCAATCATCATTCATTTTCAACATTCAACATATTTAAACATCATGGAATCATTTTCTTTATTTCATAATTAATGTTATATGGATAAATATAACTAGGATTAACATTGTAATCATATGTAGGATCCGAACATCTAAAAATACAAATAAAATAGAACTTTATAAAAGATAATTTATTCAACAAATCCTTATAAGATGGACTCAAATCATTGATTTCATACTGCGTCCTTAACATTGTAGACATCATTTGATCTTCAACCTAATCCACACATATTCATATAATGTCATTTGTTGACTATGATTTTTCAATTTTTAAAATTCTAAATAATTCTATCATAAACGGATTCCCCTTATTCTACAGAAAGCACCCATTATCAGTTCGACATTACATCATTAAATGTTTATAACCACTCAAAAATAAGATTAAAAAAATTGAAAATATCATCTTTTTTCCTATCTCACTCTTCATAAATTTTGTAGTTCTCTATTTGATAAAGAATTCCCTAGTCTGACTAGAGAATCTTATCTTCTCAAATTATAACTTCTACAAATCATCTTCTGATTACATCATCCCTTTATTTTCCACTAATATTGGTATTTCCCTCCATTTTTAATATAATTAGTATCTTAAAATTGGATTATGAGAGTCTTTATGATGTTATTAACGTGAATATTGGTAGAATATAACAGACTTTAAAGAAATATTGCATTCATTGTTAAGAATCTTATGTCACCTCATCCAACAATTCATAAAAAACATTCATAGTCATTCCTGTAACTCTTTCTAACCTATTTAATAAATTAATTCAGAAAAAATAGGATTAATACAAATAAAAATAGGTTTAAATAGTACCCAAGTGATTTTCCATGGCACCCATATAATTTTTTCGAAATATTCACAATTTCTTATTTTTTATGAAACCATTTTCAAGAAGTTGAATCAAAATTTAGCGTATCTCATTGATATTTTCTTAATAAAAATATCATAATAAAGAACTATTTTTCAAGTGATTACATCGCTCAATGAAAAGTATTTCGAGTTCCATCATAAGATAAACACACAATAAATCTTTATCTCTTAGCCTTTTTATGAAAAATAAGGTTGTATTCAAAATAAATGACTTTTCAAACTTCATACAATGATTTAATTGCTTTCCCCCCATGAAAAATTAATTAAAATCAATGTTAGGTATTTCTTTATGATTTTGAGGAAGTAATTGGTGGATCATAAAAATATATTTGTAACCTCTATTTCACAAATAGTTTTGTTTATATTTATTTTGTGAAAAAATATGAAATTGGATACTCTATTGAAATATATTCCATAATAACTTCTATACTAGTGACATATACTTTTATGAAATGGTATTTAATATCAAATAACATTCATCTTAAATGTTGATTTAGATTCATTTCAATATAAATGGATGTAACATTATCAGAAGTAATCATGATTGAATTTATAACAATCAATCTCAAATATTCCATTAAAACATTTAACTATATCATCTATTTTGAAGCATCCATTGTGAAAATATATTCTAATTCCGATGTACCAAGAGTATCTAATATTTTTTTCATACTATTTTATTGTATACATGATTCCTCTGGATAAATTTATTTTCATGGAAATAATGTAACAACATATAAAATATTTATCAATAAACCAATATGATATAGAATGCTTTATATCAAAATATAGTAGTATTTAATATTCACACCATTCAAATCATCAAATTTTTTATAACATCACACAAAAAGATATTGGTCCGTAAAATAATTTTAATTATTCCACTGAATACTTCTATAACAACTCCATAGAATTCATTTCTATGATTGAATGGTTTATCATTCCTTAAACAAAATACATATTCCAATATATTAATTTAATTATCTAGGTGTTGACATTTCAATTTTGTTATTGATTGGATCATAAAATTCATCACGATATTTTCAATGTCACATGTAAATTTTATCATCAATGTAAACACTTGAAATAAGGGAACATGCAATAATTTTATAACATGAATGTTTCTATCATCATATCCTTTATAGAATTTAAAATTCATTAGTAAACAATAATGTTTAGAGAATGATTATAAAATCCTATTTCTTGCCAAACAAATCCATCATCAAGTTAAACATTGAGGTTTTATCTTTACGAATTAGAATTTCATAAATTTTTCCAATATAAATATCCTATTTTATTGATTAATTTTTTAAATCTTACTAATTATTCATATAATAAAATTTGTACTGATAATTGGAATCCAATTCTAATAATATTGTTATATATTAAAAACGAATAGTATGGGATAATATTCTTCTAAATAAACACATTCCACTTTTAAGTGTCCTTTTTAAAAAGTTGTTATTTGTTTCTTGAAATTTATCCACATGTTTTCATTTTTTTCTTATAACCAACATTGTTCAAATAAAATGTTACACTACTTGTCATGGAACGTGATCCCATGTGTTATTTTTTTCACTATAATATAACATTAAATTCATTGACTGAACCCACTCGTTAAATTCAAATTCCATTGAAAGTACTTGTGGTTCCACAATTGAGATTTGTAATTTATGATATTATAATTTCTATTATCATCTTGTATACACAAGATATTTACAATTTCAAATGACATTGATAGATTTAAACTTTTTTACTAATGATTTATATGTTTATGATTTTATTCTATTAAAACTATATTTATTATCAGAATCATCTGAATCAGCTTATACATGTTTTGTATCAAATTCATATAATCTTATATTAACCTCATTTAATGTCTACAATATATCATCTATAAATTCTTCACCAACATTTTAAAAGGAGTTATATTATCATAAACAATTACATTATAGGAATCAATCAACCATTATAGAATTTTATTTCTTACATTAGTATCATCTAATGTTGCATGAATTTACAATGAGAATGCCATCATTTATTTTTCGTCAATCGTTCCAATTTTGTGATTTTAAAAAATGATAAATAAAAAAAATCCAAATATACCAAATGTTTTTATTATTATATAACTGAAAAAAAAAATTTAATTATATCAATAATAAAATCTATTTTGTATAAGAACAACAATACTAATAGATTCTCTAATGAAAATCAATGAATGTTAATATTCATCCATTTACAACTTTACATTTTCACTCCACATATATTTTTTCTTTCCACCACTACATTTTTTTTAGTATGGAATTGAGAAATATATTGGATTTTGATTAATTATTTCTTCAGATATGATTTAAAATAATTACATGGGTATTCTATTTCGGTGTTAGGGATCAACTTCAGTATATAAACACCTATTTATATTTCAAATTTCATAATGAAAAAGCGGAACATTTTGTAGCTTCTAATTTCCATGTCATGAAGATTAATTTTACTTTTCACAAAAATAATCAATGAGTGTATTAAATTTAAAAATAAACATTTGTATGATTAATGTATGATCAGAAAAACATGATCAGTCTGAATAAAAACAAGTAGTAAAGTTGATTAGATTTCAACTTCCATATATCTTACAATAAACATAATCTTTTTATGTAATATTATAATAACAATAACATATTTAATTTCTAATGGTGTTATGTTTCTTATAGTTTCTAAATTGTAATTTTTTCTATAATTTTGTTTCTTATAAGCTTACATCTTTTTTAAGACAAAATATTTTCAGCCTCTGTGATTTAGAAATATTTTTTAAAATGATATCCAATATAAAATATTTTCTCATAGTTTATTTAACCCATAAAACATATTTCTCAACTATTAAAATTTCTTATTTAAATCTTATTTAACATCATTAAAATGTTTTATAACACTTATTAAGTTGTTTTTAGCACATAAACAGAGAAAATTTCTTCTGATTTCACTTTTTGATATTTGATGTTAGCAACTCCTCTTCCATTTATTTTTATTGAAAATAAATTAAAAAAAATTTCTAATCCTCCATCATTATAATAAATATATTTTATGATTTTTATGTAAAAAATCATCTGTGAGGAAGAACCTATATGAAATATCTAATGTTTCTCCTCTTTTCAATCTTTTAAAGATGTCTCAATTTCTAATTCTCTTTATTCAAAATTATTTATTTGTGAAATATTTTATTTTATAAAATACAAAACAATTCATGATAGGGTTATTATATAGTCTCTATTAGTGTGTTCTAGTTTGGAAAATCTTCATTTTAAAATCTCCCAGATATCAAATCCAGTTTCAATAAGACAAATTCTGTCGTCTTATTATTATTTATTTTTTTCTTTATAAAAAATATTAATGTTGCATTATTTTCTCCCCCAATTTCTCTACTTTAGTTAATTCATTTTCCAAATTAGATATTAGTTGTGCCAAAAATTATATGACATGTTCCCTTATATAAAATATCAATAAAAAAATATTTTAAACCATGATCTTATGAAAAATAAGGATCCTCCCCTATATTATGTTTCTTAATTCTGAAAATATTAATCTCGTATTGTTTACCCAGACAATTGGGAAATTTTATTATGGTGGTAATTTTAATTATTTGTTGAAGTAATGATATTTACATATACTTTATCAACCTAAATATTACCAACATCATTTATAATGACTTTATGGATATAAATCTCTGGTGATCTTTTATTTTTAATGTATAATGATATCACTTGATTCAGGAAAAGTGTTTTCCCATAAAAATGTTAATTTTTTTCCATTACTAGTTAAATAAAATTAAATTTATTTTCTTTTCCTTTTTAATTTACTATCAGACTCATTAAATAACTTTTTAGTTTTAAAACATCATATTCCATAACAATTATTTCATTCAAATACATTAAACCACATTTAATTTTTTTTTCAACATTAATATTTAAGTTCTTAATCTTTTAAATTAACACTTCAAACTTTTTAAGAGGATTCTAATTTCCTATAACATTTTACCAAAATTATTTCTTTAAAAAAAATTATTTATTATTTATTTAATTTTTCTCAAGACAAACCATATGCTTTGATATTTGTTAATATTCACTAATTGTTTTTTAGCATCTTCATCATCACTATTTAATGAATAATCCTTACTCTCAAAATTTATAAGGGGTGATCTATACATATCATAGACACTAATATTCTAATGAAATTTTTTCAAGAGAGTGATACTCAACATTCGTAATCAACAAAATATATTTTTTATTTCCAGTTAACTATTTCATACTTTTAGTGGATTTCTCATCTTTTTTGTTTTTTTTTCAGAACGTTTTTTACTGAGATATTTATTAGAATAAACTACATATTATTCAAAATTATTCAATGTAAAATTAAATGAAAGCTAACAAATACCTCCACCCTACAAAAAATATATTATAGTTTTCGTCCATATTTCCTTCTACCACACAAGTAATTTTATGGAAAGTCACATGACTTTTTTCTTTCATAAAAATATTTTCATATATTATTAATTACTACGGTAAAAAATCATTACTTTAGTATCAATTATTTCCGTCCTTCTCGTAGAATTTAAATCCATTTAAACATTGATATTTTTTATTGTTATAGATTCCCCCCTCATATGAAACAAGAATACAAAGTAATTACTCAAAATTTAAATATTATTTATAATAAAAGGAATTATTTTTAATGTAAATCATGAATTGAGTGTTTCTAAGAATATTTATTACAATGGTAAAATTTTTCATGATATCATTTAATCCAATGATATTTCTCAAAAAATAATCACTACTAGTGGAGTAATCGTCAATATTTTCATCATATAAAATTTTGATAACTTCAAAAATGCATATTTATTTTTAAAACATTATTCCTTAAATTTTATATTTCCATTAATTTCTATATTTTTAAAATCCCATGATTCCATTGAAAACATGAGATCCATCACCGTAATAAAAACAATTTATAACAACGACATTACAATATTATTTCAATAATTCATATATACCTTATTTTTAAAAAAAAAATATTCATATCCGTATCATTGTAAAAATATGTAATCCCTATTGTAGCTACATAAAATACCAATAGTCCGTGTTTCAGTTGATTGAATATAAATCATTTTGTCAACTGATTATAATTTCATCCATAAATGGTATGAATAAATATATTTTTCACATATTTGATACCTTCTATTTCAATGCAATGTTTGGGGTAACTATATATATAAAGACACTTGAAGACCCATCTGATCATGAGAACAAATAAAAACGGGCTGAATATTCTGTCATATTTTTTCAAATATCAATTAATTTAAAATTAACCACTACAACATGATCTATTTATTAAGCGTTATTATCTTTTTAAAAAATAAAACATTTATGAAATTATATAAATGTAAATCAAGGAAGGTATAATTTACAAGGTTTGGTCTCAAAGATAGAACCAACATCCTTATCATTGAGACTCCCATATATTCATGGAAATAATCTCTTTTTCGAATTTTAAAAAACCTTATAAAAATCATGTAATACTCCATTTATATTGATATATGAATGATGTTAGTGAGTCAAGTGAAATACAAAAATTCCTCTCTAACCAATCAAAAACATGATAGGAATCATTTCTTATCTACTCCATAAAACAATTCTAGATGTTATAAATCTTATTAACATCTATTAGTCTATATAATTTAATATTGCATACTCTATACGTTACAGCTCTCAAACTGAATTTTTTTATTATTATGTATGTTCAAAATCAAATTATGCAGTACAATCAGTTAGAAAAAATGTTTTTGATATATTATATCTTTTATATATCTATTTGAGGACTCTATCTGATATATCTAGAATGAAACTTCTTTTAGTGAAACTTTCGGATGACTTTGATATTTATACTATATATAAAATAAAAAAATTAATAATTTCTTAATTTTGGAAATAATATAATTGTATATATTTATAGGAGCACACAAATAAATTTCAGTATGATTGATCTTCTGAAGATAAAATCAACTCAATTAATAATCATCAAATATGATCGATATGGTTCCATCATATAGAAGTATACACATTCTACCCAATTTATGATCAACAACATATGATGTCATTGTATAATAAACATTACTCAATAAATGCATGATCTCATTTTATTAAATTATACATATTTTTTCATAGAATCCTTAGACCAGTTTCGAGTAACAATATCCTTATTTATTCAAGTGATTAAATTTCTTTATTATCCACACTCTCAAACATGAACCTCAAATAAATTCAAATTATCACATTAAAACATATTAAACTATTTTTAGAACATTTATTTCCCAATATAAAAATAATGTTCAGAGTTTTTCTAGTGAAATATTTTTTGTCAAAATTTTTATTCTTACAAATATTCATCAAATAACATTATCTGTAATTTATTGGACAACATTGTGTACATATATAGATTTTGAAAAATGTTTAAAAATTAAAATTAGATCATGATAATCATATGTATTTATAAATCATGATGATCACTAAAAATTACCTATCACATCCTAGTCCTTATTTTTAGTTATTTTCTCATATATTCTTCACATATCTTATCCCTCTAGGATCCCCTGGAATTTTGTAGATAAATGGAAATTTTTTGATTTATAGAACTGGGTGCACGGTTAGGCATCACTGTTTACAAAACTGTGTAGAAAACTATACGTAGTGTCCATTTCATAATATTTGTTGTTATTATTATTTCCCATAATGTAATTAAACATAATGAACCAATTTCTTCCCCCATTCAACCATTTCAGCCACAGAATTCTTCCATGGTCCCCCAATCTCCCTTTAAATCCATTTTTGAAGGGGGTTTTATGAGAAATATCAAGATTATTCACGTAATTTATTCATTTTACAATTCCTTCCCTCTTGGTTTCATCCATACTTTTGAATGTTTTAATATTTCTATAGCTAGGGTTTTATCCCTTGGGTTTAATATTTAGTATCTTGGTTAAATATTCTTGATTGTGGTTTATTTTCGCTCACTTGTGGTGCAGTTGTGGTACTGGTGAAGTTTTTCACAATGGATTGTGGGTTTTGACAATTAAGCTATGTGGTTACATGTGTATACATTATTTGAGGAATTTACCATACATGGTAAACCTATTTATCATGTTTCTCATCTATTTTGTGTGGTGAGAAACCCATTTTAGATGCATTGATTATATAATTCATTATAAAGTTTCATTTTGACATGTTATTGGTCGATTTTTATGTGTATTTTGTGTTGTATCATTTGGTGTTGATTTAGGATTCATGAAATTAATTTATGAATTTGTTTTAGGACTAAAAATTCCTCTTTGGTATGGTAGTTTTGGGATTTTGGCCATTAGAAGTACTTTTAAATGAATTTTGTGTGAAACAATTTGTAACACCATTAAAGTTGTTTTATAAAAAATTTATTCGGATAACATAACTATATTGGGTTTGAAAAAAATGTTTGGGGAACTATTTTGTGTGTGTACGATTTATAAATAGTGTTTTTATGTTAAAATTCCATTTTATAACATGTGGGCCATGATTGGGAACCAATTAGAAGCCCATGATTCTATGTTGGAAAACTAGGACTAGAACGTTAGTGATTCAGAAGTGGCATTGACCAGGTTTTACATAGAAATATTGATGATGAAAATAACAACAAAATAACGATAGTTTATTTGAGACCAATAGGATATGGGTGAATATCCTTAATAGTGTCTTGTCCATGAGAATGTAGTTCATTGTGTTTCCTATGCCACATTTCATCGAGATAGGACGTACATAGTGTCCCATTGTTAGCTACTGCGTATGGGTATTTCATATGAGTAGTATTAATTAGTTATATTTTACTCACCAATGGAATATGTTGTTTCTCGTTGGTAATTTCAGCAGAATTTGTGTTTTATAATAAATTTTAATTTATTTAATGTTTCCCTCTTGAAAATAGTTAATATATTATGTTGCATCACTTTAAAATTTAACTAAAATTTCTTATTTCTGAAAAAATGCAATCTGTTTTTCTTATAATGATTATAGCATGGAATATTTTCTTCAGTGGAATCTTATTCAGGTTTAGCTAACACCCTATACAAAGAATTGGGTGTACGTAGATATGTAATGTTTTACACAGGTAAGGGAGTGGTTTTGGATATGATTTTTTGGGTTGTTTACTTCCTTCCCCATTGTGGTGTTGTGGAGATGGATTATAAGTGATTCCCCCTTGTCATGTGGTGGTCAATGGGTTAGTACGTTATACACATTTTTAATTTTTTTCCCTCTTCGGTTTTGTTTAAAACTATTTAATTCAGTTATGATTTTTATGTCTTTCTTTGTTTAAATTTCCATGTTTTATTTATTTATTTATTATTATTGATAGTTTTATGATACTAAAATATGATAAATCATTTCCAACCCCTTATTTATGATACAAGGGAAATTTTTCCACCCTGTGGGGAAAGGGAACACTTTTTGATCCTTTACAAGGACTGGTTCAGGTTTTAGTTTGGGATGGCGACCCGGCGTGGTTAATCAGAAAATTATATCAGAGCATAGTTTGTCTCTTTGGGTCCTATTAATCAGGATGAGTATGGATTCATAGGATCTAGGACTATTTGAGATCTGTTTTCTTGTTGCGAGTAGAGTTCCTGTATAACATCTCTCGTGATAGACCTCGAGTCACAATGAGATGTGGGGATTTTTCTGGGTTCTCAACGCTCTGGGATGTGTGGGTAGCAGACAACACATGGACATTGGGTGGGGGTGATGTAGATGTTTGTTTCATTATTGTGCAGAGTTATTTTAATTTATATTTTCTATGGTGGCTGAAATTTTTCAAATAACTATTTTACTAAATATTTCTCTTATGAGTGTATTTTTTTTATCAGCATGCCTCTGTAGAAATATCAATAGTACCCATGTGAGGAATATGAATAGAAATGTATCTATCATTGCATATTAAAATTTATGTAGAAGTTATGGTCTACGATTTCTAGGCTCTGTGGATGGGAGCAGGTCATGTTCCTATTGAAACTATAAAAGATAAGGCTGATCTTAGGAAGGAAAAAGTTCTTGTGTTTCTCTAGAACATGACATCTACATTTTATGGAAATTGTGAGTTTCATGAATCGGAGGGGTGGCTCGAGAATATCAAGGGGAAGATTGAGTTTCACGACACACCTAAGGAGTTATGGGAAAAATTTTCCTTATTTCAACTAGAGGGTAAGAGTCGCACGTGGTGGGAGGAAATTCATTAATTTTGGAAGCATGAATAGATGAGCTAAAATGATTTAAAGACCATATTCAACGAGTTATTTTGTCCCAAGGTCCTACCTATGCAAGATCCCAGGATTTCATGGATATTTCCTATAGAGATCAGATAGTGATGGATAATGATAACCTTTTTCCTGAGCTAGTGTGGTTTGTGCCATTGATTGTTTTGAATGGATCTATGAAAGAAAAAATGTTTGAGTAGGGGATACATCCATGAATTGACTCTCATGTCTTCTTGTTCAACATGAATACCTATGATGCGGTGGTCAATCATACTTTCATGGTGTAGATTGATCAAAAACGAATTTATTGGTTTTTTAGAGTGGTGTATGTTGTGGTAAGTGGTTATCCTCAGATAAAAAGTGGATGTATGATAAGCTGGGAATGAACGGAGGTGGAAGTTCAGGCCATACTTCAAGGAAGTATTCAATTATATATTCTAACACAAGGAATGCAGTGTGCCATCAGTGTGGGTTGTTAGGTCACATCTGACCTGCATGTAACTACCCACCTAGGAATTGTTATCAATGTATAGTTATAGTAAACATTAAGTACCTTTGCAGAGTAATGCTCCCTTAATACAATGGGGAAGGAGCTGTGTCTTATAAGATATTTTCAGTTCAATGGGATTTGAAAAGGTCAGTAGGGTATTGGTTTTGTGGTCATGGAGGAAATTCAATATCATCTTCAGGTTTGAGACTGATTATGGATGAGCCGTAGGAGAGCGGTCATTCTCAATTAGAGAAAAATAATCTTCATGTTGTGCACCAGACATGAGCAGGATGAAATGCAGGGACTTATATAGTTCTTGGTTCATTTTTTATTTAATATTATATTTAATCCTTCCATTTTATAGAAGAACATCATTTTCTATTATGTCTTCCCATCTTGTGTATCGGTATTGGAAATCATGTTTTTTTCTTTTGAGATAGATTTTGATACGATATTGGTTGTGTCGAAGGAGAAAGGTCTCAGGTGCCCATCAAGTGCACATTCCATGTTAAGAGTTGATATGGAATGGGATATCCTAGTATTAGATATAGACCTTTTCAATGTAATCTTATATATGGAGGGGATAGTGCGCTTACAAGTTCATATCTCTCTCTATTCAAAGCATCTGAATATCATGTCACCTAATGGTAGTCTCATGTTTTTCTTGTGTAATGGTATCCTTGTTCGAGTCATTTGTGACCTATAATCATAGAATTAGGAAGTATTTTCCACATTTTATCTTCATTTAGTCTAGAGGATGAAGCTAGTTATCCTTATGATGTATTATAACATGTAGAGTATGAGTTCCTAGAGGTATTTCAAGATGATTCTGTAGGATTTCCCCAGAGGGAGCCAGGAATTTATCGATTGATTTTTCACCAAAAACACAAATAATATAAATTACCTCATATCATATGGTCCCCACATAGTTGAGAGAATTAAAAATATAGCTTGATAATTTTGAATCCAATGTATTCATTCTACCGACCATATCTCCTTGATCTGCTTCATTCCTTTTTTCAAAGAAGGTCGATGGATCCATCCAATTGTGCATTGATTTCTATATGCTGAATAAGGTATCCATTAAGAACAAGTATCCTTTTAGTTGAATTTATTACTTATTTGATTAGATGAAGGGTATAAAGTGGTTTTCTGGATCAAATTTTGTTTCATGTTACCACCAAGTCAGGGTGAGAGAGGAGGATATCTCTAAAACTTCATTCCAATCTAGGTATGACCACTTTGAGTATTTAGTCATGCATTTCAGATTGGATAATGCTTTATCGGTTTTTTTGAAATTGTGAATGTGGTGTTCCACCAATAACTATATTTCATTATTGTTGTATTCAAGGATGAAATCATTGTTTACTTAGGATCTGAGGAGAAGCAATATCATCATATGTGTATTATGTTGGTCACTCTAATAGATCATTATCATTATGAAAAGTTGTGCAAATGAAATTTCTGGATAAAGGAATTGAATTTTATGGGTCATGTTATCTCAGAGTAGGGGGTTTTGTTGGACCCAGAGATGAACTTTTCAGTTATTTCATGGGGTCATTAAAAGAATTTGTTTAAGATCAAGAGTTTCCTAATGCCAGTAGTTTGATACATTCAATTCATTCAGGGATCATCTTTTCTTTCCTATCCCATGACCACAGTATCTCGGAAAATGGTGATGTTTTGTTGGGGACTAAAATATTCGAAATCCTTTAAGGAGTTGAAGTAGAGGTTGAATACGTCCCCATTGGTGGGAATGAAGGAATCTAGAAAGGGCTTCATGGGGTTATTATGCTTTAGGTATGGGTCTCAGTAGATTCCTAATGTAAGGTGATGGCATGGTGGCGTATGGATCTCCCTAACTCTTACCACATGATAATAATTATCTGACACCCAAATTGGATTTAGTAGTGGTGAAAAATTATTTGATGAATTCACTTCACTGCCTATTCTGTAGAAGTTTGTGGTCTACTCTGATCATATGATCATAACCTCCATTTTCTCACAAAACAATCTTAATATGAGGTTCTGTCGTTGGATTGAGTATTTATAGGGGTTCATCATTAATACTGTCTATACACCACATTATATTATTATGGTGGTTAATTCCATAATTATAAAATTATTAGTCAAATATTTTAGTAATAACAATGATGATTATACTCTAATGTATCTCTTTATCATAAGAATGTGGTGACCATGGGGGACACTGGAGGCGTATTCTTAGAGAGTGTTTTTTAGACTAACTCTATATTGGAGTTGATTGGGTGAGATCAACCAAGCGATGAGTTGTTTCAGTGGTTTATGTAGTTTCATCATGGTGGGAAGACATATTTTGATTAGTCTTAATCAACCTTGGGAATCATGTGCTTTGAGGGATATTCGATGGTTTCATTGTCTTTGAGCTATGTGGTGATGTTGGATAGCCAAAAATCTCAATGGTTTCTTTATACAGGAGCAAAAAAAATGTATTATGACGTTTTTCAGTAATTATGGTGACAGTTATGAGATGAGACATAACTAATTTTGTTTCGATATGAAAATACATGTTTGTAGAAAAATGTAGTGTGTCTAAGGCCCAATGGTTTTCTTCCCCCGTTAACCATTCCAACATGGAAGTGGGATGAGGATTCGTTAGATTTTTAGTTGGATTACCTCTTACAACATGGGGAAAGAATGGTTTTTCGGTAGTAATTGATCGTCTGACCACATCAGACCACTTCATTTTGATCATAGATATATTAAAAGTGGATGATCTAGAAATATTTTATATTAAGGAGGTGGTAATGATTAATTATGTGTTATCCATTGTTTTCTAAAATAGTGAAACTAGATTTAACTATTGGTATTGGTATTTTCATTAAAAAGGTCCTATGGACATTGATTAAGAAGTGCACGGCATACCATACATAAATGAATGGTCACATGGAGCAAGAATGTCATATTCTAGAGGACATGTTAAATGCATGTGTTTTGTATTTTGAATGATCTTGGGATATCCATTTCATATTGGTAGAATTTTCATATAATAAAAGTTATCAATAATATATTTTAATGGATCCTTTTGAGGCACTCTATGTCTGGCCTGGTTTTCCACCTTGCGTTGGGTTGAGGTAGGTGATACCTCATTGTATGGGTCGAGCCTTGTTCAAGAAATATATGTAAAGGTCAAGTTGATCATACAACTGTTATTGATAGCTCAATATTGATAGATATATTTTTATCATCAATGGTGTTGAGATCTTCATTTCACTATGGGTGATTTGATATTCTTTAAGGTGGCCCCTCATTTGGGTCATCATCATTTGGGAATGTCGGGTAATCTAATGCCAAGGTATGTCAGACCTTTTGAGATCACTAAATACAATAGAAAGCTTGAATATAAGTTATTTTCTCTTTCTTAGTTGACATATATTAATAAAGTATTCCATGTCTCCAAATTGAATATGTACAACCTGGATCATTCCCATGTGTTGAATTTGGAACATTTAGAAATAGAACCTGATTTATCATTTTTTGAATGACCGGTGAGAATAGTAGATTTCTAAGAGAATGTGATTTTGGAAAATTCTATTCCAATAGATTTTTTCCTTCGTGATAATTTGAATGATGTGTATCAGACATAGTAGTGTAATTCATGGATTGATCAAGATTACCCATTCTTGTTTTTTGATGATGTTTTGGATTGAATTTTAGGGGTATAATGTTTTCATGGTGGGGAGAATTTTCACAATAGTATATTTATATTCATGTATTATATATTCTTTTTTTCCTCTAATTTCATACTATGATCCAGCATAAATTTTGGAGATAAATACAAAATTTAGAGTGAACAAAACTGGGTGCACAATTTACTAAACCGTGTGGAAAAACCCATGCATAGTATCCAGGTCGTTAGAGAAAATTTCAATCCCATTTTATCATTCTTTAATTATTCATAATGAACTCATTACATCCCCGTTGAACCATTTTAGAAATAAAAGGATTCCCAGAACCGTCAATCTCTACTATAATCCATTTTTAATTATTTTTATGGGGGGAAATCCCAATTCCACATGTGAGTATTTCTCTATTTTTCACAATTCTCTACAGGGTTTCAGCCCTTATTCTTGATTTTTTAAAATGATAGGAGCTACAGTTTGTACATAGGGTATTATATTGAGTTTATTGGTTTTATAATCATGATTAGGGTTCTTTTTCACTCTCCTGTGGTTGGGTTGTGGTGTGATTGATTTTTCACACAATTTATATTTGGTTTTTGATATTTCATGGTAGGAGGTTTTATGTGTGAAAATTATTTTATTAATTTATCAATCATTATTGAAGTATTTATCATTTCTCTCATATATTGTGTGTTGTAAGAAAACCTTTTCTGGTATCATTTATTAAATGATTAATTTTAAGGATTCATTTTTACAAGGAATTGGGTGTTTACATGTGTATTCCATGTTTTAAAAATTGGGGTTATTTTATGATTCAAGAAATTAATTTATTAACTAGTTTTGGGATCGAATTCTTCTTTTGTATGGTATTTGTTGGAGTTTGGCCTTAAAATTGGGTTTTTTAATGAATTTTGTGTACACTTCCTTGTAAAACCTCTTGAAAATGTTTTATAAAACTTTTACTGGGTTTAATGAAATCCATTGAGGGTGTGGAAAATATTTTGGGCACTATTTTGTGTGTGTGTATATATTAGAAATGGATTTTTATTTGAAAATTAAATTTTATAACATGTGAACCATGATTGAGTATGAATTTGACACCAATATATTTAGCTGTATGGACTAAGACTAGTATACTAGTTATTCAAAAGTATCCTTGCCCTAATAACACATAGAAATATAAATGATGAAAATACTAACTAAATAATGATGATTGATTGGAGACTAATAGGTTATGTGTGACTTTTCTAATGTTGTACCATGCACAATAACATATATATATGTGGTCCCTATGCCACATTTCATCGAGATACAATTTACCTAGTGTCACACTGTTAGCTAATGCCTAGGGGTGTTTCCCATGTCTAGCGATGATTCGATATATTTTACTCACAGTTAGAATATAGTGTTTTTGGTTTATTATTTGATAAGAATGTTTTTTTAATTAGAATCTCTCATTCGTTGACATTTCCCACTTAAAAATTGTTTTTATTTATGTTTGCATCCATTTAAATGTTTTAGCATTTCCAATTTATGAAACAATGGAAAATTTTTGTATTGTAATGTTTATTGTATGAAATCTTATTTTTGATGGAATTCTATTGGGATTCGGTTCAAATGTGACACACACATTTAAGAGTATGTAGATTAGGTAATGTTTGACATAGGTAAGGGAAAGATCATTGGATAAGGCGGTTCATGTTGTTAGCTTCATTCCATTGTGTGGTGTCGTATAAATGGATTGAGGGAGATTCCCCCTTGATGTCTAGTGGGTTTTTAGTCATACTAGATTATCATTTTTAGGTGCGGTCCACTTGGGCTTTTTAGAACAATGTAATTTAATTCATAATTTTTATTAAGTTTTATTTTGTGTAAATTTTTAGATTCAGATTATTTATGTTGATTTGTAATTTTTCTATCTAAACCCAATTATACAGTTACCAAATAATTATTTATGATATTTGGGATCTTGTTCCAACCCATGGGTATGTAGAATGAAGATCATGGATTTCCATGGACATGGTTGGGCAGTAGTTTAGGATGGAAAACTAGCTTGGTTTGTGATATCATCGACGTAAATAAATTTTTATAAAAATTTTATGAGCATATTCGTCACCTCTACTATAACACCATAGCAATATGTTTCATAATAGTTCCAATGAATATTTCTCCCCTTTTGAACAAAAATATTCACAGAAAATGATTTTATGGACAAATAGAAAACATATTGACAATACAACCTAATTGGTTTTTAGTTAGTTCAATTATATCATTATACATTGATAAATATGTTATTGCTTTGTTCGTTTTTACTGGTATAAGCGATATATATGTATTTTTTTCTTTTGGTTATTTGAAATAAATATTGTTTTGAATGTATCAACAAAATTATTGATATTTCAATGGAGAAATAAGTCGACTATGAAGGTATTTTTAATACAAATGTTTATTTTCTAGAATTATACTCTATATAATTCCCCTAGAGATGGTATATTTAAACGTATTGTATGTTTCTCCTATGTTAGTCTGGGAAGTGTTCATTCTTCTATTCGGATGGGTCCAATTGACATGTATTCCTTTATTGGAGTGTATTATTTTATCCATTCATTACCATGGTTTTTCTATATAATATTGTTCCCCTTTGGTATATAAGATTCTATGATGACGAAATATATATATTTTTTAATGTGTAGTTATATTGAAAATAGGTGAATATTGGTAAGTCATCCTTTTAGAACATCAATAAAACTATTTTTTTCTCAAATTTATGAAAGATGAATTTAAACTAATATTTTTTATATTTTATATTTATAATGTTACATTCGATTTGTGAAAATGGTCGTTTCCAAGGAAAACTAATTTATAAATTTTTTATAATTGGAAACATATAAAACATTATTTATATCATTATTTCTAAAATTTTATGCGATTGAGTTTTTTTAAATGTGTAATGATATTGATTAATGTGATGTGCAATACAATCGGATTTTTGTAATGCTTACATATTAAAGGATAATCATTCAATTTCATATTGAAAATGTTCATGTAAATCTATGTTTCAGTTGATGAAGGTTAAATTAGAGTTAGTGATTTTTATATAGAGAGTATGATTGGTTATTTTTCTTTTTATTTCTGTTTTTTTATATTCTACCTTCCATCATACATGTATTCTAAGATGTTAAATTAATGTTGGAATATTTGAATAATTAGTTTAAAAGTTTATGACTATTAATTTAATTCATTTAATAAATGTTTTCTATTATTTAAAGTAATATAATATCCAATATGTTCTTTTTGATTCCTATGTGATAATGGTTGGCCCATTAACATTTGGAAATACCTTTCTTCCTTAAAATGGTTGGATCGAGTGTTATTATTTTCAATTTCATGGGTCCATTCATTTTTTAATGGTTGGGGCCGAAGCGTCATTTTATTATTTAAAGAAAAGACCTCTTTAAACTCTCTAGAGGGAGACCCATTACATAGCCTGATGGCCCATGGCCATGTGGCCTGAATACAAGAATTGAAATCCCATTTATTTGGCCCAAAGAACCCGTTGGTGAATAGTACTCCTACAGTACCCCGGGTGCAACAGCCCCTGCTACAGCTGCATCGCCGCTTGAGTCCCTACTAAAGTGCCTCCACTGCTACAGTGCCACTGCCGCTACTATTCTTCCACTGCAACAGTACTGCTAATGGGCCTGCTATAGTTCCTACTACAGTACCCGGAAATAAGTCCATTCATGAAATATCTTATTGTAAACTATGAACATTTTAATGTATTTCAAATTGTTCAGTGTTGTTCCCATATAGAAAATAAATGACTGTTTTAAAATTAATGGATGGGTATAAATTTAGAATGGGTTTGTTTATTATTTTTGGTGTGTGGTTCGTACCAAACATATGGAACACTATTTTAAGGTATGAAATTTATTTTATAACCATTTTTAATGATTCGGTAAATGTTTTTCTAACATGTAGTTCTCTTTATGCACTATGGGACAGGTAATGGTTGGAAAATTGTTTGTTAAACATTTCATCAAAACCATGTGACTTAGATTATTTCCATAATACATGAATTTCATAATGTAATATACTAACAAACACACACAAAATCTCATTTTCATGTACTCTATATATCAAAATGCATCCTGGTTTCCAATGGAATTACCCCTTTCTTCTCTAAATGTTTTGTGGAATTATGTCCTTGAAACATTATTATTTCCTTAATGGAAGCCATTTTATTCCTATAATCTTTTTTTATTTCCATACATACTCTTACTATACTTTAATAAATATATCTTGGATGAACCCTAAAGGATGGTGTTGAATTAAAATTTTTAATCTTATAAGATTAGGATATATAGATTATTTATTTTTCCTTGCTCATCTCATATTATATGTTTTTCTACAAATATACCACATTTGAGGTATTTGGTTTTATGCCATTTATTTTTTCTCAATCCATTCTTTATTTATATTTTAATATTTTTTCTTCAAAATTTTCTGTTTTAATAAATTCAATAATATAAAAATAATTCATTTAGAATATAAAATCGTGGATTATTTTTAAATGAAATAGTCTGATTATATCTTTTTTATAAAATTTTAAAATTATTTTTATGAAGATTTGGATTGTTTAATAATTGTTTTTGAGTTTATATAGTTCCAAATAATTATGTTTGGGAATTGATGTACCATTTGACTTGAATCTATATTCCTTATTGATTTTGGAAGGTTTATCTTATTAAATCCATTATATTTATGATTATATTAAAGTGTGTATCCTTTTTTGATTCTTGTTTTATTCCATTAAATGTTAAAAAAAATTTATATATGAATATTCACACATATATATATTTGTCTATGAAAATCGACATTGATATGTATATATATAAATATATATTGTATTTTATTTTATTGTAATAATGAATAATGGGTGGTAAAATTATCTCATTGGTTTTGAAAAACCCAAAAAGTTGTTTTATAAGACTATTTAAAAAGAATAATGGTCTCGATGCTCCCTTAACAACATAAAAATGATTTTCCTAATGAAATAGTATTCTAAATTTTTTTTCAGAGAGGCTTTGAAATGATATGAGAAGTTATTAAATCTAAAACCTTTTTAGAAGCATTTAGACATATTCACAATGGAAATTGAACCCAATATAATCCCTCATTTGGTTCTGTTATTATGATGGATTCGATTAAGAGGGGATCCCCATTGGTAATTGTATGGGGATGTGATGGATTAGGGGTATTATGATGATTTGTTTATTCTTGATATTTGAAAACTATACCTCATCTATTTTTTTTAATTACTAATGTGGATAATCAACACAATTGTGAGGGATGAGTTATTGAAACTATATATTTTGAATTAGATGTGGAGATCCCCTATGGAATGAATAATATTATACGGTGTTCCAGTGGTGAGGTTTTTTGAGGTATGATTATTGGTTATTATATTAGTAATCAATTTATTTTACAGAAGAGTGATCCATCCCAGGTACATATGTGGATAGCTACTTGAATGTTGGGGAGTTACCAATGAATATATATTCATTACAATTTCCTTATTATATAATGGAATATTTTTTCAAATATTATTATTTTTATCTTATTTATATTATAGTGGTTCCTCTTTTTTCCTTTCATTTATGCTTCATTAGATTAAGAAAAGTATGTAGTAGTTTTTGTTATGTGTTTTATTGACATTACTTGGTATGTGGTTGGTTATTTGTTAAAAATAGGATTTCAAAAGATGTATTCATAACATGTGATGGTATAAGAGATATTTTAAAATATTTAAATTCAAAATATTTTTCCATTTAAATGATTTTTTATTCAATGATTGTGATTATTTTCTCTTAAAATATTATCTAATATTTTTTATCTATAATTGAACTAGAATTTATGATATATTTAAGAGAGAAAAATGCATTATGTTATTAGTGAATGCCTATATGATCTATGAATATCATACACTACTTCTTCCACAATAGGTCAATTGACACATATTTATTCTATAGTACCTAGTCTCATTTATGGTTCAACAGTGGAGTTTGTTTTTATGGATGGTGATTGAGAGGTCAAATGGTGACCTTTTCATCTTTATACAGGGTTTATTACCATTTTTATTAGCCATGAAGTCCTCTTATTTATTTATGTTGTATACTTCCCATTGTTGCTATTTATTTTTGTCTATTTGGATGTTTTTTTCATGTTATTATCTCTTGGTTTTTTTCTATATATTTTATATTATTATTTATGTTTCACATTGACGTCTCATATACATTGTTCATGTCATATTTATATGTGCATGATATGTGTGATTTTATTTACATTAAGACATTTTCAAATTTATGTTTCTATGGTTCCTCAATTATAGTGACCCAATCCTTTTATACATATTGATAAATTATTTAAATCATAATTATTCATTAACTATAAACCAAGTAATGAAAAATATCAGCGTCTTTAGAAGAATTGGTAAATAATTAGACAATGTAAAACTATAATGAAAAACATTTATCGCAATCTCCATAAATTTCTCTAAAGAGAATTGAAATCCTACAAGATCATAGGATGACCATGGGAATTCATAGAAAAATGAAGAGATAAAAATCTAATTAAGGGAGAAAACCAATAAAATTTTATAGAAGATGATTCTAAAGGAATAAGCAGATAACATAAATGGAATGGTGAATTAATAAATATATGGAGTAATAAAATAGATAACATGGACTCTTAAGATCTAGTCATTACATGAATGAGGAATCATCATATATCATGATAAACACAATAGTCATGTCTAACTACCAAGATGATAAAACATGTTGGAATGTGTCGCATAATAGATCCACATTACTAACAAATCCAATATATAACATATTATGACACTAATGCATTACCCAATTAATTAGAGTGATATTTGGTAATTCCCATCAAAACAATTACATGCACATGTGTTATATATAATTAAATCAACCAGAGAACAAAATGAAATTTATAATGAAATAATGTCATAAGACATAAAAAAATGGAATATCATAATCTTATCCATGATAGTGGTGATATAAATAATTATTGGGCATATATAATAGAAAATTAATAATATATCGTCAATAATTATATGCAATTTAAGTGAACCAAGAAATTCATTTGTTATATAACTTTGGAAATCTTCCACTAAAATGAGGTTTTATAGAAAATAATAGTGGAATTAAATTTGATCAAAGAAAAAACATTTTCATAAAAAATAAAATAAAAATATAATTTAATTATTATATTTGCGACATTAGAATATATTTTTATCTTATAACATATTATGGACTGCCCTTGATAAGGGAGTAGTAATAGATAAATTCACTTTAGTCGACTTTCATATTAATGAGGAATCGAGAAGGTAATCTATTAAAATATGTGTTTCCTAAAAAAATAAATATATATTGAGATAGATATATATTTTATAGAAAATTTATAATTAAAATAAAAATCATTGTAATATGAAGAAAGAGACAAACTATTGAAATTACTGATCAGGCGTAACCCAAAAGAAATATTGAGGCTTAGAGAGATCTCATTCCATATGTTCGAATTCATTTTTCACAGGAACATAATTTCAAATATTATATAATTATTTAAATTAATAATGTAATAAAAAATCTATACCATATTTATTTCTTTTATTATAATATTTTTATGTATATTTATATTAATTTTAGTAGGTTATATTTTTCAATTTTGTTAATCCAAGAGCATTTGTTTCCTGGTTTCGTGGTCTGTTAATCAGTTTAAAATAGTGGAAGTTATTTTAAATTAAAAATATTTCTATAGATGTATAATTATAGGGTATTTATGAACATCATGAAGATTAAATGGTCAAATAAATCATTTTTTTGGATATGTGGATGATTTATTTAAATTTTTCTTTTAATGATAAATGATTCATTTATTATTGCTAATTTCATACAATCTTAAACTTGAATTGTTCTTTTATTGTTTCATCCATATACAAATTCATAAATTTGAATATTAATATAATATTAATGAATAGATTATTTTGAATAATATTTAATTAATTTAATGTTATCATGAATGCATTAGTACGCGATGAAAATTCATCACCACATAAGACGATTAACAAACAGAATACGAATAGGGTTTCGATATTCATTGAGTAATAGTAAATGAGAAAATGGGTAGAACAAATATATTAAATAATAATATATAATCCAAGAATATACATGACACTGGATTTATTATTCTCATTTGGATGATGGGGTTGTGAGGATGGTAGAAGGAGAACAAAAATGAAAAGAGACAGTTTGAGAAAGATACCTTTGAAATATCACCTCTTTATAGGACCCCGTAATAGACATAGAATTAGTATTTTTATGAGGGAATCAGAACACAGATAATTATATAGTGGTGTGGATGTAGTTTGTTAGCGATTTATAAATACATAAGGATTAAAAGGTTTGAGTAGAAGGGGTGGTGAGAGTGGTTTTAATAATGGGAGGATAAGGGTGATTTTTAGTATTCTATTAATTAACACTTCATATGGTATCAAGAGTATCAATAATATAAATTATTATGATAATATGTTTTAAATAGTGATTATATGTTCAAAATAATGGGTTATTACATCAACCATGACTAAAAAATCATATATTTGGCTTATAATGTTAAACACAATAAATCACTCTATTTCACTATTAGATAAAAATTACACTATTTTCAGACAATTAAAAAATTCAAAATAATTGTTTTTATGTGTTGATTTGTAGAAATTATTCAATTATAGGAAGAAATTATAATTATAAGGAATTTAATTTTTTTTATAATATCCTCATTTATTTAAAAAAATACATATTTTAATAATAAAATTGATTTTTAACACTTTATAAAAATTTCTTATGTTGTCATAAACATATATTATCATTATAATAAAAATTTAAATTAATTTATAAAAACATGTTTTGTATTTAAAAATTAATTAACATCAATATATTTATAATAAAAGTTTTATTAAATCATTTATGTTTTAAAAAAAATACAAATTCATAATTTATCATTTCTAAAACATTTATATTATCGCACAATGGTTTAAATATATAATATTTTCAATTTATTAGAGATATTTATGTTTTATTTCACTTCTATTTGGGATGTTACTATTCTGGTGGTAATAATTAATAATCTTAATGGTCATACTTAGATTCTTATTATCCAGTCAGTATTACCACTTTTAGATTTATATTCCAAGGGTCAGATTTATAATGGTCATATGTGTACCCTACATCCACTAGATACATATTTTTCTATTCAATATTCAATAAATTATATTTTCTCCAACATTTATAAATACAGTATTATTTATAATAAATAATCTATTATTAACATATTGTTTTATTCATGCAGCTTTGTTCATTAGTGTTGTCACTCTGGTTGATCAAGAAGATAAAAATTTTTATTCATATTATCCTAAATTAAATTAATCGTGCCATTATAATATTTGAAATTATTATTGTTATGTTTTATGACCAATATATCATTATTTATTTATAATAATAATTTTTCCCTTTCTTTATCTACGTGGTGTATTTTATTTTCTCCCTATGAAATAATTATATGAAAATAAATTCAATTGATAAATTTACGGGTCATAAGATTTTCCCGACATAGTAAATTCCATCGTTGATATTTCATTTTACATAAAAATGTGAAAATATGTGAGGGTAATTATCCTTCATCTCATCATCCACATCCTAATTATCATCCTCATATATTTGGTTTCTCTACAATACTTTGACTAGGTGAGTAGTCTAGTTGTGTAGAGCATTATCTCTATGGTCCATGATTTTACCCAGATTATCCTCATAATAGAGATAAAATTATAGTTATAAAATATATATTTATTGTTTTTTATGGATCTAGATTAGAATTACTTAAGAGGGAAATGTGGAATTAATAATGTACTTTATCCATGGTCTATGGATATGGTAGTTGAAATTACACATCAATGATGTAATAAAGAATGTCAATGGAGCTGATATACATGGGACCCAGCTTTCCCTTCTTCCAATGTCTTATGAATATTTCCCATGTAAATATTTTTAGGATTACCAAATCTCAAACCTCAAATTCAAGGTCCAATCAGAGATTGTTTTCATGGACGTTCCATTATTATTGGGTAGTCGTGATGTGATGTTGAATAATATTAACCTTTTTTAACATTTCGTTGACCTTTTCTGTTCCCAACAACATTTGTTCAACAAATAAATCGTAGAATTTAATTTATCTACATATCATCACATAAAGGGATTCATATAGAACAATTTTTGTTTCTTTATTACAATTATCTATTGTAATATAACTCACCAATATGAATATATTGGTCCCACCATACATTGAATTTCATTATACATAGTCCTAACATGTCTTCCAGTGTCATCATAGAACCATCACACAAGCCAATAGATTGAGGGTGATTTGACATACTATAGTTCTACTCGGTTTTATGATCTACTTGGATATTTCTCTAGAATATAGAGGAAAATATATTATCTCGATCATATATAATTTACAATGGTACACCACAAATCATCAAAAATTCCCTGATATAAATCCTTACATGTTAACCGTGTGATAAATCCTCTCGAATTACTATAAAGTTAGATGTCTTTGTATGATATTCCACCAAAACCCATATATAATTATTTCATCTAAATTTATTCAGATAACAAGTGATAATGTGCATGTTTTTTTAAATATTAATAATCTTATGGGTAATGGATCTATCATCCCCATATAATTTTTCCTTTAATGAATTACTTTTTATTATAATGGGAATATTAATGTATATTCAATGACCTTCTTCTTCAAATTCTCTCTGTAATATATCTCATGAATATCTCCACACATCCTTATACTCCATTGTTTGATTTAGATGGATATGAAATGTTCATCATCGAATATATATTTCATTAATATAGTACTTGATTGTAATCATATCCATCAGAAATATCATAAAAATAATTCCAAATGAAATTTTAACTCCATGATTTTCCCATTGTTGATATCTTCTACCTTATTCTAAATATTCTCATCTTATTTTTGTTTATTCATTATCTTATATAAAAGGGATTGTTGAGAAATAATAATTGAAATGAATGATGATATTCCATCCATTATTATTCTCATATCCATCCTTTTAAAATATAAAATAATGCATCCCTATAAATTAACATCATTGAAAATGTAGCATGACCCTTTCTATATAGATCATATGCACTATTAATTATATTACCAAGATTGTAGTGGAATGTGTAATCATAGTCCATGATGAGCTCTATCCATCATTTTTCTTTCATTTAGACCCCTTATATGATAATATATATTTTATTAACATGTCAATTGTATATTTCTACAATTCTACACAGAGAAAATACTACCACATTTTCAATGTGGAGATCACAACCACAAACTCTAAATCGGGCATGGGACATTTTTTCTCATGAAATTTTATCATATATGATTTGAAGGATATCATATAATGAATTTTTTTTATAAAATAACACATTCTATTCTATAATCCATTAATTTATACCATGGATGTATATCCACTTGTAGGTAGCATAGGACCTGGTGCAGATATAAGCCTTTTTTTCAACTATTTGAAGAAACATCCAAACTCACTCGCTACTAGAAAACTTGGCTATATCCACTTACCTATAGCCTCGGGATTCCAAAACCATGGATATAGTTATTTATATCATGGATGTTGCCATAGGTTTTTATAAAACCATGGAGAGAAGTTATATTTTGAAGTTATGAGCCAGTAGTTCGGGAAACCATGGCTTTGGAGTTTTTTTCAAATGTTATAGCCACTATTCTAAACAACTGTGTCTACAAAGTGTTTCAATGAGGGCTATATACGTGTTTTTTGTTTCACTGTGGAAATATGGGCTTTTCCATGATTTTAGCCACGTTTTTTGTAAAATATTTTCTATACAGTTTTTACGAATGGTTATAGCCATAGATTTACCAAACCAATGGTTGTAGAGATTTTTTCCAAGTGATATAGCCATTTTTCGGTTCAAACTGTGACTATACAGATTTTTTATAGGTCTATAGCCATAGATTTTCTAAAAAATGTTTATAAAGTGTTCCTTATTTTCTATAGCCACAGTTTAAAAAAACAGTGGCTTTAGGTATCCCTCCATTATACAGAAAAAAATTATCCTGTGAAAAAATTGTTGGATGGGATATATCCATGATTTACATTCTATAATTATTATTTTTTATAATATATATAACAAAATATATAAATATGCACCCAAATTCATATGTGGTGTAGTGTTAAGGTAGTAGGTGTATATAAAAATGGTACATTGATCGGATCTAGCTATGTAAAATTATTTTTGGGATATAGACACAGTTTACATGGTCTATAGGCATGGTTTAAAACCATGGATATAGCCCATTTCCAATAGTGGAAAACTATAGCTATATCCCATGTTCCACGATGGACAATTATGGGTGTTACAGACATGTTTTAAAAAACGTGGTAATATCAATGCAGTCATGGTGGGAAACCATGAATGTAGCCCAAGAAAACTATAGATCCAACTTTTCTCAATAACCTCACCAAAACATGCCATGAACAACTAGAACCATGGTTATAGTGTTATGAAATACGTTTGACACCTATAGCCATAGGTTTTTCCATGGCTATAGCCAAAATTTCATCTGGTTAGAGACCCTGATTAACATTACTCCCTTCCAGTTATCTAGGTTAGGGGGTTTTATAATTGTGGAAGTTCCTCAAAAATCATTGATAGTACACAACTGGACCAAGGAAAATAATGATCCCTATTATCAATTTCATATAGTTTCTCCTTTACAATGTATGTACCATAGTATTAACACACTCATCGTGATCCACATTTCCTGTAGTGTCCATTATAATTTCTTCTATATAGTCAAACAAAAAAATTGAAGGTAATTTCAAAAGAGTCTATTAATTATTTCCACGATAATTTCTAGTGCATTAGTGAGACCAAAGGTAATTACTATGTATTAATAATACCGATAACATATTTTAAATTTAGTCCTTGATATATATTCCTTCCCAAAATATATTTTATGATTTCATGACCGAAGGTCCACAATAGATAAAAATTTCACCCCACAAAGTAGAATGAAAAATTCATTTACCCATGGTAGGGACACATTTACAATACCATATTTTTTTGATCTCACGATAATCAATGAATATGTGAATTGAACCACGATTATTACTAAGAAATAAGACATTCACACCCTATAGTAAATTATTTGGGCATATAATACTTTTAACCTAATTGACTTGTAACTAATTCATAGGTTCATCAACCTCAATGGTAACATCCTATAAGGATTCTTTGATGTGGTCTGATATCTATTTATATGTTCAATTTAGAACTCAACTATTTGGTTAAAAGGCGGACTAAGAAATTCCTTACGGAACACATCTATGTAGTCCCTCACATTTGACAAGTATTCATGTATAATCATCTCATTTAACAAAATTATTTGAGAATGAAATTATAAATCATAATAAAGTAGTATCAATGTTTTATTAGATTATGGAAAAAGATATTAATACTCCTCTATTCATTTTAACAAAAACATATAATACCTTATGAAGTGAAGAGTGTTTTACATATCCCTACATTTGATGTTGGATTTATATTTTGAAGTCCAATCCATTACCAAAATATTATTAGACTACATTAAAGAAAGTAAGAGGACATTTTCTAGGATGTTTTGTCCACTAACAATGATTGGAGAGGATTTATATAGTTTTGAAGAAATAATTTCTCCATATTTTTCTTCCATAGATATCCCAACCTAAGATTTTTATTTAGTTATTTGAATAGATTTTATAATCACACACAATATGAAAGAATACATATAAAAAACCCAACTAGTATATTCACAATTCCTAAATGAAAAAATAGTGTACCTATTAACACAGAATTTTTAAGATCCATGTCTATTGTAGTGATAGAGTATTACCTTCCATGCTACATAGGAGGTTATTGATGTTGAAAATCCTCTAAAACAAAATCCTTACGAAATTGTATATCATAATGTACATTTTACTTATAGTTGAAACATTATACTGTAAGAAGACTTTGGATCTAAACCTACCTTTATTCATTTTCATTAGCGTGATCTTCATTTCCACTCTATAATGATTAGCATGATTTCCAAATTATATAAATTTTATGCATCTCCCAACTCCCATATGATAGTTCCTATTTTTTATTCTCATACTTTTCGCACAAGGGAAGTTGGATATTCATCCCTCAATGGGATAAATCTATTAATCCTCCAATATTAAATAAAAATTTACTCTTTTTTATCATCAATCGAATGAGACAACGGAGAGTGACCAGTTTCCATATATATCATAAGGGAACAAAGATCATTCTCCTTATATCTATTAATGTCTTGAATCAATATGGATTTTTATAGACTCAGTATTATTCCACTAAAGATATGATCTGACTTGCATTCAGTGTTCATGAAAATGAAATAGATGTATTATTACATACTTTCAATTTTCTCTATGTATGCCTGATTGATTCATATTCATTTTTCATCAGTTCAAGGAACATACACTCTATCTTAATATAGATAGTACTATGAAATTATTTCTTGAAAAATATTTTATTAAAATTATCTCAATCTATGGAATCATCTTCTACACTAGAAATCTTGTTTTTTAACAGTTTCCTCAACTTATCAAATTCCTATACTTATCAGCTTCTCCATCTAAATAATATACTACTAGAATGAATTTCTATTATTCTGAGAAATGGTGTGAATATTATATATTCTCAATAGAGTTATTCTATTCTTTTTCATTTATTAGATTTGAAGACCCACTAAAGGTATGCGACCTTTTTTACATAACATATTTGAAAATTTTATGATCATTCTTAGGAAAATGAGGGTGTTAGAAATGATTCATGTAATTAATAATAACATGAGACAATTGGGATAATATTTGATTTTTTTAGGTGTAAAATAATCATATGGTTGATGATGATATATTTAGACTTCATTTTATAATCATTACCTGATACAAGAGCAATGATCAGTCACATCAAATCCATACTTAATTTAACCAATATTTTATGAAATAAATATAATGGCTTCTGAAATTTCTTATTTGTTGAATTCTGATCATCTAAAAAGCCCTTTAAGATAAACTTCATTACATAGTGAATATCTGATGACATAATCCCTATAGATGTCATCCACATGTGCTACTATGATCTTTGGACAACACCACTAAATTTTCAACTGCTAGTGTTGAAAGTCAAATGTATCATGTTTTTCATTCTTGATCACTAATTTTTCAGTATTTATGAAATGTCTCTAGATAAACGTGTTAGTGATAGGGAGAGAGAAATAGTATTTGAAATAAAATTCCTTTTTTAATAAAATTACATATACTCCATTTCTATATTCTCTAAAAAAATAGGCTTATCCATATCTCTATATAGTTAATATTTACGTTAAAATATTATTTAATTTCATACTAGCCATTTAATAACATTTTTTACACTAAAAAAACTCCACTATACATAATAATAATAATTTTGTTATTTTTTGTTGCACACCATGGTCCAATATGACATTTATCATATACTGGTCATCTTAATTAATATTTTTTTACATGTCTTGGCCTTGGTTTTTTATAAATCCTAATGAATTTTTGAGAAACCAAATGATCATTTTATGGATATATAAGTATTTAATTCCCATTCAATTGAATATATATTTATTAAAATAACCAATAAATAAAATAAATATTTTTATCAAAAGCCAGATAATAAATATTTATTTAATTTATTTGATTAATATAACATGAATAAAATTATTTACAGTACATTAGATGTTTATTTATTCAATTAATTTAATTTATATAGAATTTAATTGAGATCAATTGAAACACATTATGTGTGACCCACAAGGAATATTTATCTATGGAATTAGGCAGGATATCCTAATGTAAAATATTACTCTCTAGGTATGGGTCAAAGAACCCTATTGAAAGGACATAATGTCTTAACAAAGACAACTACATATGAATTCTCAGTGAGTAACATAACATATTTTTCATAATTTCAAATAAAAAATGGTTCATATCCATGTCATCAATTTATATGTTTGATATGTATTTCCTTGACTATCTGAAATAAATATGGTTCACACCATAACCATGAAACTCAATGAGGTAGTTATATTCTAATAAAATTTCTAAAATGTTGGTTTCTATATATATGGAATTGACAAATAATTCCTCAACTTATTCATTAATGAAATGTCACTCCTAGAGTACCTAATGTATCCAACATCTCCCTAAATAAACTCGTCATTGTTTATGAAATAAATATAAGTAAATAATTTTTAAAATTCATTAATAATAATTTTAAAGTCTAAGGACCATCACACATGCCCATATATAATCATTTATAATGCCACGAAATCATGAATAATTTTTTATGGTGGGTATCTATCCATAATCTTTTGAGTTTGAGAATATATGGAGATTCTTTTGAGTTATCGAATCTAATATTATATATACTATGTGTACCATTATAGTATATTATCCAATCACAGATCATTCTTTGAGAATATTTTCATAGCACATCAAATATCTCATCGTAGGGGGAACTATCAAGACATAATCAATGCAATGTATACTCTATGCCATTATTATATTAATGTCATGACAAAAACAATATGTAATAATATTTTCTATTAATATTCAATTCTTATGATATACATGTGATCAATGTAAAAATATGTTATCTTAGGAATTCATATCAAAAAATCTCCAACATGGACTACAACCTGCCAATAACCTTTAGTCCACTAGACATTACATGGTAGTCATGTTTCTACTAATTAAAGGCATTAGTTAATAGCCCTACCACATTTTATTCATTAAATACTACTGACTACAAATTTATATCTTTGAGAATAATCCCTCAAGAGATGATACATTGGAACTAACCTCTTCATTTTCAGATGTGTCCATTGAACTTTTGTAGGACTACTACTATATTATTAATACGATATATTGTGATAGGATATTCACAACTGAAAACTACATTATAAACTTCAACCATGTTTACAAACTAAACTACCACTTTAGTTCCTTCATAATCCCCTAATATTCTCATTATTTTCAATAGAATCTTCAACCATATCCTACATTAATCTCTTTGATCTTAGATGACCTATATTATTATTGAAGATGTATCCCATTTTTTACATCATTTCATATTGATTAGTTTGGAATTTGGAATCTATATATCTTCTAATTAATAGATTCTTTTATACTCTATAAACTAGTAACATATCCTTAGTATCCCTAATATAATTTTTGATAGTATTCACTGGCATCCAATGGTGGTAACATGAATCATTTTTATATCTTCCTATTTCACTAAATTTTTAGGAGACATGAAGCCTTGTACATTTCATAACATTTATGGTTGACTCAATCCATGATGCGATTGGAATACTTGTCATTTCATTTATTTCATCATCTATCTGAGGAAACACTATTCTATAAATATGAATGCAATGTGATGATGGAAACAATCCCCTCTTAGATTGTTTCATAAAAAACATCATCAGTTTCATCTAAATTTATTTACATTGAATCAATATGAACAAACTATTAAATCTATAATGATGGATTTGGATCAAAAGATTTTATATATCCATGCACAAGTACTTCATAGAGACTCATTAATTCAAAAAATACATAAAATAATTTATTACTAGTTTTTGTTTTTAGTGTGTAATATGTCATCAACATGTACTATTATGAATATAACAAACTCCCACATACCCATTTTTATACAGTTTAATCATATTCATTCATTATGAAACAAAATTCTATTATTTCCTCTTAAAAACAAATGTTCCATGACATGTATTATTTCTTTAATCCATAAATGGATGAATTTATCTTTTATACCTTGTAAGAATCCTTTCGATTCCCAAACCCATTGGGATGTTTCAAGTAGACACCTTCATAAAGATTCCAATTAAGGAAGGATTTTTTCACATCAATATTTCAAATCTCATAATAATATAAGGAAGCGATGAGAAGATGAATTATGAAATATTTCATCACTAAAAATTGTAGAAGAGTTCCATCATAGTAAATGCCTGGACAATTTTTAAACATTTTTGAAACCATTCATTCCTTATAGGTACAGACCTATCCATCTATGTCCAATTTTTCATCCAATACCCATTTAGAACAAATGATCTATAAATCTATTATTGGGCCTACCAGAATCTAGAGTTAGTTTTGGTACGTGGAATTCATTTTTCTGATTCAATGATTCTATCGACATGTAATCATCTATGTCACTTACAACATCCATGTATATTAGAGGATCATTATAATAAAATTATAATGTCACCATACTCTGTAACTAGAAAACAATAAAATTTTTGTTCTCTAATATCACTAGTGATACTACAATTTAATTATGCCTCTCTGAAAATTTCTTATTCCTTAGGAATTATTTTTTATTAATATGCCAACAATTTTATTTATTGACTCTTAACTTAATTGATGACAATCTAACCGATAAAAGAACATTTAGAGATATGATCCTCCACACTAAATGTGTGATTTCATTCAACAAAAACATTTTTCTATGAAGTATTGTATATGAATTACCCATCTCTTTCATTTCGATATACTGTAAAGACACATTTTATTCCTTGAGGGTGTTGATTGATAGCTATATATTCCATAAAATTCACTACAACCTCCAAATGTATGTTAGAAAAAACCAAATTTTATTTCCATTACATAATTTATTTTATAACATCTTTTTCATTAGTTGGAACATAATTAATACACATGATGCTATATGAAATGTGTATCTTTAGAAGGATAATGGACGTATCACATGACTCATCATTAATATCATCATATCAAAAAAGGAGTGGTTCCTCTTTTTTCATTCACCTTTCCACAATTGAATATTAGTAGGACTGAGTTATGATAAAAATCCAAAATTTCCATAAACAATCATTGATTTCTCGATTAATATATTCACCACCGTAGTCAAAGTGATGTTTCTTAGTATTATTACCAAATTGTTTGTCAAATTCATTATTATATTCCTTTATTTTTTCAAAATATTAAAAAATTTAATGCATTATGTAGATATATCAGTATCTACTAAAATCATCCATTAATGATTTGCAGTATGAGTACCCAACCTTGTTTTAGCAGGAAATGGTCCACACTCATCTAAATGAACTAATTAAATAACATTATTATCACTTTCACATTTTCCACTAAATGGGTATTTGGTAATTTTCAATTGTAACGGTGTGTGAAATACAATAATTTGTTTCAGATCAATAGAATATAAATATCTATCTTGATGTAATTAATCAATATATTATCATTTAAATGACCTAACTGGTGATTCCAACATTAGGTGTGGTGTGATTCATGTGATGTAACATTATTATTTAATGCCATTATTTTGTTCTTGTAAACCCAAACATATTTATCATTATATAAATTTGTCTTTTTATAAAAATTTATATACTTATAAAGAATGCAATTTTATTCCCAAATATTTAAATATATCAAAATGTATCGTGTGTGGGTACAACGATTTATTTTTTGGTAATAGAAAGAAAATAACAAAAATCCATTAAAACTAATATCATTTCGATAAAAAATGTTAGGTGGTAGTCGTGGTTGTATAAAATATAAAGCATATATTCATTGAATACTTGATGTTCTACCTCTCCTCAGTCAATCATTCTAAATCTACATAGTATCTTTAATGGAATACATTTGGGTGAAAAAATGATTTATCTAATACCAAATCTATATAAATAGCTAATTTAATATCGATTAAAATATACATGAAACTTCTAGTTGGTTCTTTGGTTTGGTGTAGAGTTTCTACAAGTTTCCCTTCTTGCCTCATGTGAAATTGAAAACACCATGTTCCATATCTTGCCACATGATATTATTATTCACAAAAGGTTGTGAATAAGAATTGAATTTAAAGATCTTCATTTTCAAATTGAGTTTATTCAATATAATGATAGATGATTTTTCTTGCATCGTATCAATAAATACTAGGTGATGATGAGTAAGAAGATATAAAATTGACTTTTGAATGTTTTTTATGATAATATTCACTACAAAGCTGGAGAATCTCTAAGGGATTGATTCCATAATGAGGATAGTGCATAGTTATATAGGGATATTAATCCCCAGAAACTACAATAAATCAATGTTTCCAATGAACTTGACTTTGTAAGCCACTCCATGAAACCCTCTATTAGAATTTTATATTGAGTAACATCTAAATATAAATATTTTCCATTAAAGATATCTCTAGGTAATGTCAATGGATGTGCTCAACAATTATGTACACATTCTTGTTCGCTTGAGACATCATTTGTTCATTAATCATCATTTAAATAAATAATCATTTAACTTAAAACCTATTTCTCAAATTTTTTTCATGGACGAACACTTCATCAACTTCCTATATAGTAGAAAGATCAGACATTGAGGATTCTAGCATGTAAGAATTTCGTTCATGACTTATTACTAACCAAAGGCATCTAAACCACTCATAGACGTAACAACTAGTTTTTTGTTTATCTTTCTCTTATATTTTTCATAGGAATTTTGTTGATGATGAAAATTATATTTTTTTTTCTAAATTTACAATGTGGAAATAATTAGTACACATCTTGTTACAAAATAAGTGAGATATAAAAAATTAAAGGTAATATATATATATATATATTTATATTAAATCTCCAATTATTTTATCATGTCTCTATAGTCCCCACCATTGAACTTGGAATCTGTAGTTTCATTATCATTCTACTCTAAACAAACCCCATTAATTTTCTTATTTATCTAGAAATTTTCAATGGAGAGCATAATAAAGTAATAATTAGGCATTCATAAAAACTGTGGAAATGAATATACTTGATCCATTGACTAAATTCCTCTATCATAAAATACAAGTTAATATTTCATCATAAGTATATATCAATTTTTTTTAAAAACATTGGATATTAGACACAAAACCAATTTGGTTAATTAATCTCAAAACCCCCATGATAACACTCACTTGAAAGTATGTGTCCAAACATTGTCCATGTACTACATATATTTCTATGGTTTCATTCCCCAACCAAAAATGGATGGAATAGACTGATTTAATATTTAATTGATTGACTAATATTTATAATGGATAAATTTAATCTTGTTGTTTTCATTATAAATTTATCTAATATTAATTTGATTTTTCATAATCAATTAACCATGTTGTATAAAATAGTTATGCATACATAAGTTATTTAATTTATATCATTGATATTAATTCAGTTAATAATATTATTTCATTATTTCTTCCATAAAATAAAAAATTTCATAGAGTGAAATAATTAATTCATTAGATGACATTTCATTTTACTTATATTTAAGATTATTTAAGGGGAGTACATTAAATAAAACCTTTACATATGATATATAAATAATATATTTGGTCATGTCAAAAGTTATAGTGTTCCACATGTCCACTTACATTCAGATAGTTTAGAATTGTTATGGATTTATCATGCACCACCTCTAGATTCATTGTAATGCTCCATTATTAAAAATATTTATTACTCACACATTGGTGAAGGGAACCAAATGATTGGATAAAAAGTATTACATAATTATACTAGTGCACCTATGTACTACTTAATAATAGTGGGATAGATGACTCAGAAATCTTCATTTTATTTAATATTAAATAATTGAATACCCATTCAATTATGAAATTAAAAAATCTAACACATACCAAAGTCCTAGTCAAGATAAGAAATTTTCATTCATGAAACAAATACAAAAATAAAAATGGATTGTAATAAATTTTATGTTTTTTATTATTATTACAATAATCATTATTTTATTAGTTAATTTACTAATTAATTACTTCTCATCAAAATGTTGATCGGATATTATTTTGGTGATATCAATCACTAATGTAATTCTAGGATAATAAATAGAAGAACCTATAATGACATATCAATTAAAATTTATTAATTAATCATTTAAACTTCCATAAAACCATTATCAAATTTCCATACACAAAATTGGTTCCACTATCCCTAAAATAATGTTTTCATGTTGTAATATTCATATTTAATGTAATTTTAATTACCTCCATTAATGGGGGAATACATGGCATGTACAACGAGCTACACACCACATACCACAGTTTTTGTATATACAATTCAAATGCCTAGGGCTTCAGTCTGTTAACATAATCTGACTACATGGATCGTGTGTTCCATCAACACACCCTAAATCAAAATTCTATATTCCAGGATGGCATGGTCAATACATGATGAGAAAAAATTAACCTCATGTAATTAACTACTAAAAATAACTAGAGACAATAAAAATGGTTTGATGATATTTCCTCTGGCTACATGTATTATAACCAAATTTTATCCAAAAATAATTTGGCACATCTATATTGCCTCTATTTTCCTACATTATTTTTTCTTAATCAAGTATAAAGATTAATCCTCAATCAAAAATGGTTAATATAACAGTAACTTGTTATTAAAATTTGGTTAAAGAATAAAAAACAAGAAATAAAAATATAACCATAATTACACATAGTTGAATAATAAAATAAATAATAATAAATTTATAAAAAACTAATCTGATGCCACATGATGGTACTATGCATAGTGGAAGCATTTATAGGTGGGTGATATATTAAAATTTATTATCATAATCATTTCCTGAAACCAAGAGCGAGGATATTTCACATAAAATTAATATTTAATTAATTTAATATTTTTTAAAAATAATTACCCCGGAATAAGATCTTTATTCATATGGGAATGCTCATTGTTTAATAAAAATAATTTGTATTACCTTCATTGTGATGTGATGATCCAAGGATAAAATCTATCTAGCGGTGATCCATAGGTGATCCTATGATCTATGAGAAACATTATTCAATTTCCAGGTGTCCTGCCAAAATATATTGTGTTTTTCATTCTTAAATACTCGTTATTTTATCTTGATGAAATACCTCTTTCACTTTTTATTCTTTATAGGTATAGAGAAAGAGGATTTGAGAGATAAATCTTTGTGCACAATAATTCTGTATTCCAAATTTTTTATGCTCAAAATTTTAGACATAACCATATATATATAGAGTTATGATTGAAGTAAAAATATTTTTTAATTTCATATAAAACATTAAATAAAATTTATTACCATTAATTAACACAATTTAATATAAAAATAATAATATATTATTATTTTGTGGTGCATGAAAACTTATGAAATAGAAAATATTATTTAATATTCTTTTTAATTAATATTTGTCTCTATACTCAGTATTGGTCCATTCAAACACCTCTAAAATTTATTGAACAAGTGTATAAATATTTAATTCATAAATTAATATGTTATTACTAATCTAGATAATAAAGACTTATGAATATTTTTACAAAATAAAATTAGTATTTTGTTAACATTATAGAGAATAAATTTTACTTAAATTTATGCAAACCATATAACTACAATAAATGTATTATAATGAAATGAGAATAATAATTAATCAATTAATTATAATCTAATAAAATTAATGACTACTCTATAAAAATGTGTAAAGGAAACCACAAGAAAGAACATAATATCACAATTTTGAAAACCAAATACAAACACTCATTATTTACAATAATCCATTTACCATAATATTTCATCATGCAGGTTTCACATCCTTGTCACCAACCTATATTCTCAACATTTCATTCATGTACTATCTAAAATTAACATGTCATTACACCATGGGAATTGAATTTAATGCAATGGTTATGTCCCAACAAATTTTTTGTAATATTTTCTTCTATAAATATGTAATGGAAAAATCCTTCATTGACATTTTCATTAATGACATTTCTCTCATGATACACCCAATGTATCCAACATTACAAGGGACTATTATCATCATGGGTAATGAAATACATCTATGTCTTCTAGTTGTAACTTGCATAAATAACAATCTTAAGGTATAAGGACTATCACACCTGATCATAGATAAAATATCTAATGGAAATAAAACAAGAGATATTCATTCTTATTGGTCTATTCTCAAGATCTCATTTTTGAGATATTACCTTGTTCGATTATCATGGGATGAAGCCTCATATACTTATGAGTACTCGCACCTATCAGTCTATGCACTATGTGTCGCATCATAGTATGTTATCCAACCCAAAAAAAATTATTTGATAATATGGTTATATAACATCAAGGTTCTCATAATAGAGAGGAGCTACTGTAACCTTATCAATGTGATGAATATACATGGAAATTATTACACCGGTTTAATGTAGAAAAAATTCAACATATAATTAGAAGTTTTATTAATATTAAATACATAAAAATATACATGAAATCATGATAAATTATTTTATCCTATAAAAAAGTATAATAATATTGTCCAAAAGTAACAACCATCCATTGCAATCTAGTTTGGAATCTAATTAGGGTAAATATCAAAATTGTTGTTTGAATAAGTTCTCATATTTCATTACATTAAAAAAAATGAAAAATAAAATTGGGGGGCGTCCATACATAGATAATGGTTATATAAAAATAAAACTATAATCATATAATTAATATCTTATTAATGAAAATTATATCCTAAATTATGATTCCCTATGTCTCAATTTGGGTTATCCATGGATGTGTTTCCTATATATAGACTTAATCATTGGGTTATCTTCATTAATTTCATGAATTGGTTTCCAAAAATAATAATAACATTCCTTGACACCCACTATAGATACAATATCCATTTATACATATTAAAACATGAATTTAAGAATAAATATTCCTTAAATACAAATGGATGATTGAAATAGAAAAATCCTTTCAGAGGAATTGGTAGATAACTTGACAAGATAAAACTAAAATAAACATATTTAGTATAATACCAATAATTAGATAATAACTCCTTTTAATCTCCATAAATTTCATATGATTACATGGAGAGTATAAAGTCAATATCGGTTATGTAAAAAGACTAATAAGGAAGGAAACGTGGAAATCTAGTGTAGAACATGAGTCAGAATGCATAGAATAAAAATTTAAAAGGCATGAATCATGAATAAACATATGGCGGCATAAAATATAGAATATGTAATAATTTAATAATGGTAACATATGAATCTAGAAGCAATATATATATTGACATAAATATGAGTCATGGTTAAATACTAAGAAAATATCACATGGTAAACAAATTACATTAAAATATTATGACTACTCCCTTATCCAATAAATAACATCCAATGAGACTAAAACATTACGCAACACCTTGTATCACTATCTAGGATCACACATTATAATATATACATAAATATGTGTTCAATATAGTGAAATTAATCATATATAAATAAAATAATGGACATTCATAGAACAAAATGGGTTTCATTATTAGCTCACAAGGCATAAACAAAGGATATATCATTATGGTATAATTGAAATATGGGACTTAAATAATCCATGGACACTAATAAAACTAAAAAAAATATAACATGAATAATTTTTTCATGAATAATGTGAGAATATGAAAAGAGTTATTAGGTAACCTTATAAATCTGCCACTTATGAATAAATTAAGGGAAAGGAATGGATATACATTAATTAGTTTAAATGAATAATTATTTAGATACATATATAAATGAAATAAAATTTTATCAAGGTAATTAATGTAAATTTACAAAATATGGGTAGGAAAACAATTTGTAGAGTGTACATTCAAAGAGGTATAAAACACAAAATTTCCCTTTATTTAGACATTCATATCGAGAGGAATTAATAAAGGAAAATTTTATAACATGTATTTACCTATAAATGAATGAATAATTTATTTGATATAATATATATACAATATATTAAAATTATTTAAGAATAATTAATATATAATTTGAGGAAATTAGAGATAAATTGTAACAGAAATGAAACATGGTCGTTTGGGAAGATCCCATACCTTTGGTATGAATGGGTTCACCACTTTCACTTAATGTACTGGATAAGAACAATAATTATTCATTTTCATAATTATTAAACTCTTCTATATAAATTTGAATTATTATAATCATCGTATGTTCATTTTTTTCCATTTAGACAAGTAATAATTATTAATTTCATTGTTCTGAGAGTGTCTGTTTCATTGTTTAATTGTCGGTTCACTTCTGTATAATTATAGATGTTATTTTCAAATGGGAATACAACCATGACCTTTAAATTATATGATATTAATTAACGTATAGATGTTAAAAGTGTTCCATATATTTTTTAGATATATGGGTAATTCATCTAATGTAACATTAATGATAAATGATTATTTTCTTTTTGCGGGTTTTCCAACAATTTAAAACTAAAATCCTTACATAAAATCTTATATCCATACACTGTTTCTAGAAAGTGAACAGAATATAATATAAATAATTAGTTAATTTTCAAAAACAAATAGTGAATTTAATCCTTCCATAAATTAATTATAATAATACAAATAGGTATGTTCCATGAAGGAACTTAAGAGACTTAATATTGGGAAAATTTTCTTTTTCATTGAATAATATTTGAAGAGTAAAGTGGTGGGTTGAATACATTACATTAGAAATGTAAAATTAATGTATATTAATTATAATAGATTTATTATTCTATTTTGGTTAAAGTGGAATGGGGATAGTAGAATAAAAAATGTTATTAAAAGATGTATTTTATCAATGTTACCTCATGGAAATCACATACTAGAAGGAACCATTAAAGAAAATGAAGTTCATGTTTTTTTTAAAATGAAGAACATGGATGTGGGGACAATGTAGAGGAGAGGTTTTGGTAGATATTTTGTAATGTATTAGTCTTTTAAGCTATCGGGTTGAGGGGTTGTGAGGGTTATTTTTTATAAGGGAAGAGCTAGGTGTTTTATTATTATTTTATTTATTATTTTTTTTATCAATAATAAGAATAACTTTTATTATTGTGAATATTATATTTAATTGTTTCATGATAGTTTAAAATAATCTGATCATGAATCATCTATGACTGTTAAATTCAAGATTTTATCTTATAATTTTAAATATCATTTATTTCAATATTTTATTACTCACCAAAAATTTTAATATTTATAAAAATTCCAAAAAGTATTTATATTCAATTTTTAATCTATATAAATAAAAATTGGATTCCAATTTATTAAAACAATTTCCTATTTATGAGAAATTTAACTTTTTAAAAAATTATCCATTCATTTAAAAATATAGATTTTAATATTATGAATAATTATATGACCCTTTAAAAATTTTCATTTGGTTTTAAACAATTATCATACCAAAGATATACAAATAAATAGTAAAAAATAAATTTTTTTATTGAAATAAAATATATTTTTTATCATTTTATTTATTATCAAAGATATATCAAAACATTTATATTTTATAAACAAAAAAACAGTTAATCTAAAATTCTATGACATTTATTTTCTTATACATTTGCTTAGAAATATTATATTATAATTTTAGATGATACCAAGGTATTATTTTATAGTTATATATGTGTGTATACTATTCTAATGGCTAGATTACAATTTTAAGAATGAGAATACTATTCTAACATTCGAATTTATATTGGTCATATGGGTTACCAGCTTCCAGAAAAAAATCACACTCCATTAATTTTTCATTCGGTTATATATTAAATATTGTTTATATAAAATTTCATCTATGAAATGTATATTTAAATATTAACATTATGTTTTATTTCTAAATATAGTTTCATAAGTGTTTTCATTTTGGTGGATCTAGTAGATGTTTATTTTTCTAATATTATTATATTATTTTATATTTATAATCCCATTGTAATATTTGTAATTTTTAATTTTTGAATTATTTAATACTAAAATGATATTCATTAAAGACAATTGTTTTCATTTTTTAATGTGATATATGTGCTTTACACTATATAGAAAAATTATATAAACTTGGAATTCATATATAAAATTCTAGGTCATTACACCATCCATGGTTTCCGACCATTGGGGATCAGATGTACCCTTTGGTTATATCATGAGGTGATGTAGGTTCCCATTTGAGTGGTTATTTTGGGATATATCATGAAATTAATTATTATTGAATTTATTAGGATAAAATTAATTTTTAATACGGATGATTATAAATAAATATTTTATGGATATTGATATCTAAAATGTTGAAATGTTTGTTTAAATGTTTAAGGGTTTAAATATTTATTAAATTATTAAAGTTAAACATATGTTATAATTGTTTATATTATGTATTAATTGAGTAATATAATAATTGTTAACATGATGATTGATTCATATTTCATTGGATAATATTTTTACTTATGATAAATGTTATTGTTTTTAATAATTAGATAGAAACAAAAAGAATAATTGTTTTTCATATAACATGTATAATAATGAAAATTCTCATTCATTGGATCTAATGGTCTATAAAGAGTATATTATTTTCTTAAAGAATGAATATAACATCTTTAATATTCAGTGATTGAGATGAGAGGAAAAATAGAGGTCGATTTTATCAAAAAACACAATTAGATTTTGAATTTTTGGTTCTGAAATTAATAAAAATAAATTGTTATTATTCTTTACATATTATAACATCAAGCTAAAAAGATTCTAGAATCATTAGAAATGGAGAGATAAATCTATCATGGATTATGCAGAAAAAATTACATTATAATGAATTATATCATTAAAAACACATTCAGAAGTATAATTTTTTTAATGTTCTAACCATTTTTATATAAAATATGAAAGATATTTTGGATAAATTTCTAATCTATGAAATAAAATTAATTTTACTAATATATTGGTTAAATTTTCTAGATATCGTTTCTCTTAATGTAGTAAATTTTTATACCACATTCCACATCAGATGATCATGAAATTTGAATGCTAATCATTTACATTTATTATTTGAATTTATGTAATCTTCCCCGCAGTTGTCTGTTTATTTTTCACAGACATTGTTTTTTGAAAAGTATTTTATGAAATTTATAGCCTTTTATTGAGTTATGTACTCTCATCATTGATTTTTTTGTTATTTGATTTCTTTATTACTTTTTATGAGGGAATTATATTATTATCCAACTTTCTTTTCCATGAATTCAAAATTCACTCACATGATTCATCAGCGGTTTTCAAAATAGTTTCTTATCATTGATATATGTTTTTTATGGTGTTCAAATATCTTATTAATATATCTTAACATAAATTACTAATTATTTCCATTATTTATTATTCAATATCAGGTTATACTAAAAAATATATTGTTATTTATATTGTACCAAATTTGGTATGATTTTATTTACATAAACATTTTTACCTGAGTAATAATCATTCTTCAAAGAAAATTAATTCAATTATCGATATATTTTACCATTCCATTTCTAAAATATAATTTTTTCCACAATAGTAAATTACATTTGTTATCATTTTGTTCTTATTTGATGATTTTTTATGATGTTATTTTAATTAATTTTCCGACCATATATTTACTTTCATTCTCTTCAATATGAATGTTCCTTGTTATGATTTTTTTCTTATTTTTGAAGTTAAATATCTTTTCTATTTTAAATAATATATATCTCACATTATATTTGTCCATAAATAAATTATATTTTATCTTTTCGAAATTATTTTCAATAAAAACCATGTAAAAAATTGATAAAATAGTTTTTCACACAACCTATATCAATTTATCCTACCTTTCACATTATATATCATCTCATTTATCTCATAATTGAGCTATATTTGGAAGATAATGTTTTTAATTTCCACTTTCGCCCTTTTAAATAGAAATTGAATTTTTTACATAAATTTGGGGCATCATTAACACTTACTCACTAGAATTTAGATAAACTTATTTGCATACAATTTCTTTATGGTTTAGATAATGATAAAAACTACTTATTTTTAATATGTTGTCAGTTTTATAGTTTATTTATATTAATAAATATAATTTTATAAATATTATTTAAATAGAAATACATAGAAAGGTTATATCTCAAAATGATATTATATTATCAAATAGTTACTAATTATTAATTTATTTTTATTTTGTTTACTATGTTATATAAATGATGTTTTATGTCTTGGAAAAATAAAATTTTAAAAATATTTTCTAATTATGATTTTTAAAATAATTATTTAAATACATTATAAATTAATTTTTTTATTTGTATTTGTTAATAATATTAATTCAAATAATTTTTTTGGTTATCCTATAATTAGTTAAAACTTTTATTTTCTGACTTAAAACATTACATATTATAGTGTTTTTGAACTACAATTCACTTTCATGGATTTTTTCAATATATATTTTGATATTATTATGAAAAATACTTATAAAGACAATAAATATGTTATAAGTAGGCACTTATACCCAGTTTCCATTATCTTTCAGCAATATAAACCCTTTAAAATAAAATATTGTTTCTATTTATCAAAAATCATCCCAATTTTACCCTTAATCTCATCGTTCTCCATATTGTCCCATAATTCAAAAGACCAAAATCACAAAACATGTGACGAGCATAAATATTTAGTAAGTAACATAAAAAATAAACATTTGTTTTCAATGAATACTTAATATCTCATGAATTTTTTTTGATAATGTTATAATTTTCACCCATAATACTTATGTTCTTTAGAATAACTGATTGAATCAAAATTTTATTATAAAAAACCATAGAAAACATTAATCATAAAAGTAATTTGTGGTTTCGTTTCTATACATTTCTTAGATTTACAGTAGCTATCTTGGAAACATGTAGAGTAACCTTCCTTTTAATAATTGGAATAACCACCAAAGTATATTTCCTTAATCTCTTTGGACAAACCCAACCCGTTAACTCTATCTCATTAACCAATTTATTACAGATCTATAATGGGCTGACCCATCCTTAGTTAATCATGAAACCAACCATAATAATAATAAATGAACAAGATCAATGATATAAATGTTACACATAATGATTTATTAAAAGATACAGTATTGGGAAAAATAACAATTATGTTCTTGAAATTTCTTTTCTTTTTAACAAATCCAAGCACTCCAAATTGAAATCATTTTAATTTAAAATAATATTTTAAACATTGTAAAGGAATAAAAAATAATAATAAATTGCCATGAAACATATAAATTTCGTTCATTCTGTATATGTCAAAAAAAGTCCATTAGTCTTTTTGTAAAAATATTTGAAAGTGTAACTTTAGATGTGGTATTTAAAATAAATCCCTTACAAAAAACTGCCAATATATTGTTTTTAAAACATTTAGTGAAAAAATAAAATTTACATTTACAAATAACATGTACATATAATTAAATTCTTAAAAACCATTTGGAAAACATAGACATGATATTTGATTATTTAGGAGAATAAATCCTTAAAACATTACAAATGGTGGCTGAGATAATGAGTACCTTACTAATATCATGTCATCAAAGATATATTTAATCAAATAAATTTATTATATTTATTAATAATAAATACCTATGAAACAAGATGAAAGGAAATATAATATATTCAAATGTATTTTCACAAATAATCATAGAATGACATAATATGTAAAGCCTGAGTTTAACCAAATAAATGTAAATTGAGTAAAGAAATACCTTATTACTTTATAATTAGTTGAAAAATATTCAAAATGAACTATTAAATTTTAAAATTATTATATATTATTATAATATATAAATTCCTTTAATAATTGATTTAAAGGGATTTATATAAACATTATATTAGAATAAAGGTGCATAAAATCATCATATACCTCAATGCAAGAATGATATGATAAATTCCATTACATTATGTCTGACACATCATGTACAATATTAGATTTCTGGATTAATAACAATAGATTAATTATTATTTCCCTGTTAATATTCAAAAAAATTATTCTTAATATTATATCACTTCTTTCCATTTTATAAAAATTACTCAATAATTAATGTTCAAGTCATATATTTTGATGATATTCAGTACATGAGTCCAAAATGAATTTTGTATGATTTCAACATTAAAAAGTGATCATTATTCCATATTATATAGAATATTATTCAACATATTATAATAAATTTTCAACATAATGCATACATTTAAATACATCATTTACATATGGAGATAAAAGTTGAAAAATGTTACCATCACGTTAATGATAAGTCATACATACGTTGGAGTAACGTTTCCAATTTTTAATCATCATTATAGAATGATGTTATTCATTATTTTCACTTTAAAAAATTTAATTAATAAACTTAGTATCAAATTATAAATTTAAATAAAATAATTTATATCATCCATATGATGTGGTGATGAAAAAAAATCATGTCTCTTTGTGGAAGAGATAGTTCACACACACGTATGAACAACGTTGTAATTTTTCAGTTCATGTAATCGTAAGAATTTAAATCATATATAATTATATCATCTTGATAATTATTTCATTAATATCATATATAAGGATTAATTCCACAATTATAACAAATATAGAGATAAGATGATGGAAAACTATGTATATCTGTTATCATGGTGGTAGACCACCGTACAAAAAGAACAATTAATTAAACTACCATTTTATAGAAGTAGGGATAGATATAAAATATTTTATTAACATTATCACATAATATTATATTTTTTATAATGGGTTTATTATTTAATCATGTTTTATTGAATATTTGAATGATTTTTATGAACAAATCATATTGAAATACCGGATTAAGAATAAAAACTTTTTTTCAGATAATCCATTAGGCATAATACCATAACACCACCCATAATAGTGTTATACCTAATATTAGAGCTCTTGATGGTGGTGAGGGATTACAACAAGAGATTTTTTGTAGATTTTTCTAAAATAAATATGGGTTTATGTGCGAATAGAAGAGAATAAGAGTCTCCCTTTTAAGATAGACAGGAGAGGCACTCATGTAATTCCTCAAAATATTAAGTTAATATAGATTAATTTTTTAAACAAATGGCTTAATAATAGTTTATATCAAATATATGATGATTATGGGTCTTATTAAATTAATAAAGCAAAATTTATACATTTTTTGATTATTTTTTAATCTATATCATTCGTCATTAACCATTTAAACCCCTTTAACTCTCAAAATGTCTACTTAGATTATAACACAATAAGGGTTATTATAGATACTATTAAACGACAAATGAACCAAAATTAGATGATTTATAAAACTTTAAACCTTATGATAGTGATGTATCAAAAAAATTTATTTTTTTGGAATTTAAAATAATTTAATAAAATAATATTTATTTTAAAATGTCATTAATTTCATTTTTGACAATATTCACTACATGATTTTTTAGAATATCATAAAAACATTATAAATTTGGAAAACTTACTTTAAATCATCACTCAAATATAAAATTAGTATATAAAGTTAATTTATAATAATATTTATCACAAAATATATTTACATTAATATTTTATATATAATTAATTTGAAATTACCTTTAATTATAAATATATTTCATCATCATTGTTTCTTTATTTATAATTATTATAATATCACCTAAAATTTATAAATTACTTACCATTATTTATATAATAATTTTATATAAAAAACTATTATTTTTATTGGTATATATATTCCAAATAAACCTATATTAATAATTATTTATGTATTATAACATAATTATGGCGTCTTTGAGTTTTTTTAAAATAAAATACTATAAATGAATTTATGACATAGAAGGGGCTCAAATAGGTCAAAAGATCAGCCAAAACATTATTTTTGTGAATCATAACTCCTCAAATAAAATTAATACATGTTTTTGTGTAATTTATTCATATTTATAATATTATTTTTACACTTAAATATACAATTTATCATTAATTGTGATAATTTAATAAATTATTAAGGTTTGTATTAATATTATCCAAAAATTTTAGGGAAAATTTTAATAAATATTAGAATTATTATTAAAAATATGGAATAAATTTATAAAAATTGAAAACACACAATTGGAACTAATTATGTTAAAATTATTCTCATTGAAGTGTTGAGAAAAAAATTTATTAAAGACAAAATGGTCAAAATATTAAAATGATTTCATATCCAAATTCAATGTCCATATGATTTTAATCTAAAAATTTGATTATAGATTAAAAGAGTTATATTATTATATATTAATCAAATAAACATTATAATTTATCAATATAAACTATTTATTAAAAAATATGTATTCAATTAATGTTATGTACTTTTCACTATTCATCAAAACATTAAGTATATCATTAAAATACTAAAAATTGAACAAAATTAAAAATTGTAATACAAATTCAAAGAATAAGTTTATTTTATTCAATTCAATTAATAATATTTTCAAAAATTAAAATTTAAATGTGATTAAAATTATATGGGGGTAAAATTATCTTTTTAGAAAAATAAATATTTTATGAGTGAAATTTTATTTGTTCTTATATCATGTCTATAAAACACATAGAATGAATTTTAAACATTATATTGAATATATTACTCATAAATATCATTAATATAATTTAAAAAATTGGTTTGTTATTTATTTTTGTAAAACAATCATGTGAACATTTAAATAGTTTTTCTGAATTTGAATTCCTTTTATTTTGAAAAGTGTATTACTTTAATTTATAAATATAATATAAAAAAATAATTTAATATACAAAATTATATAAAACATATTTTCGTAATTCATGTACTCCATGAAATAACCGCTATTCAAATCTATATTTCATTACAAAAACAATTATATAATATTATTTATTTATTTGTCTACGCTCAATGTGGTGTATCATTTAAAATATTGAACATAATGCTTCCTTATAGAAACAACGAATGATACATTCTCCCCTAATTAGTAAATTTAATCATCACAATTTAAAATTATTCTTGGAATCTGGGGTTTGGATAATTGAAATACCTTTTTTTAAACCAAAAATTAACAATGATTAATAAAACAACCACATTATTAGAATGAAATATAAGTATGATGGTCCCCAAAAAGAAAAATAAAATATGGTGGTTTCATGTAGGAAAAGATAAAAAAATGGAAATAAAACTAACTCACATGTTTGGATTGAGAGTGATAGAAAAAGTATTCATTTTAATTTTAACCAAAACATAATGGTAACTCTTTGGTGGTTTAAAAGGTCATTGATTTCTTAGTACGAAATTTAAACATATAATGTTTTTTTACCGAGTTATGGATTTAATTTACTACATGGACTAAGAATATAAGGAAAACATATATGGAAAGTTTACCTTCATAATTTACTTAATTTCAATACAAATATTATTTTATCCTAAAAAAATGAGTATTTATGTAAAAAAAATTCATGCTGGAAAAATTAGAAGAAAATGATGGAGAGTCACATAATCCATAAAAGAATAAGAATCTATTTCTACGATATTGAAACATTAAACAAAAAGAAATTGTTTAGTTCATGAGAATACAAATACCTAAAAAGGAAAAACATTTATTGAAAGTAAAAACAACTTATAGTCTATAAAATTCTACAATAATACCCAAATTTCATCATTTACCATTGAAAAAACAGTTATCCACAAAATTTCAAAAAGTAATCTAGAATATGGAAGAAACCCACAAAATTAGATGTATTTTATTACATAAACATCAAATAATTTAATTTCTACCAAATTATAACAATATGTCATTAAGTATAATAAAAAATTTGTTTTCCAAAACTACATATTCTCAATATAAGCATACTATTACAATAAAAAAATATCATAATAATCCCAAATTGAAAAAATAGATCCCTAAAAAATATAATTAAACATTTATTCCTTAAATAAAATCCCATTGTATTATATTTATATAATCATATGGGATTCCTAATATATCAAACATCTTCTGAAATAACATTAATCACTCAATCATCAAATTATTTAACAATCCCAATGATATCTATTTTATAAATTATATATTCCAAAAATAAACATATTCATCACCAATAAAAATATTTAATGACCATGAAAAAGTAATACAAATAGGTACCTCAAGTAGGCCGGTGGTAAGTGATGCACCCTTAGTTCCCTTCGGTTATTAGTTTAACTCCCACAACATTTCTTGGCACGACGGGTTGTTACCCGACCTAGGGTTTATACATTATTTATTTTTAATATGATTATTATTATAACCATCCTATAAAATTGAGTAAAATACTCAAAAATAAACATTATAGGTTCTTACGTATATGTTTATCTCATACCATTTATTTTTCATAAAAATATTATGGAATTTCTATGTACCTTTTAATATGGTTTTTGGACAAAAAAATTAAACCAATGATTATATCCCTATCTCGTAAGAAAACATATTGATCTCAAATATTGTCTAAACTCTCCTTCGATACCATCTATATAGAGACGACCTTAAATGTTATGTATACTATTGTTTTTGAAAATTAAATCCCATCGAGGATATTTTCCATTTTGAGATTTATAGATTCAGGAACAACTAAAACAATGTAAACCAATTAATTTAAAGTGAAAAATTATACTCAATATTACACTTTTCCTAACATTGGAAACCCATTAAAAAAAATCTCTTTAGAAAAATTTACAAATATATCACCTTCATCTCTTCATTGTCACTATTTCAACATAAATAAAGTGTGAATCATTATAAAAAATTGTGTGATCACATAAGGACATTTAAAAATTAAAATTAATTAATTAAAATAGTTATTCCATTAATTCCTATAAAACACTAAGAATTTTTTCACATTTTTATACTTTTCACCAATATAACATATGCACATTATCTTGAATAATGAAATCATAAATTTCCAATAAACTCTATAAAAAACATAAATCCTAATGGTAATGTGTGGAATCATTTCCAAATCAATATTATATTTACTTTATACCTAATAGTTACACATGGATTAACCATTTTGGTTACATTTTGAATTACCATTACATTATATTAACTTAATCTATTCATAGAAACCCAATCAGTTAACTCCGTCTCATTACCAAATGCACTGTAGAAATAAAATTGGCTCACCCACACTAATTTTATCACATAAACACTAGTACACACGAACAACTAATAAGAACCATAAATATAAAATCACACATAATGATTAAATAAAAGAACCATTGTTGAGAAATTTTTTTTCCATTTTTTAAATATATTATCATTTTATCAAAATTTCACTTTCATTATTGAAAAATTTTAATTTGAAAATGAAATTTTTGTTCTATAATATAATTTTAGAAAACTAGAGATACATGAATTTTTTAAATTTTGTCAATGTTTTAGATGTTAAAAATAATCCTTTAGGTTTTTTTAAAATATATTCAAGTGTAACATTAAAAGTTGTTTAAAAAAGTCTCTTACATAAAATTGTAAAAATAATTCAATTTTAAAGCATTTGAGAGAAAATATAAAATAAATATTTTAAAACATTTATTTCTATACAACTACATTCACAAAAACCATTTTTAAAACATATACCTAAAATAGAATCATTTTAAATTATAAATCATTTAAACAATAAAAAAGATGTTTCATTTGAAGATTACATTACAAGGATATCATAATGGTAGTAAAAAATTAATAAAAAAATTAATTCATGTGTATTAAATGTAAATCCATTGAATGATTGTGTTCATAATGAAATATATAATCAAAAATATTTTAAAAAATAATCATTGAGTGATATAATTAATGATGTTGAATTTTAACATAATAGATAGAATTTGACTTAAGTAATACCTTACTACTATATAGTCAGTCAAATAATATGATACATGGTAGGGTGCAATTTATAAAATAATTTTAATTCAAAAATAATAAATATTTAAATGATATTAAAGGTCTTAGGTGTGGTATAGAAACCTTTTAGTAGAATAAATGTGTGTAACCCCAAAATATGAATCTACTAAAGTATGTCACAATGAAGTCCCTTACCTTGAGTATGACTTTCCAAATACAATATTTATAATCCTAAATAGATAAAATAGGTTAATTATTTACATTAAGGGGATCATTTTTCCTATTTACTATTCATTTATATCACTTATTTCCATGTTATATCAATTATGTAATTATTTAGATTCACATAAGATGTTTTAATGATATTAAATAAATGAGTACAAAATTATAATGGAATGATTTATTCAATAAAAATTAGTGATTATTAAAACATACCCATAATATTATTCGTGAATAAAAAATAACATTTATACAAACATTATAATTTTAAATTGATCCATTATATATTGATATGAAAAATGAACTTTGTTGGAATCATGGAGACAATAATCCATATGTGCGCATGAGTAACTTTTCAATTATGAAATTAACCTTTTTTCTTCCAAAATAACAATAATAATATCATTTATAACATATTAATAGTTTAAATAAACTTATATTTAAAATCTATTTGACTTGGTGATGAAAAATGAACCACATTGCTTTTTGGAGGTGACATTTGAAATAAATGGAGAAGTGGCAATTCCATATTTATCAATATATAAAGGTATGATCATAAATGGTATGTTATTCTAATATAGTGAAAAATATTTCATCAATATCATATATAGACCGTAACATCAAAATTATAAATAGTATAGAGAGGTATTTAGGGAAAATGAATAATACTGGTTCACGAGCAGGTACATTGTCACACACATGAACAATAAATCATTTTCCAATTATATAGATGTTATTATAAATAAGGTGATGATATTTAAATATTAAAATCAATTAATATTTATAATATTGTGTTATTAATACATCATGGTTTAATAGTATTTCATGTAATGCGAGACAGAAATAAAATAAAAATACTTGGCTAAAAACAATATATTTTCTTTGAAAAATATCATTTTCTTATCAACTTTAGGCCACTAAATTTTTTGTTGTACCTAAACTAGAAGCTATATAATTATTATATGTAATATAGGAATGTATTTGGGTATTAATTTTATATACAAAAAATAAGTTTACGTGTGAAGAGGGAAGGATAATACATACCCTTTTATAAGAGAGGGGATGGGAACATTAGGAATCATTCAAAATATTAAATTAATAAAAATTAAAATTCTATTCCAAATGTATAGGAAATTAGTTATGTATAATATTTGATAATTGTGGTTAAATTACATTGTAAAAAAAATTATAGACAACTTGTGATTATTTTTTAATAATAATCAATTTGATTGAACCCTTTTTAGCCCATTTAACTATTATTGTGACAACATGGATTTTATCTTATTTAAGGGTTAATATAGTTAATATAAAACAAAAAAATTACAATGAATGAATAATATATCATATTTTAAACTCATAATCAATGTTTTGGAAAAAATACAATTTTATGAATTTTATATCATTTAATAAGGTTTTACTTCGTTTAAATTATCATTAATGTTAACTCTGACAGTATTCATTACAAGACTTATTAAAAGTATTAGAATATTATGAAAATAAAAAAAGTTCTTATTACACATCACTAAAATATATAATGCATCTATTTAATTTATGAAGAACTAATTTACACATATTATATTTATTTCAATATTTCTATTACCATTTATTTGTTATTTCTTTTACATAAAAAGACTATAGCATCATCATTGTTTAGCGTTGATGTTAATTGTTTTATCAATTAAAAAATACTAATTTAACATGATGTAGATAATTATATTATCATTAAAATATATATTTAAACTAGATTATATATTTTAAATTGAAATATTTGAAAAATATTAAATTTATAAAAAAAATTAATATGCCTTCGTCGACTTTTCATCAAAATAATATACTATAAAGGGATTAAAGTCATAAAAGTGGCTCCAAGTGGTCATAAAATACTCCCAATGATCATTTTAATTGATAATAACTACTCTAGTAATGTTAGGTCAATTGTTTGTTTAATTATATGATAATCATACTATTATTTGTATCCTTAATTACTGTATTCTCCCTTAACTACGGTAATAAAAAAAATAACTAATGAAACAATTCATATTTTCCCAAAATAAAATGGAATTATTTAACTAATTTGGAATTATTTTTAGTAATATTGAATCCATTTTTCAAATTTTAATAAAATTAATTGGCCAAAAATAATTTAACGTTAATCTGATTTACTTATTAAGGAAAACAGTGTAATGACCTGGACCCGAACAACCACCCAAACAGTGCTAAACGGGTTGGGTGTTACTACCTTAAGCAGACATCGCCGAATGACAATGGCTGTCGACAAGAAGTGACAGTCATATAGGAATAGTGGGGGGGATATACCCTATTAGAAAATAATAATGGTACTAGTGTGAGAATAATATAAAATTATAAGACTCTATTGACTCAAACCAGACCTACATTGTGGAAGAACAATCAATAGAACAAAACAATTGAAGACATGAATATAAACAATATCATTATTACTTAAACACTACAGTATAATGATCACTTATAACTACTACGGAACAAGAAACACGCATCCAAAGATGGTCATACATATCCATATGTAATTGCACTAATTTCTGACCTACTGTAGCTAAAAAAGAAGTAAGAAAACTGATACAAGAAGGACTAAAAAACAGTGTAAACTCCAGCTAGCCAGGACCTCGAGACCTCTACCATCCCCATGTAGTAGCTCATGTCTTCCTACTCCAGATGATGATCTCTTTCCTGCATGTAAATTCATAAAGTCTGCACACATCCCGAAGAGCCTGTGCATGGTGTGAGACGAATCTCAGTAGGAAACCAGCCAACGGTGCAAACCTATTATAAGTGTTTATGAATGAATGCATCTATAATGATTATAGTAATAGTATGATGGAAAAAGTAACACAAACTCCACTGGTGATCTGTAGCCACCATGTGGTGTCACCTTCTTCGGCCAATGCTGGAATCTCTGTCATGTAACACGACATCATGTGCCCCGGAACATCATGTTTCTCTAGTACCAACACCCCGAAGGCACTCACAAGAAGTGGTAACTCAGAGGAATAGTTATATCTTCCCTAAAATAAGTAACTAGAGGGACGATGATGTCTGACCTCAAATAAAGTAATCAGAGGCATAGAAATATCTTCCATCAAATAATGTAACCAGAGAAATAATGATGTTCGACCTAAAATAATAGTGATACTTATACCTCAACCCGATAGCCTCATCGATATCCCCTAAAGGCTCCATACCTTCCATGTGGATTCCATGGCAAGCCCCACCAAACCAATAGTACCTAAACTGAAACTACTTGAGGCCTCATCCCACATGAGTGGTCAAAAACATCGCATCACAGAGACTCTCTGTGTGCACACTACTCATAGTTCCAGGTGAGTGGTAATGAAAAATAGTACCCAAGCCACAACATCTTTGACACCTCACGTCCCTATGACCATGAAACTAATGTCTGATGGTCCTACCATACATGTATCCTGGGAAATGCCCTACTTGACAGTCACACTACAACAATCCAACATCTATAAAGCCCAATCCCATGGCAAAACACAACAAATGTAACTCGAGCCAAACCTAACCTAATCAACATCACTCAAGAATATTCGGGCCACACACAAGACAACCGCAATAGTTCCAGCATATACAGTTCAATAATTAAATATGAAATCAAATTAATCCCTTTTATAAAGGCAAAATAAACTAACAGTTAAAATGCACAAACCTAATGTTGTCCCATACTAGCAGTGATGTACATAAAGTCACCAACAGTTCATGTAAATGTTTAATCATCTAAACTCAACAGTTTAAAAAATATTCATTTTAAAATATTTTGGAATACTCGGCCAAAATTCCCCAAGTGAGCAACGACCCCTCACCCGACCCTACTTAAGTGAAAATATGAAAATGGTATGACGAAATTCATCCCACAAGTTTAAAAATCAATTCAATACGCGACAACATTTAAAAAGGGGTCTCTACCAAAATCCCCAAATATGAAATAAAGTCACACCACACAAATGAATACAAAAACACAAAAGGGGGTACGCACCACTTACCACGTAGTAGTATGAAGTTACACCTTCAATAAAAACCACCAATTTTGTCTAAATCATTGTAGATCTTCAAAATAATCAATACCTCTCAAACCCCTATAACGAGTCATAGAACATAAATCAAGAACAACAATTCAAGTTGAATAAAGGCCTTACCAAAGGGGTTATAAATCATATGACGATAATTGAAATAGAGTTCGGACGGACAATCGACAGCAAAAACAATCTCTGATTGGTTCTCCCAGTACAAACCCATCAAGGTTTTGGGTTTATTACTCAAAATGAAGAAACTACCCATTTTTATGAAAAAATAAAGTACAAGGTGTTTACATTGGAGTGCATGCCATATATCATTTTACTCTTTATATGATGGATGATAATTCTATGAGGACATGCCAACTAACTACATGGAATGTACATATGGTACATTTCATGTAACTATATTCCTAGTAAACATCCCAAACACACCATGTATATCCTCATAGACTGCCCCACTACACATTGTGTATAAATAGTAAAAATTATGTACATGAAAAAGACATTCTACCCTGCCAACAGGCATGTACACCTTTTATGGCATTCAAACATGGGCAAGGGTACATGACATGTAATTAAGTAATACAGTGTGTTATCTGGAATATTCCAGAAATTGACCAGTTTATCTAGTTTTTCTTTGAAACGTGTCAAAATCTCAACTAGGGTCAATATTTTGACACACTCAAAAATATCAAGTTCTTAAAATCTCCCCAACTTAATATTTCTCATCCCCTAGCTATCAGAAAAAACCCGAAGATGCCAACAAACATACAACCCTGATCAATATAACTCGGATTCCCCCAGTCTCAATGGTTCTGGAGAAATTTATTCAAGGGTATGCCCACCATAGGAAGTTTCTAACTCGGTCTCAACCCAACAAAACTCAACAACGGAAGGGTTCACTAACCTGTTTCAAGACTCATAGTCCTCAGGTGACCCATCGCCCCCCTATGCCTCATTGGTGCTCTTGTGTCATTTCTAACACACCAAATGTCTCCCATACCGCATCGGTGTACCCATCCATGAGGTCACGGATCCCATCTATCTTCAAAATTAACATGGTTCCTAGCACCTCAAGTAACCTGCATTCTTGATTCCATGATGTCTGTGGTACTTCAAGTAACCCACATCCTTGATTCCTCGATGCCCATGACCCCTCATGTAACCCGCATATTCGATGCCCCTAACGCTACACATATCATATAAATATATAAATATATCATGCATCTGATATGGCACCTATCCCACTCACCAAAATCTATTCAATCCACCTTGATCCTAGGCATCACATGCACTCAAAACGGACATGCATGTACAGGGCATGGCAAAAAGAGAACATGGAAATCAAGGCTACACCTATGGTGTACCTATATCCATCGTCGGCTCACCATCATGCTCAGCATCTGGAAGCTCCACAGCATGCACCTGGCCTAAAGTACGGTTGTCGAATGCCCGAACTTCCTGTGGTGCTGCACCAGCCACCAACCACTGAACCCTCATCCAGATCTCACTGTCTCTGTCATGTCCTCCCCATGCAACCGAACCTCAACTACTATCACTTGGTACCGAACCTGAACAAACTCTAGATTCTATAGTCTGTCTTCGTCCTTTTCTACTGGCTATCTCAGAAGGAATCCTCCAAAACCTCTCGAGATGCTCGACCTGTCCACAAGCTCGGTACTCTTTAGAGGCATATCACACTAGGTCTGAACTTGTCTCGGATGTCAAAAATTAAAGAAAACCACTTAAGAAATGCTACGATATGGTCTAGCGAAGTCCTTGTCCTGACTTTCCAGTTGGAACTCATCCCGCCCTCACTTCCTGCTATCCAAACCATCACCTATTACAATTTCTCAACCAACATGGGGGATATCCCTCTAGTTTCCCTCTACTATGAGTGCCTAATTCACTTCCTCTGATAATTAACCTAACCTAAAGATATTCACAAGGATATGAATGGCCTATCGCACACCATCCTTGAATATCTTCACCCCTTTTTGTTTTAGCGCTTAGCATACAAGGTTAAAAGTGATAAAACTCAGGGAAAGTAACATCATAGTCAATGAAAAACATGTCTCCATGTTTAAGGCTCATGAACTCTCTATCTCCCTTATCCCTTAGTGTATCTTGGTAAAAGTGATCAAGGAACCTATCCTCAGTGTACTTATATGCCAGTCCTTCATGCCTGTGAGCCTCCATCTAAAGATCACACCAAATCTTCATTGGTCCACTCAGCATGTACATCTCCAGCTTGACCCTGCACCACAGTGGCATCTCTAGCTGCTCGAAAATCATCTACATGCTCTCTATCCAATTTTAAGCCACTTGTGGATGACCCTTCAACCTGAAAAACCAGCGGGTACAACAACATGAACTCCAACATCATATATTACATCGATGGATCTGTACCCTATTCTCCTCTATCAATCCCCAGCATGACACGTATCATACTTGACCAAAGCTTCTCACTAAGCCACGGTCCGAACAATACTAAATCTGGTTGTTGCCCAGCCTATACAAGATCCTGAACTTGATCATGTCCCTGGGCATTTTTTGTGTCTCATGTTATGCCTACACTGGATCCTGAACCTAATCCTGCACCTACGACATTGTATCATCACCTTCCTGACGCTCCATCGAGATATATAAGAGGAAGCCTCTGAATAACCTAAAAGTTCAAATATCCTACATACATAACAATACATATATACATAACATAAATTATGAATGTTGTAAAATGTTATCACACAACTACAAATCTTTCTCTCCCCCACCGCAACCATGCCCCATTGTATCCCGGCCTCATGGCCTCCTTATCAGCCCTCAATAGAGACATATATCAAAAGTACATCCGTCCATGCCCGTCCTGACAACCAATGTTTCCTCAAACCGATGACCTAGTCACCGAATCCAGGTGATCAAGATCAACTCAACCATAGTACCTGCTTGATCATACAAGATCCCGACCCAATTACCACGTTAAATTTAATTCTACAAAAATATAAGCCTGGCAGAACACATTTCAATAAATAAAAGATTTTATCAGGAATTTCAACTATGCACATTTTAATAGAGTACAAACCAAGGAAGTTGACATTTTCACATGGTATTATCACATCACAAATCATACCTGCATTTATGAAATTGAAATACCCTAAAATGTACCTATTAAAATCCACTAAAACAAGCCTTTCCATACCGGGCCTTGGTCACATTATCCCGTACCACACTAGGACAATGGTTTTATATCACAATCAATAACATCACACACTAAGAGAGCCACCAGAATAGAAATCACATAACCTATAATTTGAGAAATAGAAAATAATTATTCCAACCCAAGGAAACTTGGTCCAGCCCTCGTACCTGGGGGTTCAAGAACCCAAGTACATGCTCATAACCCAGTTCTAATTACAACCTATCTCAAGTCTTCCATATCCCAAATAGTAAACTAGATGAAATAAAAAGAGAAGTATCAATCACATTAGTATCCAACAAAACACTTCTACAAATACATATAAAGAACCCATCTGATACCAATTTGTGATGACTCAGACCTGAACAACCACCCGAACAGTGCTAAATGGTCCGAGTGGTACTACCTTAGGTTCACCAACTTGAAAGCCAAAAGCTTCCGACTAGTATAGATGGTCTTATAGTTATAGTGGCAGGTTATAACCTCTCTGAGGATAATAATGGTACTATCTAATTATAATATAAAATTATAATACCCTGATGACTCGAACCATACCATTATATAGGAATAAAAATCAATATAAATAAACAACATAAATTGTAATTATAAACAACAATAGCAGAAAGTAAACAAAACAACAAGATGGTCACTTGTTTTCACTACTGAATAAATACATGCATTCAAAGTAGGTCATAAGTATCCATATGTAATTTCACCAATGGATAAACAATTGTTTCTACAAAACAAGTAAGCATAATTATACCTTATGGAAATCAAAACATTGTAAACTCCAGCTAAGAAGGACCACAAGGTCACTACCATCCTCGTGAAACAACTAATATAGTAAATCTCAAGAAGTTGTTTTCTTTCTAGTACATAAATTCACAAAGTTTGTACGTGTACCAAAGGGCCTTTCCAGGGTGTGAGACGAATATCAATAAGATATCATCCAATAGTGCATACCTAAAATATGTGTTCAGACAGGAATACATCTATATAGAAACAAATAATAGTTTGATGCAAAATTAGACACAAACTTCACTAGGGCTCAATAGCCACCATGGAGTGTCTCCTACTTTATCCAACATCGGAATCACTATCATGTAACCCAACACCATATGCACATGTCAACCGCAAGTCTCTAGTACCAATTTCCAGAAGGCATGCAAACAATGTTGTAACTTGGAGGAACAATGATTCCTACCCTAAAATAACTAATTAGATCGACAATGATTTCTACCCTCATATAATGTAACCAAAAATCCAACGTTGTATGCCCACAAATAAGGTAATCATAGGAACTATGATGTATGCACTTATGAAACAATGAACCTCTGCACCTAAACCGATAGCCTCAATGCAATCCCATGAAGGCTCATCACCTTCCACATCGCCTCCTACAACAAGATCCCATAAACCAATAGCACCCAAACTGCATCTAACAGGGGTATCTACCCACACGAGTGGTCATAACCACCTCATCATGGAGTCTCTCTATGTGCACACGAATCATAGTTCATGGTGAGCGGTAATCACCAAAATAGTACCCTAACCACAACATCATTGATACATCGTGTCCCTACAACCACATCCCTCAAGTCTGATGGTCCGACTAACTAGGTATCCTAGGCCATTCCAAACCTCAATGTCACCCTGCCTTAAGCTGACGTCCAGGACGCCTAATCTCGTGGTCAAAACCACCCAATGTAACCCGGGACAAGCCCAACCTGATTAGTATCACTCAAGAATATCTAGGCCACACCCAACACAATCACATGAGTTCAAGAATATTCAACTCAGAAATTACATATAAAATCAGAAGAATCACTTTTAAACAATAAAAACCTTATAACAGTTGAATTTCAGTAACCAAGTGTCATCTTATACATGCATTGTGGTCCTTAAAGTCACCAAAAATTCATGTTAAGGATCATTCAACTAAAATATATAGTTTAAACTAAAAATCTCATTTTAACATATTTTTGGCATACCCGGCCAAAATTCCCAAATTGAGCTACGACCCCACACCCGGCCCTACTCATGAAAAATATGTGAAGGGTATTCTCAATGGCATCCCAAAACTATAACAATAAAATCAACATGTAACAACATTTAAAACATGGTCTCGCCCAACATCCCCAAATACACACTAATGTTGAGCAACAAAAATGACTATAAAAACACAAAATGATGTATACATCACCTACCTCATTCCAGAACAAAGATATTCTTCTAATAAAAGCCACAAATTAAGTCTAAATCCAGGTCGATCTACAAAAAAACAAAACCTCTAAAACCACTATAACTTGATATAGAATATAAATCTAGAAGAAAAAATAAAGAGGAATGAAGTCATTACTATGGGGGATCTAACACATTTGACAGAAATAGAAACGGAGTTCGGATGGACAATCGGGTGAAAAAGAAATCTCTGGTAGGCTCTCCCCAGTAAAATCCATTGAGGGTTTGGGTTTCTACAATAAAACATGGCTAATATCCATTTTAGTGAAAAAAAGAAAGTGCATAGTATGTACATATGACAACACGCTATGTATCATTTTACTGTTCATACGACGGCTGATATTTCATTGATGACTTGTCGACTGACTACATGGCGTTTACATATGGTACACGACATGTTCCTCTATACCCATCCAACATCCACAACAAACCATGTATATCCTCATACATGGCCCCACTACATGGCATGTACAAATTATACACAACATGTACTTGCTAAAATCTTTCAAAATGCTAACAGGCCTACAGACCACGTATGAAATTCACACACGGGCAAGGGTACACAAGATGTACATAACATACAAGTTGTGTAAACTATAATTTTCCAGAAACTACCCTTTTTTTCTGTTTTTCATAGTAACAAGACAAAATTATAAATAGGGTCTGGATATAGACCCGCTCCGAAAACCCAATTTCATACATGGCATTTCAAATGTGAAAACATTCAAATAATTGAAATGTTTATATTTTGAAATTCAATGTGATATTTTTAAAAATTAACTAATTTTTGAAAAAATTATATAAAACATAACAAATTATTATTTAATAAAAATGTAAACTATAATTAAATAATAAATTATTTAAAAGAAATAGTTGTTTTTAATTAAAATTTAGAGTGTTTCACTATACATTGAAACATGTAACTAATCAGAGAATAAAAAAAATTAACCAAATTACAATTTGATATTATTATTCCAGAAAAAAAATTATTTGATAAAAAATATTTCATAAATCATTCCAAAACTATATTTAAAACAATTGAACCAACTAATATAGGTTAATAATCTTTGTTGAAAAAATACAAATTTTGTGAGTGAAATTGGAATTATTCTCATATCATGTAGATAAAATGAATAAGATGAATGAAAATCATTAGTTTGAATATATTATATATATTAAAAATTAATTTAATCCAAAATGTGTGATGTTTATATTTATTTATATAAATCACACTTATGTATTATTTTTCTGAAAAATGGTTCCATTTATTTTCAAAAGGGTTTTATTTTCATTTATATTTTATTAGTCACTAAAAATTAATTATATATAATTATATAAATCATAATTGTTTTTAATATTGATTATAACAACAATTTAAAATGATAGTATATAATGTCAAAATCTAAAAAATAAAATTACTTTTTTCTTTTAAGCTTGATTTATCATATCATGTATAAAATCAAACATAATACTTTTTTTGAAAATATCAATATGTTATAATATAAAATAATGAATACAGAATACATGTTTACATTTGAAAAGTGATTTTATTTTATAGAATAATTTTATAAATTTGAAATAACTCTTTTATGTAAAATTTAAATTTTAATAAATTTAATTGAAAAAAATTGAATTAATTTCAAAATTAAAATTATAAAAATTATCTTATGGTGAATTTTATAAAATTTAATATCATTGAATCTTATTCTGATTTCATAATAATACATCATATCAATATTTTATATTTGAAGAAATCATTATGAATATAATATTTTAAAAAATTTATGAGACACATGATATGACTCATACATGATAATATTAAAATTTATAAAATTATTACTGCTATCAAATAGCATAAACATTATTTTAGGGTAAATATGAAAATGTTTATCAATTATCAAATTGTGAAAACATTATTTCTGAAAAGTCTAAATTGTTTTCTTTGAGAAAACATATGATAATGAAATTTTATATTCACTACAAGTGTAATAAAAAATATGACTATTTGAAAATTTTTATATATAGTTATAAATTTAAGTGTAATATAATATGTATATTGTAAAAATAATTGTTTCGTGATGCCTAATATATGAATAATGATAATAATATATGAAATAAATGATGGTAACTATATATAACGAATTTTAATAGATTATTATAACTAAAAATAAAAAAATATTTTATTATTTTCATCATTATAGATATTTTATAATTGTTTAAAACACGTCTATTGAATCGACACAACACATGTTCAAGTAATATAAATGTAAATTTTAATGATTTAAAAAATATTCAATGTTATACGATTTTGATTTTATAGGTTGGTATGAAAATTTTATAGAATATTATAAATGATAACTAATAAAATAATTTTATAATATAGAATTCTATTATGATTGTGATATTTTTAAATTTATATATTGAAGTAATGATAACATTCTCTTTAATGATATATAATGTAAAAAGTGTTTTAAAAATTGATCAAATTTTTATAAAGCATATTTATTTTCTAACAATGTTTTTTAGGGTACCTAATGTATTACCTTTTCCTTTTTTGAACAACATTAATTTTTATTATTAAATTTTAAACCCTTAATGTTTGGGTACTTTTGAAAATGCAATAAAATTTTTCCCATAATGTGGGAGTCATTATTCCATTGTAAACTCACCTATCAAGGATTTTTTACATAAACACCATTCCAAATTTCCTTTATATAATTCCTCTACAATTTTCATAATAATAAATGTTTGAAACAACATCCTTCTTAAATTTCATTGGAATCCATCAAATGCTGGTGGTTTGATGAATGGTAACAGTTTCTAAACCCTCTTCTTTATTTCTTTTATGAGATTTTATTAATATAATACTATTTTTAATATACACAATTTGTGTTATTAAAATTATATTTAAATTCATTTGAATATTTTTAATCCATTATAGTTTTACAGCCCATAAGTAATTCCAACTAAATTATTTACATATTCAATTACTATGTAAAATATCATATTATTACAAAACTGCCTTATTTTATATCATCAATTCTCATACTGCTTTTATAAAATAATTAGTATTTTATGGTATACATATAACTTTATATTAATTTCAATATAATTTTCCTATTAAAAATCAAAATACATTTTAGGTTTTATAGCCTTTATACTCTTGATGGACATATACTATCACAGTGGTTTTACACTACCAAATTGAATGATGATGTTTTCATAAACTAATTTTATTAATTTAGGTTTTGGAAAACATATTATGTGTTTTAATAAAATTAAAATCAAAATTAATTTATTATTATGAATTTCGGAGGGACGAATAAAAATCCTAACTACAGACATAAAAGTAAATAAAAAATTAAAATGTTTTCTCTTAAATGAAATCTTAATATGAATGATTTCTTGAAATGTTAATGTTTCATGAAATATTTGACGCCATTACAGATGGGATGATATAAATGAAATTCATAATTATCTATGAATATTTTTTAACCTCGTTAATATACATTGTTATTCATTAGAAAAATACAGTTTATTTTTTAATATATCTGAATTGAAGGACTGCATAATCCAAATTATGAACGTTATAGATTTATGGAAAAATGAATAATGATTATAAAATTTTTAAGTGGAATAATTTTAATATAATAAAATAAATATGTTAATTAGTTATTTATATAATTGATATATTTTTATTTATCATAATTATAGAGGATTTATTTAGTGATATAATACTCGAGGTAACATATTGTTCTTTTAAGCATTATTTTTAATATCTGATATTTTATCTAATCTATTTATCTTCAATGAAAATATTCATTTATTAGTATTCATAAAAACAATTAAATGATTTATTTAAGAAATGTTTTTATTATAATTGACATAGTATGAAATGGAGTAAAAAACAATTTAACAATTTCACTATAAAGTTCATTTTTGAATTTCTCTATAAAATTAGGAAAACAATGTTTTTTAACATTATCTACATGAAGCAATTTAAAGGAAAATTTTTTATTTCTTCATTATAAAGTTTTTTTTTCACATTTCCATGGGTTTTCAATGAATATCATATTGAAATTTTTTCGGTGAATTTTTTTTAAATAGTTATGAACGAAAATGGTATATCTTCTTATGTCTATGAGAGAACTACATAGTCATCTACCAGAGAATGTTTTTGTAATATAAAAAAACTATATGTTCATGAGATCATATGAAAAAAATAATCACTTTTAAAAATCATGTAGTAATTGGTTTATTATGATATTGATTTTTATTTGATCTCTCTCAACGGAAATCATTATGAACATATGTCTATTATCAGAGAAATATTTTTTTGGTTTATATCTATCCATACAGTATATTATAGACCGGTCAAAAAATTCCTCTCATAAAACATAAAAAAATAACATTTTCTCCTCTCTTATATAATATATTAATATTATTTATTAGAAAAATAATTATTTTGACATCAACTAGAAAATATTGCCAAAAATTTATTTGTAAACTCTAATAAAACCCAACAGTAGTTTCCTTTTCATTTTAATGGTTAATCTTTGACTATTAATATTTTTTACCTAATCCAAACATAATAAAATGTTCAAATTATAACAACACTATATATATTATCCTTTTAAATATTAAAATTATCAAAACTCTTATTGAATGAAATTAATATTTTAATTTGATTAGTAACATTTGGATCAGATTGACATCATATCAATTTTTTTATATTTTTATTAAAAACAAACCTAATTTCAATTTTCATAATGATTAACCAACTAAATCTAATCAAAAATATAAATCACACACAACAGAGTGATTTTAAAATATTAAAATAGTCAAGAACATATCCAGTGAAATCATTTCTTATTTCAAATTCATCTATGATTAATAAATCCATTTATTCTTTAATATAAAATCAAGACTCATGTTTTTGAATAAATAATATTTATATCAACATAATTCATGATTAATGACATGAAATTGGATAATTACTATAATAAATATTAGTTCAACCGTAATTGGATTTTTTTAGAATATTCATTTTTTAAGTCTTTACATTATATTATTTTTTATTGGATAGAGCATAAAAATCCATGTACCATAAAAATATAATAGGGTTCATTATTTGACCTATAAAATATAATTAACATTATATTATTTCAATCCTAAATTTTTTTACCAAATTAAATCACATGGAACCCTACAACATTGGATCCTATTATTTCATCAGGTAACCTATTAATTCTATCGTATGAAGTTAGTATGTATATTATCAATTTCTCAGTTTACCCTATCATCTTTATACAATGAAACACATTGGAAAATTAAATAAATTCATTCAAAACATAATTTTTCTAGATACATTACGAATACATCATAACAATTTAATTTTCAATCATAATCATTTTATTCACCTTAAAAAACATTAACCATATAGCTAAAAATAAGAAAACCCCTACAACAGTTTCAGAAATTATAAAAGTTTTTAAATACACAAAATGTATTTATTTAAAAAAACATTAAAAAACATAATTTGTTCATAACCACATAATTTATTATATTATGATCAATTTAACTCACCCAATAATCATTAAATCATATATTATGTCAATATACATTCATAATGATGAAATACCCTATGATAATATAGTGGTTTAGAGACATTAATCAATTAATTAAAAAAATTACATGCCAGTACATCTATTTTTCTGTTAAATAATCACAAATTTTCAACCATGTGAAATAACTATAGATCAGTATAATATCACATATATCCTTTTTCAATCACCACATTGGTAAAAAATAAATTTATGTTATACATTCCTGTAAATTTTCACTTTCCCTTTGCAAAAAATTCAAATACTTTTGTGGGTATATACTATATATATTTAAGTGATAGGGGATGTATAGATAAGATGGTTTATCTTTAATAGAGGAAACATCAACTTTATAATACTTAGGTAACAATAAACACAAATTATTCCTTGGTTACAATGAACTAAATAATTTCATCACTTCAAGAAACCATATACATGATAAAATTACTACTATAATTAATATTACAATATCTATTCTGTTGAACTAGATTATTAGAAAGATCTACAGAAAATAAATTTTCATTGGAAACTAATTGTGGCTATTTTTAATTAACACTTATAATAATGATAATTACATGTATCGATATTATTTGTGTTCAAACATGTGTGGAAATTCTAGACCTAAATTCAACCCTAATTAATTTCATGGAACATTCGATACTGTTAATAATATACAAAACATTAATTTGTAAATGAGGATCAACCAAAAGTGGAATTATAATAAATATAATCTCCTACACTGTTAGAATCAATAAATCCTGGTAAAGAAAAATATACATCGGTATTGTATATATGGATTCATTTCTTTTCAGATAATAAATTTTTTGAATATCTTACCTCAAAAAATGTTATCACACTTGGAATGATTTTGGAAAATATCATATAATGTAATTAGAAATTATTTATTTTGTTTTAGGAGACCCTAATTAGGGAAGGCAATAATTTGTTTTTCTATTATCAATTTTGTTATCTAATTTTCATACCTAAACATTATTCAATTTATTCCAAATAGAAAAAATAGTGTAAATAAATATTTATTCCTCAATTAATAACCTCTTAAAAAATTCCCTGGTTTACATTTCATGAGACTATATATTATGTCCAGAACTATTCATGATATTTAACCTATGAAAATATGAAATCTCACCCAATATAGAAATCTCAAAATATGACATCATTTCCTAATAAAATTCGTTAAAATGATGATAATTTTATCTGGAAATATTTTTTCCAACATGTTATATGAAATTAATATTACCTAGGGGTATATACATAAAATTATAAATAATATAAACATTACCTTTTGAAAATTTATTTCCCCTATGTCATTCTTACATCTTGTATAATTATTCATAAGTGGTATTATTTAAGATGTATAATAATTTATTAATCATAGTCCCAATTTTTCTATAATATTAAATAATAATAACATTATGATATTCAATTAATACATCTTTATTATGATTCCAATTATGAAAATTAGATTTCACCGTCATTTGATAAATTTTATAATAATTGTCAGCTACTATATCCTTGAAAATCACTATAGTTTGAATTCATTCCAATGGTGAAATGTAATATTCTAATTCAAATATTTTAATATGAGTATACCCCTATCAAATTATAAACCCCTTATTCCTTATAACTTCACATCTCCCACGTTGTATATTTATAATGTCACAATTAGTACAAAATATGTTTTATTTTCTTGTTTTAAATCCATCACTTTATTAAATTTCATATAAAATTAATAATGTTACTCATTCATAGAATCAATTAATTATTTTTTAATAATTTATTTAGAAATAGTTTAATTTTTTTAATTAGATAAATTTATTGTTTGGTTCTCAGTAATTATCTATTTTCAAGTTAGTATAGGTGTATTTTGAGGCGAATCATATGGTCTGAATCAAAATGTTTCATCGGTATTCTATGATTATAACTATTTTATTTAACATATTATTTATTTAAACTACCATATATATAAATTTTAACAATATGTTTCTCATTTTATCTATTCTCAAAAATATATTTCTTAGAAAAATTCATTACAACTATTCTAGTAGATTTATATTCAGGATGAATAAAATCATATGTTTTCTATAGATTTTGAAAAAAATTTACATTGTTGGATCCAAAATAAATTTATTATTTTATTACAATTTATTCTATTTTTATAATGACATCACATGAATATAACATCTTATGTAGTTTAATAAAAACACTTTTATTTATATTGTCTATATTCATATACAATTGGATTTTGAAGAATTTATGTCCTTTAAAATCATCTTTCTCTTATAAAAAAACACAAATGGTGTCATATAAGTGTCAGGTCATAAAAAACATCTATTTTTATTTTTTCTAATGTGAAATTATAATATCTTTAGCTTCAATAGTGTTTTTAAGACCATGATAAACTAATTCATCTCACCTCAACAATTAACTTGTTTTTTAAATCTTCATAATTCTAATGGGGGAATAATAATCTACATTGGTTTTTTATCCGATTATTTTATTGATAACTACAAAATTCAAGAAAATTTTATTATGTTCTATTATTTGTTATATCATTATTGATATAGACACTAATCTACTTTTCAACATTCCTTTTAACCATTTTGAACATTTTTTTTTGATTTATGCTCTGTAAAAAGTAATATTATTATCCAGGTGTAATCAAAAAAGAATGTTATAAAATAAATATCATCTTTCAATGTTTTTTTTATAATATAACCATTTATTTTTAAATTATGTATAGGTATGATTCTTGTAGAAATAATTTAGAATATTTTATTTTACTAATAATCCATTGTTATATTTTGATACGTTTAATAAATAGAGTTATTTTCCATATGAAATTATGAAGGGTCTCTCTTTACATTATGTTTTGAAATTTTATTCACATTTATTTATATATGGTCTCCATGTATATATTTCGATAGCTTTCTCTCTTCCATGTCACTAAGGTGACATGAGATTGAAAGGTCGCCATTTTGCAACAATTTTTATCTTTTTATTCACCTCTTGTAATTATTGATCCATAAATATAGAATTTTTTTGAATGGGTTAATTAGAAAAAAAATTATTAATTTCATCACAAATTTTAATAATACTATAAAAATTATGAATCAACCCTCTAAAAAAATATTATTTTTGGATTTGGGCCCTTTTAATCAATCGTAGTTTGTTCCACACCATTGATTCTCATGGTATTAAATTTTCAAATAAAACTAGTCCATATATTGGATATATAATAATATTATTTATTTCAATGAATTATGTATTACATGATTAAAAATCATTGTCACTTAAAAAAGATCATATTCAGTTTTATCCATTCAATACCAACTACATTGTGAACGTGTTTAGTTCATGATTCCAATTTTAAAATTCTCTCCACATTTAACAATATGAATAATATATATAGCTATTTATTATAAATTCCATAAAAAATAAAATAGTCTATCCAAAATAAAACATACATAATTATTCCTATCATGTTATTATCAAATAGGTATACTAGAGTAACATTAATTCATAACCTTCTTCTTATATTTTGATTTATCTTTTCAACTCAACGATTCACCTTAATAGTTCATTGTAACATACCAGGTAAATAAAGAATATGAAATTTTCATATTTATTAATCTTTTTTTAATAAATATTTATTCCAATTTTAAAAGTGATGCTCTGTCTGATGGTGTACCTGACACACAATAATGGGTTTCTCCAAAATATTATATTCCACACAAAGGTGAGTCATATTGAAAAATAATGATATAATATTTTTATTATAAATTGTGGATAATGTATAGTCATTGTATTCATGGGAATGAATATAACAAACCATATTATGATTAATAATGGTTATTAAATTATTTTACATTTATCCAAACAATGATAGAGGCATAAAATGAGAATGATTCCAATTTTACACAATAATACTCTAACATTCTTTAAAAGTTTGATATACCACCTTTTGATGGAGAACCCTTTTAAAATATAGTTTTTCACAATTTTATATGTTATTTTATACAAAATAAAATTCTTATTTATAATAGGGACATCATAATTTACTTTGGTTGAAATTTTGGTATTTTTCTTATAAAGTTCATTTTTTTAATGAATAGTTAAAAATACTGCATTAAAATTCAAAAATTATTTTTAATCGAATTTATTTATATGGTTATATTATCTATTCAATTTTTTATACTATCAAATTATATTATATTATAACCATTTAATCCAATTATGGTCATTATAAGTAATTCCACCTTTAAATTTTACTTAAACGCATGTCAATCGTTTCATAGTTTTTACTTATTAAAAACATGTTTTTTGACAATAGGAATTAATTTTTAATTAATTTTTGCAACTTTTGTGTTTTGAAATTGGAAATATAGATTCTATAATTTGAATCACGAGGTTTAAATAGTGGAAATATGCAAATTTTATTTTTAGACATTATGAATAGTAACATCAGTAAATATTTTATTTACCATGGTTAAAACGTAATTCAGGTGAATAAGGGGAACAAATAATATAACAATAATATTAAATTATCCTAACAGGTTTCTGAATCATATTTTATGACGCATGTCTGACCATGGGAATCCTTGGGTCGATTTGGGGACCCAATGGAGCCACATGTATGTTAAAATAGAATTTTATAAAAATTAATTAAAAGTTAATGAAAATATAACCTAAACACATAGCTATTAATAAATAAAAATTTATATGTGGTTATATTAGTGATATTTTCTAATATAAATAGTTATTATAAATCTACATAGGTTTACTATATTATGGTATTTAATTGAAAATTTATACACATCATATAAATAATTTAATTTATTACACAATGATGATGCAATGATTACCTATTTAATGAACATTTTGAATAAATGAGATTGTAAATATTAAAAAATTGAAACTTTTTATGCCATCCGTGAATTTTATGGATTATTATAAATTTAAATATTTTAATTAATTTAGGTTTTTCAAAAGAATAATTGTGTTATAGAATTTTTAAAATCTTTGATATAAATAGTATGTAAATTGACATAAATTAGTTTTTAAATCAATTTATATTTTATTAAATAATACCAAAGTCCTAAAAATCAAAGATACAGACAACTGACATATATGATGTTATAATTTTTATTAATTATCCTTTTTGGGTCTCTTGTCATTTTATAATAAATATATTACCCATATAGTTTTAATATATAAGAGGACATTGTAAAAGTTAAATTATTTAACTAATGGTTAAAGCTAAAATATATGGTTAATTTTATACCATAGACCTTTATAAAATCAATTTTATGAAATTATTCAAAAAAAATCACCTTATATTAGAATAAAATGACTTGTATACCTTTTTATTTTTAAATTAAATTTAAAATAATATAAAACATTAAAACAGTCCAAAATTTCCCCTTCCCACTCTTATAAAAGTCCATCATCTATAACCCATTACTCAAACCTCTCAAGCCTTTTGGCTCATCCAAAATATACTCCATGAATCTCTCAACACCCATAATTATATCTTATAAGACTTAACTTAGGAATTAATCACTTCAAAAAAGCCTTTTGGTTCAATCAAAAGGGAGTTACCCAATTTAAAGGTAACATATTCTCTCAAGTTATTTTCTTTTATTTTCCCTCTCCGACACCCTAATATCTCTTTATTCTATTATATTATAACAACACCACTATCAATAATATACTAGGATTTTGTTATGATAATGATTAAAAGTACACTTACAAAAACTTCCATCTAATGGAAACAAACATTCTATTTCTGTAGACGGTGAACTAGAGCCTCACAAAATCAGGATTGTTTGATTATCTACTCCTTCCTATCATGGTGTCCAATATGATGGAAATGTATTTATATATGACATATATTAATTTTTTTATTGTCTATGTGTTTCTATATTTCGGTTTCCATTATGGGTAAATATGATAATTTCATTTGAGAAAGCGCATACTACCGCCCCATCAAGGTGATATAATTCATTCATTCCATACATGGAACATATAAAGGATAACATTCATAAAATTATGTAACATGAATATAATATGATATACTAATTTAATTATAATATATCTATGTTTAATTATGTATTCATTCCATTATATACGAAATAGAAATGAAAGTAGTGCTCATGCATACGCACAACTTACCGTCTCCATGAACAGTGCATTTCATTTCTTATCTACAAATTTTATGTTTTATTATAAATAAATATGTATATGGAAATTAAATGATATATATGATATCTAAATCATGAATATTATTTTCTAGATAATTCTATTTTGACCCTATAGACAACTTCTAATTATGAGAAGTTGATATTTGGCTCAAGTACCAAATATCAATAGAACGAGCGTTATTAACTTAAAGGATTATGTAATTTTTATAAAATTGAAATAAGTGATATAAAAGGAATAATAAAAATGATAAAGGTTCTGAAAAATGATAATTAACATTATTGTTTTTATACAGGACAATAAAGAATGAAATATTCATGTCAGACAAAAGGTAAGGTACTTCGTCTCAATCTCATTTTATTGATCCTTACATTGATTTTTACACGGCCTTCATTTATATGGTGTATAAAGCCCTTTTAATTTTAATTTACATCAAAGAGAATATTTATTATAATTAGTGTTTTACTAAATATAAAAAATAATATTTTTAATAATCATGATGATAATTACTTTTCTACTACCGTGAGCATTATTTAATTTTTGGCTTCCTCAACAAGCCATAATGTTTTTAAAAGGAAAATAAGTACAATAAACTTTTTTAGGTATCTTGGTATTGAAAATGGTTCTGATAATGTATTGATTATACCTTTATATTCATATTATATATTGTGATTGAAATGTGGAAATTTTATCTTTCCTTTATGTTTGTTTTATGTGATATGAATAAGTTACGATTCTTGGGAATTTTTTACATATACGGGTGGTTCCTTAATAAACCATGAGGGGTGAGCCTTAGATAGCTCTCCAATGCATTGGGTAATGTGATAGAGGTAAATGTTAATGTTTCTCCTATGATATATAGCGAATATACAGAGATGGGTATTCCAAATATAACCTCCCTATGTACTATTAATGTTATAATGTAAGTATGTTATGTATGCAAAAAATTATATTTATTATGTATGACTTCCTTGTCTTATACCTAAATAACATGATTTTCTACGGTACGTTAAGGAATGAAAATTATGATTTCATTTTTTTATGTATTTAAGTGCAAATGTTTTATTTCCTTTTTTATAACCCTTAATGATGATTGTATGCTCATCCATTGTTTTTGAAATGTTGTAAATAAATTTTTCAGAAGGTCATGAAAAAAAAATAATTCAATAATATTTATATCAATAAAATAATTAAATTTTTCTTTTATGATTTTCTATTTTATAAAAAAAATTGATACTGAGTAGAAGTGTCTAATTTTTTGTTTTTGAGATTTGATGTAATAGTTATGACCAAATTTTACAAAACACTAAACCTAAAAATATCCTCACTCTGAATTATTATCTTAATTCATGATTATGTAATGTTTGAGGTTGGGGCATTACATTCCTATATATTTCATGTAATGGACATGACGTTCAAGAATATATAATATGTGTGGAAAAATATTCCAAAGCACAATGATTATCCATAGAATCAAAATATTATTTTATAACACAATGTCCTTCATAAAACCAACATACCAAAATTGATACATTGCCTTCTCTAGCTACCCTTATATGACTTGTTCTTAAACTAGTTTATTATTTATTTAATAAATCTCTCTTACATAGATACAAAAGATTGTTTATTAACATAATTTCAACCCATAAAATGTCTTAATATTGTGTTATGAGTTTTACTATTAGTCAAACAAGATTAAAAATTTTATGAAATAATATCTATACTTTAAACAATAATAACAATCCAAAAATATCATTTGTTTTTATGATTCAATATTTACATTAATTTATTTAATTTGAGTCCATAATTATCTCCTTCTATATTATATTTCTCATTTCGAGGTTTCAATTTATTATTTATTGTTACTTCTTATTTTATGGTAATACCTTATTCAAAATAATTCTTTGTATTTTCTGGATAAATTAGATTTATGAAAAAATACATCATTTGGTCTGTTGTTTCTATACCTATTTTGAGTTGTTCTTTATTTATTTCATCTTTCTACCAATAAAATTTTTCAAAGCATTAATATACTTTTTTTCATTGTGTTCTGAAAAATTAATTATTTTAATTGAGATCTATGCATTTACTCCTTTCATATGTATTCACATTACACCTCATCTCAATTTATAGATCTTATTTCCCTCTCCCTATATTCCAAAAATTATGATATTTTCATAGGTTCTTTATCCTCTGAATGTCTGCAATAGAAGGTGTCTTATTCTTCCTCATTACACATTATACAAAATATTTTTCTTTCTTGATAATTTATTATATTTTATCGTAATTTTTAAATATTTTTCACTATTTACACATTTCATCTTTTAGGTATCTTCATATTGATCACAGTCATCAAACTCATAGTTGTTCTTCATTGTATAGTAGACCTCAATGTGTCATGTAATCCCACATATTTAACAATTACATTTCAGTGTTCCCTTTATATTTTCACTTTCCATAACAAATAAGATAATTATTAGAGAAAAACATATGTATTCCTTATTTATATCATTATTAGTATCATAATTTTAAGACAATGGAGGTCTAACATCATTTAACTTATACATACTTATCCTATTTATATATGTATTTTGATTCAAAATACATTATGTGAAGTACCTTAATCATCTTATATAAAATGGAAATATTACGATGCTCAACATAAGGAATAATCATCTCTGTATAAAACTACTAATATTTTTGGATAATTCCAATTAATAAAATATATCATAAGATTATTTAAAACTATATAAACATCATTATTTCCCCATATCCGTAAATATTATGTAAAATTTCATTGTCTTGGTTGATATAGTCATCAATAGTTTATTTTCCCCCAATTTTAATATCCATAAACATGTTTTGTTATATGTGTATACTGGCATCTTTTCATTTTATATTTACATCATAACCACTTCTAATATTATCACAAATTTATATTTCTATTTCCATTACAATAAGTTTTAATGAATTTTTTAAAAGGGATGTTAGATTGTATTTTGGACATGCCATCTATCTCAATATTTTATCTATTTTTAAATGACATATGATTGAACCCTTGAATATGTTTATATTTTTTGTATATATATTAAAAACAACAATACTATGTGGAAAATATATTGTTTAATCTTTTTTTCGATATATGAAAATTATTTCCTTCAAACATTGGCAAAACCCAATTATTCAATGATTTTATTTTATTCATATAAAAAATAGATGATCTACTAGTGGGATAGTATTACTCTAATACAATATAATGGTGGACAAACAAGGGTTATGTTATTATGAACAGGGGATAAATCAATGGTTCTTTTAAGATTTTATAATAATTATTTCTCCTAGAAATGATCCTTTTCAACTAGGAATGATCCAATTATTTCTATGAGAAAATTCCATACATTCTCAATGAAAGTAAAAAAATTAATATAAGGTAGAAAATAATTTTTACTCTACATTGGGTAAGAGTTGGATAATACTCATTTAGTAAAATTTGTTTTATCCTAGTCCATATATCCTTCAACTATAACATTGAATCCTATGTATAGTTGGTAGTGTGGCTTCATCATATAATTTCTGTGCATAGAATACTACTTTTAACATAATATTTATACAATATTCTATCTATTATATTGGCAAAACTAATTTATTGGATGAGAATGATCTCTTATAGATTCAGATTACTTAAACAACAATTAATATATCCTCATCTTCAATCCAATATATATAGTATGAAAGAAATATAATTACAAATCATTATAATAGACCCCAAAAGATAAATGTTCAATGAAATATAATGTAATCGATTTATTCATTTTCAATTGATATATATCCTTGAAGGTTTACTCCCATCCTATAATTGTTGGGATTACAAGATTTTTATAATATATATACCCCTCACACCCAATCTATAATTATGTCACTTATCCTTTATGGACTAAAATTTGGAAGCATCCAAATACATTTTCTTATTTTATTTTAGTCTCAATATTCAATATTTTTTATCGCAATTTTTGTATAGGCAGATCCATTAATTACTAGCCTTTTTAATGTACTCAAAATTGTAAAGTTGGGTGCATATAGTCTCTTAACAATAAAAATAATGTTTAGATACCCATTTTCTATAACATGGTCATTTATGTGTTTCTAATAAAACACTTATTTGAGAATTAGATACCCATATCAAATATTTTAAATATTAAAATTTGTATTTTATTATAAATAGAATTTGAAATTGAAAAACACTGATGAAAATAGTTTATTCAATATCTATTTGAGAATATTGAAGAATTATTTTTGAAAAATAACCAGTTGTAGTTTAATTTTTATTTTATTAGTCTATAGAGGAATATTAGTTTCCATAACATATTTATTATCTAATAAGAAATTCAATATATAAACACATTAGATATCTAAGTATCATAAAATATATTTGATTAAAAAACTTATTATGATTCCCAATATTATATTATTGTGATTATAACATAAATGATAAAAAATGTATCTTCAAAAGTATATAATAATTTTTCTGAAAAACATATCATTTTTACACTTATCAATGAATTAGTAACATATCATTATGAATAACTTGAATAAAAAACCATTTATTATTGTGAAATTTTTAAAAAATGAGGAGTAGCCCAAGAAATATCCTAAATCAGTTTAGATTTATCTCATACCAAAAATAATATTTTGATTGAATATTTAATCAAAGCACTTTTTTCTATCACATATATTTCTATCAAAAAATGATTGATTCAAAATTAGAAATTAGAAATTTTATTTATTGATGGATAGTTAAACAATATAATAAATCCTTTTAAGTTTAATATATATTATTATCAACCTTTAAATTTTACCATAATTTGGTCTTAGTGGTCAACCTAATAATATTCATGTATCATATGAAGATCAAAAGGTTCAATAATTTCTAAAAAAATATTACTTTCTTTTATCTTGATCAGATTATTATGTTCATTGTACCCTAATAAGTCATATAGTATCTTAAAATGTTGTTCCCTATGAAGAAACATGGTTTCTAAATAAATCTATAATTTGATGTTGGTCTATAACTAATGAAATTACCATTGTGCTCAAAAGATGGTACAAGCATCAATGTGTAAGAAAATTATAAATTTTTTTGAAAAAAATTATTTTCGGTATAATCAAAATACTATGAAATATTTTAAAACCTCCAAAAAAACGTCTGAACCTCTTAAAAACACATCGAGTAGTCCAAAAAATTCTGTTCAATTATTTCACACCATCATTGGGTTCCTTTACATGGTAAAACCATTGAAAAATTTATTATATAAAATCATGGTGGGTTCCTAATTTCAATTTATTTTTCACATGAATATAATAAAACCTAATTATCATTATCAATCTATTGGATAATGGATAGTCCATGAAACCTAGAAATGATAAATATGTCATCAAAAGTTTAAAATTTGTAGACATCTTGTCTTTTAATTAGAACAAATAATTATTGAAGCTATATTTTTTAAAATGATTATTCCATACATAAACCTTACTTAGTGCATTGGATGAAGTGTCAAGTATTTATCATAAAATACTAATTAATTATAATATTCAAACAATTAATTTTCTTTCCATGAAGGTACGTGTAACTTATTTTAGAAAATAATGTTTAATTACATTAAATTTTATTACTCTTATAATATATAACACAAACAAAGTTTCATTTGATGATTATTGGTGAAACCTCGACATCCATAACACTATTATTATTCCATATAGATCATTTAAATCATATCATAACTACTAGTAGTAGAGGTTAACATCATTTATATATCTGAGATTATGATTATAGTAGGTTTATATGTGTTTTATTTCTCTCCCCTAAATATAAATCACCTGTGTCATTTAGAAAAAATAACACTATAATTAAAAATTTTAAATTGAGCATATTACATCTATTAGAAGATAGCATGTAATTTATTTAGTGAATATTTATCTTCAGACTTTTTTATTTTTGAAGGTATAAAATAATAATTATAATCCCAAAAAACCCCAACAAGTAAACACGGTAGATATAATTAGAAAAGGAAGAGTTTATAAAATTTCCTAGTAGATGTTGAGTGAATATCTAGTTGATAATTGTTTTATTGGAAAACCTATAAATAATGTTACTACAATATAACTCAATTTGAATTTTAATGTAAAATAAACATCGGAATTTAGGAAACATTTGATTTACCCATTATGATATATATATATATATGATATTATTTATAAATTCTAATTTTTGTATTAAATTTTTTATTTTTATTATAATAGATAAATTATTGTTATTTGATCGACCAGTAGTAAATAAATTTGGTATTCCATAAATCATGACATGTTATTATTGAATATGTATATATGATTTTTAATGAAACAAATATCTATTAAATTTTTTTATCTTCAAACATGTTAAATTATTTAGTATTATGTTCTAACCCCCCCACCCCCACCAAATTTTATATCCATAGTTAATCCTCATACATTTATTGTTATTTGTCCTTATATAAATTTTTTAATTATTTAATAAGTGAATATGGAACCTCTAAACCTTTTCCTAATGACCAAGGAAGGATAAATTACCTACTATGTAATAATATTATTTTATGTATTGACCAACAAATCAAAAATTGATTTTCATTATAGAATAAACATACAAATCCTTCATTTGTATCTCAATTCAAAAAATAATGGTAGACAAATAATTGAATGGTAAATGTTAGATAATTGATCTAAACTAGGTACTCAATGAATTAAAATATAACAGTGTTTATACTTTGGGTAAATGTTCTCAAAATTTTCAGGTCGAAGGAACTAAATGGACCATTCAGAACATATATAAATAAAATTGAAAAATAATTTATTATAATCATTGACATTATGTGTAATTATATAAATTAAATAGGGAATAAATTATGTTATAATTTTCCTCTGTTATAAACATTAGATTCAATCACCATTCTAAAATACATCACTACTCATCTGAATTTTTAATTATTATGAATTGATGTTAAGGGACCATTACATAAAATATATATACTAAATAAATCATTCTTTATACAACCACATTGTTTTCAAAACTCATGTTTACTAAGAGTTTTTTATTGAAAAACCAAGTCTCTTTATAAATAGAAATAAGCTATTAGATTCTAAATGAATGATAATATATATTTCTTGAATAATTGATTTTTAATAGGGAATGGTATAAACTAATTCTTCTATAAGGAAAGTACCAATTGAAACTGTAATCATACAAAACTATATTAATGGAAACAATTTAGATCCACTTGAAAATACCATGGATAATGTTTTCCAAAACCCCTACATATTGATTTACATATGAGTATAATGTATAAAAATTGATTAATTCATCCAAACCAAATTTTATATAATCTAAATTGAAAAAAGAATGTTATTATAATTATATCCAATATTGGCATAAAAAATTTCATCTTGATCATAATTTCTATTATAGAACCATAGTATAATCATTTTTAAGAATATATATTTCTGAATCTGAGGAAGATTCTTATCTCAAAAATAATAGCGAAATTATTAATGATTACCTAATAGTAATACTATACAACTAAATACATTTTATTTAATTTTTCCATGGAAATTATTTTATTATAATCCATTTTAGTTACATATAAGATTCGTCAAATGGATATTTTTTTATCTTAAATGAACATAAAATAGAGAATATTATATCTCAATAGAACTAAATTTATTTTATGTAATTCCTCATATATATATTTATAAGTATATATAATGTATTGAAAATATATATCATAAATAATCCATTACATGGTGACACATTACAATTTTATTCCACAAAAAAGAATTATTTTTTATAACTCTCTATTTTTGAAGTGTAATGTGTATCCATTGAGTGTGTTTGCATCCAAATTTTTAAGAATGTTCCACACCCTAATAAATTTCAGATAGAGTTTCAGTCAAACTCAATTATTTTGTAATACCATTTCAGACCCTTCGTAATCATGTTCAACAAATCCTTTATGAGATAAACACATCTATGTATGGTAACACTTCATTTGAGATCATTCCCAAAAGTAATTTATTAATCTCTATTTTATCAATATAAAAACATCTTCATGATATATTTACTAAAAATTTATATTCTTAAATATTTGATTTGTCAAATATAATATGGGTATTATCTTTTATAAATCATTATATTATTTTTTAGTTTCTTCATTATCTAAATATTGAAAAACATTTCAAAATGGGAGAAGAAATTTGTTATATTGAATTTATTTGTCATTACATCCATGTTTATAATATATAAATATAACATAAATAAGTCATAATTAATAAAAAATATTTGAACAACGTTATGAATAATCTTTATAGATATAGAAACATGGAAGTTTAGTGCATTCTATAATTAAATACTGAAATTTATATAGTTAGTAAAAAAATGTTTTGGAATTATATTATAAACTATTTTATGTTTATATTTTTGAAATACTATACTTTAAAGATTATTTTTTTAATTACATTTATAGTATTTCAATTTTTATTATTGAAACATCCAAAGTAACTAACTTATATTGATATTAAAAATCCATAATTTTTCATAAAATTGTGGATCTTTGTTCAATTATGATATTAATATCAATCCATTTGTTATAATATGGAAGACCACTAATATCCTTTATGTTATTTTATATAAATAGTCTTTGAACCCCATGTATTTATATAGTATATATATTTTGAATACTAATTAAAATCAAACTCAATAATCAATTTACATTATCTTCATCATATATGATTACCATGTAGATTGATTGATCGAATTACATGGAATATCAGAATAATTTATATGAATTAACCATTAATTTGAATTAGTTTAATTGAGAATATTAGACAATAAATATAGTAATTAAATTATAAAAGTGTGAATCAATTATAATTCAACATAATAATCACTAAATTTTTTATCATTTGATTGTATAAATGGTTTTTTATAGTATATCATATGATAATAGTTGAGTTGAGAAGAAATAAATGATTTCAATTCGAAATAATGAATTTTTTTTACAATTGAGAAATTTATTAATTGGCAGGATTCATAAAAGAATGGGAGTATTTGGTCCCATCCATAAACATTACATAATCTAGTAAATTGACATTATTAAATTCCAAAATATATTTTTAGTTAATTTTATCACAGTATTAGGACATTATACATACATATCAACTCATAAGAATTAATTGTGGATACTACTAAAATTGTTACCATCTCTTCCATAATTCAATATCTTCTAATAAACTCGAAATCTTATCTTAAAAAATCTGCACTTCAATCAACATGGTTTCTTATTTTCTCCTAAAAATCCTCAAACCATATGAAAAATGTTTTTAGGCATGGGATGAGAAAAAAATGATTATAAGGGTACATATAAAAATGAATGAAACTATTAGTCTATGAAAACTTTTAATGATATAAAATCATTTTTATATATAGATTCTTCTCACCCATAATGTATCAAATACATTGTGAAAAAATGGATTTGAATAAAACCTAGAAAACATTATTGAAACCGTAAAGGTACTATGGTGAATTCTTTATTTAAAATTGTAACACTCATGGATACTATATGATTTTAACCCTCAAGGATACCTTACAAAGTATCCCTCATGGATACATTATGAAGTAACCCTCACTACTACCTTATGGTGTAACCATAATAGTTACACAGGATCTCGACATACGATTGACCACCAATATAAACATACCCTATGCATTAGAGGGAGATATAGGTACCACCATTAATATTTAATTGTTACCAATAATTATATCATAATCCAAAATTCATGAATTATTACATAATACTAATATTACATTATAATATTCTTTAAAAGAAATTTGAAAGAGGATTTTTAATGAAATGTCCCTTACATCAGGTTCATCATACATAAGATTTGGTCAAACATCGAATATAATGGTTTAACAAGTATTATTATTTTATTATAGAATAAGAATCATGTTTATACTAACATATACAACCACATTATAACAGCATCACACCCATTTACTAATTATATTTTTCTATTTCAATCACTTTACGTGCATTCTTTTCATGGATTCCATGGTTTATTAATTATGAATTTTCTTTTAGAATTGAATAAAAAAAATAAAAATGTGGCTTAAATTTTTTTTAATACATTTCCATAATTTTAAATTATACCATATAACATTTTTATGATATAACAATGATTCCTTATATAAAACATTAGGGAGACTTATTTAATTTTTTATGGGCAGATTTTCGAACCATCAAAAACTTATATCATCCTATTTAATAAAAATAATTACATATTTTTTACAAAACATTATATAAATTATATTATGTATAATAAAAATTCTATTTAACATAATAATGGTTTAATGACCATCCTTGATGGTAGTAAAATAATGTTAAAACACGTCGTCCACGATGATGGAAAATGAACACATAACAAACAATGTTTTTATTTTTTAGAATAATAGGATAAGAAGATAGGTTTGATAATGGAAATTAGAATAAAAAATAAAATTATAGTATATATAAGATAATGGAGTTATCATTGTATATGGTTCAGTGGAGATGAGGATATAATAAGAGAATAAAAGAAATTGAAACGAAAATAAAAGGAAATGAATGATAATTTTACCTCTTGAATTTCATCTCCTTGAAAACCTCCTTATAGAACTATTTTTAGTTATTTTGGTTGGACCTATAGGGATAGTACATGGGGAAGAGGTTTGTGGATAATATTGTGATCAATGTGTTCACACTACAAGTACATTGGGGTATGAGAAGAAGTAGAGGTGAGGGTGGTATTTATAATTGAGGAGAGGTTATTTTTTCTCATTAATTTATTAATTTGTTTATTATATTGTATCAAGACAATGAAATAATTTAGAAAAGTCAATAAATATATTAAAATAAGGAATGGGTGTTCGAGATTATGGTTCATAAATCTTGTATAATTTTTAATTTAAAATATTTTGATTATAATTTAAATCTCAATAATTAATTTATTTTACTATTTACAATAAATAGAACTATTTTAGAGAAATACCAAAATATTTCCTATATCATTTATTATTGTGAAGAATTTAAAAATAAATTCCATTTTACTTATATAATTTTATATATATGATAAATTTAATTTCAATTTAAAATCATCATTTATTAAAAAAATAAAAATTTTAAAATTATTACTAATTCTATAACACTTTCAAAAATTAATATGTTATCATAAAATTATCATATAATATTATGGAAAAAATATTAGTTTTGAATATATATCAAAATAAAATGTTTTATTTTCAATTTTTATATTAATTATATAATTTTAAATAAACATTTATGTTTCACAAAAATGCTATCACTTAATCTACCATTTCCAAGTCATTCATTTATTTACCCCAATAAATGAATATATCTTCTTTTCACTTATAAGACACCAAAATTATTTATAATATTCATAGTTCAGGTTACTATTCTATTATAATGGGAACCTAAATTTATATAAATACCACATATCACATAATACATTTATACTAATTTAAATGATTTCATTCAAAAATTAAAACAATTATTTATAAGTACATGTGTTGTTACATTCTACCCACCTTCTTGAAATCGTATCCTCACAATTTTTATTCACATACTATACATATAGGGATACCATTCCATCCTAGATTTATTAGATTCCCAAATTTTTTCTTCAACCATGTGGTATATCCACAAAACAATATTATGGGGATTTAACTTATTCCACAATACTTTCTCACAAAGATCAAGAGTCTGAACATGTTTTTCATTATAATAAAAGTTCATTTCTAGTTGAAAAACTTATGGGATGAAAATATGAGATGAATCTGGAACATAATCTCTTGAAGTTGAAATATAAAAATAATGTTTTACCTCAGATAATGTAATATTCAATGTGACTCGGTAAACAATCGGTCTAGTATTTTCTATGACTAAATAAGGTTTAATGACCCATGGACATTACTTACTTTTATTACCAAAAAATATATAGAATTTTTTCCATGAGAAATTTTGTGTAAAATATGATCAGATACCTCAAACAAATTTCCATCTTCCTATTATATACATAACTTTTATTCCTTCTATCATTTGTCCTCATTTGTTGATGTACCATTTAAATCTATTTTCCTCTTACTCTACTAATTCTAGTCACATTGACTCCATTTCCCTAACTTCATACCAAAATATGAGATTTCAACACTCCATTCCATTTAATACAATAAAAGGTTCCATCTGTATACCTGAATGGAAACTATTATTATATGAAAACAGAAAAAAAAAATTATTGTTCGCAACATCTCGTGCAGTCCATTGAACCAGAATTTAACATTTCTTCCAAAGTCTGATTTTTTTCACTCTATCGATCCATCAGATTGTGGATGAATTGTTTTGATGCAATTTAATTCTGTTCCCAATGACCTCTGAAGGCCTTACTAAAATTTAGAAGAGAATTAGTGATCATTGTAAGATTCAATAGATAGGGAAATACCATGTAACATGACAATCTATATGAGGTACATCCTTGAATTCCGATTCGACGACATAGTATCTCAAATAGAATTATAATACATATATTTAGTTAGTAGATTAAAAATAACCCAAATTACATTGTTATGTTGAGATGTATTTAGTATTATCAGTATAAAATTGATGGATATATCTTCTCATTTCCACTCCGGCACTAGAAATCCTAAATCAACCCTTTGGTAGATGTCACTCTACATTAACTTTCTTATCAGTAAAAAGTTTATTTTTAAAATAAATATTTTATCTTTTCATTCCATAAAACTAGTAATACTCTTGGAAGTATCTATAAATCATATTGTTACCATGATGAATAGAAAAGGAATAACTATGATCATTACCAAACCATTATTTCTTCAATTGTATGTCACAAGGCACATATAGTCTATTCTTAAATGGAAAAATAAAGTCATTATCAAAATTAAATTTTGGAAATATATTATTTTAAAAAAATTATATCTTTTTCTATAACTTACTTTCTTCCTTCTAAATAATATAAATTATTTATAACAGTAAAGACTTCAATGAATTCTAAAACAATAAATCATATTTTCCTACACCAAATATTTCCAAAACAGTATTCATGAAATCATAAACCAAAGGGTTATGTTCCAAATGTTTAATGGTTAATGAATTATTACTTTTTTCACTCCGGGAATCGACCATATTGATTTATTTTCCATTACGGTAATTGATCCTGCAATCATAATCTATTATTATTTTCATCCATCTTCTCTACCTCATGTTCAATCCCTTATAATTAAATATACAATTAAACCATTTATTGACATTGTATTTGTAACATATTTTGTTCCATATAAATGATGTATCCTTATTTCTAAATTAAAAACCACATTTTCTAATTCCAAATCATGTGTGGGAAAATTTAATTCATGAGCATTCATTTGTATCAAAGCATAAGAAATTACCTTAACATTCTACATTAGAATACAATAATGAACTTTCAATGAAGCATCATTGTATATGAAATCTCAAAGTCTCTAGAAGGTAGGTAAAAATTATAGCATTCACCAATATTCTTTTCATCTCCAATAAAAAATAAATAAATGTATTATATCCACATATATATAACCCATTTCATTTTAATAAAGTTAGTGGCCTAGTTAGCATTGAATTAATTAACAAACTATCTGTAATAACATTTTATCCCATGAAAAAACAAATCTTTATAATATTTGTAGTTCTTGGACACAAATAAACCAATTTTTTTGGAAGGATAATGTGTTATTCTATATTTATTTATTATTTTTCCTAGAAAAGAATTCAATTGAATCTAACAATATATTTTTCAAAATATAAAATATAACCTTTTTTCTTTATGTGTTTGTATAAAAATCCATAGATTCTTTTCATGATCCTCCTAACTCTTTGAATAAAAAAATTTAATCAATTAAAACAATAACAAACCTATAGAAATATTCCTTAACGATTATATTCACTAGAATCACTAATACATATGTGTATTTGTTAAGACAATATGAATAAATCAAAACTCAAATCTCCCATATCTATTTTAGAAATCTATTTTCATAATTTCATCCTCCCTCGATATCATCTAATGGTACCTAGATCTCAAATAAATATCATTAAAATAATGTGCACCCTGGACCTTATCAAACAAGTCATTGATATGAGTCATTGAATACTTATTCTTAATAGTGATGTTATTGAGTTCTTTATAACCAATTAAATGACTCATGGAACTATCATTATTTTAAAAAAAACATAATAGGATTTCCTGTTACTGTTGTATTAGGTTGAATGAATCATATATTATAAAATTCATGCAACTAAATTTTTAATTCTAAATGTTATACAATAGTCAATCGATAAGGGTGTTTTGAAATTGGAGAAGCACAACAAAATAAATCAATTATAAATTTATCCTAATAATTAGTTATAATAGTAGGAAACACATCAATAAAAACATACATGTTTTCATTTATCACTGGAACATCATTAATCTGAACAGTTCCCTTGTCTTCCACAATATCTACAGGATAAATTTTATTTTTATATTTTAATATTTTCCCATCTTTATGATATGTTATCATTGTTATGGATTCATTTTCATCAAAAAAATTGGAATTTATTTCTGAAAAAACTACATTAACTCTAAAATAAATCCTATCATGATAAGAAGAAAGCTAATCCAAGCCTAGAATAACAGTCAAAGTCCTCTAATGGAAAAAAAATATTCTTTGAAGGAAATTAAATTACCTTATTATCAATTAGAATATTCATATAATAACTATTTTTATTTAATACTCACACACTAGTGTTTTAACCATAATCTGCACATTCATTTTTTAGGTTAAAATTCCAATATTCTAGAACATTTCTCATAAAAAATGGAATTCTTAAACCATATTAAACAATACATTAGAAAAATCCACGTAAAAAATAACGTCTCGGATACCACTTCATTGGATAGCCCATCATATACCGATGGAGTGGAAAAATATTTCACTACACTATCCCTCTTAAAATATGTATACATTGCAATACACCAATAATTCTTCATGAAGGTGTTTTAATAATTCCCCATCTTGCCACATTTAAAGCACTTTAAATTATTATTATCATAATTAAACAAATCATCACCATATTCTATTTAATTTTGATTTCATTTTATCTGTTCATACCTACCACATCAAAACCCATCCCATATATTTAAGGCATTCCCTAAGGTTATTTTTAACATACTTCCCAAAAAATGTAAATAATACATTATTACCATCAGATTTATTTCATTGATTATTATACATTTCATTCCATCTATAAGATTTGTTCAGCTTGTTTTGAAATAATACTTGATCATCACAAATCTCTATTTTTTACTGTCTAAGAACACAAAACATGACTCTTATAACATTTAAATTTATGGGAATCCAATTTCATTTGATATAATTACATCATTCCAGAGTGAAAATGATTGATTTTACTAACATGATCTCAAATATGTGTTGGAACATACCTTTTTATTCCATTGAGCTTCTCATCATATACGACAACTAAATTGTCCAAATTTTGTTTCAATTTTTGGAATTTTATTTCCATCCTAAATCGAACCAAAATATGAAAATATTTTTCAAGGAAACGATTCTTAAATTATTCTTTATTCCAAGGAATCAATATCATCTCTATCTATAATATTCTTGACCATTGACCACCATTGGTCATAATCACATTCAAATTGAAAAATATAAAGACTTTTTTATCATCAGAATCCTATCCTAGATCAAATATCATTCCATTGGATTTTATCCAAGCTTCTTCTACCACTAAGTCCGAATAATGAATGAAACCATGAGAGAGTTGCTTCCTAAAACATTCTAATATATTCATGTTGCTCTATGGTAGATCTGATTATATTATTGAAATTATTAAACCACCATTTTAGTCTTTCCTACTAATCCATTAGAGTTTGAAACGTCTTATATTCAATTCCCTCCATTCTAGGTTTTGTACTGGAAATGATATCATCCTCTTTCTTCCTTCAAACATATGAATTTGTCTTCCATATGTGGAAAACCATTCTAAAAAATCATATCATAGATGCTGAAAAATGGAAATATTTAAATTCTATATCATCTCAATAGAACCATAACTTAAAAATCTTAGATGGTATTTTATTAATATCACACTAACCCATAATGTTATCTAAATGACGGTATGATACTATCTATAAGGTCGGGAACTTAATCATTAAATAATTTTTCAAATTATGTTTCTTACATTACCAAATATCATTCCATTTTATTGATTTAAAGCATTTGGAAATAATATATACATATCATCCCATAAGAATAAAAAGTGTTTTCTACTAAAACAATATCCATTTCTTCCATAATACAAATGTTTTTAATAAAAAATTGAAACTTTCATGAAGAAACATCAAAAAATTCATCTTGGATTCTTATTTTCTATTAACCATCATTAAACCATATAAAAAGTATTTTTTAAAACTGGAATGATAATAAAATGATCAGTACGAGACACAATTGAAGGGAAAAACCAGTTGTCCATGAATACATATAATCCATTGAAATCAATTTTAAAAACACATACCTCCCAACCATAATATAATATATACCTACATTATGAAAACATGTGATTTAAATAAAATGTAGAAAAATATGAAAATATAAAAGTTTTCACTAGGAATTAGGTAAATAATATTTTAACCCCCATGGATACCATATGATTTGTAACCCCCATGAATATTTTAGAATTTAACTCTTATGGATACATTCTGATATAACCGTCATTACAACCTTATGAATTTACAATTTGAATAACCATATGCTCAAACTCCAACATTGTCATATCAAATGCAATGAAATGAGATATAATTACCACATGCAACCATAAAAAATTCCCCAAAACTAGAACATAATCATAACAATGAATACATGTATCATAAAAGCATTTCGTTGAAATTTTGTAAAAAAAATAAATTTAAAATAAATATTTTAATGAAAAGTCCCATGCCTAGGGTTCATTTTATATAAAACATGTTAAAAACTCATTTATGGATTGTTAATGTGTCTTATTAATTTATTATAGAAATATTATATTTTTAAACTACCTTATATAACAATAAGATAAAAACATTCAACCTATTAATCAATAATATTTTTTTATTTCAACCGTTTCATGTACAATTTATTATCATAGTTCCCATTGATGGTTCGATATGTATTTTCTTGTCAAATAGAATAAAAACTAAATAAGTGGATTGAAATGGTGTTAAAATGTTCCAATAATATTAAATATTCGATATATCATTTTTATAACGTGAGGATGATTCTTTAGCTAAAACCTTAATTAAAATGATTTAATTTTTTTGGATGTTTTTAGGACCATAAAAAACATATACATTTTAATTTAATATCATGATTATATATTTGTTCTAAATATTTTTATAACGTATCATTTGTTCAATTAAATTTTATTTAACCAAAATATTGATTTTATAACCATCCTTGAATGAGGTAAAGAAAATGAAAACCCATCATCCACGTATATATTAAATCGACACATCACCTCCAATATTTTATACTTATAGAACAAGTGGATAATAGGGGTGGTTTGACGATGGATATTCTATTATGAAAATAGAATTATAGTATATCAATGATACTGGAGTTATCATTCCACATGGATGAGGGGATTTGATGTTACAATTAGCAATGAAGATAAATTGTAAACAAAATAAAATGAAATGAAAGCGGATTTTAACTATTGAATTTCTTCTCCTTCATAACCCCCAGAAGGATCTTGGTATTGGTTATGTTTGTCAGACCAAATGTTATATGATGTGGGGAACAAGTTTTGGATGATTATTGTAAAAAATTTGGAAAATATTAATGAATTTTGTTGTGTGATAAGCAGAGGTGGTGAGGAGGAGTATTTATATTGGACAATATGTATGATTTATGACTGACCATCTAATTGAAAATTATATTAAAATTTTATTTTAAAATTTATTCTTTATTGTGTAGTGGTGACGTACACACCATTTCCAACCCAAAAATAATTGAAACCAATTCCAATATTCCAAATTCAATATGTACATAACATCCAAGTAGTTCACCATTTAATATCACCCACACCACTCTATCATCTGCCATCACCATCATGAGACACCATTTTAATCTATCAAAACTATTCACATCGTTGTATGACCAAGATGAATACTAGACCCCACAGGTCATTTTAGTCCATTGAAACCACTATAAAACATCACACTACAACATTTCATCACCATTCCCATTTAAATATAGATAACCAATCTACAATACAAATAAACCTCTCCTCAATGAATATCAAAAAAACATCCGCATTGTACTACCGACAGAAACCAGATGTCCTCCTCCAGAACCATACTTGAACAAATATGATCGTGAAACACAAATACAACACCATAGAATAACAATAAATAGATCAACAACTGACATGAAAAAATCAAACACTCACAAAAATCATGAATAATACATACTAAATTCCAAAACCATATAATAAGTGCCAACACCTAGAACACTGGCCATTTCTAAACAACACCTCCCAAAACATCCATGTTACCACATATATAGATACAAATAGTACATAATTAACATAACATTATATAAGAGTAGTGGTATGATTGGTCGAGGGATTAGAATGATGACAACAACCATTTGTTAAAAAAAATGAGATCCCTCAATCTAGGAGAAACCCAACCCTGGTAGATCCATGATACCAATTGAATACTGAATCATTAAACCCAAAACCATTTTGCATCACCCATCCAAATAGAATATTTAATGGGACTGAGGAACATAGAGTCGCTACTGTGGAATGTGAATTTGAGGGAATCAACAACTAACATCCAACATCATGACCCCAAGAGATTGTTGTAGATGATGTCATTGACGGGAATAAAAATCCAGGGCACAAATAATCTACATTAAATTAATAAATCTAGAGGAGGTGAGTGTAGGGGATGATGGATTATGAGGAAGATGGAAAGTACATAGGCACACCCTTAACTAAAATGTGAAGTATTTTCTCATTATATTATTCATTAGTAAATTATTTTGACTCAATAATGTGAATAGTTTTAGAATTATAACTGAATATATTAAAATAATAATGTGGAGTTATAGAATATCGTTCAGACATCATGAATGATGATTTAATTAATTTATTTTTATTGTGAATTTTATACTCAAAATTTGTGTATTCTGATATTTTAAAAAAATAAAATATTTAATAACAAACCCAAATATTCACCCTAAACATTATTATCATTTAAAATACTAAAATTAACTCAATTTATAAAAATAATCATGAAAATATTAAAAAAATTATATTAATTTAAAATAAACATTATTTAAAAAATACTAATTATAAAGTTATATCTAATATTATAACACTTTGAAAATATAATTAAGGACTCATAAAATTACCTTGTAATCATTATATAGGAAAATATTATGTTATGAATCTATTTTAAAACGATAAATTTTATTTTCAGTCATTATATTAATTGTAAAATTGTAAATAAAAATTTGTATTTCCCAAAAATATGAGATCTTAATTTATGATTTCCAGATCATTTATTTATATAAACCATGATATAAATATATCATATTTTCACTTATAAGATAGATAAATTTTCATTATACAATTATTGGTGAGTATAATATTATATTGGTTTATATTACATAATTTTGATAAGTATCATGTATTTCATTATACATTTATAAATAATTTATCTATATAATTTAAAAATGAAAAAATTATATTTATAAGGAACTGGTTTGTTATAGAGAGTCACATTATGTTTCTCATATTATTTTTCATCAATCTATAAGATATTGTGGTATTATATTTAATATATTTATATGATTATTGAAGCTAACAATGCATCCCTTTTATTACATCCTATATATCACTAAATAAAAAAAAATTAAATATTTCAAAATGAATAATCCCAAAAAGATTCAGGAAATACCATTAATTATTAAATCTACTTAAAATATAATTCTTCTATAAATATCCATGTAATTATGGTTCATTGACCAAAATGATTGTTTTATAAAACTATTCAAATTAAAAGACACGTAAGAGAATTATAATTGTGAGTTCATTAGGAAATAATGTGTAATGGTTCGGACTAGTTCAGTATAGTCTTTTGTGAAATGTGGTGTTTGATGTGTTCTGAGAGGTCAATGTGACTTATCCCCAACACTTTAAGAAAATTTCTTGTTATATGTACAGTTTTTTCATTTTTCTGTATAGTGTTTCCAACTGTTGGTAGGTTTAATGTTTACAGCCATTGGTAGGTATACAGTGTTTCTAGACATCAATAAGTGTGTAGTGTTTCTAGACATCAATAGGTGTACAGTGTTTGTAGTCATCAATAGTTGTATAGTTTTTCCAACCATCAGTAGGTGTATATTTTTTCCCAACATCGGTAGGTGTATAGTGTTTCTAGATGTCGATATGTGTACATTGTTTCCTAATGTTGGTAGGTTTATAATGTTTCTAGATTTAGTTAGATTTATAATGCTTCCAGACATCTGTAGGTTCATACTATTTTTAACCGTCAATATGTGTAAATTTTTTAAAGATGTCTGTAGTGGTACTTTGATTCCATATAGTAGTATGGGTATAGTGTTTCTGACACTTGGATGGTGTAAAGTGATTCCATATGATGGTATTTGTACACTGTTTCCAACTATTTGTAGGTGTATATTGTTTCCAACCATCAGTATGAGTACAGTGTTTCTAGTTTCCTACAGCTTCTCCCGTTTAGTATTTTCCTTGATGAAAAATTAATTCAACATATATCTTTATGGGAGTTAAGGATGATTGAAATCTAATAACTCCAATATTAATTTTTCTATGGATCAAGATGCCTTTACATAGTCAAACCATGTTGTTTAATATGATCTGCAATTATAGAAATTCTAAACTATTTGAAATACGATTAGTCTTGTATCTAATCCATCCCAGGAGGACACCTTCCATTATTTCATTCATTCTATTATCTATTATTGTGAGGTGACTAAGAAATTATTCTAATTATAGTGTATTAATCATACATTAATCCATTGATCATTTCCCCTTAATATTTCATCCTTCTACACGGGCAACCCCTCTTTTGGTGCAAGCATCGAGTATCAACTTATCATTAATAAATGTATGATCTACCTTTGTTCTTAGATTTTCTTCGATCCTTCTTCTCCAATTACTCATTTACATCTTATTTCATGGGGTCTCCACGTTTCTAATGAGGTTTTCTTAGTATTCTATTAGTGTTGTCGTGTCGCGGTGTCCTTGGATGGATGCAGTTATCTAAGGGGGACACAATTGTGATCTGTAGTATGGATTATTCTAATGTAAATAATATCAAAAACCATTTTGGATAGTGTATTCTTGGAATCTATATTCTTTTACATTTAACAATAGATTTATCATTTTTTCACCCAAAGGATCACAATTAAATTTACATAAAAAATATTTGAAGCAGATTAATAAATTTGTGACCAGTATATGTAATTTCATATATTTTTTCTAGAATGTGTAATATTTATGATTTCCTCAGTTATAATATCATTCTTGTTGTAAATTTGTAAAGATAATAAACATTTATTAATTGTAATTATTTTTCAATAATAACTAGGCATGTAAATTAATCTTGTTATTGTTGTAGTAAACATGTTAAATTTATTTAATTGATGAGTAATAGGCATATTTATTCTTCTTTATAATGAATTAATGGAATATAAATTAACTGTGGATTTAATTTTTGATAGGTTACTATTTAGGTAACCCATAGTTGGAATATAAAAATAATAAATCAGTTAATTCTATATGGAATAACGAATTTTCTGATCAATAAAATTTAATGCCTTATAGGGTTTTGAGTTACCCTTTTTCTTGTATGGTTGAGTCTCTTCTACTTTCGATCCATGAGAGGTCATTATGTGTGATGGAAATATGTCTTTATTTGGGCCAGGAGACCAGTGGATTTGTTATTTTTCGTGATACTTGTGTTGAATTATGAGTTAGGATAGGTGTTTTGAGATGTGGGGGCTGGGAGGACCAGTTGTTGTGGAAGAAGATGATGCCTAGAGTGGGAACATGCATCAGTTTATGTATGTGGGTTTCAGGGAGGATGTCGAATATGACGAAACAAGTTGGATTTGAATGGTTAGATTTATCCAAAATCTTGTTGTTTATTTATATAGTTCACATTCCCCACTGCTCAAGGAAGCTGGTGTTTCATACCATCCTTCAAAAAGGCGTGAAGAAGCGTGAGTTATTCCAATGTATTTTAGTGTTTAGATTATCTACAGAGTAATTTTCTACACTCCGACTATAGACGGAAAACATATAAATGATATTATATATACTCATCTTGTTGATCCCCTTATGATTGTTATAATAGGATGTTTTCCTTAAAATATCGGAATATGGGAAATCAATAATGTTGTTAATAAATGATTGAATAAATGATGTTAATCCATGGGGTTGGAACTTGATTTAAGGACTTGATGATGTTACAATTTAATGGAATTTTTTAACTCGGTTTTAAAGCTAATAAAAAGTAATGTGAAATTAATAACAATTAATTAATGGATAATTAATTAATTAATGAAAAATGAAACTGAAATAAAGGGTTAAATTAATCTAATGCTGCTCTTTAAAATGTTGTGTGCTTATAGGACACTTATTCTTAGAATTGGAAACCATTAGCCTGAGAGGTGATAGTTTTATTTTAGTACTATAATATGTTATTCCCATATTGTGGTTGTGATATATAGTATATGTTTTTACTTTTTTTTTTCTATATGATACTCCACCTCGTGAGCTAGTTCAACTGACCCACCATACATTCTGAGACATGTGGGCGTTTTCCCAAAAATTATTATTGGAGGATGGCTGGATCATTACCCCCCTTTGGCCCCAAACTCTTATCTTGGTAGTTAAATGTGCTTTTAAGCACAATGGTTAGTTTTCCCAATATATTAGGGTATAGGGATTTAATGGCTCCTAGATATTCACACACACATATTTTGGATATACTTCCATATGGATTACTATAGGTTTAATGTGTATGGATTGTGATGGATTGAGGATCCTTACTCTAACTATAGGCTATAATGGCATGTGCTTATTCACACACATATATTCTAGATATAGTTATATATGGACAACTATAGGTTTAACGTGTATAGTCTTTGATGGATTTATGATCCTTACATGGTGTGTGGGCTATATTTTCTTGATGTATAATTCCTAATGTATGATACAAATTATGAGATTTGTGAGGGAACACATAAACTATCTGGTGACTATGATTATGTTTATTTAATAGATGTGTTACATGAGGTTAATGTTGTGGTGATTCACCGAGGTGTCTGTAGGAAACCCATTTGGAGAGAGATTCTTAGGACATGTGATGTTGGGATAAAGAAGAAAAGTAGTGGGGAAGTGGTAGCAAGGTACCCTTCATATTATTCATTATGTTATATAATCATTTATGTGATACATGGTGAGGTTATACATGGTATGGATGATATCATATTATTCATTTTTAGTTATTTAGTTAGATTCACTTGTTTTTCACATTACGTTGGAATTATTTCTTTAATTTTGTTCGAGAGTCTATGGGGAGGATGCAATTGATTATAATTTTATACTCACAATAGGTTTTGTAAACTATTTTTTAAGTCACAAGGAGTAGGTTGGATATCAATATAATTACTACTAGCTTAGGGGGGTGGATGATTTATTCAGGCATTGGGGTCCGTGTTGAATTACTTTTATTTGGTACATGCAGATTTCCCATCCAGTTTTATTAGTTATTTCATGACATTGTATATGTGTACTTGGGTTTCTTTTCTTATTGCAGTCTAATTTGTAGGTAGTTGGTGTCTGCCTTATCTCAATCTTTAACTTTTTATCTCTTAGTGGGGGAAACCTCTCATTTGCGTGTTTGTTATACCCTTAGTGGTAGTCCCTAACACGGAGCCTACTAGAGGTTGTCCTCGAGGGTCACAATCTCCCTTATCACATTTCTAGCTAGGAGGGGTACATCACGAGGGGCATGGGTACATGATAGCATTTTATCCTAGTTCCAGATATGGGATATGATGTAGTTTAGTGTTAGGCATAGGTGAGGTTTCATGGGTTGGTTTGGAAATGGTGTCAGACAAGTATAAATAGTGATGTAAACACTGGAGACATACTAAAACATATGTGTTTAATGCCCCCTATGATCTGATTCATGGTCCATTAAGTTTAATGTTTCTATTAAATGAAGTCATATTGGTTTTGGGGTATAGAAAATGGTAATTATAATACACCATTCATCATTGTTCCCAAGTTATAATATATAGACATAGGGATATGTTAACCTAATGTGAATAAAAGAAAAAGAATAATTAATTAAAATTGTCTCTTCTGTATTCCAAGTTTATTATCTATAACTGTTTGTTATATTTTAAGTATCGATATAAGTTAATGTTGTCATCAAGTTTTCACGGAACATGTCCAGTAGGCTACACCATTAGATTTCTGCAGAGTGGAGGTCGACGGTGACGAGACATGGAGGAGGGCACTCATAGTGTTTCAGCATCAGGGTCTGCAAATGTATGAGTGATACAATTCAAATACAGTCACATTGGACTATTTTGATGTTTTTAGATAACATCAAGTTCAATTATTTCTCAAAAAGAAAATTGTGTCTTGATGGTTGTGACAATTCTACTTGGTATCATAAGGTAGAGGTTGTTCATATTCCTCAGAGATTGTGTGGAGTCGACAATCTCAAGGGAGGAGTTCTAAGACATGTTTAGAGTCATGTTTATTTCTTCAACTACAATGGAATTCAGTCACCCAAAGTTGCTTGCCCTTTAGTAGGGAAGATACGATGTGAGATTGATTTGGATCTATTTAAGGAACCTTCTACAATATTCTTTGGAGATTTTTCCAGATGAGGATGACATGGAGAGGGATTTCGAGGATTCAATGTATCCAGAGGTCCAACTATTTTCATACTATTTATGTTGATGACATATCTCCTGGTTATGGTGTGGCTAGGGGAAATATAGATGAAATTTTATAGAACTATTCACCATAAGAGGGGTTTCCATAGGATTCCTCATGAAGTAGTGGTTTGGTTAGGATTTATTGGTTTTCCGGGAGGAACATTTTCTGTTTGGCTGGGGGTAGTTACTAGACATCTTCATCTCATTTCTATGTGGTAGGCGGCTCTCATGCCTATACTTAGTGATCCAGTTCTTTTTTTTCTTATGATTTACGATGTCATCAGTATTGAGAGTTCCCATTCATTTAGAGTGGTTAGCATGCACAATTTGATTCGATCTAGGTTCCACATTGGAGATAATTCTAGATAAGGAAGTAGAAAAAAGTTTCAATGGATTTGGATTTTGCTGAGGCCTAATAGGGAAAGAAGAGGATAACCCTGTGACACTCCTCGTACTCAGAGATTAGAGCATGATTGTGGTGGTGGTTGTCCTCGTGGTCAGAGAGTCCATGCAGCAAGCTGTTTTTTGCTTCATGCTTTACTGTTTCTAGCTCCTAGTGATCCAGTCATCATTTAAGGTACCCTTTTATTATTTTCAACATTGGCGTATTCCTTGTTTGATTTAAGAGAGACACACTTCTTCAGGTCAGCTTCCCTTTTTCATTCATTGGTACTTCAGGTAGAGATACATCCATTAACCTTGGCTTTGACTACACTATTTGGAGGCTGTGTAGATTTGTTTAAAGAATGCGGAGACTAAGAGATACTACTGTCTAAGAACCAATCATGGGGTAATTTCATATGTTTATAGATACAACCATATGATTTAATATATGGCATGGATTGATTGTATTCAGTTCAAGCTATCGTGGATTTCATTAGTATGTAAGTGGTTTTAAACAATGATGAAGGTTAGCCAGTTGGGTTTGATGGAGAATGAGATCCTTATTTGGGTTAGAGGAATGTTCCATATTTTTCCTCATGTATTTCTGAGATAATTCTATGTTCTTATGAGGTTTATTAGTTTGTGATTCCTAGGGTCTTAGAAGAGTACCCATATTTCTTTCTAGAAGAGGTTGTAGCATTACCCTGTCGACAAGTGATCGAGTTTCAAAATGAGCTACCACTAGGATCTTCTCATATCCCTATGTCTCCATATAGTATGTACAATTATAAGTTACTAGAGTTGTTTATATATATCGATACACCGTTATTGTGCGGTTTTGATTGTATGAGTGTCTCACCACGAGGTGCACCAATTTTTTTCATTAAGAAGGTTGACGACAGTTTGTGGTAGTGTATTGATTATCATCACATAAACATAGAAACTATAATGAATATCTATCCTCATACATGGATTGAAGATTTATTACTCAATTGAAGGGTGCATTTTGTTTCTTTGTTATCTACTTGTAGTCAGGATCTCATAAGATTCATGTGAATGAGGAGGATATCGCAAAGACTACTTTCTGTTGTCATCATGGGATTTACGAGTTCATTATATTGTTGCTCAGGGAGACGAATTCTCCAGTTATGTTCATGGGGTTGATGATGGTTGTGTTCCATGATATCATGGATAAGTTCATTTTGTTTTTCATTGAAAAAGTCCTTGTGTACTCTACCTTGGGGGAGGATCATGAATATCTTCTTCACATCGTTTTGGGAGTTCGTCATTAGCTACAATTGTTTGGAATGTTTTCCATGTTCATGTTTTGGGATCAGGAGGTCCATTTCAAAGGGAATGTTGTATCCTTGTAGGGGGTAGGTATGGATCCATCGATGATAGAAGTAGTTTTGTATTGGGATGTCCCAAAAAAATGGAAGGGGTGTGAAGTTACCTTGGGCTCATGGGAAATTGCAGTAGGTTCATAGCATATTTCTCTTAGGTTGTGACTCCACTAACATCATTGACTAGGAAGGATTAAGAATTTTTGAGGACTGATTAATGTCAGATAGATTTCGATTATTTGTAGTGGAGGATGGTAAGTTATCTGGCTCATTTCCTTCCAATAGAGAATGTTCATGTTGATGTTTTCTGTGATGCTTCACATATAGAGTTAGGCTACATTCTATTGTAGGAGTGATCAACTGTTTCTTATGGTTCTCGGTAGATGTGTGCCCATAAACGTTAATATTATAACCATGAACTTTTGATGGAGGTATTAGTGTTTTCTTTGAAGTTTTATAGACATTACCTTAATGGTGTGTGCTTTGTGGTTTTCACCAATAAGTAGAGCATGAGGTATGTTTTCACCCATCATGACTTAAAATAGAATCAATGTTTGTGGATGGATTTATTAGAGGATAAAACCACTCTAATCTCATATACACCTAAAAAGGGGAATGTTGTTGATGATACGTTTAGTAGTATGTTGTGTAGTGATGCAGTGCATGAATATGGGGATTCCCTGTGAGTAATGGAATAACATTCACCTTTCCATCTAGATATGGGAGAAGGTAGGGTTATATGTTATATTTTCTCAGATGACTGTGTTGTAAAATTTTTTCCAACGTGCAAAAGTGTCAAAGTTGGTGAATCTACATGTGGAGTTCTAGAGAGATCAAGCTGTTTATGCTAAGGACCCTAATTTATTGTCTGAGGATGAACAACTCAGAGAGTTGTATTAGGGAAGGATTTTTGTTCCATATAGAGAGTTCCATAATACACCATTATCAGTGCATCCTACTATGACAATGATGTAGTTTCTAGAGGAGATGGTGAGACTTCATGGTGTCCTGAGTAGGATCCTTCTTAGTTGTGATCCACATTTTACCTCTCGTGTGTAGAGAGGTATGAAGAATTATTTTTTATCTCAACTAAGTCTTATCCCTTCTATTCATCAACATATATACTTTAAAATAGAGAGGAATATACAAACTATTGAAGACATGTTGTGCTCCAGTGTCTGGTATTTTGGAGGATCATGGATGAGGCACATACGTGTGGTGGATTTCTATTTGAACAATTGTTTTCTCCCCACATTAAATGGTATTTCATTTGAATACTTGTATAATTAACATTATTCTTCTTCATTTTTCTGTACTAGTGTTGTAGAGTAAGCAATTCTTAGACCAAAAATAGTTCATAATATGAATGAGGTGGTTCAAGTGATTCCCTATAGGATTAAGGAAGTGAATGTTTGTCATAAATCATATGTCCATAAAAGTAGGAGACAATTTATGTTTGATTTTGGGGATAAAATTTTTCTAAATGTAAATCCCATTCATGGGAAATGAAGGATTTTTTCTAGGATTATGCTTTATTCCTGATTTGTTAAGCCTTTTGAGGTGTTGTCTCATGTTGGAACTGTGTCATATCGGGTAGTACCTCCCTTGAAGATGATCCGGATACAAGATGATTTTCATGATTCATAACATCATCGTTATCTTCATTATAGTTACCCAAAGATTGATGTACATGGACATTACATTACTTTTGCGTAATACATAATACATTACAAAACAAATTCCCAATTACCATATTAGTTTAGTGTCATTGGAAGCTTGGAACATAATCTTCTAATCATGGTGAAAGATATTCAACATCTTCAATAAATATCTTCTATTTTCCGACCTAAAAAACATCCTTTATATCCTGGGGAAAAATAAATCATAAATATGGTGATCTCAAATGCTCAGTAAGGGTATGCATTTAGAAAATAAAACAACCCATATACATTTGATCTTAAAAATATGAACATAATGTTTCAACATCATAATATTGAGCAATGAAATTAAACATGGTAGTACATAAGGCATAGATATTAATGGAATATAAATCATGATAAAATAGCATGGGAATAAAAATGTAATTGTGTAAAACCATTAGTCACTTGATATTATTTCTATAGTAACCAAAGCATTGCTGCCAAGACCATCATAGTGGACAAAGTCCATTATTGAATCGGGTTTACCTGTCGTTCCAGCCCTCTATTGTTGTACCGGATTTACTTGTCGTTATTTCCATGTCTTTCTCATTAGATATAATACATTACCCAATGCATTGGATGGAGAAATAGGTCCCACTCATCTCATAATGAATTCATTCTTACGTGTCTAACAACATAAACAGAAATCATTCATCATAACCCAAATAATAAAATCAGTTTCATAAATATCATCCCGTCATAACATAATCCATATAAAAGAAATGGATATCATTTAATCATAAGAAAAGTGAAACCATGTAAATAGAAGTCACATTATTCTTGAAACATACACATATGAAAAAATGTCATCTCATATGGAAAATTGTTTTGATAAAATACTTGAAATTAATTGTTGAGGAAAATATCCTATCTTCTTAAAAATCATTTTCTTTTCGCAAAATGAAATGAAATTTTGAAATAAAAGGATTTTTTTGAAAATATTCATTAAATATTGTAGACTAAGATTCATGAAAATATAGAGTTATGAAACCATAAAAATACATTCATGTCATATAAGTTAAAAAACATTTTTCTCATACTTTTAACAGAAAAGTCAAAAAGTACCATGTATTGTAAACAAAAGAACGATTCCTTCCAGAACACAAAGTAAAAGTCAAATAGGGGTAAATATGAAATTAAACATACATTTAATAATTTTAAACACTTTATGAAAAACATTTTTACAGACATGGATAAAAAATATAACCCTAGTACATACTTACATATTATCAATCTCGGATAAAAATGAAATTGAAAAATTATCCCTTACCTTTTGTCCAAATTCCATCATATGTGTCTGAGACTCCTATATAGTGGGTTTAAACATATTATTAACTTGTAACAGAACCATAATAATATTTATGATATCATATATTATTCACTTACGACTTTATATTCATGTTCATTGGTCAATTCCATGTTAAAGCAGCGTTTTGTGTAAAATTGTTTCATTTATCGTACATGTTTCGACTTGTTGTACTTGATATTATTAATAATATCCAGATTTATATAATTCCAGAATTTAAAACTTGATTTATATATAATATATATTAGTCATATAAATATATATGATATATCGATAAATGGAATTAAATACACCGTTCATGGAGACGGTAGGCCGTACGTATGCATGAACGCTATTTTCATTTCCTTTTTGAATTGAATGGAATTAAGTAAATGAAACATATAAGTAAATAAATTCAGTATCACTATTATTTAATATATTTCATTATTATTTATTATATATACATTATAACCATACTTGAATGGTTAATCATGGAAAATTAATCTCATCGCGATCGTGGAGACGATAGTCCGTACGTGCGCCCGAGAGAAAATATATATTCATTTGATATTAAAATTATATATAATAGGATGGTATATCCAATATAAATAATCATAATAATTTTATAATTATTATTTATATCATTTATACTCATTATTAGACTCATCCAGATGATTAAATGTTTGAATAAAAAACTACACCATGAAGTGGAGACGGTAAGCGCTACGTACGCACGTGTGGTGACTTTTTCATTCATAGGATGGATAAATTTACTAATATGGTTGTAAATTTTTTAAAATAACATAAAATTATATAGCAGATACTGGAAATATTATTTTATAATTGAAACAATAAAGAATTACGAAATGTAAGAGGAAAGGAACTTGAAATAGGTGGTGAGATATTTACCTCTTCTTTGGGTTCTTTCTTTTAATTTGATCAAAAGTGCTCTTTAAGTTGGATTTCTGACAAATGGAAAGCCTCTAGGATGAAGGGAGGATAGTTGAGAGGGTATTTTGTCAGGGGTTGGACGATCCAAATGGCTTTTGAGGTGTGAATTAGAGAGAAGTGTGAGTACCCTTTAATAAGTGGGGTGAGAGCCACCTTAGGAAAAACATAAAATATTATTTTATAATAAATTTATATTATATTTATAATGGCTCCAAAGTGTTTTATTTCGAGGATTGGGTGGGGATTAGTTGAAATAATGTCATCTAATATGTTTCAGACAAGTTTAGGATACCATTTTAACCTTATCATTTAGATTTAACTCTAAGTTAAATAATTTAACTTTTACCGTGTCTTATTGTATTCTTACAATATATGGTTAATAAACGTACTATAAATTGACAATAGAACCCTAATTAGTTCCTTAATGTCATATATATTATTATATAATTATTTTTACCCAACCTTATATTTTTAATACTATTATATCAATTAATAATATAATATTTGTTTTAAAAACTCTTTTATTTCAATTTTGACCCTATTTGGAATTTTGTTTTCCATAATTCATAACCGCATTATTATTTCAAAAAAAATCATCTAAACAACCATAATATGTTATATTAACTTATAAAATTAGTGTAATGCATAAAAATCCTCATATGAAATTTATTTTGGTATTTATAATATCAATTATGTTTATATTTCATTAATAAAGTAATTATTGCATCATCATTGTGTCATAAATAAATTAACTTATTTAATTCCTGAAAATATTAATAAAATACAATTATCTATGATATATTTTTAGATTTATAATGAATATTTATAGTCTAATCTATCTTATGTATAACCCTTATATTAAGAATGTTTTAGTTATTAATCATTGTTTTTATCTATTTTAAATCTTCTTTAAATAAAATAATAATAAATGTACTAATCTAATCCAAATGGACCTAAAGGGTAATATTTTTTATAATGTTATTTTTGGTCTAATTACACTAATCCAATAAAATTAGGACATGTTTTAGGATAATTATAATATCATTTTGACCATTTATTACCCTATTTACTTTTAATCGTGTTAAATAAAAGTTAAAAGTTCCTATTCACCAAAAATTTATTTTATCTTATTAAACCACATTTTACTCCTTGATATTAACTGTATCTCTCGGATTTTCGAAATTCAACTCATAGAAGTGGTAAAATTAAGTTTTATGTAAATTTTCAAATTCTCTTAGGAGGTGGGTAAAAGACGGTGAAAAGTTCAATAAAAATTTTATATATCTAAATTTATTATAAAATGACTCTAATGAATTACATTTAAATTATATAGGTATTATGTATCAATTTTGATCTAAAATAAATTTAAATAAAATAAATGATTATAAAAAGTCGGTTTTAACCAATAACTCTATGTTTTCAGTATTCATCAAAAATTAAATGTTTTCAGAAAAATAAAAAAAATTAACCCTAAGCTAATTTCAATATTCCGAATCCAAAAATGAATTTAATATTGAAAGATAAAATTTATCAATTTTCAAAAAGTGGGTATTACTATTCATAACTGCTAGTTTATATAATATTTCAATAACATATAATTGTTTAGTGAAACTTGGTATTGCGTACAATGCAAGCTATCGAGGAAGGTCGCTCTTGCGTGTAATGAAAGTCATGTCAGGGTTGCATGTAGGTAAATCTTCCTATTGTGTTGCGTATAACATATTCAAAATATAGTTCAGTTATACATCGATCAAAATATATACATTGTGTTGTGTAAAATGAATGTTATTTGAAAGAAATTGAAATAGTGTGCATCACAATCAAAGAATAGTGTTTTTTATACTACAATATAATGCGGTGTTGCATATAGTGCAAGATAATTTTGGTGAATCGTACAAAAAAAACATCAAAGAAATTAAAAAGAATAATTCTCATAAAATCTCACGGTGTTACATTCTACCCCACTTAAAATGAATTTTGCCCATGAAATTCGTCAGGGTTATAAATGATTTTCTACTTGAAAATTCCTTTGATATAAACCCAAATTGTAAAAAAGGGATACTGAATCATCATTTTAAAAAAGGAACATGGCCATGAATAAGACAACAATAACAATTCCATAAATTTGTAATGATTTAAGGTACCATCTAATTCATCAGATATGAGGGCACTAAGACAACATTTTTTGTTTTCAAGAAAATTTCCATAATGTTGAAGAATTTTTGGATAAAGAGTGAAACATACTTGATTTTGGTACAATATCACTGTTTTTTGTTCCTTGAACAATTTCTACTTCATATCTTAAAGAAATGGTGTTGAATTTTTCTTCCGTGAATTGTTAGCAGATCATGCGATAAAATGAAAGGTCATTCAATCTGTCTCAAACATAAGGTTAGAAAAAGTTATATACATAAGTCCTTTTATGGTGAGATTAATCATATATGGTCCCTATAATGGACATATAGTAGAATGTATGTGAAAATATGGGTATGGAAGAGAAATCTAACCATCATGTTTGGATGAAGAGTGGTAGAGAACATGGCCATGAATAAGACAACAATCACAATTCCATAAATTGGTAATGATTTTAGGTACCATCTAATTCATCATATATGAGGGCACTAGGACAACATTTTTTGTTTTCAAGATCATTTCCCTAATGTTGAAGAATTTTTTAATTAAAATTAAAACATAGTTCATTTTGGTACAATATCACTGTTGTTTGTGCCTTGAACAATTTCTACTTCATATCTTAAAGAAATGATGTTGAATTTGTCTTTCGTGAATTGTTAGCAGATCATGCGATAAAATGATAGGTCATTCCATCTATCTCAAACATAAGGTTAGGAAAAGTTATATACATAAGTCCTTTTATGGTGAGATTAATCATATATGGCCCCTATAATAGACCTACACTTCATTTATCATACCTCTTAATATACTAAAACTAGTTTCTACTAACCAGGGACTTCCTATAGGCCAATGGTAGGTGATAAAGTCTTGTCTCACTTTGGTTGTGGGTTCGATTCCTGAAACCTAGTCAGACGCGACGAGTTGTCGCCCGTCCAGCAGGTTGTCCCTTTTTCTAAAACTACATTATTATAAAATTCCATCAATAATATCAAAAAAAGTTCTAGCCTTAAACAATACTATCTTATGTCTAACTTAATTCATTCCAATCATTAGGATTATCAAAAATACCTCGGTCCAAGCTCATAGAATAATGAAATCGATTACTTAAAAGGTCACATAACAAGCACGTGAATACCATCATTTATCCCCCATATATCATAAGATATTTCTTGTTGGTCACATTCCAAACATGTGAATACCTTAATCATGTATTCTTTTGAAACATGAATTACCGTAGAACCTTATCTAAAACATGAATTCTTTCAAAAATTAACTCTTTCCACATACCAAAATCTCAAAATTTCTATATACTCAAACCATGATATCACTTTGTCCTTATATCAATCAGGAGCTCATGAATAAAATCAAAATTTTCTTTTTCTTTTTATCCCTTCATTATATGCATATCATCTACGTTCCACTAATATTAGAATCACTTTTCCTGGTTACTGGTACCATAAAATTATTTAAACCCACAATAAACCAATACATAAATATTCCAATATTCCATGATACTATATTCAACATTATTTTTGAATCCCATTACATAAAATCATAATCAATCCACCACATCGTTTTCATATTCAACATCGCCAATAGTGATCGCATGTGACTTCCATTTTTCTATTTCCTTATGCGGTTGTTGATGTCGATCATCATTATCCTTGGATTAGGGCATTCATTAGCATAATGCCCCATTTCTTTTCACTTGAAGCATTGGAAGTGTTGGTTGTGCGTTCTCTGTATTCTTTTCTCAATTCACATCTTTAGCTACCATTTTTCCATTACTTCGACACTCAGCTGCTCGATGACCTTCTTTTACACGCTTAAATCATTTTCTAAACCCTTTAAGACAATCTCCACCTTGTTTTTTCCACACATTGAGCATAAATAAACATTCATCTACTTTTCACCATTGTTTTGAGATTTTTCCTTGAACTCCATCTATTGTTTCATGTAAAAACCATGAGATAGATATGTAACACCAACTTACAATTGTACCTTGATAGAACAAAATACAATTTCTTCATAGCTACTAAAGTCTCTTATAGCTAATTCCCTTCAAAGACATGGTTTTAGGCCCCTGAATAATCGATCAACTTTACTTTCAGGTTCGATGATAAAGCTAGATGGATACCTTCCAAGCCTTGTAACTTTCACCTCGTACCAACCTACATATTCATCATCCATTTTCATAAGATCAAGGAACTCATTTTCCATCTTTATTTGAAGAATACGTGGAATGTACATATTGAAAAATATGTCTTGAACTTGTCCCATCCCATGGATTAAATTTCACCTTGGGGCCTTATACTCTTAATTAGAGTCCACCACTGGTCTGCTTCACCTTCTAAATGATAAACATCCAGAATGGATTTTTCATGTTCTGAACATCAATGTATTGAAAATATATTTTCAATGGCACCAATCCATTGTTCAGCAACAAGTAGATCAGATGACCCATTGAAATAAGGTGGGCGTTGCCTCTTGAAGGACTTTTTAAAAAATTGTTCCCTTCTCTGATCATTCAGAAGTCCAAAATGATTCGTCGCATGTGTAAGTATATCAATAAGATTTTTTACTCCATCTCTCATAACATTGGTTTGTTCTAGTGGACCATCATTTCATTTCCAATTACATTGATCAACATGGTTCCTTCGGGTTCCATCCATCATCTAAAACCCAAAAATAATTCTGTAAGAGGAAAAAATCATGCTAGGAAAACAACATAATAATAGGGAAATACCTTCAATATATAACATCATAAGTTTAATTATAAAATTATTATCTTAATTATAGTTCTATAACCTATACTTATACTTAACCTTAGGGGCATCCCTATACATATCTTAAATATCTCTAGGGATCCCACTAAAGTTTTCACATCCTAGTTTCAAAAGGTTCACGAAACCTTCACTCTGATACCAACAGCAGAGACCCAAAGCTTGATGTACATGGAAATTAAGTTACCTTTGTGTAATACTTAATACATTACAAAACAAATTCCCAATGACCATATTAGTTTAGCGTCTTTGGAAACTCAAAACACAATCTTCTAATCATGGTTAAAGAACATCAACATCTCGCATAAAGATCTTCATTTTTTCCTACCTAAAAAAATATTTTATAGCATGGGGGAAAAGAAAACATAAAAAGGGTGACCTCAAATGCTCGGTAAGGGTAATCATTGAGAAAATAAAACAACCAATATAAATTTTAACATAAAATAATGAACATAATGTTTAAACATCAAAATCATGATAAATGACATTAAACATGGTAGTACGTAAGGAATAGATCATAATGGTACATCAATCATAATAAAATATCATTGGAATAAAACATATAATTGTGGGAAACCATTAATCACATGATATGATTTCCATAGTATCCAAGGAATTGATTCCAAGTCCATTATAGTGGACAAAGTCCATTACTTAAACTGGTTTACCTACCGTTACAGTCCTGTATTACTGTACTGGATTTACTTACTGTTACAGCCTTGGCTATCTCATGAGATATAAATCTTTACCCAGTGAATTTGAGGGATATATAGGTCCCACCCATCTCATAATTAAATCACTCTTATGTTTGCCACAACATAAACATAAAACATTCATCATAACTGAAAGAATAAAATGGGTTTCATAAACATCATCTCATCATAACATAATCCATATAAAAAAATGGATATCATTTCATCATAATAAAAGTGAAACCATGTAAATCATAGAGAAATTATACTTGAAACATACACATATTAAATAATGTCATATTAGATGGAAATGGTTTTGATAAAACACTTGAAATTAATTCTTGAGGAAAATATCCTTTCTTCTTCGAAATCATTTTCTTTTCAAAAAATGCCATTAAATTTTAAAATAAAATGATTTTGTTGAAAATAGTCATCAAATCTCATAGTGTAATCATCGTGAAATTAAGGCATTTTGAAACCTTTAAAATCCGTTCATCTCATATAAGTTAAAAAAACACTCTCCCCATACTTTTAACAAAAAAGTCAAAAAGTACCACGTATTGTAAACAAAAGAAAGATTCCTTCCAAAACACAAAGTAAAAGTCAAAGAGGGGTAAAAATTTCTTTAAAAATACATGAAATAATATTAAACACTTTATGAAAAACATTTTTGTGGACATGGATGAAAAATATAACCCTAGTAAATACTTATGTATAAGAAATCTCAAATAAAAATGAGATTGAAAAATTATCCCGTATCTTATATCCAATTTCTTCCGAATGTATCCGAGACTGTTGAATAGTGGATTTAAAAATATTATTAACATGTAACCGAACCATAATACTGTTTATGATATCATATATTATTCACTTACGACTTTATATTCCCTGTTCCTTTGTCAATTCCAATGTTAAAGAAGGTTTTTGTGTAAAATCGTTTTATTTATCGTACGTGTTTCAACTTTTTGTTCATGATATTATTACTTATATCCTGATTTACATAATTCCAGAATGTAAAACATTATTTATATGTATTATATATTCATCATATAAATATATATGACAGATCGATAAATGGAATGAAATACACCGTTAATGGAGACGGTAGGCCATACGTACGCATGAACGCTATTTTCGTATCCTTATTGAATTGAATGGAATTAATTAAATGAAAAAAATACCTATATAAATCCAGTAACATTGTTGTTAATATATGTCATTTTTATTTATTATATATATTTATAACCATACATGACTGGTTAATCTTGGAAAATGTATCTCATCGCGTTCGTGGAGACGGTAGTCCGTGCGTACGCACACGGGACAATATCATTCTTTTGATATTATAATCATACTTAATTGGATGATATATCATATATAAAGAATCATAATAATGTTATATTTATTATTTATATCATTTATACTCATTATTATACCCATCTAAATGATGAAATGTTTGAATAACAAACTACACCATGATGTGGAGATGGTAAGCCGTATGTACACACATGTGGTGACTTTTTCATTCATAGGATGGATAAAATAAATAATATGGTTGTACATTTTTTATAATAACATCAAATTATATATAAGATACTGGAGTTATTATTTTATAATTGAATTAACAAATAAGGAGGAAGTGGAAGAAGAAAGGAACTTGAAATAGGTGGTGAGATATTTACCTCTTCTTTGGGTTCTTCCTTTTGATTTGATCATAAGGGATCTTTAGGATGGTTTTCTGACTAAAGGAAGGCCTCTAGGATGATTGGAGGACAGTTGAAAGGGTATTTGGGTAGGTTTTCTACTATCCAAATGGATTTGGATGTGTGAATTAGAGATAAGGGGGATTTCTCTTTTATAAGAGGGGTGAGGGGAACCTTTGGAAAAACATAAAATATTATTTTATAATAAATTTATATTCGGTTTATAATGGCTCAAAGGTTTCTTATTTTGAGGATAGGGTTGGTATGGGTTGAAATACTATTAAACAATAGTTTTTAGACATGTTTAGGTTTCCATTTTAACGATATCATTTAAATTTAACTCTAAGTTAACGAATTTATCTTTTACTGTGTCATCTAGTATTCATACACTATATTGTAATAAACATACTCTAAACTACCAATCGGCCCCTAATTGGGTCATTAATGTAATATATATTATTATATATTTCTTTTGGAAGAACCTTATATTTTTAGGACCAATATATCAATTAATAATATAATATTTGTTTTAAAAACACTTTTATGTCAATTTTTACAATATTAGGTATTTTTTTCTAAATTCATAAAAGCATTATTATTTCAAAAATAATTCCTCTAACCAACCCTAATATGTCATATTTACTGAGAAAATTTTTTTAATGCATAAAAAGTGTTAAATTAAATTTATTTGGGTATTTATAATATCAATTATGTTAATATTTCATTGATAAGGTAATTACTGCATCATTATTGTGTAACAAATAAATTAAATTATATAATGTCTAAAAATATAAACAAAAGACCATTATGTAGGAAATATTTTTATCTTTATAATTAATATTTATAGTCGAATTTATTCTATGTATAACCTTATATTAAAAATGTTTTAGTTATTAAACATTGATTTTAACTATTTTCAATCTTCTTTAAATAAAGTAATAATAAATGTTCTAATCTAATCCAAATGGGCCTATAGATTAGTATTTTATTCCTCAGTTTGTTTTTGGTAGAATTCCACTTATCCAATTGAATTTGGACATTTGTAAGGGTAATAATAATATCATTTTTACCCTTAATTACCCTATTAAATTTGAAGCGTGGTAAATAAAAGTTAAATATTACAATTCACCAAAAATTATATTTATCTTATTGAACCAAATTTCACCCCTTGATATTAACCGTGTATGTTGGATTTTTTAAATTCAACTCACTGAAGCCGAAAAATTTTGTTTTATGTAAATTTGCAAATTCTCCTAGAAGGTATGTAAAATAAGGTAAAAATTTAAATAAACATTTTATATATCTAAAATAATAATAAAATGACTCTCATGAATTACATTGTACATATATAGGTATTATGTATCTATTTTTATCTAAAATAAATTTAAATAAAATAAATGATTATAAAAAGTTTATTTTAACCAATAACTCAGTGTTTTCACTATTCATCAAAAATTGAATGTTTTCAGAAAAATACCAAACAATCACCTTAAGCTAATTTCAATATTCCGAATAAAAAACTAAAGTCCATTTTGAAAGATAAAATTTATAAAATTTTTAAAAATGGGTATTACTATTCATAATGGCTAGTTTATATAATATTTCAATACCATATCGTTGTTTAGTGAAACATGGTATTGCATACAACGCAAGATATCGAGGAATGTTGCTCTTGAATGTAATGAAAGGCAAGTCATGGTTGCGTGTAGGGAAACCTTCCTTTGGTGTTGCGTATAACATACTCATAATATAATTCAGTTATACATCGATCAAAATCTATACTTGGTGTTGTGTAAAATGAAGGTTATTCGAAATAACTTGAAATTGTGTGCATCACATGCCAAGAATGGTGTTGTGTATTCTACAAGCTAATATGATGTTTCATATAGCGAAAAATAATCTTAGTGAAGCGTACAAAAAAAGACATCAAATAAATTACAATGAATAATTCTCATAAAATCACTAGGTGTTACATTCATGATGACTCTTATATCATCGATTTTTGGGATACAAAATTGATAATGATTTAACCTTTGGGAGAGGCTTGTAGAGACCCATGATCATAAGAAGAAGGTGTGTCATGGTTGTGTTATACCCTTGGTCTATTTCATGTGGTGGAATAGTGTCATTGAGGATAGTACGCGGGAACATGAGTTGAAAATTCACGATCAGTACCTCGAGTTGTTTATTTTATAGATTTTTTTCTTGTAATGATGTTTGATTGTTTTTGAAAACCTTTTGTTTTTATGTGATGTATTTATTTTTTATATTTTTTGGATTTCACCCTTTTCCGAGGTATCTATATTGGTGGTAGTTCGAACTCATTTTATGTTTCCTTTTATATTAGTTTTTAATTCTCAAGGACAAGAAAGTTTGAGCGGTACCTTATGTAATGGCACGGACCTCTCTAGTCCATTCTATTTCTAAAATATATTGTTTGAGGTGTCCGGAAAAGTCAAGGTGACTCATCCCCAACACTATCAAATTTCATGTTTTGTGAATAGCGGTTTCTAGATTTGACTACATTGTTTCTATACATCGATAGGTGTATAGTATTTCTAGCCATTGGTAGGTGTACAATGTTTCCAAACATCAATAGCTATACAGTGATTCCAGATGTTGATAGGTGTATAGTTTTTATGGCCTTCAGTAGGTGTATAATGTATCCATCCATAGCTACGTGTACAGTGTTTCCAGATATCTATAGGTCTATAGTGTTTCCAAAAATTTGAAGGTGTATAGTGGTTCCAAATTTTGGTAGGTGTAGTCCATTTGTAGTTGTCGATAGCTTTACAATGTTTCTTGACAAAGGAAGGTGTACTGTGCTTCCAAACATCTATAGTTTCAAAGTGTTTCCAGATGTGTGTTAGTGTGCAGTGTTACCATCCATCGATAGGTGTACAATTTTACACCATCGGTAGGTGGTCAATGATTCCAGCCTTCGATATGTGTACAATATTTTTATTCATCGGTAGGTGAATAATGTTTCTATCTTCCAATAATGTAACCGCCTTAACATGTTTTTTGATGAAAATCTCATTCAAGGCCATGATTTAATGGATTTAAGGCTGATTCAGAGCCCATAACTCCTATATTAATTTACCTAAGGCTTTGGATGCCTTGACTTAGTCAGAAATCATGGATTAATGTGATATAAATTAATATAAATTTTAAACTATTTCATATCCTCCAATTCTTGGATTTATTCCTTCAATGTTTTTCACTTTCCCTTATTTCATTCCTTCTCCTTTCTCTCAGTGTGTGCCTCCCCAAAACATTCATTACATAGGATTCGTATGATCTAAACTTAATCAGTGGATTATTTCCACTTTATATTTTTTTCATGTGGTATGTGCACCCCCTATTGTAGTGCATGCAGAAAGTGTCAACCCATCATCGATAGATGTTATTAAATACATCTGTTCTTGTTATTTCTTTGATCCTTATTCTCTGATTTCACCTTTCCATGTTATGGAAAGTGATCATCATGTTTCTAAGGGATTTTTCCTAGGGGTCGATTAGTGTGGTTGTGAAAAAATGTCCTTAGTTAAATGATATTATCTGGAGGGAAGCCGATCATAAACCATTGTATGGATTGTTCTAGTGTAAATAACACCATGAACCTTTTGAGGTATGAGATTTGTGGATTCATTATATTTTACATAAAACTGTAGAGTTAGCATTTTTTATACCACTGGTTTACAATGGAATTGACATTATAAATAATTTAAAGTGACTAATAAATTGGTATCAATCAAATGTTTTTGGAACTTGTTTTTCTACATTGAATGATATCTATGATTTCCTAGTTTAGCTTGTCATTCATGATGGAAATTGATAAAGGCATAAATAAGTATTAATTTTAATTATTAATCTAATATAAAGAGTCATGTACATGAATATTTTTTTTTAGTATTAATGTTTAATTGATTAATTGATGATCCAGAGGAACATTGATTCGTGTTCATAATGAATTGAAGGCATGTCAATTAACTATTGAGTTAATTTGTGATATATTACTCATTACGTTTCCCGTATTTAGAAGATAAAAAAAATAAATTGGTTATTACAAATTGGATTAAATAGATATCTGATATATAAAAGATAATTCCTTATAGGGTTCAGAGTTACCATATTCCTTGTAAATTCGACCACCTTCTTCTTTCTATCCACGAGAGATCATTTCATGCGAAGGAATAATGAATTTTTGAGGGTTAAGATACTTGTTTCATTATTATTTTTCATGATTCTTGTGATGTGTAATGAACCCATATTGATTTTGTGTGATATAAGGGTAGGGATTCCCATTGGTTGTGGCAGTATATGATTCCTGGATTGGTGAGGTGCATCAGTTTATGCATGTGGGTGGTGGGGAGGAAACTGGAGATGATGAAATGTGTTCTATTTGATTGATTGGATTCTTGTAGAATCCTGTTGGTTGTTTAACTACATTAATTTCTCCACATGTCAATGTAGCTAGACTTTCATAACCTACTTTAAAAAGGGGATAATATATGCAAGGTATCCCACATGTTTTCCTTCATTAGCTTCTCGAGGGAGGATGTTTCTACACTCCTACTACATATATAAATGTGATGATGGGTAGTCCATCTACTCATCATCTTAATCCACATGTGTTTGGAAGATTAGAATGTTTTGTAGAATTGATTGGAATAAGAAAATGTAATAATTTTGTATATAAATGATTGAATAACTGATATAAACTGTTGGTGTTGGAACATGTTGTAAGGTGATGATGAGGATACAATTTAAAGTAATTGTGGATCTCTGTTGGAATGATAATGAAATGAAATTTGTAATTGATAAATGTTAATTAATGGGTTAAAACCCAAATAATGTAATGTGAATCTGATAAAAATGGATAAAGTAATCTAATATGGCTATTTAATGGTTTTGTGCCTATATAATAACTAGTTATAACAGTGGAATCTGTGAGTTCGAGAGACATTAAATATAGTAGATTATAATAATTTGTTATACCCGCAGTGTGGTTGTGAGAAATATCATATTATGTAGTTTTTGTGTTTTGATAGGCTATTCCACCCCCATCAATTAGGTAAAATAAAACCCTTGGGGGGGTTGTCTTCCAAAACATTCTATTGGTTGGATGGATTGATGAGTACCCCCTTTGGCGCTTCTCTCTTTTATTGGTAGTTACATATACTGATAGGCACAACAGTTAGTGTTTCCCATATATGTGTGTCGAGGGATCTAATGGATTGTGGTTATTCACATACATTTATAGTAAATATACTTCTCCATCGACTTCTATCTGTGTGATATTTATAGTCTATGATAATTTGAGCATCCAAAATTATTGGGGCGGATATAATGGATTGTGGTTATTGACACACATATATTCGTGAAATAGTTCCCTATGAAGTACAATAGGTGTGATTTTTATAGGCTATGAAGATTGATGATCTTTAATCGGTGTATGGGATGTAATAGCTTGATGTATAATATCTGATGCATGATACAAATTATGTGAGATGTGGCCACTCTTAGAAACTAAATGGTTATATTGGTTACTTTTACATAGTGGTTGTGTTGCATGAGACACCGGTTATGATGCTTCAACCATGTGTCATCGGGAAATCCTTTCTATAGATATGTTCTAAGGACATGCGATGTTGGGGAAAAGCATCAAACCCGTGGGGATGTGGTAGTAGGGAACCCATGTTATTATTCATTATATTATTTTCTTGGGTATATGATACTTTTGGAGAGTTTCTATGGTGTGGTTGGGAACATAATATTTCATTTTAGTTGATGACTTAGTTTCACTTATTGTTCACTGTGCATTAGCATTATTTCTTTAAATTTTCATGAGAGGATATGGGGAGGATCATACTGAGTATACTATTTTACTCACCGTATATTTGTCAGGACCCGTCCTCGGGACCCGTGTCGTGACTACCCCAAGCCCACCTTCCATAGGCCAGGGGCTGGAAACTAGCACCAAGGCGTAAATCCCGGTAAAAAGGGAAGGCATTTACTTTGTAAAGTAAACAAACACCACAGAGCAAGCAAGCAGTAGAAGTAAACACTAAGTAAAAAATGAGTACAACAGTAAGTGCGGAAAAGTAAGTGGGCCAGTATTCAAACCCAAACTGAAATTAAAGTACAACTGGAAAGGGAAAACAGCAACTGAAAAGTAAAGTCGCATCGTCGAGCTGTCCACTGGAAATCCCACCTGAAGGGTGGGTACAGATAGCCTCCACTGCTCCTCGGGTCCAGCCGACCGCTCCGAGTACGTCCCGCCCAGTGGTCCAACTCCAGGTACCATCCTGCTCCGCAAGCGCCAACCACGATCAGCGTTGTCCATCGTCTGCAACCAACACAACATAGTGCGGGCATAGCCCGTGTAGGGGTGAGTATAAGCTACTCAGTAGGGGCCCCGAGACCACCGATGGTCTCCCAAAATCCACAAAGGATAATCCACAAAGGAAAGATACAATCACGAAGTAACATCCGACATGGATTAGCTATATGCCCATACATATACCTAAGTCATCAATTCTCGCTCGGTTCCAACATCCGAGCTCAAGTAAAACCCAGTCCACACAGGAAAGCAAAACGTAAATCCATACAGGATAGCACAACACAATCCACAAAGGAAAGTAAACAAGATTCAGCTAACACGGGTATACTTCTTCATATGACGATAAAGATGACCATATATTTCCACTAATTCATCTAAGCCGTCGGACCCATAAAAGATCGATAGGTACTAACCCCTACAATGACCCACAAAGGATCTGACCCACAAAGGATCGATATGTTACTAACCCCCGCAATGACCCACAAAGGATCTGACCCACAAAGGATCGATAGGTAACTAACCCCCGCAAAGACCCACACAGGATCGGACCCACACAGGATCTGTAGGCTCTTGCCCACACACGACCGCTGAGCGCTGACCCACACAGGATCGGTAGCACTGACCCACAAAGGATCGCTGAGTGCTGTAGTCATCACTGTCAAATCCACTGAGGATCTATGTACAGTCGTCGTCGTCACAGTAGCAGTCGCAGCCAGCTCTAGGGTTTCTGCACACAGCAAGCTCGTTCGGGAGGGTCCACTCCATGAGCCGAGAGGCTGATACATAAACTGACACATAGTCCAGATTTGATGTATCCAAAAGTTCTGAATCGTCAACAGGAACTGAATGTCATAGAGGGCACGTCAATCAGACGCCCGGTCTGAGAGTTATTGGCTTTTTCATCCTAGGGGCCCGGTTGGTTTTTAAGGAAAAACCAACCTGACCGTACTCCACCTGCATCCAAACCTCGGGCTAAGTAAACCAAAAGATCCGTCTCACTTAGAGGAATCCATCAAAGTCGACGGTACGTCAATCGGACGTCCGGAGCTCATGTTATAAGTGTTTCCGCTCCGAAGGCCCGGTTGGTTTCGTGTACGAACCAACCCGTCCGAACCAAAAGTATTCCGAAACCTTGGGTGTAGTATACCGAAACTGCTGTCTCAATCCAAGGATTGCATCACCACTGACGGACGCATCGTTCGGAGGCCCGTAGCTCAAGTTATGAGAGAAAGACCGAAAAGGTCCGAAACGGGGGGTCTGGGCCCGGCCGACCCGGCCCATCCCCCCATGGGTCGGCCCGAACCGGGGTGACCTGACCCGGGTCCGGGTCCGACCCGGCTGGGCGCGACCCAGACCAACCCGGCCTGGGCGTGACCCAGTTGGCCGGTCTGGCGGCTCAGCGCTGGCCGAGTGGCCGCACCCAGGGAGCCGCGGCCCCCCGCACGGGGGCCACTCCGTGTCACCGGACGCGGTGCAAGGCCGTGTCCCTTCCCCGCGGTCCCGTGCGGCCGGGGGACATGCTCTTGCCGCCGCGGCTTCAGCCGGGGTGGGTCTTCTCGGCGGCACGCCGGGGGCCACCGCTTCCTGGCGGCCAGCCGCTGTCAGCTGCCGCATCTGGCTGCTGGCACCGCCGTGCCAGCGTGGCACGCCGACGGAACTTCCGCGGACCATCGGGCGTGCTCTGGTGGTCCGTTTTTCCTACGGTTTGCGCCTACGGCTTTCTTGGGATCCTAAATCTACTGCGAAGGCCTCCAATCATCATTCCAATCCCATTTCGTAAATGTCGTTAATCCACGCATCAACGAAAAACTGCGGAGGTTTTTCGGGCCGTGTTCGTTTGGCCCGCACCCTCCGCGTTAGGTGATAACAACTGTGAAAAAATATTTAACACATGAAAAACAAAACAAGGCACAATTTTAATAAATTAAAATTGAACATTGATCCGGGTTCATTGTTTTAGAAGGAACAACCATGGGAATAAAAATTATTCTCAAATAAAACCCCTACCTCGTAGCTGTCGTCGGACGAGAGTTATTCGTGGAATTGACCGTAGCGGAAGAAGAGGATCGTCGCGTCGCGGAAGGGCGTCGTGTCGTCGATCTCTGAGGGTTAAAGAAAACACATGAATTTAATTTCACGAATTAAATCCATGTCAAGGATAAAATCCACAAAGGAAAAATTAAAAGATCTGAAATCTCCTACCTCAAGCAGTTGATGATTGGAGATTGTTGCGGGGAAGAACGTTGCGGAAGAAGCGTCGTGGAAGGAGAATTGTCGGCATCACGGAACATGGCGTTGCGTCATCGATCTCCGAGGGTTTGGCATTCTTCTCATTCTTCGCGTTCTTCACATTCTTCGCGAAGGGGAAAGAAGGTACAGATTCTCCTAATCCTCTCAACAATCAACCCGTCAACAAAATGAATAGTTGGTGGTCTTATTTTAATATTATGCCAACGGTTTGAAAACTTGTTAAGAAATGAACCATTAATTCGGTGAATTAATGGTAACGACTTAACTGACCATTTAATAGGAGCGTTTAAGAGTTTTATAAAACGCCCCCATTGACTTTCATTAAGAGGGGTGTTGCTGGTGCGTTACTTAGGGGAAAAGAAACGGTGGGGATCATGCGGGCCCAACCTCACAAATATCCTACCAAGAGGGTAGGAGATTTTGGGTTTCACCCTATCCGCTTCAACTCAGCTTAAGTAGCTTTAAGTGGCTTTATGTGGCTTTATGTAAAAATAAATAAAGTTGTCGCACCACTTTATTTTATTTTCTTCATTTAACCCCAAAAATTAAAAACCACACCCGAGAAGACGCAACTCCGGAAGAGGCGTTTCTAAGAAAGTAACGACGCTGCGATTACATCGGTGCCCTCAGAATTCCAATCCGAGCAACGGTTAAATAGTAAGAAAAACCCACTTGTTCGTTCACTGAACTTACCCGAGCCAAACTTCGGAAAATGATTCCAGGCACACAGGGCCTCAGAATCACGTGCTGTCAGAAACTGCGTTCATGTAAAATTCCAAAGAAAATTAAGAAAAAAATATCTTTGAAATTTACGGGTATTTACATCACTCCCACCTCAGGTCTTTATGTTCCCGTAAAGGTACAGCATAAGCTAGGGAAACAAATGTGGGTACGAGCACGCATATGAGCCTCCCGCTCCCAAGTGCTCTCTTGTAGATTCTCGTGTTGCCATCTCATGCACACTAGAGGAATCGATCGTCCACATAGGACCCTCTCCTGTCGATCCTCGATCTCCATCGGGACCTCTGAAAAAGTATCCTCATCATCAATGTCCATCTCCCCATGGTCAATGATATTCGACGGGTCGTGCACGTATCTCCTCAACTGAGATACGTGGAAGACGTCGTGCACCCGGTGCAACTGAGGTGGTAGAGCCAGGCGATAAGCCACCTCGCCGATCCTGCTGAGGACCTAGAATGGTCCGATTAAGCGTGGAGACAACTTTCCGCCTCGGACAAATCTATGTAATCCATGTCTAGGTGAGACACAAAAGAAGACGTGGTTGCCATCCTCAAACTCTAGTATCCTCCACCTCCTGTCAGCATAAGACTTATGCTAGCTCTGAGCTATTCTCATCCGCTCCTAGATGACCTGGACCATCTCTGTCGTGGCCCGGACCATCTCTGGTCACACAAGTGCTGACTCCTCAACGTCTGTCTAGCACAAAGGATATCTTCAAGGTCTACCGTACAACGCCTCGTATGGTGCCATCTCGATGGTGGTGTGGTAGGTGTTTTTGTATGCAAAATCCACTAAGGGTAGGTGGTCCTCCTAGCTGCGACCAAAGTTGAGGACAGATGCGTGGAGCATGCCCTCGAGAGTCTTAATGGTCCTCTCCGTCTGACCATCCATCTGAGGGTGAAAGGCGGTGCACTGACGTAGCTGCGTCCCGAACGCCTTCTGCAACCCCTTCCAATGCTGGGAAGTAAATCGAGCATCTCGATCGTAGATGATATATGATGGCACACCGTGAAGCCATACAATCTCCTGAACGTAGAGATTCCCCAATATCTCCACTTAGCCCTGCTCTCTGATGGGTAAGAAGTGAGCCGACTTGGTGAGTTGGTCGACAATCACCCAAATGGAGTCATGACCTCTGGAAGTGCGTCAAAGTCCAGTCACGAATTCCATAGATATCCCGTCCCACTTCCACTCCGGGACCTCCATGGGCTGTACCAAGCCTGCTGGTACCTGATGTTCTGCCTTCACCTGCTGGCAGGTGAGGCATCGAGAAACGAACTCTGCCATAGCCTTCTTCATGCCCGACCACCAGTGCTATCGTCTGAGGTCCTAGTACATCTTCGTCACTCCAGGATGTACCGCCAAAGGAGAAGTGTGAAACTCTCTCAGAACCTCTTCTCGTAAAACGACTGGTACTGAGGTACGTCCTCTGAAAATTATTTCGTGCTCTGCTCCAAAGGAGAAACCATCAGGTTCCTGTCATGAGGATATCTGTGCACGCCGCATCTCACTGTCATCGTCCCCACGTTTTGCCTCTCTAACCCGCTGTAGTAGTGGAGGAGAGATTGTGAGAGACTGAAGGAAGGTTGTTCCATCTCTATCCACGAAGGATATTTGCAAGGAGGCTAGCTCCTCTGTCGCCTCCACAAGTAGATGAATTCTCGTCCTCCTACTGAGGGCATCCGCTACCACGTTCCCCTTCCCAGGAGTATAGACTATCTCAAAGTCATAGTACTGGATAAACTCGAGCCATCGTCGCTGTCTCAGGTTCAGGTCCATCTGAGGGAAGATGTACCTGAGACTCTGATGGTCAGAAAAGACTACAAAGCGCTCACCCATCAGGTAGTGTCGCCATGTCTTCAGAGCGAAGACTACTGCAACTATCTCCAGGTCGTGGGTAGCGTATTTCTACTCATGCGGACTCAACTGACGTGGTCCATAGGTGATCACGGACCGCTCCTGCATGAGGACATATCCGAGTCCGGTCCCTGATGCATAGCAGTAGATTACGTACCCTACTCCCTCCTCAGGCAACCCCAAGATAGGGGCGCTGGGCAATCTCTGTCTCAGCTCTTGAAGGCTCTTCTGACATCTGCCTGACCACACAAAGGGTTTCCCCTTCTTTGTAAGAGCTGAGAGTGGTGTCGCAACTCTAGAGAAGTCTGGAACAAATCTCCGATAGTATCCAGCTAGTCCCAATAAACTTCGCACCTCTGTCACGCTGTTGGGTGGCTCCCAAGCTAGCACTTCCTCGATCATCGCAGGATCCCCTGCAACTCCCTCCTCATAGATGGCGTGTCCGAAGAAGTGGACCTCACATATCCAGAACTGACACTTCGAGAGCTTTCCATAATGCTGGTGCTCTCGGAGTGTGTCTAGTACAACCCGTAAGTGGTAGGCGTGCTCCTCCTCAGTCGTTGAGTATATCAAAATGTCATCGATGAAGACTACGACAAATCGATTGAGGAATGGCTGAAATATCCTATTCATGAGGCCCATGAACACCGCTGGAGCATTGGTTATGCCGAAAGGCATAACCAAGAACTCATAGTGGTCATACCGACATCCGAAGGTCGTCCTCTGCACGTCCTCATCCCGAACTCTGAGCTGATGATAGCCTGACCTGAGGTCTATCTTCGAGAACCACCGTGATCCCTTGAGCTGATCAAAGAGGTCATCCATCCTCTGTAGTGGATAATTTTTCCTCACCGTCACCTGGTTCAGGCGACAATAGTCGACACAAAGTCTCAAGCTCCCGTCCACCTTCTTGGTGAACAATATCGGGGAAGCCCAAGGTGAAACACTGGGTCGGATGAAACCCTTGCTCTGCAAGTCCTCCAACTGTACCCGTAGCTCTCGAAGCTCAGCGGGGGCCATCCGATATTCTGGAGTCAATATCGGGGCTGTCCTGGGGTACAGGTCAATATGAAAGTCTACATCTCTGCGAGGAGGTAGCCCTGGAATGTCGTCGGGAAAGATGTCCGCGTACTGATCCACCACTGCAGGAAAACTTGGACTTCGTACGTCAACTGCTCCTAGGATGAGGCTAGCCAAATGATGAGTGATGGGTTGTCCTCTCCTCTGCGGAAGTCCATCCTGTGCTTCGAAGGCTCCCTTCTCGCTGGTAAAGGTGAACCTACTCCCGTCGGTGCGTACACATCGCACCTTGCGCCCAATACAGTCGATCTGAGCATGAACTGCAGATAACCAATCCATTCCCAAGATGACGTCGTAAGGCCTCGACACCGCTACAAGAAGATCCCAGCCAAAGCTCTCACCTCCTAGAGTAAGCTCACACTGCCAGCACCAGTGCATAATCGTCAAGTCCGCTCCCGTAGGAGTCACTGGCTGTAAGGATCGAGCCAGCGGCTCTGTCGGAATCTCCGAGCTCCGAACAAGGGAAGTGGCTATGAAAGAGTGACTTGCTTTTGTGCCTATAAGAACTCCAGCAAGGGTGGAGTAGACATAGATAGTACCTCGAATCATCTCGGGCGCACCGTGGTCGTAGGCCTCCGCTGCCTGGAGCTGTTCCTATCTATGCCCGCTAGCTCCCTGTGGTCGGGGATGACCTCCTGGTGGTGGTGGTGGTAGAGCCTCAAAGCGTCGCCCACCACCTGCTACTCGGTCAGCTCCCCTGCCTCTTCTGCCTCCTCCCTGCGGATCGCCACGGTCGACCCTCTGCCTTTTCCTGAGTCGCCCCTCAACCGTCTGCTGCTTCTCGACAGGGTGGGTCGGGCAGTCACGAGCCATGTGGCCCTACCCGCCGCATGTGTAGCACTGCATGCCTCTCAAAAGACTGGCTCCACGCTATGTGCCTCGCACTGCTGATCCAGTGTCCTGAGGTAGTCTGTGTGAGGGTATGGTCTGCCTCGACCCCTGAGTCATCCGTCGACTGCCTGTCGCAGAAGACTCTGCTACGTGTCGCCCCGCGGTAGGTCTCGCTACTGATGAAGGCTCAACAAGGAAGATCTCGATCAAAAGGGCTCGCTTCAGTACTCATGCCTGAGTCAGAATGCTAAGGGAGATCAATGATTCCCTAATCCCATGTCTCAATCCCTACTCAAAGGTCCGGGCCCGAAAGAATGGGTCTTGTACCATGTCTGTCGAGTAACGCGAGAGATCAGTAAATCTCGCCGAGTACTGGGCGACCGTCAAGCTGCCCGGCCGCAACTGAAGAAGCTCTTAGATGCACACCGCATGGTGGGTGGCCTGGAGGAACTCTGAGCGGAAGAGGCCCTCAAAGTATATCCAGAGGAGAGATGCCTCATCGTGCACATGGAGCATCAAGCTCCACCATCGGCCTGCTGCTGCGTGTAGTAGGCTCGCTGTCATCGTGGGGCCATCATGAAAAGGAAACAGGTGCCCCATGGTCAAAATAGTATACCTGGTGAGCTGATACAAAGTAATCACAAAGAAAACTTGAAACACACATGCAATCAATGTTTTCTTGCATTATGTCGGAAATCAAAAGTCAGGGTTCGGGTGTACGGATATGTTGGCCGCCGCACCAACACTGGGCTCCCTAGACTGATAACCACACTCAATACGCTTAACACTATTTCTTCACATAGAAGAAAGATCAGAGTCTGCGGTAGAGCCGAACTCCTCTGATACCAATTTTTCACGACCCGTCCTCGGGACCCGTGTCGTGACTACCCCAATCCTGCCTTCCATAGGCCAGGGGCTGGCGACTAGCACCATGGCGTAAATCCCGGTAAAAAGGGAAGACATTGCCTTTGTAAAGTAAACAAACACCACAGAGCAAGAAAGCAATAGAAGTAAACACTAAGTAAAAACTGAGTACAACAGTAAGTACGGAAAAGTAAGTGGGCCAGTATACAAACCCAAACTGAAAGTAAAGTAAAACTGGAAAGGGAAAACAACAACTGAAAAGTAAAGCCGCATCACTGAGTTGTCCACTGGAAATCCCACCTGAAGGGTGGGTACAGATAGCCTCCACTGCTCCTCGGGTCAAGCCAACTGCTCTGAGTACGTCCCACCCAGTGGTCCACCTCCAGGTACCGTCCTACTCCGCAAGCCCCAAACACGATCTGCACTGTCCGTCGTCTGCAACCAACACAACATAGTGCGGGCATAGCCCGTGCAGGGGTGAGTATAAGCTACTCAGTAGGGACCCCGAGACCCCCGATGGTCTCCCAAAATCCACAAAGGATAATCCACAACGGAAAGATACAATCACGAAGTAACATCTGACACGGCTTAACTATATGCCCATACATATACCTAAGTCATCAATTCTCGCTTGGCTCCAACATCCAAGATCAAGTACAACCCAGTCCACACAGGAAAGAAAAACATAAATCCAGACAGGATAGCACAACACAGTCCACAAAGGAAAGTAAACAGGATTTAGCTCACACAGGTATACTTCTTCATATGACGATAAAGATGACCAGATATTGCCACTCATTCATCTAAGCCGTCGGACCCATAAAGGATCGATAGGTACTAACCCCTGCAATGACCCACAAAGGATCTGACCCACAAAGGATCGATAGGTAACTGACCCCCATAATGACCCACAAAGGATCTGACCCACAAAGGATAGATAGGTAACTAACCCCCGCAAAGAGCCACACAGGATCGGACCCACACAGGATCTCTAGGCGCTAGCCCACACAGGAACGCTGAGCGCTGACCCACACAGGATCGGTAGCACTGACCCACAAAGGATCGCTGAGTGATGTAGTCATCGCCGTCAAATCCACTGAGGATCTCTGTACAGTCGTCGTCGTCACAGAAGCAGTCACAGCCAGCTCTAGGTTTCCGCACACAGCAAGCTCATTCGGGAGGGTCCGCTCCACGAGCCGAGAGGCTAATACATCAACTGACACATAGTCCAGAGTTGATGTATCCAAAAGTTCATTATCGTTAACAGGAACTCAACGTCGCAGACGGCGCGTCAATCAGACGCCCAGTCTGAGAGTTATTGGCTTTTTCATCCCAGGGGCCCGGTTGGTTTTTAAGGAAAAACCAACCTGACCGTACTCCACCTATGTCCAATCCTCGGGCGGAGTAAGCCAAAAGATCCATCTCACTTAGAGGAATCCATCAAAGTCGACGGTACGTCAATCGGACGTCCGGAGCTCAAGTTATAAGCATTTCCGCTCCGAGGCCCCGGTTGGTTTCGTGTACGAACCAACCCGGCCGAACCCAAATTATTCTGAAACCTTGGGTGATGTATACCGAAACGACCGCCTCAATCCAAGGATCGCATCACCGTAGACAGCGCGTCATTCGGAGGCCCGTAGCTCAAGTAATTAGCGAATGACCGAAAAGGTCCCAAAACAGAGGGTCTGGGCCCGGCCGACCCGGCCCAACCCCCCTGGGTCGGCCCGAACCAGGTCGACCCAACCCGGGTCCGGGTCTGACCCGGCTGGGTGCGACCCGGACTGGACCGGCCTGGGCGTGACCCGGTTGTCCGGTCTGGTGGCTTAGCGCTGGCCGAGCGGCCGCACCCAAGGAGTCGCTGCCCCCCGCGAGGGGGCCGCTCCGTGTCACCGGATGCGGCGCAAGGCCGCGTCCCTTCCCTGCGGTCCCGCGCAGCCACGGGACCGGCTCTCACCTTCGTGGATTTAGCCGTGGTGGGTCTTCCCAGCGGCACGTCGGGCGCCAGCTCCGCCGTTCCGGTGGGGCGCGCCGGCGGGAACTTCCGCGGACCACCGGACGCGCTCCGGTGGTCCATTTTGCCTACGGTTTGCGCCTACGGCTTTCCTGGGATCCGAACTCTACTGTAAAGGCCTAAAATCACAATTACGATCCCATTTCGTAAACTCCGTTAATCCACGCATCAATGAAAAACTGCAGAGGGTTATTGGGCTGTGTTCGTTTGGCCCTCACCCTCCGCGTTAGGTGATAACAACTGGGAAAAAATATTAAACACATGAAAAACAAAACAAGGCACAATTTTATTAAATTAAACTTGAACATTGATCCGGGTTCTTTGTTTTAGAAGGAACAACCATGGGAATAAAAATTATTCTCAAATAAAACCCCTACCTCGTAGCTGTCGTCGGACGAGAGTTCTTCGCGGAATTGACCGTCGCAGAAGAAGAGGATCGTCGCGTCGCGGAAGGGAGTCGCATCGTCGATCACCAAGGGTTAAAGAAAACACACGGATTTAATTTCATGAATTAAATCCATGTTAAGGATAAAATCCACAAAGGAAAAATTAAAAGATCTGAAATCTCCTACCTCAAGCAGTTGATGATCGGAGATTGTTGTGGGGAAGAACGTCACGGAAGAAGCGTCGTGGAAGGAGAATCGTCGGCGTCGTGGAACACGGTGTCATGTCATCGATCTCCGAGGGTTCGGCGTTCTTCGCGTTCTTCTCATTCTTCGCGAAGGGGAAAGAAGCTACAGATTTTCCAAATCCTCTCAACAATCAACCCATTAACAAAAAGAAAATGTGTTGGTCTTATTTTATTATTATGCCAACAGTTTGAAAACAAGATAAGAAACTAACCATTAATTCGGTGAATTAATTGTAACGACTTAACTGACCATTTAATAGGAGCGTTTAAGAGTTTTAGAAAATTCCCCAGTGGACTTTCATTAAGAGGGGGGTTATGGGTGCGTTACTTACGGGAAAAGAAACGGTGGGGCTTGTGCGGACCCCACCTCACAAATATCCTACCAAGAGGGTAGGATATTTTGGGTTTCACCCTATCCACTTCAACTCAGCTTACGTAGCTTTAGTTGGATTTAAGTGGATTTAAGTGAAATAAAATAAAGTTTTTGCACCACTTTATTTTATTTTCTTCACTTAACCCCAAAAAAATAAAAACCACACCCGAGCAAACGCAACTCTAGAAGAGGAATTTCTAAGCAAGTACCAGCGTTGTGATTCCATTTGTGCCCTCGGAATTCGATTCCGAGCACCGGTACAAAAGATAGAATAACCTTCTTGTTCGTTCACTGAACGTACCCGATCCAAACTTCGGAAAATGATTCCGGGCCTCGGAATCACGTGCCGTCAGAAACTGCGTTCTTGTAAAATTCCAAAGAAAATTAAGAAGAAAATTTCCTTGAAATTTATGGGTCTTTACAATATTATATAAAATAAATTTCAGGTCACATGGAGTTGGTTTGATATAATGTTGGTTACTAATTGTTAGGGGGGTTGCATGGGTTTTTTGGGCTTTGTTGTCGCAATTCTGTTACATTCATTTTCTACCTGTAGTTTTCCCATCTAGTTGTAGCTATTCTTGAATGAAATTACATATGTATACATTTTTTTCTTTTCTAATTTCACTTTTAGTTTGATTTGGTTGGTTTTTATTTTATATTTATATTTCACTTGCGTTCACTTAGAGGGAAACACCTCACATATTTTTGTTAATTATACCCCCACTACTAGATACCAACACGCTGAATACTGGAGGCAAGTCTCGGGGGGGGGGGGGGGGGGGGGTTCACAATCTCCCTTCTCCCATTGTTATGAAGGAGGGGTACAACTTGTTGGGATTCTTTTGTGGTAGTAAAAAAGTGAACATTACACTTTCAAAATATTAGGTAACAGAACATTATATAATATCAAAGTACATGAAATCGCAATGGAATATTTTAAAAATTTATAATCTAAACTATTTTGAACCATCCACATTGCAAGTGATTCTAAAAAACATATGAATATAGAGAAAAATGTTTTTAGGTCACAAATTGGATGAAATATCACATTTCAAAAATAAATGATGATAGGGGTCAATGAATAATTTCTTAATATAAATAATAGATCATAAAGAATGATCATTATAATGAATATGATGTTGTTCATATTTAGGGAATGAAAATTTTCTTTGGATTAGTAATGAGGAAGTAAATAAAATGAATTCTACTGTTCGGAAGTGGAATGAAGTTGAAAACAATAAAAATAATTCATTGAAATATATTCCACCATGGACCCTTAATTATTGTATAATTAATATATAATCAGAGGTTGGATATAATTAGTAGATAGAAAAGATTTTCTATTTGTCTTTTTCTCTAAGATATGATGGAAAAATCATTGTAATAGATGATCATATTCATGAATCATATGATTCTATATAAAATTTTAGATTATAAATTATCAAAATATGTGAAATATTATAGAAATTAGAATCTTATTCTAAGGACACTAAATAATTGGAATCCTTAGTTTCATCAATATTATTAAAAAATCGTTAGATTCTTCAATATCTATAAGTACCCTATCTAAAATAATTAACGATAAAATTTCTAGCCCTACAGATTATGAATAATATTGAAGTATTGATGCTATTAAATTCCATGGAAAAATAAAATAATGATTCATGATCAATGGAATGTCTAAAATCATAATTTAGATATATTTAGGATTAAAATGTTCAATAGTGTTCTGATGAAGATAAAGTATAAAAAATAATGATGTTGATAACATTATACACATTAGATTTTTGAAGTATGATAAAATATAACATCGGATAGAATATAATTCAAAACATTCTTATCATAATGTGGAAATAACCTAGAAACAGTCTACAATAGTATATGACAAAACTAAAATGTGTACATAAAATATTCAATAAATAATTCATTTTCAATCAAATATTTTTCTGTAATTGGAAATTCTATAAGAATAAGAGTTTAGGAGAAGGACATGTTCTTGGAGACATCTCCCATTAGAAAATTTTCAAAAATTGTATATACTTGTTTGCTACAAATTATAATGTGTCTATTAATTATTTAAAAACAATTATAGGAAATAAAATCACTTTATTCTTAAATGAATTTATATGTAATATTATTATGAAAAAGGAAAATATTATAATTTTTAAATATTACTTTTTTATGAACATGAAGAAAATGAAATTTCTTTAGTAGTTTATATAAAATTGAGATATATATATATCCAATAGATTTATCTATATTTCAATATTTTTATGATTAAATTATATTATATTTATTGTAAAAATGTCTTTCAAAATAAACTGTTATAAGAATTGAAATTAAAACTATAGAACATGGAGAATCAAATTGAGGAATAAAAGTAGAAATATGATCTCGAATAATTATATCATTATATGGTTGTATAAATAGAAAAAAAATTTACAATGATTTATAAAATAATTCCTAGAATATTCCTTTCTTATTTTTGATAATAAAAAATGGGGATAATTATATCATGTTAATTTTTTTTAAGTTTACAAATATTTACCCAATTCATACTCTCATGGGGATATTTTTTTAATATTTTGGAGGTATGGTAGTTCATCAATTTAAACATAAACATTACACATTTTATTATTACAGTCATATAGGGAATCATTTTTGAGTCAAATTAAAAAATTAATCCTTACATGTTCCTGTATTTATATAACATTATACCAGTAATATTATAATTTTTTTTCATAGATATTGTTTTTTTTTGAAAAATTCCATCAAAATTATAGTCCTTATAAATATAAACCTTTTATATGTAGATCATTATAAATCATACTTATTCAATAGAGTAAAAAATATACATACTTCTTGTCCATACAGAAATACATTTTAAAAATGACTCTTAAGACCTTTGCGTGGAATATGATATGCCCACGATCTTAGTGAACCTGTTATAGTAGATTTATATAATTATTTTACATTGACTTAAAGAAAATGTGTTGATTGAGGAATTGTTGATCCTCAAAGTCAGGTCTAGTGTAAATTTATTTCTTCCAATTTTTTTCTGATACAAATTGAGAATAACCTAATGTTATTTTATAACACATAAAGAAACAAAAACATTACCACTCGTAAATAGTCACTCACTTCCTAGAATGAAATGATTAGATTATTTGGGGATCAATTATATAATTATTTTGTTTTCTAATACATATGTTCCATTGTCAATAATATCACAAAACATAATCCACTTATAATCATATCTACAGTTTTACAATTATTTATAAGCAAAAAAATTGATACATATGAAATGGGTGAGTTCAAACACATAATAATGGAAAATAAACCTACATTTACAAATTGTTTGGGTCATTGATATATGATAAAACTAAATATCGGGTGAAATATTTTCTTAGAAATAATATTGAACAAATATAATATTCAATATTTAACGATTTAATGAAATTTAATATCAAAGGAAAAAAATATTGTAAGGAAAAAAATATTATTATATCATGAGACATTGAACATCAGTCAAATACACAAAATCATATGCCTAAGACTATAACATAATAGTGTGGTATAAACATAAAAATTGAATTAATATTTCATTGATACAGACTATATCATTCATCACATGTTCATATTAAGTAATAACTATTTATATCTCTTGGGCTTGTGATAAACATCTAGTATACCCTTTGTTATTGTATAATCCTCCTATGTCTGGTCATGCAATGGATAATCCTCAACTGTACCTTTTATCTTGAGATAAACCTATCATAAAACCATTTACATGGTATTATCATATAATTTGTCATTTTATGGGATAATACAATGTTATAGCTATTGTCTTGGGATAATCATATCATCTAACCATTGGATTGGTAAGATTCACTCATGTACCATTAATCTAGGGACAATCCTTTAATATACCAATTTTAGCAGTTGATATATTGTTTTTATCAATACATTTATGGGATATATATGACCGAAACCACCAATTCCTTAACAAATATCTTACTATAAAAAACATAAATATTTACATAATAATGGAAACATTGTAATGAAATTGGTATTATATCATTTCAAAAAGGTTTCTCCAAAATAATCCTCTTGAATGTCAATTATTTATAGCATAATTTCAATTTCCCAAAATGTTTATATTACAAGAACAATTTTATCATGATTAATTTAAAATAATTTCCATGAAAATGAATCCTTTGTAGAAAAATTTAAATGGTCTTAAAGTAATAAAATCAATTTTTTTAGAAAACAAATTAATATTTGAAATAAAAGATGATGTTATAGTCACTTTGAAAACAATTCTTTGAATGGTTATTTAGAGATACAATGAGTATTGAGTTTCAAAAATAAATATTAGGGAATGTTCCTTAAAAAAGAATAATGATTTCAAAATGGTTATGTGAAAACAAAATGAAATTGTGTACTTTTAAAAAGAAACCATAATAATATATATTTTAATACAACATAATTATTCAAAAATGAACAATTGAAAACCTAATAAAAAAATTAATTTGAGGAAGAGATATTGATAATAGATCCATAAAAAACATAAATTTTACCAACTGAAATATAAATTTAATAATAAAATATCTGATTATGAATTTATTTAAATAAATGATAAAATTTTGAAATATGATTTTTGAAAACTATGCAATAAAAAGATAAAAAAAACATTCCATTTTTAAATGGAGAATGAATATTTGATTGTCCTAGGAGATAATTCATTATCGTATTTATGAAAATAATTGAAATAATTTATAGGAAAATAAGATATAGTCATGGTTGTGAAACTATTATTAAAGAGGATAGGGATTATTATAAATGTTAATATACATTTTATGGGGATGAAATTAATCATGGAGGAAGATTTTAATATAAATTTTAATTTTATCATAATATAAAGAGAAAAGACCATGAAAAAATATCTTAATGAGAAACAAAAAAACATATATGATGGATGTTCATGGAGAGTAAATATAACTCATCGAAGGGATTTCACTTAACAAAAACACTATTCAAAATTGGTATCTTTTAAATTAAAATCAACAACAAAAAATAAAATGATATTCCTCCTAAAACCACGTGAATTTAATTTCTATGGAAGAGGAAATTCATTATAAATCAATCAAACCATATCAAAGGCATTATGTTGTATACCTATAATGACATAAAATATTGGAATATATTTTCTCTAAAGTAATTTTAACAATAATTACCCAATTCACATGTAATAATGATCCTAAATGTACTAAGTAATACAAGATTAATATTACTAGTAAAAGAAAAAACTAATTATATCCATGATAAAGTAAAATTATATTAATCAACTATGAATTTTTACATTTAAGGGATGCTGAATTTGTAATTTCCATATATATTTTTTTGTATAATACATCCACCTATGTTACTAAATAAAAACTAACTAATATTTTAATATATTAACTATGTTTTTACATAATTTCAATTACTAAATAAAATAAAATATCACTAATATAAATTATTTTGGAAAATAAATTTTTCATGAAATTAATTATATATATACTCTATTTTCATTAAAAATAGTTTTATATATTTTAAAATATAAATTAGGTAAAAGTATCATTTTATGATTTATCAAAGAAATAATAAAAAAAATAATGCATATTTTGGATTTTTTTGATTATTTTCTTTTTATGTAAATAGAGAAATATATTATTGTTATCAATACTTCAACTTTTATGGAATTGTTTTATATAAACAATAATTCAAAACTCAAGATAAATTTTTTGTAAAATATTAAAATTTTATGATTGTTATTATATATTTGAAAATATTTTTTATAAATTGAATGAAAATATTTGATATTTTAATACTCAAAATATTTTTCATGCATTTTACTTTTATTATAGTAAAAATAATTTTATACCCTTAGAAAATGAATGAGAAAAAATATATTTAAAATTTATAACGTGTATGTCCAAATTATCTAATATGTATTATTTAGTTTCATATTTTTATCAATAATAAAATAGTTATCATTTAATGAATAGTACCAATCAAAATATTATTTTATTGTAAATGTTATATAAATATATTTTAAATTCATACTATAATATTTTTTATGAATATATAAAAATTAAATAAAAGATATTTAATTATTAATAAATTTAAAATAATATTATGAAATAATAATGAAAAAAATATAATTTTCTACAAAAGAAAAATTTCTCCCAAATTTATTTATTTAATTATAAAATTTTTTAATCTCATATTTAAAAATTTAAATTTATTAAAATGAATAAAAATTAATATTCATTACATTAATAATAGGTACAAAGTTACACCGTATATTTTTATTATTAAAATATTTATTATTTTTAATTTCTAATCCTAATTAATAATTTTTTAAATTGGTTAATGATGTATCATGACATTTAAATTATTAAAAGATAAACTAAAAATAAAGGAAATCCTTATTATGTATGATAGTCCTATCAAAATTTATCAAATACCATTTCTCAACCAATGTCACCCAACTCAACTTACCTACCTAACTACCATGAGATTCCTTCTGCACGAGTCAACTAACATTATTTTCCATTAAAAAGAACCACTTTCTCTTATAAATAGAGATCATTCCCACTAATAACCACATACCTCTCTAACATAATGTAATTATACTTAAACTTACCTTCCCAATTGATCACTAATTCTTTATCATAGAGTTTATATGGTTTTATGGAGTCCACCTAATCCCTATGATGCTATATATAAAGGTAATGATTCATTTCCTCCTTCATTTCTTTTCAGTTCATCATTTTTTATAAGACCATTTATTTATAGTCTGTTATAATTTTATTTTTTTCATAATCAATAATTTTATATCCATATAATTTCTTGATGATGGTAGATTGACCTTCTCTCACATTCATGTAGTTTCAAAATCTCTTAATTGAAATTGTAATGTTGTCAAAATCACACTTTGAATCTCCACTTGCACTTATCAATTCAATCAGATCATTTTTTATAATAGTTTTGATTTAATATTTATTTTAATTTCAAATTTATTTAATCATAAAATTGATATCTTATTGATTTTATATAAATGTGAAACAACCTTTCTCAATAATTAATACCATAATTCTTTTGAATAACCATTATACAACCAAAATGATTCCTTTATTTTCTATATTCATTTTGTGAATAAAAAACTCTAATATAATTAAATTTATTTCATATTAATGAATTATATATACATATATATGAAAATGGTTCCAAAATGTTTTACTAAAATAGTTTTTTTGGTATATGGGATATTCAATATTCGGGGGAGGAATTCAGGTATTAAGGAAATGTATTTTCGTGACAAAAAAGACTTCATTGGTTAATAATCATATCCATTAGACTAAATTATTTCCTGATTTATCTATTATATAATATGATTATATAATGTTTATTTTGACATTATATACTTGGGATGTAACATTTTAATTGAAATAATTCTTCAATGTGGAATTTATATTTTTATGAAAATGGATTTTTATAAAGAGTATTTACAATTTCTCTTAATGGATTATTCCTTCATATAGATGTTTTTTTCTAGAAACTAATGTTCTCATTCAATATTATGATGTTATTATGGATTTTTACTATAATTATCTAAATTAAAATTATACTATTTATAAGGTAAATCTAATACATTTTTAATGATGTTGGTTTAAAAAAATGTTTTCCAAAAGATGAAAAAGCGCATTCCATCCATTAAAAAATCAAATTTTATATCATTCATTTCCAGGTTTTTATACATGTTTTGTATTTTTGGTGATATAAAATTTTTAAATCATTAAAATTATTTTCTCAAAATCTTTTGTATTACCATTATATAAAATGGATTTCTAAAATTAATTTACACTCAGTCATTTATATTAATTTTTTAATGGTTTGGTGAAACATTTTCTATTTTCACTTCTATATTTCTCCATGGTTTATCTCTCATAAAGTGATGTTTTGATCAACCTATATATTTAATTACGATATTATTCCTTTTAAAATATAAGATCTAATTATCCTTTGATATCATTACTACATGATATTTTATTATTTTATAAAAATCATTCTTTTTTCTGTAGGTAAATTATGAAATGTTTATGATTAAATTTTTATGTAATCCATATCAATTTATTATGATGGGTGGAGTCCTATATCACCAAATATGTATTGGTTTATGATCATATATAACAATACAATTAGGCATATACATAATGAAATTTTTCTCATAGGCTTCGACAAAATGAGATTACTCAGAATGGTTTCTTACGCATATGGTTATGTCACTCTTTCATGTTGTTTATAAAGTTATTTAAACATTTCAATATATGATTAATTTAAATATAATTATTTATTTTCTTCATTATTCTTTGTTATGAAATTTTTCCACAAATTTAAATTATTTTCTCATATTATATTATTAAACAATTGTATTTTGAGCCTTGAAATTCCATTAATGACTCCAGAAGTATATTTTGGATCTTATATAGCTAAAAACGTTTTATTATTACCATATATAGTATTTTCATCATTTTATAAAGATATTTATTTACCCATATTGTTCTCCATCTTGTTTTTTAATAGACGCATTGTGATATTTTTACCTTATAGAGTGTCTGAGCATACTCTATTCATATGTTTCTAATCGTCGTGTTATTATAAGGATTATATCATGTGAGATATCTATAAATTTTTTTATAAGAGCATGATTATGGGGAATAATTCACATGTTCATTAAAATATGTGTTTTTACCACTAATATCCTACATACTAAATATTTCATTCCCTAGATTGTGTGACTATTTTGTGATGTATTATTTATATAATTAAATTATTTTACAATATATGATATTTTTATCTAGCTTATTTGTAGTTGGTATATGAGGTAAATTTTAATTTGTATTTGATATTATTTTAGCTCACATTAGGGTTAGAATTAGATGACCTTATTTAAATCCCTATAAATGAGTCTATTTATAGGACGATATCGTGAAATATTGGTTACATTTTTAGTATGAAGTTTTCAATAAAAATCATACTTGTTGGGATACAAGAATGTGCATATAATATTCATATAGATTCACTATGGAGCAATATCCCCCAATTTGGTGGTTACCACATCTAATTTACCATCAATATGACACGTGATGATATGCTCTTGGACAAAAAACCTAGATATAAACTCATAGAATATATGTTTTAGTTGACCATATAATATTTATCTACTATTAATATGGGTTGAATTAGAGTTACACTGATGGATTTCTATCAGAAATGATTACTGAGAATTTAAGTATTGATAAAATGATTATTCTATGGGAATGTATTTATTTATCACTTCATGAACTACCTAGTGATCCACTATATAGTGATGATGAGTTTTTAAATCAGACACAAACATGGATCCATAAATATATTAATGATACAATATATAATAGAACCAATTTCATTAGATGTATTGATTTTGTGTCTGTAAAACAATCTGAAAATTGATTTTATACACCCCAATTATTTAATGTGGGTTGAAACTCTAATAGTTATCAAAAAGAAGGCCGTAGTAATGAATCATTGCATCGATTATCATTTGATCAATTAAAAAATAATCACATATAATTATTAGTATCACCAAATCGATGATATATTCAATAAACATAGTTGATTTTGATACATATCTAATATTGAAATTCATTTTGATATCATCAATTAAGGGTTAAAAGAGAAGTTATTTCCTAGAATGTTATTCTATGAGGTTTGTAAACAATAGAAACATCATGATGACCATTAAACATAAAAATTGCCTAATTATATTCGATGATATACTAATTGAATTCAATAAAGTCTAAATTGATCATTTTTAGGTTTCCTTTATAGATTCTTATAACATCCCCATCTCAGAATCCACTAAACCATTTCCTTGAACCGGTCAGTCACATGACCTTGTGCACACCACCCCATATACTTGAGGCTTTCGACCTGAAGTGAGGGGATAATTGAACAAATTTGGAGACTATACATTGTTTATCATAGTAATCAACAACAAATAATAATGGAAAAATAAAGGAAACAATAAGTAATAATAAAGAAACATGAATTACAAAACTTCTAAAAAATGGTTACAATAGACCGAAAAAAAGTTAATATGCTTTGTAGTATCATATTGTTTCATGTTATAGATAACCCAAAATAAAAAAAACAGCAAAATATGGAAAATTGGTGTTGAATCCATGTTTGGATCCCCACCCATTCACATCCCTAGTCAACACAACTCCCAATAATAGGACTATTTACCTTGTCCTGAATTAAAACCACATAATCTTCTTGGGTACCGAATAGCTACAAATACAGGGTGTTAGTAAAACTATACAGGCCACCAACAATGATGTATTCAAAATAACATAAATAAATAGAAATAGAATGAAAGTAATAAACAAAAAAAAATTAATGAAAATAAAAACTAACTTCTATTTGATAACAATGTTCACTTTACCATATTAATCACTCAATACACATTATACACTTATTCCATGGGATTTGGATTTACATTATTTACACCACATCCTTATCCGTTCAGTTATTATGTATAAAGGAATAATTTATGTTTCATACCACACTATGGATTATTATTTAATAAACCATTATATCACACATATATTAGAGCCACTATCTAGATATTGTCACCAACTTTAAATATAAGGGGCATAGAGACTCATTCACCAATCATAACCAATTATGGAGGAGGGTTTTAGAGTCTCATTATAACCCAAACCATTGACATGGATACACCATTCTAATACCCCACAACTACCAATTCTTACACACATTTTTATTTATCTATTAACCTTATATACCATATCAAAAACCATACAAAACAAATACACATAACATATAAAATCCACATTTCATACAATATATGAACCATGATCAATCCTTATCAAATTATAAAATTTACCATTTTCATTGTGTGGTCACTTTAACCATTATCACCTTTTATACCATAACCAGTTTAGCATATGAAAAAATAACATATATTATCACATTGATCATATTCCTCAATTCCCTTGCCTAACTCATGAACACATTAAATAATTAAAAAGTATATAACCTTTTAAAATATTCATCATTTAAAATGAATTAACCCACTTAAGCAAATAAAGTACAATTTGTATATTACTATGAAAAATCTCTATATTTTGTCCAACCCATTTCACGTTATTTGTAATAACCCATTATGTCAATAAAAAGGTCTAAACACAACTATGAATGTTAACTTTCACCTCAAATATCATATAAACATGTTCATCAATTGGTAAAATTTATCACAAATTGATCATAATCATAACATTACAAATTCGATGTTCAGGATTGTTCGAACACCGCATGGGTGGATCTAAATAGATCTAATTAATTTCAATGCATACCATGATGACCATAAATGGTTTATACATCATTTAATCATCATTTTTACAAATCTCAGTAAATTATTCCCATGAACTATAATATTTAATTCGAAACAAAACCACACAAGAAAAAATTAACATCAAAATAATGGGATATAACATGTAGACCAACCAAATGAAATACGAAGAAGAATGATTGCATAATCATAACCTTATATTCAGACTCCAAACCACTTTGAAGCCTCAATATATGATCTTATAGAAAAAGAATGATTTAGTTCTTCGAATGAAGCATAAAAAATTTACATGCCCTAATATAGATATGATTGAAAGGGGAGGGTTAAACATATTTAGATATTTGATCTGCAACCAATAGTGCTCAAAACATTCTAGAAAGGATGGAGATCGACCCGTGGAAATATTTAGGTTCTAATGTTTGTCACCTTGTCCATAGAAGGATGAATGGGGAAGAAAATAGGGGAAAGATTATAAAATCTCACATGGGGAAATGATAATTAATATATTATTAAATGTTTTCATGGATTTTCAACATGGTTTTTCAAACTATACTCCACTAGTGTGATAACATATATCTGGGAGGGGTCCAAGATGCATAATAAAATGGGGTTCTAACATGGTTTACTAAATTGTCCACCATTTATGTGCAATGCTTCTGTCGATAATCATAGGGTTTTGTTTTCGCCCAAACATTGTTTAATAAACATGAAATCTTTTCCCTTGGACATCATGGTGTGAGTGAATAGTTTCCTCTTACCAGGCGCCAACCATAAAAGGTTAATTGGGTGGATAATTTATCTTCTTATCCTATCCTGAACACTATGAAATCCCCAAATAATCCTCATACAGCCGGTAAACATTTAATTACGAACAAATATGGTTTTTAATGTATAATTTAAATAATATCATATATACATGATTTCCAAGAGCTTAAAATGACATTATTATATATTAAAATATAATGGAACATTGTGAATGATATTTTTTTATAATCTAAATGAATATAGAAGGGATAACATGTATTATAAATTGATAAAGAGTGAATTTGGGATATAGAATATATCATTCATAATCCATGTAATTAAATGTATGTGAATATCAATATACCCTTAAAAGATATAAGTTATCATGGAATCTTTAAGACTATCCATTTTGATTGAGGTCATTATTTTTCTTGCAATTTTTGTATAATAATGATAATTTGTTGGATATTTTAAACGGATATAAAATATAAATACACAGTTAAAATTAGAGGGATTGGAGTTTAGTTTGATAGAGAAATGGGATGAAATATTCAGGGAAACAAATAGTACTTTTTTCACTCCTATTATCCTTACATTAATATGTTGTGGGGAATAGTTTATAATATACAATGATGATTTTACAAAAGTTTCAAGCCATATCATCATGGATAATAAGAAAGATATTCCATGGACCTCATTCAATTAAAATCCAATTGTAGGTACTATCTAATCCATGATTTAGATATTGTGTCTGTGATCTTTTATTAATAATTTGGGTGTATTATCTCTTTAGTGATAATAATTATATATATAATTTTTATAAGAAATTGAAATTTAAACATACCCAAAATGAGTACAATAATTGAAAAATGTGGTTACTATAATTTATAGTAGATTTTAATCTTCAATATATTATCATTATTTGAAGGTAAAGTGGGGGATAATCTCTCAGATAAAAATGGTTGTTCTAATCTATCATATATATGGAGTGAATAAGTACCAATAATCATATATTTAAAGAGGATGGATCTCAATGTCGTCATATCTGGAGATATGACCTGTAATTTTAATAGAATATTAAAAATTATATTCATGTTATTGTTAATGAATACTATAAATATTATATGGAGACCAATAAAAATAAAATGTATTTTTTAGAATTGTACATTGTTAATGAAAATTTTTAAAAGGATTGTATTTTTAATATTTTACTGATATAATCTATAATTAAATGAATAAGGTTTACATGATACACATAGTCCATTATTCTATATACATCTACAAAGTATAAATATTTATAGATATCAAAAGATATAATTTTGGATAACATGAAGGTTGAAGTCATTGAAAACTTATCTCGATGCATTGTATGACATCATGTTCATGTTGAACCACAAGATTTTAAGGGTATATAGAATCCATTAACCAAAAGAATATTTAAATTTGAAAAAACCAATGTGGTAATCAAGATATGATTCCAAAAAAAAATATAATGTAAATAATTCTATTTAGGTGTCAGACTGTCACCATAAAAATGCAGCACATCATATTTCTGTCAATGAATATTTATACCTTGACCAAATGAAAATGATATAGATAGGTTATGTTGAATAAATAAATGGGTTACCATTACCCATTAAAGAAGATCAGTATCTCTGATTTACCTTGAGGTTTTGGAGAGGACTTTTTGAATAATTTGATATAGTGCTATATTTTAACAATTCTTATTATCATCAGACAAATGGTAGTTCTAATTGATTAATTCACACTCTAGAGGATCTTATGAGATATTTTTATTGGATTTATATATATTCCTTTAGATAAATTATCCACATGATATCATTCTTATATAACTATATATTCTATTATAGCATTTAGATGTCACCATATGATAATTAAAGGTGATTTTGAAGGGAGGATGAAAATAGATCATCACCTTTCCGAATAAATGACATATAAGGTTCCTTCTATTCAATGACATATGAAATCTGCACAATGTTGATTGAAGAATCATGGAGATAGTATAAAATGAGATTAATATTATGATGTTTTTGTTATGTTTTCTATTCTAATATCTTAATATATGTGAGTTTAGAGGATTAAGATCATATATAATTTAATCCATATAAATGTGAATTCTTTCAAGACCATTGATCTTAAGGGGGTATAATGTATCAAACCATGATTTTAGAATATATTTTAACTAAATTAATTTTTCCATAATATATTTTTGGTGTAGAACACAAAAGGAAATAAATTATTCAAATATTAAGAAAATTACTGTAAATAAAATTATATATACATTAAAAACCACCAGAAAATAAATTTCTAATAATCAACATCAAATATAACATTTAAGGGAAAAATCATTTTACATTATCAACTATATTTTCTATATATATTTCTAAATAAATTAAATGGAAAAAATTATATAACAAAATAGTATATAATCCAATATAATAACATCATTTCAATTTTATATTGATAAAAGATATCATTAAGAACAGTTAATATTTTAAAAAATAATTTCACAATAAATACAATTTAATATATATATATTTTTAATATATTTTAAAAAATAAATATTTTAATTTCCGTTACTAAATGAGATAAAAATAACATTATATTTGGATTTATATTATAAATATTGATGTGTGATAATTATTTGGGATGTTTTGAAACATTTAATTATTTGGGGAAGACTATAACATAACATTTTTTTATACTAGAATTGTTTTCCATTATTAGTAAATTACTACAATGAAGAAGTTATTGAAACATTTATCAAGATGATATATTTGTGTTATAATTGAATTTATAATTTTATAAAATATTTATTATTGTTTACAATCGTATATTTGAGGTTATTAATATCAAATAATATTTTTCTCACAGTCATTTTAATAAATTATACTTTTATAATAACAAAATTAATTTCTAACACATTAAAATTTATTCATAAATAATGTATATTATATTTTGATTCAAAAGTTTATAGTTATATTCTTAGGAAATATTTATTTTTGGAGTACATTTTCATGGGTAAATGTTTTCACTTATTGTCAATTGATTATTTTTCAATGATTGAAAAATTAAAAATTATTTTTTTTATAAATGAATTGAAAAAATATTAAATTAATAATATTATATGATATATTATAATATATTAAATTTAATTAACACACTTTTAATTTTTGATAAATTATAAATAAATTTATGCACACATAATGATTAAAATGGCATTTTTAACAAAAATATTTTCTCAACACAGTTTATGTTTTAATTTAAAATTGAATTTTATCATATATTTAAAACAATTATAAATTCAGATTATTACCATTATTTTTTATGAAGATTAATTTATACATATAGATATATGATAATTTCGATAGATAATTTTTAATGAGCATTGATAGTGGAAAAAATTAATAAATGAAGTGTCTCAAAATTGTAATAATTAAATATTATATTAAAAAATCTATAATTTTTTTATAATTTTGGATATCATACCCATATGTATCACCTATCATTTATTTACCTAATTAACCTAACTCACCTAACATACCTACCACCCATGTGATTAATGTTTTACACCTTGAAAAATTTATCTTCATTGAAAATACCATCTTTTTAACTTATAGTCCTATCTCAGTCCAAACCATTCTCCCAAATATTTCCATAAAAAAAGTTTCTATTTAATTTTCATTCCCTATTGATCTATAAATCCCACTAACGGAGCTATTATGATTCGAGGGATTCCCCAAAATATTTATGTAGATTATTAGAATCATGAGGGTTCTCCTCCAATTGGTTGAAGTACTTCTTTTTTGATAAACACGTTAATTTTAAATTATTTTTGATTGAATAAATAAATAATAAATTATTTAATATATATTTTATTTTTAATGATAGTTATTAACAGTTTCTCTATATAAAATATTATCATAATCACTTTTGAACTGCCATCAGGTTTCCAAAGATTCTCATATATTCTGTCCATCCCATTTTCAATTCATGAAATTACATCATTAGAAAATATTTTATTACCATGTGATTATAATTTTAAAAGTACATATTAAATATTTTAATATCCATAATACTTATTATTAATCACATGCCACCATTACCACTAATTAATTCCATTTTCCATTGGTATACGAGTCATGCTACCAAAAAAAATTGATTGTGTATCATTTTATTGAGAGAACTAAACACTAAAATAATTTAATGTTATCCATATAAATGTTTTTTATAAAATAATATGGAATTGAATTTTTTTTAAGATGTGGGTAAATTTTTTATTTATTCTATGCAATTGATTTGTGGTCTTCAGTGGTAGTTTGGATTCAAGAAAATTGGTTTTCATGACTCAAATAGTTTCCTTAGGTTATAATAACTCATCTTTGACTATACTCGTTTTTATTATCCTAATATAGGATATTATTATGTTATATTTTTTCACGTTATTTTATTGGAAAATTATTTTTGTTCTTTAATGTTTTAAACATTATGAATTTTTTATTGTACTGTAATGAAATTTTATCATGAGTAATTCCAATTTCTATTTGTGGATTTTCCCCTATATCATTGTTTCACCATCCCACCTATGTTATAAAATATTATTTTGAAGATAAAAGAGATTATCTTATATGATTCCTATAATTATCCTTAACCCATTTTCCATAGGTATATATAATACAATTTTACAAAACATGGGATTTCATACATTGCCTTTTCAAATAATAATAAATAATTACATCCTTTTAAAAATAATTTTTGTATCATCATCTCTACATTTCCGTTAATAACAAAAATTTATTATCAATTATATTTTATTTGATGAAATTTATAATTTTTTTCCATAAATCATTTCTCTCCCACTTTAAACATTTTTAAATGATATTTATATTTCATTTTTTATGACAATGCATAAATGGCTTTGTGGGAACTTCTATATTTTCGATTTTATTTTTACACTAAGTATTATCTATCACAACGTGTTGGTCTTATAAACCTCAATACATTATTATATTATAATTTCACATTTAAAATTATATTTTTTATCCTATAATTTCATGAAATTATGTTATTTTATATGTTTACAAAACCAATTCCTTTTCCTTGGGTTCTTTGAGATATATTTGTGATATATATTTAGAAGAAAAAATATATGTGTATAATGATATGTGGGGAAAAATAATAGTCCATATTTCATTATATTATGTTTATATAAAATTATAAATATAGGGGATGATATAATGATTTTTTTCACGTAGGAATAGTTTTAAGGAGTCTATAAACCATGGTTATCCAATTCATATTGTTGTTCTACATATGCAAGTGGATTATAAAGATAAACCAATATTTAAATATTAATTTTATTTATATTAAATTTGAGGTTTTTATCATAAGACAATATTTTTTTGTGTTCTTTTCTTAATTTAATTCACACATATTATATGATTTGTTTATTTATTTTAATCCATTTCATACCATTTATTCACTTTTATAGTTATTTTAATGAAATTGAATTTAACTAATATATATATATATATATATATTCAACTAATGTGTTTTGGTCATTAATTATGATATTTATATATTCCCCATGTTGTTATTCATATTTTTTGAAAAATTATTTTTTTCCCTTAGAGAGCATCTAAGTTTATTTTTTACAATGATTTCAATCTTATTTTTATAAATATGATAATATCACACCACATATCATTAAAATATTCATGTGGAGAAAGATTATGTATAATTTTTTAATAGATATGTAATCTTATTTATTTATATATATAATGTCAAGGATATGAAATATTTATTTCCATCTATTGTGTGGAATCTATGAGATTAATTATTTAAATAATGTAAATATTTTATTTGTTATGTTATTCTAATAATGGGATAATTTTATAATAAGAAATACATATCAAGGAATCAAATTTGTGAAAAATAACCCCTTAACTAATATTCCTTCTTACTAAAATAGTTTATAACATATGGCATAATAAAAACAACTATATTGAGAACTTATTCCAAAAAAACTACCTATATTAATGTCTATTTATTCAAATTTTTTGTTAAAATTTATTATTAATATATTAGTTGGTTATTTTTATTTTAATAATCACACACTAGAAACTCAAATATATTTTTTCAGAATTTTTTTTATTGGATTTTCTAATTGATGTTTATTTTAAATATATCATTCCATGATTATCCATAACAAATAAATAATATTGATTCAATTATTCATCATATACCATTATATTTTATTTTTGAGAAATTTACGCTCTCTGAAAATTGAAAATTGTAAGAAATAGTTTTAGTGTTTTTAAATATCAAATTTTGATATTATAATTAATATTTTATATATCAATAAAAAATTCCATGAATCATTTTAAATTATGAAATTCATTTTTATTACATGATATTATTATTATATAATATTCCCTAAACATTCATGATAATAATATTATAACATAATTCATGTAGGTCGTATAATCAACCCACATAAGGCTGTGATATAATAATTTAATGAATAAATAAATGATACGTTTAATTTTTTGTTAAATTTTAAAAGAATAACTAAATCATTAATATCATTGAACTTCATTAATTTTTTTATAATCATCAATTTTAGGTGATATTGAAAATTGAATTTTTATTTCACGGATACCATATTTCACATATATGCAAAAATAAAACTTTTATTTCCCAACTAGTGGTAGTGAATGATGGAAACTAATAAATTATAATATCATATTTATAACTACAAAATTTTATATACATTAATTCCACAAAATATATCCAAATTAGAAACCATGAGATATGATGATGCAAAATTAACAAAATAGATTCGTGGTGATGGTGGTATGTATTTATGGGTGATATATATAGTATTTTAGATGATAAAATAGAATGAAAACAATTAATACATTAACATAATATCAATATAATATATTAATAATAATTTTATAATTATTTTAGTGTGTTTTGTAAAATTTTTGAGGATGATGATTAAGAGGAATGGACAAATGATTATGATATACTCACATTGAAAAAATAAGATTTTTCATGGAAATGTCTTCAATAATGGGGGCCCTATAATATCTCATAATGAATTTAATTTAATATACATGATAGAATATTTTATAAGAAATAATGTTGAAACTTTTTGGGGGTAAATTTTGATGTAACGTTTTATCATGATGTGGGGGAAGTGATCATATTTCATAATTGAAAAATATAAATCTTTAAGGATTACCGATTATTATTCATATTTGTAATTACACATGTCGTGAACCAACTCAGGTACACCCTGAACCGGTCACCCGATCCAGTCCGTGACATGGACCGAGAGGCGTTCTCGATCCTCCTAGGCTGGGGACAAGCGCCATGGCATCAATAGAGGCGATGTGAATGATTTCTCCAAAAATAAATAAATAAATTAGTGGAAATAATATAGAGAAATTCAGGATATGTAAAATGAACAAAATGACCAAACAGGAACAAAAAACAAACCAAACATGACATCCGAACAAACTCAGTGCGACCTCACAGGTTACTCTCTGACTCAACGATCAAGAATCTTCCAGGGCAAGCACACTGAAGTTGTAGCATGCACATGCATAAAAAATAAAAAGGAATTATAGGCTTGATTATTAAAACCCAGTAGGCTAGCCTGATATATATTCCCAATACACTACCCTTAAAATAAAAGAAACATAATATCAAGTTTGAACTACAATTTATAAAAGTATGTTTTTTCTAGATATGTTACTTAAAAATAAAGTATGAACCATTGCCCATAACAATTTCCTAATTTGGGTTCATTTCATTAGTGTCAATGGATTTTTAGAAAGGTGATGTGATGTTTATATTTTAAAATTAGTACAATGGGGATTGAACACTTTCATTTGAAAAACATTTCTAGAAACCAAATCCAAACCAATTTATCACATTCCAATGGAAAAAAAATATACAAAAATTCATAGAGTGAGTACACAATAAGGGAAATGTAGAAATACATACAAGTACCAAATCATCACTGTATGTAACTGGAAAGTCACCGACATGGGTGAACCTAGGTGATAGAGAATAAAATAAAAGACACCATTACATGAGATATCATCCTCATTGGCATGTCACACATGGTGAAATCAAAATGATCAATACGCTAGACCACCATTTCTTAGGAAGGTCGAGGGAAAATACCATTTTAATAAACCAAATATAGCCACCTACTATGGGCTACTGGTCAGTACCATAACATACCAGTATAGAAATCATTCTTATAATATTCTCTGAATATGCCAGATTCCCATGTCTCAATTGTTTGGAAAGGGGGTGATCCAACCGATGCCAACCGAGCATCTAATAATATATATATAAAAAGAACAACAGGAATCACCACGAGCCACTCCATGGGACAACCTCTTGCCTTTAAACTACTGAAGTACCCGGGAACCTCTAAGCATGGCCTCCAAAACAATCAATTGCAACCAGGGCAGGAGAGTTATCCTAGGAGGGTTTCATCAAAACATTTTCATCGTTTTCTATAAAGTTCCAAACATGAATTAAATAAATTTCACAATCAAAACTTTAAAAAGAACCAAAATGCATGATCAAGCTTCAGAAGAAATCATTAATCATTAAAACTTGAACTACAATTGAAATTCTGCGAGTTATGTTTAAAATCCAAACTGGAATTCTTTCACTATTGGGTATCGTTTCATGAAGAGAATATTTCAAGTGTCCTGTATAAAATAAATTGCTCTTTTTACACCAAATAATCATTTAAAAAATAATTGTATTATATTATCTCACATTTATTAAAATCAATAATATATTTAATCTGAACAAATATTGTGTGCAAACAGCTGGAAATAATGTAACTTAAATTTTAAAAAGAAGTGCAATAGGAACCTACCTCAAGATCAAAGCGTGACAAAAAATATACCTCGGTACCAAGGCGGGATGACACTGCGTGTGTCCGAAACAATGTGATAATGTCCAACACTCTTCATAATAAATATCAAGGACTCAAACACATACAAAAAACTCACTAGTTCATGTGAAACCAAGCAGTGGGGAGAAACACTCACTTCGATACTGAAGCGCGACAATGACGTAAACCCGAGACCGCTTTGTGAGGGGTTTAAAACCTCAAAAACTAACTAAACTAAACCCAACATCAACTAAAACCCATAATCCAATAGGAGTAAGATTTTGATGATGATAATAATAATAATCATTATAATGAAAAAAAATTGATAATGAGAATAAGAATAATGATAAAATTATAAATAATAATAATAATAACAATAATCATAATAATAAGAATAACAATGATAATTATAATAATAACAATAATATTAATAATAATAGGAATAATAATAATAATAATAATAATAAGGAAGTTGAATATAAAACTTAATATAAAAGATATTCTACAAAACTAATAATAATAATTCTCTAAATAATAATAATAGAAATAATAATACTAAGAATCATAATAAATAAAATGAAAATTATAAAATTAATGATAAATGAAACGTTTAAAGGGGGGTGACACTAAAATGGGGGGAAGTATACCTGCTCGCACGCTGCCAAGGATGAGTTCGCCGACGCTGGTCAGTGTGCAGGTGGTCGGGGCAGTTCTGTTGGGTGCGTAAGTTGAGTAGCTGTCAGGGAGGGAACTGGGGCACAGACTGCGGAAGATCCGAAGCACTAGATTGGGGTCGTGGGTCGTGCACTGGTGCATGCAGAAGGCTGGAGAGGGGGAGACTACAGATGTCACCTATGGGGTGTACGAGATGAGTGGGAGCTGAGCGGGCATGACAGGTCGGGTCGCTGGGAAAAATAGGAGCGGCCCTAGGTTTTCCCGTTATTGGGAATGTCGTTAGGGAGAGGAGGTGCGGGGGCTAGGGGTTGTAGGAGGAGGGCCAGAGTAGCGGGGGAGAGGGTGTGTCGGCTGCTCGACTAATGTGCGGAAAGGAGGGGGGATGAAGCTCTGCTGAACAGGGAGGCTGGGTGATCCTACGACGCTGGCTAAGGGAGCCTAACAAAAATAGAAATTTGTTTCATGTAGTGGAGAGAAGCAGGTTGGTTGGGTAGTGTAGGTGCGGGAGGTCGGTGCTGGGCGGTGATGCGGCTGATGTATGGATGGAGGATCATGGCGAGAGTTTCAGTGAGGTGGAGCTGGTGGTGTCTGATGACTGGGCCATGCAGGTTGCAGTGAGGGGATGAGGTGGGGCGTTGTGGGATTCTTGCGCTGAAGGAAGGAATCGCGGGCACTTCATGGGGAATAGAAAAGACGCTGGATCTGTACAGGGATAAGGCCAAGGCTGGGTGTGCGTCGCCCGGGGTGAATCGAGGGAGGGATAATTTGGGAGAGACGAAGAAATGAATGTGCCGCCAAAACCCCTAGAGAAAATAAAATAAAATTAAATTAAATTAAATAAAATAAAAATAAACACAACCAAATAATGAAAAAAACAATTTAAATTGTTATAACTTAATAATTATAGTAATAATAACAATAATAATAGAAATTCTAATAGCTTAATAGTAATATCTGTTAACCTCCAATAATAATATAAAAAAAATCTAAATAATAATAGCCTTGATAGTAATGGTCTTAAAAATCTAAAAAATGTTTATATTTAGCACTCATAAATATGTACATCATTTATGAAAGCATTGATAAAAATAATAACAACACAAGTAGCCGCACACTTACCAGGATGACCGTTTAGCTCCCACTAACCGTGTGATGCCTGCACAATGACCAAAATAATAATAATAATAATAACAATAGTATCCATTATTAATAAAATAAATATAATAAAACAAATTTATATCATTTTAATAATAATAATAATAACGAAAGGGCCACAGAGTTGCATGGGTGAAGCCGTGCGTTGTCACGCTCCACCCGTGCGTCCAACGACATTGAATAAAAAATGATAAATTCATTATCAAAAACTCTGAAACACCATTTGGGCCGTACCTTGGACCCCAGAAAAATTATTTAAGGATAAAGAAAAATTAATGTAAAACACACGCAAAGGTCAGGGTGTGACAATTCTCCCCACCATAACACTTTTCTCCCCCGGAAAGCCATGACACAAACCATCTGATCGATCAACACCTAAGGATTCCACATTAACACGATCCAACCTCTTTACCCAAGGACATTTCATTGTTCAACTGCATGACTCGACCTCATTTCCTGAAACAGATCACCAAGGGAGGCCTCAACGTACTCCCCACCATAAGAACTCAACTACTAATCGATAACGACTTAAGAGAAAATCTGAAGAGGCTCACGGTGGGTCTCCCCAGCATAATGGACCGACCTATTAGTGACCAACCAGAAATCAAAATTAGCCCATAACTGGGCCTTAATCAACATATAAAAAGAACAACATAACATTTAAACCCCTTAATCTAGTTCGAAAGGGATAGGAGTTGATCTGAAAAGTCTACAGAAGACAAAAACCCTTACCCCATGAGCTGGGAGGGAGGGCCCAAGGATATGATCAATGAATCTATGATAGATAACAACTCAGGGATCCCCACTTTGCGATAGACACAAACCGAAGTCACAACTGATTCACATGGGTTTTCCATGCAAGGCCGCTAATTGACACCTCACATTCAAACAAAAAGGAACAATTACAGACATTGTGTGAGGGATATGTCCATCGTGCTCCTTGAGACGAGAGGAAAGTTATAATGACAAAGAAACTATAACAGACATGCTAAAACTACCTCACCCCAAATATTGAGGCGCAACCTTCACCAAACTCATTAATATTCCCCAGGGGTTCCTGAATACATGTCAGCCTCACTCTGAGGCATTTTGGCTGGAGCATTGATGGATGAAGTGTCTCTTGCCTCGTAGTCAGTATCTGAAAATACCAATATGAATCATACATCTTTTTATTTAACAATGGAAAGGACCATATTTTAAAATAAAACCACACTGCTATTGAAAATTGAAGTTCATCAAAAGTCACATAACATTCCAATACATTTCAAACCCAAAACAACACCCATATAGTGTCCATGATAAGAGGTCCCTTACACTGGAAGGAAACGTACAAAGGAAACATTAAACAAAAACCCAACAACACATCACTTATGAGAACTTCCTCTATGACTCATTCTAGTAACTCCCTGACAGAATCATCTCAAGTTACCTAGGCGTCCACAGGCCTAGAAGGGCTTCAGAGTGCTTGGGCATGACGGATTTTGGTGACCAAGCTTTCCACACCGATAACACAAGAGGATCTCTCACTCTGAAGAGGTTGATGATAGATCCCAAGGCCTCTTGATTCCACGACATATTCCATCCACATACATTTTTTTACTCATCTCTTTTCCATAATCTTCTCCACTGCTCATAGGGATCGAAGTATAGAGATCTAATTCGAGCACTCCTGCCATCGCGACTTCGACATGAAAAGCTTCTCTGGACACATTGACAAAATAAGTTAGGTTGGACTCTAGCACTTTCGACTGTAGATCAGGGCGGAGACCCACCTCGATGAATTGGGTTTTCATGGGGTCATTCTTGGATTACCCTGAATCTTAAGGTACTAGCTCTATAAAACACTGGAAATATTCCAACACAGATCTGTCGCCCTACTGGAAACAACACAACTCCATCCCCTTCCTCGCCCTTTCTTCCTTGGAGAAATACTGACAAATGAAAAAAGCCTTGAAAACTCCCAGGTAATCTCATGTCGGGTCATGTTCCGAGAAACCAACTTCCAACACATCCATGGTGAACCTTCAAGCATGAAAGTTGAAAACCTGGCCATCAATGACTTGGGAAACTCAACGAGGTTAAAGTACCTTTCAATCTTCCGCATCCACTCCTCCACTACAGAATGGGCTGCTTGACAATAAAATAGAGGTGGATCCAACTTCTGAAACTCAATCATAAAATCCATATGATGATCAACTGCACTACGATCACCCATCGAAAGTTCAAATGGATAATCGATGGACAAGGAAAAGTCAAAAATCGAATCATGGACGACTCAATGAGTCAATAAAAACCTCAAAATCTAACACTGCATAGGTGAAAAGCTCAAAACATGAGAAAACAAGTTATCATAATATCAAAACATTCATCATTGAAAACATCTTTAATTTAAAACAATTTTGGTGGGTTAAACCCTCTCCATCGGTTTCCCTTAGAGTCTCAATAAAATTCTTGAATCTGTTCCACCACGGGCATCCATCCACCATACCGGAAATCTGCCCACATTTCCAAAATACCATTATACATGTGAGAACACATAGGAACACAATGGAAATGACAAAGCAACTTACATTTACAATAAAAAATCATTCACTCGAATTCTTTTAAAAAAATCTACAAACCAAACTTGTCATTTTAAAGAACCATTTTTTTTCAAAACCAACTTTTCTTATTCAATCCACTTTCAAAAATCAATAGAAACCCAAAAAAATCAAATATGGAACTAGTGTCAATGAGTGACTTGACCATATGGTTGGTGGCCATATTCCAAATATGTCACCGACATAGAGATCCTTCTTGAACCATGCCCCTAGATCTACATGGCTTCCCAGGCCAAGAGGATTAGGAGGACTATTATCCCAACTCCCATTGTTGTATCCCAATTACAAAACATTTACAATAATACCCAAATAAAGAAATTAAACCAGACATCCCATGGAAACCTGAGGATCAGTACGGGCAAGAGTTTGTGAGGCTATTCCCGCACATACCCCTCAAGTCCCGACAATCCAACTCCATCAACGTTGACATCAAAAATAACACAGGGCACTCTGAAAAGAGAGGTCTGCTCAGATATGACCTCCTCTGATACAATTTTGTCACGAACCAACCCGGTTCAACCCTGAACCGGTCACCCGATCCTATCCTCAACATGGCCCGAGAGGCATTCCTGATCCTCCCGGGCTGGCGACAAGAGCCAGGGCTTCAACAGAGGCCGTGGGGATGATTTCTACGAATATAAATAAATAAAGCAGTATAAATAATACAGAGGAATGCGGGATAAGTAAAAAGAACAAAACAGAAAAAGAGGAAAAAAAGAAAATGAACTAACCAAACACGACATCTGAACTAACTATGTGAGACCTCACGGGTCACACTTCTACTCAACGATCAAACATCTCCCAAGGCGAGCACACTCAAGCTGTAACATGCACAACCACTAAAAACTGAAAGGAAATATAGGCTTGAGTATTAAAACTCAGTAGGCTAGCCCGATATCTATTCCAAATGAAATACCTTTAAAATAAAATAATCATCATCTCATGTTTGAACTACAATTTATAAAAGTATGTATTCAAGATATTTTACTTAAAAACAAATTATAATCCATTTCCCTTAAACATTTCCATATTTTGGTTCATTTCATTAGTGTCTATGGATTTTTTTGAAAGGGAATGTGAGGTTTAAATTTTCAAATTTGTACAAAGAGGATTGAACACTTTCATTTGAATACCATTTCTAGAAACCAAGTCAAAACCAATTTATCACGTTCCAAGGGAAAACTATATATAATAATTCACAGAGTAAGTACACAACAAGGGCAATGTATAAATACATACAAGTTCCAAATCATCATTACAAGTAACTGAAAAGTCATAGCCATGGGAGAACATATGAGATCGAGAATAAACCAGAAGACACTAATATATGAGATATCATCCCCGTTGACATGTCACACATGATGAAATAAAAACGCTCAATACGCTCCACCATACTTTCTCAGGCATGTCGAGGGAAAATCCCTTAGTAATAATCCCAATATATCCACCTACTATGGGCCACTGGTCTATACCATAGCCTCCCATTGCAGTAATCATTCTTATAATATTCTCTCAATATGCCAGATTCCCATGTCTCAAGTGTTTGGAAAGGGGGTGAGCCAACCGATACCAACCAAGCATCCAATCATATATATATATATCACAACTAGCATCACCCCAATCCACTCCATGGGACAACCTCTTGTCGTTAAACTAATCAAGTACCCGGGAGCCTCTAAGCGTGGCCTCCCAAATATTCAATTACAACCAAGGAATAAGAGTTATCCTAGGAGGGTTTTTATCAAAACATTTTCATCATTTTCCATAATGTGCCAAACAGGCATTAAATATATTTCACAATCAACACATTAAAAAGAACCAAAATGCTTGATCATGTTTCAGAAGAAATAAATTATCATTAAAACAAGAACTCAAATTGAAATTATGTGAATTATGATTAAAATCAAAACTAGAATTATTTCACTACTAGATGTCAGTTCCTCAAGAAAATAATTCGTGTGTCCTGTATATAATAAACGACTCTTTTAACACCAAATAATCATTTAAAAATTAATTGTCTTATATTAGCTCGCATTTATTAAAATTAATAAAATATTTAATCTGAACAAACAGTGTGCGCAAACAGTAGGAAATAATGTAACATAAATTTTAAAAAACAGTGCAATGGAAACCTACTTCAAGATCAAATAATGTCAAAAAAACAACCTTGGAACCAATGTGTGATGACACAACGTGTGTCCGAAACCATGTGATAATGTCCAAAACTCTAAATAATAAGTATCAAGGACTCTGACAGATACAAAAAAACTCATTAGATCATGCGAAACCAAGCAGTAGGGAGAAATTCTCACCTCGAAACTGAAGCGCAACGACGACGCAAACCCGAGACCGCTTTGCGAGGGTTTTAAAATATAAAAAACCTACCAAAATAAACCCACCATCAACTAAAACCCACAATCAAACAAGAGTAAGATGATAATAATAATCATCATCATCAACATCGTAATAATGAAAATAAAAATAGGAATGAGATTAAGAATAATGATAATAATAATAATAATAATAATAAAGATGATGATGATAATAATAATAATAATAATAAGAATGATAATAAGAATAAGAATAATAATAATAATAAATAATATGAATAAGAATATGAATAATAATAATTATTATAATAATAATAATGAAGATGAAAATAAAACATCATATAAAAGTTATTCTACAAAACTAAAAATACTTTTTCTCTAAATAATAATAATAGAAATAATAATAAAACAATTGTAATAAATAAAATGAAAATAAAAAAAATTAAAGATAAAAGAAACGTCTAAGTGGGGACGATGCTGAAATGGGGGGAAGAATACCTACTCACACGCCGCCAAGGAGGAAGTCGTCGGTGATGGTCGGTGTGCAGGTGGTTGGGGCGGTTCTGCTGGGTGTGTGACCTGACGAGCTGACATGGAGGAAATTGGAGTGCCAGGTTCGGAAGATCCAAAGCGCAAGAGGTGGGCCACAGGTCGTGTGCTGGTGCAAGCCAACGGTAGGAGAGGGGACGATGCTGGAAGTCGCCTATGTGGTGTGTGAGCTGGTCGGGTGCTGAGCAGGCAGGGCAGGTTGGGTCGTTGGGAAAAACAAGAGCAGACCGGGGTTTGGTCGGTGTTGGGTGCATATGTAGGGAGAGGAGGTCCGAGGGCCAGGGGCTGTAGGAGGAGGGCAAGAGTATGGTGGGAGAGGGTGCACTGGCTGCTCAGGTACTGTGCAGTTAGGAGGGGGGATGATGTTTCGCTGAACTGGGAGGCTAGGCGATCCTACGATGCTGTTTAAGGGAGGCGACGAAAAATAGGTATGTGCCACATGCAGGGGAGAGAAGCAGGTTGGTTGGGCAGTGCAGGTGTGCGAGTTCGGTGCTGGGCAGTGACGCGACTAATGTAAGGATGGCGGAGTAGGGCGTGAGGTTCAGGGAGGTGGAGCAGGGGGTGTCCAGCGACTAGGCCGCACGTGTTGTAGTGAGGAGATGAGGTGGAGCATTGTGGGATGGTTGCGCCGAAGGAAGGAGGCATGGGCGCTGCAAGGGGAATAGAAGAGCCACTAGATTAGTATAGGTAGAAGGACAAGGATGGGTGTGCACCGCCAGTGGTGAATTGGGGGAGGGATAATTGGGGGGAGAAGAAGAAATGAAAGTGCTGCAAAAAACCATAGAGAAAATAAAAAAAAATTAAACACATCCAAAGCAAAAAAAATTAAATTGTTATAACTTAATAATGATAGTAATAATAATAATAATTGAAATTCTAATTTCTAAATAATAATATCTTTTAATCTCCAATAATAATAAATAAATTCTAAATAATAATAACATTGATAATAATGGTCGTAAAAATCTCAAAAATGATGATATTTAGCACTCATAAATATGTACATAATTTATGAAAACATTGATAATAATAATAACATCACAAGTAGCCGTACGGGTACTAGGATGACCGCATGGCTCCCGCTAACCGTGTGGTGCCCGCACACTGACCAAAATAATAATAATAATAATAATAATAATAATAATAGTAAATAATAATAAAAAAATAATAATAATAAAAACTCCTAAAATATTAATAATAATAAAATTAATGAATGGGGCACATAGTTGCATGGGCAAAGCCGCGTGGCATCGCACTCCATCCTTGTCTCTGACGATATCGAATCCAAAATGCGCATTTTTTTATCAAAAACTCAGAAACACCATCCGGGCCTCACACGAGACCCTAGAAAAATTATTTAAGGGTAAAGAAACAGTAAAGTAAAACACACACCTCGGTCGGGGTGTGACAACACATTTCTTAGTTAAATTGCTCAAAAAGTGTAAAATTATAGAATATAACTAGATATATGTTCATCGAATAATATACCACTTTTTTCATATATATATATTTTTTCATGTTTCAGTCCATTTAGCTCACATTTTTTTACAATTTTCTATTTGAATTGTTTTCCAATTAAACTAGTGTTATTGATATTTTTTAAAATAATTTTACACCTATCATAAATAATGGTTCTGAAAAACCTAAATTTAATACCCATATATTAAAATTTATATATATATAATAATATTAATTTTTTAATTAAAACGTTTAGTATAATGAAAAATAATGTCATATAAAATTGTTAGAATCAACATTAAGTGTTAGTAATCTTTATGAACTGAATTATCACTTAAACAGGTGGTAAAATACTTTTATACATTTCAAAATATCATATCAAAATATTTATGTTAAATTTATCATTTTAAATTAGGAAGCATTAATTACACTACATTAAAAATAAAATGTTTTTAAATTAATCCTTCCATTGCTAACATAGACTTCATTTTAAATTGTAATAATTGTAATTTTATAAAAAAATGATATAATAATTATATATAATATGAATTTTTTGAAGTAAAATACATAATTCATTTTTTATGATTTATATTATATATATTTTGAATATTAATTTTCCATCTATGTAAATAAAATCATTTTTAGAGTTAAATATATCATACTTTTTCAAAACATAACATATTTAATTAGTGAATTAAATATAGTATTTACATATGATTTATATTACATAAAAAATATATTTTTATAGAGATTATGTTCTATAAATATTTAATTCATTACATTATTATGTTAATATCATAAAAGGGATAGTATTTTGAAAATAAATATTTTTTTAATGTTCACTAAAAAACATAACATTTCAAAAAATTATAAACGAATTCATATTAAGATAAATTTGAAAATCTTTTATTAAAAAACATATTTGATTTGAATATTTAAATATTTTAAAATATTAAAATTTATTTTTTCAATGAAAATACAATATACATAAAAAAATATCATTTATTAATAAATGAACATTAATACCATTATGTGTTTATTAATCTTTAATTTATCAATTTATAATTTATTATATTATTTTAATATATTTATAGTATTATTATTTTTAGATATTCATAATATTATTCATTAATATTCTAGGGAAGGATTTTATTTGGCAATGTGTGTGAAAAATGATATCAAACATAAAAAAAATAAAAAAAATATTTCAAAATTTAAAGAAATTAAATTACACCTTCATAAATAAATTCAATAATAAAAAATTTAATCATCAATTAATAGTCATTTTAAACCTGGTAATTTTAGAGATAGGCATGTCTATTAATATAATTTCTTTGGTGATATTTAAAAATATAAGAAATGTAACATTTCATTTAAAAGATGCAAATCCAAATATTGATTTCATCTCAAATAATTTGAGCAATATATACCCCATGATTATGTAACATAATTCGGGTAACATATTTTTTCCATGAAATCTCATAGAAATTATTTATTTGATAGTTGATCGTAGATTAATTTTTAATATGAAATTTTATTTCACTATATCTTTTATTACAATGGATTATATATGGTCACAACTAATATATTTCCAAAAAATATTATATTTATCTGAATGATGGGTAATAATACTTTCGTATAGTATATTTCAGAAATCTTATCATGGTATATAATAATAATCTAAATTTTTTAATGATAATATCATATCATTTGTGGTTTCTATTACTTTAGAAATATTCATTGATATAAATTAGTTTATAGAATTTGATTCCCATAAGAGATAAGTTAATATTGAGTGGAGTATAATAAATCATTTATTATGAAGATCGACTATATTATCATAATATACAATGTTTTTTATGATTTCATGGGATTTTAGTTATCTCCATTGGATAGGAGGAAATTGAAACTGATTATTTCTATTGGTCCTAGGGTTGGTATGATTCATAGATTAATGCTCATACTCCTTACAATTGAATTATTTGACTAAGGGGTTGGCAGTAATAAGATATTTCACTCTATCCATATCATTAGTTAGTATCTTTATTTATCTTTTGAATTTTTGTTCTGGATGATCTTATATTCCACAATTTATGTATTTACTAGTTACATAGAAACAACCCCATATTATTCATCCCAAAAATTTTACATTTAAAAAGATTAATTTATTTTCCTCCTTGGTTTTGATTAAATAAAATTATGTGGAAATTATTTTCTTTTTCATTTCCATAGAACATTGAGAACATTGAGAGACAAAAGATTCTATTAACAGAATGAAATCACATCAAAAAATTCTTTTCATTGCTTTAAAATTCCTTTATATCCAATTATTTTTATACACTCTTCATAAAACCACTAATGAAATGATCAATCTAAATTTTATGGAACCAGATAAATTCTGATGAATGCATTGTTTAACATTAAAATATTAATTCATATGTAGTAATATAGTCATCATTATTTTATTTCAACTCAATGAATTATATCTATATAATTTTTAGAAGTTTTTGGGAAACTATTTAATGATGAATTCACTTTTAAACTCTTCTCGAAGTTGATTCATTTCATTAAACTCGTGTTCATAATTACGATCCATTTCTGATCTGCTTCAACATCTAAATAATATACATCAAAAATAAAATTTTATGTTTTGTTTCATATTGAATTGAAAAATAATTTTTAATTTTATCAATAAATTTCTCCATAAATATTTGAATTTGATATCCACTGAACGTCAACATGTGTTGGTGAATTAAAAAATATATTTCTTACATCCCATCTCTTGATGGATTTTTATATTCTACATGGTTTGAATTCATTTTAAAAAACGGGTATAACATATTCATAACTGTCTTCACTCCACTTTTTATCCCTCTATAATTCTTATTTGGAATAATGTAAAACATCTATGAGAACCATTTTGTCCCAGTTCCTTTCGGTTCCAAACATTACATTGAGTAAGAAAATGATGGGTATTGGAAGAAATTAAATAAAATAAACAATGAACATATAGTCAACAACAAATTACAGACATATATAACAAATATTTTGAATATATAGGTATCAATATATGTTATAAGTGATCATCACCCATCCAATATTTATATCTGATCTGATTAGGTATTACAATAATCCATAATTTTACATAACGAGAATGTGGAATAACCATTCCATATCACCTAGGTGTTTTATTTAATATGTAAAATCATATTATCACTCATGAAGCACTAGAGTTATGAATGATTTAATACACTATAATAATTTTTCATGTTTTTTTATGAAAGGTTCATATGTTTCAAATCTACATCCATATTCCTATTTCATGGGAGGGATGCAATTTCAATGCGATACAGAGAATCTCATAATTACCAAAACATCCAGATATTATCCTATACATTGACAAAACCCATAGATTTATGCATATGGTTTTGCCTATTTATATAATCTCATAATCCCTAAAAATAACTAAGATTATCCTCCAAAATGACACAACCCTTTTTCAATAAACATTATTTTACACTAGACGAACACAATCTGGTTTGAAACTGAAAAAATATCTTTAAACCTTGAGTTTGATGAAATGTGTGATGAACCTATCATTATTTTGTTGATCTACATCAAATAAATTTTATATCTCAAAAATAATCACTCAACACCAAAAATTGGTGGTTTAGTGTCATTGAGGATCTCCTACAAAAGGAGATTATTTTATGGTATTTGTGATTGTTTTTAGGTAATCAAAACATTGTAAATCCAATTTTAGATATCTCTAATCATCGAATAATCATTATAAAAAATGATAGGAAACATAATATTGGGGTGAGTTACAACTCTTAGAAATATAAAATAACCAATAATGTTATGAAGGATTTTATTTTATTCATATGAGAGAACATGGGTATTGGATAAATACCTTATTAAAAATATTAATGTGTGTAAGGATTTTTAAATGTCATTATTTAAGGGAATTTAATATGAAATGAAAGAAAACATTGAACAAGTATATAGAATAAATGAAACATTAAATATGTTTCAAGGATTATATTTATAGGAACATTATTATAAAAAATGTGAACTATAAAAACATAATCATAGGAACCATATGTAAAGGATACCTACTAAAAAATTGATCATATATTAGACGTGTAGTAATAAATCATGTACCTTATTAGTATTGGAATAATCCACCTAATTACCGATGAGTTTAGGATAAACATCATGTGTACCCATAATTATAAGATAATCCTACAATTTACCATTAATTACAAGATTATCCTATGATTTTCCTTTTTTGGGGATAATTATCCATTGTACTGTTTGGCTTGGGATGCACCTCCAGGGTACCCTTTTTCTTGGGATAATCCTCTTTTGTACCCTCAGGATTGGGATAATCTTCCTGTTACCGTTTACCATGGGATATTACTCCCATTTTCTCTTTTTCACTCATGAGATATAAACATTAACAATACATTGATGAGTGATTTTCCAACCCGTTCATTTTATCCTTACGATTTTGTTCCAATTTGAAAATAATCAATCATCACATAATATAGAACCAATGTAAATAAAACGTGTCTCGTATTATTTCCATATGGTATTAACAAAATTTTCATTAAGAATGTATATGGATAGTGTTTATTATTAAAAAAAGTACAAAATAGTATTTTTGAATAACATTTAGAGGGTTATTAAATAAAATTAATTTCTAAGGAAATAAATACTGAATACTTAATGAGGAGATGTTAGATAAATTGAAAAAATTAAAAAATATATTAACCATTGTGTAAAAGATGATTTTATGGTCACATAAAAAATTATTTTTCCAAAAATTCATTTTTTATTCAGAATAACCCATTTTCAAAATTAATATTTTAAAATATTCCTTTTAAAGACATAAATGTTCAAAATATATGGTGTGAAAAATAATGAAATTTTTACTTTTAAAAGTAATCCACAATAATTGTTCCTTTAAAATAATATAATGGTTTAAAAATATGAATGGAATCATCTAGAACAACTGTATATTTGAAATAAAATCAATAATATTTCCTAGAATTGACATAATGTTTATCAAAATAAAATTTTAATGGAAGAGAATTGAGTTATTTTCAAATTATGAACAACCTTATTATTATATTTAAATTCTTTTTGTTAAAATCCAAATAGTAAGAGGAACATAAAATTATTTTTAAAATAGGAAAAGGAAAATATGAATATCAATGAGATAACACAAAATTATAATTCCAAATATGACTTAGAATATTTATGAAAAATTAAAATATGGAGAATGGGGATATATTATCATTTAAGAGGACGAAAAATATTCACAATGATGACATTATATTTTAACAGAACGAAATTCATCAAGGAAGGATTTTTTTATAAATAATGTCATTTTACATAGATAAAAATAAAATTTACCTTGAAATAAAATAATAATATTGAATGAATTAATATTCAAATAGTGAAATTTAAAAAAACCATTATAACACAAATAAAGGTGTTGTGACTAAAAAAACATTAAAAAGTGGAATCATTTAATTGATTATTCATTTAAATTGATAATAAGATGTAGATTATAAAACAGCATTATTTTAATTATTATTTATTTAATATACTCATTGATAATTAATTACACCATATCAAAAATATCATGTCCCATAATAAGAAACATTTTCTAGGGAAGTATACCTTAAAAAAAGAACCCCTCACCATGCATTACTTATTAATAAAACATGATCTAACATTACATATAATAAATATATTTATTTTAATCACTCATTCCAAAACAGACTTCATATATATTTCCATTTATAAACTTCCTTTATATATATTACAATGTTATGTTTAATTTTTATTACTTGATTCTAAAAACACATATTTCAAATTCTACACTAATTTTCTTATATTGTTGTTGAATTTATAATCATAAAAAATATAATCAGTTGATAATTATAAAAATAATAGAATCACATGTTTTTCTATGATTCATCAAAATAAATTTTCATTTGGTGAATTGTAATTTTATGATTTTTGAATATCTAAATTTCAACAAACATGTTTCAATGTGTTTAATTATTTCAATGCTATATATTAAAAAATTATAATAAATACCAATGACACTTTAAAAAAATAATTGTAACATATTAAATAAAATAATATTAAATAATATTACAATTATATCATATTTTGTAACTATTATTGATAAATATATTATGACTTAGTTCATATAGTTAATAAACCGACACAAACAAGAACTTTTTGTAATGATTTAATTTTTAATGATATGTTTTTCTATTGTGTTAATGCCACAAAATAACTATCATAAGGCCATGAACCTAGACATATTACCTTATGGGGCCCCTATACTACCTTGAATTCCATCAAATCATGCATAATTTACGAGTTCTTATTCGATAGGCTCCTAAAAAGAAAGGCACACCATGTTGTCACATGTAGCAATAGTGAATTTATTAAGAAACACTTTTCCTAGGGTGGTAGGGTGAATATAAATGTAAAATTTTGTTAAAAATATCAAAAATATCATTTAGATTCAATAAATTTATTTTGAGAACCATCCATATAGGTTGTTTATGAAAAATGGAATTATTCGTTCATGGAGGTTGCAATATGAACGTACGTATATTTTTATTTTCTATTATTCAATGTAATGGAAGGATTGAATATATATGTGTTGACGCCGAAAAAAACCTGCAACTCCCGGAGGAAGTTTCGGAATGACGAAGAGAAGTCATATTCGGAATCAGAGGCCTGATCCGGAGGCCCGGGTAGTGGTGCGCTAAATAAAGGAGGATCCGCGTGAAAAAATGTTCGGCGCCCGAAGTGCTCCCGGGATTCGCGGAATTGGACCGGTGAGGCGCGCAATAATTGCACGCCCCGTTTCTCCATGGCGAGATTTTGCGCGCAAGCAGTTCTCGGCATAGAAAACTTTGTGCGCCGCATGGATTCCATGCCGGAGGTCACCTATAAATATAAGGTAACCCCGAACCGTTTGGGGGTTGAGGAATCTGAAGCGACTCTCGTGCGCGCAATTCGTCTCCCCCCGCGTGAAAGATGACATCCAGGTAATCCCGAATTCTGCGGAACCTTGCCCCGGAGTTCTCCTTTGCACGCAACTCCACCGACTTCAGTGAATTTGCCCCTTCCCCCGGTTTCCCCACTTGCACGCAATTTGTGGTCCGCGCGCACAATACCCTACCATGCGCGCAAAACCCTGCGCGTAGTTCCCTCTTCGCGCGCAATTCCATTACTCCTATTGCGCGCCGTCCCAGTGTTTTGCGTGCGAGTCATCCCTTTTGCACACGCAAGGTCGAGGACCCCTCACCTTGACACCCCTTGGCTGCCCCTTGCACTGGCACCTGATGTCTCCCCTACCGGGCATGCGAGCCATGCGTTGTTTTCCTGCACGGCCTTCCAGGCTCGTGCGAAGAAACCTCAAGGTCCCTTGGGCCGTGTTTCCCGTTGCGTTGCTTTGCCGAATGCTTCACTGCATAGGCACGCTAACAGCTATTGCTCCTTCGCATAGCCATGCTAATGTGGACCCCCCGGTGGTTTTCCATGCAGCCCCCCTTCACAACGGCCTTGCCGATGCCTTCCCTTCCACAAGGGGTAGAGTGCATTGGGCATGTAAGCCCTAGGGGTGTGGAGCGAACCCACCTCGTCCAAGCTGCAGGACGTTAAACTGCTAAGCACCTCGTTCTTAACACAAGACGTTAAACTGTGGTCCGACCCCGTGCTTCGCACGCAGGGTCCCCCCCCCAGCTCGGACATTTTTTCGCCCACTCGTCTCCACGGGAATGGAATCTTCCTCATATGGAATGTGATCCTCCTTGTCGGAGCGGCGTTTGTCCGCGGGGGAAGGGCTGCCTCAGAGCGTAAGCCCCTAACCTTTCGTACGGATGATTGCACCCGTGCATCTCCGTACTTCCCCCCTTCCAAGGCCAGTGGAGTCCTTTTCCCACTGCGCTTTGTCGCACCACGGGCCTCCACCCTGGAGTAAGCCCTGACCCCAAGGGCTGCTAACCACGCGTAAGCCCCTATTTCCTCTATGGGCCGCTTAATGCGTAAGCCCCATTCCACTTCTCATGGACGCACCCTTTGCGACATGATCGTCTGGTCCCTGTTGCCTCTTGTTTCCCACACCGAGCATGACTCACGTGGGCTTAGAGTGCGCATCGACCATGACCTCCTCTATGGGCCGCCTCAGAGCGTATGCCCCATCCCAGAAAACTACGTGGACTTTGATCCGTGCTAACGCATGGTACGTAGGAAGCCTCCGCAAGGTTCAAGCCCACCACCCGGTCATCCCGACCTCTCCATTTCAGTTCCATGACCACCTTAGGCTGCCTCAGAGCGTAAGCCCCAAATCTCCCATCCCACATGACGTTAAACTGTACCCGTCCCGCATGACGTTAAACTGTATCCCGTCCCGCATGACGTTAAACTGTATCCCATCCCGCATGACGTTAAACTGTATCTCGTCCTGCATGACGTCAAACTGTATCTCGTCCCGCATGACGTTAAACTGTATCGCGTCCCACATGATGTTAAACTGTATTCCGTCCCGCATGACGTTAAACTGTATCCCCCCTCTGGGGCCGTCTCAAAACATAAGCCCCATGATTCACTCCACCATCCATCGTGATCCTTACCCGGGCCGCCACATCCCGCTGAGATCATGCCACCCTTTCCCACTCCATGTTATACGGGAGGCCGCCCACGTGCTGGCCCCAATATCAGTGTTCCCCCCTAGGGATCCGTTAACCCGATCCATCTCTGCAAGACGTTAAACTCGCGACATACCCCGTGTTAAACATGGGAAGCTGAGGACAACCTCAGATGGTACACATTCCCCGCATTCGATGTGGGATGCCTCGGGCTTCCGCGCCCTTGAGAAGCCCTGTGATGAGGGACCAAAGAGAGACATGCCGACGATGCCCCAGCGTGACCATTCTCCTCACCGCAGGTTGCTGTCCCGACAAGACCCCTTGGAGTGTCTTGACGGAAGCAGCGTAATTAACTGGCGTCCATGTAGATATGGAACTGGGAATGAGCTTCACGAACCCACCTTAAATCTATGAGGGAGACCCGGACTAGGTGACGAGCTCTATGGAGGAATCCACGGAAGGAGGAACTGACATCCCATCATCCCGGTTTCGATCAAGGAGCAGACATCTCTGAACAAGGAATGGATGTCTCCCGCTTTTGGAAAGCGGGAATACGGGGCCACAAGCAGCGCGCCCTCCCCGGCGGATGGACGTGCGCGCCCTGGCGCATGCGTCGGAAACAAAAAATGGTGAACCCGATGTGAAGCTCTTCTCCTCAACACAGGGAATGGTAGCCGTTGGAGAATCGGAATAATAGCATGTCACCAGGTCCGGGTAACCCTCACCGGGATGTGAAACCGCCAGGGGTCGAGGCCGTCAGGACGTTGACTACTCCGTTCTGTGACGTCGTCAGCGTGGTTCCCTCTCGCCAACCACTGAAGACGGAGTGATTCCAGGCCTTGGTTGTTGATCTCCTTTCCTATTTATACTGATGGGTTCATCTCCCTATTTCCCGGAATCAGATCACTTCATTCGGAGCTCGATCGCCACACGCCCACCAGCGCAGGGGCAGGGGCAGTGCCGACACGGCTACACCGCGCGGTCCCACCAATCCCACAGTTACTCTGACTTCGACCGCTGTAGCAGCCAGGAGCTTGCGCCCCCTCTCCCCGTCATAAATCATCCAACGGAGGGTGATCAATAACCTGGTTCGTAGGTATGAAGAGTAAGGGGTCATCCCCACCAGGGGCATGGCCCGCTTGGATCTAGAGGCAGCCGTGCCTCATCACCATCGCCACCCTCGAGGGCCGCGTAGGGAGTCGCCGCTCCCCACGCTGACGTTCAACCGCTTCGGGAACCTATCCCCAGAGCGCTGTGACACATCCCTGCCCTACGCCAATGAGGTGGGGGATTTCCAGTTCCACCCGATCGGCGATCCATCACAGGGGTTACCGGAAAGAACCCTCGCCAGGCTGCGTGGACACCGCCGCCCGACTCCCTGAGCTGAGGACCAGGCAGTCTTCATGCCCGCACCGCCGGCTCCGACCCATCTGACTCGACGCCAGCATCGGGCACGAGTGGGGGAGAATGCCCGTCTTGGGGAACCAGCATCAGCAACCATTGTGGCCCCAGCCGCTACTTACTCCTGTTCCCAGATCACTGTGCACGTTGAGCAGGGGCAGCCGCGTGCCCGACTGGGATTGAAACCCCGACCGCCCTGCAGGCAGGTTGGGTCGAATCTACCGGTCGCGGACATTGGCAATGGCCACTGCGGACCAATCTGCAGTAGTGCCGCTCCCATGAAGGCTCATCCCGTGCCACCAATTTGGGAAGCTTAAATCTTTTTTGCGATGGCTATGATTCGGGTATGACTCATTCCAGCACCCACTGCATGGGGTATGAGGTCACTCCCCCTACCACTGGTCGCGAGCATGGAGCCGATGTGTATCCAGTCGCTCACTCACATGGAGGTCCTCCCCATGCCCCTTTCGACATCTGTCCTGGTGCTTCTCGCACCCTGGCCTTCGGTCCCCTCTGCCCCATCCCTATTATGGCTGGGGGACCCTATGAAGGAAGTCGTCCTTACCCTGAGGAGCTACCCAGGGGCAGGAAGGCCGGGCGTCGTCGCCGTCGGAGGAATGTCAGGGGAGTCCGGACGGGAATCAGACCAGTCTGTTTTTCGGATTCTGAGGTAGAGTACGATTCGACCATAGAACCTCCCCCAACCTTTCGAGTTGAGCGAAGGGATGGGGACGCGGCGCGTCAGTCTCGTACTCCCCAAATGCGAGATCCGTATGATTCCCTCATCCCTTCGAAGTTATATCCAGGAGGATGAAGACTTGGTGTACCACCAGGGATCGAGCCCGCAGTTTCCACTGATCTCCATAGAAGCACCTCCTGCCCCTGTTAGGGAGTATGAGGAACCTTTCTGGGGACCGACGGAAGGATCGCGGGGCGACAAACCCTCGGCGAGCACCGACGTTGCGACAGGAGGCCCATCCACCGGCCCATCCTATCGCGACGTGGCGGCCAGGGGATGTTCGTCGTATTCCCCGCCGGCCAGCCCACCGCCTCGACATCCTGCATCGGTGCCATTGCCAATTCCTCGAATTTCCTCGGTGGACGAGCAGGGGCGGCATGTTTCGGACCCCGAGCCGGAGCTGTGGAGCTTCTGGACTATTCTTGCAGTGGGCCACTTCCCTGAGAAGTTTTGGCCGGTCGTAGAATCGGGTTTTGATGTGCCAGAGTCACTCACCCCGGGAGAGTTTGAATGCTTCCGCTAGATTCTTTGGGTGACTCACTCCCGCCTCAGTCATCAGCTAGTGCCTTATCCTGGGAGCCAAGTGAATCTCGAGGAGATTGGTGAGCAGTGCCACCGGGTTGACCTAGCAGCACTACCCACAGTCTGGCACCCCGAGTCGTTGGGCCTCCACAAGGCCCTTCAGCAACAATGCATTGAGAGTTTTCAAGTACTCCGTAGAGTTATTGAGGAGGACACCCCCCACGTGCACGTCCTCGGGTGGGGGCAGTACGCTGCTTTTCTCTTCTGTGCGATCCGCTGGCAGCCCGATCCACTGGGTGGCCCTGATGGAACGTCGCCAAGGTCAGTCATGGTCAACATGGATGACCTTTCAGAAGAGGGAAACATTGTGGAGCCCCTCAACGGGGACTCACCCCCCGAGGACAGGCCACTGCTGGACCCATCTGGGAGGATTACTCGCCAACAGAGGAGCCTCCTAGGCCTTCCTGTACCCACAGAGGCACTGGCGCTGGGCCGATACATCGGCAAGGGTAAAGAGACCGTCAGGTCTGTCAAACCCGCCGACCCATCCGCCTCAGTGAAGAAGGAAGAGGAAGATCCCGAGAAGGCCACGCTGTGCCAACAACTAACCGTGCAAAAGAGGCTGGTTGGTGAGCTCCTGGCCGAACGCATTGCAGAGCGGCGACCTGTCTACGGCAACCCTAGACCAAGACAGCAAGGGCAGGAGCATCTACCCCTTGCTGAGATTCCCCCGGGCAACCGTGACCATGTCGTGTTCGCCGATAGGGGTGACACTAGAACCCATGGCAAGAGGGCGCGATATGTTTCGCCGAACCCTCCCGAGTAGTGAGGCAACCTGGGAGACCCTTCTCGGTTTCCTCCCGCCGCTCTGACGGTCGCTCCGCCAGCTGCCCCCCGAGCCGCTGAGCGCGACTATCATATCGAAGAGCCTGGAAATGCGCTTGTGGTTAGAGATCCCCTTCAGGACAGGAATCCGCATCCGGATGATCTGATGGAGGTACTCATCGCTCGCTTGGAGGCCCAGGAAACTCGGCAGGTGGTGATCCCACTAGATGGAAAGCAGTACCCCGCATGGGTGGATGACATGTCGACCCCACCAGGATTTGGGAATCCCAATTTTTCCCCCTTTAACGGGACCGGAGACCCGCCACAACACTTGGTCCACTTCAACTCGAGGTGCGGGCCTATGTTGGCGACTCCGGCGCAGTAGGAGGCTGCCAAGCTCCGGTGCTTCGTTCAGACGTTGGAGGGACCAGCGTTCGTTTGGTACAGCCAGCTCCCTGTTGGATCAGTGACAAGCTGGGAGGACCTTTGTCGACATTTACTCTACCAGTTCTGTTCCACAACCCGGAAGACGAACATCGCAGACCTCTTCAGGTGCAAGCAAAGGCCCAACGAGCGAGTCGCGGACTCCGTCGCCTGGTGGAAGGGGCTCACGTACTCCCTTGACATGCCACTGACTCAGGAGAAGTTACTGACGATGTGTGTGGGGAAGGTCAAGGCGGAGTTGGTTGCTCCCCTGATCACGCAGAATTACCCTGGAGGGTTCCGGGACTTCTCGGACAAGGATCAGTGCCTCGAAGGAGCCCTGCAGCAGGTCAGTCAGGCACGCCCGTTGCCTCCTGTGATCTCCGCAAGGAGATCCACCCGAGTCGCTCTCACTGCTGTGGCACAGATAGAGGCCCCCAGACAGCTGGAGTTGCTGCCGATGTGGCCAGCTCAGCAGGCTCATAGGGGTCCACCCCCACAGCCTCCGGCCTAGCAGCGACCGCCTCAAAATCGGAAGGCGCCTCCGCATAACGCACCGCCACCACCTAGGAGAGGTAATCCAGCTCCGCCTCCTTGGCCTACTCCTCTAGTCCCTAGCCATGGTCAGCCCCCAAGGGTCCCCTTTCCAGGAAGAAGGAATTGGGTTTACTCGTTTGGCGAGGCACATGTCCCCGGTTATTTTTGTAGCGCCTTGAAGCAGAGGATCGTGCGACTGCCTGAGTGCCGGAAGCCAGAAGAGGCGTGTCTCACGGATCGCCCTAACTACTGCCCTTATCACCGGTTCCTGGGACACACCATCCAACAATGCTATGTGTTCAAGGACTGGCTCCAAGACCATATTGACAACAACATAGTCAGGTTGGGCCCAGCCCCGGCACAGGTGGCAGGTGTCTTCTTGGGATCAGATGGCAGTAGTGACGACGGGGATGGGTGGGAACATGTTTTCCGAACATGGGTCCTGGAAGTATAATGATTGGATGGCCCGCAAGACGGTCGCCTGTGCCCATGGCATCATCTGTGCCTGCCTGGACCAGCCAGAGCCCTCAGAATCCGCGAGCGCCGCTTCGGCCTCGTCGTCCCAGCCTACTTCTTCCCAGAAGAGCAAGCGGCAATGCAAAAAGAAAGAACGCGCCCTGCTGTTTCCATCATCTTCTCACACACTTAGTGATTTCATGCCCCCGATAATGGGGATCCCTCCGAGACCCCGTCCCGTAATGGATGACTCCTCGACCAAGAGCCCGGGGTACGCTTCGGTTAACACCGTAGAGTTGTTAAATCCCTTTGTGGCTCCCGACGATGAGGAGCGCCGGGTGAACCTCCCCGAGAGCTTGGGGTACGCTTCGGTTGACACCGTAGAGTTGGTAAATCCCTTTATGGCTCCTGATGACAAAGAGTGCTGGGTGAACCTCCCCGAGAGCCCGGGGTACGCTTCGGTTAACACCGTAGAGTTGGTAAATCCCTTTGTGGCTCCCAATGACGAGGAGCGCCGAGTGAACCTCCCCAAGAGCCTGGGGTATGCTTTGGTTAGCACCGTAGAGTTGGTAAATCCCTTTGTGGCTCCCGACGATGAGGAGTGCCGGGTGAATCTCCCCGAGAGCCCGGGGTATGCTTCGGTTAACACCGTAGAGTTGGTAAATCCCTTTGTGGCTCCCGACGATGAGGAGCGCCAGGTGAATCTCCCCGAGAGCCCGGGGTACGCTTCGGTTAGCACCGTAGAGTTGGTAAATCCCTTTGTGGCTCCCGACGATGAGGAGCGCTGGGTGAATCTCCCCGAGAGCCCGGGGTATGCTTCGGTTAACACCGTAGAGTTGGTAAATCCCTTTGTGGCTCCTGACGAGGAGGAATGCAAGGTGAATCTCCCCGAGAGCCTGGGGTACGCTTCGGTTAACAACGTAGAGTTTGTAAATCCCTTTGTGGATCCCGACAATGAGGAGCGCCGGGTGAACCTCCCCAATGTCCCCAGCCGTCGTCAACATCGACGGAGCCGTGGCTACATGAATTGTCGAGGCACAGTGGTCGTCACCTCCAGTCGGGCCGTGCACGCCACCGAGACCAGGCAGCAGGCCTGGTGTAGAGTGCAGTACTCACGGCTCCCTCATCCAGTGACAACAGGTTCGCTTCCACCACCGTTCATGTTGCTGGATCAGGTGGAATCGCCTTGCCCGCGTCGCAACCAGCCCATCCCTGCCGCTAGCCGACTACGGCATTCCGGTGCTAGCATGGAAGCCACCTCCCGGGCTTTAGCTAGTGAACAGCGGGATGTGCCTAGTACCAGTCAGTCACCGGTCCCGCCAGCAGGGCCCGTCATGACCCCAATCGCAGAGTGACCTCCTGTAAGTAGAATCTCATGTTTGGCGCGAAAGTATGATGTCTTGAAGCATCTGGTCGGCATTCCGGAGAGGATTTCCATCCTTGAGGCCCTCCGCCTGTCGTCTGAAATGCGCGAGGTGCTCGCCGAGGCTCTGAGGAGCCCCCACCAGTTTGAAACAGAGGTAGCGGGCGCAGAAGCCTTCCACACCAAGGTGATTTAAGACACCGATTGTCAGGCGGTTATCTCATTCTCCGGTGAAGATGAAGACCCTCCCATACAGGGGCACATTCTCCCGCTATACATCACCGGCCAGTTCAATGGCGTGGAGGTCCATCGTTGTTTTGTCGACACGGGTTATGGGATTAACTTGATCCCAACTCGGACACTGCGAAAACTGGGGTTGTCCGAGGATGATTTAACTCCCTCCGACCTCAGAATCTAGGGGTATGACAGGACCGATCAAACTCCACTCGGCAAGATTTGTCTGAAGACCCAGTTCGGCGGCTTAATTTCCAATACTGAATTCATGGTTGTTTCTCAGGGCACTGCCTATAACGCGTTGATGGGCAGGCCGTGGCTCCATCTTCACATAGCGGTTCCCTCATTATACCATCAGTGCCTCAAATACTCCCTTAAGGGTCGAGTGGGTGTGCTCCAAGGAGATGCATCCTCGTTTGCCTCTTGTGAAGCTCGTTACCTGGACGCAGACTATTGAAAGAGCAAGGACAAGAAGATCCTGGTAGGTGAGGTTGAGCCTGCCGCTGTCGCGAGTGATCCCTGGGCATGTTTGGATGATGCATATGTCTTCCCAATCCATCGGTTGGAGGCCACAACTCCCGATATGGGAGAGTGCTTTGTTGTCTCGGGTACCAGAGGAATGCATATTTCCGGGTCTAAGCGACGGTGGGAAATCACCTCGTACTCTTACACCAACCAGGCCCGGGTGATCCCTGAGCCTCCTACCCCCGTACGATATCGGGACGTTGGGCTTATGGCAACGACGGTGCGTCATACGTTCATGTTTCACCAGACTGGGATCGACCAGCTCAGGACAACGCGACACAACTGCTTCGATGTCATAAAGTGTGGCCCCTTGGGCCACAGGCCGGATGGGATTGGGTCAACCGCCTTTGTCGCTACGGTCTTCGCGGTGCATGAGCCTCCCGTCATGATGACCTCTGCCTCCCAAGCCGGTGCTAGCTCCCCATCAGGGTTGAGCAGCCCCGAAATGGCTCCCCCCATGGATGATCTTTCCCCAAGTGGAGAAGAGGACATGGAAGATGCTCCTCCTGCCTTTGAGGAGAGCGTCTCCGCCACGGTCGACGAGCTCGTACAGGTGAACCTCGGTAGTGAGGCGGACCCGAGACCCACATTGGTCAGCGCCGCTATGCCTCCCGAGGAACGGAAACGGTACATAGACTTCCTCAAACATCACCATGATGTGTTTTCTTGGAGTTATGATGAGATTCCGGGACTAGATCCCCATGTAGTCGTCTACCGCCTTGGCCTCCCAGCAAACCATCGCGGGTTCAAGCAGCCTCCCAGAAAAATGCACCCCTTTCACGGTGCCATGGTTGAGGCCGAAGTTGATAAGCTCATTAAGGCCAACTTCTTTAGGGAAGTCCAGCACCCCAGGTGGCTAGCCAACATTGTGCACGTCAGGAAGAAGAACGGGCAGATCAGGGTCTTCATCGACTTCCACGATCTTAATCACCACTGTCCGAAGGATGACTTTCCCCTTCCCGTGACAGAGTTGTTGATCGACGCAACGGCCAGGTTCCAAGCCTTCTCATTCATGGATGGGTACTCCGGGTATAACCAAATCCGGATGGCCCCCGAGGATGAAGAGTACACTGCCTTTAGGGCCCCCAGGGAACTTTCTGCTATTAGGTTATTCCTTTTGGCCTGAAGAACATCAGTGCCACCTATCAATGGGCTATGCACCGCATATTCAAGCCGATCCTCGGGACGCTGGTGGAGTGCTATGTAGATGACCTGGTGGTTAAATCTTGTCAGCTCCAGGACCATCTAAAAGACCTTGAGAAAGTATTCGGTTTGCTTCGTTCTCATCACTTGAAGATGAACCCGTTGAAGTGTGCCTTCGAAGTCACCTCCGGAACGTTTCTTGGCTTCATCGTCAGGTATCGAGGTATCGAGGTCGACACCGAGAAGATCAAGGACATCAGTCAGATGCCTCCCCTGAGTAATATTCAGGAGCTTCGAGGCCTCCAAGGCCACTTAGCCTATATATGCCGATTCATTGCGAATCTGATCCGCAAGTGTAAGCCCTTTTCTCGGCTCGTGAAGAAAGGAGCCGCCTATGGGTGGGATGAAGAGTACCAGACCTCTTTTGAGGAAATCAAGCAGTATCTGCTTCAACCTCTGGTCTTGATGCCACCCGCTCCAGGAAGTCTGCTGGTCCTTTACGTGACCGCCCTGGAGCGATCCCTCGACGCCCTTCTCGCCCAGAAGAACAACGAGGGAACAGAGAATATCCTCTACTACCTCAGCCGCATGCTCCTCGACGCGGAGATTAGATATTCTCTAATCGAGAAGAGCTTCCTGGCACTCGTATTTTCCATACAGAAATTGCGGGACTACTTGTAGCACCATGAGGTACAGTTGGTCTCTCAGTTAGACCCGTTGAAATACATCCTAAGCCGACCTATGTTGACCAGCCGATTGGCACGCTGGGCGGTGATCCTCCAGCAGTTCGACATTAGGTTCATACCTTAGAAGGCCGTCAAAGGACAGGCGTTGGCAGACTTCTTAGCTGCTCATCCAACCTCTGTGGACCAGTCGTTGGATGTGGGCTTTCCTGATGAGGCAATACTCTCAGTCGATCACGCCACCCCATGCTAGCAGATTCACTTTGATGGCACCTCCTGAAGCCCTACCAGTAGAAGGCTCAACGATCCTAGGATTAACAGAGTGGGCCTGGGTATAGTCTTCATCACCCCTAAGCAAGTCGTGCTGCCATATACTTTCTTATTGTAAGAGGGCTGCACCAACAATGAGGCAGAATATCATGCCCTCATCACTGGCCTCGAGTTGCCTCTGGAGGTTAACGTACACCACCTGTATGTAAAAGGGGACTCTGGGCTAGTCATTAAGCGGCTTAACGGTAACTACGCTGTTAGGAAGCCAGAACTCGTGCCGTTGCTGGAGTGCTCCCTCCATCTAATGGCTAAGTTCCCCTCTCGACCATATGTCGTTCACATTCCCCGGTCGCAGAACAGTCGAGCAGATGCTTTGGCCAGCCAGGCCGCATCACTCGCGGTGCCCGAACAGGATGATCTAATCATCCATGTGGTGCACCGAAGAGTCATTGCTCTTGTTATCCCGGAGGGAGGTCATGGCCCGTGAGTGAACCATCTCACCACTGGTCCCCCCACGTCGGGACCCCCAGGGGCTTCAGGCGAGGTGATCGAGACAGTTCCTGACTAGAGGACACCCTTGGTTGAATATCTCCGGCACGGCAATCTTCCGATGGACCGAGCGGAGTGGGAACGAATCCAGAGCCGCATGCTGCAGTTCACCCTTCAAAGTGGTCCCAGTCGTGAGCAGCTCCTCTACATGTGCGGGTTTTATGGTGTTCTCCTCCATTGTCTTAATGGAGTTTAGATCCCACAGGTCATGCAGGAAGTGCACGCTGGCTCCTGTGGCGCCCACCACGCCGGGTCGAAGTTGTCCCACGAGATTCAGAGACTGGGAAACTTCTGGCCCTCCATGATCCACGACTGCATCGAGTACGCCAAGAGGTGTCATGCGTGCCAAGTTCATGATAACTTTGTGCATCGGCCACCGGAGCCTCTCCATACTACTAAGTATTCTTTGCCCTTTTTAGTCTGGGGGTTGGATGTCGTAGGGCCCTACCCGCCGGCGACGGCCCACCAGTGCCGGTTCATCTTAACCGCCACATATTTCTTCTCAAAGTGGGCAGAGGCAGCCTAGCTTAGGGAATTCAAGGCTGGTTCCATCGCCGACTTCGTGAGTTCCAATATCATTCACTGGTTTGGAATACCTCAAGCTATCCTCACGGATAACGGAACCAACTTCCGAGTGGCCGAGCTGAAGAGATTGTACGCCAAGTAAAACATTCGCTCGAACCAAACCTCCTACTATCATGCGCAGGAGAATGGACAGATTGAGGCGTTTAACAAAACCCTCTCTAACATTCTACAAAATATGGTTGGTCAGAACAAGAAATGTTGGCCGGACAAGCTCCGCAACACCCTCTGGGATTATAGGACGACGACTCGCAATTCAACCCAGGTGACCTCGTATTCCCTAGTGTACGGAGCTGAGGCCGTCCTTCCCCTTGAGGTCCAACTGCCCTCATTGTGCACGGCGGTCTACGACCAGCAAGCGCCAGGCAGAGTTGTCGAGATTGTCTAGCCGAATTGGAAGCGCTGGACGAAAGTAAGCTTCGCGCTTTACATAACCTAGAAAGGCATCAGATCAGGATGGCTCGAGATTTCGATAAGAAGGTTCACCTCCGCTCCTTCCGGCAAGGTGACCTTGTGTTGGCTCTCAGAGCGCCAATGATTCCCAGCAGGAAACCACTCATGTTGGTGCCCAAGTGGGAGGGACCTTTTATTGTCCACATGGTCTATCCCAATGGTGCGTATTCCCTGGGGACTATGGATGGGGAGCGTATCACTCCTCCCACCAATGCCAGGTTCCTCAAGAAGTACTTTTCCTAAACTGTATGGTCCTCCATGACCTTAAACTGTATGGTCCTCCATGACCTTAAACTGTATGGTCCTCCATGACCTTAAACTGTATGGTCCTACATGACCTTAAAATGTATGGTCCTGCATGACCTTAAACTGTATGGTCCTACATGACCTTAAACTGTACGTTCTAGCATTACCATAAACTGTATGATCTAGCACGACCTTAATCTACACTCTTCCCTACAACTGGGATCCTCATGGTCCGAGCTCTAAGACCTAAAACTAAGATCCTCATGGTCCGATGTAACACATGAGACTTTTATGTTATATAAATCATCAAAGGAATCTTTTTCTACACAACACTTGCTTGGCTTGCTTTATACGAAATCGCGACCTTCCTCGATAGCTTGCATCGTATGCAATACCAAGTTTCACTAAACAACGATATGCTATTAAAATATTATTAAAACTAGCTGTTATGAATAGTAATAACCACTTTTTGAAATTTTATAAATTTTATTTTTCAAAATGGACTTCATTTTTGGATTCGGAATATCGAAATTAGCCTATGGTGAAATTTGGGTATTTTTCTGAAAACTTTCAATTTTTGATGAATAGTGAAACTACTAAGTGGTAGTTAAAAAACTGAATTTTTCATAGAACTTAATTTTACCGCTTCTGTGAGTGGAATTTCAAAAATCCGAGAGAAACAGATGATGTCAGTAAGTAAAATGTGGTTCAATGAGATGAAAATAATTTTTTTGGTGAATAGTAACTTTTTACTTTTTTTCCCACGGTTAAAAGTAAATAGGGTAATTAAGGGTAAAGATGATATTATTATTACCCTAACACATGTCCTAATTCTATTGGACAAGTTTAATTTGACCAAAAACAAACTTAGGAATAAAATATGACTATTTAGGCCCACTTGGATTAGATTAGGACATTTATTATTAATTTATTTAAAGAAGGGTTAAAATAGTTAAAATCAAAAGTTTAATAAGTAAATAACTTTTAATATGGGGTTATACATAAGATAAATTCGACTATAAATATTAATTACAAATCTAAACAGATTTCCTACATAATGGTATTTTATTTGTAATTTTTAGACATTAAATAATTTAATTTATTTATGACACAAAGATGATGCAGTAATTGTCTTATTAATGAAATATTGACATGATTAATGTTATAAACACCAAAATAAATGTAATTTGATACATTTTTATGAATTACACTAATTTTATAGGATAATATGACATGATATTGTTTATTTAATTAACTTTTTTCGAACTAATCATTCTGTTATGATTTTCACAAAAATCAATTACTAAATAGTGTCAAAATTGACATAAAATAGTTTTTAAAACAAATATTATATTAGTAATTGTTATTGTATTCCTAAAAATGTAAGGTTAGGCCAAATGACTTAGATAAGGCTATATATATTAATATTAAACAACTTGGGGTTCGTTTGGCTTGATATAGTATGTTTATTAACCTTATAGTGTAAGAAAACAAGAAGACACTGTAAAAGTTAAATTATCTAACTTAAAGTTAAATCTAAATGATAAGGTTAAAATTGATACCTAAACTTGTCTAAATTATATTGGATGAGAGGATTTCGACCCCTACCCACCTTAGCTTAAAAATATATAAATTTGGAGCTATTAAAATCCTAATTTGACTTTATAATAAAATAATATTTTTAGTTATTCCAAAGGTGCCCCTCTCCTCCCTTATAAAAGGGCACCTCCTCCCCCTCTTCCTCACACCACATTGAGCATTCAAGCTCGTCCAACCCCTGCCAATTCCTCCTCTCCACTTCCCTAGAGACATCCTAGATGTCCTGGTCTTCATTAAAGAACAATTTTAGTGCCCTAAAAGAAGGTCTTAAAGAAGCACTTCAAAGAAGATGTAATGTCCGTTACCGATTCTTTCATCTTTATTTCTTCTTCCACTTCTTCTTATTTAGTTGTTTCATTATGAAGTAATAAAATCCGTATCACCCATATACTTATATGTTATTATAATTATGAAACAACCCTATTTCACCATCTATCCATCCTACGGAAAAAGAAATCACTGCGCGTGCGTACGTACGGAATACCGTCTCCCCGCCATGGTGTAATCTATTTTCCACCACCACCTCACTTGGATGGGTATTATGGTGTAAATAATGACTATATATGACTATTATAAAGTAATACGGATTCTTAAATAGTATACATAAACTCCAATACAATTCCATGATCATTGGAACGATATCATCACTCGTGCGTACGTACGGAATACCGTCTCCACGATGTGATGCGACTTGTTCTACATGATCTTCATTTCATAATGATTATATAAATGAATTTAATGAATGAATATGATATATATTGCACGAATACCATTCTGTAAATGAGTTATCTATAACCTAAAGAGAAGAATAAGAATTTATTCGACAAGACACGCATAAGAAAAAAAAGTTATAAACACCCGAATAACAAGTAGGAATGAAATATTACTACTAAGAAGCTAAGAATATGGCCATATATGATTTCATAAAAAAATTATGATTCCAAAATAAGTCAATAACATTATTGAAATCATTATATAGGATGTTTGGACACTTACAAAGCAAATCGGACCTAAGGTAAGGAAAATATCACAATCTCATTTTTATCCGAGATTGTTTATACTTTAGTATTTACTGGGGTGTATGTTATCATCCACATCCATGTTTCCTCAATATGTAATTTTATTTCCATCCACCTACAATTGTTTAAATCTAAATTTACCCTTCGGTGAGTTTTTAGTAAATGATATGAATGGAATCTTTTTTCATTTATCATACGTGGTACTTTTTGACTTTTCCGACAAAAGTACGAGAAGAATGTTTTTTTACCTTATACGGAATGAATGGATTTTTAAAAAATTATTTCCAAGAAGCTTCCTTTAAATGTTTTCAAGTTATTTTTAATCAACTTCTTTTAGTTTAAAATTTTATGACATGTTAATGAAAGGAATGTGTTTTTTAAGTAGAAAGGATGTTTTCCTCAAGAATGGAGTTCAAGTGTTTTATCAAAAAAAAATTCCATCTAAGATAATAAAGGGTTCTGTTTATATACCTATTATTACATTGATTTGATTATGTTGTGATGGAATTATTATTATGAATTCCTTTATCTTATTTGAGTTGTTTTATGATGTCACGATGATTAAGATTCCCAGTTTTACTACATGGGTTATGCAATGATGTATGATTTATGATTTTGTGGCACACATAAGAATGGTATCATTATGAGATGGGTGGGACTTATAACTCCCTCCAATGCATTGGGTAAAGATTTTATATCTCATGAGATAGACATGGCTGGAAAGGTAGGTTATACCGGTTCAGTGAAACCGGACTGAAACGAGGTGTGAACTCGGTTCAGAAATGGACTTTGTCCACTAAGATAGTCTTGGCAATGAGTCTTGACTAATAAGAAATGATTCTCTATGATTATGTGTGTATGCCACAAAGTTTCATGTTTTATGTTATGATTATTGTGATTACATTTCCCTACCATGATTTATCCCATGTTATGAAATTATGATCTCTTTTACAGGTTAAGATTTCCAATAGTTATGTGCTTATGTATATGATGTGATTGATATTTCTTTTGTTTACCCTTACTAAGCATTTGAGCTCACCCTTTTGTATGTTTTCTTTCCCCAGGTCAGGAAGAAGGTTATTAAGTAAGATATGCCAAAAGGGACTATAGATATGATGAAATAAATGGGAGACAATGTAGACGTTTTATGAACCATTTGTTTATGTTTCCCAGTTTCTAAAGACACTATACCTATACGGTCCTTTCGTGGTTTTGTTATATGTTGTAATAAGTATGCTTCAATTTTGAAGTATTAACAATGTATGGGTCGTTATAGTTGGTATCAGAGGAAAGGTATGGTCAACCTTTAGAAACTAGGATGTGAAAGCCTTAGTAAGAACCCTAAGGATAAGTCTAAGCATAGAACACAAACTTAGTGTTTTAGAAATGACCTTGAATAACCTAGGATAAGACCTTAAGTGTGAAATATTATTCTTGATTATGTGGTTTTCCTATTATAATTAGTGTTGATCACACTATTCTTCTTGGTTTTAGTCAATGGCTGGAACTTGAAGGAATCGTGTTAATGCGGAATGCGACGGGCAATGCAATGATTGTCCCCCTGAGAAACCAAACGTTATGGGAGATGGAATGAAAAATCTTGTATCCATGATCACACAACTTTCTCAAGCTATGAATCATGCAGGACTTCCAAACGAGCTAAGGAATGAGCAACATTCTGTTGAATCCTTCATTAGGCAGCGTCCACCTTCTTTTAGCGGGTCTACTGATCCATTAGTTGCTGAACAATGGATTAGTGCTACTGAAAAGATATTTTTAGTTCTTCAATGTTCTGAACCTGATAAAGTCATCTTAGTAGTTTATCGTTTGGAAGGTGATGCTGATCAATGGTGGAATCTTATTAAGAATACGAGGTAAAGGGATAAAATTGAGTCCATGGAATGGGACGAGTTCAAGAACTTATTTTTTTAATAAGTACTTCCCTCGTATTCTCCGAACAAAGATGGAGAAAGAGTTTCTTGAACTGAAGAAAAAGGATGATGAATCTGTTGGTACCTATGAAGCAAATTTTACAAGACTTGCAAGGTACGATTCTGGTATTATTATCCAACCTGAGAGTAATATCGATCGATTCTTTAGTGGCTTAAAACCAAGTCTTCAAAGGGCGTTAGCCATAAGGGACTTCAATAGCTACGAGGAAATCGTTCGATGTGCTCTCAAATTCGAGATGGAGATTGGAATAACCCATCAGTCATATGGGTTTGATAAGAAGAGGAAAATGGAATTAAAAGGAAAATCTAAAGAGCACACTGAAAAGAATATGAGATTTCTCTTTTGCTCAAAGTGTGGGAAGAAACATGGAGGGAGTTGTCTTAAAGGGACAAGTAAATGTTTCAAATGTGGAAAGGAAGGTCATCGGGCATTTGAATGTCGCGATGATGGGAAGAAGATGTCTAATGATGCAAACAAAGGAAGGGATACACAGAATGAACCTACTACACTTCAATGTTTCAAGTGCAAGGAGATGGGACATTATACCAATAAATGCCCTAATCCAAGGGTTGGTGATGACGGTCGACGTCAACAAACTCTTTAGGATAAAGACAAAGGAAAGTCACATACAATTTCTATCAGAGATGTGGAGTACAATAACGATGTGGTGAAAGGTACACTTACCATCCACTCTAAAGTAGCAAATGTTTTATTTGATTCTGGATCCACCCACTCTTTTATTTCTGAAAAAGTTTCTATGGGTATCACCTTATTACCTCAACAATTAGATGTTGAGTTAGCTGTGACAACACCTAATGGCACAACAGTCGCATCAAAAGTTTATAATTCCTCTCCGATCGATGTTTGTAGGAATGTGATTCCTTCAAATCTTGTGATCCTTCCTATAGTGGAATTTGATGTGATTCTTGGCATGGATTGGCTTTCTTTATATGGATCTCATATCAATTTCCAAAGAAGGGAAGTCACATTTCATATTCCAGATCAATCTATGATCTTCAATCGATGCAAGGATGAACATAACCTTCTAGTGGAAATTTCTTCCATCATATGGGTCTTGATTCCACTGAATAAAGGTTATTTATCTCAAATGGTTGGTGAGAAACTCATGATTAATAATATTCCCATTGTACGGGAGTTTGATGATGCCTTTCCGGAGGAATTACTGGGTCTTCCACCAAATCGTGAAGTTGAGTTCTCAATAGAACTCGTACCGGGTGCTTTGCCTATTTCAAAGACACCTTATAGAATGGCCCCAATTGAGTTGCAGGAATTGAAGAAGAAACTCCAAGAGAATCTTGATAAGGGATTCATACGCCCTAGTGCGTCACCTTGGGGAGCACCTGTTCTATTTGTTAAGAAGAAAGATGGATCAATGAGACTCTGCATTGATTATCGAGAACGTAACAAGATCACTATCAAGAAAAAATATCCTCTCCCATGCATTGATGACTTATTTGACCAACTATGCGGAGTTCAATACTTTTCCAAGATTAATCTTTGTTCAGGGTATCATCAATTAAGGGTCAAAAGGGAGGATATACCAAAGACGGCTTTCTGTACAAGGTATGGACACTATAAATTTATAGTGATGCCATTTGGTCTTACTAATTCCCCTGTTGTCTTCATGGATCTGATGAATAGAGTCTTTAGAGACTATCTTGATCAATTTGTGGTAGTCTTTATAGACGATATTCTTGTCTATTCAAAGGGCATGGAAGAACATGAAGATCACTTGAGAATTATATTGAAGACCCTGAGAAAGGAGAATCTTTATGCCAAATTTACCAAGTGTGTATTTTGGCTTCAAAAAGTTTCATTTTTGGGTCACATAATCTCAAATGAGGGGATATCTGTGGATCTAGCAAAAATAGAGGTTATCGAAAGATGGTCGAGACCAACAAAAGTGATTGAGATCCGAATTTTTCTTGTTTTGGCTTGATATTATTGACGTTTTGTGAAATATTTTTCAGGATTATCTAATCCACTCACCAATTTGACTTGGAAAAGAGTTATGTTTGTTTGGACGGAGGAATGTGAAGAGAATTTCAAGGATTTGAAAAGAAGGTTATCCAGTGTACATGTGCTCACACTGCCTTGTAGTGGAGAAAGGTTTGTGATCTATAGTGATGCATCCAAGAAGGGATTGGGGTGTGTTCTTATGCAAAATGATCTGGTTATAGCTTATGCCTCACGATAGTTGAAAATCCATGAGCAAAATTACCCAACACATGATTTGGAGTTAGCTGCGGTAATCTTTTCATTAAAGATTTGGAGGCATTATCTTTATGGAGAAAGGTGTGACATTTATACTGATCATAAAAGTTGAAAGTATATTTTCACACAAAAGGAGCTGAATATGTGCCAAAGAAGATGGTTGGAGCTGATTAAGGATTATGAATGCTCAATCCATTACCACCCTGGGAAAGCAAACAAGGTGGCAGATGCATTAAGTCGACAAGACCTTTCTAGTTTATCCATGATGAGGATCACAAGAGATACAATATTTATGGATTCACAAAGGATGGATCTTGGAATTATAATGAAAGGGGAAAAATCTTATCTTTCTCAAATGAATGTTCAACCATCTATACATGTGAAGATTAAAGAGGCACAAAAAGAAGATGTCGAGTTACAAAAGAAGGTGAGAAATGTTCCTAAATTCAACCTTGATTGTGATGGGATAATAATGTTCAGGAATCGGGTTTGTGTTCCTCCCATCCCCGAATTAAAGAAGGATCTGCTGGATGAGGCTCATAGTTCTTCATTCACTATTCATCCTGGAAGCACGAAGATGTATAGGGACCTGAAAGAGTACTTCTGGTGGGATGGCATGAAAAGAGATGTTGCTGAATATGTCTCTCGATGCTTGGTTTGTCAGCATGTTAAAGCTGAGAGACATGAGTCTAAGGGGATGTTACAACCATTACCCATACCCGAATGGAAATGGGAAAACATAACTATGGAATTTGTCGCATGACTTCATAAAACATCCAAAGGAAATAATTCTATCTGGGTCATAGTTGATCATCCTAAAAAGTCTGCACACTTCATTTATATTAGAGAGGATTTCTCTCTGGATCAGTTTTCCAGGATATATGAAAAGGAAGTGGTAAGATTTCATGGAGTACCACTTTCTATTGTATCGGATCGGGATCCGAGATTTACCTCGAAGTTCTGGCGAAGTCTTCAGCATACTCTGGATACAGAGTTGAGTTTCAGAACTGCTTATCATCCTTAGACAGACGGTCAGTCTGAGAGGACAATTCAAACCCTAGAAGATTTGTTGAGAGCTTGCTCAATGGATTTCAACGGTGGTTGGGATCAACACCTAAATTTGGTGGAATTTTCTTATAATAATAGCTTTCACTCCAGTATTCAGATGGCTCCTTATGAATCTCTCTATGGAAAGAAATGCAGGACTCCAACTAGCTGGGATGAAGTTGGGGAAAGAAAGCTATTAGGACCTGATCTCATTGATGAAATGGTGGAAAAGGTCAGATCTATTCAACAAAACATAAGAGCAGCTCAGAGTCAACAGAAAAGTTATGCCGACAACCGAAGAAAAGACCTAGATTTTGAAGTGGGTGATAAAGTGTTCTTACGAATATATTTCTAGAAGAGGGTTATGAGATTTGGAAAGAAGGGGAAGTTGAACCCTAGATATATCGGTCATTTTGAAATACCGGATCATGTTGGGAAGGTAGCTTACTGATTGGTGCTTCCACCAAATCTCCGTCAAGTTCACGATGTGTTCCATGTATCTCTCCTGAGAAAGTACATACCTGATCCTTCACATGTACTCAGCTCAGAAGTTGTACCGCTGGAGCAAGATCTTTCTTATGAAGAACAACCGATATAGATTCTGGATCGTAGCGAAAATGTCTTATGAAACAAGACCACTCGATTGGCGAAAGTTTTATGGTGGAACCACAAATTATAAGAAGCTACATGGGAGCTTGAGGATATGATGAGGGAGAGGTATCCTCATCTGTTTGTTAAAAAGTGATGAATTTCGAGGGTGAAATTCATTTTAAGGGGGGTAGAATGTAACACCCGAGACTTTAATGTTATATAAATCATCAAGGGAATATTTTTCTACACAACACTTTCTTGGATTGCTTTACACGAAATCACGACCTTCTTCGATAGCTTGCGTCGTACGCAATACCGAGTTTCACTAAACAACGATATGCTATTAAAATAGTATTAAAACTAGCCGTTATGAATAGCAATAACCACTTTTTGAAATTTTATAAATTTTATTTTTCAAAATGGACTTCATTTTTGGAATCGGAATATCGAAATTATCCTAGGGTGAAATTTTGGTATTTTTCTGAAAACTTTCAATTTTTGATGAATAGTGAAACCACTAACTGGTAGTTAAAAAATTGAATTTTTCCTAATACTTAATTTTACTGCTTCTGTGAGTGGAATTTCAAAAATACGAGAGACACGGTGGATGTCATTAAGTAAAATGTGGTTCAATGAGATTAAAATAATTTTTTGGCGAATAGTAACTTTTTACTTTTTTTACCACGGTTAAAAGTAAATTGGGTAATTAAGGGTAAAGATGATATTATTATTACCCTAACACATGTACTAATTTTATTAAAAAAGTGTAATTCGACCAAAAACAAACTTAGGATTAAAATATGACTATTTAGGCCCACTTGGATTAGATTATGACATTTATTATTAATTTATTTAAAGAAGGGTTAAAATAGTTAAAATCAAAAGTTTAATAAGTAAATAATTTTTAATATGGGGTTATACATAAGATAAATTCGACTATAAATATTCATTATAAATATAAATATATTTCCAACATAATAATATTTTATTTGTGATTTTTAGACATCATATAATTTAATTTATTTATGACACAAAGATAATGTAGTAATTATCTTATTAATGAAATATTGACATAATTAATGTTACAAACACCAAAATAAATGTAATTTGAGACTTTTTATGAATTCCACTAATTTTATAGGATAATATGACATGTTAGTGTTGATTTAATTAACTTTTTTCGAACTAATCATTCTATCATTATTTTCACAATAATCAATTACTAAATAGTGTCAAAATTGACATAAAATAGTTTTTAAAACAAATATTATATTACTAATTGTTATTTTTTTCCTAAAAATCTAAGGTTAGGCCAAATGACTTATATAAGGTTATATATATTAATATAATACAACTTGGGGTTCGTTTGGCTTGATATAGTAAGTTTATTAACCTTATAGTGTAAGAAAACAAGAAGACACGGTAAAAGTTAAATTATCTAACTTAAAGTTAAATTTAAATGATAAGGTTAAAATTGATACCTAAACTTGTCTAAATTCTATTGGATGAGCGGATTTAGACCCCTACAAACCTTATATTTGAAATATATCAATTTGGAGCTACTAAAAAACGAATTTGACTTTATAATAAAATAATATTTTTAGTTATTCCAAAGGTGCCCCTCTCCTCCCTTATAAAAGGGCACCTCTTCCCCTCTTCCTCACACCACTTTGAGCCTTCATGCGCAGCCAACCCCTGCCAATTACTCCTCTCCACTTCTCTAGAGACATCCTAGAGGTCCTGGTCTTCTTCATAGACCAATTTTAGTGCCCTAAAAGAAGGTCTCAAAGAATCACTTCAAAGAAGAGGTAATGTCCCTTACCGATTCTTTCATCTTTATTTCTTCTTCCACTTCTTCTTATTTAGTTGTTTCATTATGAAGTAATAACATCAGTATCACTAATATAATGATATGTTATTATAATTATGAAACAAACCTATTTCACCATCTATCCATCTTATGGAAAAAGAAATCACCGTGCATGAATACGTACGGAATACAGTCTCCACGCCGTGGTGTAATCTATTTTCCACCACCACCTCACTTGGATGGGTATAATGGTGTAAATAATGACTATATATGACTATTATAAAGTAATACTGATTCTGAAATAGTATACATACACTCCAATACAATTCCACGATCATAGGAACGATATCATCACTCGTGCGTACGTACGGAATACCGTCTCCATGATGTGATGCGACTCGTTCTACATGATCTTCATTTCATAATTATTATATAAATGAATGGACTGAATTAATATGATATATATTACACTAATACCATTCTGTAAATGGGGTATCTATTACCTAAATAGAAGAATAAGAATTTATTCGACAAGACACGGATAAGAACAAAAAGTTATAAACACCTGAATAACAAGTAGCAATGAAATATTACTAATAAGAAGCTAAGAATATGACCATATATGATATCATAAAAAGAGTATTATTCTGGAATAAGTCAATAACATTATTTAAATCATTATATATGAGGTTCAGACACTTATAAAGAAAATCGGACCTAAGGTAAGGTAAATATCACAATCACATTTTTATCCGAGATTGTTTATACTTTAGTATTTAGTGGGGTGTATTTTATCATCCACATCCATGTTTCCTCAATATGTAATTTTATTTCCATCCACCTACAATTGGTTAAATCCAAATTTACCCTTCGGTGAGTTTTTATTAAAGGATATGAAAGGAATCCTTTTTCGTTTTTCGTATGAGCTACTTTTTGACTTTTTCGATAAAAGTAAGAGAAGAATGTTTTTTTAACTTATACGGCATGAATGGATTTTTAATACATTATTTCCAAGAAGCTTCCTTTAAAAGTTTTCAAGTTATTTTTCATCAACTTCTTTTAGTTTAAAATTTTATGACATGTTAAAGAAAGGAATGTGTTTTTGAAGTAGAAAGGATATTTTCCTCAAGAATGGAGTTCAAGTGTTTTATCAAAATTATTTTCCATATAAGATAATAAAGGGTTCTTTTTCTATCCCTATTATTACATTTATTTGATTATGTTGTGATGGAATTATTTTTATGATTTTATTTATCTGATATGAGTTGTTTTATGATGTCACGATGTTTAAGATTCCCATTTTTACAACATGGGTTATGCAATGATGTATGATTTATGATTTTGTGGCACACATAAGAATGGTATCATTATGAGATGGGTGGGACCTATATCTACCTCCAATGCATTGGGTAAAGATTTTATATCTCATGATATAGACATGGCTGGAATGGTAGGTTATACCGGTTCAGTGAAACAGGACTGAAATGAGGAGTGAACTCGGTTCAGAAATGGACTTTGTCCGCTAAGATAGTCTTGGAAATGAGTCTTGACTAATAAGAAATGATTATCTAGGATTATGTATGTATGCCACAAAGTTTCATGTTTTATGTTATGATTATTGTCATTACATTTCACTGCCATGATTTATCCCATGTTATGAAATTATGATCTCTTTTGCAGGTTAAGATTTCCAAAAGTTATGTGCTTATGTATATGATGTGATTGATATTTATTTTTTTTACCATTACTGAGCATTTGAGCTCACCCTTTTGTATGTTTTCTTTCCCCAAGTCAGGAAGAAGGTTATTATGTAAGATATTCCAAAAGGGAGTATAGATATGATGAAATAAATGGGAGACAGTGTATACGTTTTATGAACCAGTTGTTTATGTTTCCCTGTTTCTAAAGACACTATACCTATACGGTCCTTTCGTGGTTTTGTTATATGTTGTAATAAGTATGCTTCAATATTGAAGTATTAACAATGTATGGGTCATTATATCTGAGTTTTAAGACCTAAAACTAAGATCCTCTTGGTCCAAGCTCTAAGACCTAAAACTGAGATCTATATTCCGTCCAACATGACGTTAAACTGAATTGTCAAGAACAACGTGTGGCTTGATTCTCATCCTCATGAGATACGTAGGACCGCCCAGACATTTCGTCTCGGGTCCAGCCCAGGAGTTACGAAATTCCACCATTTCTTCCTTCCCGGTCCGAGCTCTAAGACCTAAAACTAAGATCTATATTCCGTCCAACATGACGTTAAACTGTATTTCCAGAACTACGTCTAGCTTGATTCACATCCTAATGGGATACGTAGGAACGCCCAGACCTTTCGTCTTGGGGTCCAGCTTGAGGTCCGCTGCCACGTCTGTTTCGCCTCTGGGACTTCGATCCCAGGGTCGCATGGTGTGGTGTGAGGTTATGTACCCATTCATGTCGGGTTTGCATTAGCTGCACGCCGCGCACCCTGTCCTCAGGGTTTAGCCCTCCTCTGTCCAACGGTGTTTAAAGACGCATATCAAGATCTACGTGTGGCTTTATTCCCATCCTTATGGGATACGTAGGACCGCCTGAACACCTAGATGTCAGGTCCAGCCCCATCTCATAGGATATCCCACGATCTCCCGACGCCCAGGGTGTTTGGAATTACGCCCCCTATTTTGCCCAGGGATCCGCCATCTCTTGACCGCTCTCAGACTGAGCCCTCAGACCCTTTCCAGTTGTTTGCTGATGTGCTCAAAGCACTCTGGTCTAGAACTTGGAGTGCCAGATTCGACTTAGGCATGTTCCATCCACTTTCCAAGCTTCGTGTTCCCCTTCATTCGGGCCCCCTTCATCTTTCATACCTGGAGGGACCCCCAAGAACGGCCTGGATACCACGCCTAAGGGCTCTCCTACCGTCATGGGCCAATGCCCCCGAGGGTTTCAGACAACAAATCGATACAAATCCCGTGTTGAAATCATGGTCAGCAGTTGATGCTCATTTGTTTGTCCCCATGGCTAACACGACAGGATGCTGTGTTTCGAACATGGTCAACAGTAGTCCTTAGTCATCATGTCGGTTCCCCAGGCCCTGAATGTTGGTGGCATGGTTCATGTCATTTTCCGCTCAGCTGTTCCAAGGTGGAATATCGACACTCCTTGTACTAACCCTCAGTACACCCCCGCACATCAGATAGACCAAGCTACGTCACGATGTCTCTCAGGGCTCCCACGATCCGAGCACTAGATTATGTGCATGGGTATCTTCTTTATGGGTTGCGTACAGCTTGACCTTCATCCCCTTATGGGAGTGAGGAGTCGCCCAGACATTGCGTTTAGGGCCCATCATAGCTGGGAGCTAGCGTCTGCTACCCCTCCCTGCTTTTTGAACCCTCGTAGGCTCCTTTTCTCGATGCTCCTCTCTCGGTTGGTCCAAACCATATGACCTTAAACTGTGCTGTTGGTCCACACCATATGACCTTAAACTGTGCTGTTGGTCCAAACCATATGACCTTAAACTGTGTTGTTGGGCCAAACCATATGACCTTAAACTGTGGTGTTGGTCCAAACCATATGACCTTAAACTGTGCTGTTGGTCCAAACCATATGACCTTAAACTGTGATGTTGGTCCAAACCATATGACCTTAAACTGTGCTGTTGGTTCAAACCATATGACCTTAAACTATGTTGTTGGTCCAAACCATATGACCTTAAACTGTGCTGTTGGTCCAAACCATATGACCTTAAACTGTGTTGTTGGTACAAACCATATGACCTTAAACTGTGGTGTTGGTCCAAACCATATGACCTTAAACTATGCTGTTGGTCCAAACCATATGACCTTAAACTGTGCTGTTGGTCCAAACCATATGACCTTAAACTGTGGTGTTGGTCCAAACCATATGACCTTAAACTGTACTGTTGGTCCAAACCATATGACCTTAAACTGTGGTGTTGGTCCAAACCATATGACCGTAAACTATGATGTTGGTCCAAACCATAAGACCTTAAACTGTGCGGTTGGTCCAAACCATATAACCTTAAACTGTGCTGTTGGTCCAAACCATATGACCTAAAACTGTGTTGTTGGTCCAAACCATATGACCTTAAACTGTGTTGTTGGTCCAAACCATATGACCCTAAACTCTGTTGTTCAAAACTACGTATGGATTGATTCTCATCCTTATGAGATACGTAGGAGCACCCGGGGCACTCCCCCACGGGCCCAGCTAGCCTACCTCCGTGTTCAGTCCCTCGACTCAAGCGTTTCCCCGGAGAGCACATGTTAAGTAGGGCTTAGGTCCTCCTTCACGTTGGTTTTTTTTGTAACCGCCTGACCATGTATCTGTTTCTCCCCTTTCCTCATGGTCCGAGCTCTAAGACCTAAAACTAAGATCGTCATGGTCTGAGCTCTAACACCTAAAACAAAGATCCATATTTCATCCCGCATGACTTTAAACTGTATTTCATCCTGCATGACGTTAAACTGTATTCTGTCCCGCATGACGTTAAACTATATTTCGTCCAGCATTATGTTAAACTGTATTTTCAGAACTATGTGTGGCTTGATTTCATCCTTATGAGATACGTAGGACCACCCGGACATTTCGTCTTGGGTCCTGCCCCAGGGATAGCTGAACACCGTCCTTCTTTATTGTCGGCCCCTCGGCCCGACTTCATGAGAAATGGTGTAATCAGGATATCTACCCTGAGCATGTTTGGGATGCCCCATGGTAATGATGGGAAGCGGAAGTTCTCTTGCCAAAGAGGTCTTGCCTGGAAATTGGGATGAACCGTGATCCAGTTGGTATGTCCGCCTAATGCGCCTTCTCCCTGGTGGCGCAATATCAGGAGTGTTGGACTATGTTCGAACAATCCACCACTCCACCTCCCGCGCTTTGCTTTCCCCCTTATTTAGACCCGCATTTCCTTTCGCGTTTGATGAGACCCCCTAACAGTATGGATGCTCGACCTATGGTCTGCCTACTATCCTGGGCCAACGTTCCGGAGAACTGGTCATGTATGACGGGACCCCCTAACAGTATGGATGCTCGACCTATGGTCCGCCTAATGTCCTGGGCCAACATTCCGGATAAATGACCAACGATATTTGAGTTAGGACCCTTGTTGCGAACATGGTCAGCGGTCAGCCCTCATTTATTGTCCTCCCATTCCGGGCCAACGTGATATGGATGTTGTGTTTCCGCCACGGTTGACAGTTATCCTCCATGGTTGCGCCCCATTGGGTTCTGAATTTGGGCAGCGTGATGCACCATTTCTCTCCACTCCCCTATGTTTGGATGGATTTCAATGCCCCTGGAATTGCCCCGCTCGTGTGTTAATGCACATTGATAAGTCGACACATCAATCGGCTCGGGGTCTCTTCAAAAGTCCAGGCCTGATTTTGGACGCCTGAAGCTTGGATAATGCCCCACAGTTGAACAGAATTATGGTACTAGCATCTCTGGGTTCTTGCGTTGGGCATGTCCCACAGGAGCCTAGGGGTGAGTTGTTATTCGTTTCGAAGCTATGGTTGAGCGCATTAAACCAATGGTACAAAAGAGTGGATTTGTCCATATATTGGATTGAGACGATGAGCAGTACAAGTAAAAAGTTCATGAGATGGTGAAAACAAAGCCCTCAGGGTTTAGCGTGCTGAAGCGATCTTTCCAGCGCTGCTACCCTATGGCTAGTAGCCTCCAGGGCTGCTTTCCGCTCTTTAAAGACTCTCTCCTCATCAGCTACCACAGAGCCTAGCTCATCAGCCCTAGCATGTGCCTGCACCCGCTCGCTTCGAAGCATGGTCATCTGGTGACTCGCCTCCACTAGTTGTTCCTGGGCATCAGCCAGCTGGGCGGTCAGTTGCTCCATGTGCTCAGAGCATGTTGCGATAAAGACCTCTTTATCTGTCGCCTTCCCATTGAGGTGTCAGACTTCTTGCTCCACCCTCAGCAGTTCTTGAGTGCTCTTCGATCCTTCCTGGCATTGGGACATGTCGGTGCGTCGGCGGCTCTCTCGTATCTTCTCGGCCATGTAATCACGGACCGTCAGATGAAGACACCGAGCATCAGCCCCTCCGGCGCATAGGAAGCGCAGCCAGGTCTGAAGTGATCCCATCCGCCTCAGCCAATCAGACTGGGGGTACCTGAGAAAGCGCTGGATACACTTCCACCCCTTGAGCCGTGTCATCCGGCTCTCCTCGGCTGCCTCTGAGTCTGTGTCATCAATCTCCTCTGGGTCAGCAGGTTAGTATATGGGGAAGGCTGCCAGCAGATCGGCAGCAGGATCCACCCTAGGGATGTCTTCATGAGGAATAGAATCCTCGATGTCTGGGCGACCTTCCCTCGCCCCAGCAGCAATGATGCCTCCACCAGCTTCCGACCGCATTTCGGGAACAGCGCCGCTGATGTCCGCCGCCCTCTGTTCATCTATTGTCGGGGCCGACTCAGTACAGAGAGCATGTTTCGAGTGAGGTGGTATGTCCACCGCTGGTCCACTCATGGATGGCCCGGGATCAGCAGCCTGACGTGCCTCCAGTGTTGAGATCACTACGCGGGGCATACACTAGTCAGATGGGATCTCTTGAGACCAAGCACCAGTAGTGATGCGTGAGACTTACAGGAATCCAGAGCGTCGGTCCCCAGTGTTCCAGCCGCTGCAGGAGCTGCCATAACGGGAGACCCCTCTGCGCTGGTTAATTCAATGATGGGTGTCGCATCCCCATCCTTTCCCACTGGTTCCTCTCCGCCTTCCTCTGGTGGGGACGCCCGTCCACCGCTTAGCTGCTCTTGAGTATGATGGGGAAGTGAGTTAGAAGTTGGAAAGTAGAATGGATGAATGAGGTAAATGAATGAAGATAGAGACAAACCTCGATAATCTCGGTTATGTCGATATCAGATTTGGAAATATCGCCGCTCTCTTGGAGACTCCCTTGGTAGGTCGCCCCTTGCAAATACTCACCTTCGAGATCCTCTTCTTCGACTTCTCCCTCACCTTCCTGCTCTCCAGTTTCCTCCTCCCCCTTCGGCTCTTCATCACTGTGGCCTTCTACCGACGGCATCGCTTCTGGATCATGCTCCTGGCTGAGAATCACTTTCACTAGGAATGTTGGCTCCGCATGCCGCCCCCTTTGGCGTGCGTATGCATTCATGGCCGTCAGATAAGCGTTCCGTCGATGGAAGTTCACTCGGTCGGTAATCGGAACGAGCCCGACCTACGGCAGTTGGATCTCGTTCTGCATTATCTTCTTCCAGATGTCTTTGACGCTCAGCGATTGCCGCAGGGTTATCCAGGCTGACCACAGTGCCGGGAGAATTGCATCTTGAGAAGGTTCGAGCAGATATCTTATCTGCTTCCCAGGCAGTTCCCTGGCCTCCTCATGTGACCCACCTGCGGGTAACGAGGACTTGGAGGCACCATGTGATGTCCTCGCTGCCGAAGTCCTAGCCTGCGCAAGCCTCGCTGCCTGGCGCACCCTTGGTTCTCCCCTTCCGATGACACCTTCCCTTCTTTGTCGTCGCCCGGTTTCCACGCGAGTGACCTCGAGTTGCCAGACGTTCTTGCGTAATAGCCCTTCAAGGTACGCAATGGTCCAGTTTTCGGCATATTCGGTTTCTAGGCCGGCATCGACCCCGGTGGGAGGGAGAGTAACGACGTCGCAAGAGCCGAAGGTGGTAAACATCAACCACATATGGCGCATAACACATGGATTCTTATCCTACCAGACAGCCGTGAATACCTTCTTCGGCATTCGCTACAGGCACCCAAACTGCCTGGCGAATCGGGATGGCACGTATGGCTCGCAGATCACCTTCCCGTCGATCCGAGCCATGAGCACCCCTCCCCGAATGCTCTGGAAGTTTTCCTGCTGTTCCAGAGAGCCTCTCCTGTTGTCCACCAGCTGGCCAACCGGGGTGGGGAGCGGGCTGAAGTTAAAGTTGGCATGGTTACCAATGAGGATCCTCACACCCTCCTCATTGAGCGTCAATGGCGCCACCCCTGCAATGTTTAGCAAGGACGGTCACAATCCATTTCCCAGAGGACGAATGACGTTTGGGAAAGTATACCCGCCGAGATGAGCCGGCACCCATCCATGGATGATCTGGAAAGGACCACGAACTCTCCGAGGTGACCCCCCTCGTGAGATGCACCCCAGGATGGTATACAGCTTCGCCAGCACGGGGACGCCCAAGTTGAACCGTTTGTTGGCGGCCATGGAGCCCGCCATCACTAAAGACGTTGGACAGACGCCCATCCTCGCATACCGCACCGGCAGGAGCCACCCGCTTAGGAAGGTGGCAAGGAACCCGGCATACCGAACGTTCAGGTCTCGGGCCTCAATGACGCGGTAGCCCCATGATTGGTATTGCCCTGCCTCCAGGGTCTTCCAGTATGACCCGTCTGTGCTCCTCTGAGTCACGATTGGGCACCGTTTTCCCCGTCCCGACATCTTGATGGCGGGATCCTTCTCAAGGAACAGGCTGAACCAGCCCTTGTAGGCGATGTCCTTCAGGAATTCCTTGACCCCTAGCCTCTCCTTTTCCAGCTGCAGTAGGTGCCACGTCAGCATGGGCGTCTGTGACCTGTCTCACCAGTTTTTCTTTGGGGGAACGAATTCGCCGTATTGGTAACCCTCCAGTGGGATACCGCCGATGCAGTGAATGTCCCAGAGTCTAAAGCCGACTTCCCCATGATGAAGGTGGAATGTGTTGGTGTCAGGATACCACCGGGTGAATAGCTCCGGTCTGAGTTCAAGCTGACGGTGGAAATGGAATTGCGTTGTCCATACCGCCTCGAACAGGCCGATATACCACAGTTCGTCTACGAACTGGTCGTAGGTATGGAAAACCCAGAACTCCCAGGCCCATTCGCTGGTGAAGTTACCCCTGGACCGAAGATCCCAATCCTTCAGCCAGCCCTTCGTTTCATATGTGATGTTCTGACAGAACGTGCTCGCGTAGAGGGACGGAGAATCCTCCTCCACAAGCTCGTCCCCGGTAATGGTCCTAGTCCTCGGGTTTAGTACATATACATCCATGTGTCTAGTTTCCCTGGCAGGACGGTCATTGTTGGTGATGTTGTAGCGAGGAAGTTCGTCCTCCCGAGTCACCCAGGACCACGGTGTGTCCTCCTCGAAGCCCGAGAGTGGTACCTCCTCCAGAATGCCAAAATTCCAGAGCGGGAGGTTGTCTGACAAGGGATATGCCTTTTAGGCCGGAGTCTGCAGATTGAACAAGGTGAAATTGTTGGAGACGATCACCTTGGCGCCATATACCGCCTCGTTCACCGCCATTTCTGTCCTACGGGCAGCGGCTTCCCCCTTATCGACTCGGTTTGTAGCCATCTCGAATTTTTTGGGAGTTGGGCGAAATCAGGATGCAGTGCGTGGAATTGGAGAGTTCGGCGCGAAATCTGAAAGAGTTGCGTGAAATCCTGGAGATGAGCGCGCAATCAGCACGCGAAGTGCGGAAGATCCCGGTTTGGCGTGAAATCATGGCCAAATTTCGGAAGGAATTCCGCACTGCCAGGGCGTTATTACGCGCAGCCGCGAAGCGATTTCACGCATGAGGGTGAACAGCATATTACGAGGAAAAAAGAGGATGTAAAGAGTTGGGACCTAGTGCCCCTTTTTATAGGAGAGGCCAGGGTTCCGTGCCACGCGGAAAGAGGATTCCGTGCGAGTCCGGCATTTTTCACGCCCCATCGAAATTTTGCGCCCAATTTGACCAAGAGTCTCCGCACTTTGGCGTTTCAGCGTTTCCCTTGGAATCCGATCGTTGCGACCTCTCGCCGATCCAATTCCAAGGGGGGGCATTTGTTGACGCCGAAAAAACCCGCAACTCCCGGAGGAAGTTTCGGAATGACGAAGCGAAGTCATATTCGGAATCAGAGGCCTGATCCGGAGGCCCTGGAAGTGGTGGGCGAAATAAAGGAGGATCTGCGCGCCCAAATGTTCTACGCGCGAAGTGCTCCCGGGATTCGTGGAATTGGACCGGTGAGGCGCGCAATAATTGCGCGCCCCGTTTCTCCGCGGTGAGATTTTGCGTGCAATCTGTTCCCGGCGTGGAAAACTTCTCGTGCCGCCTGGATTCCGCGTCGGAGGTCGCCTTTAAATATAAGGTGACCCCGAATGGTTTGAGGGTTGAGGAATCCGAAGCGACTCTTGTGCACACAATTCGTCTCCCCCCGCGCGAAAGATGACATCCAGGTAATCCCGAATTCCACACAACCTTGCCCCGGAGTTCTTATTTGCGCGCAACTCCACCGGCTTCAGTGAATTTTCCCCTTCCCTCGGTTTCCCCACTTCCGCGCAATCCGTGGTCCGCGCGCGCAATACCCTGCCGTGCGCGCAAAACCCTACAAGTAGTTCCCTTTTCGCGCACAATTCCATTACTCCTATTGCACGTCGTCCCGGTGTTTTTCTTGCGAATCGTCCCTTTTGTGCATGCAAGGCTAAGGACCTCTCAACCTGACACCCCTTGGCTGCCCCTTGCACCGGCACCTGATGTCTCCCCTACCGGGCATGTGCGCCATGCGTTGTTTTCCCGCACGACCTTCTAGGCTCGTGCAAAGTAACCTCAAGGTCCCTTGGGCCGTGTTTCCCGTTGCGTTGCTTTTCCTTATGCTTCTCCGCATAGGCACGCTAACGGCTATTGCCCATTCGCATAGCCACGCTAACGTGGACACCCTCGGTGGATTGCCCTGCGACCCCCCTTCACCACAGCCTTGCCGATGCCTTCCCTTCCACAAGGGGTAGAGGGCGTTGGGCATGTAAGCCTTAGGGGTGTGGAGCGAACCCACCTTATCCAAATTGAAGGACGTTAAACTGCTAAGCACCTCGTCCTTTACACAAGACATTAAACTGTGGTCCGACCCCGTGCTTCGCACACAGGGTCCCCCCAGCTCCGAAATTTTTTACGCCCACTCGTCTCCACGGGAGTGGACTCTTCCTCATATGGAATGAGATCCTCCTTGTCGGAGCGGCGTTTGTCTGCGGGGGAAGGGCTTCCTCAGAGCGTAAGCCCCAAACCTTTCGTACAGATGATTGCACCCGTGCATCTCCGTACTTCCCCTCTGCCAAGGCCAGTGGAGTCCTTTTCCCACTACGCTTTGTCGCACCACGGGCCTCCACCTTGGAGTAAGCCCTGACCCCAAGGGCCGCTAACCACGTGTAAGCCCCTATATCCTCTATGGGCCGCTCAATGAGCAAGCCCCATTCCACTTCTCACGGACGCAGCCTTTGCGACGTGATAGTCGGGTCCATGTTGCCTCTTGTTTCCCACATCGAGCATGACTCACGTGGGCTTAGAGTGTGCATCGACCATGACCTCCTCTATGGGCCACCTCATATCGTAAGCCCCATCCCAGCGAACTATGTGGAATTTGATCTGTGCTAACGCATGGTGCGTAGGAAGCCTCCACGAGGTTCAAGCCCACCACCCGGTCATCCCGACCTCTCTATGTCGGTTCCCTGACCACCTTGGGCTGCCTCAGAGCATAATCCCAAAATCTATCATCCCGCATGACGTTAAAATGTATCCCGTCCCGCATGACATTAAACAGTATCTCGTCCTGCATGATGTTAAACTATATCCCGTCCCGCATGACGTTAAACTGTATAGCATCCCGCATGACGTTAAACTGTATTCCTTCCAGCATGACATTAAACTGTATCCCCCCTCTTGGGCCCTCTCATAACGTAATCACCATGATTCACTCCACCATCCACCCTGATCCTTACCCGGGCCGCCACATCCCGGTGAGATCATGCCACCCTTTCTCACTCCATGTTATACGGGAGGCCGTCCACGTGCTGGCCCCAATATCGGTGTTCCCCCCTAGGGATCCTTTAACTCGATCCTTCTCCGCAAGACGTTAAACTCGCGACATACGCCGTGTTAAACATGGGAAGCTGAGGAAAATCTCATATGGTACACATTCCCCGCATTCGATGTGGGATGCCTCGGGCTTCCGTGCCCTCGAGAATCCCTATGATGAGGGACCAAAGACAGACATGCCGACGATGCCCCAACGTGACCATTCTCCTCACTGCAGGTTGCTGTCCCGACAAGACCCCTTTGAGCGTCTTGATGGAAGCAGCGTAATTAACTGGCATCCATGTAGATATGGCACCAGGAATGAGCTTCGCAAACCCATCTTAAATCTATGAGGGAGACCCAGACTAGGTGATGAGCTCCGAGGAGGAATCCACAGAAGGAGGAACCGACATCCCATCATCCCGGTTTCGATCAAGGAGCAGACGTCTCTGAACAAGGAACGGGTGCCGCCAGCCTTTGGAAAGTGGGAATGCAGGGCCATAAGCAGCGCGCCCTCCCCAGTGGACGGACGTGCACGCCCCTGAGAAAGCGTCAGAAACAATATGTTAAATTAAAATTTTAGAATCATAATATTGACATGTTACAAATATTAATTTCTCAACGTAAACTTTTTATCCCACTATTAATGACTCTTATGAAAAATTTTATGCATCAATTCATGGTGGTAGTAGTCTAAATGTACACATGACCGATGTGGTTTAATATTAATTATATATTTAAATGAATTCAATAATGGTTTATATATGAAAATAATAACTTTCCACTACATTTATATTAATTGTTTCATTATATTATTGTGTAAATAATAAATTTTTTTGTTCGTGATTACGATTAATATACTATAGAGTTAAAATACTCATATAGGTGTCATTATATTTTTCATGGAAATTTATGTAAGAATGGAGGCCATATGATAAATAATTGATAATATATGATTATTATATTGGGATAAAATTATACTCAAAATAAATTTATAATTTTCATGATGATGTCGAATGAGATATTTTTATTATGAATAGTAAATGTGATCCACATGAATATGTGAATAAAAGAGAACTTTTGTGAATACTAATTATAGATCAATAATGACATGATAAAATTCAACGGTCAATAGATACAATGCATGAAATAAAATGGTATGGTCTAATATATAGTCATGAATGAATATTTTACTCTTTTTGGCACATGATTGAAATATATTTCAATCCATTACAATTTTATTACCGCATTATTCTATTCTAGTTTATATTGGTGATAACTAGTTTTACGCAAGTAATTTATATAACATTGATAATATAATGAAACAACTCTTGCCTACTTTTGTTGATCAAAAAATAGACTTAATCCCAATATACTAAATTAAATTTTTTTAATATTATAATATTATCTCTTAAATTAAAACAACTCATACATAGAAAACTAGTTATGAAATAAATTACAGAAATAAATTTTTTTAATGTTATTTAAAATTAATTACCAATTAAATGAAAGATAAAATATTTTTCTACATGTGAAAACATGATGTCAATTTATTTATATAAAAAATATAATAATTTTTTTTATAAAAAATTACAAAAAAATTCTAAATAACAATTTTGAAAATAAAACGTTATATGTTATCATGGCCATTTTTTTATCATAGAAATCAATCATTTTTCCTAAAATGAAATGTACCTTATAATATAAGATGAAAAAATTGATCATTAATGCTAATTAACTTCTAATTTCATATGTATAATGAGAACTAACTATTAATAATATTTAATGAATTTTTATTTTTAGAAAATAAATAATTATGGTTTAAAAAACACACTCAATAATTAATAAAAAAATAATACTAATAAAGTAATTTCTATATTATAAATATATATTTTTATAAACACAATTATTCAAAATCTTTTAATTCATTTTTTTATTATTATAATTTCTTAAAAATCAATTAATGTAGAAAAATCCAGAAAAAATGTCACCCTGTGAAAATTTTAACATGAAAAATTATAAAATAAATTTCATTTTAATAAATAAAATTTTAAAATTTTAAAATTTTATATTTAAATGAAAATCGAGTATATAAATAAAATATTCATTTATTTAAAAAGGTTCTTTTATAATGTAATGTTTTGTTAATTCTAATATATATTCATTTATTATTCATTATAGTATTTTTTTTATTACTGGGTATATTATTATAAAATATTATGAAAATATTAACCATATTTGATGTGGATTATTTGATTTAACTATTTCTTGTGAATGAAGTAATTAAAAATACTATTAATATACAATATAATTTTACAACTAGTTTCATTAATGATATAACAATATATCAAAATATCAATAAATTTGAGAAATATTTTTATTTTGTCTTTTCTCTATACATGTATGTGAATATAATCTGGTGAATATAAATTTTAAAAGAACTAATCCAATTATTATTAGAGTTATATTTATTCTAATAAATAATTATCATATAATATAATGGGATATGGCCTAATATCATCAATATATATAGAATGAATTATTCCATGGGCAAGGACACATATTGTAGTTTTCATTGAAAAATCCATGGGGTGAGAGATTATTCTAATGATCTATTGATCAATGTGTTTCAATATCAAAACATGATAATTATGGATTAAATTTTCCTATCAACATATATATTACGTTAAAAGGAAAGATACCAGATTTCCATTATTTATTAGGGTTTTAGTCCCAAGAAATATGGATTATAATCATAAAATCAATTTCATTGTTACATTATATTATTTACATTTTATATTCTTATTGATTAAGATTTTTTAATATTTGAAATGTATGTTCATATGAATTGTTTTAATTTCATTCTCTATGAAACTATATTTTACATTGTTTATATCAAAATATATTTTTCATTAGTCCATTGTAAACTATATTACATATTGATGGATATATTTTGTATGATTGTTGGAATATTAATTTCACACCTCATAATGATTTAATTTTTGGATCACATCATTCATAACCTAATGTACATAACATTATTCTAATACCCTTATTATTCATGGGAACATCATTAATTTATTTGAATCATAGAATAAATATTTAATTGTTCTAAAAAAAATTTACTTGATAATGTTTTGAGGAATATATAATGTTTTTTATTTTATATTTTAATATTACATCATATCAGCTATAAAACCCTGAATATGATTCTTAATGAAGAATAATATATTATATAGGACATTTTGGAAATGATTGAATAAAGGATTGAAATTAATAACTAATAATAATAATAATATATTGAACATGAAGTGGCTTTAGGATATCATATGTAATTATAGAATCATTTTAAATTGATTTCCATCATATTTTAAAAATATTACAATAAAAACCATAATGGATTACTATCATTATAGAATATAAAAAACACACTATTTAATGAATTATTTAAACAATATCCCGCAATGATCTTCTAATTTAGTAATATAATTAGAAGTAAGTCTATTGGATGCAATTCTTCATGTTTTGGGGAAAGCAATAGAAGAAGGGTTGTGCTTCAAAGCTCAAAAAGGGTAAATATGTTATATTTATATGATCTCTTTATCATAACATGATAAAATGGGTATTAAAATATAATCATATCATTTTAAAACCAAACCATTATATAATAGATATGAATTATTATTTAGGGAATAAATCATGGTATTTACAAAGTAGTTATTAATAAAAGAATCATGAAACATGACACATGAGAGAATAAAAAATATAAATAAACTTGAACAAAATAATCTTATAACATTTTGAACATGTATAGATAGAAAACATTTCACTTATAAGGTCAATTACATGAAATCATTCCCTTGCATAATCATATGGAAAAAAATTCAATTCCATTATTTATCTTATTGTTTTGATAACTAGTCTAGGAATAAACATGAGGATGTTATTGTATAGTCCAAGATTAAATTTTATTATTGAATACCAAGTCCATGCAGAATCATATGGATATGAAAACCAAGCCTTCATATAAAATTTTGAAGGTGAAATCATACTCACACAAAAAATATTTAACTAAATTTTTATCAATCATTTCCAAATTCATTACATGTCTTTGTAATTAGTGGTCCACCTAGTGTATAATAATAAATCCATTCTTATGTTTTCTATAATATCATAAAAATATTAATCAACATGTAACCCATGGAAAGAATGTAGTTCATTGATATTTGAACAACATAACCATAACCCATTTTATGAAAAATTTAATATGGTATCATTAGATAATATTTCTTGTAAATATTTAGTAACATCAACGAATATTATCATTGAGTAACATTTATATTAATTAATAACTATAATATTTCATGATAAAAATAAAATTTCCAATTTTTAAAAAAATATAAAAATTATCAAATATTAAATAAAACATTTTCTATCAGCATAACCATGTAAAGCATAAAATGAAGCTTCAAATAATTGAATGTTTATAGATTCCCAAAATATAATTAATACATTTTACACTAAAACTAAGATTCCATTAACATATTTTATAGTACGAAGCCTAAATTTCAATTTTTTAAAATATATAGATAATATCCATTTAGACCATTTAATAAAATGTAATACATGGATGAGAATGAATTTAAAAAATCATGGGATATGATAAATAATATTTTTGAAACTCTTTTTATAAAATATTTTTTATGATAAAAATAATAAAAAATAAAAAGAGAAAAATGTATGATATCCTTAAAAATGATAATTCAACATGTTGAGTACATAAAATGATTAATTTAAATTTTAAACATTTATTATCAAAACAATAACTAGATGAGAATATATTCCATGAAATTTCAAAAATATATTTTATGAAATTTCATTATTAAAAAAATTATCATTATTGTTGTTGAAAAATGTCGATATTGTAAAAGAATTACTTACTACATTGGTAATCTCTAAATCAAATCCATATTAAATTGATTTCTATAGATTTATTTTTTAATTAATATAATTTTCATTAAAATAATCATAAAATTATTCTTTTGTAATTAAATAGACCATATAAAATAAATAGCTAGTGAATAGGGAATGATTATTATTAAAAAATATGAGATTAAAATCTCATTCCGATTTGGTAAAATTTGAATAAAATTATATCTGATATAATAATCTAAAATTATATATTAAATACCACAAAAATAAATCAATTCATGATATATAATTTTAAAGGGTATAACATCCACTTTTTAAAATAACATAGGTGGATAATATATAATATTCCTCATTGATGATATTTTGTGATTATGAAAACCTATATCAAGTATCATCTTTCTTCTTTTACCATAAAAAGTCTTATTCATTGAATTACCTTCACAATTTTACATATTTGGAGTTAAAGGGATGCTCTTTAAAAAAGAAACTATGCAATAGGTTATAGTGAGAAATGTGATTTTATTCAGGATTGTAATAGTTTGAAGGCTCAAAATGTATTTTGAATAGAGTATAAGAGGTTCTATATTATAAGTGATTGGATGGGTACTTTTTGAATTAGTAATAATATTGTAATATAATTTATCAATTCTAATGAAAATGGATTACAAATGAATATATATTCAGATAAAAATTTGATATGCTCAAATTTTCATCGATGATTGAAATTTAGATATGTTTATGTGTTTTTTTAAACCTTATACTTTTCATTAAAACCTTTGTTATTTTATTATAATATAAATCATGATAACAAGTTTTTCAATATAAAGGGGTAAATTTTTAACTTAGTAAGTAAAAATTGTTTATTTAATGAAAAAATGGTAAAATTTCCTTTCATTTATAACCTACCATTTCCTCTTTTAATATTATTGAAATTTTGAAATATTTTAATGGCATATTATATCCATAAAATATCATTATTTTAAATTTTTTAATCAATTCATTTAATTTGACATTAATGACATCAAAAATATTATGGAATTTGAATATAATCATTTCACACATAACTAATATAAATTATTTATCTAAAAATTACCAAAATCTAAAAAATTCCCCCAAATTTTATTACATTTAATATTTTTAATATCATTACTATTATTATGCTTTTATTTGAATATATACGTTGTCAGTGTTGTGTAATATATTAGAAAAACTATTCATTAATTAAAAATAAGAAAACACTAATATGACAAATATATTATTCTCTCATTATAATAATCAATTATAGCTTAGCATAACCTCTTGTACCATTATGATAAATTATTTTTTATATTAATGTCAAGTGTCTAATTGTTTTTATTTATTATAATAATAAGTAAATAAAAATTCATAATATAAAAAAACTAGATCCTTTTGGTTGTATACATTATATGTCAATGTATATGTCTAAACACTACCAATTAAATGTGGTAAAGAGAAAATTTATAGAAATTTTATTTCTATATCCCAAAGTTGTTACCATATTTTAATTGTTTCACCCTTACTTATAAGATATAAATTATCTATCATTACTACCTATAATAAAGAATTAAATGGTTCCTATTTACCAAATATGAAACCCTTTATTAAAAATATGGAATCCATTATTCCACATTCAATTTATTGTAGAAGAAGAAATTAAATTTAGATAATCCCCCAAAATGTAACACAAAAATATTTATTAGAATTTTTTTTTCATATATAAACATGTTCCTATAACAAATTCTACTATATAATTGATCACAATATTTATAATTATTTTATTTCTAATAAAATAAAAAAATTACATTTAAACTATTTCAATACATATTATAACATTTTATATTCTTGATACAAAAAAAATTATTTTAATAAATATTTATAGAATTATACTATTAATCCCAAATCAGTAATTGTAGAAAATTTTAAAAAAACACTAATATAATTTCTATATTTTATTTACATACAAGAACTTAAGTTTAAAATAATTTTTTTAAAAACATCAACATATTAATATTATATTTTATCACATGAGGTCATGTAAAACAAGTTTATGAAAAACAATTTTATGAATTGTAATATTACATTACTAACAAAATTTAATACTTATTTTCATCAGATTAATAAACACAAATTTTTTGAGTATAAAATGTAATACATTTTTATAAAATTGTTATTTCAAGTCATACCCACCAATTCAGTGGATTTGTTATAAAGGATTATATTTTTAAAATAATATTTTAATGTTCATTTATGTTCATAATTGTGTGTATTTAATATTTTGAACATAATTTTATACTTTTAAAACCATAATGTGTTACATTTTCCCCATTTAATAATTTATGTTGTCATAAAATTTAAATTTTTTCTAAAATATGGGTTTGAAACATTTAAATATTATTGTTCGAATAATACATCTTAAAAAATTTCATAAAACATCCCCTTAAATATAGGGGAAGGGAAATAAAAATGTCATTAGAATTAACACAAAACTCAGTGTCTCAATAAGCGAAATTTTTGGGAAGTGTGAATATAGACATGAATGTAAATAATAATTCCCAATGACTAATTCAGTGTGATTTAGGTCATGCTCACGAGAATATTCACTACCAAAAATCCAATTTCTATGATAATTGAAAAGTTAATTGATTCATCGAAATTTTAAAAAAATTGTAAAATTTTATATCAAGACTACCCTCTTTAAACCAAGGGTTTATTATACAAACAAGATATAGAATATGTGAATATTTAATTACATTATTTCATTCCATATACAATGAAAAACATCTACCTTTTGTTGTTCTATGAACATTTATAACTTCATCTCTTACTACATGAAATGTATAGTGAAAATGAATAATTTATCACTAATGCACAAAATATTAAATTTAACACATTATACATTAATGAAAAATGACATTCCATTCATTATATATCTGGGAATTACAAAAAATTAATTATTAGATATAATACCCCAATATTTAATACCAAATTTTTCAATTAATCGAGTCCATATGATATAAATCTTATGACAATTCCAAAATATGTCTAGCCTAATTAAAAATACCAAAATTTTGAATGAATATCATTAAACATAAAAATTCAATATGACATTCATTTTCCACAAAAATTTTATATTAATAAATCTCACATATCTATACGTGAGTACCACAATCATATATTATTCTGAAAAAGGTAACAACTAGAGTTTACACAAAACATTATAGAAGAATAACAAGCATCCAGAAATTAACACTCTAATCATTCTAAAAATAAAATCATATAAAATAAAATATATTTGATATATTTAAAAAAACATTCAACCCCATCAAGGTGAACAAAATCCAAATTTCATAAGATTAGTAATCAATTACAAAGTCATCAATATTGTCATGTTGACATTCCAATAATCTCTATATTTCATCTAAAAATTAATATTTCATCATTAAGAACTTATTAATGTTTATCTCCCAATCAATTGTTTATCATAATATATCACCTTACCAATAAATAACATTCTAAGGTCCTCAAAATATTTCATTATATTATTGAAAATCCATAATTTAAAAAATACTAAAGAATAATCCTTAAATGATTAATGATTCATACAACTGTAATCCCATTTACATAATTACTTCCCCAATATAATTTCCATATTCCTATATATAAACAGTCAACAAATTCAACTCACCCTTAACCCATTAACTAGGTGTTGTCAACTTATTCCCATTTACCTCTATCATTTTATATGTAATAGGTAGTCTCTTCAAGTAACATCCCATATAAATAAAGAATAGTAATTTTTTTAATTATTAATATTTATAATTTAAATATTATTTTTAATTTAAATGGGTTTCTATATCCGATAGCTTAATAAACATGAAACAATTGGTTTCATTGAAATCATAAGTTTCCCACAACATTGAGCTATAACGAAAAATAATAAATTAATATTATTATTTAAAATGGTAGTTAGCACCCAACTATTGTATTATTGGTAATGAAAATAAATAACTACATTATTACTATACATGTTTTCTAATTGTCATTAAATTTATCCAAAATACTTTATGGGATTAAAATAATAATAAATATGATTTTAAGCATTAAATAATCTAATATTGTTTAAAAGGTCGATTAACCGCCTTTTGATTGAGACCCTTTTTAAATCTGGTTATTTTCACTTTAATATGTTCAACTTGACAAAATAACCATCCTCTTATGAATCAGGGAAGGAAATTTTACTCTTGGAAAATTTTAGGGATTTTTCATAGAATATTAATTTTTTAATGAATATTGACAAATAATGGATTTTAGTTAAAAATAGGCATTTAATATTATTTATTTATGTGGTTAGATTATATTTTTAATTCATATTGAAGTGTAATTATATTATGTTTTTACCATTTAATCAAATTTTTGTCACAAGAAGTAATTTCATATTTTAATTAGACATAATCACATGTCAACCTTTAGATTATTATTGTTTCTTAAAAACACGCTTTTTGGTTTGGAAAATGGTAATTAATTATAAATTTATTTCTGAGACTTTTTTTGTTTTGAAAATGATAAATTGGATTCCATATTTGTAATCAGGAGGTCCAAATTGAGTAAATAGGTCACTTTTAATTTTTTATTTTATGGATAGTTATTTCAATAAATATTTTATTTACCATGGTTAAAATCCAATTCTAGTAAACAAATATAAAATAATTATATAATAATAATATTAAATTATCTTAACACATGTTCTACACTACTGTATGATACATGTATGACAATGGGAATCCTTGGATTCATTTTTGGACCGCATGGAGCCACTTGTTTGATAAAATGACATTTTATAAAAATTATTCTAAAGTTATGAAAATTGTAACATAAACATATATCTTTTATTAAATCAACTTGTATATGGGTTTATATATGAGATATTTTCATCTATAAATAATACATATAAATATAAAAATATTTCTAAAATAATGATTTTTTTTTAATTTTATACATCATAAAACTAAATTTTTTATGACACAATGGGGATGTAATGATTACATTATTACTAAAATATTTAAATAAATGTGATTATAAATGTTTTTAAAAAATTATTTTCAAACTTTTTATGCCATACATGAATTTTTTGGATGATTATAGAATGTTATATTTTAATTAATGTATTGTTTTCGAAAGAATCAAGTTGGCATACATTTAATAAATGTCATGATATGAATAGTTTATAAATTGACATAAATGAGTTCCTAAAATATATACTATTTTATTAAATGATAAAATAATCCTTAAAATAAATTATTCTCTCAACTTACATATATGATATAAAAAATTTTATTATTGAACCATTTTTGGGTCGCTTGTCATTTAATATTTAATATATTAATTATATTGAATGAAAACACAATAGGAGGTGGAAAAAGTAATATTAGTTAACTAAAGGTAAATTCAAAAAGATGACATTAATTTTATGTGAAGACATGTAAAAAAACCATTGGATGAGATTATTTAGAATAATAATCACCTTATATCGAAAATAAATGAGTTGGGGACATTTTGAAATCTAAATTCATTTTATAATAAAATAATACATCCAAACTATCCTAAAGTGACCCTCCTCCCTCTTATAAAAGGACACTGCCTCTAACCCATTACACACATCCAACAATAAAATTGGACCAAGAAAAATATGATCTAATAATCTCCCTACATAGCTCTCTTCATCCTAGAATCCTTATTATAGGCTGAATGATATTAAATAATGCCTTTTGGTTCAAACCAAAGGATGTCACCCAATTTAAAGGTAACATATTGTCTCAAGTTATTCTCTATAATTTTCCTTCCCCACTCCCTATGCTCTTCTTACTATGTGATTAGATAAACAAACCATTATCCTTAATATACTAGGTTGTTTTTATGAGAATTATTCAATATATACTTACACACACCTTCGTCTAATTGGTATAGAACATACTATTACTGTGGACGTCAAATATCTACCCCACAAAATGATAATCATTCAATAATCTCCTACCACATCACCTGGTGTATATTATAATAGAACTATATTTAAATGTTATAAATATTATATTTTTATTATCTATATTCTTCTGTATTTATCAATTATTTCATAAGATTATGGTTTCCATAACGGTTAAATACGATAATTTCATTTGAGGAAGTGCATAGTACCACCCCACAAAATGATATGACTCATTCATAACATATATGGAAGATATGATGGTTTTATATAATGAAATTTATTAACATATATAAAATATATATTATACTGGAATTATGATATATCTATGTATCATTATGTTATCATATCATTAAATATGAAATACAAATGACTACAATGTTCATTTGTACGTTCGACTAACCGTCTCCATGAACATTGCATTTAATTTCATATATCCAAATGTTATGAACTGTTATGAATACATATATGCACAAATATATGATATAAAAATATTTAATATCATTCTGGAGAAAATATAATTTTGAACTCATGGCCAATTAGTAATTATAACAAGATCATTTTTGACTCAAGACCCGAACATCGACAAAACAATAGATATGAACCTGCATATTTATATGATTGTTATAGAAAGAAAATAAGTAGTATAAAAGGAATAATAAAATTTTAAAATTTTCTTAGTCATGTATAAAATAATATATATAAATTATTTTAGAATAATAAGGATCAAATGAGACGATTCAGACTCAAGGTAAAGGAAACTTTCACCCTCCTCTTTTTGTAAAAGACTTCTTTTATGTTATGTCTTCTAAATTTCCATTTTCTTATTTCAAGATAAGTTATTATATATCCTTATTGAATTAAATATTATTTATAAGTGATTAGAGGAAATTTTTCTCCCATCATAAAATTTTATGAATTTTTATGTGACGCCATTAATGTGATGAATTCTCATAACGCCATTTCAAAAATAAATTTTCAGTCATTGGGTTTCATGCATATTTCATTGATTATATTATTCCATGATTATGAGTGGAATCTCTATTTACATATTTATGTATTAATTTCCACTTATACTTGTGTGGATATTATTTTATTACACATAATCACCCCTTGAAAAATTATTACATCATTTATACTAATATTGTAAGGGAAATGATAAGTCAATCTCATTTAATTGTGTTAAATAGCCAGGTCATTGGTTTTGTTTTTCGAAGAATATGTTTGAGTGACTTTTGATTGTTTTACATTCGATATTAAATTATATATGGTGTATTTATATTTTTCATATATAATTATTTCATTGATTTATCCTTAAAATAAGGATACGATCTTTCAAAAGGAACTTCATCTCAATATCTTTTCATTGAGGCATATATTGATGTTTTGAAACATTATTAACCTATATGGTGTATCTACAACCATTATGAATTGTTATATCATGAATTGTTATGTTATAATGATATTTAATTTTTTATTTAATGTTATTTGTTAATTATGTTTTATCATGTATTTCTCAAGTGGAATGAGGCTCTATAATTAAAACATCATTTTAAATGATTTAAATGTTTATTCATTAAAAACATTCAATATCATGTCCATGTTTTAAAAGTTATTTTGAAGAATTATTTTAATATGGACATGAATGTTTTAAAATGATTATTTATTACAAATGTTTCAAATTGGTATGGTACACATCAAATCAAAAATATCTTTATTAAATGTTTCAAATGGTTTTGGAAATGGGTTGAATATTTCTATAACTTAAAATGATCTCTTTCAGTTATAGTGTTGAAATTTTATATTTGATTTAGGGTTGTCTTATGTGTCATTATTATATAATGTTACATGTACATTTGAAAAGTGGTTATGTTTTACTCCAATAATAGGTGGTTACATGATAAACTAAATTGTGGGTGGTTCTGTGATAAAGGAAGTACGGGTGGTTACCTTATTACCTCAAATTTATTGGGTAAGGAAGTAAGTCGTATAATTATTCCATTTCGTTATATGTGTAGAGTTTGATCATATTTTTATTCCATTTAAGTATATATATGTCTCATGATACATTTATATTCTATATGTTGTTTTATTTGGGTTTTATAGTAATCATTTGGTTACAAAATGGTCATTAAGTGAGCATATTTTCAGTAAAGTGTTTTGCTACATCATGAAGGAGAAAAGTATTAATTTATGATAAATTATTCATGGGTTACTTGTTGTTTTGAAAAACTTACATTTTTCATTCTTTACGAATCTATTACTTTTCTTTTTATGCTCATCCCAATTTTTGAAATGTTTTTTACATGATTTAAAGGTGAATAGAGTCAATGATGGGATCAAGGAAGAGTTGTGATATTTAAGCATGAAACACAACCATTTTCTTTTTTTAATTTTTTTTGTTTATAGATAGTGAGTAGAAATTTATAATTTTTAATAAAAATGTTGTTATGTATATGTTATGTCATTATTCTATAATGCTCTAAAGATGAAAATATCCTCAGTGTGAATTATAAATTTAATTCAAGATTATGTAGTGTTTATGTCCAAGGCCTTATAGTTTGTATCAGAGGTTTGTTTAGATAGTAATATAGATTAGGGTATTATTTAATCATAAGTTACATAACCATAATGGTTATAATATTATAAAGAGTAATAGTTTTTATAGATAATTTAAATTATTTTAAGATAACATGAAAGATTATCTATGGGTTTATACCCTTGTTAGATCATATTATATGATGATTTTTCTGATATACTCACACTGACATTTTGGGTTTTAGTAAATGGCTAGATCTAGTAGGTAGAAAAGTAACAATTGTTGTGAAGAAAATTGTGATTGTTTTCTGAATGAAATGGGATATACAATGAGAACCCATGTGAGTATTTTGAACCAACAATCTGGAGTCATGATTGACCACCCGGACCTTGGTGATTTTTCTATGGCATCATATATGCATGAAACGAATCCCTTTCGATGTTTGGGTAATAATAATTAGGGTAAGAATTTTAAAAACCATATGTGTCATGGATGTGGAAGGAAACACCTAGGAAAATGATTCAAATGGACAGGAAGATGTTATAGATGTGTTAATGAAGGTAATAACAAAAAGAAATGCAATATAAAAAGGAAAACATTAGTGGACTTGAGGAAAGGGAAATAAGTTCATTCTGAGGGATCAACAGAATGTTTTAAATGTGGTGTTAATGGTCATTATGAAAATATATGTACATTGAAGAAGGTTGGAGAATGGGATTATCAAGACCATATAAATATATGTTATCAAATATCAAATGTCGTTCTAATTGAGGATGAGGAAACAAACAATTACCAATGAATGTTATGTACTATTTCATAGATGATATTTTGACATTATTGATTCATAGGTTATATTTCATGATTTTTCTTTTAAGAAATAAGTATTACGAAATAAGTTTAAATAGAATGGTTAATGTAAAATGATGAATATTGAATGATTAAGAAGTATATATATAAGGTATTCAAGAGTTATGGTATATTTTAGGATGATAAAATGGATAAAAGTATTACAGTTCATTTGATGATGGGATCACCTTGGATGAGATTTTCTATTATGTATAAACATAAAGTTTTATATATGAAAATGATATTCAAGAAAGAATTATATAATCTTGTTCGGACATAATGGATAACCTTAGGGGTTCATATGATCTTTTGTTTTTGAGGTGGTAAATGGTTATTACCTTATGGGATGAAAAGTGAAAGGTATTATATAGCTTTTGAGGATAAAATTGGTTATGGTTTTTTGAGGTAATTATCATTTTTTAAGAATTTTATAGGAATGATATGATTTTATTAAATGTACAACCAATAAGATGGGTGAAAAACCATCGCGTTCGACAAGGCCATGAGAATCGAACCCACAATCGAAGGGAGAAAAGGCTGCATCACCTACCATTGGCCTACATGAAGTCCATGATTATTACGACTTATTATTTTTAGTTGAATGGTTTTATTTATCAAGAATAAGTTTATTTCTGAGAATTTGTTTTTTGAAATTTATATCCTTAGTATATGAAAATGAATTGGTAATTCAGGTGATAATGTTTATTTTGGATGTCATTTCCTCTTTTGGGAACACAATATGCCTAATGAAAACAGAATACTATGGGGTTTTATTTGAGGAGTAATGGATATATTTTTTTTTGGAAGAATATATATTTAGTTTTGGAAATATGGATATTTTTGTTATTTATGAAATTGATTAACCAATCATTTATATTTTTGGATTATGTTAATTACACTTTAGTATGACACATCAAGATTTGTCGATGTCATTTGTTAATAAATGTTATGATTTACTATATAATAAAATTTCATTAAATTCATCTGATTATTGGGTTTCAATCTTTGATAGGATTATATTGTATAATATTAAATAGAATTTTGTAATAAATGGACTTCGTTGAACGTTGGGTTTTTTTTGAATTTTAACGATGTAGAGAAGTATTCTTTTTTATAAAGGATTATTTTTTTGGGGATTTTCTGATCTCTTACAAACCATTTTTGGTTTTATAATTTCTAAAGATACGTGAAATATATAATTCATATTTTTGTATTATTTTACTCTATAGAAGTTGATTCTGGAGCATCAAGTGTGACCATGTCATCATGAATACTCATTGTTTGAAGAAAAGGGGAGTTTTTGATAGAAATTTATTAAAATAGGACACTCTACTTGACAATTAAGTATATTTTCTTATGTTATTAATCAATATTATAAATAAATTCCTCAAAATTATGAAAATTATTATAAAATAGAATCATTGTCCATAAACAATTCATACTTGGGAATCAAATACCGTTTAACCTATCAATAGATTCTGGTTTTCTAGTGGATAACTTTTTGTTGAACATGTTTTCTATCATTCACCATCTGAAAATGACACATAGTTTCTCCTCCATATTCATGTTTTCATACATGGAATCTTAGTATGTTTTATCACATATGACCTTTTTAATTCTCAATCTTCTTTATAGATTTATAGTTTAATTTACTCTATTTCTAATGTGGGACATTCAATAATGTTTTCGAGTATAATTTTAAAATTTGGAGGATGTAATTCCCAAAAGGGGGGAAGGATGTAACATACTAGATAAAGAAACAATGTGAAAATTTCTTATGCATTAATATTTTTTGTTAAATATTATTTTTACTTTAAATGGTATTTTATGTCGAATAGCGTACTCAACACACAACAACATGTTTTAATGAAATCTTACATTGAACACAACATTGAGATATTACAAAAAATAATAATATTATATTTAAAAGTAGTTAACGCCTAGCCATTTTACTCGAGGAAATTAAATTAATAAAATAATTTATGATATTTTTTTTAAATGTCTTTGCATTTATCCGATAAATTTTAGAGGCCTAAAATAATAATGAATCTGATTTTATGAATGGAATAATTTAATACTGTTTAAAAAGTTAATTTACCACCTTTCAATGGAGAAACATTTTTAAATACAGGTTTTGTAACTTTTATATGTCTTTTTTGGAAAGATAAACTTCCAATTTAAGATGAAGGACAATGAAATTTACTTTTGATATATTTTTTGGTATTTTTATGATAAAGTTCTTTTTTAATTAATATTGAAAAATACTGCATTTTAAATCAATACTACTTTTTAATCTACTTTATTTATGTAGATAGATTATCATGTTAATTGGTTTTAATGTTTAGTGATTTTATGTTTTCACTATTTAATAATATTTTTCTCATTGTAAATAATTTAACTTTTAATTACCCATAAACACATGTCATGGTTTTCATATTTATTATTTCATAAAAACGTGTATTTTGGTTTTGACATCGGGAATTATTTGTAAATAAATTTCTTAAACATTTGTGTTTTGAATTTATGGAAATGGATTCCATATATGGAATCATAAGGTCCATATTATGTTAATAGGTAACTTATATTTTTAGACGTTATTAATAGTAATTTCAGAAAATATTTTTTTACCTAGTTAATGGGTAAATATGTTAAGGAAGTTTAAAAACAAATATTATAATAATATTAAATTATACTAACACATGTCCTAACCCTAATTAGAGATACATGTGCAAACATAGTCATTCGTGGGTCAAATATGGCACCCCATTGAGCCACTTTTAAGTGAAAATGGAATTTTATAAAAATTAATTTAATATTGTGGAAAATGTATCATAAACATATATCATTTATTAAAATAATTTGTATATGGTGTTATATAATTTGTCATTTCAACTATAAATATTCATTAAAATATAAAACACTTTTCTACAGCATGGTATTTAGTTATAATTTTGAAATATCGTATAAATTAATTTATTTATTACACAATATTGATGTATTGATTACCTTATTAATGAAAGATGTAAATAACTGAGATTATAAATATTAAAATAAATTCAATTTGAAAATTATTATGGCATAAACGATTTTTTTGGATTATTTGAAACTTTTTTCTTTGAATTAAGGTAGTTTTTCACAAATAATAATGTTTTTATAGATTTTTTTAAAAGCCTTGATATGTATAGTATATAAATTAAGAAAAATGAGTTAATAAATTAAATAATATTTTTTAAAATGATTAAATAACAATAATTATCTTAGATTCTTAAAAATGACATTTATAATGTTAAAAATTTCATTAAAGATCCGTTTTTGGGTCTCTTTTCATTTTATAGTAAATTCATAAACCATATAGTATGAATATACAAGGGGATATAGTAAAACATAAATTAGCTAACTAATGATTAATGATAAATGAAAAAGTTAATTTTATACAATAAACATGTCTAAATCTGATTTTATGAGAGTATTTAGATAAATAATGACCATATATTATAATTAAATGAGTTGGGTACCTTTTGAAATCTAAATTCAGTTTATAATAATATAATACGTTCAATCATTCATAATGTTCCCTTCTTCATTCTTATAAAAGGACACCAATTATAACCCATTACACAAACCTCTCAAGCATGTTGGCTCATCCAACATCTTCTCCAATAATCTCCCAACATCCCTATATTCCCTCTAGAATCCTTCCACTATCCAGAAGGATTTTTATGAAATCCTTTTGGTGCAAACCAATGTGAGTTATCCTATTTATAGATAATGTATTTTCTCAATATCTTATCTATTATTTTTCTTATCCACTCTTGATGATATCCTTATTAATTATTTACATGAAAATAGCTGTATCATAAATATACAAGGTTATTTTTATGGGAAAGATTCTATTGACACAAACACATACCACAGTCTAATGTGTATAAAACATACGGTTTCTGTGGAAAGCGAACTACTGCCCCACGAAACGATAATTGTTCAATCTACTCCTAACACCTCTAATGGTGGCCATTATGATGGAGATGTATTTATATGTTATATATATAATATTTATTATCTCTCTATTATTATTTATTTTTCTTTTATATCATATCTTTATGGTTTACATAATGGGTAAATATGATAAATTAATTTGAGGAAGTGTGGACTACCGCCTCAACAATGTGATAGACTCAATCATACCTCACATGAAACATATAAAGGAGGGAATTAATGAAATTATGTAACACATATAAAAAAGAAATTTTAATTATATTATAATATAACTATGAATCATTATGTTATAATTTATCTAAATTGTCATGACCCATCCACTGAGGCCCGTGCTGCGACTACCCCAAGCCCACCTTCAATAGGCCAGAGGCTGGCGACTATCACTGAAAAGGTATATCCTTAATATCGGGAAAACATATCCTGTAAACCTATAAACTCACCCAAACCAAGAAAAAAACATGATACAAGAACAATGTAATGTATATAGTAAAGAAGGTGTGTACAACAAGAAAATGGACAAGAATACAGACCCAACAAGAAAGTACAAGTAAAACTAAAAACAACTTTTGTGAACACCTACCATGTAGCCTACCTGAAAGGGTAGGACCAGCTCTCAAACAGTCATCTAATGTCCACCTTCGAGCAGCCTCTAGTTCTGGTACCCTCAGAATCGATTAGAACTACTCATAATCCGCAAAAGACACAGTATGGTTCGGGCGTTTCCCATACAGGGGTGCATATAAAAATAATCAATTGGGACCCTGAGACCCCCTATGGTCTCTCCTAATCCACCAAAGATAATCCGAAAATCACAAATATCGTAGTCAAAACAACTTAGGTATATGCCCATACATATAACTAAGAAATCAATTATACCCATATCATTTATGAAGAGAAACAAGGCTCAATTCTTTAGCTGAGAATACAACAGTTCAACGTAATTAATAATACCATGAGGGTAACACCATGAAGGTAATTACCATAATGGTAACACCCCACAGAAGAGTGTCATGAAGGTGATTACCACAAATTTAACACAACACAGTAGAATACCATAATTGTAAATACCACAAAGTTAAAGAATCAGCTCACACCAGGTACAACTTAAGCACACAAGTATAGATGATTACCTGTATTGCTAGACCATCTAACTTCATTGAGAAGATTTGTTATTGATCCACAAAGGATCAAAGATGAGTCACACAGGATTTGAAGATAACCCAAAGAGGATCTGGACATGACCCACATAGGATCAGTATGTGGTGACTGACAAAAGATCTTTGAGTGCTAACCCCCACATTGTTTGATGATTCTTCAAGTACAACCAACCACTCGGTTCCTGCACTATGCATGCTTGATTTTGAGAGGATCAACTACTCATTACATCAGTAGATACTTAAACTACCAATAAGTCCCATGATGAATTATCACTAAGTTATTCCCCATCATAAGGCACCAAACACAGTTAACAACACACCAACTGGATGCCCGATCTGTAAGTAATTAGTGTTTCTAATATGAGGGCCATATTAGATTCTGGTTCGAATGAACCCACCCTTATTCCAACATTATCCAAAACTCAAGTGGAATAAACTAAAATTACCATATCGATCAAAGTATTTCTGCACCACCGATGGTTTGTCAAAATAATGTCCGAGTCTCATGAAATGGCTCTCTAAGTATTTATCAAACCAGGTCCAGTACAACCTATTCTGCCCAACCCGGCATAACCAAATAAGGGTCCGACCTGGTTGGGATGGCTGAGGTCTAGCCCGACCTACTAGGGGGAATCCCAACCCACGATGGGAAGGCCTGGCCCACGATGGGGATGCACAGCCTGCGCCGGGATAGCCCAACTACAATGGGCGGTCCAGGCCGTAAGGGGGCGGCTCGGCCAACGAAGGGGTGCGACCTGGCCCGCGATTGGGCTGCTAGGCAAACACTGGGCAGGTAGCCTGGCCCATGATGGGAAACCCATTGGGCAGCGTGGAACTCTTGAGCTAGCGATGAAGGGGAGCCCCCCCCCCCCCCCCATTATTTTGAGCGGCAAGCGGCATCTCCAATATGTGCTTCCAAGTTATACGTGGGCCCCGAGTGGGTCCCGTCGATCCGTTATGGCTGACCAGTTATCCTCTTAGCGGCGCGACAATGCCACTACCCTCCCATAGTTGGCAGTGTACCTGCAGCCCTCCGGTGTATAGCCTTGGCTAAGCAGTTGTGGCCTCTTTCTCAATCGGTGGTGCAGATGCAAGCAACCCCACATCCACGTGGCCGGTCGTCATGTCGGTCATTGTCCTCCCACTGCCGCGACTGACGAGCTGCGCACTCCTTCGATACCGGCTGTGCGGATGTGAATTATCCCTTTTCCATGCATTCGGACAGTGTCGGTCGTGACTTTCCTAATTCATGGATGAAAGGTCATGGCCTCCTTCATCGGTGTGGTTGTACCAGTACCATCATTGCAGCCCGCAATGAACATGTCAACATTAATGATGCAGAGCGATCATGCCATGATTTTTTGGTCCACTCCATCCATGTTAGACCTAAACCCTGCATCGTTGAGAATAAAGTCTCAACATAAAACCTCAAAGAACAACATAAACACACCCATGCCTCATTCGTTCATTGGATATTATGTGGGGAAGAAAATGAATACATCGACGTTTGTCCCTTACCCAACATGCTCTTGATCCGAGCTCATGCATCATCCTCATCGGAGGTTCATTCTTCGTTGGGGGAGGTTCTTCATTAGAGGATGCCCTTCCAAAGGCTCTCCCAAATCTCATCCTTTCCAATGATCCGCCACCACAAGTTCTAAGGATCGAAATTAATTTTTTTGAATAATTATTTATTAGATTAATTAATGATGGCTCATCAATAAAGGAAAAAAAATTTCTAAATGGTTTCAAGGTTGGGTGGTCCCCCCAGATTTCAAATGAGTGGTTTCATGAAAAATAAAATAAAATATATTTATTTTATTTTTCAATTCTCCCATGAAAATACAAAAAACTAAATTTCACCCTCGAGAAAGTGCAATCAAGTTAATGGTCTCTTGAGGATAGTATCGGAAATGCGAGTGAAAAATTGTTCTCAGATTTAAATTTTGTGAAACGGTTCAAAAGTTAAAAAATGTTGCTCACGCGTTTACTAAACATACATAAAAAATATTCAGAAATTTATTCTGGGAACAACAGCCCTTGGAATCAGGTACCGTCTATTTTCATGGTCTAGTAATATTTCCATATAATTAAAAAAATACATGGAAAAATTTGGGACATTTAATTCACCACACCTCAGGGCTTTTCATCCCGAAAGCCACAACCCAATCTACAGAATCAAGTGGGGGGTAATGAGCATGGATCATAGAATCTTTCTCCCATGTGATCTCTTAGAGGTTCTCGTGCTGCCAACATACATGCACAAGAGGTATTTATCACCCATGAAAAGACTCTATCCTTTTGATCCTTAGTCTTTACTGAAAACTCTGAATACATCACCCCATCATCGATGTTCATCTCTCCCAAATCAGTGTTGTGCGAAGGATCATGCACATATATCCTTATCTAGGATATGTGGAAGATGTAATGCACCTAGTGAAACTAGCGTGTAAGAGATAAGTGGAATGACACCTTGCCAACTCTAATGAATGCATGAAATAGTGTGATGAGCCTCAGAGATAATTGCTTCCCCAGCCAAATCTCCACAAACCTCGTCAAGGTGTGACCCATACAAATACATGGTCACCATCCTCGAACCCCAGAGGTCTCCATCTCCAGTCAGCATAATATTTCAGGCAACAATGTGCAGTCATCATCTGCTCCTGGATGATCTGCTCCTTTTCCATGGTAGTCTGTACCAGCTTTGGTCCCATGAGTGATGACTCTCCCAAGTCAGTCCATCACAGATGTTATCTTCAAGGTTGAACGTACAATGCCTCGAATGGTTCTATACCGATGGTGGAGTGATAAATATTGTTATACGTGAACTCCACCCAGGTCAAGTGATCCTCCCAACTACGACCAAAATCAAGGATTAATGATCAAAACATGTCCTCTAGGTTCTAAATGGTCTGATTTGTCTAACCATCCAATAAAGTCGGTGCTCAATCGAAGATGACCCCCGAACGCCTCCTGCAAAAACTTCCCTAGCCGGGACGTAAAACATACATCATGATCAGAGACAATACTAGATGGATCCTCATGAAGCCACACAATATCTATTATGTAAAGGCGTCCCAATCCCGCTACTGGTCCCTACTCTATGATAGGTAGAAAGTGGGTAGACATGGTGAGTCGGTCAATGGTGGAAGGTGGTGCTCAATCGAATATGAACCCCGAACACCTCCTGAAACATCTTCTATAGCCAGGACATAAAACATCAATCATGATCAGAGAAAATAGTAGATGGAACCTTATGAAGCCACACAATATCTAGTACATAGAGGCTTCATAATCCCACTACTGGTCCTTACTCTCTGATAGGTAGAAAGTGGGTCGACTTGGTGAGTCGGTCAATGATCACCCAGTTAGAATCATGACCTCAGGATGTGCGTGGAGGTACTATCATGACGTCCATGGCATTTCCATCTCATATCTAGTTTGGCACCTCTAGTGGCTGATCTAGGCCTATAGGAACCTGATACTCTGCTTTCACTTGCTAACAAGTGATGTTCCGAGAGACAAACTCTACAACTACATTCTTCATTCCCGACCATCAATGTTGACGCTGAATGTATAAGTACATTTTTGCCACTCATGGTTGTAATTCTAGAGGGGATGTATTGAACTCCCTCAGAATTTCATCCCATAGCGCCAATGGTACCACAGTACATCCTCTGGAAAGGATGATGTACTACCCACCATCAGAAATCCACTAGGTGCTTGTCCTTTGAATATTATAGCACGTCGAGCATCGCCGTCAGTTTCTCCAAGCTACTCCTTTATGACTCGCTGAAGGAGTGGGGGAGTTACTGTTAGAGACTGATGATAAGCATCTTCATCTTGATCCAAATAGGATATCGGCAAATTGATTAGCTTATCTATTTCCTCACTCAGTAACTATATACCCTTTCTCTTGCAGAGTTCATTTACTACTACATTCCCCTTCCAATGAGTATAGTCTACCTTGAATTCATAGTCTTGGAGGAACTCAAGACTTCAACACTATCTTAAGTTTAGGTCCTTCTAAGAGAAGATATACCCGAGCTCTTGTGATCATAGTATACTATAAAAATTTCACACATCATGTAATGTCACCACTTTTTTTAGATGAAGACCATTGTTGCTAACTTCAGGTCATGTGTAGAATAAGTATTCTCATGATGTCTCAGCTATTGAAAACCATACATGATCATTTCTCACTCCTACAAAAATACACATCTGTGTCTAGTCCCTGACGCATCGTAGTAGACTACATAACCAACACCTTCCTTCAATAGACTCAAGATAGGAGAAATATTCAGTCTCCACCTCAGCTCCTGGAAAATCCATTGGCATATCTCTTACCACATGAATAGTTTCCCCTTAGTTGTCAATACTGATAAAAGTGACACAACTTTAGAAACATTAGGTACAAACCTTCGGTAGTAACCGTCAAAACCCAGGAAACTCTGCACTTCTGTCACACTCTTGGGTGGCTCCCAAGTAAGAATAACTTCAATTATCACTGGATCCACTAAAACACCAGCCTCTAAGATGACGTGTCCCATGAAGTGAACCTATCAGATCTAGAACTAGAACATCAAAATCATAACATAAATATGGTGCTCTCGAAGTGTGTCTAGAACTATCTGCAGATGATTAGAATGCTCCTCCTCTATAGCTCAGAAAATCAGGATGTCGTCAATGAAGTCTAAAAAGAAGCGTTTTAGGAATGGCAAGATGATTCTGTTTATGAGTTCCATGAACATTTTTGTGGTGTTGGTCACACTGAATGACATAACCAATAAGTCATAGTGGCCATAATGACATCTGAAGGTTGTCTTCTGCACATCCTAGTCTCGTACATTGAGTTGGTGATAGCCTAATCTAAGGTCTGTCTTCAAAAACCACCGTGCTCCTTTCAGATGATCAAATAGTTAGGCAATCCATGGTAGTGAGATATTGTTATTCACGGTCACCTGGTTCAGGTTCCAATAGTCCAAACAGAGCCACAAACTCCCATCCATCATCTTTGAGAGAAAAATTGGGGCTGCACATATAGAAATGGTTAGCCTATTGAACCCCTTGCTCTAAAAGTACTCCAGCGGTATTCACAACTATCAAAGATTTTTGAGATCGATCATATACGCTTGTGTAGATATTGGTGAAATTTTGGGATACAAGTCGATATAAAATTCTATCTCACTGTGAAGGGGTAGACCCAAAACATCATTAGGGAAAAAATTAGTGTACTAGTCCACCACTACCATATATATTGGACTATAAACATCAAATGATCTGAGGGTAAGGCTAGAGAACTTATGTGTGATCATTTTCACCCTCTTCTGGATAAGTCCATCATGTGCTACAATGGTTCCCTTATCTCTTGTGAAGGAAAACCTCATCCCATCTGTGCGGAAACACCACACATTGTGCCTAATATAGTCGATCTGAGAATGGATAATAGGTAACCAATCCATACCCAAGATTACATTGTAAGGCCTCATAGCCACTACTAGAAATCAAAACTGAAGCTCTATCCTCCTATTGTAAGTTAAAACTACTAACACCAGTGTGTAATCACAGAATCCTTTCATGTAGGAGTATCTAGCCATAATGATGGAGCCAACATCTCCACCAGAATCACTGAACTCCGAAATAGGATCATGGAAATAAAAGAGTTACTAGAACTTTTGTCTATTAGTATGGTAGAAAATTTGGAGTATAACCATGTCATGCCTCTAATTATCTCTGGATCACCATGGTCGTAGGCCTGAATAGCTAAGAGTAGAGCTCATCCCTATCCACCTGCTCTCTATGGTTGGGGTGGACAACCTGGGTTTAGTGGCTGTAGAATATCAAATCGCCACCCACAGCCTGCTGCACAACCATTTCTCTGCCATGTCCACATATTGCATGTGGATCTCCTCGATCAAATAATTGCCTCTTCCCATGTGGTCCTTTTACCATCTGTTGGTCATCCATACAACGGGTTCGACAGTCACGAACCATATGACCCTGCCCGTCGCACGAGTAATAATCCCTGGTCCTCACCTTTCCATCTCTATCTCAAGTGCCCCACACTACCAAACATGTATCCTATAGTCGTCCACCTATAGGTCAGGTCCTCTTAGACCTCTGTGTCATATGTCGGCTACATGATTCAGATGACTCTACTACGTGACTTCTGGAGGTGGGTATCGTTGCTGGTTATGACTCTGCAATTAATTTCACTACTAAGAGTGCTCTCTCTAACACCCCCGCCTGCGTCGGGATTCTCCTAGAAATCATCTAAGATCTTATCTCCCTTATGAGACCCTACTCAATGGTCTGGGCCTAATTATAGGGTCCCACACCATTTCAGCAGAGTGGCATGAGAGGTCAGTGAACCACACTGAATACTGATCCATGATCATATTGCACTTTTTCAAGTGAAGAAGCTTCTGTATACACATGGAGTGTAAATTCAGTGGGAAAAAATCTGTACTAAAAATGCTCTCAATGTCCTCCCAGATTAGAGTGACCTCATTGTGAACATGGAGCAACATGTTCCACCATTTTCCCACTATCACCTGAAGAAGAAATAATGAATGAATCACCATGAGTTCAGCTGGTGTCCCTACCAATTGAAAAACACTAACCGAAACCTCCATCCAGTCCTTAGCCACCTGTAGATCTGTCTCTCCTCGGAACCTTTTGTGCCTCTGGCTTAGAAACTTTTACAATGCGCTCAAGTGACATTCACACTCTGCTGCTTGATCTGGGCGCATCGGCTGCCAAATAGGTAGTGGTGCTGCTGGTACACCACCCGGTGGTACAACTTCTGAAACGGGGCCCCTACAATGAAGCCTTCTCACTCAGCGGGTTGTCATCATTTACTCTACCTAGAACCATGTCTTGCTATCTTTGTGGAGGAAACATGAAATGAAACAGATGTTCCAATGTTGATAAGATATACACTGTGAGCTGACTCAAAGAGACCAAATGAAAAATTTTCATAAACACACACGCAAGTAGTGTTTTCGTGCACTGAGTCGGAAATCAGAAGTTAGGGTCATGGTGTATGGATACGTATGCCACCACACCTACATTGGATTCCCCAAACTGATAACCACACTAATAAGAATTAAAAGTATTGTCGATTAAAAATATCAGAGTCCAATTTCATTGGTATTACCGACTCCTCTAATAAACATTTTTCATGACCCATCCCCTGGGGCCCGTACCGTGACAACCACAAGCCCACCTTCCAAAAGCCAGGGGCTAGTGACTTTCACCAAAATGGAATATCCCTAAAACCGGGAAGGAATTTCCATTAAACATTTAAACTCACACAATCTATAAAAAAAATAATGATACAATCCCCAAGTAAACTATATACTAAATATGGTGTGCACATCAAGTAAAGGGGCCAGAATACACTCAAAATTGTAATATACAAGTAAAACTAAAAACAATTCATATGAACACCATTCAAGGATCCTACTTTAAGGGTAGGTAAAGTGATCGAATGTTCTTCTAATACCCACCTCTTACCAGCCTCCATTCCTAGTACCCTCAACCTCAATCAGTGTTGTCTATCATCTAGACAAGACACATCATGGTGTTGGCATAGCCAGTGATGGGGTGAGTATAACGATACATTGAAGGGACCCCAAGACCCCCTAGGGTATCTTATAATCCCCAATGGACAAACCAAAAATCACAAAATAAATAGTCTACCCACTTTAGGTATATACCCATAAAAATACGTAAGTTAACATGTATACCCATCTCATTTATTAGCAAACACAAGGCCCAATTCATTTGCCTGAAATACAAATATTACACAATGGAAAGAAAACCACGATGGAAACACCTAGAAGATATGTACCACAAAGGTAACGCCACACAGAAGAGTACCACGAAGGTAAGTACCACATAGGTAACACCACACAGTAGAATACCACGAAGGTAAATACCAAAAAGGTAAATACTCACCTCACACCATGTATGACTTATGTAAATGAGTATAGATGATTAGATATATTGTTATATCATCCTACCCCGTTGAGAAGAACTCTTATTGACCCACACAGGATCAAATATGACACACAATGGATCTTAAGTTGTCCAAAACAGTATCTTGATATGACCCACATAGGAATGGTATAAACTGACCCACACAGGATCACAGAGTGCTGACCCACATTAGCTCAGAAGATTCTTCATGTATAGCCAGCCACTAGGTTCCCACACTAAGAATGCTTGATTCCGGGTGGTTCCACTACTAAATCCATTGGTAGATACTTAAAATACAACTAATTCCCATGATGAATTATCCCTAAGGTTTGTAACGACATAATGGAACCAACACAACTAATGATGCATCAGTGAGATGCTCAGTCTGTATGTTATTAGCATTTTTGTTCCGAGGGTACAATTGGATCCCGGTTTGATCCAACCCAATCATACACCATCATTATCCAAAACAAATTTTGATAATGTCAAAAGGGCCATCTTGGTATAATGATTCATGTGTCTTATATGGTTCGTCAAACGAATTACCGGTTCTCAAGAAATGGCTCTCTCAGTGTTTCTAGGCCCGAGTCCTGTTTGACACGGTCAGACCGACCCGGATGGGTGGGGATGAGGTCTGACTTGGCCCGCAAGGCGTGGCCCGGATCACGAAGGGGTTTCCCACCCTGTGATGGGGTAGCATGGTCATCGTTGATGAGGTGGCCCATTCCCAAAGGGGAGGCCCGACCCAAGGGGCGCATGCGCCCTGAACTGCAATGGGCAGACGTCCTGGGCTGCAGTGGCCAACTCCCTCGGCATTGTGGTCCGCCTTAGCAGGAACTAAAGTGGAGTTCCCCCCACCATTGTATTCTAAACACCAATCAACAGCACCAGTAGGGGCTTCCAAGTCACCAGCGAGACCCGGGCGGGTCCCTTCAATTAGTTATGGTCAGCCAGTGCACCGGCCGACTAACCACCCAGCAGCTTGATGGCTCCACTGTCATCACGCGGCCGGCTGGGAACTGGTTACCCTCTGGTGCACCGGCACAGCTAAGAAACCTAGAACTATTTCTCAACCGGTGAAATAGAGGTGCATTTCTATACATCCATGCGGGTGGTGGGTGAGCCAGCTGATGTTCTCCCACCGTCGCGGCCTCCTTCATTACCAGTAGCACGGATGCGCGCCGCCTGAGTTCCACGCGGTCGTCCGGGTGTCGGCCACCATATTTATCCACCGCGACTGATGGGACGTGGTCTACTTAGGAGGGGTGGTTTCACCACCATCATCATCACGGCCCACAAAGAACACGTAAATAGTAATGATGTTGTGGGATCAGGCCATGTTTGTTTGGACAGCACCCTTCGTGTTAGACTGATATCATGCAACTTTGAGAAGAAAGATTCAACATAAAGCCACAAAAATTAACATAAACACACCCCTTCCTCGTTCATTCATTGGAGATGGAGTGGGGAAGAAAATGAAGATTTCAATGTTCATCACTTCAGCAACATGATCCCGATAGGAGCTCGTGATTCTTCATAGTTATAGGTTTGTTCTTTCCTGGAGGATGGTCTTCGTTGTAGGATGCTCAACTAAAGGCTCTCCAAATTCTACTCCTTTCCAACGATCCACTAACACGAGAGGTTTATGAGACAAATTAATTAATTTCAAGAATAAATTACTTTCTAAATTAAGGTCGGAACATCAATTGGGGAAAACCAATAGTTACAATGATTCAAGGTTGGGTGGTCCCCACCGACTATCAAATGATATGACTCAAGAAATTTTAAAAAAATATTATTTATTTTATTTTTCAATTCACCCACAAAAATAAGAAAAACTAACATCCACCATCGACCTATTGTAGTCATGGAGAAGGTCTCTTTTAGAGAATATTACCACTACAAGTTCAATGGTCTCCTTAGATTTCAATTCCGAGCACCGGTTCAAAATATACAAAATGTCACTCGTGTATATCTTGAACGTACCTAGAAGAAGTTAGAAAATTATTTATGGGAACACCGGGCCTCAAAATCATGCGCCATTATTTTTCACGGTCTCATAAAATTTAAATATAATTAAAAAAATACATGAAAAAATATAGGTCTTTACATAAATATTAAATTGAAATGAATATAGCGTTCATGCGTACATATAACTTTCCATCTCATGAAAAATGCATTTAGTTTATTATATCCAAATGTTATGGACTGTTATGGATACATATATACTTGATATATATGAAATATATGGTATCTAAATCATGAATATCATTTTATAGATAATTGAATCATTACCTCTGGGAAAATTTGTAATTATAACAAATTCATTTTTGACTCAAGTACCAAACATCGACAAAACAACCGATATGAACTTGAAAAATTATAAGATTATTATTCAAGTTAATAAGTTATATAAAGGTATTAATCAACGTGAAAAAGGTTTTTATGCAAGTAGAAATTAATTTAATTTTATTATTCATGTAGAACAAGGAACATATATGATGATTCAGACTCATGGTATGTGAACCGTTCTCCCTCCTCTTTTAGTCAAAGACTTATATTATGTTATGTATTTTAAATTTCCATTTTCATATGTTTGTATATGTTCTTATATATCATTATTTATGTACATTTTATTTATCATTGATCGGAGACCATTTTCTCCAATCAACTCATTTTCTGAATTTTTATCTGGCAGCATTAGGGTGGAAAACTTTCGTTAGGGAATTTCTAAACATAATTTCGACTCATTGGGTTTCATGCATACTTCATTGATTATATTATTCCAAGATTATGTGTGGAATCTTTATTAATATATTTATGTATTTAATTCCATTTCTCCTTATGTGGATATAGTATTTATACCAACAATAAACCCATTTAAAAACTCTTAAATCAATTATACAAACATTGTTAGGGAAATAGAAAATCAATCACATTTCATTGAGTAAAATATCCATGTCATTGGATTTGGTTTTTTATGAATATGTGTAAATGACATATGACTGTTTTACACTGAATAAAAAATTTTATTGGGATAATTTATATTATTCAAACATAGTTATTTAATTTATTTATATTTAATATAAGGATACTATATTTGTAACGGACTTCATCTCAATCTCATTTCATTAAAGCACATATTTTAATTTTGAACCTTTATTTACATATATTTTGTATCTAAAACCAGTTTGATGTGTTATATCATGAATTTTTATGATATCATGATATTTAATGTTTTATTTAATGTTATTCCTTAAATATTTTCATTCAAGTTTTCCTTAACTGGCAATGTAAGCTTTAACTACAACATCATTTTTAAATTTTTTTGAATTATTCATTTAAAAACTTCTATTTCCTTCAAATTATTTAGAAATTGTTTATAAGAATTTAATTATATGGACATGAATTTTTTAAAATGATAATTTTTTACAAAAGTATAAATGTGGTATTGGGCACATTGAATAAGAAATCATTTAATAAAATTTTCTTAATGGGTTTCGAAATGGGTTGAATATTTCTATATCTTAAAATGATATATTTTGTTTATTATTTGGATATGTTATATTTTATTAATTATTTTATTATGTGTTATGATTATATAATGGTACGTGGTCATTTAAATGATGATTTCATGATAAACCAATAACATGTGGTTACATGATAAATTAAATGATTGGTTGTTATCTAATGAACCAATGACGGGAGGTTATGTCATGAACTCCTATGAATTTGGTATGGAATTCATTTGTTTGGATATTCCATTCAGTTTTATGTGTGTATGTCGATGGTATAGTTAGTCCATTAATTTATTTTTACATCTGAAGTTTCCTTCATATGCAATATGTCGTTTTCTTTGGGTATTATGGTAATTTTATGGTTAAAAAATGGGCAAGTAGTGATATTATTTTTAGTGAAGTGGTTTTTTACTTCTCAATGGTGAAATTTTTTAAAATATGATAAATTATCTATATATTACATATAGTTTTGAAAAACTAACAGTTTTCCTTTTTATGTTATCCCTTATTGAGATTTTATATTAATCCCTAGTGTTGAAAAGTTTTTTCACATGATTTAAAGGTGAATAGAGTCAAGGATGGGATCATAGAAAATATGTGATGATAATACATGAAACAAAACAATGTTATCTTTTAAAAAGTTATTATTTTATGTATAATTTGAATAATTGTCTACTTTTTAATAATTATGTTGTTATGTTTAAGTTATTTGTTAATACCTTAAAGCTCTAAACATAAAAATATCCTCAATTTGAATTATAAAGTTAATTTAAGATAATGTTGTTTTTATGGCTGGGGATTTATAGTTGGTATTAGAGGTCGGTCTAGATAAATTTAGAGTTTAGGGTGTTATTTAAGCATAAGTGACTTAACTATAATGGATAGAATATATTAAAGATTCATAGTTATTTTAAATAAAATGAATGATCTTAAGATAACATTAATACACATCACTTAGTATTAACCCACATCAGAAGATACTATATTATGATTTTACTAATATACTCCCAATGAACTTTTTGGTTTTAGTAAATGAATAGATCTTGTAGGAACCAAATTAACAATCGATGTGATGATAAATTTGATGGTTTCAGAATGAACAACCGAATAAAATGGGAGCTACAATGAAAACTCTTTTGTTTATTCTCAAATAACTATCTATAGTCATGATTGACCACCTAAACCATAGTAATTTTTCTAATTCATCATATATGTGGGATATGAATCCATTTGGATGTTCAGGTAATAATAATTAAGGTAAGTGTATTAAAAAACCCATGTGTCAAGGAAATGGTAAGAAACCCCTAGGAAAACGATTCAATGGGAAGGGAAGATGTTATAGATGTGGTAATGAATGTAATAAATCAAAAAAACCTTTCATGGAAAAAGGAAGCATTTAGTTGACTCTGGGAAAGGGAATCAAGCTCTTTTTGAGGGATAAATTCAATGATTTAAATGTGGTGTTCATGGTCATTATTAAAGTAGATGTCCCCTAAAGAAGGATTGAGAATGGGATCAGTAGGGCAATATAAATATATGTTTACCAATTATTTATTTCATTCTAATTGAGGATGTGTAAACTATCAATGTCCAATGAATGGTATGGATTAATTCTTAGATGATGTTTTGAAATTATTTAATATTATAATTTGATTCATGATTTTTTTTGAATGATGTATGAATTACAGAATATTTTGGAAATTATTAGTATATGGGTCAAGAAGAATTTTACATGAGTATAAAGTCTACATATAAGGTATTCAAGAGTTATTGTAGATTTTAGAATGATGAAATTATTAAACGTATTGTGGCTCTTTTGATGATGGTATTACTTAGGAAGACATTTTATATCATGTGTAAAACTGAGGTTTAATATGTGAAAATGTTATTCAAGAATTAATTATCCCTTCTTGTGTCGAAATAATGGATAATAATAGGGGTTCATATGATCTTTTTTAAGTGATAAATGGTTATTACCTTTTGGGACGCAAAATTAAATGTATTAGATAATATTTGGGGATAAAATATGTTGTGGTTATCTTTGGGGAAATTTTATTATTATTTTAGCTGCTTATATGAATGATATGGATTTAGAAAAATGGAAACATGCAGGATAGGTGACATCCCATCATGTCTGGTATGGACATGGGAATCAAACACACAACCAAACGGTGACAAGGACACATCCCCTACCTCTGGCGTACATAATATCCCTAGTTATTATGACTTCTTATTTTTAGTTAAATGATGTTATTGATCAAGAATAATTTGATATGGCATATTATCTTTTATCAAATTCATATCCTTAGTAAAAGAAATTGATTTGTTAATTCAACTATTAGAGGTTATTTTGGAAGACATTTACTATTTTTTGAACACAATATACCTAATGAAAATTGAATACTATGGGATTTTATTTTCGCAGTAATGGTAAAATTTTATTTATGAAGAATATTTGTTTAATTTTTGAAATATTACAATTTGAGTTATTTATGGAAATGATTAACATATCACATTGAATATTTGATTAGGTAAATTAAAATTCATTGTGTGAATTTAAGTGTAGTCTATGTTATTTGGAAATAAATGTTAAGATTTACTATAGAAGACTATGTTATTAATTTCTTATGTGTTTTGATTTTCAATATTAGTTAGTATTACATTGATGAATTTTAAAAACAATTTTGTATTTAATGTTCATTGTTAAACATTTGGTATTGTTTGTTGAGTTTTCGAGATTAAGAGTTGTATTCCTTTTTATAAAGGATTATCCTTTATTGGATTATCTAATCTCGTATGAACCCTTTTATGTTTCTATAAATGTATAAGGACATGGGAAATATATAGTTTATCTTTTTGGGATTATGTGATTCTATTTAAGTTGACTATAGTGCTTTAGGTGTGACCATGTCATCATGAATACTAAATTTTTTTCATAAAATAATAGTTTTGGGTAGATATATATTAAAGGATGTATCTCCACTTGACATGTAAGTATGTTTCTTTATGTAATTAGTCAACTTCAAAAAAAATTATTAAAAATTATTAAAAGGAATATAAAACAATAATTTTTTCTGTTTACTTTTACTACTGGTAAACAAAATACCATTTAACCTATAACAGGTTTCTAGTTTTATAGTAACTAACATTCTCCTGACCATGTTTATTTTTTCACTCTACCTCATAACATTAAACTTATATTATCCGCCATATACACGTTTTCATACATGGAATCCGTGTATTTGTTATCTCGGGTGACCATTATAACACTCAATATTTCTTTTATGGATATATTTTCATTCAAACTCTGTCTGATGTAGGACGTTTATTGATGTTTCTAAGGATGATTTTAAAATTGTGAGGATGCAATTTCCAAAAGGGTGGTAGGATATAACATCCCAGGTAAATAATGATTACAAAATTTTCATATTTATTAATATTTGTGAATTAAATATAAATTTTACATCAACGAGGATGCTATGTTTTACAGTGTATTCCAAACGCAACAACAAGTTTCATCAAAATCATATGTTGCACACAAAATTGATTTATACTAATAAATAATATAATATTATTTTTATTTTAAATGGAAGTTAAGGCCTATCCATTGTATTGGTAGAAATTAACATAACTATCTACATTATGATTACATATTCTTCTTATATGTATTTACATTTATCTTATAAATTTTATAGGCCCAAAATATAAAAATGAATTCTATTTTATGTATAAAATACAATAAAATTGTTTAAAAGGACAATTTACCACCTTTTGATAGTGAACCATTTTTAAATATTTTTTTCACGGTTATATTTCACATTTGAAAAAATAAACTTCCTATTTAGATGTAGGACATGAAAATTTACATTGGGTAATTTTTTGGTATTTTTTTGATAATGTTAAATTTTTAATGAATCATGAAAAGCACATAATTTTAATTCAAAATTTCCTTTTAATCTAATTTTTTAGGATTTATTATCTTTTTAATTTAATTTAAAGTGTAATTGTATTATATTATTACCATTTAATACAATTTTGTTCATTGTATGTAATTTCAGTTTTTAATTAGACATAAACACATGTCAATCATTTGATTATTATTATTTCTTAAAAACACGTTTTTTGGTTCTGACCATAGGAATTAGTTTTCAAATAATTTATGAAACATATTTTTTCTATTTATAGATATTGATACCATATTTGGAATTAATAGATCCAAATTAAAAAAACGTTTAAAATGAATTTTTAGACATTATGAATAGTATTTTTTGTAAATATTTTATTTACCATGGTTGAAGGATAAATTTAAAATAATGATATAATATAATATTATAATAATAATTAATTATCATAACACATGTCCTCACCATATTGGATGATACATGTTCGAAATGGGAATCCATGGGTCAATGTTGGGACCCAATGGAACCACTTGTAAGTGAAAATGACATTATATAAAAATTAATTTAATGTTATAGAAAATGTAACATAAACTTATTTCTTTTAGTAAATTTTTTTTTATATTCGGTTATATAACTATTATTTTCATCTATATATAATAATTATAAATCAAAAAAGATTTAAAAAATCATTTTAGTTTATTTATAATTTTTAGACATCATACAAATACATTTATTTAGACATAATGGTGATGTAGTGGTTACATTATTAATTAATAAATAAAATAAATGAAATTATAAATAATAAATTAAAGTTATTTTGAAAATTTTTATGCCATCCACAAATTTAATGGATTATTATAACTTCTTAAAATATAATTGTATAACTAATTGTTCTAGCTAAACGAAAAGGTAAATTGTTTTCCCTAAAATTCTCTATAACACATTGAATTAGTGTATTTAGACCAATCCTTCCCATATAATTTAATTAAAATAGGTAGTTAGCATTTGAAATCTAAATTAAATGTATAAAAAAATTACATTCAACCATTCCTAAAGTGCCCCTCCTCCAACTTATAAAAGGACACCACCTCTAACCCATTACGCACACCTCTCAAGCATATTGGCTCATCCAACCTCTTCTCAAATGATATCCCAACATCCCTACCTTAAACTTATAATCATTCCATTAGGAAGAAGGTCTTTCAAGAAATCCATTTGGTTCCAACCAAAGGGAGTTACCCGATTTAAAGGTGTTATATCCTCTTAAGTTCATTTCATTTATTTTCCTTCCCTACTCCCTATGATCTTATTATTATTTGTTTACATAACAATTCCAGTATCATAAATATACATGGTTTTTTTATTATATGGAGTATAACTACAATTATTCACACCTCTGACTAATGGGTATAGAAAATACTATTTTTGTTGATGGTGAACTACTGCCTCACGAATCGATTATTGTTCAATCTTCTCTTACAGCCAATCATGTTGTCCATTATAATGGAAATGTATTTATATGATATATATATATATATATATATATATATATATATATATTGTACTTATATTCTATCTATAATTCTTTATTTTTCATTTATATTATACTTTTAAGGTTTCCATAATTGGTAAAATCGATAATTTCATTTGAGGAAGCGTGGATTACCCTCCCCTCAATGTTATATGACTTGTTCATACCATACATGGAACGTATAAAGGATTCAGTTAATGAACATATGTAGAATATATAAAATATATATTATATTGGAATCATAATATACCTAAGTATCATTATGTTATTTTTACATTAATTTTGAAATATAAATGAAATTAGTGTTCATGTGTGCATACAACTTGCTTACTCTAGGAACGGGGCATTTAATTTCTTATTTTCAAAGATTATTAATATTTTGAATTCATATACACTGGATATAATTATATATATGATATTTAATTGATTAATATAATTTTGAAGTTAATTTAATTTTGACCGCATGGATAATTTGTAATATTAAAATATTATTTTTGACTAATATACCAAACATCAACAAAACAACTGATATGGACATGAATAATTATATGATTGTTATAGGAAGGTAATAGTTGATATAAAAGGAATAATAAACATGATGTTTTTATTAAGAGTGTAGAAATTAAGTTATGTTTATTATTCAGGAATAACAAGGAACATATGTGATGATTCAGATTCAAGGTAAGAGATCTTTTAACCCTCCTCTTTTAGTCAAAGAATTATTTTATGTTATGTATTTTAAATTTCCATTTTATTATATTGGTATATGTTCTTATATATCCTTATTTATGAAAATTTTACTTCCATTTTTTTAGATACACTTTTCACCCATCTATCATTTTATGAATTCTTATGGGATGTCAATAGGCTGCCGAATTTTGGTAAGATAATTTCTAAACCCAATTTACAATCATTAGATTTCACACATAATTCATTGATTATTTTATGACAAGATTATGTGTAGATTCTCTGTTAATATATTTATGTTTTAATTTATACTTCTCTTTGTGTGTATATAATATTTCTACAAATTATCACCCTACTAACAAATTCTTACATTATTTATACAGACTTAGTCAGGGAAATCATAACTAAATGTCATTTCAATGAGTTAGATATCCATATAATTGGATTGATTTTTTCAAGAATATTTTTTATTGTCCTATGATTGTTTTATATGGAATATCCAATTATATTGGGTGTATTATTATTTTTCACACATAATTATGTCATTGATTTATCCTTAATCTAATGATACGATCATTGTATGGTACTTCATCTCAATCTCCTTTTATTGAGGCATATATTGATGTTTTGAACATTTATTAACCTATAAGGTGTATCTAAAAAATTTCTTATGTGTTATATCTTGAATTGGTATGTTCTTATGATATTTAACATTTTATTTACTGTTATTACTTAATTATTTATATTCCAGGGTTTCTCCAGTGGAAATCGATATTTAACTAAAAAAAAATTTAAATGATTTAAATATATATTAATTTAAAACCTTCTTCTTCAAGTCTGTGTTTTCAAAATGGTTGTTAATAATTTATTAATATGAACAAGAATGTTTTAAAATAAAAATTAATTTCAAATGTTTCAATTTGGTAAAGAAAACTTTGATTTAGACATCTCTTTATTAAATGATTTAAATGATTTTGGAAATGGGTTGAATATTTATATATCATAAACTGATATGTTGTAGTTATAGTGTGGAAATATTATATTTTTTACTGATATATTTTGTTTTATGAGTATATAATGATACATGGTAATTTTATGGTAGGTTACCTAATAAAAAAAATTATTGGTGTTTACATGATAAACTAAATGATGGGTGGCTCCATGATAAACTAAGGACTGGTAGTTGCATTATAACCTCCTATCTATTAGGTATGGAAAGCGGCTGTTTGGACATTACATTTATCAATATGTGTGGAATTCAATGGTATGAGTATCCCATTTATGTATGTTTATATCTCAAGTATCCTTTATGTGCTATATGTTATTTTCAATGGGCTTTATAGTAATATTTTGGGTACAAAATGGGTATGTAGTGTGCTTATTTTTAGTGAATTGTTTTTCTACTTAATTTGGGTAACATGTATTACTTTATGATAAGTTATTCATGGTTTAAATTATGTTTGGAAAAACTAACAATTTTGCTTTTTTATTTATCCCTTAATCAGCTTTTTAGGCTCATTCCAGGTTTTGAAATATTTTTCATTGGATTTATTGGTGAATAGAGTTATGGATGATATCAAGGAAAAGTTGTGATGTTTAAGCACGAAATGAAATCCATGTTAATATATTAAAAAAATTATAGATATAGAGTAGAAGTGTCTAAATTCATATAATAATGTTTTTATGTATTAGTTATGTCCTAATTATCAACTTCTCTTAACCTGAAAAGATCCTCAATGTGAATTATTAACCTAATTCAATATTTTGTAATGTTAAAGGTCGAGGCCTTATAACTCATCATAACTAGTAAAAAATTTATTTAATACACCATGTGGACAAATTTTTTTAATCCTTCTCCTAACGAAATTTATCTTTATTATGCCTATATTCTTTTAAGATGTATAATTGATTATTGAGCGGTGTATTCTATTGAAATATCTATCTATTGCTTTTGTTAACTTATCTTAACATATCACAATGAAATAATTTTTATAGATAACCAGGATTTGGACACATAATTTGATTTATTGTTACATTTAATAATTCATGTGAGTGATCATTGAATCATTTTTTAAAAAAAATGGTTTAAATTATTTCTTCCTTATATGTGACATACAACTGGAAAATCAATGAAACTCTACCTTCAATATCTAATAATCAAATCATTAGATGTTTCTAGAATTTATTTCTATGATGAAGGAAGATATAATGATTTTTTAGTATATTATGTCCCTTATTTCTACTTCCATTTAAATACATAGTTTTCTAAAACTGTTGAATTAATCAATTTTCATTCAGGGATGTTTATTAATCCAGAATAATACCTTTCAAGACTTGTAAAATTTTACACAGAAGATAAAATATATTAATAATCATCAACATATGCTAAAGGAATTAATTCTCAACTGTTATATATAATTTATGAAGGATTTAAATATATAAAAAAATACTAATAAAATAATAAAATTACATAATGTTAATTTTTTCCACTATAAATTAATTATCAACAGTATTCCTCTACTAATATGTTTCTCCTAACTAATTTAAAAACCTAGAACAAATTTTAATTGTACATAGAAAAGATGAATGTAAAATCTATTTTCCACCACATTTTATTGTTGCTCCACAATCAGTGGATCATAAGACCTATGAATTATGTTGACTGTTGTCCTAGAAATGAGTAAATGACATCATCCACCTCCAATGAAGAATTTATATGTCTCATATGAGCTATTTACCAATAATATATAAGTGTGATGAGTTATAGTATTCAAAATATATTTTAAACCAATTTGTAATCCAGTTATTTTCTCATGATTACATCCTCTTCATTTTCTAGCACCTTCATTTTTCACAAGATTCTATTTGGTTTGTGCCATTGGCTAGTACAAGAAACATTGGGTAAGATTCATGCTACCAAAATTATAGAGAACCATCATATATTAATGAAAATAATTCTGGAGATTCCATAAATTATAACAAAACCTTGGTCATTAATGGCCATAATCTATTTAAATCAATAATATTTTGTTATAATGGGATGTTGAATATACCTAAGAATATTTGTAATAACATGTGTTGTTATGAATTGTGTTTTATTAAATTAATGTCATTTGATGGATTGTGATGAATGAAATACCTAAGAAAAATTTTATTATAAGCAACACCACATTAATATTACAAAATAAATAACACATCATTTAGCTTATTGTATACACAACACAATTATTTTCTTATGTTAAGCAAAATTATAAATTTCATCGATAGATTTCATTTCATAAATGACCATGTTCTTAATAACTATATTATACTGTAATTATTATGATTTAATATCACCAATATCACATAGAAAATGTATTGGGGAGAATTAATATTATCAAAAATCTCATGAAAATATTATGTTTTCATATTTTTATGTTTTTATATTTATTATAACTAACACAACAATCATTTAAAAAAAGATATTTATGATAAAAACAATATCATTTATAAATGATAGGTTAATCATTCTTGTTTCACATATTTTAAAATTAAATTATACCACATTTAGAATATTCAGTTAAAAAATAAAAGCCTTTCATGAATTTGGAATATCAATGTTTTATTTGGATTATTTTTTTTATTTTTCACAGAACATTCACTTTTTGATAAATTATGAAAAATAATAATTTTTCATTGAAATCCATCATCTAGTTTATGAAATGTCTAGTTTAAAACTATACTTTTATGTGGTTTACAATTAAAAATAGATTATTTAAAAATAAATTAATTAAATATATTTAATTTTACTCATTTTTATTTTTAATTTTGATAAAGATCATTTTTATATTTTGACATATTCCTTATAAAAACCCAATTACTCTTTATTTCCACGAGATAAATTATTAATTACACTCTTACAATTTTTTTAATTGAATTTGGAAAAAATAGATTCCATATATTGAATTAGAAAAAATTATAAAGCCTGATAAGGTAAAATTAATTTTTTATAATAATTATTTGAGAAGACAATTTAAATTATTTATCATGATTAATGAAAGAAAGTCCACTTAGTGGTTAAACATATAATCTAACATTTACGAATGACCAAAAAATTTCCAATAACCCATTGGCTACACCTATTTCTAACCTTATTACCTTATCCTCAAATATATTAGTTTTTTTACACTTTTTCAAGAAATTGACCATTATAATAATTTATGTATAGAAAAAGAAGAAAAAAAATGTTTCATCTTGTTAAATTATAAAAATAATTCAAATAATTAGAATACTACATAGGATCAAATATAAATAATAATTTTGAATTTAAATAATTTTTTTATAATGATATTGTATTTTAATATTTAATATATTATATAATTACATAAAATTCTTCAGACACGCTTGAACAAGATTTATATAGTTATTAATCACAAAAATCAATTGACAAAAAAATTTAAATGTTATGAAAATTGAATGAATTATTTTCAAAAATATTTATATTTTCACATTATATCATGTTACATGGGTGTCCAAATAATATAATTTATTTCCATTGTTAGCTTGATGTTTTCTAATTTAAATTAATTTAATAGTGTATGAATTTATATGAATATCATTTTATAATGATATTTATTTTATAAAATTATTTAAATTTAATAGATATATTATATTATGTTACCTGATATGTAAATAAAATCAAATATAAACTATTTTCAATCATGATCATTTCGTTCTATTATAATTACTATATTGATAACTAAATAGTATAAAATCAGTAACTATTGTTAAGGATTTAGCGATGTTATTACACGTTACTAGTGCCTGTATTTAAGATAATGTCAAAAACCCATTGGATTTATACTATATAAATTATATTTAATGTTTGAAATCATTTATCCTAAATTATCTAGAAAATATATATATATATATATATATTATTCATAAATGATTAATTAATTATGTTAAAAAAGTAGTTAATAAATTAAAAACAATAATTGTAAAATGATTAATCCTATAAGGTATTGGATAAATGATTAAAATATTAATATAAATTTAGTTTATTATGAATATTATCCCTAAAGACATTTAATATTAATTTTTTAAAAACAATCGATAATTTAGACCTACCAATTGTTAATACTTTTGAGTTTTTACAAGAATTACACACCTCTTCAACTATAAAAGGTCACTGATTCTCCACTATTCACGACACATCTCGAGCATTTTTTATTGGACAAGATCATCCCAAATAACTTCCAAATATTCATCATGTCATCTAAGAAATCAAATTTTGGATACAGATAAATAATTTTAAGGATTTATGGAAATTCCAAGTAGGATACTTGAAGAAGATGTAACTATCAGCAAACGAGTGTTTTATTTTAATTCTTAGTCCACCTCCTTAGATTATTTCCATATCAATGTAATATAATAAAATCATTTTATTTGATATATTTTTAATTTTTATATAATTTTTAAGATTTAAAGAACCCAACTATCTATAAAATTCATTGTGAAATCAACATTCGTGTGCAAGGAAGACTCTTCTCTCATGATATGATGTCATTCATTTTTCCATTACCACCACTCATGGATGGTAATAATGATATAAATACTATTTATATTTTATTTATAAGTAATTATTGATAATATTATGATTTTATAATTACGATACCACACATACAATAAGGATTTTAATTTTTTGGTAATTCGATAACATGTTTTTTTTGTACGAGTGATTACCGCCCGATGAAGCAACGTGATTCATTCATGGTTTACATGAAATGTTTTACGGAAGGTTTTAATAAAAATATATGATATATATGAGATAATATTGAAATTATAATTATAATATATATATATATATATAGCGTTTCTTTTACTTCATTTAATAATAATTAAAAAGGAAACAACGCTCATCCACTGATATTACCTACTATCACAATGAATGGTGTATTTGATTTCCTATCACTGAATTTTATTAGTTTCTATAAATAGATATATAATGAATATATATGATTTTTATATAGTTTACTTAATTAAAAAAATTATGAACTGATGATTAATTTATGGGTACCATAAATAACACGTCCATAGTGATATGAAAATCTAAGTGGTTTTTACATGAAATGTACCTTTATCATGGGAATGTTAATAAAAATGTTATATAATGTCATATGAAAATAATATATTGTAAAAAAATATGAATACATTTCTTTTAACTATTTGTTATAAAGTTATATTTATAATTCAGTAGTATTAAATGTATATAAAGATGTCAAGACTAATTGTAAGGTATTTATGTATCACTTTTTACTTCCATTATACACATGTCATGTTCATAATGTATTTCGTTTATGTTTTGCATATACTAAACTATAATGGATTTTATGATGATTCTAAATAATATTATTGGAATTTATATATATACATTTTATGATCTCCCCTCGTGGGGTTCATGGTTAAGAAGTTACAAAATCTATAAGATATTTTGGTCCCAATTATCATTCTTTTAGATATACGTTATGTTATCCACCTATATTATTTCATGAATTCTATCTACTAACCAGTTGAAATGGAATTTCAATAATATATTAATTCTAAATATATTTTAAATTTCATTTTAAGTTATTTATTCTTGTGGATTACGATTCAAGGATACATAAATTTAATATGATTTATGTTATAATATCTAGGTTTATCAGGATTTTATCAAAATGTATCCTCTTTTGAGATCTAGTGCTCTATATCTAATGAATTGTCATGAATTTTATTCTCATATATTTTGTTTCATGAAATATTAACCTACTGGTACAATTTTCAAATATTTGGTATATAATGTAATGATGAAAATTATTATAAGAAAATATTACATTAGTACTCTCTTTTGTCAGAAATATATTTCAATCAAATCTGTTTCATCAAGAAGTGAATTCAAATATTTTTTTGAGATAATATTTCAAGATGATTTTATAAGTGAATAATTATTAAAATTTTTATGTTAAAATAATATTATAAATTATTTTATAATTTTCGTAAATATATTTTCAAATGTTATTCTCATGGAAAGACATTTAGTAAAATGTTCATGCTTGAATAGTGTTTAAAATTATTTTCAACGAATATATTATATGTTTTCAAAGATTATTTTCCCTGATATTTATCTTGTAAATTTATTATGATTTTAAATTACATAATTATTTTTTCAAATCATATTTTATAGGTTTTCATTTTTATTTTCATTGAAAATGGTTTCCAAAATGTTTTACATCATAAAAATATTTGTTCTAAAATTAGATAGTTTATTTCCCACAAGAACTGTTTTAAATTATTTTTAGAGATTAATTTATATATTTCGGGTTTTTTCAATGAATAGGAAACATAATTTTTTTATTAATGTTTTTATTACTCAATGGTTATTTTCATAAGAAAATTTTCAAGTGATATTTCAAATTTCTTCTCAGTATATTATTACATACTTAAATACTATTTGTAATTTATTGGGTATAATATTCAAAACACCATTATTATTCCTTCTCTAAATGTTTTTTGTTTATCCTAAAATTTCTTTTATAAAAATCATTTCTCTTTAATGTGTTATATAATTAAAAAATGGTTATGAAACCCACTAAATTTCATTGGTTTTTCAATGATGAAATGATTAAAAAACCTATCACATTTATATATATGTGACATGATGAGATATTTCTAGTAATTATTTAATTTTGTGGGATATGAAATGAAAAGGATTATATAATTTTGGAATTATTTTCCTAATTTTATTATGTGATGTGTGGGAACTATAAATCCCTAAAATTAATTTGATAATGATTTATATATCTCATGAGAATGACATTGTTGTAATGGTGAGTAAACCATGTACATTATGACATGGATGCAATAAGGAGTAAAACTTGTTTATTAATATGGGGTCTCCATTTTTTGATGATAGTGTGTCTAATAAAAGAGTTTCAGTCACCTATGTGGGAACCTGATTTCATGTTAACATTGTTATGCATGGACCTGGTTTCATGTCAATAAGTTTATAAGTGGGTCTAATTTCAGGTCTGTAAAATAAATAGTGAACTATATTAAATTTACCCATGTTCAAAATGTTATATGCTGATTTCTATATCAAAAATATTTTTCTTATAGTTATTTTATACCCTCATATAACATGTTTTTTGATTAACTTATGATTCATATCTTATAAATTTATAATCATTATTTAATGATTAATTATTTGTATTTTTATATGAAATTTATAACATCAAAGGTTATTCTAAAACACGTATGTTCATGTTATGTATATTCCTTATTTATCCTTGTAGTTCATATGAGTTCACCCTTTATTATTTATAATTTCTGGAGCTTATAAATAGAAATTTTACTTATGGTATGTAAAAGGGGAGTACTAAATGGGATGTTGTTTGTGAGAAATATTGAAGATCATTCACTTAATTAGAATAATGTGTTCATTGTTTCCAAATAAAGTAAACAATCATGGTACAATGTAATATTTTTTTGTAATGTAATGAATATTCAGAAAATATGATGAAATATCCATGTATGAAATGCCTGAGTCAGTAAATCTGGAATCATATAAAATGTTTATATCAAATTAGGAATCTTGGAGGAGAAAAATTTAGTGAGATATATACGAAAATTTGTAAGGATATATCTGTGGATGTCTCCAAGGATGAGTATAAGGATGATTCCATATTTACGAAACTATCTAATAAGTTTGGTAATTAATTTAGAGAGTGGTTTATATAAAATTACATCCATTTATGGATACCATAAGTGGATTTGGATCTGGAATAGATTTAAATAGGTGCAATATCCTCAAAAACACTTTATTGATCCAGAGTCAATTAAGAACTAGTTCATCACAAAAGACCTTGCTACACACCTAGTTGGACACTCTTGGGGGCATATTATTGGAAAATTCAAAACACATTATGAATTAACATGAATAATTTGAATATAATATAAATATGAATTACCAATGATGAAAATAATTTGTCATATATTAAACAAGGTTTCATGATTTAGAGATCATATAAGTAATGTTCCATTTATATTTTGATTCTCAATATGAGTAGTGTATGTCATACTATGATTTTTGGTTTTATTATACTGTGGAAGTTAAAATGTATTAGTTTACTATTGAATTTCGTGGATCCTTTTCGACTGAGAAGACAAATGGGATGATAATTGGATTAAATGATATTATTTTTATGAATGCTAATTATTCACAGAAGATGATTAACAAGATGTACCTTAAACCACTCTCAGACTCCATAAATAATAGATTAAAGGAGTTATCTATGAGTTAAAATAGCTAATATCTTAGAATAAAAAAGATTTAGTTTCATTTTTTTCATGAATTTGGAATGAAACACCCATGGGGATATCATAGAGAAACAATAAGATTTTATAACTCTAAGAATGAAGGAATGAAATAATATAAATTTAAAGGGAATATAGAATGATCATTTTACCCAATAGATGATAATAATGGCCTCCAAGATATGTAATTTACTATTTACTGATTTCAATATAGAATTTATGGGCATTATTCAAATCGATATCATATGTGGGAATATAATGAAAAGAATAATCATGGTTGTATGAGTAATGGTTATTGAGCAGATGATAAAGATTCTACAAATGAAATATGATTGTAAAGTGGAATTATGGAATATGAGAATGTATAACTATTATTGTATTATGTATGTGGTCTAATAATTGATGTGTTTAGGTATTTTAATTAAAAAATAATATTACATAAATCATGAAATATATTGATATATATTTCAGTATATTTTAATCATTAGGAATTCAAAATAATATTTTGGACTACGATGATTTAATAGAATGTGATTCAATGGAACATAGATATTTTTGTTAATGGTATATAACCCTTAATAAGTTTTGGATATTATTATAATGATGTTAGGATAATTTCTTTGGATATGAATAGGTAAATTGGATAGTACCAGTTAACTTGTTACTAATTATATGATTTGTTGACTAAGTTGATTACTCTATCATGGATAAAGGATAATATATTTTTTATTTATGTATTGTATCTCATAATTTGTGTTTGATTTGGAAAGGATAAGAAAAAATGTTTTAAATACGGTTTCATGATAATTCATGTTATTACCATTTTAAAATAAAATACACTAAGAAGGTATTCACATGTTTGTTATGTCCAAAACAATATAAACATTATAATATTTGGCTGATTAATGTTATGTTGAAATAAATATCATTTTTTATAAATGTATGTATTTTAATATTTTGGAAGGATCACAAAGTTAACCATTTATGAAATGGTTTATGTTGAATTTTGGATGTGGTTTTAATGAGTTACTAATGAATTCCGAAAATTAATATTCAGAAATATTGTGAAACAAGTATTATATTTTTTACACTATAGAAGTAATGAATTATAATCATTTTATGAATTTTATAATCCAATAGTGCTTAAGGAATATCAAATTTATTTTATTTTCATCGAGTAGGGGATAAAGATAAAATTGATTAATTCATAATAAAAATGTGATATTGTTTTGAAATAATCTGTATATATATTCTCATGAAAACTCTATATTATTATAAAAATTATATTGGAATAAAAAAATTCATTTTATCATAATTTTTATTGATATCAATCTCACTTATGAGGAATAATTTTTAGGTGGTTTTATGATAACTATCCTTCTATTTATCACCAAATTTATCGTGATTAGGGGTCTCCATCGCACTCTATAATTGTTTTTATTATTTTCATTAATTTCCAACTATTTGATTCAAATATATGTTATCTTATGTTGATAACTAGTTATGATTTACCTTGGTTAACTATTTTTATCCAAATTTACCATTAAAATAATGTTTTAGTTTTCATTTTAATAATGTGTATATCTAAGAGTGGAACTATAAATTATTAATAAATTGATGAAACATAGGAAGTTAATGTGAAAAAATCATTTTAAGGGGTGAAACCTGTTAGGCCCTTAGTTTTTATGAAATATTATGTTTGAAAAAAATAAAAATTCTTAGATGGAATGCATTTCATGGTACACAAAGATAATATTTATTTCTATGAAACATCATGATAATCTTGAGATTCATGTATCAATGAGTTTAAAGTTCTATAAAAGAAATCCAAGATTTTATTGTGATACACACAATACCCATTTTCTTTGATAGATTGTGTTACATAGAAGACTGAGTTTTATAGAATCACAATATACGATTAATATTATTACAGAATATTATTTTAATCACCATATTGTTGTATTGTTGGGAATGAATAATATAAAATATATTGTTAAATATATATTATTTACATTATTATTAGTTATCTACAAATAGATAATAATGTTATGAATATTTTGAATGAAAAAAATTATTTTCTGAAAAACATTTTATTTTCTAAAAAAAAAATTAATCATGATTTTTTATCATAAATTGAAATTCCAATATTCCACTTTTAATAAAATTATGTGAAAATAAATTATTTATTTAAATCGTATTATTAAAATTATCTTATGGATAATTTTTTTATTTTTAATTGAAGTTTAATTTATTATTAATATTAAGGAATACTAAATTAAAATATAAAAAGGTCATTTCATATAAAGGATTGTAGTGATAAATAATAGTTGTAATTTTTTTCAGGGTATCAATACTAAAATTATGAAATTATTATTCATTTTTAGGTCATTGTACTCATTGATATATTGAATATTTACATAATAACTTTTTAATCATTTGAATATTTCACTTTAAAATCCTACATTCTCATAACATATACAAGATACATTATAAATTGAATTAATATAATTATTTTTAATTAATTATAAATATGGATTGAATAGATTAAATAATAATAATTTATAGTTTATAAAATTCTGAAAACAATATTATACCTTAAATACTAGTGAAAATATATTAAATTTAATTACATCATTTAAGGATAAAAAATAGTTTTCAAAGTTGATGAAATTATAATATAAGGTGTATGAATGACCCAAAACGTTTCCAAATCCCATTTTCTAGATATAGTTTGACCCTTATGACCATATTATTCAATTATATTATTTTTTGGGACATTTATCTATGTATTATACACATATAATTTGTTAGGCAATGAAAATGATAACAAAATATACCATTATACCTTTTAATTATTGTAATGATTTGTAATAGGAATAAAAACTATATAAGATAAGTTATAAATAATATTCTTCTCGATATATGTGTTTATAATCATTATTAGTTAATTTAATTTTATATATATATATGATATTTTGGCATTAAATTTAACAAATGGGAACACATGAATTATTTAGTTGAAAATAAATAAATCAATTTTTACTAAAAACATTAAAGGTGAAGTATATTGAATGAATTATTGTGTTACATTATTTCATGAATTTATATAAAAAATCCCAATTGACAGAAAATAATGGATTCTATTTCAATTATTATCATGATATTTTATGAATTTAAATTAAATTAATAATGTTAAAATTGACGTTAATATCTCTTTGTAATAAATATTATTTTATTAATTGATTTAAATTTATAAAATATGTATCTTATATGATGTTAATTTTATATATTAATAAATATCAACTATTTTTCATTAGTTTACAATTTAATCTATTTTAATGACGAGTTTGATTGTGAAATATTAAATAATTAGTTAGTAGGGTTAAGCTTTAAGTAGTGTTTTTATTCATTACAAGCACTTTATTTAATGTTAATTTACCAAACACATAGGGATTATAATTTATAAAATATATATAATATATAAAAATTTTTAGTTTAAATTATCTAACATGTATCACATTAATTTATTCAGAATGGTAAAATTACATAGTTTATAAAACAAGTTAGCATAATGAAAAAATGCTAAATTAAATAAACATTAATGTTAAGGAATAAAATATTTAAAACATGTACATGAATGTCTTATAGAGGTGTGGATAAAACATATCATCCCATATAAAATTTAATTGTCATTTTTTGAGCCACATTAGTTAATATTTACCTCTCAATAGTTAATACTTATGAGTGTTTACAATAATGACACTCGTCCTAAACTATAAAAGTATACTCACTCTCCGTCAAAACAATAAATAATTTTTAATCAACACTTACCTACAAAAATAACATCCCAATACCCCTCAAATAATATTATAAGCAATAGTTTGGAATGAAATTCAATAATTTGAAGGATTTACTATAATCCAATGTAAGATACATGAGAAAGAGGTAATGATATTCACATGAGTTTTTTTTGTTTTATATCATCATATACCTCATTAATGTTTGTCATATAATTTTAAAACAAGTTCCTTTGTATATTAAACATAATATTAGTTTTTATTTTATGGATATGAACAACAAAATAAAAAAAAACTAGTCAAATGGGTTACAAAATCATCGTTTGTGTGTACGGTGTACTACCTCATAACGATCTAACATCTTTCGTTTTTAAATTTCCACATATTCTGTTTTGATATATGTATTGAAATAAAATTAATATATTACATATATGTTATTTATGATATTATAATTATCGATTAATTACAATATAAAATATTACATCTTGGTTTTAATTTTTTGGGAATACAATAACGTTGTTCCTATATACAACGGACTCCCGCATCACGAATCGATTTAATTCATTCATGCTATAAATAAAATGTACTATGGATGGATTTCATAAAATATGTGATATTTATGAAATAACTGTTCTAATAGAATTATTATTTATATATATAATTTACTTTCTTTCATTCAATATCACACGAGAATTGAAACAGGATTCATGCGTATATATGACATTACGTCTCAATTAATGGTGTAATTCGTTTCATATCGCTATTTTTCCGTTAAAATAAATACTTATATGATGAATATATATTTTATTCATATCCTGATATATATTCTATAAATAATTATATCATGATCAATAAGTAGGACTATAAATAAGAAGTCAAAAGAAATTTTAAAAAGAAAGCGGGTATTACATGAAATGTTACATTTACATGTGATAGTTAATAAATGGGTAATTTAATGTCCTAAAAAACATAAATGGTAGGATATATATTAATATTTATATTTTAGAGATTTTTAATAAACATTTATTTATTGTTCATGTAGATTGAATGTGTATGAAGGATGTGAAGTCTGAAGATAAGAGACTCATCTCTCACTTTTTTCCTCGGTGACAGACATGTCATATTCATATCATACTTTTTTTATTTAGTGTGTATACATCCCACAAATTTATTTTATATTTTTTATATTAATTGTTTTTATTATTATCATATCCATTCTAATATCATTCTTTTATGTAGTGTATGGTTAAAATGATTCCTAATTAGTAATAGCTTTTTGTATAATTTTTTCTTCTATGAGATATATTTTATATTATGCACCTATGTTATTTAAAAATGTGTTCATCGACCCCATTTGATAGGTAATATATTTATTTTATTCATAATAATTATATTCAATGAATTTTTTATTTCATTTAAACACAGGGCTTGAGATTTATGTTTAATAAACTAGTAAGAGTTTTATGTCACAATATCACAATTTACAGTAATTATTCATGATTGAGTATCATATTTTGAAATATCATGATCTGCATCCAAATATTCTAAATACTTATTAATGCTCCATTAATTCATGTTATCTTCTTTTTATGTTACAACTTGTTTATAATTTTTTTACTAACTATTTTTAAGAATTTTTTTTAAGAAAAAGAATAATATATCTCTCTTCAGTCTGAAATCTATATTCATCCAAGCCCATGTTTTCTATTTTTTTAAGATGTTATCAAATAATATATTAATTTCATTTTCAATGAGAATTACTTAATAAATTTTATATGTTTAAAAGGTGTTTTAAATGATTTTTATTTCTTCCATTATACGTTTTCAATTTTTATTTTCAAATAAAATGATTTTATAAATTATTTATATTTTAACTGTAATTTAAATGATTTTTAAATCATATTTAATTAGTTTTAAAAGTTTATTTTAAATAAAATATATTTTTTTGATTTTTTTGATTTAAAAGTGCTTAAAATTATTTTTAAATAAAAAATTATATTATTTTAATGTTATATTTAATGAAAATAATTTAGGAAATTTTTTATATCTTAAAAACAAATATTGATGGATTAATTCATAATATTCACAAGAAAGGATTAAAATTTATTTTTCATGATTTCATTATATTATTCCACTTTTTTCAAAGTAATTTCATTTCAAATTTCTTATGAAGTTGATTATTAGTGAAAGGTTTTTTCCTTAAGATTTTTTCCATGTGATCTTTCAAAATTCTTCCCCCATTTATGATAGAATCCTTTTATATAATTTTTGATTTACTAAGGATAATAATCAAGAATACCATTCTTATTATTTCACAGAATGGTTCATGTTTTAGATGGAATGTTTTTCATAAAACCCGTTTCTATTCAGGTGGTTATACCACGCTAAAATGATTATGAAAAAAATTATTCTCACGCAATATTCTATGAGGAAATTGTTTTAAAACATATTTCTTTTACATTTGTTATGTTATGATTAAATGTTTTTTATGCCCATTTTATTTCTTGGGTTATATTATGATGAATTTTTATGATAATTTGTAACACATACATATGATTTAGTTATGTGACGGTTGGGACCTAAATATCCCTCAAATTTATTATGTAATGACTTATGTATGTCAAATTATATAAATTTATATAATATGGAGTGAAATAGATATCAAAGGTCATGTCTAGAAGGAGTTGTGAACCTAGTAGATTAAGATTGGGATTCCACAGGGTATGGTATTTTGTCCAACCAAAGAGGTGTGGAATGTTATGTGTGAACCAAATTACATGTTCACAACATAATGTGTGGACCTGGTTGTATGTTCATAAAATTATTCAAGGGTCATGTTTTATTCCCTTAACATATTGAGTAAATATTTTTCTGATTACACATTTTCACAGTGTTATAAGATGATGTGTGTGAAATAAATTTATTTTTTATTCCAGTGTTATTCCATCATGGAACATGTAATTTTATATTATTATTGATCATATTTTATAAACATCCAATATATAAACCATGATTATATATTTTCATCATTTATTTTTAGGGTATGCCATTAAAATTTTATTCTTCTACTCTTTTTTTCTTGTAATTCTTTTGTACCTACCATGACTAAAAATTCTAACCATTTGATATCAACCTTTTTTGTTACATTTCCATACATTATAATGAATTTTTTTATTTATGATATTCCTATGATGAGTAAATAATAGGAAAATCTTTCTGGGAATCATTTATTATCATTCACTAGATTAGATGATTGTGTCCCATGTGTCATGAGGTGACCCATACTGGGGCTCAGGAAGCAACCACCCAAAGCCCACTTTTATAGTCCCAGGGGTGGAGACAAGCACTGAAGGCATAAAAAACTCAGGGAATCTCCTACCTATATAAGTGGACAGACACACAAACAACAAAAGAAAATGATCAGTTTTAAACATTAAATGATTAAACACAGTTATAATGTAAACCAACCATGAATAAACCTATATGAGTATAAAAGTAAAATAATGTATACTAAAATGCATAAGGAAAAAGTAAATTAAAAACCACAACTGTGTCCCATCCTATCAAAAAATTAAAAATTAAAATAGGTGAGAGATCTATGCCCTTGAATCCCAAGCTACGACCACCATATATGGTCCAAGCACCCTATATTCCTAATATTTTTTTATGTCACGATCAACCAATATATTGGCCGCACATTACATGAAATGTGCTGGAAATTCCAATGCATGGGTAAGCATAAACATACCCAATAGGATGCCATGAAAGATTATGGTGTATTAATATGAGATACTATATAAGTAAATTATTGGATATGCTCAAGTTCAAATGAATGAGTACAAAAAAACCTAACAAGATTGAAATGGTAACTACATGGAACTCCCCACATGTCTTTCCCTCTGTTGGAATGATAATTACCTAACCCATGGAATGGGTATTAGTGAAAAATACATCCATATATTCTCAGTCCAAGAAACCTAAATGAGTGAGTTGGGGATCATCATCTCATAGCTCTTCCCAAGAAGTATATTTTCCAATAGATCCTATGGAATCCATTAATGATTACTGGAATCCCACATGTCGGCCTTCAGCACATAAATCTAAGGATCACAGTCACTACACCTTTAAAATTTCCTCTTTTGGGGGCATGGAATTTACCGCAAAATTTTAGGTCATCTGAAAAAAATCACATCTTAGTGAGGAAATCATCCTTCATTTTCATGATTATAGGGTAACATTAAACCACCTCTCATCATTGGTCCACACATTTTTTGAAGTCAGATACAATGGGGGGGAATCCCACCCCATGGCATGATAGAAGGTCTATACTCTACTAGTAAATGAGAAACTCCATACCCCATCCCTGCTTGTGTGTAATTCTTGGGAATGTCACCAGGGAACTCCACTACCCCTCCCATCTTGATGGAATCACTTAGGAAGAATCCATTGGGGAACACTACTACCTACCACCAAGGAGGGTAGTTACAAAATGATCATCAAGGAACTCCAATGCCCAGCCCTATTAAAGGGTATTCCTAGAAAGGCCATCGAGGAACTCCACTTCCCAACACTAATGGAATGAAATCCTGGTAAAAGATGTCTCGTATCTCTACTGACTAGACCAACATGAAGGGTGACACATAGAATTGGGGTCCTCATGTTACTCCATTAGCCAACCCTATTGTAGGTTGACATCTTGGAATCCCTAGAGCATTTTCCTGATCACTTCCATAATTAGGTGTGTCTTTAGCATGTTCCTTACCTGGAACATATCACATCATATCTCAAAAAGAATATTTTGATGGAATCACCCTATTCTACGTGGTAAAATTCATTGTATCATCAACTAGTGGACCAAAATTTATGTTAAAATAAAGGATAAACTATCATTAGATTTTCTCTTAGAAGAGATCAATGAGTACAAGGAATGTGAGGTTACCCACAAAGGGTTTGGCCCAAAAAGAGCATATTTTTGGGTAACTGGATGATACACTGTTAATTATATCTCTAGTTGCATATGTCATGTAGGTGGACTATATGTAATGTCCTTGCTTCATGTGACCATGTCTTTGAGCTTCTCGCTGGTTTTCTATTCTATCCCCAGTGTCCCTACAAAATCGTACAATAAGTTTTGGCCCAAATGGGGTGCAACCCCTATGGTCAACCTCTTTCAATTTTCTCTTAAATGGTTCCCCAGATAGTGTAACCCATCACACGGTTAGTCCATCTAGGAAAGGGATACATGGGGTTTGTGTTATTACCCCAGGGTCATGTTATCCTTATCTTTTTCCAAACCATTTCACTACCACTAAGGGAGGCTACACGATGTGTGTTCATTATTGTACACAATGTATAGTATTAATTTTTCCAAAATTCATGATTTTTATGTCTAAACTACATCGAATGAGGCACATCCTCCATTGACCCTTCATTGACCCATCCCAAATATTATAGATCTCATTGTAATTCACTCTAGTCGACCACAAATCATTAGAAAATCTCTCATCTTTCATCGTGGGGGTTCTGGAATCCATTCCAAATGATGCCAATGATTCGCCATTCGATTTAACTATATGTGAACGCTAAATAAATTATAATTTCAATAAAATAATTCTATATATAGGAATATTTCAACAACCATTCTTGTTTTATAAATCTGTTGTACATCCAGGGGCTTGATCAAGCACAGTTTCACAAAACAATTGTCTCACAAAAAAACAATGGTGTTCCACTAGTGAAGATTGATTTGAAAAATTGCTATAATGGAACAAAAGAAACGTTTTAATCATATATTACCAAGAGTGAATGGTCGAAGATTATGAATTGAGAAGCATGGCATGGAAGTTAAATAAAAAATGAAATTTGGTACGTAGGCTCATGAAAAGGCTATTATTAGTGTACACAATGATGAAATAATTACAATAAACTCAATATTTTTATTATATATTAATAAAACCACATATAATGAGTAATAAATTATCTTTTCATCGATTTTAAATTAATAACATGCTTAATAAAATACTGAAAGGATGTGTTGTATTCAGCATGCTTCTATTCGTCTTGATCGAAGGGTTCTTCATCGATCGCCCATGTGTCCGCCAAAGTCATAGGAGAGGATTGCTTCACTGGAGATCACATGAATTATTATCCATGCCTAGAAAAATTTATATAATATCCTTTTTATATCATATCATTTAGATTAAATATATAAAATAATATTCTATAATATTTAATTAATTACCTTAAACGCATCACCAATAATCAAGTGGTCCAACCCTCAAATGAAGAATGATTTCATGTCGCTCTCAGGGTAAAAATAGGTTCTTAACAAATTTATTTTCTTATATTTTTATCAAATAAAAAATTTAAGTGTTATCCAATTTTTTTAAGGTAACGTGCATGCATGATTTAAAATATTATTAATATTTTTATAAAAATAATTTTGAGCTCAATGAGCCATGGAATTTCATGTTATCAAAGCACATAACTCTTTAAATCTATATATAAATATTTCATTTTTTTAAATGGAAAATAATGAGTCTTTATATTATTCCCACATTCATGATTTTTATCCCAAAATAGAAATACTAAAAAAATCCTTGGATAGACATCCATACTTGGATATCCCACAATTAAAAAGTTTCCCACTTGTTTTTGTGCTGCAACATCATGTGAACAAATGGGATGGATCATACACTCAAGGTTTTATCCTTCCATTCATTGATCACCATCCAGTTCCACGCAAATTTGCATCAATTTTAAATTTCTATCTCACCCTAGTAAATGATGTGTTTCATATCATGAGCGTATATAATCATTTATAGAAAATGGTATACATTGTGCACTTGCTTCAACTAAGGGGGTTGGGTGAAGTGGTAAGCAACCTCCTCATACTTTTTCACAATCTCAAACTACCTAATAATCCTTGATGGTAGCTTGCCTCCCTGACTATCCCAATGTATTTCTAATATTGGAGTGACTCAATATAAAACAAGGTATCCATTATTGAAATCCGTGTGACTTTGATGGTGATATGCATAAGATGTGTGTCCTATTTGAGCCATATTCATCAACTAATGAATTCTCTATACTTTCTCTATTATCACATACACCAGATCTGGGTCAACAATGTACAACTCTTCAATATTTTTGTAGCACACGAGTGACCAAAATGGTCTCCAATGATGGGCCTAAAATGTTCTCATGTCATTGGTTGAGTTGTATTAATCGTTTTCATTTTACGCTAACAATGGTCGGTGGTCCTACATGCTCGAGATGAGGTCCAATAAGCAAGACCACATCATATCTTCCAACACCTGGATAGTGTGCTTAGTCTAACCATTAGTCTAGGGATTAAAGGGTGAATTCATCCGCATCTGGGACCCAAATTCCTCCGACATTGCTATTCATAATAAATACATATACTAGATGCCATGATTGGAGATGATCATCAATGGATCCCCAAGAAAGTTAATGATCTCCCTTACATATAACTCCCACAAACACTCAACCAAACTATTCTCCCTATTATCATGGGATTCTTCAAATTTCTTGGGTTGTTCAACTATCTACCATATTTTTTCAAAGACATTCATTTTGTGGGAAATATTTATGATGATGTCAATGGATATAACTTCCCATTTTTACTCTATAATCTATAGGGACTCTAACAAACCTACCAGAACCTGAAGATCTCTTTCCCATACTGATAGGTAAGGTACATTGAGATGAAATCAACAATGCTTCATCTCATTCTGGACAACCATAATTGTAACTAATTGTATTGTTAAATCATTCCCACACCAGTATTTAAATATATGAAAGATTTGTGGACATCCCACATCACATAATCACTTAATGTGACTGGTACCACTGTGTCCCACAAGAATACGTTGTCATAATTACCTCCATCATAATATCATTTCGGTGATCCTTCAATGGATAGATGAACACCTTAGACCATGTAGTCTATGTATAACAGTTGGTATTATCTGACACAATCATGTAAGAAAGGATTCCAAACAATCGTTTGAGGTAAAATTGTACCCTCATACTCCACATGGGATTCTGTAGGGAAGTTGACTACTCAAAAACATCATACACTATAAAGTACATGTAATTACTAATATTGGATACTGCTATAATGTTTCCCTTCCAAAAAGTATATAATATTTAAAATTCATTATCTTACAGGAACTCCAACTAGCATCGCTGTTGTATGTATAGGCATCTTATTGTAAAGATGTACACGAGAATTTGGTGGTCATAGTAAACCATGAAGCGGTCTCCCAGAAGGTAGGGTTTATACATCATTATAGTGATGAATACCACAATTATCTAACGTTATTAAATATTGTAGTTCAAATCATAGGGTCTCAACATCCATAACCATTTTGCATTAAACACTTTCATTTCATAAACACACACTGATCTCAACTCCCAAAAGCATTACAATACACTACGAAATCCATGCCATCCTATGGTAATATCATCACAAAATCACTCATCCACCTCTTCTACAACTCCTCAAAGGCCATATATCACTACTCATACAAGGTAAATTGTTTCCTTTTCCACATTATGGTGGTCAATGGGGGTAAAATTCTAGAAATTGCATCCACAAATCTCAAGTAGTACCTTTCAAACACAAGGAAGATCCACATCTATAAGAGGACCTTCATTGGTTCCCACAAAAATACTTCTTCAATATTTGTTGTATCCAAGGAAAACCCTTGTCCCAAACTAGCATGAACTTGAATGTAAAACTCATGAATCCATAATGGTAACGTTGACATATTTTTATCAGAATGGTTCTCTTTAACTATGTATAGGACCACCATCATGTGCTCTGCACTCTCATCCTCTATTACAGATTAGATGATTATTTTTTTGATGAAGAAATCAAAATACTGGTCCATTAATGGTTGTAAGAAATGTTTTAACAAATCTATAAACATAGAATATGTATTCATGACACCAAATGACGTCACTAGGAACTCATAGTGTCAATGGAGACATCAAAATTCCAACTATGAAATATTGGTCTCCTAAACCCACAACTAGTGGAATTCACATCTCCGGTTGATCTTACAGAACAATCTAGTTTCTCACAAATGATAATATAGGATTTCAATAATCATCAAAGGGAAAATGTTTCATATTGTCACAGGTTCAAAAAATTATAATCCTCAAAAATAATTAAGCTCTCATCTGTATTTTTCAGGAATATTAATGGAGCTTTGTAGGGGGACACACATGGTCTTATTTAACCTTTCTCACAAAGGTCCTTCATCTAAAACCATATAAAAAATGATTGATATGAGAAATCCAATATGCCTAATATGATATTAGGGTTTTCCCATGATGAAAATAAATGAACTCTATCTCTCACATTGGAGAAAGTCTTAGAACATCTTCATGGAAGACATCACAAAATCCTACACAACTGAAGGAAACCATATTCTTGAAGAGCAGGTTTCACAATGTAATACAATTTTCAAATGTTTGGTGATTTTATTCTACCCCATTCTCATAGCATCTACCTGTCTTTCCATTGTATCTCCCTCAATAGAAAACTATAATCGTGTCTGATCAGTTTATGGACATCATACATAACTACGATGAACAAAATTTTGTCCCAGACAATGTAAATATTATCAATACCCATGATAATTTCATTGGGGTCCTATTATGTTGACCAATAGGTCTCTTGTGAACCATTCACCTCCATATGATAGCTCTCACATCCTTCAAATGAATGATACATAAGAATTTTTCCCTATAGGATCCCCAAGATGATTTTGTTGTGTTATTATCTCAACTGGGGGCTCTATCTCTTTAAATATTAGTAAAATGTTAATGTTATTAATAAATATTTGGTCTACTAATGTTGATAAATGATTATACTAAAAATATATTTTACCTCAAATAATATTCTATGTTGTGGGATTGTAGAAATCCAAAGCTTGTAGCTATCAATGGCCCCAATAGCTAGATTTATGGACATAACATGGGCCACTTGTTGGGGGTGAAGGAAGGATCTCATAGATAGGTCCACCCCCATACCTCTTCCATCATATCAACTAGAACTACCTCCCTGAGGACCATACTATGCACGCCTAGGAGATCCTTGATGATGGTGACAACCCTCTTATAGTGTTCCATCATCTATCTATATGAGTAGTTTGACATGTCATGTCGGGAAGTTCAGTGTCATGTTACATTGAAAAAAAAATTTAAAACAAAACATATCTTCACTATACCATACCATTATATGCTTCCTCATCCCAATACAACCAAGTGCATGGGATGACTCGTGATAGGGTCTCATGTTCCGAGATCTTGGCTCCCCGCGCTTGCTAGATGCTTCCTAAAACACAGTCCTGTTCTGCCCACTGAATGTTCGAGTTATCCAGATTCCCTCCAACAAAAATATTTATATAACGTGATCCTTCTCCGACTCCTCAAAATATATTGGGAATCATAAGGGAACAAAAATAGATCCAATCTATTTACATAGACATTGATCAAAAATGATGCTTGAAAGTAGACATTTCAAGTAATGCCAAGAGAGTAACACATATGGTCTGTGAACCTAACCACGTAATAATATACTATCATCTGTCCCTATTGAAGGTCCAGAATATCTTCAATCCAAACTCTGCATACTTCAATTCAAACTTTGCATATGTAAGAGAGGTTGTATATCCCACAAAATAGCTATGGGAAATCATCCCATGAGAGTTTTGAGTCATTCTTCATATTCATAACCATGCATCTACACCATCCAAATGCTATGTGGAAATGGTTGACTAACTAAGACACCAAATAATCCATCATATTCTGAATAATCCTAATGATACAGAACACCACACCAAAAAATAATCCCCTACATGTGTATCCATCTCACTACTGAACCAAATTAGTGTCTAATGATGGAACTCAAAGAGTGTACTCATGTAGTATACATTCTCTAAATTCACTACTCAAATGAAGAATATACAGTTGTTTTAGGTTACTAGAGAAGAGTACATGAAGTATAAGTCATCTGAGTGGACCCAAATTACGTGTGTCCCCACTTCACACCCATCATGTGTCTCTAGATAATACATAGATCCCTATCCATATTAAAGTACACACTGTGTAGTTAGACTACATGACATATCCTCGCGAACCACGATTATGGCCGATTTCTTCTCATCATATTCATGTTTTTCCCAAAGGGATACTACCCATGTGGTCAACCCATGTCAATGTCCCCTTATAAGGAGACCCCTCATGTGTGACCCATTATGTGGGTTGTCCAACAAAGGAAGGGATATATGTTGTGTGACGTATGGATACACAGAGTTTCTTCCTCAACATTATCCAAACCCTATCAATTAATCTATGGGAGGCTACACGCTATGGGTTATTCATTATACATGGATTGTAGTCATGATTTTTCTAGAAATTCTAGATCTGCATATTTGGTCTACACACTTCTAATCAATCCCCACTTCCATAGAAATTACATTGATTCCTCTTGAATCATATGGATCTGACCAGGAATCCTGATATCCGGTCATGGTTCAAAACAAATATGACATCAGTTTTGTGGGGTTATTCCACCCATTCCACACCCCATGAAAAATAATCCATTAGATTTCTTGATTTTTAAAAACATAACCAGTCATCCTTTCCTTCCATTATTCTATGTATCTACTCATTTCAAAATATTGTTCATGTTTTATATATATACTGAGGATATGTGAGCCCGATCGAGCATGGTGCTAACTGTATATTGACTATCATAAATCTTACAGGATTACACTGGTGAAGAATGAAATGAATCATTAGGATAATGGAATAAAAAACAATTATCTAATGACCATCTTCAATGTTTTCTTGAACAATGATCATGAACGGGGTGTCATGGTTAGATCATTTATTTAAAAAATTTAAATATGGTATAAAGGGCCATGAAAGAGATATGTTCAGGGCACATATCGATGAAATAATAACAATATAGAAAAAAGTTAATTAAACGGGAAGAAGAAAACATATAACGTGTAGTTTCACTACTTTAGATCAATCATTGGTGAATATTGTGCTCAACCAATGATTAGTTGTAGCTACTGTGTTTGTTGCGCTTTAGTTTTCTTTGACCATGGAGTTCATCATTATTCCCTAATGGATTTTCCAAAGGGGGAGTAATGGGGAGCTTCACTAATGATCACATGATTTGAGATATATCTGTTGAATTTTCTCTATAATGACATACTTATAATATATCGATTTGTCTAAATCAAGTAATTAATCAAATTAAATAATTAATTAATCCACCTAAATGACCCACTAAGGATATTGGGTTTGAACATCCTATTTCGAAAAATTAAATGTTGTATCTAGGGTAAAATAGATGGTCCATACACAAATATGTTTTCAGTTTATGATATGATCTTCCATTTTGGAGTAATATGATTTTCCTTGATTTATAAGGCAGGTGGAATATAAAATAAATTTAATATTTTTATAAAAATAATTTCAGACACAACGAGCATTTGAATCAAACGTTGTCTCTTCCCCTATATTTGAAAAAATATATAGAAATATTTCAAGATATAATGTGTCATTGGTTAATAATAACACCTCATCTAAATTGATAGGTTATTAATTGAACATATTTCACAATGAATCTAATTTCATATGATAAAACCATACCTCTACTGTCATCATTCATTATATGCTTTCCAAAAATCTCTTCATTGAGAACCGACTTTTATATAACACCATCATCCTTGATGGGATGGAATTTTTGAAAACCATAATATATAAGATGTGGGGAAGGAATATAGGATGCTATTGTGGTAGGGATTCTCAGTTTTTTATGTCTCAAAATGGATGAAGATATTAGGAGAAGATTACCCCTTTTAAATGTTAGTGGAGGATTACTATTTGAATAAGAAAAAATATTAAAATATAATTATTTCATTCTAAAGAGGAATGATTCCAAATGGCACAAAATTTAATGAATCATATTGTAAAGTGTAAATATCAGCATGAAATGAAATTCTCATGGTTTTTGGTGTAGTTTTATACCATAAATTGTTTATTTAGCATTGTGATAATTAATTTAATCAATAGACATGGTAAATATTTTATCAATTTTTTTGGTTCATGTTTTATTTATTTATTGATAAATATTCCCTTCAATGAAATGGAAATTAAATTTTAGATAGAAATTTATTCAAAATATCCTTTATGTAAGTTTTATTTTCTTAAATAGTTTACTAAACTATTCTTTTCTTAAAATATAATTAAGTTTATTTAACAAACAATTAATATATTTTACCATTTTATATTCCATGAAAAATGATGTAATATGAATACAATAGTTCCACACTTCCATATTATGAAATATTTATCTACCAAATATGTGTAAAAAATGGTTAATCACTATCATGTTACTTTTAAAATTTTCAGAAATTTTTTTTTATATTTATATTAATTGTATAAATAATTTTATAGTGTTATATTTTAACTAAGTGTAACTATTCAATCATTTAAATTTTAATATAGATGAATATGAAAAATACCATTAATATATCATTCAAATATAATCTATGAACAGAACATAAAATCATTTTACCCTCGTAATAAAATTTTAATGAAATTAATGTAAAGAGAGTGACATTTAATATTTATTATTACCCTAAATTAATATAAATTTCATAATCAAGGACATGTATAACAATTTGTCCATATAATTGAGACATTTAAGGGAATCTCAAAACTACATCCATCCAATAGGATAATTAAATGTGTACCTAGTTTACTATGATAGATATGATAAGAAAATACTATGGTCGAAACTCATATGAAAAAAAATAAAACAGACAATATTTACAATTTGAAACCATATAATTCAAAATATGATAAATTTTTTATAAACTCATTTTATAAAAGTATTAGAAAATAATATAAAATAATACAACAGAATTCATATGAATTGTTTTTTAAGAAAATTCCTTTTTTATGTAATTTAATGGTTCATTAGAAATTTAAAAAACTGATTCTGACGAATTTAATTGTATTACATGAAATATAATAGAACTAATATAATATTAACACTATTTAAAAAAATTGAACTTCTTAAATTCTTGAGAGGAAAATATTTTTCTTATCATAATGTAGTATTTTTATACTTGTCATTAAAAAATCAGTATTTATCTGAAAATTTGTACAAATTAACTATAAGATAATATTAACATGTTTAATTAAAACATTGAATTTAATTTTGAATAAAATCTTTTAAAATTTTAAATAACTAAATATAATATTTTCTCACACAAAAACCAATAAATATTTTGTTGATGGGAATGAATTTTTAAAGTATAACTCGAATTTACTAAAATGGTAATTATTATTTATTATGTACTAATAAACTCATTTTTGTTATGTTGGAACATTATTGGAATTTGATAACAAACTTGATCTGATTCATTCCTACCAATTCAATGGTTTTTTCAGAATAGTAATTTTTCAATAATAATTTTTTTTCCATTATTTTCAATCTCATATGTAATATATGTTACCAACCTTATTGTTCTTATTTTAAAAATCAGTGCTTCACCAAATCAAATTGTTTAAAAAACATTTAAATAGATTCATTTATGTAATAAAACCATTTTACCAGATAACCATGAAATCTTAATTGATTTCAATCAATTACACACTAAAATATTAAGAATTGGATCATTAGGAATCATTAACAATGAGTCATAATAAAAAATTATATATAGATCAAGAGAAATAATAAATAATGTTTCTGAGGATCAAAATGTATTACTCAATAGGGGGAATGGGATTAATTTAGTATTTAATCATTTATGATAAAAATTATTTTCCAAATCAAATTTCATGGCAACCTAAAAATAATATATCCCAATTTACTATTAATGTATTTAGAAGAATAATGTTTCAACAAAACCATGTTTTGAAAGTCTAATAAAATCATATTTATCATGTTAGAACAAAATTTAATTGATGAAATTTTTTTTTCTCCACCAAAATTAATTATATCACAATTAAATACCATATTAATAATGAAATTTCCATAAAAAATCATTAATTCATATATCAGGCATGATTCATGACCATGAATGTAATAAAATATTGTACTTGTCCAATAATATTCCCCTTTAGTGATAAAAAAACCTTGAAAAAAATTAATACAAGAGATTATATTATATTAATAATTATAGCATAATCAAATGAAGAATGAAAAAAATTCACTTTTTAACCCTCATTGAACGAGAATTAGAATACCATTCATTATTCCAAATAGATCCCAAAAAACAATAAAAATGCACACCAAAAAATATTTTCTCCCCCATTTGGGATTATAGAAAAGGAATTGAAGTGGAGTCTAACAGAAAATAAAATAGATAAAACTAGTGAATGAAAAAATAATTTATTTTAACATCAACACAATAGTATTATATTATGAAAATAAAAAATGATGAGCACTAAGTAATCCCAATCATGTCCAATGATAGGGATTGGTGCAAGAGTATATTTTTCATTATCAAATGTTGAAGCATGATCTGAGGTAGAGGTAAGAGAAGGTGGCCTAAAAATAATGTTATAAGCCACTGTGTTGAAATATCTCACCTAATCATCTAGTTTAAAATCTAAATCTATAACTGTAATGTATTATTATGAAGTAAAGCCATTAAATGTGATGAAAATGATTCATTTATAGGAATAGTATTTGATGGAACCATAGTAATAATGGTACTATAATTATATTCTTATATCAGCTCAATTAAATATGGTGGAGATTCTACCACCATTCTCTATTACATTAAATAACTATGTATTTTCGTTCAAAAATAGTTTCAACATTGTCTAGAATTATTATGTGATATACATTCTCCCTGGAAGCCATAGTTCTTGTAGTAATTCGATGATTCAATAAAAAACATAAAATTGCATTTTTATTCATGACTAGTGAAAATAATAGAGATATAATAATTTATAACATAAATAATCCCATCCCTAAAATCTCAAGCATCATTTTTATATTCACAAACAATGTCATAAATATGCTCACTATAGAGCATTATCTTGGAAATCACTTCTTGATGAGAAGTGTAGAAATCTCCTAGAACACATTGTAGGCATTTTAAAACAATGATCTTAATTATGTCATCATCAAATGTATCATGGACTAGATGGGGTTGAGATCTTGAAGAGGATTTAATATATTTAGAAAAAATAATATAAATCATCCATTTAATGGTGAGATCACATTGTGTATGGTCCCCCCACATGTCTTCCCAAACATTTGGAATAACACAAATGATCTCAATAAAATTCTTATTTTATATCTATAAAATCAAAATCATTTGTAAAATCAAAGGATAGATATATTCCAAAATTGTAGACACATTCTAGGTTATTCAATCTTGTATAATAGACATTCCATAGGAGGAAATGTTTTTAGTTAACATATTATGAATAGATACAAGATCATCCTTAAAGTCATCGAGGAATACTCTTGTGAAATAAAAGGATAGAGGTGGAGGAGTTAGTGAATACATTCACATTCATGGTTTTGGTATATCATAGTCAGAAATTTATCCTTCAAAAGTTCCCTAAATATAATCACCCATAGTATTTAGAGAAACTACAAATAATTCCTAAAAAATAGTTTATAATTGTACTCGTATTGCACCTTAGTCCTCATATATAACTAGATAAATTGATGAAAATGTTTGGTGAAACCCATTATAATCAATAAAGAATAATAAATTTCCCTTTTCCACACTAACATATTAGAGATTAATTGTTTGCCACAAATAGGTGGAATTCAACCATTATTATCAACCAGATCATATTCATGATCTGAATAATGGAATCAAAGAAAGATTGGCCCTTGGGACTTCTCCCCCACAGAAATTGTATCATGTCAATCTTAATTCTTTTTATCTTCATTTTAATTATATCAATAATCATTATATTCCCTAGATATACATCCATGAATAGATCTTATAAAGTTATTTTGGTTGTCTCTTTCCAAATATCCACATTCATCTTTATAGATAAAGTGATTGATTAGAAATCATTTGTTACCTCGGTTTTTTCCTCATATACATCATATAAAAAACATTCAAGAAAAATAAAATTATCAATAATTTTATAATAATTTACCTAAAAAATAAATGAATTGATAGAATATGCTTCAAAAATATTATCATTATATAGAATTCATTACCATGACAGTATGTAAATAGGTGATTCATGTGTTCCATTGGAAATATTCTAACATTTAATTATTTTAGATCACATTCATATACATATGATATAACTAATAAATAATTCTCTTAAATTTAAAAATTTATATTCACTAATTCATCTGAATAATGTTCCACAACATCATCTATTTCCATTCTGAGAAAACACAATATATTTTTTTAATTTCATTTCACATGGTTTCAAATTATATAAATCAATTCATTATCTACATCCATTTATTAATCCATGGATTCCAATTCTTCTTGTCTTGTTAATTGTTCTATTTAAAAAATTAATTTACTACATTGGGGAACACATTCTTACAAATTTAGAACCAGTCCTCCAACATTCTATAGGACAGATATCATTTGGGGATAAGCTAAGGAATTCTATTTTGTGGTAGGCTTACACACAGATGTAATATCAATAGTATGATATCTTTATTTATATACTATGTCCCCTTTCTCCTTGTGGAACATAAACAACACATCCTTGAACCATGCAAAACAATTTTCCCCCTTACATGGACATGACATGTGTTGGATAAACGTGAAGAGAAGTATTAATTTTCCCCCATATTTTTTGACAACTATTATTATTGGATGGAAAAATCCATTAACCATAACGAGAGATTTTCTCAAGAAAATAATTATTTAACAAATATAGCAACAAACATCATAATATTAAAAAAACTATTTTTTGGTACTCTTAATCATTTATCCTATAATTTTCATTAAAAAAATATATCTCTACCATCAACCAAAGATCTTATGAAATCTTTATATTACCCAAACTCATATTAAAAAAAGAGATAAGAATAACATGTCTAGTTTGGATAGAAATTTAATTCATTTTATAAAGACTAATATATCCATATGTTATATTAATCTAAATTTAATACCATAAATTTTCAACATTCTAACCGCTCTTCATCAATTTCTTTAATATAAAGTACATCTCGAGATGATAGGTGAGGATTACACACCCGAAAACTTTTTCTAGATACACTATTGGATTTATTACCTGGTTGAGAATCATTAAGAGAATCCTCAACAAGAAAAATATTATATTCATCATTTTATTAGAGATTTTCAATGGATTAATGAATGATTATTGGGTTAATGAATGTTTTTAGTGGATTTTTTAATGATTCATGAGTGAATGGATTTGATTAGAACTCTAAATATGGATTTAAATTATTTTGGGAAAATTTAAATTTTCTAATACAAAAGGAATTTAAATATCAATAAGAAGCATAATTAAATAGATAAATAAAAATAATTTCATTTTATAAAAATTCTTCTATGATTTTAAATAATAGAAAGATGTCATGGTAGAACACAATGGCGAAAACCAATGATAACACAAGAATGGTAGAACAAAAATTATTATAATCATACATGGTATCCAACTCAATGTATCATAAGACTCATCACTTAACACTAATATATTCAAAATTAATTTATGTAATAAACGATTATGAGTAGTTTATTATACCATGAACATTTCTAATACAACATAATATCTTAATATTAAAAATCATTATAATAATTTTAGTAAGATTACATTCAGATATAAATAATTCAAGAGTTATATCTCCTTTATGAAATTGAACTCTAAAAAATTAATTTGATACATCAATTTCCCTTTTCGTTGAATGAGATAAAAGTTTCATTGAAATTTTAGTATAAGTTTTTATAACATTTTATTGGGATACATAGGAGTTGTGCATAAAAAATACCTATAACATGGATCTCAACTTGATTACCATGTAATTTAATAAAATAATAATCTACACTACACCATGATACAATAAAAATTTTCAAATAAGTGAATGATATAGAGATTATTTTTAAGCTAAATTAAAACCCAAAAAATCTATATTAGAGTAAAAAAATAAAATAAATGATTTTCCTCTAGAGTGAATAAAAACAATTTCTTCCTGAGGACTTTCAGGATTCGTTTTTAATGAATTTAAATGAGATTTAAATGGGTTAGATTAAAAATTATAAAAAAATTATATATAATATTAGGTTGGTTATATGTCAAGTTATGTAAACTTCTAATCATACTACTATAAGTGATTAGATCAAATGGTTTCCCATTTTCCCACAAATACGTCTAATAGAATGTACTCATGTGAGTATAACATCCTTTTCTACTATCCACACAAGAATTTTAAAAAAGTTATTTTTTGTCTTACTTTTATTTAAAATAATTCCACCCCTATTTAGAAAATATTAAAAACCAATATTGAAATTTATTTCAGCAATTATAAACTTTTAGTACAGATTTTTCATCATTTTTCATAATTAAATAAATTATATATTTTTGGATGATCCAAAAATAATATCGTTAACATATATTTTGTCAATAAGATAATATTTGGAAATCCATTTAATAAATAATATAGGATCAAATATAAATTTTCAAAATTTTATAGAAATTGAGAAAGAGTTGGTCAAATAATATAAATGTATTGATTATTATTAAGAGTCATTAAGTGTTTATGAATGATTAAAAATAGTTTTTTTATAATGATGGATTTCAAATACTTGGTATATTAAATAAAAAAATTACCAAAAATATAACCATTAACAAATTCAGTCATGTAATCTATTTAATGTTTTTTAAAATATAAATTAATAGAATAAGTAATAAATATTCTAATGGCCTCAACTCAGGATATAAGTGAATTTTTTTCATCATAATAAATCCCTTATTATTGAACAAAATATTGTTCACGTTGTGTATAATGATTTATAATTATATTAGAATATTCATCAACCTGTTTATGAAACACACTTTTAGTTACAAGGGTTAGGTATTCCTTCGATCTTTCCACTAGTTCATAGAATATTATTCATTCTAACAGATTAAAAACATATTACATACTCATAAAACGAAATTCATCATTGATATCTCACTAATGATTTTATATTTGTATATTATAAAAATATTACTTGTAAACATGGTTTCTAAGATAATACATAGTTTACGTATATCTATTTAGATATATAATAGCAGAAAGATGGTATTTATGGTTACTAATGGGTCGAGAGATATAATTATATGGTACATCAATTTCAACCTTAGGTTAACGTTTAAATACTTTATGGGTTGAATTATTTTTATTTTAATTATAGAACATATTCTATATGAGGTTTACTGTTCATGGATGTAGTATTTATATTCAAGTTAGAAGATCCATCCTCAATGTTTTCCAAATAATTGTTTGTCTACCGTGGACATTTTTCACCAAACAATACATGTAAATATTATTCCAAAACGTTTTTTCATTTATTAAATACATATATTATTTTATTAGTGAATGAATAATTATGTCTAATATATATTTCACTTTTAAATGAATATTTTTCTATAGCCTATTATTTTATAACAATTATGTTCATATAAAAATACTATAAAGTAATTAAAAAATATTTTTATCTAATTCTATTACATATAATGGGGTTTACATAACATATATATTATAATGAATTTATTGATGAAATCAAAATAAGATCAATTGATTCATGAAAAATATTAATATTATTTTCAAACTCTTGCATCATGGATTTATAAATTTCATTTGGTGTCATATTCATTCTTTCTAAAACCACATTCTCTTAGGGGTACAATGTGAAGAAAAGTTGTTAATGTAGTGTTTTTTTATCATAGTGTTTTTATTTTATTTTTTGATTTAGAAATTATGTCATGATCACTCTTCATGGATTTTATAGTAAATAATTATTATTATTCTGTTGATTTCTCATATTTTGTAAAATAGTCACATGTTTAAATTTTGAGAGAAAAATATAAATAACCACGCATATATATAAAATTAATCTATAAGTGTATATAAATAATACTACCCACTTAGACTAGAATCTATAAAATTTATAAACATGTCTATATAAACCAACTTAAGGGGTTGAAAATTTGAAAATTATTATTTTTTTGTTGTAAATAAATCTTATTTTGATTCCATTATAGAAATAATCTTTTTTACATAGACCATTATAAATTCTACTATATAATGATACATGACTAATCCATGAATTTTTACCTTTCAATGTGTATTTAGAATATATTGACCATGACTCATGTTCCATAACCATGATTATTTATGATTAGAACTTAAGAAATAATCATATTGAGAAATTAATCAATCAAAGTCAACTTCTCAAAAATTATTATTCCAAAAATTAGTAATAACTAATGACTTTTGTGAATCATAGATATTGGAAGAATTATCTTTAGATATAAAAATGTATCCATCATTAATTAATTTTGAGATTATATGAAACATATAGTTTTTTATACTAAAAAATCAAATATTATTAATAAAGACTGAATTAGAATTACTCATCTAACCATGATCAATTAATTTTCTTTTGTATCTATCACAAAATGTAATATTTCCTATATCAAAATTTATATGATTCTTGAATATTTTGTAATCTCTATTTATATGTTTACTATATCCATTACCTAGATACCATAAATTATTCCAGTAACTCATTGAGTATGATTGTTTCAATAACCATAAACCATTGAAAACTCTGGTACTCACACATTCGTAAGACATTAAATTATATAAATAATGGATTTGGGAATCAAATTTTTTTTAACTATTGTAAAAAATATATATTTATGTGATTTCAAACTAAATTAATTCATATTTATTTAATATTAAATAAAAATTATATATGTAAATTAATATGAACAAGAAAGAAAATAATTCTAAAGAAATTAATATGAACATGATATTAACTAATTCTAGATTTATACTTTGGTGTGATGTTATTACGAAGAAGAATGCTCATGTTTTATCATATATTTTAAAAATAATCAAGGCGCCTTTATTGTTTCTCAGTTTACATTTGAATATCATTATTTTAATCTATCAAAGTATAATTATTATTTTTTCTAAATAAATGTAACTTTTATTACTAACAAATAAGATGTGGGGCAATAAATGGTTTTTATATTAATGATTCATGTAATTCATAGTATTTATATAATATCCTAATATTCACCCAATTTATAAGTAATCATTTTTAATACATTTGGAGTATTTGTAATTGATGTATAAGCGCATATATAAGAATTTTTATTTTGAAAACATAATTTAAATTTTATTGTTATCTTCCAAACGTGAATTATAGTTAATTTAACATTCCTCAATAGAAATATATGATTCCTTTTTCTATTTATTATTATTTTCTTCTATCATTATATCATTTTAATACATCAGTTATGGAAATTTTTTGTTTATATTCTCATTATCTTAAAATCATAGAATATGAGATATCCTATTATGAATTACATTTTATATCATCCTATTTTCAATACCTTGTTATAATGTTTTATTTCGTGAAGTGTTTATTCTAATTTTATAATTTCATAATCCTCTTTCTGAAATGAACAATTTCCTCATCGCAATCAGAATACAAAACATTCTAACGAGATATGTTTTTATTTATTTTCCCTTTCAACATGGAATCAAAATATTTGATGGTAAAAACTATCATTATTGGTTCTAAATATTCACATTTCACCTTTAAATTTTCATTGTACATAATAAGTTTTCTAATAATAACATTCACTAGTTGTTTTATTCTATCAAATAATACTCAAATAGAGACTAAATTTCCTCTCCATTAATCATGTATGTATCATAAAATCCTCAAATCATGATCATTATCATCAATTACCATTCCATATGCATGTATCATATTGAATATTTCATTGGTAAGAAGAAACATTTCCGAAATAGAGTCATATAGATTCAGCCTAAATGCATCATATTTAATAGTCTAAGTATTTAAATTCATTTCATTAATATTTTATATTCTTTCGGGTAATGAAAAATGGGCTTCCCTTATTTAATTATAATTATCACCTATATAAATTCTATTAAAATCATTTTCATCCAAATAAAAACTATATATTTTTTATAGGTTTTCAGTTATAGTAATATGTGGATTTTTTGAAATCACTCCAATCAGCTTTCAGAGAATTTTTGTTTTCATATTTATCTTCTATTAATATCCATACATCAAATAAAATTATTTTAATATTTATTTTCGTTTTATTTTTCCAATGATTATTTTGTTGACCATTAATGTCGGGTGATATATTATTATCCTAGCCTTTATTTTTATAAGACTACATTATTAAAATGATCTTATACAAATAGAATATAGCATCCCGTCTTTTTATGACATAAACTTTCATTACATTACACAAAACTGAGGATCGTTAAGGTTTAGGGTCTTGGAAACAAGGATCATAATACATAAAAAAAAACATAAAACATTCTTCTTAAACACTTGAAAGGATTCTCCTTTAGTTCATCCTATGTTCATTATTCATCTCATAACCTGGGGACATACATCAAAAGAAAGGGTGAGTAGAAGGCCCAGTAAGGGAAATAAGAGAAACATTTTACATGTGAACTTGAGATACTTCACCAAGGACATGAAAAGAACATTAAGGAATGAGAAATAAATCATGAGATACATCATAATAAAAATAACATTTTTAATAACTTGAAGATGTGGCTGCAACATTTAATATTGACAATCATTTCGTTTCACCAAGGTCCATCCCCAAGGTGTCGTTAAAAATTTCCAAGGTTATTCACCAAGGCGTCGTTAAAATGGTCATCTCTAGAGATTAAGTCTTTACCCAATGCATTGGAGCGCTATCAGGGCGCACCCTTAAATTTGACTTTATTTTAATGTGATCCACATATATCATCATCAAACATTTCATAAATAACCCATATAGCATAAAATAAATGGGTTTCATTTCATAATCATAACGTTTTAAAAACTGCTTTAAAGACATGATCTTTACGTTACTTTAAACCCACGGAAAGGGAAATCGAGTATCATTTATGTAAATCCCAGAATTTAAAATAAAACATTTTTATATATATGTGAATACCCCTTTAGAAATAGGAGCTTTGAGTATTCACTTTGTATCATAAAATAATTTTGAGAAAAGAGAGGCATTTTGAGACGAAAATTCTCGAGCATAACGGCTATGTTACATGGTTTTAGAAAACGTTGAAAAGAGAGGGGACATGAGTCGAACAATCATAATTGACCCATAAAACAGTAGAAAGAAAGAATAAGAAGTATATATGGACATGGTGATGAAATTTTAAGGTCATACCATTTGAAACGAAAAACATGTAAGGAAGACAAAATTTTGATTTCTCTTATGAAAATTCGGCAGCCTAACGACGTCACTTAAACTTCAACAAAAATGAATTGAAAAGATCAAATAGGGTCTCTCATAATATGATCATAAGAGATCAGTATGATAGATATAGAGATCATACCCCAAAATAATAAAAAGGAACTTGAAAGATTTGACATGAAAATCGAACTTGAAAAATGAGAAGGGTGAAAGAATCACTTAAACATTCGGCAGCCTAACGGCGTCACTTAAACGTTCATAAAACGAAATGATGAGAGTAAGAGGGGATCTCTCATCATATAAACATGAAAGGGGCAGTAAGAGGGATATAAAATAACATCCTCTCACATAATAACATGGATCATAAAAGGAATGACATAAAAGAGATTACATTAAAAGAAAGAGAGGGGTCGGATCCCTTACCTTAAAACGTGACTCTTGAAACTCAATGTTTTGGACCTTGAGGGATTGGGGGCACCTTTGGAGGACTCCTTGGGAGGTAAAGAGACCAGAACTTTATTGGGGGAGAGTTGGGAGTGGAAACTAAAGGCGGAAAGCGTGGGTATTTATAGGGAAAGTGAGGGGACAAGGCATTAATGGCCAAGGGACACCTCACTAGTGGTTTTGGCAAAACCATGGGCTTGCCCATGGTATTTGCCCATGGTATTGGCCAATTGGGACACCTCACACCTTATCTTACTATTAATAATTCGACCATATTGAAAATATACTTAATACATCATTTAATGATGTCATTAAACACCCGTAACTTAAAAACTATATTTTAACTATTCATCGAAAATTCAACTTTCTCAGAATAATCTCAAAATTTCACCTTAACCAAAAATCAATGCTCTGATTTCAAAAATGAAATCCATTTTATAAAAATAATTTTCTAAATATTTTTAATTTATTTTTTAAATAAAAACACTATTCATCGAAAATTCATTTTTTTCAGAAAAATCCCAAAAAATTACCTTAACATAATATCGATGCTCTGAGTTCAAAAATAAATTCCTTTTTATAAAAATTATTTTCTAATTATTTTTAATTAAATTTTTAATTAAAAAACACTATTCATCCGAAAAAACTAATACTTGACTAATAATTTATGAAACCGTTATTTACCCATTTTATTGAATCACATTACTTAATCTAGGTGTCTAAATTATATTAAAACTTTCTTTGAGTGAAATTACTAATCCTAAGCGTAAAATCACTATTCATAATTTACTATTCATCAAAAATTAAGTTAATCTTATTAGACTCCAAATTCCTTACTGAACACTTTTGTAGAAGACCATTTTTTGAAAATCATTTCACATCATTAGTTATTTAGGGTTTACATAAATATTTTAAAATATCCTTTTTTCAAAATTCTTCAATAAAATACATTCTAAAATTATCTTGACATTTGAAATTTCACAAACATCACTAAAGGAAGAAATATCAATTTATTCACTCGAAAGGATTGCACAAAAAAGCTAGGGTCTCGTCACATAGCCCCTTATAACACCGGCATAAGACCTAAGTGTAAGGTGTGCTATGGTGAGAGAATATGAGGGAGGCTCAGATAACATTGCCCTAGTAGTAATCTCTACTAACTTGAACTTCTCCCGCAGGCGTTTCCGTTCAAGCTTGACACGCTGGAGTTCGGCTTGGGCTTGGTCCAAAGCAAAGCCCACAGATGCTACCTCCTTCCCAAGCTCTGATAAGTGGTCTTCATAAGGGTCGAGTCTACTGGATGAAGCCATTGACTCCTCTTTCTGCATTAACCATTAACATCTTGTTAAATCATTAAGAGTAAGTTAATATACTACTCAAAAAGATTGGGTCGTTACATTCTTCCCCCCTTAAGAAATTTCGTCCCCGAAATTTATACTTGAGGCCTAGTCGAAAAGGTGATGGTACTTTTGCTTCATTGTTTCCTTCGGCTCCCAAGTCGCTTCTTCATGTTTATGATTTATCCACAACACTATCACAAGGTGGGTAGTCTTGTTTCGTAGGACCTTGTCTCTACGGTCCAAGATCTCCACTGGCTGCTCCTCGTAAGAGAGGTCATGTCCCAGTTGTACCACCTATGGGTTCAGTACATGCGAAGGGTCGGTTATGTACTTCATCAAGTGAGATACATGGAATACATCATGAACTTGAGCTAGGTTCGGTGGAAGTGCTAGACGATAGGCCACTTCTCCTATGCGATCAAGGATTTCATAGGGCCCAATGTACCTAGGGCTGAGCTTCCCTTTCTTCCCAAACTGCATGACTCTCTTCCATGGAGAAATTTGAAGGAAGACTTTGTCACCAACACCAAACTCCAAGTCTCTTCGACGATTGTCAGCATAGCTCTTCTGCCGACTCTGAGCAGCCTTTATGTGTTGTTGGATGGCATGAACCTGTTCCGTCATCTCTTGCATGAGATTAGGCCCAAGAAGCTTCCTCTCACCAGTTTCATCCCAACAGGTAGGAGTTTTACACCGCTTTCCATATAGAGTTTCATAGGGTGCCATCTGAATACTCGAATGGAAGCTGTTGTTATAAGAGAACTCCACTAATGGGAGGTGATGATCCCATCCACCTTTAAATTCCATTGAGCATAATCTCAACATGTCATCGAGTGTCTGAATAGTCATTTCAGATTGTCCACCAGTTTCAGGATGATAGGCCGTACTAAAATTCAATTCAGTATTCAGAGCATGTTGAAGACTTCTCCAGAATTTTGATGTGAATCTTGGGTCACGATCAGATACGATGGATAGTGGTACCCCATGCAGCCTTACCACTTCCTTCACGTATATCTTGCCAAGCTGATCCAGATAGAAATATTCCTGAATAGAGATAAAATGGGTTGTCTTGGTGAGACGGTCCAAAATAACCCATATCTCATTGTTTCCTTTGGATGTTTTCGGGAGACCAGTTTCAATGTCCATAGTGATATTATCCCACTTCCATACTGGTATGGGTAGTGGTTGTAATACCCCCTTAGGAAGTTGTCTTTCTGCATTTACTTGCTGACACACCAGGCACCTTTTAGTGTAATCAGCAATCTCCCTCTTCATGTTATCCCACCAATAATGATCACGAAGGTCTCTATACATCTTAGTGCTTCCCGGATGTATAGAGAAAGTAGAGCTATGAGCTTCATCCATCAGTTCTTTATTTATCTCCGGAATAGATGGGACACATAGTATTGTACGAAATTTCAATACACCTTCTTGATCAATATTGAAATCATGGAACTTCCCATCTTTTACAGCCTCCAACTTCTCCTGCAGCAAAGGATCTTCTTTTTGAGCCTTCATGATCTTCTCTAGTAATGAAGGTTGAGAAATCATTTGGGATAGGGTTGATGATGTCCCTTTCCTTATAATTCCCATGTCCAGTTTTACTAGATCTTTAATCAAGGGATCTCCTAAGATCCTCATTGTTGCCAAAACAACAGGATCTTTCCTGCTTAATGCATCTGCGACTTTGTTTGCTCTTCCCGGGTGATAATGAATTGAACAATCATAGTCTTTAATAAGCTCCAACCATCTCCTTTGTCTCATGTTCAATTCTTTCTATGTGAAAATATACTTTAGACTTTGGTGGTCAGTGTATATATCACATTTCTCCCCATAAAGATAGTGCCTCTATATCATTAAAGCAAAAACAACTGCCGCCGGCTCTAGATCATGCGTAGGATAATTCTGCTCATGAGTCTTCAACTATCGAGATGCATAAGAAATTACCTTGTCATATTGCATGACGATGCACCCAAGCCCTTTCAGAGAGGCATCGCTAAAAATAACGAATCCTTCTCCGATAGAGGGTAGTGTTAACACAGGTGCAGTAACCAATCTCTTCTTCAGCTCTTGGAAACTTTCCTCACATTCCTTTGTCCAGATGAACTTAACCCATTTTCGAGTCAACTTGGTTAGTGGATTAGAAAGCCATGAAAAGATTTTCACAAACCTCCTATAATATCCCGCTAAACCAAGGAAACTACGAATCTCAGTTACTGTTGTGGGTTGAGGCCACTCCTCCACAACCATTGTCTTTGCAGGGTCAACTGAGATTCCTTCATTGGTTACAATGTTCCCCAAGAAAGCCACTTGTTGTAACCAAAACTCACACTTGATGAACTTCCCAAAGAGCCTCTCCTTTCGTATAGTTTTCAAAATAACCCTCAGATGATCTTCATGCTCCTCACAAATATTTGAATATATCAAAATATCATCAATAAAAACTACCACGAAGTTATCAAGGTAGTCCTTAGAGACTATATTCATCAAATCCATGAAAATAGCAGGAGCATTAGTCAAGTCGAAGGGCATAACAGTAAACTCATAATGCCCATATCTTGATCGGAAGGCAGTCTTTGGAATATATTCCTTCTTTACCCTCAGTTGATGATAACCAGATCGAAGGTCAATCTTAGAGAAGAATTGAGCCCCATGAAGTTGGTCAAATAAATCATCAATTCTTGGAAGAGGATATCTATTCTTCACTGTGATCCCGTTCAGTTCTCTATAATCGATGCATAGCCGCATTGATCCATCCTTCTTCTTCACAAAGAGAACTGGTTCTCCCCAAGGAGACACACTTGGTCAGATAAACCCCTTCTCCAACAAGTCTTGGAGTTGTTTCTTTAACTCTTCTAGCTCCATATTTTCCATTCTATACGGAGTCTTTGATATTGGTTGAGACCAAGGTACGAGTTCAATGGAGAACTCTACCTATCTTTCTGGGGGAGGTCCATGTAACTCCTCAGGAAATACATCCATGTATTGCTGAACAATCGGAACATCTTCTATTTGTATTCTCCCTTTTCCTTCTTCATCATCACCGATTAACTCCATAATGAAAGCTATAGGAGGTGCTTCTAGATAGGGATCAGTTCGGGATATCTCTCATTGGAAGATAACTGTAGGTCGTTCATTCAAGACTACTGAGATTTCCTTACTTCTATATTTTATCTTAGCATTATACTTTGAGAGCAAGTCCATCCCTAGTATAATGTCGAATTCCATCATGGGAATGACTACTAGATTTGCGATAATATTGTGCTCACCAAAGTAAACACTAGAGTCTCTAAATACTGTTGATGCAAGGATAATCCCACTTGGAGTCTTGACAGACAACTCTACCTCTAGCAGTTCGGGGATTGATTCTATATTCCATGCAAACTTGGAGGAAACAATGGAATGCGTAGAACCACAATCAAATAAAGTACATGCTAGTTTTGAGAGGACAACAAGAGTACCTGCTACCACATCGTTCGGGACTTCAACTTCAGCTGTTGTGATAGCGAAAGCACGACCTTGCTCTCTTGGCCTCTGCTGAGGTTGGTGGTGATTCCCCTCCACTGCCCTCGGATTTGGACATTGGTTAGCAAAGTGCCCAAGCTGTCCACACTTGAAGCATGTGACTTAGGGTAGGGCCAGAACCATCTTTGCTCTGTCGTTAGTGTTGGGAAGCTGAGGCTTCACCTCACTATGACAATTCCGAGCAATATGGCCTCCTCTTCCACACTTGTAGCACATTCCACTTCCGTTCAAGCAGTTCCCCAGATGATTCTTCCCACATTTATTGCATGTGGTATGTTTCATTTTCTTTCCACCTCTTCCCTGATCTAAATACTTCCCTAAACTGGGCTCCAACGATCTCTTCTTTTCATTTGGTTTATGAGACCACTGTGTCTCACCAAACTCCAGCTCGACTTTCATAGCACTTCGAACTATTTCATCATAGCTATCATAGTCCATGTTGGCTAGATTCTTCCAAAGATGAGGTCGTAGTCCACCAAAGAATCTATCAACCTTCCCATTAGGGTCCATGACAAAGCTTGAGGTATAAATGGAAAGCCTTGTGAAGTTCATCTCGTAGCTTCCGACAGATTCGTTCTCCTTCTGCTTCAGCTCGAGAAACTCTTTCTCCATTCTCGTTCTCATGGAACGAGGGAAATACTTGTTAAGGAAAATTCCCCGAAATTCTTCCCACTCCATAGCTTCTATCTCTCCTCGTGGCTTCGTGTTTTTGATCAGTGACCACCACTGATCAGCTTCTCCCTCTAGGCGGTAACAGCAAGGGTGACTTTTTCTTGTTCCAAACAATGAAGTACCGAAAAGATCTTTTCAATGGAGCTTATCCATTGTTCCGCAACCAATGGGTCAGTAGATCCACTGAATGTTGGTGGTCGTTGACGCATGAAGGACTCAACAGAGTGCTGTTCCCTTCGTGGTGAGGTTGGCCCCTCGGCTTGATTCAAGTTATTACTCATAACTTGAGTCAGTTGGTTCAACATTCGCATGAATGTTTCCATTCCGGCATCCATCGGAGGGCCGTCAGCACATGGTGCATTGCGGTCACCATCGGCATGGTTCCTCCTATTGCCTGCCATCTTCTAAAAGAATAAAACCTTAGGAAGAACCTTATTTCATTTATTAATCTTTTAACTAAGACTTCATGCTTAGACAATTACACTTTTCTATAATTCCTTCATAATGATTCATAAAAAGCTTGTGATTAACCAAACATATCCCCCGGGAGTATAGTAACCAAGAGTGCAGCAAGGCCCATTATCGTGCACCAGTTCCCATTCGAGTCTAGCTCAAAGCGGTGTTTTCGGGTTTTACCCTTATGTACATCTGTGCCAGAGCCGCCTCTACCTGCTCGTATCCAGACAGGGATGTATTCGTTTGATAAACCACTTACTCAATACTTACCAAAATACCAGGAAGTTTTCCCATATTTAAACTTTTCTATAGGGTTCTTCCTAAAGTTTTTATATCCTAATTTCCACAAATAACAAAACCATCCTTTGATACCAACTATAGAATCCCGTCTTTTTATAACATAAACTTTCATTACATTACACAAAACTGAGGATCGTTAAGGTTTAGTGTCTTGGAAACAAGGATCATAATACATAAAAAAACATAAAACATTCTTCTTAAACACTTCAAAAGCTTCTCCTTTAGTTCATCCTATGTTCATTATGCATCTCATAACCTGGGGACATACATCAAAAGAAAGGGTGAGCAGAAGACCCAGTAAGGGAAACAAGAGAAACATTTTACATGTGAACTTGAGATACTTCACCAAGGACATGAAAAGAACTTTAAGGCATGAGAAATAAATCATGAGATACATCATAATAAAAATAACATTTTTCATAACTTGAAGATGTGGCTGCAACATTTAATATTGACAATCGTTTTGTTTCACCAAGGTCCATCCCCAAGGTGTCGTTAAAAATTACCAAGGTTATTCACCAAGGCGTCGTTAAAATGGTCATCTCTAGAGATTAAGTCTTTACCCAATGCATTGGAGCGCTATCATGGAGAACCCTTAAATTTGCCTTTATTTTCATGTGAGCCACATATATCATCATCAAACATTTCATAAATAACCCATATTGAATAAAATAAATGGGTTTCATTTCATAATCATAACGTTTTAAAAACTGCTTTAAAGACATGATCTTTACGTTACTTTAAACCCACGGAAAGGGAAAGCGGGTATCATGTATGTAAATCCCATAATGTAAAATAGAAAATTTTTATATATATGTGAATACCCCTTTAGAAATAGGAGCTTTGAGTATTCACTTTGTAACAGAAAATATTTTTGAGAAAAGAGAGGCATTTTGAGACGAAAATTCTGCAGCATAACGGCTATGTTACACGGTTTAAGAAAACTTTGAAAAGAGAGGCGACATGAGTCGAACAATCATAATTGACCCATAAAACAGTAGAGGGACAGAATAATAAGTATATATGGACATGGTGATGCAATTTTAAGGTAATAACATTTGAAATGAAAAACATGGAAGGAAGACAAAAATTTGATTTCTCTTATGAAAATTCGGCAGCCAAACGGCGTCACTTAAACTTCAACAAAAATGAATTGAACAGATCAAATAGGGTCTCTCATCATATTATCATAAGAGATCAGTATGATAGATATATATATCATACCCCAAAATAATAAAAAGGAACTTGAAATATTTGACATGAAAATCGAACTTGAAAAATGAGAAGGGTGAAAGAATCACTTAAACATTCGGCAGCCTAACGGAGTCACTTAAACCTTCATAAAACGAAATGATGAGAGTAAGAGGGGATCTCTCATCATATAAACATGAAAGGGGCAGTAAGATGGATATAAAATAACATCCTCTCACATAAGAACATGGATCATAAATGGAATGACATAAAAGAGATTACATTAAAAGAAAGAGAGGGGTCGGATCCCTTACCTTAAAACGTGACTCTTGAAACTCAACGTTTTGGACCTTGAGGTCTTGGGGGCACCTTGGGAGGACTCCTTGGGAGGTAAGGAGACCAGAACTTCGTTGGGGGAGAGTTGGGAGTGGAAACTAAAGGAGGAAAGGGTGGGTATTTATAGGGAAAGTGAAGGGACAAGGCATTAATGGCCAAGGGACACCTCACTAGTGGTTTTGGAAAAACCATGGGTTTAACCATGGTATTTTCCCATGGTATTGTCCACTTGGGACACCTCACACCTTATCTTACTATTCATAATTCGACCATATTGAAAATATACTTAATACATCATTTAAATGATGTCATTAAACACCCGTAACTTAAAAACTATATTTTCACTATTTATCGAAAATTCAACATTCTCAGAATAATCTCAAAATTTCACCTTAACAAATTATCAATGCTCTAATTTCAAAAATGAAATCCATTTTATAGAAATAATTTTCTAAATATTTTTAATTTAATTTTTAAATAAAAACACTATTCATAAAAAATTCATTTTTTTCAGAAAAATCCCCAAAAATTACCTTAACATAATATCGATGCTCTGAGTTCAAAAATAATGTCCTTTTTATAAAAATAATTTTCTAATTATTTTTAATTAAATTTTTAATTAAAAAACACTATTCATCCGAAAAAACTAATACTTGACTAATAATTTATGAAACCGTTATTTACCCATTTTATTGAATCATATTACTTAATCTAGGTGTCTAAATTATATTAAAACATTCTTTGAGTGAAATTACTTATCCATTTGGTCACATTACTAATCCTAAGCGTAAAATCACTATTCATAATTTACTATTCATCAAAAATTAAGTTAATCTTATTAGACTCCAAATTCCTTACTGGACACTTTTGTAGAAGACCATTTTTTGAAAATCATTTCACATCATTAGTTATTTAGGGTTTACATAAATATTTTAAAATATCCTTTTTTCAAAATTCATCAATAAAATACATTCTAAAATTATCTAGACATTTGAAATTTCACAAACCTTACTAAAGGAAGAAATCTCAATTTATTCACTCGAAAGGATTACACATGGAAGCTAGGGTCTCGTCACATAGCCCCTTATAACACCGGCATAAGACCTAAGTGTAAGGTGTGCTATGGTGAGAGAATCTGAGGGAGGCTCAGATAACATTTCCCTAGTAGTAATCTTTACTAACTTGAACTTCTCCCGCAAGTGTTTCCGTTCAAGCATGACACGCTGGAGTTCGGCTTGGTCTTGGTCCAAAGCGAAGCCCACAGATGCTACCTCCTTCCCAACCTCTGATAAGTCGGCTTCATAAGGGTCGAGTCTACTGGATGAAGCCATCGACTCCTCTTTCTTCATTAACCATTAACATCTTATTAAATCATTAAGAGTAAGTTAATATAATACTCAAAAAGATTGGGTCGTTACATAGAAATAGTGTTCCATTCTAGAGACATGATTATAGTATTCAAATAAAATATTTAATTTATAAACAAAAACCTAATTCCTCTAAAAAACATGTTTGTAGTAAAATATCTAAATGGGGGGGTCAAATTATGTATTGATAAGTTAAAAATATAAAATTATTTTTAAATTTAAATTTAAAAACACCTACAATTTTACAACTAATTTCACTAATTATGTATTTATGAAAACATTGGAGATAAAAATTAATTTGATATATGATAAATTTGTTAAGTTTTTCAAAATAAATAAATATATTTTATTATTTTATTCACACAAAAATTATCATATCAGAATTAAATCCTACCTATCAAATTAATTTTCTAAATGTAATTTTAAATAATTAAATAGAGATAGAAAAATAAATATAAAACAAAATGTTGATTTTCAAAAAGGGGCTTAGACATAGAAAGACAAATAGTTATCTCCACTTAATAGATGTCTCCTATAATGATCATTTATTAAAATAAGCACATTTAACCACATCATGGCATAGGTAAAAAAAATCACACCAAGCAGACCATGCGACAACCAGTCTCTTCAGCTTTTATATGTCGGATGAATGAATATAATTAAATTAGAATGTAGTTTCTCTATAATATCCAATAACATACCTGTGATTTTCATTGATAGATAAGAACGTAAATGAATTACAACTTAAATGTAAATATTAATTTAAAATAAGAGAGAAATAATATTAAAGTGCCAGGTAGTTATATTTATCTGATCAAATATGAGATGGTCAACAATGAACTTCTTATCCTTCTATATTTTCTTTAACTATCTCCACGATATAACTTTTAATGATCTTAATATGGATTACATAGTACATCATTTTTAGGAAAAATAGTGTTTAGGGAATGAATGAGACAATCATATTTCATTTTTGTAGGTGTATCTCAACACATTATCAAATCCATTTATCACAACTACTGAACAAGAAATCAAAAAATCATATTCAAAACGGGTTAATTGGATTTTATATTTATTTAAATACAGTTATCTAAGGTAAGATATTAAAATAATAAAACCTCGTACTAAAAATTTTTAAAAAAGGATTAATTTGGTTTCAATAATTAATAAGTTCTATTTGAGAATAGTGATTCTTAAATCCCCATACCATTAAACTCTCTAAATTGTATTAAATTATACATAATATTTTTTTTAAAAATTATTTTTAAATTAATGTCAATGGAGAATGGATGTAGAATTATTATTGGAGGAAATATCCATCAATAGAAGAAGATATCTTAATATAAATAAATATAAAAGTTGAATAAGATAAATAAATATAAATAGTGTGATCATAAAAATATGATGGAAGGTATGGAAGCATGGAATTTTTATCTTGTATGTAGATATTAATACATGGTTGTATATTTGGTTTCACAATATCAGATCTCTTTTCTTGGTATCCAATCCACATCATGGATATAGAACATGATTCATGGTAGACGAAGAAAAAAACTATTAGATGATAATAAATAATGGTAAAATTATTCATCATATAGAATCATTGGACTTCTAATGGTAGAAAATGACTTTTAGTGGTAGTACAATACATATAGTGATAGTGTTAATATTCTAACATAATAATTATTATTTTGATGTTAGCCTGAGTAAAATCATGGTAGTTCTTTATAATGATATATTAATATAAAAAACATGAATTATGATTTTATGTGATTCAATATAAAATTTAATTAAATATTTATCCATGATATTTTATTACTAAAATAATGGATTTATAGTCATAGTCTAGAGGTACAAAGATTGAAAAATTGGTTTTAATATAACCAAAAAATACTAATAAATAATTGTTTTTTCTGTATCTAAATATTCTTTGTTACAGGGAATATCATATAGAAATAAATAAATGGTTTTAAAGGTATTCCATAATCCTATCTTCAATATCATAAAGAATTATAAAGGGATATATTACGAAAATGTATACAATATCATACAATTTACTATAATTAAAAATTGAAACCAATTTAGATATTTATAATGTTGGAATTTCATCCATTAATTGATAAAATATATTTATATTTTTCATGTTATAAGGAACATATGATGCTTAATGTATCCTTCTACTAAATGAATGACTAATCAATGATTTAAATCATACATTATAAAAAATGATTCAATTCATGGGATGCATAATATGTATATATTAGGTGGAATAGACTATTGAGATAGGGTGATCATGTCTATGTCTTGCTTCTTACTCATTATCCCTCCAACTAAACCTATATTTCTAATTTATCTTTATCAATAATTTATGTACAAGTATGATATGGTAAATTGATATTCCAAAAAAAGTGTTGATTTATATTGTTATTCCATGGATATACCATGTTTGTGGGATTCAATGGGATATATATATCAACTATTCATTAATAGTCGATGTCAAATATTGTTGTTGATGTTCATCATTGTATATAATAAATGTGTTAAACATTTTAATTATGTGTAGTTTTTGGTTTCAACCATGATAGATCATGGTAATTTTGATTTCTCGTTGATTTTTCAATGTTTTTTATCGATTAAATTAATGATAGAGACCCAATATTAGTTTTAATGATATTCCATCTTCATTGATTTTCGAAATCATATTTAAAATAATGAAATATTGTATCATATTGTTTTTATAATTCCTATTATTAGATATGATTAAAAAAAAATTACGCATGGGATAATTATATATGATATCATAATATATAATTGTTCCACTCCATTCAATATGTGATCTCATAGGTAGTGGAGTAGTTAAATCCATTAGTTTTTTAAATTATCACAATTTATGATATGAGATATCGTATGTTTCAACAGTTCCAGTATTATGTTCAAAAATAATACATTATATCACCTTAGTAATTTAAATTTAATTTATATCTTATGATCTCCAGTCGGTAGTCTTTCATAGATTCCAATCATATGTCTTCATTTTCATGCACTCATCATGATAATTCTATGTGTAGTATGAATGATAATCCAACCTGAATTATATACCATACTGTGTTGTAGATAATGATTGAAGGGATTTATATACCATGATATATGATTGATAAAAATTGTTTTTCCTGTGTCATTAAGTACAATATGTAAAGAAAAGTTTTTATTATGTTGTCTTCTATAATTAGTATATTTATATGATTTATAAATCATGTATTGAATTTTGATAAATTTAATTTTTGATATTTATTAAATTTATAAATTTTATTATTAATAAATAATTTAAAAATAATATATTTTAATAAAAACTTATTAATTAATTTCAATTATAAATATTAAAATATAATTTTAAAAATTATTTTAATTATCATATAATTTTGATATAAGTGGATTATATGAAAATTATTCAAAAATTATAATAATTTATTTCAAATTACTAAATAAATAAAAATGAAATATATTCTATTTTTAAAAAAATTACATTTTCTAAATTATGAGTTTCAAATTTTTAACATAGCTCCATTATTTATTGAATTTATCTAAACAACATCTTGTGAGTTATTTTAAAAGATATGATAAATGTCTATTTAATAATAATTAAATGACATAAATATTATATATGTTTTTTACATAATATAATTCAAAAATAAAAAGTTTATATTCCATCTAATATATTTAAATACTATAAAGTGTTATATAAATATAAATGTGATGGTGTTTATATTTTTAGTTAATGTAAATGATTATATTTATTAATGTCTTGAATGTTTATAATGCACTATTAAATCTTATAAAATATATAATTAATTTATTTTTGAATGTCCCAAAATTGATTATGTAATGATAAAACAAATTTATTGTTTAGTTATTTATTTATTTTTTTCTTTTATTCATTATTTTAATTTTTATATTATAAATATTTATGTATGATTTAGATTAAATTGCTAATATATTTTTTATAAATCTCCATCCTTGATTATAAGATGTTACTTGTTAGGTGTTACTATAGATTTACTTTATTCTACCATGGAATTGGATGCTATTCAGTTAACAATTAAAATTTAAATGGTAATTTGTTTTTTTAAAATATTATATGTTTTAATTAATATGCAATAGAATAGTATCTGTATTAATGTATTCATGGGCTGAGGGAATTTATATCATTATTTTCACCTTATTAGAGGAATATTGGTTTCCTATAAAATTTATGGCTAGCGAAATGTGACTCCATGAATACTTATGTAGTGATTTTTGATTTCATAGCTATTCATTTTTCATTCAATGATGCATAGATATACTTCATCTTGTGTTGTAATATTCACTTAACAAACTTTAATTTACCCCACAATCATTATTTCGAATGGTGTGCTGCATTGGTAACTTATTCATATATGATAGCTCCTTGACCTAAACATGACGATGAGAAGTTTTTTCCACCTTTAATATATTCCTAAAAAAAATCTTGCCTAGTCTAGGTCTGCCACATTTATTTAATATGTTTTACATGAAACTCATTATTTAGGACATGTCATTGTGGACACTAGTTAATTACACTTATTCTCTCTAGTCATTCCATGGGGTCCAGTCGGGGAATATGACTTTGGTCAGGTGAGTAGTTACATTGGGTATTTGTGGCCAGATGGGATGCTAGAAAATTTGAGCACCAGTATAATTCCACATAATAGTGCTTCACAAGGGAGTGGAACCCAATGCATCCAATGACAATCATATGGTAGCTTATTCCTGAGTCATTTATTTTGATTTTTTCCTCAAGAATCACATGTTTAACAATGTGTATGTCATGTGTCAAACATGTTTCAGAGATTTTTGAGCTAAAGGAATTCCTTATGATGTTTTCCTCATGAATATCATATTTAACATGAGGTAGGTCATGATTATAATGTATTTTTTAAATGAGATATAGTTGACTAGAACATCCCAAAGAGATAGATAAAAGAGGTAGATCCCTAGGATAGAGAACAAGGAAGGTATAATGAATAGATGGATCAAAATTCCAAATGAGAGCATACCCTTAGTGGGGCATCCCATAAAAAATGGTTTACAAATTATGAAGTTCTATCTTGACATCACTAACGGATGACAGGGGTGTGCACCCCAGAATGGGGGACACCATGTTTTACCACATGCTGGGACTGAATCTCAAGGGGTGTTCTTATGTACCCTATGTAGAAGCTAGGGTTCAAAACCCACATAGTCTGAAAGGTTCATTTGGGGCATACACATGGTCACCCACCAATCGCTAGAGGAACACTCTTGGTGAGAGGAATACAGATTTTTTTGGGATTATTCATGGTCATCTACTCTTTTTTTAACTAAGATGATGCAGATGGAATGATCTCTCTGGGATGTAGTGGCTAGATTATGATTTAGGATGGGGATGGGGAAAGTGACAGTGGGATAGATGGAGTTTTGATGATGATGGGATTGAACATCCATGAGGATTCGTACATATCCTTATATCTAGGCATCAAAGTCAATGAATTTCATGAAACTAGGGAATAGAATTGGGGCTTAATCATGCCTAACACCTTGGAGACATGTTCGGGGATTACACATGGTTTGAGGACAAAATGGATGGATCAAAAATCCTCTGGGAGGTATATCCGGTGGTTGTGTCCCAATAAGGGAATATGTCACATCATGAGGGTGATCTCATGGGGGATCACCATAGTTTATCATTGGTTGGGATTGAACCCCAAGGAGGATTCCAACATACCCAATATATAAGACATAGATAAAAACTTCTTTGTTCATAAATCCCATGAATTTTATCAACATACATTGAATATGATATTGAAAAAAAATCAAAAGGATGGAAAGGATGGATTATAGTTCTTGAACCATGGGGGTGCATTCTAAATATCCCATTGGATTGGAATCAAATTCTATGTAGATTAAAAGTGAGTGGTATGGGGATTATGCATGGATAGTAGCCCAGGGTGCATCATTGGTGCAGAAACTGTGAATGGGTATACAGATGGAAGCTTTCCAAGTACCAATAGAGACTGAAAATAGTGAATAGGGATTCTACAAGGATACTACATGGGTTACACTATATAGTAGCAATGGTGAATCAGTCTTACATGTTAAATATACCTAGGTTCTGCTTTGGAGTAGAAATAGTTAATCATGATAATTCATGGAATCTATCTAGGTTATGTTATCGAGTGGTAATGGTGAATAAGGCCTAGACATGGAAGGTCATCAGTAAATGGTACATTATCTCTCTAGGATAAGGGTGAGTTGATGGTTCAGATGTTGGGATTGGACTTCGAGGATGTTTCTTGGGTATCCTAGTTGAATAGGTGTCTTATACATGAAGGTGTCCCAAGCATTTTTTCGTGGATTATACAAGATATATACTCATGGGAAATGAATATTATTGGGTATTATTACCAATTTGGAGGACCATTGATAAGGATTACGTCATAGTCACAAATAGTCTCTATGAACATGTGATGCATATTCGGTGTGAGAAACACAAGGAAGAATTGTACCATACTGATGCATTAGAATTACCTATGAGAGAGGATCTAGATGGGGTGTCACATAAAATAAATATTTACACCGTGAAGGTTGATTTGAAAACCTAGTGAGGTAGATTAGATTGATGTGCCCCTATGTGGGGGAACGTAGGATTACAATTAGTTTTGACTGAATCTTATGAAGGTTTCCTATGTACCCGATGTAGCCAAAATGGATCTAAACCAATGTAGTTAAAATGAATTGAGGGGGTATTACATGTTGATAATTACCATGTGGTTGGGGCATAAGCATTGAGACTGGCAGTGTGGTTTGGGATTATGCACTATGACTGATCAGGTTCTTCTATTGAGAAACCATAGTGAAAGGGGATTATGAATGGAAGCAGCACATGTTCCTCTATGGAAATAAAATTGTTGTTGTGGATTATGTAGGGATGATGCTCAGGTGCTGCTATAGAATGACAATGGTGTATGGTACTTACGCATGGAATCTTCCTGATTTCTTCTATGGAGTGGTAATGGTGTTTGGGGATTTTTCATTCATGTTTCCTATGTGTCATAATGGAGTGGAAATAGTGAATGGGGCTTACGGGTGGAAGCTCAACATGTGCCGTTATGAAGAGACAATGGTATCCCGGTCGTATGTGAGGAAGATAGTCCAATATCTTTCTGATGTCTGGCCAGGAGTTCATCCCAACCATATAGTGGTTGACACATATTATTATATCTTTCACCTCAGATGTATTCATGTGGTTATTAGTTGATGGACATCCCATGATCATGGAATGAGGTGTCATTGGATTGGCACATAATTCATCCATTATTTGTAAGAATATACATATTATGTTTTTCATATAGGGTAGGATACTATTTAATGTCATCTATAATGGATCATTAAGAAAATACACTTAGTAATGGATGGTGTGGGACTTACTTAATAGATAAACCATTTGGTTCAACCTAGAATAGGATCAAGGTGATTGGTCTTCGAGAGTTTCTTTGAGTAATGGTTCTACTGATGTAATTCAGGGATTCCACAATAAGAATTGGACTGATGAAATTGGAATGGGACAATGAGGAATAGGTTGAATCTTGGGGTTTTGAGGAGGGTATGGGAGAATCCCACATGGTATTGACCATTGGGTGAAGAGGTAGAATCTTTACCAAGTATATGGCTTCGGTAATGATGGGGGTCTATAAAGAACAGGGTCTCACAATGTTTTTTTCTTCATTGAGATCATGTTTGTTCTAAGGTTAGGGCTTTCAGGAGCATTAGGTCTCATAAACGTGTGATCCTTTCCTTAACATGGAATCCTTGCTCAATAAAACATTTCATCATGAATAATTAATTTCCCCCCAAAGGCTCGATCAACCAAAATAACCTCCCTCATTCTAAATGTTTTTAGGGATCTGGGAAAGGTATACATACCATAGGTAGGGGAAATCTATTTTTTCTCTAGTTTGTGGTGCTCAAGAGCACCACATAATGGGAGATTGTAACTTGAATTGGAGTTATATACATGATATTGAGGTGGTGGGAGTTGATTATCAATGAGAATACATCCTTCATATTGATTAGTATCACATCATGTAGAAAAATGGTTCCACAAAGGTCTAAAAATCCATTAGACTCTCAGTTCCATCCATCAAAGATGTTAGTGCTGCCATAGTGGGTGCTTTGAGAACTGTGATGCTCTATAGCGCGCCACAATGTAGAAAAGTTTTGTGATGTTACAAGGATTTATTGGACTCCTGGATCCATCCTTAAAATAAGTTTATGTAGCCCGTAGGTAACATCATGAACCATTCTTTCATCTTAACATTGAAAGGTCATAACTTAGGCTCTGAAACAACATCTAGGCTCCCCTACTAGTCAAATTGTGGCCTCCAAATTGTGTTAAACTCTTGGATAACATTTGGAATCATTTAGTGAATTTATTGGAAGCATTTTTGTATCCCAAGAATAATATTTTATTCATTTAAATGATGATTTTTCTAGTACCATATGCATTGTATTCATTTGGGAATGTAAGAATATAAATTTATTTAAAATTTGGTAATTAAAAATGTTATGAGTCATTTAATGAGTCACACATATTTATAGTTTGAATATGATATTTTTGTAGAACATATATGAATAAAAAAATTATAATTCTAACCAAGAATACATATAATTGCAATAATATGAGATAATATAATCAAAATAATTCATACTGAAATACTAATTGTTAGAATATTTCTAATGGGAACACTTATTGGGAAATATATCATCTAAACTAAATTATTGGATAAGTAATAGTACCCCTTAATTATCATGAGTATGGAAATAAAGGAGATAACCTTATGAGTTGGATTCCTTGTTTTTTGAATTTTCATGAGGTTATGAATATCTTGGAAACCCATGTGAAGGATAGTAGTTTATTGGAATTATTTTTTCATTAAAATTTATTGGAAAATAAGTTTTCTACTAAAAATTAAAGTATCAAATATGATATGATCAGTTTAATGTAGAACCCATATAAATATTTTGTGTAATTTATGTTAAATTTGGGTCATCTACTAGGTGGAATATGGATCATAGACCATTAGTAGATATTTTGATGATTTTAAAAGCTTTCATAATTTTAATGGGAGAAATTTTAGTAAATTTTCTTATTATATTATTTTAAAATATGGTATTCATATATTAAATGATTATATTATAGGTTTAATTGAATAATCATCATGAAACACTACATTGTGGTCATAGGAAAATATTATATAAATCATAACGTAACATGTTTCTTATACTGGTTAATTTTTTAGAAATATAATTTTTAAAGGAATAATATTATTGTTTTTAGATAATCCATTAATGAGGAAAATACTATTGAAATTTTTTAATAAGTGAATAATAATACATATGATTATCTAAAAATAATTAACACAAGGTTTTAGAGGCATCAAATTTAATATGACAAAAGGAATGTTTACTGTCAAAAAATAAACACAATGTGAATGATTTTTTCACATAGTTAGTGAAAATTATGTTTTCTTCTATGGATTTATATAGCTATGAAATCCATTTGGTTATAATTTTTATAAATATTCATATAGTATTATGATTTAAAGAATATTAAATCAATTTTTCCAAAATATTCTGGATACATTAGAGTTACATGTGATGTTTTTTTCCCAAGCGTTGTGTTGGAGAGTCTAATTATAAAAATGCTCTAATCAAGATACGTTTGATTATATTTATATAGCATTCATTCTAGGTCAATGAAACCCTAAAAAAATCTATTATGAATGAAAATATTTTCATATGATGTAACATTTATTGATGTGTGATGTGATTTATAAAAATCCATGGAATATCATTGTTTGGTACTAATGCTTTAGAAATATATCCACCAATATTGAATCTTTAAGACACTAAAAATTTATACATTAAAAATATTTTGAAAATATACGTGTTTGAAATAATTATAATAATTGTCAAAACCTATAATTTGCATTTAAATAATGAATAAAAGGTTTTCTGAATAAATAAATTTAATGAAAATGAATTTTCATGAAAAAATATAATATTAAATGGGATATGTATATATATCCCATTTTTATTTTTGTTAGAAATTTGTTTTATAAATAAGGTGTTTTTGTAAATAATAATATATTAATAATTTTATACACAAGGGTTATAATCTATTAAATTATATTACATGTTTGAGAATAACAGAAGGGAAAACAACTGATCTATGATAACATTGTATATCTAGATATTTGTTAAAACATGATGGAAATGTTCCCTTCACCATTAGGGGAATATTTTATGGAGTAATTAATTTATTATAAATTAAATCTATAAAAACATATATTACCATAAAATTCAGTCAAATATTTTTTTGGTCACATATTCAATTCATATGTAATTACTGTTATATTGAGAGCATCTATAATTCTTGGTATCATTGCATGATATTATGAATAGAATAAACTTTCAATGAAGGAAAGTGGGACTAGTTTTAATACATAAATTTTTTTCATGCTAAAAATTGATCACACCTGTATGTATTCAAATTTATAAATACACATTATGTAAAAAATACTTATGATATGAATATAACTTGACACTTTATAATCATAAAATATTAATTTAAATTTTCATTGAAAATATAATTAAAAACATTAATATTTAGATACTATAATAAGAAAAATATTACATTATATCCTAATGTAATTTTTGTTTTTTCTAAATATATAAAAATATAAGAAGATGCAATTTTGAACATATTGTACTAATTGACAAATTTCAATGAAATTATTCAATGAAATTTGATAATTTCATTATAATATAGAGTATTACTTTGGAAATATACATTATTGACACAAAAAATATAATGTTATGAAGTAATAGAGTTTTAAAACATGTAAAAGTATATTATTATTTTAATATGAATCTTATGCCTAACCATTATTAAAACATTGAATTTCAGTATATGTTACACACTAAAAGTGTTTAGTGGGATGATATTATAAAATATTCACATTGATGTGTAGTATGAGATATCTATGATATAATGAGATTAATATAACATTAAAAAGTGCAGTAAACATATGGTTGATATGGTAGTCTTCCATATGTGATATGTAAGAAAACCTATTATGCATAGTTTAATTTTGTATTGATAATGGAGTTCCATAATTTAAATGTTTCATGTTGTACAAAATGAATTCCCCATATTATTATTATTTGAATATGTATATGTAGATATATTTTCATATTAATGTGAAATGATAATAGGACCCACAAAGTATGACATTGGGTTATCGGTAACATATCTGTATCCTGGATTATTAGGTTGTCATTAAATATTAAGGATATTTTGGGTATGACATTTGTGTCAATATAAAAAAATATTTTGTGTCACAATAGTGGGTTTTTGATGTATTTCCAATAAAACAATCAACAAGGAATATTATACACTTTTCCTATAGTTGTATTAAGGTTCATGGTTCATATCTAGATATACATAATATATGAGGTTGGTCAGTACAAGCTTCATAACTTTGATACATTGATTCATCAATTTTACATGACTTTAGTCTTAGTTATTTTTGGATTGGGTGATCATGTTATTGATGATATTGTTTAGTAAATAATTATAAATTTGGTCTTTTCCTCTCATTTTAATATTATCAAATTAGGTCCCTCTATTGATATAGATCACAAAATGGTAATATAGTACATAAATAATACATTAGATGTTATCTTCTATTTGGTGAAGAGCATGTGATTGTATTTTATTTATTGTTGCATAAAATTCAAGTAATTCATTAAAAGTCATAGTATATACCTCATAATAAAATATTTATGTTGATGATGTAATGTCATTAAATACAATTAGTTTAATGGTCACATAATTTCTTACATAATGTGATTATATGAAAATAAATTTTGTATTATCATGTAGATAATAGGGATTGTATGAATGCTACATTTGATTGATTGTAAAAACATCTAATAACATAGTACCATGATTAGTACTAATTCTTTTCTAGATTCTAGATTAATAAAATCCTATATTAAGGTCTATTATATTTATGCTTAGGTTGTGTTTTTATGGTTTTCGGATCTGGGGGAGTGGTTTGGTAGCTTAAAATGGGGGGGTATTGGATTTTTGTAGAAAATATTTTTGAACCATAGTTCAGTATAGTACTTTTAATTCATATGATAGTCATAAGTAATATAGTCTAAGAATAATTGAATAATTAAGGTTTCTATCTCATTAATGACATTATTATGGTCACCATGAGCACCATGGCCACTGATTCCTCTGCATAGCCTTGGTGGAGTCCATAAAATGTAAAAAATGGCCCTAGATATTGGGGTTGGGCAAGTTTGGTGGGAATGTCAAACCACATGAAGGAGTGTGATCGGGTCCCTCATATGATAGTGGGACTCAACTATTTCATGGCGTTATTAGTTTTTAATTTCAAATAACTGATTTGGATACCTATTTCATGGATTCAGTAACAATATTTTTTCATGGAAACTCATAGGTTCTTTATATGGGGTTTTTCAATGTTGTGTTGACATGGTTTCACATTATTTGAGACTTTCATATTCATTATCATTTGTTGAATACAATTTTATCCAATTTATTATGTGATAATTAGAGAATAATAATGTATTAGACAATCTAGTATAGGTTTTTTTATTCAATTACTCATAATCAAAACAAGGAGATTGGAGTATGGTATATATTGTTTCTTTTTTGTTCGTCATTATGTCAAAATTGTTGATGTATGTATCATCTTACATATCCTTTGATCATGAGGATATTTATTTCTAGTTTATTGATGTCACATCATCTCTTTTGGATGTCAACATTCAATTTTTTCAACCCTATTTCTTATTCTATCTTAGATCACTCTTTTTAATGTAAAGATACAATTGTGGTTAATGTGTGGATCTATGAGTGAGGTAGCTAATTATTTTTCATTCCTATATCTATTGAACAACAGTTGGTCTACTTCTATAACCAGTATCATTTAAAATATAGCCCAAATGGTCTATAATATTAATTATATATATATATATTAATGCTTTATAAAATATGTGTTTTCCCTGTTGTTTTTTTAAGGTTGGGGTCGAAACCTCAATTTAATATTTAAAGAAAAAACCTCTTTAGACTGGGTAGAGGGAGACCCATTACACTGCCCGAAGGCCCATGGCCAAGTGTCCTGAATACAATGCTTGAAAGACCATTTTTTCCCAAAGGACCCCTCAGTTAATAGTACTGCTACAGTAACCGCGCTACTGCAGTACAGCCACCGCTACAGTTCCTGCTACAGTCCCTCCGCCACTACAGTGTTGCCGCTGCTACAGTCCACCGCTGCTACAATACTACTACAGTACCCCTGCTACAATACTGCTCTAGTATCCCGGTAATTCTCCCCTACCCGGATTTGATCCTGGGACTTTTGGATGCCAAGAAGGATCCTGTACCACTAGGGTATGGGCTCGTTGGCATTTTCCATATTGTTTTATTAAAATATGTATTATTAAATGTACTATGAAATACATTATGAAATTTGTATTCAAATAATATTTTTTTTGGGAGAAGTGTGGTATGCTAAATTTTTTTAAAATATATTACCCACTTAAAATAGTTTATCATATACTAAACATGGGAGACTTAGGTACCTAATAGGGAATTTATTTCAAGACTCTCTTTTTTCATAATGAGGGTAGCGATGGAAAAGTGTCCCACCCTTCATTCCTCATGGTAAATGAGAGATAATTAACCCATGGTCCAACCTTTAGTTTTCCTGAGAGTGGAGACTACCGCCATGGGTATATAATATCATATTATATGTGAGGCATTACCCTTTTATAGAACAATATTTTTATATAATATGTGGAATCCCAAAACACTCCAAACACTAAAAGTAAAAGTAAATCCAAAATCCATTCTCACGTGCATGTCCAATATATTAAGATGGTATAAGGATTAATTAAACTACAATGTAATTACCAAAGGGAGAGAGATTAAGAAACAACAAAAACTAATCTTGACACCTGAGCTAGTAAAGTCCTGCATGGTTTTAAATATCCTCCTAGAGACCTGGAAGTTTTTTTTATATACATCAGGTGAGAATATTAGTATACAGAGTAGGGAAATTAAATCTACCCATTCACATGAGGGGGAACATAGTAATTTCCCTTTGAGAAGACATTATAACCTCGAAGAAGTTACCCGAGAGTATTAACAAACCCAGCCACACAAAGGCACACTCACTAAAATAATGCAGGTTATGTAATATAGTAGTACAAGCACAGTTACAGTTGGGTACCGCAGACCATTTTCCCAGTGGTTAAAATCACTTCACTAATGGATATCGTCTTAATTGAACAACTCCTCCAATACACAGTCCCATTACCACAACCATATTTCACACACCTGGGACTCGAACCAGACACATTCCCTCTTGTAGACAGATAGGCCACAACTACCATGCCTCTCACACGAAGAGACCTATGCCTTATCCTAGAGACACATTGGAAACAATTTAGGCCCCTAAACACCTAGGACTCCCATCCACAACAAACTCTTTCCCAAAGGATCTTGGACTATGAATGGAATCAAGTCATTACACCCTTCCTAGATACGATTGAGTGTTAAGATCTCAGAAAAGTGCACGAGGATGAAAGTCAATAACCATCCATCCATCCTCCTGTGAGGATGTTGGGAAAGAAACCCTCCCCAATGTAATTGGGGTGTTCATATCATATAGATCAACAAGGTTTGGGTTCATATAGGAATCACATTGAACTAATCTATATATATGTATGTATGTTTGTATGTATGTATGTATGTATGTATGTATGTATGTATGTATGTATGTATGTATGTATATATGTATGTATGAATGAATGTATGTATGTATGTATGTATGAAAACACTCTTCCCTAACCTACAGATCCCAAAAAAACAACCAACTTATACAGGACCAGGTTGTTGCTACCCCTATATGTACAACCACACAATAGTCACTACCAAGGATATTCCCCACCCATGTTTATCTAATTTATTTTAATTAATTAATTTATTTCTTCTCTATGATATATTCCATTACTAATAGGAATATAACACTAATAAATTTTTTTAAAACAAAATGAAAAACTGAACTACAGTCGGACTAAACAACATCACAAAACAAGGTTCCCAGTCCCACTACATGCCACCATTCAATCACTGCAAACTAGTATTCTTAACTGTTTTACCGGAAATTCGAAATATTTCTTCGATGGCGTCCCTCTACATATAAGTGAATAACCACACTAAATTCCCATTTCCCAATGCACTCCACAACCATAACAAAAACAGAGGTAGTTCAACTGCCAACCAGTTCACTCATTCCACAATCAATGATTTTATATGACTAAAATAAAAACAAACCACTTGTAACTAACCACAAAAAAAGCTTATAATGACTAAAAATGTTACCGTAGATCCACCAAACACCCATTAATCTCCCTTATTAGTGAACTAACTCCCTTTCCTCCCCATACACCCATAAATGTGCTACCAAAAGTAGCACCACACAACAGAAACAATACTCAATAGAACATAGTACCCAGCCACACCAAACAAGAGTAAACACACACACACACACATAAATATATTTATTTATTTTTGGTAAACATTGTTCAATAATCCTCTTGATAAATATGGGTTATCATAAAAGAGACTTAATATCTAGGAATCTGATTCAATTAACCATGTTTACATGTTTTAAAAGAATTCATGTTAAAGCCAATTATAAAACATTATAACAAAACAAAGGAAACAACACAAGTCCACAATAGAAGTCCACCAATAGCCATGATTTTTATAATTCATACAACAATAATAAGCCATAAAAAACCTTGATAACAAAATAAATAGATGATAAATCATTAATCAACTCTAGTAACATTATGGAATTACCTTGTTATTTGTTGATCATATTCTTATTTATATGTGGCTTAAGAAATGTTATTCACTATTCTTTATAAAGAATCATTAGTATACCCACTCTATTAGATGCTCAATTTATGAGAGACATAAGAAAACCCTATATGGATGATCAATGGATCAAATTTCCTCCTTCTACCATGAAAATGGGATCACAGAAGCAGTAGTAATCTCCACAAAAACTGAGAAAGTAGGCCCTAGCACAAAAAGAATACTCCTACATAGAGGAAGGATCTAGATGTACCTGGAGGGAATGAAAAACATAGTATGAAGGTAATAACATGTATTTGATGTTACATATCCTATTTTAAAGGAAGATCATGTTCCAAATGTTATTAATAGTGGGATCACTGTCAGGATCACATGGTTTGAGTATCTCAAATCCCCTAGACTATTATGATATTTAAATATATATATATATATAATCTCTTTTTAAAATCCCTAAAAATAATCAATCAAGGTTTCAAACTCATTTTAGATCAATTAAAATGCTAGAGGGGGAAAACTGGACAGCTTGGAGAAATATGAGAAACTGTAAATAAGTATCTAAGGGGAGTTCCATCTATGCAGATCCATTAATGTTGATGTACCTATGCGAAGATACTAACAAAATTACCTACAAACAACATGACCTACTAACATCATGACATACGGACGTCCTGACCTATAGATCCCCTGACTCATCGACATTGATGATCCTAACTCACCGATGTCGATACTCCTCACTCACCGATGCCAACACTCATGACCCACTGACGCACATAAATATTGATGCTAACTCACAGACATTATAAATCAATAACAATCTAAAACACTGACATACCGATGCCGAAACCATGAGTCGATGTTGTAAAAGTGGAAAACAATAAAACCCTTGAAATAACCCAACAAAACCCAAAAAATTCTCTCAACACTAGGTTTTTTACAAAGGAAATGCCTTGGGAAATCCAGGTTATTACATCATATATATCTTAATTTATTCTCTTCCTCTAGAATTAAATACTAAACTAGAAGAGATAGGTGTACAAACAACCTCCATGTAATATAACTCTCAACAAAAAACCACATTGTGTTATTCTAATGTGGGTATGAAAACCTCGACAACTCAATTCACCTCCTTGTCATCTATATCCAGAACAACTACAGAAATAATAAGTCCCCACTGGCCCAAACAACCTCACAGTTACCACTGGTCACACTATTTGGACACATGGATTAGGGAGCTCATTCTTCCATGTCAAGATACTATCCACCATAGGAGAAACTAACTCACTCGCCCATGTTTAATCACCTCCGTAATAATGTGTCATGATTAGAGATAAGGTATTCCCCTTCCCATGGTCAGGAACTTTTTCACACACATTATGATATTTGGGAAACAACTCATCTGATAGAAAATAAGGTCAAGCATTACATCACAAGAAAAGACTAAAGCAGAAAACAAGAAGAAAAACTATGAACATCTCTGGGTACTGGGAACACATATGTGACTCTGGATCCCATGTACTCTCCTAGAGGCCACCATGCCTCCACAACACATGAACCAAATGTACAGTCCATCCATTGGGAAAAGTATCATTATGATCCTCGATTCTTACCAATAACTCCATGAACATCATGTTGTCCTTGATATCCAACTCTCCCTAGTCAATTATGTGGGAGTCATCATGTAGATATCAATATATCTGGGAGATATGGAAGTCATCAGGGATCCTTAATAACTGGGGTGACAATACCATCTATATTCTACTTCACCAACTAGTCCAAAAACATTGAAAGGTCTGATGTACCTGGGAGAGAGACTATATCCTCCTCCAACCTATCACTTCACATGTCGAGGGAAATCCATCATGAAAACATTGTCCCCTACCTCAAAATATAATGGAATCCTCTTATGATCATCAAATGACCTATGCTAGTCTGAAGCCGCCTTAATCCTCCCACACAAAAGCTATACATTCAATTTTTTGATTTTCACTACCAATGATACATGATGGGATGCTTCCCCATTCTATGTACATCATATGGGTGAATTACATGGTCTTAAATAATAGGATTTGAATTGTACCATTACCATGGTGGATTAATAACTGTTATCGTATGAAAACACTACTGAGGGAATGTGTCAAACCAACAATCCTGCAATGTCCAAGACCCATGCCCACAACATATCATCCCAAATATGTATTGTCCTCTTTATCGTCCCATCTGTTTGAGGGTGGAATGTGGTGATAAGACAGAACTGGGTGCCAATGGCATGCTAAAATACCCAATAGACATATGATGTAAATTGTGAATCCTAATATAAGATAATGGATATTATAACTCCATGTATCCACACCACCTCTTCCAAGTACATCTTCTCTAATGAATTCAAAATGATTGACTCCATGATCACCATGAAGTGCCCATATTTTTTAAATTGATCCACTACTACCCAGATATCATCATAGCCTCCATAATTCATAGGTAGATGTTGTGACAAGATCCATTGAGATATCATCTGATATAAACATAGGAATGTGTAAGGGCTGAAATAGACCACCATGAAAATGGTTCTTAGCCTTCACCAGTTGACACACTAGGCACTATTCAACAAACTCCTCTACTACCTGCTTCACCCCAGGCCACCAAAGCTATTCGTTAAGGCCTTTTTTAATCATGGAATCTCCAAGGTGTACTGCCAAGGGTGATATATGGAACTCATAGAGAAGTCCTTAAGACATTTATACAATGAAAAATAGCTTCCCTTGCAACCAAATTCAATTATGACTATCTTACAACCATCCCACTAGAGCAACACCCTATAAAGTGCACTGACACATCAGTACAGTCTCTAAGTCTCCCTACTGAGACTCTTTCACCTACCATGTTATGGAATACCATAGTATCATTGGAAAAAAATATCCTCACCCATCATCCACTATCGTATACAGACAAAACACATCCAACTCCACTATTTCCTCCAAAGAATCCATAGAATCCCAAAAATCCTCCATCTATGACCACCTTCTCGAGGAATTAGCCACCACATTCCCCTTCAATGGGGTTTAAGAGAACATGATGTCATACACATAGAGAAACTTCATCCATCTACACTACCTCATGTTCAGGATGCATTCGGTAAGGATATACCTTAAACTCTTATGATTTGTGAATTCCACATAGTAAATTCTAACAAGGTAATTAAACAACAACATTAGAGTGAACATGACCATTGTAAGATCTAGATCATAGGTGGCCGAGTTACATTCAGGACGTCATAACATTCTAGATCCACATGATATTACTACTTTCTACTACATCACCACTCATCTCAAGCCTAGTTCAGAAGAATTAAAGAACACATCGAACGAAAATCCTTCCAGTAGAAACATGATAATTGGGGAAATACTCACTCCAACAGAAAAATGAAAGACAAATGACACTAATCACTCCACATGAAGGCTTTTCCTTTTGTAGTCAATGTTGTAAATGTATCTGTTGGAACCACGGTCTTCTATGCATGATTTGGAGTATGGTTTGTGTTTGTTGTCAATCATCAATGGAAGTCTGTATCATGTACCAGCTAAGAGATCACACCGTTCAAGCAGACAACAGTATTGAAGGTGGTGGCATTTCCTAGTGTTTTCCAAATTTTTGGGTTCCAAAATCTGGAAGTTGCTGACCATCGCGAAAAGTGGATTTCCATGAAGATAATAATTAAATATGGAAAAGGCATGAATTTCGCGAAAAGAGGATGCATGGTTTGGAAATCGCGAAGACCAAAAGAATGGAGGCGGTAAGTCCTGAAGATTACGTCATTACTTCGCAAATGGCATAGTTGAAGCGCATCGCGGCGGTGAAGGGCTTTATGAGGGAGCATCGTGGTGAAGGTGTGAAGGAAATGAAGGAACGCTCCGCGATTACGATGAGCTCCGCGAACGGACAATTTCTGTAGTGATTCGCGATTTTGAGAGAATTTCGGCAGGAACTTTAGAGCTTCGCGATTTGAGCTGACGTGGTGCTGACTTCGTGCAGAAGGGTCAAGGGTTGGTGGAACCGCCTATAAATAGAGGTCAACCCCCTCAATAGAAGTAGAGAGAATTTCAAAGAAAATCCTTTGCTCTCGGTTCGCAAAGGCCTATCGTGAAGGTAGTGTGCTTCGTGAAAGAGGAGCTTCACGGTGGCTATTCTAACTCCGCGAAAGGTGTTTGTCCCACTTTGGCTCAGTGAGCTTTGTGAATAGGCAGGAGCTCCGCGACAGCCCAGCATTGCGAAGGCTGGAGCATCGCGATAGTGATTCGTGATTGAGCATTGTGAAAAGGCAGGGACTCCGCGAAGGTTTGTTTGAGCTTTGCAAAAATTAGGAGCCTTGCATAGTAGAGAACTTTGTGAAGGCCATTTCTAAAACATGTTTTCCCAGTGGACAAGGGAAAAGGGGGTATTCATCAGTGGATGGAATTTGGAATTTAACAGAGCATCAACTTAGGTCTCTGATGCAAGAAAAGTCTCATGTTGAACAGGAGACAAGGACCTTCATGTCTTTCTATTGAAGAGACCTTCACGTCTATAAACAGAGTGATACTTCACCAAAGGAAGTGAGCCTAGGACAGAGTGACTCTGCCTGAACAATTTTAATTAACAACTAGTGATGATTAGTGGAATTAGGTACGGCCGACAACTTCTCGGCGTATGCTCTTTGGATGTAGCCCTTAGTGGTGAACCAAGTAAAAATAGTTGTGTCATCTCTCTGCATGTGAATGTTTCATTACTGATCATATCCATCATGCAGATTTAACGAGTTCCTACCAACGTGGGATTAAGATCCACAACTTTAAGAAGAAAAAGCTAACACCCTGATTCACCCCTCCCCTCTCAGGGTGTCCCGGGGTCCTACATGTGGTATCAGAGGGAGGTTGTTGGCGTTGAATTTGTCCTATGTCGCCATGGAGAATGCAGTCAATGCTAGGTGAGTCCCTCTCTTTGATGGAAGTAATTTTCAAATCCGGAAGAACAAGATGATATCTTATCTAAGATCTCTTGGAATTGAAGATTTTTTTTCTACTGTGAAAGGAATACAAGTCATTGATCCAATAGGCCTATCTATGACTGGCACATACAGGAAAATTCATGATGTAGATGCTAATGCACAAAATGTACTCACCGCAGCTCTTTCAGATCATATAAATCTAAAGGTGATGAGTTGCACTTTAGAAATGTCTATGTGGGATAAACTTGAAAACATTTATGAAGGAGATAGCAAGGTAAAGGAGGAAAAACATCATGTTTTACACAACAGGTTTGATGATCTAAAGAAGTATCCTAATGAGAATGCAGATTCATTTTTTAATCGAATTACTGAAGTAGGGGAGAAATTCGAGGTCTTGGAGAAGAAATCAAAGACATTGATATAATAAAGAAAATCTTGAGAAGACTTCCTCCCATGTACAATGCAAATGTGTCAGCCATTGAAGAAAGAGATCTATCTAAACTATATCTGGATGATTTGTTAAGTTGTTTAGGGGCATATGAGATGAGAGTCAAACCTGAAGATTCCACGACTTGCGTGAGCAAGGAAATGGCATTCAAAGCCATGGATAAACTGAAAATTTCAGAAGAATGTGGTGGTGAAGATGAAGAAGAAAAAGAAATTCTTTCTCTCATCGCCGTGAAGTAGAAAAATGGGAAAGGTAAATTTAGAGGTAAGCTACCTCTTGCATGTTTCCGTTATGGAAGAGTTGGGAACATTGCCTCTCAATGCCAAATAATGTTAGATGATGATGAGAGAAATGCTGAAGACAATGAGAAGCCTCGAAAAAGGTTTTTCAAAAAGGCTGACTTCAAATATGGAATGAAAATTCAGAGGAAGAGTTTTGTCTGTGAAGAAGATGATGATGATATTGAATTTTGTGAGGAAGAAGAACCAGAATTTAAAACCGGAAACCATGCTTCCATGATGGCTACCTCTAAAATATCAGAATCCTCAATCAATTAAGGTAGAGATAATCAGATTAATGCTATTGGTAATCCAAATATTCAAATTAAGTATGCATTCTCCAAGCTTGAGAGTAAATGTAAGTGATGTAATAAGTGGAAGGAAATGGTTGAAGAATCATCAGAATATGTTGATGAACTTGAAGCTGAAATTGAACGTCTGGAATAATTTGTGAAAGTTCAGTCTAAAATCCTTGAAAGCAATGATGATGCAGTGGATCTAAAGCTGAGAATTGAACAGCAGGGAAAGGTCATCAATGACCTCACGTCAAGACTAGAAGAAAAGTCCAAGACTGCTGAGGGTCTTGCGGAAGAATTTGTTACTCTTAAGAGTAAACTTGAGACTGAATCATTTTCAAAAGAATCAAGGAAGAAAATACCGTTTAGAATATTCTCAGATTCAGAATTACCGGAAAGAGACAAGTGTGGTTCTGATGTGGCTGAAAAAATCTTGACTGTTTAAAGACCCTCTTGCATGGGAAATAGTCGAATTGGCTGTGAAGCTGAGACATCAACTGCTGGAAATAAAGAGAGCCAAAAGAAAGACAAAAAGAATGTTGAACATTTTGAAACATTTCCTGAAGTGCTGAAAAAGAAACCCTCAATCCAAACTAGAAGGATAACTGACAATTATACTCAAACATTCATAAATGATAGGTAGTTCAACTATTCTCCCAAGGATGAAGGTATGAGGAGAAATTCAGGTGAGAAGACATTCTCTCTCATGAAGTGTCAGTTCTGTGGCTATCTGGGCCATACCATGTCATATTGCGAAGAGTCAATGAGCTACTTGAATGGAGGAGATCTGGGAAGTCAACAAAGGAGACCGATTTCATATCCTACATCTTATAGAAGAAATATCTTCTATGGTTACTGCTTTAATTGTTCTAACTTTGGCCATAAAGCTATGTATTGCAGGCAGCGGTATGACAGGAGAAATTCATAAAACACTCAAAGACGGGACAGTGTTCATCCTCCAGATGATGTTATTCTCACAAATAACTTTTCCCCTCTGGAAGAAGATTATGGGTATGAAGAATCAGATTATGTGGAAAAAAGTATTAAAAGTCCACCAATATCCAATGCTCAATCCAATATCTCATGGAAAGAGAAGAAGAAGATCGAGAAATCCAATCTTGCAGAGGTAGCACTCAATGCTACAAAGAGCAGCAACACTTGTTTCCTTGATAGTGGATGCTCTTCCCATATTATGGGAAATGATGACATCTTGATGAACATTGAATAGAAGATTAATGGAATAGTACGGTTTGGTAATGATGGTGCTTTGAAGATTAAAGGCAGTGGGAATACTGCTCTCGCCAATGGGGAGCAGAAGAAGACTGAAGTTCTTTACGTGGACAGTCTAGGCCACAATCTGCTTAGTGTAATTCAACTCTGTGACTCAGGGCTCATAGTAACCTTCAATCAAAAAGGTTGCACTATAAAAGGAAAAACAGGAAATTCTCTTATGAAAGGCTGTAGAACAGATGGAAACTTATATCAGGTTGATAGCAAAGTGAGCTCTTGCTATTTGTCTGTTGAAGAAGAAAACAATTTATGGAATCGAAGGTTGGGGCACATTAACCAAAAATACATTGAAAAGATATCTAAGCTGAAAATAGTCATGGATATTCTCATTCTAAAATGTGAACGGGAAAAGTCTTGTGATGCTTGTATTCGTGGGAAACTGGTTTGTAGTTCATATCGGCCGAAGAAGAAAAGGGCATCGCATCTTATTGATCTCATTCATATAGACGTATGTGGCCCAATAAATGTTTCTTGAACCTATGGAGAAAGTTACTTAGTCCTTTTCATTGATGATTATAGCATAATGTCATTTGTAATGGTGATCCACAGGATGTGACAAGTACTTGATTGTATGAAAACTTATCTACAGATTGCCGAGAATGATACTAGACGGAGCCATCCTCATTTGAAGAAGCTACAAAGGATGAATCCTGGGTGAAAGCTATGAATGAAGAGTTAGATCAGATTGACAAGAATCAGACACGGGATCTTGTCCAGAGACCAAAAGGTCACAATGTTATTGGAACAAAATGGATATTCAAGAACAAGTTTGATGAGCATGGATGTGTTATCAGAAACAAGGATCGACTTGTATGTAAAGGGTATTCTCAGATAGAAGGTGTTGATGTTGAAGAGACCTTTGCTCCAGTGGCTAGACTGGAGTCAATCAGGCTGTTTATTGCCATGGGTCTCCAAAGAGGATATAAATTATATCAAATGGATGTCAAGACAACATTCTTAAATGGTGTACTCGAAGAAGAAGTCTACATTAAACAAACCGTGGGTTTTCTTCATGGTGATGATGAATCAAAGGTTTTTAAGCTAAAGAAAGCACTTTATGTCCTGAAACAGGCACCATGGGCATGGTACTCCAGAATGGATTCTTACACCAAGAAGCTGGAATTCAAAAGAGGATGAGTAGATCACAATCTCTATGTGAAGAATTCTTCGAAAGATCAGTTCATGGTTCTAGTTTACGTCGATGACATTATATTAGGTGGCAGTAGGCAGAAATCAGTGGATGAATTTTCCAATCATATGAAATCAGAATTTGAAATGTCAATGATTGGGGAGCTCACATATTTCTTGGGACTACAAGTGACTCAAAGGAAAGACTTCACTTTTATCTCTCAGGAAAAGTATTCCAGAGAGCTGCTGAAGAAGTGTAATATGCATGACTCCAAACCAATGTCAACTCCGATTGCAGTTGGAACCAAACTTGGAAAGCATGAGGAAGGGACATCTGTAGATCCCACCATGTACAGAAGAATCATTGGGAGCCTACTGTACCTGACAGCGACACGACCAGATATTGTCCTTGCCACATATCTTGCAGCCTGTTTTCAGAATAGTCGAAAGGAGGAACTTATGGAGGCAGTCAAAAGAATCATGTGGTACATTCAAGGTACACACAAATTTGGATTACATTTTCTTGCAGGTAGGGACAGTGAATTATAAGCTTTTTCTGATGATGACTGGGCTGGTGATGTAGTAGATAGAAAGTCCACCAGTGGTGGAGCTTTCTATATTGGGAAGAAATGTGTTGGATGGTTGAGCAAGAAACAAGAAAGTACTTCTCTTAGTACTTCTGAAGCTGAGTATATCTCCTCCACAAAGGCATGCACTCAACTGCTATGGATGAAGCAGCAATTAAATGATATTGGCAATGAGGTGAAGCAACCAATGGGGATTTACTATGACAATAAGAGCGCACTTGATCTTACGAAGAATCATGTTCATCATTCTTGTACAAAACACATTGAAATCAGGTATCACTTTATCAAAGAGAAAGTTGAGAAAAGCATGATTAGAATGGATCATGTGGGAATAAATGAGCAAGTGGCTGAAATCCTGATAAAGCCACTGTCAGCGGCTATGTTTGAGAAGCATCGGTTGAACCTCGGTGTTCGTCCACCTCCCAGTGCATAAGGAGGTTAGGAAATTCCCCTCTCCCCATTTGTTATAACTGTTTTAATATGTTTATGGTTGTGATGCAGGTTTATGGTGGAGATACTATCCAGGGGGAGTATGTTTTGAGCTGAACGTGAAAAAATTACTGGTCTTTGGATTTATTGTCAATGGGGGAGAAAGGAGAGAGGAATAAATTCAGGCAACTTCTGTGATGAGAAAAATGAGAAGGACAACAGTGGAACTAATTCAAGCCTCCTCTCTTGTTTTCTACACTGAGCATTTCTCACGTAGACGTAGAGTTTTGGTTGAGTTGATTCCTGTGTTTTGGGTTTTCACATAGATGGAGATCTATTGAATTTATTTTCTGATTTCCAACAAACCCAAAGGGGGAGATTTTTGTAACCATGGTCTTATATGCATGATTTGGAGTATGTTTTGTGTTTGTTGTCAATAATCAATGGAGGTTTGAATCGTGTACCAGCGAAGAGATCACACCATTCAAGCAGACAACAGTATTGAAGGTGGCGGCGGTTCCCAGTGTTTGCCAAATTTTTGGGTTCCAAAATCTGGAAGTTGCTGAGCATCGTGAAAAGTGGATTTACATGAAGATAATAATTAAATATGGCAAAGGCAGGAATTTCGCGAAGAGAGGATGCATGGTTTGGAAATCGTGAAGACCAGAAGAATGGAGGTGGTGAGTCCTGGAGATTACATCATAGCTTTGTGAACGGCAGAGTTGAAGCGCATCGTGGCGGTGAAGGGCTTTGTGAGGGAGCTTCGTGGAGAAGGCGCGAAGGAAATGACGGAACGCTCCGCGATTACAATGTGCTCCGCGAACAGAAAATTGCAATAGTGATTCGCGATTCAGAGAGAATTTCAGCAGGAACTTCGGAGGTTCGCGATTTGAGCTGACGTGGAACTGACTTCGCGCGACTTTTTCGAGGGTCGTTGGAATCACCTATAAATAGAGGCTGACCCCCTCATGAGAAGTAGAGATAATTTTAGACAAAATCCTTTGCTCTCAATTCGCAAATGCCTCTCGCGAAGGTAGTGTGCTTCGCGAAAGAGGAGCTTCGCGGCGGCTATTCTAGCTCCATGAATGGCGTTCACCCCGCGTTGGCTCAGTGAGATTCGCGAAGAGGCAGGAGCTCCGCGACAACCAAACATTGCGAATGCTGGAGCATCGCGAGAGTGCTTGGCGTTTGAGCTTCGCGAAATGGAAGGGACTCCGCGAAGGCTTGTTTGAGCTTTGCAAAATTAAGAGCCCTGTGAAGTAGGTTACTTTGTGAAGGACATTTCCAAAACTTGTTTTCCCAGTGGACAAGGGAAAAGGGGGTATTCATCCATGGATGGAATTTGGAATTTAACAGAGCATCAACTCAGGAATCTGATGCAAGCAAAGTCTCATGCTGAACAGGAGACAAGGACCTTCATGTCTTTCTATTGAAGAGACCTTCACGTCTATAAACTGAGTGAGACTTCACCAAAGGCATTGAGCCTGGGATAGAGTGACTGTAGCCGAACAATTTTAATCCACAACTAGTAAAGATTAGTGGAATTAGTTACGACCGACAACTTGTCGGCGTATGCTCCTTGGACGTAGCCCTTAATGGTGAACAAAGTAAAAATAGTTGTGTGATCTCTCTGCATGTGAATGTTTCATTACTGATCATATCCATCATACAGATTTAACGAGTTCCTACCAATGTGGGAACAAGATCCACAACTTTATGAAGAAAAAGTTGACACCCTGATTCACCCCTCCCCTCTCAGGGTGTCCCGGGGTCCTACAAGTGGTATCATAGGGAGTTATTGGTGTTGAATCTATCCTTTGTCGCCATGGAGAATGCGGTCAATGCTAGGGGAGTCCCTCTCTTCAATGGAAGTAATTTTAAGATCTGGAAGAACATGATGAGATCTCATCTAAGATCTCTTGGAATGGATGTTTTGTATTCTACTATGCAAGGAATACAAGTCACTGATCCAACAGGCCTGGCTATGACTAACACAAACAGGAAAATTCATGATGCAGATGCTAAAGCAAAAAATACACTCACCGCAGCTCTATCAGATCAGATCTATCTAAAGGTGATGAGTTGCACATCCGCAAAGTCTATGTGGGATAAACTTGAAAACATTTATGAAGGAGATAGAAAGGTAAAGGAGTAAAAACCTAAGGTTTTACACAATAGGTTTGACGATCTAAAGATGCATCCTAATGAGAATTCAGATTCATTTTTTAATCGAATTACTGAAGTAGTGGGAGAAATTCAAGGTCTTGGAGAAGAAATCAAAGACATTGATATCGTAATGAAAATCATGAGAATAATTCCTCCCATGTAAAATGCAAAGGTGACAGCCCTTGAAGAAAGAAATCTATCTAAACTATCTCTGGATGATTTGTTATGTAGTTTAGTGGCATATGAGATGAGAGTCAAACCCAAAGATGCCACGACTCACGTGAGCAAGGAAATGGAATTCAAAGCCATGAAAAAACTGAAAATTTTAGAAGAAAGTGGTGGTGAATATGATGAAGAAAAGGAGATTCTTTCTATCATCTCCAAGAAGTTAAAATAAGTAAAAGGTAAATTTAGAGGTAAGCTACCTCTTGCATTTTTTTGTTGTGGAAGAGTTGGGCACATTGCCTCTCAGTGCCAAAGAAAGTTAGATGATGATGAGAGCGAAGCTGAAGACAATGAGAAGCCTCGAAAAAGGTTTTTCAAAAAGGGTGACTTCAAATATGGAATGAAAATGCAGAGGAAGAGTTTTTTCTGGGAAGAAGAAGTTGATGATATTGAATTTTGTGAGGAAGGAGAACCAGAATTTAAAACCGGAAACCATGCTTCCATGATGGCTACCACTGAGATATCAGAATCCTCAATCAATAAAGGTAGAGATTATCAAACTACTGTTATTGGTAATCCAATGATTCAAATTAAGGATTCTTTCTCCAAGCTTGAGAGTAAATGTAAGAGATGTAATAAGTGGAAGGAAATGGTGGAAGAATCATTAGAATATGTTGATGAACATGAAGCTGAAATTGAACTTCTGGAAGAATTTGTGAAAGTTCAGTCTAAAATCCTTGAAAGCAATGATGATGTAGTGGATCTAAAGTTGAGAATTGATGTGCAGGGAAAGGTCATCATTGACCTCACATCAAGACTGGAAGAAAAGTAAAAGACTGCTGAGGGTCTTGAGGAGGAAGTTGTTACTCTTATGAGTAATCTTGAGACTGAATTATTTTCAAAATAATCAAGGAATAAAATACCATTTAGAATATTCTCATATGCAGAATTACTGGCAAGAGCCATGTGTGGTTCTGATGTGGTTGATAAAATCTTGACTGTTCAAAGACCTGCTTGCATGGGAAAGAGTGGAATTTGGTGTGAAGCTGAGACATCAACTGCTGGAAATAAAGAGATCCAAAAGAAAGAAAAAACGAAGGTTGAACATTTTGAAACATTGCCTGAAGTGCTGAAAAAGAAACCCTCAATACAAACTAGAAGGAGAACGGACAATTATCCTCAAACATTCATAAATGATAGGCAGTTCAACTATTCTCCCAAGGTTGAAGGTATGAAGAGAAATTCAGGTGAGAAGACATTCCCTCTCATGAAGTGTCAGTTATGTGGCTATCTGGGCCATACCATGTCATATTGTGAAGAGGAAAGGAGATACTTGAATGGAGAAGATCTGAGAAGTCACAAAGGATACCGATTTCATATCTTCCATCTTATAGAAGAAATATCTTCTATGGTTATTGTTTTAATTGTTCTAACTTTGGCCACAAAGATATGTATTGCAGGAAGCTGTACGATAGGAGAAATTCATACAACACTCAAAGACGGGACAGTGTTCATCCTCCGGATGATGTTTTTCTCAGAAATATTTTTCCCCTCTGGAATAAGATTATGGGTATGAAGAATCAGATTATGTGGAAGAAAGTATTAAAAGGCCACTAGTATCCTATGATCAATACAATATCTCACGGAAAGAGAAGAAGCAGACCGAGAAATCCAATCTTGAAGAGGTAGCACTCAGAGCTACACAGAGCAGTAGCACCTAGATCCTTGATAGTGGATGCTCTTCCCATATGATGGGAAATTCTGACCTCTTGATGAACATTGAAAAGAAGATTGATGGAACAGTACGGTTTGGTAATGATGGTGCTTTGAAGATTAAAAGCAGTGGGAATACTGCTCTTGCCAACGGGGAGGTGAAGAAGACTGATGTTTTTAACATGGACGGTCTACGCCACAATCTCCTTAGTGTAAGTCAACTCTGTGACTTAGGGCTTATAGTAAACTTAAATAAAAAAGGCTGCACTATAAAAGGAAAAACAGGAAATTATTATATGAAAGGCTGTAGAACAGATGGAAACTTATATCAGGTTGACAGCAAAGTGAGGTCTTTCTATTTGTCTGTTGAAGAAGAAAACAATTTATGGCATCAAAGGATGGGGCACATTAACCAACAAGACATGGAAAAGATATCTAAGCTAAAGATAGTCATTGATATTCGTATTCTAAAACGTGAACGGGAAAATTCATATGATGCTTGTATTCGTGGGAAACTGTTTTGTAGTTCATATCGGTCGAAGAAGAAAAGGGCATCACATCTTCTTGATCTCATTCATACAGACGTATGTGGCCCAATAAATGTTGCTGGATCCTATAGAGAAAGGTACTTCGTCATTTTCATTGATGATTATTGCAGAATGGATTTTGTAATGGTGATCCACAGGAAGCGACAAGTACTTGATTGTATGAAAACATATCGACGGATTGCCGAGAATGATACTAGACAGACGATAAAAGTCCTGTTATCTGACAATGGAGGGGAATACACATCCATCGAGTTTGAAAATTACTTAGAAAAACATGGAATATAGCATGAGGTAGCTGCTATGAGAACTCCACAACAAAATGGAGTTGTTCAGTGCCGGAATCAACAGGTCAACAATATGGCTAGGGCTATGCTGATTGAGAGTGGTATCTCTCGCCATTACTGGAAGGGAGCTGTTGAGGCTACAGTGCACATTCATAATTGAACAGGGATTTATATGGGAGAAATGAAGACCCCATACGAATTGTGGCGTGGAAGGAAGCCTTCATTGAAATACTTTCGTGTTTTCAGAAGCAAATGATTCATCTGAAATAAAGAAGGAAACCAAGGAACGTATGGTGACAATGCTGATGATGGAATTTTTCTTGGGTATCAAATGAACAGAAAAGCTTACAAGTGTTTCAATAAACGCTTGGTGAGGATTTTGGAAGGAAATGATGTTAAGATCATTGAAGGAAAAACTCCAAATTCTAAAAATAGTACCTATGCTGATGAGATTGAAGAGGAGAATAAATGTGAACATGGTATAAATACAAATACAGAAATAGAGGAAGGTGCACAAAACACTCAGGGGTCACATCATGATGTCGACTCAGACGAAGAATCTGAAGTGGAAATCATGGATGGCGAGAATGCGACTAAACCACAAAAGAAAAACCGAAGAGCAGAAATTGATCCATATAACATAATTGGAGACAGGAATGCACCTACACAAACAAGGAGGATGAGGAATAATTCACCATCTGCATTTCTGTCAGTTGTGGAGCCATCCTCATTTGAAGAAACTGCAAAGGATGAATCTTGGGTGAAAGCCATGAATGAAGATTTAGATCAGATTGACAAGAATCAGACATGGGATATTGTCCAGAGACCAAAAGTTCACAATGTTATTGGAAAAAAATGGATATTCATGAACAAGTTTGATGAGCATGGAAGTGTTATCAGAAACAAGGATCGACTTGTATGTAAAGGGTATTCTCAGATAGAAGGTGTTGATGTTGAAGAGACCTTTGCTCTAGTGGATAGACTGGATTCAATCAGGCTGTTTCTTGCCATGGCTCTCCAAATAGGATATAAAGTATATTAAATGGATTTCAAGACATCATTCTTAAATGGTGTACTCGAAGAAGAAGTCTACATTGAACAACCCGTGGGTTTTCTTCTTGGTGCTGATGAATCAAAGGTTTTCAAGCTAAATAAATCACTTTATGGCCTGAAACAGGCACCACGAGCATGGTACTCCAGACTGGATTCTTACCTCAAGAAGCTAGAATTCAAAAGAGGAGGAGTAGATCACAATCTCTATGTGAATAATTCTTCGAAAGATCAGTTCATGGTTCTAGTCTACATCGATGACATTATATTTGGTGGCAACAGGCAGAAATCAGTGGTTGAATTTTCCAATCATATGAAATCAGAATTTGAAATTTCAATGATTGGGGAGCTCACATATTTCTTGGGACTACAAGTGACTCAAAGGAAGGACTTCACTTTTATCTCTCAGGAAAAGTATGCCAGAGATCTGCTGAAGAAGTTTAATATGAAAGACTCCAAACCAATGTCAAATCCGATTGCAGTTGGAACCAAACTTGGAAAGCATGATGAAGGGACATCTGTATATCCCACCATGTATAGAAGAATCATTGGGAGCCTACTGTACCTGACAACGACACGGCCATATATTGTATTTTCTACATATCTTGCAGCCCACTTTCAGAGTAGTCCAAAGGAGGAACATATGGCGGCAGTCAAAAGAATCATGCAGTATATTCAAGGTACACACAAGTTTGGATTACATTTTCCTGCAGGTAGGGACAGTGAATTATCAGCAATTTCTGATGCTGACTGGTCAGGAAATGTAGTAGATAGAAAGTCCACCAGTGGTGGAGCTTTCTATATTGGGTAGAAATGTGTTGGTTGGTTAAGCATGAAACAAGAAAGTACTTCTCTTAGTACTGCTGAAGCTGAGTATATGTCGGCCACAAAGGAATGCACTCAACTGCTATGGATGAAGAAGCAATTAACTGATATTGGCGATGAGGGGAAGCAACCAGTGGCGATTTACTATAGCAAAAAGAGCGCAATTGATCTTACGAATAATCATGTTCAGTATTCTCATACAAAACACATTGAAATCAGGTATCACATTATCAAAGAGAATGTTGAGCAAGGTGTGAATAGAATGGATCATGTGGGAATAGATGAGCAAGTACTGATATCCTGACAAAGCCACTGTCAGTGGCTATGTTTGAGAAGCATCGGTTGAAGCTCGGTGTTCGGCCACCTCCTAGTGCATAAGGAGGTTATGAAATTCCCCTCTCCCCATTTCTTATAACTTTTTTAATCTATTTATGGCTGTGATGTAGGTTTATGGGGGAGATACTATCTAGGGGGAGTATGTTTTGAGCTGAATGTGAAAAAATTACTAGTCTTTGGATTTATTGTCAATGGGGGAGAAAGGAGAGATGAATAAATTCAGTCAACTTCTGTGATGAGAAAAATGAGAAGGACAACAGTGGAACCAATTCAAGCCTCCTCTATTGTTTTCTACACCGATCATTTCTCACGTAGACATAGAGTGTTGGCTAATTTGACTCCTGCATTTTTGGTTTTCACATAGATGGAGATCTATTGAATTTATTTTCTGATTTCCAACAAACCCAAAGGGGGAGATTGTTGGAACTATGGTCTTCTATGCATGATTTGGAGTATGGTTTGTGTTTGTTGTCAATCATCAATGGATGTTCGGATCGTGTACTAGAAAAGATATCACACCGTTCACGAAGACACCAATATTGAAGGTGGCGGCATTTCCTAGTGTTTTCCAAATTTTTGGGTTCCAAAATCTGGAAGTTACTGAGCATCGCGAAATTTGGATTTCCACGAAGATAATAATTAAATATGGAAAAGGCATGAATTTCGCGAAGAGAGGATGCATGGTTTGGAAATCGCGAAGACCAGAAGAATGGAGGTGGTGAGTCCTGGTGATTACGTCATATCTTTGCTAACGGCAGAGTTGAAGCACATCGCGGCAGTGAAGGGCTTTGCAAGGGAGCTTCGCGGTGAAGGCGCGAAGGAAATGACGGAATGCTCCACGATTACAATGAGCTCTGCGAACATAAAATTGCTGTAGTGATTCACGATTTTGAGAGAATTTCGGTGGGAACTTCGGAGCATCGCGATTTGAGCTGACGTGGCGCTGACTTCGCGCGGAAGGGTCGAGGGTCGGTGGAATCGCCTATAAATAGAGGCTGACCCCCTCAAGAGAAGTAAATATAATTTCAGAGAAAATCCTTTTCTCTCGATTCGTAAATGCCTCTCGCGAAGGTAGTGTGATTCGTGAAAGAGGAGATTCGCGGTGCCTTTTCTAGCTCCGCGAAAGGCGTTCACCCCACGTTGGATCAGTGAGCTTCGCGAATAGGCAGGATCTCCATGACATCCAAGCATTGCGAAGGCTGGAGCATCGCGAGAGTGCTTTGAGATTGAGCTTCATGAAAAGGAAGGGACTCTGCGATGGCTTGTTTGAGCTTTGCAAAATTAGGAGCCTTATGAAGTAGGTTACTTTGCGAAGTCCATTTCCAAAACATGTTTACCCGGTAGACAAGGGAAATGGGGGTATTCATCAGTGGATGGAATTTGGAATTTAATAGATCATAAACTCAGGAATCCGATGCAAGCAAAGTCTCATGTTGAACAGGATACAAGGACCTTCATGTCTTTCTATTGAAGAGACATTCACATCTATAAACTGAGTGAGACTTTACCAAAGGCATTGAGCCTGGGACAGAATGACTGTGGCCGAACAATTGTAATCCACAACTAGTAAAGATTAGTGGAATTAGGTATGACTGAAAACTTTTCGGCGTATGCTCCTTGGGCGTAGCCCTTAATGGTGAACCAAGTAAAAATATTTGTTCCATCTCTCTCCATGTGAATGTTTCATTACTGATCATATCCATCATACAGATTTAATGAGTTCCTACCAATGTGGGAACCATATCCACAAATTTAAGAAGAAAAATTTGATGCCCTGATTCACCCCTCCCCTCTCAGGGTGTCCTGGGGTCCTACAAGTGGTATCAGAGGGAGGTTGTTGGCATTGAATCTGTCCTTTGTCGCCATGGAGAATGCTGTCAATGCTAGGGGAATCCCTCTCTTCAATGGAAGTAATTTTCAGATCTGGAAGAACAGGATGAGATCTCATCTAAGATCTCCTGGAATGGAAGTTTTGTTTTCTACTGTGCAAGGAATACAAGTCACTGATCCAACAGGCCTGGCTATGACTGACACAGACAGGAAAATTCATGATGCAGATGCTAAAGCCAAAAATACACTCACCGCAGCTCTTTCTGTTCAAATCTATCTGAAGGAGATGAGTTGCACTTCAGTAAATCTATGTGGGATAAACTTGAAAACATTTATGAAGGAGATAGAAAGGTAAAGGAGGCAAAACATCAGTTTTTACACAATAGGTTTGACGATCTAATGATGCCTCCTAATGAGAATGGAGATTCATTTTTTAAACGAATTACTGAAGTAGTGGGAGAAATTCGAGGTCTTGGAGAAGAAATCAAAGACATTGATATCATAAAGAAAATCTTGAGAAGACTTCCTCCCATGTACAATGCAAAGGTGTCAGCCCTTGAAAAACAAGATCTATCTAATCTATCTCTGGATGATTTGTTAAGTAGTTTAGTGGCATATGATATGAGAGTCAAACCCAAAGATGCCACGAATCACGTGAGCAAGCAAATGGCATTCAAAGCCATGGACAAACTGAAAATTTCAGAATAAATTAGTGGGGAAGATGACAAAGAAAAAGAAATTCTTTCTATCTTCGCCATGAATTTGAAAAAGGTAAAAGGTAAATTTAGAGGTAAGCTACCTCTTGCATGTTTCCGTTGTGGAAGAGTTGGGCACATTGCCTCTCAGTGCCAAAGAAAGATAGATGATGATGAGAGCGAAGCTGAAGACAATGAAAATCCTCAGAAAAGGTTTTTCAAAAAGGGTGACTTCAAATATGGAAAGAAAATGCAGAGGAAGTGTTTTGTCTGTGATGAAGAAGATGATGATATTGAATTTTGTGAGGAAGATGTACCAGAATTTAAAACCGGAAACCATGCTTCCATGACGGCTACCACTGAAATATCAGAATCCTCAATCAATAAAGGCATAGATAATTAGACTACTATTATTGGTAATCCAAAGATTCAAATTAAGGATGCTTTCTCCAAGCTTGAGAGTAAATGTAAGAGATGTAATAAGTGGAAGGAAATGGTGCAAGAATCATCAGAATATGTTGATGAACATGAAGCTGAAATTGAACGTCTGGAAGAATTTGTGAAAGTTCAGTCTAAAATCCTTGAAAGCAATGATGATGTATTGGATCTAAAGCAGAGAATTGAAGAGCAGGGAAAGGTCATCAATGAACTCACGTCAAGACTGGAAGAAAATTCCAAGACTGCTGAGGGTCTTGAGGAGGAAGTTGTTACTCCTAGGTGTAAACTTGAGACTGAATCATTTTCGAAAGAATCAAGGAAGAAAATACTGTTTTGAATATTCTCATATGCAGAATTACTGGCAAGAGCCAAGTGTGGTTCTGATGTGGTTCAAGAAATCTTGACTGTTCAAAGACCCGCTTGCATGGGAAAGAGTGGAATTGGCTGTGAAGTTGAGACATCAACTGCTGGAAATAAAGAGAGCCAAAATAAAGCCAAATTGAAGGTGGAACATTTTGAAACATTGCCTATAGTGGTGAATAAGAAACCCTCAATCCAAACTAGAAGTAGAACTGAAAATTATCCTCAAACATTCAGAAATGATAGGCAGTTCAACTATTCTCCCAAGGATAAAGGTATGAGGAGAAATTCAGGTGAAAAGACATTCCCTCTCATGAAGTGTTAGTTCTGTGGCTATCTAGGCCATACCATGTAATATTGCAAAGAGGCAAGGAGCTACATGAATGGAGAAGATCTGGGAAGTCAACAAAGGATACCGATTTCATATCCTCCATCTTATAGAAGACATAGCTTCTATGGTTACTATTTTAATTGTTCTAACTTTGGCCACAAAGCTATGTATTGAAGGCAGCGGTACGACAGGAGAAATTCATACAACACTCAAAGACGGTACAGTGTTCATCCTCCTGATGATGTTTTTCTCACAAATAGTTTTTCCCCTATGGAAGAAGATTATGGGTATGAAGAATCAGATTATGTGGAAGAAAATATTAAAAGGCCACCAGTATCCTATGCTCAATCCAATATCTCATGGAAAGAGAAGAAGAAGATCGAGAAATCCAATCTTGCAGAGGTAGCCCTCAAAGCTACAAAGAGCAGCAGCACCTAGATCCTTGATAGTGGATGCCCTTCCCATATGATGGGAAATGATGTCCTCTTGATGAACATTTAAAAGAAGATTGATGGAACGGTATGGTTTGGTAATGATGGTGCTTTGAAGATTAAAGGCAGTGGGAATAATGCTCTCGCCAACGGGGAGGTGAAGATGACTGAAGTTCCTTACCTGGACGGTCTACGCCACAATCTCCTTAGTGTAAGTCAACTCTATGACTCAGGGCTCATAGTAACCTTCAATCAAAAAGTCTACACTATAAAAGGAAAAACAGGAAATTCTCTTATGAAAGGCTTTAGAACAGATGGAAACTTATATCAGGTTGACAGAAAAGTGAGCTCTTGCTATTTTTCTGTTGAAGAAGAAAAGAATTTATGGAATCAAAGGCTGGGGAACATTAACCAACAAGACATGGAAAAGATATATAAGCTGAAGATAGTCATGGATATTCCCATTCTAAAATGTGAACAGGAAAAGTCATATGATGCTTGTATTCGTGGGAAACTGTTTTTTAGTTCATATCGGCCGAAGAAGAAAAGAGCGTCACATCTTCTTGATCTCATTCATACAGACGTATGTGGCGCAATAAATGTTGCCGGAACCTATGGAGAAAGTTACTTCGTCCTTTTCATTGATGATTATAGCAGAATGGCTTGTGTAATGGTGATCGATAGGAACCAACAAGCACTTTATTGTTTGAAAACTTATCGACAGATTACTAAGAATGATATTGGACGGATGATAAAAGTCTTGTGATCTAACAATGGAGGGGAATACACTTCCATTGATTTTGAAAATTACATAGAAAAACATAGAATACAACATGAGGTAGCTTCTATGAGAACTCCTCAACAAAATGGAGTTGTTGAGTGCCGGAATTGACAGGTCAACAATATGGCTAGGACTATGCTGATTGAGTGTGGTATCTCTCGCCATTACTGGAAGGAAGGTGTTGAGGCTGCAGTGCACATTCAGAATCTAACAGGGATTTATATGGGAGAAATGAAGACACCATACTAATTGTGGCAGGGAAGGAAGCCTTTATTGAAATACCTTCGTGTTTTCAGAAGAAAATTCTTTATCCGGAATAAATAAGGAAACCAAGGAAAGTATGTTGACAATGCTGATGAAGGAACTTTTCTTGGGTATCCAATGAACAACAAAGCTTTCAAGTGTTTCAATAAATGCTTTGGAGAGGATTTTGGAAAGCAATGATGTTAAGATCATTGAAGGAAAAACTCCAAATTCTTAAAATAGTACCTATGCTGATGAGATAGAAGAGGAGAATAAATGTGAAAATGGAATAAATAAAAATACAGAAATAGAGGAAGGTGTACAAAACACTAAGGGTTCACATCATGATGTTGACTCAGACGAAGAATCTAAAGTGGGAATCTAGGATGGTGAGAATGCGATTGAACCACATAAGAAAAATCGAAGTACATAAATTGATCCATCTAACATAATTGGAGACAGGAATGCACCTACACAAACAAGGAGGATGAGGAATAATGCACTATCTACATTTCTGTCAGTTGCGGATCCATCCTCATTTGAAGAAGCTGCAAAGGATGAATCTTGGTTGAAATCCATGAATGAAGAGTTAGATCAGATTGACAAGAATCAGACATGGGATCTTGTCCAGAGACCAAAAGGTCACAATGTTATTGGAACAAAATAGATATTAAAGAACAAGTTTTATGAGCATGGAAGTGTTATCAGAAAAAAGGCTCAACTTGTATGTAAAGGTTATTCTCAGATAGAAGGTGTCGATGTTGAAGAGACCTTTGGTATAGTGGGTAGACTGGAGTCAATCAGGCTATTTCTTGTCATGGCTCTCCAAAGAGGATATAAAGTATATCAAATAGATTTCCAGATAGCATTCTTAAATGGTGTACTCGAAGAAAATCCTACATTGAACAACCCGTGGGTTTTCTTCTTGGTGCTGATGAATCAATGGTTTTCAATCTAAAGAAAGCACTTTATGTCCTGAAACAGGCACCACGGGTGTGGTACTTTAGACTGGATTCTTACCTCAAGAAGCTAGAATTCAAAAGAGTAGGAGTAGATCACAATCTCTATGTGAAGAATTCTTCGAAAGATCAGTTCATGGTTCTGGTTTACGTCGATGACATTATATTTGGTGGCAGTAGGCAGAAATTAGTGGATGAATTTTCCAATCATATGAAATTAGAATTTGAAATGTTAATGATTGGGGAGCTCACATATTTCTTGGGACTGCAAGTGACTTAAAGGAAAGACTTCACTTTTATCTCTCAGGAAAATTATGCCAGAGAGCTGCTGAAGAAGTTTAATATGCAAGACTCCAAACCAATGTCAACTCCGATTGCAGTTGGAACCAAACTTGGAAAGCATGTGGAAGGGATATCTGTATATCCCACCATGTACAGAAGAATCATTGGGAGCCTACTGTACCTGACAGCGATACAACCATATATTCTCTTTGCCACATATCTTGTAGCCCGCTTTCAGAGTAGTCCAAAGGAGGAACATATGGCGGCAGTCAAAACAATCATGCGGTATATTCAAGGTACACACAACTTTGGATTACATTTTCTTGCAAGTAGGGAAAGTAAATTATCAGAGTTTTTTGATGCTGACTGGGCTGGTGATGTAGTATATAGAAAGTCCACCAGTGGTGGAGCTTTCTATATTGGGCATAAATGTGTTGGCTGGTTAAGCAAGAAATAAGAAATTACTTCTCTTAGTACTGCTGAAGCTGAGTATATGTCTGGAACAAAGGCATGCACTCAACTGCTATGGATGAAGCAACAATTAACTGATATTGGCGATGAGGTGAAGCAACCAATGGTGATTTACTGTGACAAAAAGAGCGCAATTGATCTTATGAAGAATCCTGTTCAGTATTCTCATACAAAACACATTGAAATCAGGTATCAATTTATCAAAGAGAATGTTGAGCAAAGCGTGATTAGAATCGATCATGTGGGAACAGATGAGCAAGTGGCTGATATCCTGACAAAGCCACTGTCAGCGGCTGTGTTTGAGAAGCATCGGTTGAACCTCGGTGTTCGGCCACCTCCCAGTGCATAAGGAGGTTATGAAATTCCCCTCTCCCCATTTGTTATAACTGTTTTAATCTGTTTATGGATGTGATGCAGGTTTATGGGGGAGATACTATCCAGTGGGAGTATGTTTTTGAGCTGAACGTGAAAAAATTACTGGTCTTTGGATTTATTGTAAATGGGGGAGAAAAGAGGGATGAATAAATTCAGGCAGCTTCTGTGATGAGAAAAATTAGAAGGACAACAGTGGAACCCAATTCAATCCTCATCTCTTGTTTTCTACACCGAGCATTGCTCGTGTAGACTTAGAGTGTTGGCTAAGTTGATTCCTGTGTTTTTGGTTTTCACATAGATGGAGATATATTGAATTTATTTTCTGATTCCAACAAACCCAAAGGGGGAGATTGTTGGAAACATGGTCTTATATGCATAATTTGGAGTATGGTTTGTGTTTGTTTTCAATCATCAGGGGAATTTCGGATAGTGTACCAGCAAAGAGATCATACCGTTAAAGTAGACAACAGTATTGAAGGTGGCGGCATTTCCCAGTGTTTGCCAAATATTTGGTTTCCAAAATCTGGAAGTCGCCGAGCATCGCGAAAAGTGGATTTCCATGAAGAAAATAATTATATATGGCAAAGGCATGAATTTCGCGAATAGAGGATGCATGGTTTGGAAATCGCGAAGACCAGAAGAATGGAGGTGGTGAGTCCCGGTGATTATGTCATAGCTTCGCGAACGGTAGAGTTGAAGCGCCTCGCGACAGTGAAGGGATTTGCGAGGGAGCTTCGCGGAGAAGGCATGAAGGAAATGACGGAACGCTCCGCGATTATGATGATCTTTGCAAACGGAAAATTTCCATAGTGATTCGTGATTTTGAGATAATTTCGGCGGGAACTTCGGAGCTTCGTGATTTGAGCTGACGTGGAGCTGACTTCGTGTGGAAGGGTCGAGAGTCAGTGGAATCGCTTATAAATAGAGGCTAACTCCCTCAAGAGAAGTAGAGAGAATTTCATAGAAAATCCTTTGCTCTCGGTTCGCATAGTCCTCTCGTGAAGGTAGTGTGCTTCACGAAAGAGGAGTTTTGCGGCGGCTATTCTAGCTCCGCGAAAGGCATTCGCCCCGCGTTGGCTCAGTGAGCTTCTCAAAGAGGCAGGAGCTCCGTGACAACCAATGTAACGACCCAATGTTTTTCAATGGAAAATTCCCTTCTTATATCTATGTCATAAAAACACAAAATAATGAACTACTAAGTGATAAGTGACATTTAAACATAATTTTCTCACCCCTATGTTTGGAATATTAAAAGTCCGACATACACGGTTGTGTTCAAAACAGTTTTTGGAGTCTAATGAAACAAAAATAATTTTTGGTGAATAGTAAACTACCCTTATGAATAGTAACCTACCCTTATCAATAGTAATATGACCCTTATGAATAGTAAATTAGAGTAACATTACCTATGAATAATAAAATAAAATTTAGACATCATAGAAAGTGATAATTTGACCTTAGTAAACGTCTTTTGGTATTTTATAAGTCATAAATAATTAATTATAATTAATTAATTAATTTAAAGGAATATTTATTTTCCTTTAATGTATTCATAAATTATTGAATCAATTTCTAATTGTTTTTAGATAATTTTATAAGACCCTACGTAATTTTTGAAAGAACTATAAATTCAGTTTTAATCTTAAAAACTGTTTTTTAAAGTAAATAATGATTTTTATTAATTATTAAATTAATAATATTTAGAAAATTATTTTTGAAAAATGGACTTCATTTTTAGATTCTACACATCAAAAAATGGTTGGGGTAAAGTTTTGAGATTTTTCGGAGATACTTGAATTTTTGATGAATAGTGGAATCTGATCATTCACAATAAAAGCTAATTAATGTGTTAATTGAGTCACCGATGATGTTATGCTGATGTAAGCCCACTTGGTTCGGGATTACATTATAAAATTACTATTTTTGGTCGTTCAAGACTCACTATTCCTTGTCTTTGGTGAAATTAATAAACTAATCAATTTTATGTTAAGGAAACCCCTCTCCCCTCCACTATAAAAGCCACCCTTCACTCCCTCTTTTCCTCACACCTCTCAAGCTCCAAGACTTCTCTAAATTCTGCCCAAACACCTTCCCTAGCTCATCCCCCACATCCAAAAGCTTCTGGTCTCATCAAAATACCAGGCCTAGCTTCCTTAAAGAGGATCTCAAGAGAAGGATTCTAAAGGTAATTTCTCTCTCTTCTCCATTAATTTCCTTTCAAGTTCATGTTCCTTCCTTGATCTCTCCCTACCTATATTCATCCAAATTGTTCTGTAAATCCAGTATTATATATATAATGTATTATTATTATTCTATTGTTATATTATATCACCCACACCCTTTCCCCCTTCCTTTTATTTTATTAAAGAGAACATTGTTCATGTGGTGATAATTTATCACCTTCAAAAACAACATAGTGTCTTCTTCCATTTCTACCTTCAGATCTGGTCATGAGACCATTTTTATGGTTGAACCGGAATATTTTATATGTATTATGTTCTATTTTACGTTCTGTAAATAACCTATGGCCATATTTCTAAGTGAATATTTAAAAAAAGTTCGTTGTGATCCAGAAACCCCTCCAATTAACCCAAATAATTTTCATTTAATTATTATCTAATGATTCATCCACATGGATCTAATATAACTCATTATAAAATCATTCAAGCTTATTTAATATCATTAATAACATATAATATCAGTTCTGCATGTTTACCCATGATCTTCCCAAACGTCAATTTAAGAATACAAGTGGACTGCTCAAGAAAACCATGAAAATGAACATCCCCGATGAATGTTTTTAAACTCTATAAGTCATACAATTGAACATAATATGAAATAATGAACCTTATTAATGTATAAACCTTTATGAAATTTCTAATTAATAAATATAATGTCTTTATACATGACATTAAAGAGAAGGAGGCATTCGAGTACAAGGTAATGGGAAATCTCGAACCCAATTTTCTTCCTTCGGGTTCTCCCTCTTTCACTCCATTTTTGATGTGGTTACTCCTAAAAGGTATTTTGATCATCTTTTCCTTTACATTTGTTGGATATACATGTTTGTCGCTGGTTTTTATGTCAATCAAAATGTTTTTCAAAATAACACTTCTTTCAAGATCTCACCTTTTACCTCTCATTCATGGTTGATGGTTTTTATATCAAGTATGTTGTTCCCTCTTTCTTTTGAGAACCCAAAGCTTATGAATGTGTTATTATGAGATGAAACCCATTCCTTTCCATGGGTTATTTATATACATGTTTGATATGTGTTCTATGTGGCAAGCATGATAATGATAATGTTATGATGTGACGGGTGCGCCCGGAATTACATAGAGCAATATGAATGTTTAAATGTGACGGGTGCGCCCGGAATTATATAGCGCTCCAATGCATTGGGTAAAGTGATGAATCTCATGAGTAAATGTGAAATGATGCGTGAACATTATGCTAGCTTTGTTCACAAATATGTGTGGTAGTCAACCACTAAGACATGATGTTTCATTTTTATGCTTTTCCACATTTCAAGTTTATTGTTTATGCTCCTCTCATGTTCAAGATCTTCTTCATATGTCATGATTATGCTCACCCCATGCTATGTTGTTCTTATATATCCTCTTACTGGTCATTTATCTCACCACTTTGGATGTATATCCTCATGTGGCTACATGTACTAAGGAGAGGACAAGTGCTACTAAGAAGCTATAGAAGAAGAGATTAAATGAATTTTTATGCTTGATGTTGTACTTGTTATGTGTAGTCCTAGTTTTCCCAAGACAGTAAACCTCTGGATCCTCCATGTGTAATAATATTATGTTGTTTATCTTTTAAATGATGTAATAGTAATGTAATAAAATGTCGGGTCGCTATAGTTGGTATTAGAGGAAAGGTTTAGTTAATTTGGGAATTAGGATTAGTAAATCCTAGAGAAAACCTCTAGCATGAGAATAAGAACAAATATGTATACAAGAATATTTACCTAGGGAGCCCATATGTTATGTTTTTGGTATAATTGTTTGAAAGGATAAGTTATTCATGACTTTTTTACTTATGTTTTGTTCAATCCTCTTCTATTTTAGAAAATGGTGGGAACGAGGTGAGGTAATGAAGGAGAAGTACCCTCACCTGTTTGTGTGGAGTGAAATTTCGGGGGCGAAATTTCTTAAGGGGGGAAGAATGTAACGACCCAATGTTTTTCAATGGAAAATTCCCTTCTTATATCTATGTCATAAAAACACAAAATAATGAACTACTAAGTGATAAGTGACATTTAAACATAATTTTGTCACCCCTATGTTTGGAATTTTAAAAATCCGACATACACGGTTGTGTTCAAGACAGTTTTTGGAGTCTAATGAAACAAAAATAATTTTTAGTGAATAGTAACCTACCCTTATGAATAGTAATATGACCCTTATGAATAGTTAATTAGAGTAACATTACCTATGAATAATAAAATAAAATTTAGACATCATAGAAAGTGATAATTTGACCTTAGTAAACGTTTTTTTGGTATTTTATAAGTCATAAATAATTAATTATAATTAATTAATTAATTTAAAAGAATATTTTTTTTCCTGTAATGTATTCATAAATTAATGAATCAATGTCTAGTAGTTTTTAGATAATTTTATAAGACCCTACGTAATTTTTGAATGAACTATAAATTCAGTTTTAATTTTAAAAACTGTTTTTTTAAGTAAATTATGATTTTTATTAATTATTAAATTAATAATATTTAGAAAATTATTTTTGAAAAATGGACTTCATTTTTAGATTCTTCACGTCAAAAAATTGTTGGGGTAAAGTTTTGAGATTTTTCGGAGATACTTGAATTTTTTATGAATAGTGGAATCTGATAATTCACAATAAAAGCTAAATAATGTGTTAATTGAGTCACCAATGATGTTATGCTGATGTATGCCCACATGGTTCGGGATTAAATTATAAAATTACTATTTTTGGTCGTTCAAGACTCACTATTCCTTGTCTTTGGTGAAATTAATAAACTAATCAATTTTATATTAAGGAAACCTCTCTCCCCTCCACTATAAAAGCCACCCTTCACTCCCTCTTTTCCTCACACCTCTCAAGCTCCAAGCCTTCTCTAAATTCTTCCCAAACACCTTCCCTAGCTCATAACCCACGTCCAAAAGCTTCTGGGATCATCAAAAGACCAGGCCTAGCTTCTTTAAAGTGGATCTCAATAGAAGGATTCTAAAGGTAATTTCTCTCTCTTCTCCTTTAATTTCGTTTCAAGTTCATGTTTTGTTCTTGATCTCTCCCTACCTATCTTCATCCAAATTGTTCTTTAAATCCAGTATTATATATATACTGTAATATTATGATTCTAATGTTATATTATATCACCCCACACCCTTTCCCCCTTCCTTTTATTTTATTAAAGAGAACGTTGTTCATGTGGTGATAATTTATCACCTTCAAAAACAACATAGTGTCTTCTTCCATTTCTACCTTCAGATCTGGTCATGAGACCATTTTTATTGTTGAACCAGAATATTTTATATGTATTATGTTCTATTTTATGTTCTGGAAATAACCTATGGCCATATTAATAAGTGAAAATTTAAAACAAGTTCGTTGTGATCCAAAAACCGCTCAAATTAACCCAAATAATTTTCATTTAATTATTATCTAATGATTCATCCACATGGATCTAATATAACTCATTATAAAATCATTCAAGCTTATTTAATATCATTAATAACATATAATATCAGTTCTGGATGTTTACCCATGATCTACCCAAACGTCAATTTAAGAATACAAGTGGACTGCTCAAGAAAACCATGAAAATGAACATCCCCGATCAATGTTTGTAAACTCTATAAGTCATAAAATTGAACATAATATGAAATAATGAACCCTATTAATTTATAAAAGGTTCTGGAATTTCTAATTAATAAATATAATGTCTTTATACAGGACATTAAAGAGAAGGAGGCATTCGAGTACAAGGTAAGGGGAAATCTCAAACCCACTTTTCTTCCTTCGGGTTCTCCCTCTTTCACTCAATTTTTGATGTGGTTACTCCTCAAAGGTCTTATGATCATATTTTCCTTTACTTTTCTGGGATATACATGTTTTTCTCTGGTTTTTATGTCCATCAAAATGTTTTCCAAAAGAACTCTTCTTTCAAGATCTCACCTTTTACCTCTCATTCAAGGTTGATGGTTTTTATATCAAGTATGTTGTTCCCTCTTTCTTGTGAGAACCCAAAGCTAATGAATGTGTTATTATGAGATGAAACCCATTCCTTTCCATGGGTTATTTATTTACATGTTTGATATGTGTTCTATGTGGAAAGCATGATAATGATAATGTTATGATGTGACGGGTGCGCCCGGAATTATATAGCGCAATATGAATTTTTAAATGTGACGGGTGCGCCCGGAATTGTATAGCACTCCAATGCATTGGGTAAAGTGATGAATCTCATGAGTAAATGTGAAATGATGTGTGAACATGATGCTATATTTGTTCACAAGTATGTGTGGTAGTTAACCACTAAGACATGATGTTTCATTTTTCTGCTTTGACACATTTCATGTTTATTGTTTATGCTCCTATCATGTTCAAGATCTTCTTCCTATGTCATGATTATTCTCACCCCATTCTATGTTGTACTTATCTATCCTCTTACTGGGCCTTTAGCTCAACCCTTTTTATGTATATCCTCAGGTGGCTACATGTACTAAGGAGAGGACAAGTGCTACTAAGAAGCTATAGAAGAAGAGATTAAATGAATTTTTATGCTTGATGTTGTACTTGTTATGTGTAGTCCTAGTTTTCCCAAGAAACTAAACCTCTGGATCCTCCATTTGTAATACTATTATGTTGTTTATCTTTGAAATTATGTAATAGTAAAGTATGAAAAGTCCAGGTCGCTATAGCCAAGCATTGCGAAGGCTGGAGCATCGCGAGAGTGCTTTGCGATTGAGCTTCGCGAAAAGGAAGGGACACCGCGAAGGCTTGTTTGAGCTTTGCAAAATTAGGAGCCTTCCGAAGTAGGGTAATTTGTGAATGTCATTTCAAAAACTTGTTTGCCCAGTGGAAAAGGTAAAATGGGGTATTCATCAGTGGATGGAATTTAGAATTTAACAGAGCATCAACTCAGGACTCTGATGCAAGCAATGTCTCATGTTGAATAGGAGACAAGGGCCTTCATGTCATTCTATTGAAGAGACTTTCACATCTATAAAATGAGCGAGACTTCACCAAAGGCAGTGAGCCGGGGATAGAGTGGTTGTGCCCGAAAAATTGTAATCCACAACTAGTGAAGATTAGTGGAATTAGGTACGACCGACAACTTTTCGGCGTATGCTCCTTGGACATAGCCCTTAGTGGGGAACCAAGTAAAAATAGTTATGTCATCTCTCGTCATGTGAATGTTTCATTACTGATCATATCCATCATACAGATTTAACGAGTTCTTACCAATTTGGGAACAAGATCCACAACTTTAAGATGAAAAAGTTGACACCATGATTCACCCCTCCCCTCTCAGGGTGTCCCGGGGTCCTACAGTATCCACAACTCAAGAGAAGTTAGGAATGAATCTCTAGTAATAGCCTTATAGTCCTAGAAATTTACAAACCATTATGAAATTCGTGGGTGCTTCCCATGAAAAAGCAGATTCAACCATTTATGGGTCCACTACAATCCCTTAATTGGACACCAAGTGTCCATGAGAGTGCATATCTCATGTCAAAAACATGAACATCAGAAACATTTGTTAGAGATGGCGGTGTTAGAGGACCTGCAAGATAGTCCAATGAGGCTTGTTGTGCTCCTTCACTGACCTTCAATAGATCAAGATGTCATCAATGATCATGATTAAGTATCGGTGTAGGTACTCATGGAAGACATAGTTAATGAGCCCCATGAACACTGTTGGCATGTTAGTAATGCCAAATGGCATGACATGAACTCAAATTTCCCATTAATTCACATGAAAGTAGTATTCAGGATGCCCCCCTACCATGCCTTAAACATGTGATATCCAGATAGAAGATAAATCTCACATAACCAACCCACTCCCATAAACTGGTTGAAAACATCAATGATTCATGGAAGGGGTAACAGTTCTTGATAGTAACCTGATGTAGTATCTGGTAGTATATACACAGTATTATTCCAAGTATTACTTCTTCTCAAACAAAACTAGAGGACCCCATGTCAACAGACATGGCCAAATAAAACCCTTCTTTATCACGTCATCAATTGAAATCTGAAACTCCCACAACTTAGAGGTTTTCATCCCATAGGGAGCTATTGAAATCAGATGATAATTAGACTAAAATTCTATATTTTATCCAAAGTCACGTCATAGGGGAAGAATCACAACATCCTCTCGGAATACAAGGGAAAATTCTCTGAAAACTACTAGAACCTCAGCCACCTCTGAATCTGGTGATTTAACTAATTTCTAAAAAAATAAATAAAGAAGAGCCTCCATATTCCGGCTTCCCACATGGCAACCCCACTGACCAATGAATGCCACTGCTAGAAACCCACATATGAGAAAAAAATTACTCATTATAAGTATTCTATAAAAGCATATGAATTAAAAAACATTTATATTATTAGGATTTCAACAAACAACATAACTTATAGCAAGAAAAGATCCCCATGTGACTGATGCAACCACAACATCATTCTACATCCACTACAAACATCAGGAAAACTAGTCTGTCCTCTAATTGGTATAATAAACACAAGGGGCATAGAGAGTCACGCTACCTCTAGGCCTAGAGCATGGTCTATGTAGAGACCCGTACATGACGTACATGGACATTGCCTTAATTTTTTGGAATATGTAATACCTAACAAAAACAGACACCAAAGGACCATAATAGTTTAGTGTCTTTAGAAACATGGAACATAATCTTCTAATCCTATTGAAAGATCTTCAAAATATCCCATAAAGATCTTCCCATTTTTTTTCTTACCTAAAACATTTCTTTATATCTTGGGGAAAATAAAACATATAAAGGGTGAGCTCAAACGCTCAGTAAGGGTAAGCATGGAGAAAATAAAACAAACCCTATACATTTGAACTTCAAAACTTGAACATAATGTTTACACATCAAATCTTGATTTGTGAAATAAATCTTGGCATTACGTAAGACATAGGTCATAAAGGAACATAAATCACGATAAAATAGCATGGGAATAAAACATTTAGTTTTGGGAAACCATTAATCACATGATATGATTTCCATTGTAGCCAAGGCATTGCTTCCAAGACCATCTTAGTGGAGAAAGTCCCTTTCTGAATCGATTTCACTCCTCGTTCCAGTCATGTATCACTGAACCGGATTAAATTACCATTCCAGCCATGTATATATCATGAGATATAAATCTTTACCCAATGAATTGTAGGGAGTTATACGTCCCACCCATCTCATAATTAAATCATTCTTATGTGTACCACAAAATAAACATAAATCATTAATCATAACCCAATGAATAAAATGGGTTTCATAAACATTATCCCATCATAACATAATCCATAGAAAACAAATGGATATCATTTCCTCATAATAAAAGTTAAACAATGTATATTATAAATAAATTATACATGAAACATACACATATGAAATAATTTCATCTTAGATGAAAAATGTTTTTGATAAAACACTTTAAATGAATTCTTGAGGAAAAATCCTTTCTTCTTGAAAATCATTTTCTTTTCAGAAAATTCCATGAAATTTTAAAAGAAAATGATTTTTTTTGAAAATTGTGCTGAAATCTTGTAGAGTAAGCTTCATGAAAATAAGGTGATAAGAAACTATAAAAATACGTTCATGTCGTATATGTTAAAAAAACATTCTTCTCATACATTTGCCGAAAAATTCAAAAAGTACCTCATATGGTAAACCCTAGAAATAGTCCTTACATACCATGTAGTAAAAGTAAAAATGGGTAAAATGGACTTTAAACATACATGAAACCATTTTTAGAAAACATGGTAATGAATGACAAATATATCTCCAGTAAATACTTACGAATAAATAATCTCGGATAAAACGAGACTGGAAAAGTTATCCCTTACCTTAGGTCCGATATGCTTCGTATGTATCAGAACCTCCTGTATAATGATTTATATATTGTCATTGAATTATTACAGAATCATATTCATTGTTATGATATCATATATGGTTCAGTTATGACTTTATATTACCCATTTATTTGTAAATTCCATGTTAAAATAGCATTTTGGGTAAAGTTGTTTTATTTATCGTATGTGTTTGGACATGTAGTTATTGATATTATTATTAATTATATCATGATTTAATTACCTCCAAAATTTAAATCATGATTTATATATCATATATACTCAGTATATATATATATATATATATAGATAGATAAATGAAATGAAATACACCGTTCATGGATACGGTAGGTCGTATGTACGCATGAACGATGTTTTCCTTTCCTTATTGACATGAATCGAAGTAAGTGGATGACATATATATATATATATATATAAATAATTTAGATTTATCATGTCATATATTTCATTAATATTCATTATATATACTTTATAATCATTCTTGAATGGTTCACATGGAGAATGAATCTAATCGCATCGTGGAGACGGTATTCCGTACGTACTCACGAGCGTTGATATCGTTCCCATAATTATTGAATTGAATTGTAGTGGATGATATAATATATTATAATCACTATGATGTTATAATAAATATATATATAGTTATTCTTTACACCATTATACCCATCCAAGTAAGGTGGTGGTGGAAAAGCAGATTACACCACGGCGAGGAGACGGTATTCCGTACGTACGCACGCGCGGTGATTTCGTTTTCTTTAAAATGGATTGAAGGTGAAATGGAGTTATTTCATATTTATAATGACATATCAGTATATTAGTGATACTGATGTTATCACATTATAATGAAAAAACTAAATAAGATGAAGTTGATGACGAATGAAAACCTGAATGAATCGGTAGAAGAGATTACCTCTTCTTTGACGCACCTATTTAATCATCCTCTTATGGCACAAGAGTTTGTATTTTTAGGAGAACCAGACCTCTATAATATTTCTAGGGATGTTGAGAAGGGAAATGTTCAGGGTTTGGCCGATCTTGAAAGCTCAAAATTGTGTAATGAGAAGAGGGAGGAGGTGCGCTTTTATAATGGAGGAGAGGTTCAACCGTAGGAAAAACATAAAATATTATTTTATAATAAAGTAATATTCGGTTTATAATAGCTCCAAATTGATTTATTTCGATGGTATAGTAGGGATGGGTCTAAATTCTCTCAGCCAATAGGTTTCAGACATTATCATTTAGATTCAACTCCTAAATAAATAATATAACTTTTATTGTGTCTTCTTGTTTTCTTACACTATATGGTTAATAAACATACTATAACAAGACAAACGAACCCCAAGTGGTTCATTATTAATATATATAACATTTTCTAGGTCATTGGGCCTAACCTATGATTTTTAGGAATAGAATAACAATTAATAATATAATATTTGTTTTAAAAACTATTTTATGTCAATTTTTACACTATTTACTACTTGATTTTTGTGAAATGTATAACAGCATGATTAATTCGAAAAATGTTTATTGAATCAATACTAACATGTCTTATTAACATAAAAAATTAGTGGAATTTATAAAAAGTCTCAAATTACATTCATTTCGGTATTTATAACATCAATCATATTAATATTTCATTAATAAGGTAATTACTGTATCATCATTGTGTCATAAATAAATTAAATTATTTAATGTGTAAAATTATAAATAAAATACCATTATATAGGAAATCTTTATATATTTCTAATGAATATTTATTGTTGAATTTATCTTATGTATAACCCTATATTAAAAATGTTTTACTTATTAAAAATTGATTTTAACTCTTTTAACTCTTCATTTAATTAAATAATAATAAATGACTTAATGTAATCCAAGTGGACCTAAATGGTCATAATTTATTCATATGGATATTTTTGGTCTAATTACAATTATCCCATAAAATTAGGACATGTGTTAGGGTGATAATAATATCATATTTACCCTTAATTACCCTATTTACTTTTAAATGTGATAAATAAAAGTAAAAAGCTAAGATTCACCAAAAATTGTTTTTTTTTCTTATTGAACCACATTTTACTCCTTTATATTAACTGTGTCTCTTGGATTTTAATAATTCCACTCACAGAAGCGGTAAAATTATGTTTTATGTAAATTTTCAAATTCTCCTAGGTGGTGGGTAAAAGACGGTGAAAAGTTCAATAATATTTTTATATATCTAAAATTATTATAAAATGACTCCAAATAATTTCATTGAACATATATAGGTATTATGTATCAATTTTGACCTAAAATAAATTTAAATAAAATAAAATATTATTTTAATAAAAATTCGGTTTTTAAATAGTAACCCAGTGTTTTCAATATTTATCATAAATTGAATGTTTTTAGAAAAATAAATAAAAATTCCCCCTAGGCTAATTTCGATATTCCGAATCCAAAAATGAAGTCCATTTTGAAAGATAAAATTTCAAAAAGTGTGTATTATTATTCATAACAACTAGTTTATATAATATTTTAATAATATATCGTTGTTTAGTGAAACTCGATATTGCAGACAACACACGCTATCGAGGAAGGTCACGATTGTGTGTAATGCTAGCCAAGTCAGGATTGCATGTAGTGCAAGATTCCATTTTTTGTTTCATATAACAGAATCCAACAATATTTCATTCATACATTGAATATATATATATATATACACACTCAATGTTGCGTAGAATAACATCTATCAAACGAACTTATAATTTTGTATAACACAATCCAAGAATAGTGTTGCATATACTACAAGCTAATACGATGTTGTGTATAATGAAAGATAATCTTGGTGTTGCATAAAACACAAGACATCAAATTAATTAAAAAGAATACTTATCATAAAATCTCAGGGTGTTACATTCTACCCACCTTAAAATGAATTTCTCCCTCGAAATTCGTCAGGGTTAGAAATGGTTTTCTACTTGAAAGTTTCTTTAATAGAAACCCTCATTGTAAAAATGAATTCCAAAACTTAACATTAAAAACTAAAGTATGAAAAGTAACAGTTACACAAATAAACTAATCATTGGGATTCCACATAGGAGAATATAAGAGAAAATATGAATATGGAAGAGAAATATAACTGTCATGTTCTGATAGAGAGTGGTAGATAACATGGTAATGAAGAAGCCAATAATCAGAGAGCCATAAATTTGTAATGATATAAGGCACCATCCGATTCATCGGATATAATGGTACTAGGAAAACGTTTTTAGTTCTCAAGATCATTTCCCTAATGTTGAAAAATTGTTGAATTAAAATAAATAATTATTTGATTTTGGTACAATCTCACCATTGTTCATTCCTTGATCAATTTCAACATCATCTCTTAAAGAAATGAAGTTGAATTTTTCATTCATGAACTGTTAGTAGATCATGCGATAGAATTATAGGTTATTCTATCTCTTTCTATCGCAAAAATTTTTCTCAATTTATTAAATATACATAAGTCAATATATGATGAGATTAATCGTATATGGTTTCTAAAATGGACTTATACTTCAACTATCATAATGCTTAATAAAATAAAAATAGTTTCTACTAACCAGGCACTTTCTGTAGGCCAGTGGTAGGCGATAAAGTCCTATCGCACTTCAGTTGTGGGTTCTATTCCTGCAAACTTGTCCGACGTGATGGGTTGTCGCCCGTCTTATGGGTTGTTATTTTTCTTAAACTACACTATAATAACATTCCAGAAATAGTATCGAAATTTTTTCTAGAATTAAACAATTCTATATGATGTCCAACTTAATCCATTCTAACCATTAGGCTTATCGAAAATACTTCTGTCCAATCTTATAGTATAAAGAAAATGATTACTAGAAATGTCATCAACCAAGCATATGAATACCATCATTTATCGTCGGTAAATCATAAGATATATATATATCTTGTTGGTCACATTCCAAACATGTGAATTCCTTAATCATGTATTCTCTTGATACATGACTACCCATTGAACCTTAGTGAGAACATTAATGTTGTCAAAAGTTAACTCTTTCCACATACCAAAATCCCAAAATTATGTATACTAACACCATGATATTAATTTGTCCCTATACCAGTCATGAACTCATTAATACTATCAAACATCCCATTATCTCCTTATCCTTTCATTATTCACATATAATATGGCTTCCAATAATATTTGAATAACCTTTCATGGTTACTGGTACCATTCAACATATACTTTCAAATGCATTAAGAAAAACAATAGTATGACAATTCATAGATGTTTCTTTATTCTGTAGTACCATTAAATCACCTATACAACATAACTCTTGATAAACATACAATCATTCCACTTCCTTCATAATCCATTGACCGAGATTCCTCATTTTATTCCTCAACACTTCTTTTATCTCATATATCATTTGTAGTCTCTTCATCATCATCAACATAAATACTACCCATACGATCATGCTGATTCTCTTCATGAAAATTTCCCTTAGGGAATTGGTTTACATAATGCCCATACATTCCACATTTAAAACATTTAACAATTTTTGATGTCTTAGAAATATAATTATCCTTGTATATGGAGTTAACTAATCCTTTTACTTTTCAATTAGTGGATTTGTGTCATTCTTTTCCACACCCAAATCATCTTCCAGTTCTTTTGAAACATTCTCCCTGATGCCTCTTACCTCATGATTTACATTATGGTAATTGAACTTTCATTCCTCTATTATCATCATGAAAATACATCTTTTAATTATTAACTGAGTCTGGAAACATACCAAAGGTGAGATTATTGGTCATATTATGATATTTCTGATTAGGAATAATAATGATGTTTGGACTTCTAAATCCCATTTCATTTGGTTTCTCCTGAAGAATATCATTCAATTGTCCAACATATCCTCCATTATCGTGAATCTTCCAGTTTCCAGCCATTTTCTAAAACGCAAAAAGAATAGTGTGAGTGGCACAAAAAATACTAGGAAAACAACATAATCAAGGGTAGAACATTCAATCTCTAACATCTCAGGTTTAATCCTAGGTTATTCACGATTCTTTTCTTAATTCTTGGACTATAACCAATACTTATACATAACCCTACGAATATCCCTAGACATACCTTATAAATATCTCAAAGGGTCTCAATAATGGTTTTTCATCCTAGTTTCCAAAGGTTAGCTAAACCTTTATTATGATACAAACTTTATAGACCCTCACTTGATGTACATGGACATTACATTACTTTTGCGGAATATGTAATACATAACAAAAACAGACACAAAAGGACTGTAATAGATTATTGTCTTTGGAAACTCGGAACCTAATCTTCTAATCTTGGTGAAAGATCTTCAACATCTCCCATAAATATATTACACTTTTTTCATACCTAAAACCTTTCTTTATATCCTGGGGAAAAGAAAACATATAAAGGGTGAGCTCAAATTCTCATTAAGGGTAAGAATTGAGAAAATAAATCAAATCAGATACATTTGAACTTCAAAACATGAACATGAAGTTTACACATCAAATATTGAGTTTTGAAATAAATATTGGTTGTACGTAAGGAATAGGTCATAAAATAACATCAATCATGATAAAATAGCATGGTAATAAAGCATTTAATTGCGGAAAACCATTAAGCACGTGATATGATTTCCATAGTAGCCAAGGCATTGCTGTCATGACCATCCTAGTGGACAAAGTCCCTTTCTGAATCGAGTTAACTCCTCATTCCAGTCTTGTATCACTGAACTGGATTAACTTATCATTACATCCATGTCTATCTCATGAGATTTAAATCTTTACACAATTCATTGGGGGGGGGTTTATATAGGTCCCACCCTTCTTATAATGAAATCATTCTTACGTGTGCCAGAAAAAACAAAAATCATTCAACATAACCCAAAGAATAAAATGGGTTTCATAAAAATCATCCCATCATAACATAATCCATAGAAAAAAATGGATATCATTTAATCATAAGAAAAGTTAAAACATTTCAATCATAGAGACATTATACTTGAAACATATACATATGAAATAATTTCATCTTTTATGGAAAATGGTTTTGATAAAACACTTGAAATGAATTCTCGAGGAAAATATCCTTTCTTCTTCAAAACAATTTTCTTTTCACAAAATTCCATTAAATTTTAAAATAAAAGGATTTTTTTGAAAATAGTTCTGAAATATTGTAGAGTTTTCTTCCTGAAAATAAGGCTTTATGAATCCATAAAAATCCATTTATGTCGTATAAGTTAAAAACATTCTTCTCGTACTTTTGCCGAAAAATTCGAAAAGTTCCTCGTATGGTAAACATAATAAATAGTCCTTACATAACATGTAGTAAATTTCAAAATGGTTAAAAAGAAATTTAAACAAACATGAATCCATTTTTATAAAACATGGACATGAATGATTAATATAACCCCAGTAAATACATACAAATAAACAATCTCGGATAAAAACTGGATTGGAAAAGTTATCCCTTATCTTAGGTTTGATATGTTTCATACGTATCCGAACCTCCTGTATAATGATATAAATAATGTAATTGAATTATTAAGAATCATATTCATTGTTATGATATCATATATGGTTCACTTGTGACTTTATATTACCTGTTCTTTTGAAAATTCCATGTTAATGCAGCGTTTTGGGTAAAATAATTTTATTTATCATATGTTTTTGGACTTGTTGTTCAAGATATTACTATTACATATATCATGATTTACATACTTCTAGAATGTAAATAATGATTTATATATCATATATATTTAGTATATATATAAATAATAGATAGATAAATGAAATGAAATGCACCGTTCATGGAGAGGCTAGGTCGTATGTACGAATGAACGTTGTTTTCCTTCCCTTATTGACATGAATGGAAGTAAGTAGATGAAATATATATATATATATACATAAATCCAGTATCTTTATCATGTCATATATTTCATTATTAATCATTTTATATATTTTATAATCATTCTTGAATGGTTAACATGGAGAATGAATCTCATCGCGTCGTGGAGACGGTAATCCGTACGTATGTACGAGCGATGATATCGTTTCCATAATTATTTAATTGAATTTTAGTGGATGATATAATATCATAGAATCATTATGATTTTATAATAACTATATATAAAGTTATTCTTTACACCATTATACCCATCCAAGTATGGTGGTGGTGGAAAAACAGATTACACCACGGGGTGGAGACAGTATTCTGTACGTACGCATGCACGGGGATTTTGTTTTCCGTAGGATGGATATAAGGTGAAAATGGGTTATTTAATATTTATAATAACATATAATTATATTAGTGATACTGATGTTATAACTTTATAATGAAACAACTAAATATGAAGAAGTTTAAGAAGAAAGAAAACATGAAAGAATCAGTAGAAGTGATTACCTCTTCTTCGACGCACCTCTTTTAATCTTCCTCTTAAGGAACTAGAGTTGGTGTTTTTTGGAGACCGGAACCTCTATAATGTTTCTAGGAATGTTTAGAAGGTAAATGGTCAGGGTTTGGCTGAGATTGAAATCTCAAAATTGTGTATAGAGAAGCGGGTGGAGGTTCCCTTTTATAATGGAGGAGAGGGACAACTTAGGAAAAACATAAACTATTATTGAATAATAAAGTCATATTCGGTTTATAATGGCTCCAAATTAATTTATTTTGAAGATAAAGTGGTTATGGGTAGAAAGAATCTCAAAAATAGGTTTTAGACAAGTTTAGGTTACTATATCAACCTTAACATTTAGATTTAACTCTATGATAAATAATATAACGTTTACCATGTCTTCTTCTTTTCTTACACTATATGGTTAATAAACATAAAATAACAACCCAAAAGAACCCCAAGTGGTTCATTATTAATATATATAATCTTATCTATGTCATTTTTCTGATCCTAATATTTTTAAAAATATAATAACAATTAATAATATAATATTTGTTTTAAAAACAATTTTATGTCAATTTTGAAACTATTTTGTAATTGATTTTTTTTAAAATCATATCAGCATGATTAGTTCGAAAAAAGTTAATTGAATCAATACTAACAAGTCATGTTAACCTAAAAAATTATTGGAATTTATAAAAAGTCTCAAATTACATTAATTTTGGTATTTATAACATCAATTTTGTTAATATTTCATTAATAAGATAATTACTGCAACATCATTGGGTCATAGATAAATTAAATTATTTCATGTCTAAAAATTATAAATAAACTACAATTATGTATGAAATCTTTTTATCATTCTAATTAATATTTATAGACGAATTTATCTTTTGTATAACCTTATATTAAAAATGTGTTACTTATTAAACATTGATTTTAGCTCTTTTAACTTTTCTTTGAATTAAATAATAATAAATGTATTAATCTAATCCAAGTGGACCTAAATGGTCACATGTTATTTCTATGGTTGTTTCTGGTCGAATTACACTTATCCAAAAAAATTATGTCATGTGTTAGGGTGATAATAATCTCATTTGTACCCTTAATTACCCTATTTTCTTTTAACCGTGGTAAATAAAAGTAAAACAGTACTATTTACCATATATTATTTTTATCTTAATAAACCAAATTTTAAATCTTGATATTATCCATGACTCTTAGATTTTTTAAATTCCACTCACAGAAGCGGTAAAATTATGTTTTATGTAAATTTTCAAATTCTCCTAGGAGGTGGGTAAAAGGCGGTGAAAAACTCAATAAAATTTTTATTTATCTAAAATTATTATAAAATGACTCTGATGAATTACATTGAACATATATAGGTATTATGTATCAATTTTGACCTAAAATAAATTTAAATAAAATAAATAATTATTTTTAAAAAAATTCGGTTTTTAAATAGCAACTAAGTGTTTTAACTATTCATCAAAAATTGAATGTTTTCAGAAAAATACCAAAAATTCACCCTAGTATAATTTCGATATTCCGAATCCAAAAATGAAGTCCATTTTGAATGATAAAATTTATAAAATTTCAAAAAGTGGGTATTACTATTCATAACGGCTCTTTTATATAATATTTTAATAACATATCGTTGTTTAGTGAAACTCTGTATTGCGGACAACACATGCTATCGAGGAAGGTCATGATTGCATATAATGCAAGCCAAGTAAGGATTTCATGTAGTTAAAGATTCCTTTTTTGTTGTGTATAACGGAATCCAACCATATTTCATTTATAAATTGAATATATATATATATATATATACACACACACACAAACACACTCAATGTTGCATTGAATAACATCTATCAAATGAACATAAAATTGTGTGTAACACAATCCAAGAATAGTGTTGCATTTACTAAAAGCTAATACGGTGCTGCGTATAACGCAAGATAATATTTGTGTATCATACAACACAAGACATCAAATAAATTAAAAACAATACTTATCATAAAATCTCGGGGTATTATAGTCTAGTCTAGGTGAAATAACAGAGTGTGTTCCTCATCAATCCAAAAAATCACATGAAAGGGTACTAAAGAGGATGATCATTCCTCGAACATCCTCTCGCCATGCTATAACTATAGGCTCTAAGAGGTGCAATTGTACATACCCAATATTCCCTGCCACTTGGTTATATAACACCTCCCCCAACCACGTCGTGGATTAGGTCTCTAAGGGGAACCCAAATTCCAGACTCCCCCAACCCCTTTTACCATCAGTGGAGTTAGAGATTGATTCCCCTGATAATGGAAACTCGGACAGACAATTATTACTTCAAAGGTAGGCATGGATCCTTCACACCATCAATATATGATACTGGAACTAGGAACTTGTTCCGATGAGGTCCATAACTTCCAAAGAAAAATAACATTGATCCGGAGCCTATTGAGGAATTTCGTAGACCTTGAGAATGTAACTGGAACTTCTGAGTCTTACTTACTGCTTGCAGAAACCTAGAAGGCAATAAAATTGGAGACCTACTTTTGATGGAATTTCCCTTCAATGATCTCTTTTGGATTCCAACTCGTGTAACACCTCCCAGTGAGTGAATCATTTCCACCACCTCAAACCTCTTCTAAAACACTCTGTATATCGGCAGAGTAGTTGGAGTGATGAAGTACTGAAGGGAAGGCCATAGTTCCTCGACGAGAATATAACTTGGGACTCATCATCTAGAAAGAGATCTAGTGTGAAAATCTTGAGATCCATAGACAAGATCCCCAGTTCTGATACTAACATACTCCCCTGTTGGAGAGGGATTATCTCCTACCTCTTCTTTTCCATAAACGTAGAAGAAATGAATTCTACTTGTAACACCTTCTCAATGTCAGACCATGAATCATCAGACTCCTTCCTCTCACTAAGGTAAAGAGTCCACCACTGACACGATGATTCTTTCATCTGGCTCACTACTAGAGGAAACGAGTACTCTGTTGGAGCCTGGATAATCATAAAGGATACAACCAGCTCCTTGACCCTACACTTTATCTTTATGTCTGAGAGGCTTCCCTCATAGTTTCTCAGAGTCTTCCACTGGAAGGCACAAAACATCTTGTTACACAAGTCATATTACTCCCCTCAATCCGACCATTACTATAAGGCCCCATCCTTAAACCTTACTTAATCTGGAGTTATTATAGGATTACACATTGAGGTTCTTTTCGGGATTAGAGTTTTAGAGAATTAGATCATAAAACATGCATTACATTCCATATATAAACAAAGTGGTTACGTAAAGATAGTATTATTCTTTCCCATCAATGGAAACATATTTAAAATAAAACATGGATTCTTTCTTGGAACTTCCTTGACACTATCACCATATCATTTACCATTCCCTTGACCTGTGAAAAACATTTCAAAAAAAACTTGGGATGAGCATAAAAAGCTCAGTATGGGTTATAAGAATATGGAAAGGAAACATAAGTTCATATATACATAAGAATTAAATCATACATTACCCTTAAAACATAATCACTTTAACATTCCTCATCAAATCATGAATAAATCATAGAAATCATAAGACATAACGGTAACTTGAGGCATTCATAACATTCGTACGTAGGGAGTAACCCTATTGGTTACGTTTGGAATACCCATCATAGTATATTCCATAAATCTCATCGGAGAAACCTTAAAATTTCACTCCTTCACGTAACCCAATGCATTGGAGAGATATATCGGGCTCACCCGCCCTTAGTTTATCACGGAACCACCCGTCTTCATAATAATGCCCACGGACCTCAACATAATCGTATCACATAAAACATGCATAAAGGAAACATAACATTTACACCTTTCAATCACAATATATCAATACAACACATTGATATAAAAACATTATGAAAACCATTTTCAATACCAAAATAAAATAAAAGTAAAACATGGTATTTATTTTTCTTTTAAAAAGAAGGTATGGCTTGTAGAGGAAGCCGAAACTCAAATAACGGTCACGATGGCAGAGAAGTCGTTGTCACCGTATACATAAGACAAAAAAATTCCCTTTTTTCTTTTAGTAAATGCTTCGTATAAAAAATATTCCTTTTGAATAAACATAAAAGTCAAAGGGGTTTATACACCATAAAAAAAGGTAGTGTATAAAACAAAATATGCCTCAATGAAAGAATATTTTGACGAAGTCCCATACCTCGGGTCCGACTTGACTCCATCGTTATTTAATGTCCTAAATAATAAACTTGAGTTAATTTCTACTTGTCTAAGAACCTTTTTCACGTTCATTATTCCTTTTATATCACTTATTTCCATTTCATGAACACTATGTAATTATTTATGTTAATAACCGTCGTTTTAACGATCATCGGTACTTGAGTCAAAAATAAGCCATTTATAATTAAAAGTTGTTCATGTATCCATTATATCCAGAATGTTATTCATGATTTAGATATCATATATGTCATATATATCCAGTACATTCATGCATTTATAATATTACATAATCATTTAGAGGTAAGAAATGAAATGCATTGTTCGTGGAGACGGTAAGCCATACGTACGCATGAATGCTACTTTCATTTCTATTTCGTATTTTATAGAATGGAAACATAATTATATAAAGGTATATTATTATTCCAGTATAATATCATATATAATATCATAGTTACATCCTTTATACGTCCCACATATGGTATTTAACGAAGCAAATCACTTTGAGGGGGCGGTAGTCCGCACTTCCTTAAATGAAGATATCGCGTTTACCCATAATGGAAACCATAAATGTATGACCAAAAAGAAAAATACAGAAGCTTAAGTAAAACATAAACATATTATATATCATATATAAATATAGTGACATCTAAATGGCCACCTTTGAAGGTGTTAAAAGAATGTTGAACAATCATCGTTTCGGGAGGCATAAATTCACCTTCCACGGAAATAGTATGTTCGTTAACCATTAGATGTAGGTGTGTGTAATTGTAGCTCGAATCCTTCTTATAAAAACGTCCTAGTATATTGAAGATACTGGAGTTGTTACAAATGAAATGAATAAAAAGGGTTTAGGGGGTTGGAAAAGAAAAATAAAACAAACAGACTCAAGTGAAGACTTTACCTTGAAATCGGGTAACTCCCTTTGGTTTGAGCTCAAAGGCTTCCTTGGGAAGGCTTCTGCCCACATTGAGGCTTCAAGGAGTAATAGAGGAAAGTATAGAGACAAAATGGGCATGGTTTGGACGAGCCAAAGGCTTTGGGAGTGTGGGTAAAGAGATAGAGGTGGGGGCCTTTTATAAGAGGAGAGGAGGGAAACTCTTGGAAAGTAAAGATAAGTTACTTTATTTTTAAATGAGTTATGGATTCAAAAGTTTCCACATTGATATAATTCGAGGATAAGGTGATAAGGGTTCTAAATCCACTCATACAATAGGTTTTGGACATGTTTAGGTCTTAGATATTACATTATCATTCCATTTTATTTAAATCATTAAATAATGAGGTCATCGCTGCACCATCATGATGTCATAAATAATATAATTTATTTAACGTCTAAAAATTATAAACAAATACTATGATGTAGGAAATCTTTTTATCTTTAAAATGACTATTTATAGTCAAAAATATGACTTGTATAGCCCCATGTAAAAATTCATTTAGTAAAACATTTCATGTTTGTGTCATTTTTTACTTTAACATTAAATAAAACGTTATTTATGTCATTTCCCAACCAAAGTGGCTCCATTGGGTCCCCAAGGTGACCCATGGATTGTCTTGGCCGGAAATGACACATCCAATGAGGGTAGAACATGTGTCAAGCTCATATAATTTTATTAAAGCATTATTTTTACCTTAAACTACAATAATTACCTCTAATCACGATTAAGAACTTAAGAGTTACTATTCACCAAAAAAATTATTTTAATCTCATTGAACCACGTTTTACTTATTAATGACAACCATGTATGTTGGATTTTGGAAATTCAAAACACAGAAGTGGTAAATTTTCATTTTAACGAAAAATCAGTTTTTATAAGTACCACTTAGTGGTTTCACTATTCATCAAAAATTGAAGTTTTTCAGAAAAATACCAAAAATTCACCCTAAGCTATATTTGATATTCCGAATTCAAAAATGAAGTCTATTTTACAAAATTCAAAACATATAAGTCACATTAATTAATTTAATAATTAATTCCCGCTGTCATGACAAATAGCGTGTTTTTATGAAACAATAAGTATCAAAAGATTGACACCAGTTTAAGTCCAATTTCAAAATGAAATTGATTTCAATGACCACTATTGGATTTAATGGTAAAAATAGTTTCTAATTTCACATTAAAAACAATTAAAATGATAATCTAATCATATAAATAAATTAGATTAAAAAGTAGTTTTTATGTAAAATGCAGTATTTTTCACTATTCATTAAAAAATAAACATTGTCAGAAAAATACCAAAAATTCACACAAAGTAAATTTTCATGTCCCAATCATAAAAAATAAGTTTATTTTGACAAAAATAGTTTATAAAATTTTCAAAAGATAGATTCAAAAATGGTTTTCCATCAAAAGGCAGTAAAACAATCTTTTAAAAATATTAGTGTATTCCATGCTTAAGATTGGATTTATTTTCATTTTAATCCTCTAAAACACTATCTAGTTCATTAATAGGCATAGATAAAAATATCTATTATTCATTACTTACTTGGGATGTTACATCCTTCTCCCCTTTATAAAATTGCGTCCCCGCAATTTATTTACTTATCAAATAAATGGGGGTACTTATCCCTCATTGCATTTTCAGATTCCCATGTTGCCTCTTCAATCATGTGGTTTTTTCACAAAACCTTTACCTGGTGAATCACCTTATTCCGTAACACTTGCTCCCTGTGGTCATGAATCTGGACTGGTTGTTCCTCATATGATAGGTTCTCTTCCAGCTGAACTACCTCTGGACTCAAAACATGAGATGGATCTGGCATGTACTTCCCTAACATTGAAACGTGAAAAACATTGTGTACCTGAGATAAACTCAGAGGTAAAGCCACTTGGTAAGCAACTGATCCAACTCTCTCCAGAATTTCATATGGTCCAATAAACCTTGGACTCGGCTTTCCTTTCTTACCAAATTGTATCACACTTTTCCATGGTGATACATTGAGAAAAACATGATCACCTACCCCAAAGATAGATCCTTCCTCCTGTTATCTGCATAACTCTTCTGCCTACTCTGAGTTGTTATCACGTGCTTCTGAATTAGCTGAACCTTTTCTGCCAACTCTTCTACCAATTCTGGTCCCATCAACTTCCTTTCACCCACTTCATCCCAGAAAGCTGGAGTTCGACACCGCTTCCCATATAATGCCTGAAATGGTGCCATCTGTATACTGGAATGAAAACTGTTATTATATGAAAATTCAACCAAAGAAAGATGTTGGTCCCAACTTCCCCGATAATCCATCAAACAAGCTTGTAGCATATCCTCCAAGGTCTGAATTGTTTGTTCTGACTACCCATATGATTGAGGATGAAAAGTTATACTAAAATTTAATTCAGTACTGAACGACTTCTGAAGGCCTTTCAAAAAGTTAGAAGTGAACCTGGGATCATGATCAGATACAATGGAGAGAGGAACTCTATGTAACCTGACTATCTCATTAAGATAAAAACGGGAAAGTTGATCTGGGAAAAAAGTATCTCGTATAGAAAGGAAATGAGCAGATTTGGTCAAGCGATCAATAATAACCCAGATTGCATTATTACCTCGAGATCTCTTCGGTAATCCCACAACAAAGTCCATGGATATATTCTCCCATTTCCACTCTGACACTGGTAATGGCTGAAGCATCCCTTTCGGTAACTGCCGCTCTGCATTAACCTGCTAACAAGTCAAACACTTCACAGTAAATTCAGCAATATCTCTTTTCATTCCATCCCACCAGTAATTCTCCCGCAGATCTCTATACATCTTAGTACTGCCTGGATGAACTGAAAATGGAGAACTATGCTCTTCACATAACAACTCTCTCTTCAACTGTAAATCACAAGGAACACACAATCTCTTCCCAAATCTCAAAACTCAATCATTATCAATGTTGAATTCGGGCAACTTACCTTTCTGAACCAGCTCTACCTTTTTCTGCAACTCACTGTCTTGATTCTGTGCTTGCTTGATTCTATCTGATAGAGATGATCTCACTGATACCTGAAACAAAACAGAAGACCTTCCTGCACCAACAAATTCTATTCCAAAGTTAATCAAATCCTTAACCAAAGGATCACGTTCCAAACACAACATTTCTAATGAAGCATTACTTTTTCGACTCAAATCATCAGCCACTTTATTTTCTTTTCCCAGATGGTAATGAATTATACAATCAAAATCCTTGATTAATTCTAGCCATCTCCTTTTTATCATGTTCAATTCTTTCTGAGTGAATATATACTTTAAACTTTTTTTATTGGTATATATTCCACACTTTTCTCCATACAAATGATGCCTCCAAATTTTTAAAGCGAAAAGAACAGAAGCTAATTCCAGATCATGTGTAGGGTAATTTACCTCATGAGTCTTCAACTGTCGTGAAGCATAAGCAATTACCTGATCATTCTGCATTAGGATGCAACCAAGTCCTTTCAATGAAGCATCACTATATATAACAAACTCACCATTTCTAGAAGGTAGTGCCAAAACTAGAGAATTCACCAATCTTCTTTTCAATTCCTGAAAACAATCATCACATTCATTTGTCCAGATAAACTTAACACCCTTCCGAGTTAGCTTAGTCATTGGACTAGATAATCATGAAAAATTTCTAACAAACCTTCGGTAATAGCCTGCCAAACCAAGTAAGCTATGAATCTCGGTAACATTTGTGGGTCTTGGCCATTCTTCCACAACTTTTGTTTTTTCAGGATCAACAGTTATTCCATCATTAGAAACAATATGACCATAGAAAGAAATTTGTTGGATCCAAAACTCACATTTGCTGAATTTTCCATACAGTTTATTTTCTTTTAAGGTTTCCAAGATAACCCTTAAATGTCTTTCGTTCTCCTCTTTACTTTTAGAAAACACCAAAATATCATCAATGAAAACCACCACAAACTTATCCAAGAACTCATGAAAAATTCTATTCATTAAGTCCATGAATACAGTAGGTGAATTGGTTATCCCAAAAGGCATTACTACAAATTGATAATGGCCATATCTCGTACAGAACGCGGTCTTCGGAATATCTGCCTCATTTACCTTCAGCTGATGGTACCCCGATCTCAAGTCAATCTTTGAAAAAAACTGAGCTCCCTGGAGCTGATCAAACAAATCATCGATATGAGGAAAAGGATATTTGTTCTTAACAGTGATGTTATTCAAGGCTCTATAATCAATGAAAAGTCTCATAGAACCATCTTTCTTTTTAACAAATAAAACAAGAGCACCCCAAGGTGATGTGCTAGGTTGAATGAAACCTTTCTCTAATAATTCTTGCAATTTCACCTTCAACTCTAAAAGTTAAATTTGAGCCATTCGATAAGGGGGTTTTGAAATTGGATTAGCATCAGGAACTAAGTCAAAAGTAAACTCAACTTCCCGATCTGGTATAATTCCAGGAAACTCATCCGGAAAAACATCAGGATACTCATTTACCACTGGAACATCATTAATTTGAACAGTTCCTTTATTTTCAACGATCTGTGCAAGGTAACATTCATTTCCATCTTTTACAAGTTTCTTGGACTCTTGATAAGTTATCAACAGTAAGGGTTCATTCTTGTACACAAACTGAAAGTATTTCTGAAAAGAAACTTCTTTATCTCTACAGTCAATCTTATCATGGTAAATATATAGCTAATCCATTCCTAGGATAACATCAAACTCTACTAGAGGTAGAACAATAAGGTTTTCAAGTAGGTTCTTTCCACAGATAAGGATAGGAAGATTCTTATAAATTCTTTTTCCCTCAACATTTCCCCCAGGTGTTTTTACCACAAGTTCAGGAGTCACTTCTTGAGATGGTATTCCCATTTTACTAGAAAAGTTTTCAGAGATGAAAGAATGTGTAGACCCTGAATTAAACAACACACTGGAATAATCTGAAAAAACAAACAATGTACCTGATATAACTTCATTTGACGGCCCGACATCTATTGAAGTAGTTACAAAGGATTTCACCACCCCTTTCTGCTTGTAGTCTAACTGCTTCCCATCACTCAAGCTCTTTGTCGGACACTCATTTTCATAGTGACCCATCTCATTGCACTTATAAAATTTCACTAACTGTATATCAAATTTGGTCTTACCTTCACCTTGATCCTTTTCAGTGCAATCACGAGCCTTATGTCCCATCTTACCACACCGGTAGCACTTTCCAGAATTCAGAAGACATTCCCCAGCATGCCTTTTGCCACATTTATCACAAACTGGAAACTTAGTTTTCTTACCATCATACTTTTTTGAAGAATTCTTACCTTTCTCCTGCCACCTCGGTCTATTCTTCTATTGGTTGTTATAGAACACCTGATCATCAGAAAACTCCATTTCCACCTTCTCAGCACATCAAACAAGCTTTTCATAACTTTTAAACAAACGAGAAGCTAATGCCATTCGATATTTTGGCTTTAATCCTGAGTAAAAACGATTGATTTTACTATCAAGGTCTCGGATAAAATTTGGAGCATACCTTTCCAATCGAGTGAACCTTTCTTCATAGGTAGCCACTGAGTCTTCCTCTTGCCTCAATTCCAAGAATTGATTTTCCATACTAAGTCGAACAGCCTTAGGAAAATAATTCTCAAAAACATACCTTTGAATTCATCCCAGTCGAGAGCATCAATCTCATCAGCGTCCCTGATATTTTTAACCATCGACCACCACTGATCTGCCTCACCCTCCAAACGGTAAATAGCAAGACTAACCTTTTGATTTTCTGAACACCCCATGACATCGAAAATCTTCTCCAGTGCTTTAATCCACCCATCATCTAACACAGGGTTAGATGATCCTCTGAATGATGTGGGATGTTTCCTCATGAAATGCTCCACCACTGACATGTTCCTCTCCGGTTGATCTGGCTGATCTCGTGCATTGATACCACTGCCATTTATCGCTTGAGTCAACTGCGCCATTACTGCAACAAACTATTCAGTTCCAATTCCGACCATCTCAGGATGCTGATTCAGAAGGTTATTTCCTTCTTCATGCCTTCCTAGCACTGCTCCCCTTTTTCCTTTGCGGAAAACCATTCTGAACAAACATGTCTTAGATGAAGCAACATGGTAATCTTCAAATGCTATATCATTTAAAAAAATATATTTTTGGATAATCAGTTAATAGAAATCTATCTCCTAAAGTTATCTAAACTGACCTCTGATACCAACTATAAGTCCCCAGCCTTAAACCTTACTTAATCATGAGTTATTACAAGATTACACATTGAGGATCTTTCCGGGTTTAGAGTTTTAGAGAATTAGATCATAAAACATGCATTACATTCCATATATAAACAAAGTGGTTACATAAAGATAGTATTCTTCTTTCCCATCAATGGAAACATATTTAAAATAAAACATGGATTCTTTCTTGACACATCCTTGACACTATCATCATATCATGTACATTTCCCTTCACCTGTGAAAAACATTTCAAAAAAAACATGGGATGAGCATAAAAAGCTCAGTATGGGTTATAAAAATATGGAAAGGAAACATAAGTTCATATATACATAAGAATGAAATCATAAATTGCCCATAAAACATAATCACTTTAACATACCTCATCAAATCATGAATAAATCATAGAAATCATAAGACATAAAGGTAACATGAGGCATTCATAACATTCTTACGTAGGGAGTAACCCTCTTGGTTACGTTTGGAATATCCATCATAGTATATTCCCTAAATCTCTTTGGAGAAACCTTAACGTTTCACTCCTTCGCGTTACCCAATGCATTGGAGAGCTATATCGGGCTCACCCGCCCTTAGTTTATCACGGAACCACCCGTCTTCATAATAATTCCCAAGAACCTCAACATAATCGTATCACATAAAACATGCATAAAGGAAACATAACATTTCCACCTTTCAATCGCAAGATATCAATACAACAAATTGATATAAAAACATTATTAAAACCATTTTCAATACCAAAATAAAATAAAATTAAATCATGGTATTTACATTTCTTTTAAAAAGAACGTATGGCTTGTAGAGGAATCCGAAACTCAAATAACGGTCACGATGGTGGAGAAGTCGTTGTCGCCGCATATGTACGACAAAAACATTTCCTTTTTTCGTTTAGTAAACAATTCGTATAAAAAAGATTCCTTTTGAATAAACTTAAAATTCAAAGGGGTTTATACACCATAAAAAAGGTTGTGTATAAAACAAAATATGCCTCAATGAAAGGAGATTGAGATGATGTCCCATACCTCGGGTCCGACTTGACTCGATCGTTATTTAATGTCATGAATAATAAACTTGAGTTAATTTATACTTGTTTAAGAACCTTTTTAAATTTCATTATTTCTTTTATATCACTTATTTCCATGTCATGAACACTATGTAATTATTTAAGTTAATAACGGTCGTTTTAACGATCATCGGTACTAGAGTCAAAAATAAGCCCTTTATAATTACGAGTTGTTCATGTATCCATTATATCCAGAATGGTATTAATGATGTAGATATCATATATGTAATATATATCCAGTACATTCATGCATTTATAATATTACATAATCATTTATAGGGAATAAATGAAATGCACCGTTCATGGAGACGGTAAGCCGTACGTACGCATGAACGCTACTTTCATTTCTATTTCGTATTTTATAGAATGGAATCATAATGATATAAAGGTATATTATTATTCCAGTATAATATCATATATAATATCATATTTCCATCCTTTATACGTCCCACATATGGTATTTAACGAATCAAATCACTTTGAGGGGGCGGTAGTCTGCACTTCCTTAAATGAAGATATCACGTTTACCCATAATGGAAACCAGAAAGGTATGACCAAAAAGAAAAATACAGAAGTTTAAGGAAAACATAAACATATTATATATCATATATAAATATAGTGACATCTTAATGGAAACCTTTGAAAGTGTTAAAAGAATGTTGAACAATCATCGTTTTGGGAGGCATAAATTCACCATCCACGGAAACAGTATGTTCGTTAACCATTAGATGTAGGTCTGTGTAAGTGTAGCTCGAATCCTTCTTATAAAAACATCCTAGTATATTGACGATACTGGAGTTGTTACAATAGAGATGAATAAAAAGGTTTTAGGGGGTTGTAGAAGAAAAAAAAAACAAACGGACTCAAGTGAAGACTTTACCTTAAAATTGGGTAACTCCCTTTGGTTTGAGCTCAAAAGCTTCATCGGGAAGACTTCTTCCCAAAGTGAGACTTCAAGGAGTAAGAGAGGGAAGTGTAGAGACAAAATAGGCAGGGGTTGGACGAGAAAAAGGCTTTGGGGGTGTGGGTAAAGTGGTAGAGGTGGAGGCCTTTTATAAGAGGAGAGGAGGGGCACTCTTGGAAAGTAAAGATAAGTTACTTTATTTTAAAATGATTTTCGGATTAAAAAGGTCCCACATTGATATAATTCAAGGATAAGGTGATAAGGGTTCGAAATACACTCATCCAATAGGTTTTTTACATGTTTATGTCTTAAATATTACATTATCGTTCCATTTTATTTAAATCGTTAAATAATGAGTTCATCGCTGCATCACCATGATGTCATAAATAATTTAATTTATTTAACTTCTAAAAATTATAAAAAAAATTACTAATATGTAGGAAATATCTTTAGCTTTCCAATTACTATTTATAGTCAAAAATATGACTTGTATAACCCCATGTAAAAATTGATTTAGTAAAACATTTCATGTTTGTGTCATTTTTTACTTTAACATTAAATAAAAAGTTATTTACGTCATTTCCCAACCAAAGTGGCTCCATGGGGTCCCCAAGTTTACCCATGGATTCTCTTGGTCGTCCATGACACATCCAATGAGGGTAGGACATGTTTCAAGCTCATCTCATTTTATTAAAGCATTATTTTTACCTTAAACTGCACTAATTACCTCTAATCACGATTAAGAACTTAAGAGTTACTATTCACCAAAAAATTATTTTAATCTCATTGAACCAAATTTTACTTCTTAATGCCAACCATGTATGTCAGATTTTCGAAATTCAAAACACAGAAGTGGTAAATTTTCATTTAAATGAAAAATCAGTTTTTATAAGTACCACTTAGTGGTTTCACTATTCATCAAAAATTGAAGTTTTTCAGAAAAGTACCAAAAATTCACCCTAAGATATATTTGATATTCCAAATTCAAAAATGAAGTATATTTTACAAAATTCAAAACATATAAGTCACGTTAATTAATTTAATAATTAATTCCCGTTGTCATGACAAATAGCGTGTTTTTATGAAACAATAAGTATCAAAAGATTGACACCAGTTTATGTCCAATTTCAAAGTGAAATTGATTCCAATGACCACTATTGGATTTAATGGTAGAAATTTTTTCTAATTTCACTTTAAAACCAATTCAAAAGATAGTATAATCATATAAATAAATTAGATTAAAAAGCAGTTTTGATGTAAAATGCAGTATTTTTCACTATTCATTAAAAAATGAACATTATCAGAAAAATACCAAAAATTCACACAAAGTAAATTTTGATGTCCCAATCATAAAGAATAAGTTTATTTTGACAAACATAGTATATAAAATTGTCAAAAGATAGATTCAAAAATGGTTTGCCATCAAAAGGCAGTAAAACAGTCTTTTAAAAATATTAGTGTATTCCATGCTTAAGATTGGATTTATTTTCATTTTGAGCCTCTAAAACAATATCTAGTACATTAATAGGCATATATAAAAATATCTATTATTCATTACATACTTTGGTTGTTACATTTACTAATAAATTAGGTCACCCTGCTGGGCCTTAACTACTCATACCACACGCGTGAGTTGCCTGGGCTACATATATTAAAATGTATATAAGAAACTCCTCATCTTGGGTAGTACATAAATTAAATTTTAGATTATTTTTAACACATTATTTTTTAATTTCCCAAAACGCCCAACTCAAAAATGAACACATGTCATAATGATACTTGTACCACTCCTTTGTTCTCTATCTTGCAATCAGTGTAGAATGACTTGGTCATTCATTAAATCAGGAGTCCTTGAACTGGATTTCAAGGTGGACTAAAATCCCATTTCATTGCCATTATTCCCTAGTCTATTTCACATACCATTATTTCCTAACAATGTTTCCCTACCATCCCTTGAAATCTTAATTGTGCCTAACTCCAAACTCCATCCTATATCTCAACTACAAAACAATAAAACCACCCTGTAACATCATTTTTTCATGACCATCCTTCTTCATGATAAGAGTTATGATGGCATAGTGTCCCTATGTTATTTTCTAAAGATGAGTGGTATATAATAACCCCCCAGTCCTGCATTTAGTAGGCCCCAAAGTGGTGACTAGGACCAAGGTTATAGAATCTCACATAATATGGAATGTATTAAACTTTTATAGAACATGATCGAGTGATAAGATGGTTAATCCCAAGAAAATAGAAATACTAAAAGTAAAATTAAAGACAAAATACATTCCCACATACATGTTTAGTATGCAGAGATGATACAAGGTACAACAAAACTCATAAGTATATACCAATGGAAAATAAACTAAGAAACATCAAAAACTTATCCCGTATCCTAAGATAGTATAGTCTATTATGGTTCTCAATGTTCCCATGGAAACCGAAAAATAGTTTTTATAGAAATTGGGTGAGTATACGAGTATACTTAGTATGGAAACTAAATCTACCCATGCACAAGTGGGCGAAAATAATAACGACTCTATGAGATAATCGTAGAACCTAAAAGATACTTCCAAGGAGTAGTAACCATCGAATCTTCACCATGGCACAAAAACCAAAATAATTCAAGTCATGTAATGTAGTAGTATAAGCACATCAACATTTAGGTACCCCGAACAACATTACCACAAGTTAACTACACATCCCTTACATCTAACATCCTGGAGCTACCTCTCTAACCATGTGAATCCCCACTACCACAACCCCCTAACACACCTCGGCATCAAAACACACACATAAATTCCCATAGGAACCTATGCCACAATAACCACACCTCTCATCTGATGTCACCAGGTTCCCATCACAGAGACACCTAGGAAACAGTCATGTGCTGTAAACACCTAGTCCAATCATCAACACCATACTCTTTCCTGAAAGATCATGGACTATGGTATGCTTTAAACCATTACACCCTTTACAGATACACTAGAGTGGTATGATCCTGGAAGAGGGTGTGAAGAAAAATGTCAGTAACCAGTGATCAATCCTCCCATCCGGATGTTGGGAAAGTAACCCCCATTAAAATGGTGGTGTTCAACATATGATTATAAACTAGGGTGGGTGTGTATATAAATAACAATTAAATAAAATTTGTATATATACATATATGTAATAAAACACGCATACCCCACTAATGGATCCCAAAACAAACAACCAACTAATTCAGTACCACGTTGCTACTACCCCTATATAAAAATCCACACAACATCCCATACCAAGCCATAATACAAAACACTATTAATTTAATAAATATTACTTAATTAATTTAGGGTTTCACTTTGATATAATTTAGTTGTACTTGGAAACTACCACCCATAACCACAATAAAAACAACAATAAAAACCAATTTTCAGTCCAACTGCACTATAACAAAAAACCTGATTTCCAGTCCCACTGCACGCCCCCGTTTAACCACTGCAAATAATCACTATTCAAATTTATAATAGAAAATTATAATATTTAACCACTTTAGACCCAAAACATACAACTCCATAACGAAACCATATTCCCACATCCCAATGTATCTCTGCGACCAAAACCCAAACAAAGGTATCTCAATAACCTACAAGTTATATATTCCACAATCAATCAGTCTCTTAGAATGGGATACCAAAACACCACCAGTAATTACACACACCAAAATCCCATAGTAACTAAAATTTTTACCATAGCCCAACTACACACCAATACCAATCCCTTCTCACAGAACCAACTCCCATTCCCACCATTGCACCCATAACCACACTCCCAACAGTATCACCACATGACTCACACAAAACCCAATAGAACACAGCACTGAGCCACACCTAACAATAGGATATACACATAGATATATATATTCATATTTAGTGTGATGTGTTCTTTAAACCCCATGATAATCATGGGTGATCATATAAGGTTTTTCAAACTATGGAATCTGATTCAATTAACCAAGTGTACATGTTTAAGAATATTTGATGTTACTACTGATTATCAAACATGATAAAAAATGGAATAAAACTAGTGGAAAATCAAAGACCACCAAAGGCCATGATTTAGGAAAAAAAATACAGCCAAAACAATCTATAAGGAAACATGGATAACGAAATAAAACAGATGATCTAACATCAATCCACTCCCGACCAGTTACGTCATTACCTAATTTTCAATTGACCATATTTTTATATAAGTCCTTTTTTAGAAATAATAACAACCGTACATCATAAAGAGTTATTAATACCCATATAAAATAATATGCACAATTTATCTAAGATAGATCAAATCCCTACATGGATGATCAAAGGAAAAATGTCCCTTATTGTGCCAAGAACAAGGGATCACACGAGCAGTATTGATGTCCATGAAAACTGAAGAGGGCTCTAGCACATCCACACAACTCATCTAGGGAGGAAGTATATAGACATAAATGTATGGATAAAATACACACTAGGAATGGATGATCCCAACTTTGATGATTGGGGTCCTATTTTAATGGATGAATGGTTTCCAAAAGTGAGCAATCATGGGATCGTTGTCCATATCACATGGGTTAAGTAACATAAATCCCATAGAATGAGTATGATATTCGATGGAATATATAATATTCTTTGTAACACCATTAAAACAGCTCAATCATGTATTTAAACTTTTTATTTTTCAAATAATACGTCAGAGGGGAAATAGTGAAAAACTATGAAAAATCGGAAATTAGTCACTAATGGGTGAGTCACAGATGCAGATCGACCAAAATTGAGATGCCAAAAATGAGGTACTGATGCAATTACATATTAATTCACTGACCCACCTACATCATATCTTACTTATTCCATATCCTACCTATGCCCTGACCTACCAACGCCCTAACTCACCAACATTGAAGCTCTTGAATAACTGATACTGACTCTCCTAACTCACCGATGCCGACACTACCGAATAACCAATGCACTGCCATAATGATGACGATATGCTGAGATGCTGATACACAGACACACTGAAACATTGACATGATTACACTAATACCATGTGTCCCTGATGCAAAAAATAGAATACTTGACCACTCTTGAAATGAGCTACTGATATCCCCTAGACCACCCCAAACCCATTGTGTTTCAACAAATAAATAGTTGGGAGAATCCAGGTTATTAGAATATAGTATTAGGATATTAACAATAATTTATACAAGGCTCCATTAGTAGGTGTTCCAAGATTCCATAGGTCATGATATTCTATGGATATGATTCTCTAACACCATATTGGGGTCCAGTCATGGTGATTTCCTCAAACCCCTCTACTCGGATTTGTTAGGTACATGATTTTCTACCACAGTAGGTACCTCAATCATGTTGTATTTCTATGTTCCCTAGGTCCTTTTGTTCTAAGGACATGTTCAATTCACTATGTATTGACTTGATTTCTGAGTTATGAGATACATTTCTATCATGGGTCTATGTTATCTTATGGATTATTTCCCTTATTCATTTCATTAATGGATTTCATTTTGTAATGGATAAGAGATTAATATTTGAAATTTTTTTATTTTAATTTTTTCTTTTAATTGGATCATATGAAATCTATTTTATAATTGGGGAAAAGACAAATATTTTATTATGATTTTCAGAAAAAATTAGAATGGTTTATCATGACAATTTTTCATATATTGAACTAATTATGATTATTTAATTGTCTTTCTATAGAACAAATTGGTCGGATCATTCTAGTATTTTATTCTGACACCCAACGTACTCCCTTGGGGGTTTATAGACCACGTATTTTCTAATGAATGAAATGGATTATCGTCATAATGATGACGGGGTGTAAAGTTAAATATGGACATGTATAGATTGTGGTGATACATTGGTATTTTTTATACATATCACAAATATTTTTTTGCTAGTTTGGGTTACCTATATGTTTTTTTATTTTACATGTATATTTTTTCCTATTACCATCATTGTATCGTTACCATTATTGGTTTTGGTTTTTTCAAATTTCAAATCTTGTTTCTTTTCTCCACATGTATTTCATATTTTTTGTTTTATGTTAGGTATATCACTCCCTTTAATTATCCTAGGATATATATGAGACAGTTTCTAACCTATAGGTATGGGTACCATGATTTATTTATTACTAATGTATTTATTAGAGCCTATTTTGATGGATTTTCCAGAATGTATTGTGATAATTTGACATCCATGGTGGTTGGTCATCGAGAGACATTTTATTGTGTTATTCGATAGACATGTGATGAGATTATTGATTCTTAATGGGTATTTTTATAAGGCCCCAACCTTAAACCTTACTTAATATTGAATTAAATGAATAATTCACATTGAGGATCTTTTCGGGTTTAGAGTTTTAGAGAATTAGAACATAACTATTACATTTCAAAAGATTACAAAGTAGTCACTTCTACTAAGTTTCCATAATAAAAAAAACTCTTAAAAGAAACTTGTCTAGTTCCATGTTTTATATAGCATGACATTCCCTAGATCCCATCCTTGAACTTATTCCACATTATGTCCTGTGAAAAACATTTCAAAAAAACTTGGGGTGAGCATAAAAAGCTCAGTAAGGGATACACAAAGAATGAAAACTGTTAGTTTTTCAAACATCAAGTAAACCATGAATACTCTATCAAAGTAATACCTTCACCTTCATGAAGTAGTAAAAACTCTTCACTGAATAAAGTATCATTACTTAAATTTTTGTAACCAAAGGATTACCATAAAACCCATGTAAATAACACATAACATATATAAAGGTAACTTGGGACATAAACATACTTATGTGGAATAACCATACGGTCGACTTCCACACATATCACTTAATGGAATAGTCATACGGCCAATTTCCATACATACATAATGGAATAGCCATACGGAAGACTTCCATACCCAAATCATTGGAGGTTATAACGTAACCACCCGTCCTGGTATTCACGGCACCACCCTTCATATGGTTTATCACGTAACCACCCGTCAAATGTCCAAGTACCAATATAAAATCATAAAACATAAAACCAATATAAAGGAATGATAAAATTTACACATTTCAATCACAATATATAATAATAGAATCATTTATCAAAACCATTTTCAATACGAAAATACATAAAAGAGTATATGGTGTTTATTTTATTTTATAAACATTACGGCTTGTTGAGGAAGCCAAAGACCAAATAATACTCGCGGTGGCGAAAAAGGTCGTTTTCATCGCGTACGTTAAAAAACATTCATTTTTGTCATTTAGTAAAACGATTCGTATAAAAAGATTCCTTTTCTATAAAAGTAAAAGTCAAAGGGGTTTATACACCGTATAAAAGAAAGTTGTGTATAAAATTAAATATGCCTCAATGAGGGGAGATTGAGACGAAGTCCCTTACCTCGGGTCCGACTTGACTCGATCATTCTTTAACGTCCTGAATAATAAACTTGAGTTAATTTATACTTTATTAAGAACCTTTTTAAAGTTCATTATTCCTTTTATATCACTTATTTCTATGTTATAAACATTATGTAACCATTTAAGTTAATAATGTTTGTTTTGTCAATATTTGGTTCTTAAGTCGAAAGTGGACTTCTTACAATTACATGTTGTTCGTGTGGTCAAAGTTTCTTTATATATAGAATGAAATTCCTGATTTGGATATCATATATATCATATATATCCAGCATATACATGTATTTATAATATTACATAATCATTTAGAGGTAAGAAATGAAATGCACCGTTCATGGAGACGGTAAGTCGTACGTACGCATGAACGCTACTTTCATTTCTATTTCGTATTTTATAGAATGGAATCATAATGATATAAGAGTATATTATAATTCCATTATAATAACATATATAATATCATTAACTTTATCCTTTACACATCCCACATATGGTATTAACGAATCAAATCACTTTCAGGGGCGGTAGTCCGCACTTCCTAAAATGAAGATATCGTGTTTACCCATAATAGAAACAATAATGGTATGCCATAAATAAAAAATAAATAAGCTTAAGGAAAGAATAAACATATTATATATCATATATAAAAATAGTGACATCATAATGGCCACCTTTGAAGGTGTTAAATGATTATTGAACAGTCATCATTTCGGGAGGCAGAATTTCACCATCCACGGAAACCGTATGTTCTTTAACCATTTGATGTAGTTGTGTGAGAGTGTAGCTCTAATAAATCTTATAACAACATCCTAGTATATTGAAGATACTGGTGTTTTTACAAAATAAGTAAATAAAAAGAGTTTAGGGGGTTGTAGAAGCAAAATAAAACAAATGAACAAGACAGAATGAATAACCTTTAAAAGTGTAACTCCTTTTGATTTGAGCCTAAAGGCTTCCTTTGAAAGGATTCTGCCCAAAGGGAATCCTCTAGGATGAGAAGAGGGATGTGGAGAGAGTAAATGGTCAGGGTATGGCCGAGCCAATGGCTTGAGGAGTGTGTGAAATGAGGTAGAGGTGGGGGCCTTTTATAAGAGGAGAGGAGGGGCACTTTTGGAAATCATGAAACTATTATTTTATTTTCAAAAGTTTTTCGAATTTCTAAGGTCCCACATTGATATATTTCGAATATAAGATGATAAGGCTCTTAAATATTCCCATACAATAGGTTTTGGAAATGTTTACGTTTTAGATATTACATTATCTTTCCATTTTATTAAAATCGTTAAATAATGAAGTTATCGCTGCATCATCATGATGTCATAAATAATTTAATTTATTTAAAGTCTAAAAATTATAAAAAAATACTATAATGTAGGAAATCCTTTTATCTTTCCAATGACTATTTATAATCAAAAATATGATCTTTATAACCCAATGTAAAAATTGTTTTCGTAATACATATGATGTTTGTGTCATTTTTACTTTTACATTAAATAAAACGTTATTTATGTCATTTCCCAACCAAAGTGGCTCCATGGGGTCCCCAAGTTGACCCATGGATTTTCTTGGTCGGCCATGACACATCCAATGAGGGTAGGACATGTGTCAAGCTCATCTCATATTATTAAAACATTATTTTTACCTTAAACTACACTAATTACCACTAATCGCGATTAAAAACTTAATAAGTTACTATTCACCAAAAAATTATTTTAATCTCATTGAACCAGATTTTACTTCTTAATGACAAAAATTTATGTAGGATTTTTGAAAATCAAAACACAATGATGGCAAAATTTCATTTTAATGGAAAATCAGTTTTTATAAGTACCACTTAGTGGTTTCACTATTCATCAAAATTTGAAGTTTTTTAGAAAATTACCAAAAATTCACCCTAAGCTATATTTGATATTACGAATTCAAAAATGAAGTCTATTTTACAAAATTAAAAAAATATAAGTCACATTAATTAATTTAATAATTAATTCCCGCTGTCAGAGCAAATAGCGTGTTTTTATGAAACAATAAGTATCAAAAGATTGACACTAGTTTAAGTCCGATTTCAAAGTGAAATTAATTCCAACGACCACTATTGGATTTAATGGTAAAAATATTTTCTAATTTCACTTTAAAACCAATTCAAAAGATAATCTAATCATATAAATTAATTAGATTAAAAATAGGTTTTGAATTAAAATACAACATTTTATATTATTCATTAAAAAATGAACTTTATCGAAAAGGTACCAAAAATTTACACAAAGTAAATTTTGATGTCCCGATTTTAAAGAAGAGTTATTTTTGGTCCAATAGAATTTATAAGATTGATCAAAACTATATTTTATGACGGTTCGCCATCAAAAGGTGATAAGTGAACCCTTAGTGAAAATTAGGGTATAAATGCCTAAAATTGAACTCTTTCCGTATTTTAAGCCTTTGTCTTTTATTGGGTAAATGTAAAAACATTTAAAAACATATATAATCATATTTTAGTTATTTATATCCATTCCCTCCAGTACAACAACTACTTGTTAAATAACATTTAAAATAATATTATTTTATTACTTGTGTGCAACGTAAGTTTTCAAAGAAACTCATCGTTGCGTATCGAGTACGCTATCAAACGTAGAAACCCCTTTTAATTAAATTTAATATTTAATTCGTAAATATTAATAAATATTAAATTTCTTTATTCTTTAATTACATGGGATGTTAAATCCTTCCCCCCTTTTGGGAATTGTGTCCTCGCAATTTTATTCACATATCAAAATAAGTGGGGGTATTTATCCCTCATAGCATTTTCAGATTCCCACGTTGCCTCTTCAATCACATGGGTTTTCCACAAAACCTTTACCTGATGAATCACCTTATTCCGTAACACCTACTCCATGTGGTCAAGAATCTAGACTGGTTGTTCTTCATATGATAGGTTCTCCTCCAACTGAACTACCTCTGGACTCAAAACATGAGATGGATCTGGCATATACTTCCTCAACATTGAAACATGAAAAAAATTGTGTACCTGAGATAAACTCAAAAGTAAAGCCACTCGGTAAGCAACTGATCCAACTTTCTCCAGAATTTCATATGGTCCAATAATCCTTGGAGTCAACTTTCATTTCTTACCAAATCTCATCACACTTTTCCAAGGAGAAACCTTGAGGAAAACATGATCACCTACCTCGAAAGATAGATCCTTCCTCCGGTTATCCGCATAACTCTTCTGCCTCCTTTGAGCTGTTCTCATGTGCTTCTGAATCAATTGAACTTTTTCTGCCATCTCTTCTACCAATTCTGGTCCCATCAGCTTCCTTTCACCCACTTCATCCCAAAATGCTGGAGTTCGACACCGCTTCCCATATAATGCCTCAATGGTTCCATATGTATACTAGAATTAAAGCTGTTATTATAAGAAAACTCAACCAAAGAAAGATGTTGGTCCCAACTACCCTGATAATCCATCGAACAAGCTCGTAGAATATCCTCCAAGGTCTGAATTGTTCGTTCTGACTACCCATCTGATTGAGGTTGAAAAGTTGTACTAAAATTTAATTCAATACCCAACGACTTCTGAAGGCCTTTCCAAAAGATAGATGTGAACCTGGGATCACTATCAGATACAATGGAGGGGGGAACTCCATGTAACCTGACTACCTCTTTAAGATACAAACGGGAAAGGTAATCTTGGGAAAAAGTATCTCGTATATCAAGGAAATGAGCAGATTTAGTCAAGCGATCAACAATAACCCAGATTGCATTATTACCTCGAGATGTCCTTGGTAATCCCACAACAAAGTCCATGGATATGTTTTCCCATTTCCACTCTGGAACTGGTAAAGGCTGAAGCATCCCTTTCAGTAACTGCCGCTCTGCTTTAACCTGCTGACAAGTCAGACACTTCACAGTAAAATCAGCAATATCTCTTTTCATTCCATCCCACCAGTAATACTCCCACAGATCTTTGTACATCTTAGTACTTCCAGGATGAACTGAAAACGGGGAACTATGAGCCTCACATAACAACTCATTCTTCAACTGTGAATCACAAGGCACACATAATATCTTCCCAAACCTCAAAACACAATCATTATCAATGTTGAATTCAGGCAACTTACCTTTCTGAACCAGCTCTACCTTTTTCTTCAACTCACTGTCTCGCTTCTGTGCTTGCTTGATTCTGTCTGATAGAGAAGATTTCACTGATACCTAAAACAAAACAAAAGAACATCATGTACCAACAACTTCTATGACAAAGTTCATCAAATCCTTAACCAAAGGATCACGTTCCATCGCAACATTGCTAATGAAGCATTACTTTTTCGACTCAATGCATCAGCCACTTTATTTTCTTTTCCCGGATGGTAATGAATTGTACAATCATAATCCTTGATTAATTCCAGCCATCTCCTCTATCTAATGTTCAATTATTTCTAAGTGAATATATACTTTAAACTTTTTTGATCAGTATATATTTCACACTTTACTCCATACAAATGATGCCTCCAAATTTTTAAAGCAAAGACAACAGCAGCTAATTCCAAATCAGGTGTAGGGTAATTTACCTCATGAGTTTTCACCTGTCGTGAAGCGTAAGCAATTACCTGATCATTTTGCATAAGGACACGGCCAAGTCCCTTCAATGAATCATCACTGTATATAACAAACTCACCATTCCTGGAAGGAAGTTCCAAAACTGGAGCATTCACCAATCTTCTCTTCAACTCCTGAAAACAATCATCACATTCTTTTGTACAGATGAACTTAACACCCTTACGAGTTAGCTTAGTCATTGAACTAGATAACCGTGATAAATTTTCAACAAACCTTCGGTAGTAACCTGCAAAACCAAGAAAACTATGGATCTCAGTTACATTTGTGTGTCTTGGCCATTCTTCAACAACTTTTGTTTTTGCAGGATCAACAGTTATCCCATCTTTAGAAACAATGTGACCAAGGAAAGAAATTTGTTGCAACCAAAACTCACACTTTCTGAATTTCCCATACAATTTCTTTTCTTTTAAGGTTTGCAAGATATCACTTAAATGACTTTCATGCTCCTATTTACATTTATAAAACACCAAAATATCATCAATAAACACAACCACCATTTATCACCTAAATCAACTGATCCATCACTGCAACAAACTGTTCAATTCTGACTCTGACCATCTCAGGATACTAATTTGAATGGTCATTTCCCTCTATATGCCTTCCCCATAAAAGCTACTCTGTTTCCTCTATGGAAAACCATTCTTTTCACAGAAATACCTTAGGTGAAGCAACATGGTAATCTTTAAATGCTATATCATTACAATCATATCATAAAATAACTTATAATTTAACAATTTTCTAACTCCTAAAGTTGTCTAAAACGACCTCTGATACCAACTATAAGGCCCCGGCCTTAAACCTTACTTAATATTGAATTAAATGAATAATTCACATTGAGGATAATTTCAGGTTTGGAGTTTTAGAGAATTAGAACATAACTATTACATCGCAAAAGACTGCAAAGTAGTCACTTCTACTAAGTTTCCATAATAAAAAAAACTCTTAAAAGAAACATGTCTAGTTCCATGTTTTATATAGCATGACATTCCCTTGATCCCATCCTTGACCTTATTCCACATTACGTCCTATGAAAAACATTTCAAAAAAACTTGGGGTGAGCATAAAAAGCTCAGTAAGGGATACAGAAAGAATGAAAACTATTAGTTTTTCAAACATCAAGTAAACCATGTATACTCTATCAAAGTAATACCTTCACCTTCATGATGTAGTAAAAACTCTTCACTGAATAATGTATCATTACTTACCTTTTTGTAACCAAAGGATTACCATAAAACCCATGTAAAGAACACATAACATATATAAAGGTAACTTGGGACATAAACATTCATAAGTGGAATAACCATACGGTCGACTTCCACACATATCACTTAATGGAATAGTCATACGGCCAATTTCCATACATACTTAATAGAATAGCCATACGGCCGACTTCCATACCCAATTCATTGGAAGTTATAATGTAACCACCTGTCCTAGTATTCACCGCACCACCTGTCATATGGTTTATCACGTAACCTCCCGTCAAATGTCCATGTACCAATATAAAATCATAAAACATAAAACCAATATAATGGAATGATAACATTTCCACATTTCAATAACAATATATCATAATAGAATCATTTATCAAAACCATTTTTAATACCAAAATACATAAAAGAGTATACGGTATTTATTTTATTTTAAAAACATTACGGCTTGTTGAGGAAGCCAAAGACCAAATAATACTCGTGGTGGCGGAAAAGGTCATTGTCACCACGTAGGTTAAATAAACATTCCTTTTTGTCGTTTAGTAAAACGCTTCGTAGAAAAATATTCCTTTTGTATAAAAGTAAAAGTCAAAGGGGTTTATACATCGTATAAAAGAAAGTTGTGTATAAAATTAAATATGCCTCAATGAAGGGAGATTGAGATGAAGTCCCTTACCTTGGGTCCGACTTGACTCGTTCGTTCTTTAACGTCCGGAATAATAAACTTGAGTTAATTTATACTTGATTATGAACCTTTTTAAAGTTCATTATTCCTTTTATATCACTTATTTCCATGTTATAAACATTATGTAACCATTTAAGTTAATAATGTTTGTTTCGTCAATATTTGGTTCTCAAGTCGAAAGTGGACTTATTACAATTACATGTTGTTCGTGTGGTCAAAGGTTCTTTATATCCAGAATGACATTCCTGATTTTGATATCATATATATCATATATATCCAGCATATACATGTATTTATAATATTACATAATCATTTAGAGGTAAGAAATGAAATGCACCGTTCATGGAGACGGTAAGCCGTACGTACGCATGAACGCTACTTTCATTTCTATTTCGTATTTTATAGAGTGGAATCATAATGATATAAGAGTATATTATAATTCCAGTATAATAACATATATAATATCATTAACTTTATCCTTCACACGTCCAACATATGGTATTAACGAATCAAATCACTTTCAGGGGGCGGTAGTCCGCACTTCCTAAAATGAAGATATCGTGTTTACCCATAATAGAAACAATAATGGTATGCCATAAATGAAAAATACAGAAGCTTGAGGAAATAATAAACATATTATATATCATATTTATAAATGGTGACATCATAATGGCCACCATTGGAGGTGTTAAATTAGTATTGAACAATCATCGTTTCAGGAGGCAGAATTTCACCATCCACGGAAACCGTATGTTCTTTAACCATTTGATGTAGTTGTGTGAGAGTGTAGCTCGAATAGATCTTATAAAAACATCATAGTATATTGAAGATACTGGTGTTGTTACAAAAGAAGTAAATAAAAGGAGTTTAGGGGGTTGGAGAAGCAAAATAAAACAAATGAACAAGAGAGAATGAATTACATTTAAATGTGTACCTTCTTTTGATTTGAGCCTAAAGGCTTCCTTTGAAAGGATTCTTCCCAAAGGGAATTCTCTAGGATGAGGAGAGGTATGTGGAGAGAGTAAATGGGTAGGGGATGGCCAAGCCAAAGGCTTGAGGAGTGTGTGAAATGAGGTAGAGGTGGGTGCCGTTTATAAGGGTAGAGGAGGGGCACTTTTGGAAATCATGAAACTATTATTTTTTTTTCAAAAGTGTTTCGAATTTAAAAGGTCCCACATTGATATATTTCTAATATACGATGATAAGGCTTCGAAAGATTCCCATAAAATAGGTTTTGGAAATGTGTAGGTTTTAGATATTACATTATCTTTCCATATTATTTAAATTGTTAAATAATGAAGTCATCGCTGCATCATCATGATGTCATAAATAATTTAATTTATTTAAAGTGTAAAAATTATAAACAAAATACTATGATTTACGAAATCTTTTTATCTTTCCAATGAATATTTATAATCAAAAATCGGATCTTTATAGCCCCATGTAATAATTGTTTTCGTAAAACATATGATGTTTGTGTCATTTTTACTTTTACATTAAATAAAAATTTATTTATGTCATTTCCCAACCAAAGTGGCCTCATGGGGTCCCCAAGTTGACCCATGGCTTGTCTTGGTCGGCCATGACACATCCAATGATGGTAGGACATGTGTCAAGCTCATCTCATATTATTAAAACATATTTTTACCTTAAACTACACTAATTACAACTAATCGCGATTAAAAACTTAATAAGTTACTATTCACCAAAAAAATTATTTTAATCTCATTGAACCACATTTTACTTCTTAATGACAACCATGTATGTCGGATTTTTGAAAATCAAAACACAATGATGGCAAAATTTCATTTAAACGGAAAATCAGTTTTTATAAGTACCACTTAGTGGTTTCACTATTCATCAAAATTTGAAGTTTTTCAGAAAATTACAAAAAATTCACCCTAAGCTATATTTGATATTACGAATTCAAAAATGAAGTATATTTTACAAAATTCAAAACATATAAATCACATTAATAAATTTAATAATTAATTTCCGATGTCAGAGCAAATAGCGTGTTTTTATGAAACAATAAGTATCAAAAGATTGACACTAGTTTAAGTCCGATTTCAAAGTGAAATTAATTCCAACGACCACTATTGGATTTAATGGTAAATTTTTTTTTCTAATTTCACTTTAAAACCTATTCAAAAGATAATATAATCATATAAATTAAATATATTAAAAGGAGGTTTTGAATTAAAATACAACATTTTACACTATTCATTAAAAAATGAACTTTATCGGAAAGGTACCAAAAATTTACAAAAAGTAAATTTTGATGTCCCGGTTATGAAGTAGAGTTATTTTTGGTCCAATAGAATTTATAAGATTGATCAAAACTATATTTTATGACGGTTCGTCGTCAAAAGGTGATAAGTTAACCCTTAGTAAAAATTAGGGTATAAATGCCTAAAATTGAACTCTTTCTATATTTTAAGCCTTTATGTTTATTGGGTAAATGTAAAAACATTTAAAAACATATATAATCATATTTTAGTTATTTATATCCATTCCCGCCAGTACAACGACTACTTGTTAACTAACATTTAAAATAATATTATTTTATTACTTGTGTGCAACTTACGTTTTCAAAGAAACTCCTCGTTGCGTATCGAGTACGCTATCGAACGTAGAAACCCCTTTTAATTAAAATTAATATTTAATTCGTAAATATTAATAAATATGAAAATTAATTATTCTTTAATTACTTGGGATGTTACAATTTTTACCAGAATTCCTAGCTATATCTCATTAAAAAACCATTATGTCCCAAAAATAAGTTGGGATGTGTGTCTCTTGTGATGAATTTTATTCTAGTTCATACTTTTTAATTTTATTATTTAGCAGTAAACATATAATGATTCACTATATAATAGTCTCCTACATTTTTAATAGATCAATCATTCCTCTAAATGTATTTTAAGGTTTCATTGATAGGGTAATATAGAAAATTCCCCCCATAAGAAATCCTTAATCAATTAGAATCTCATATCAGCTATAATGTGGGTAATTAATACCTTATGATAAAAACATAATATTATTCAGAAGCAATATAAAAAAGATGACTTGGGTTGTGGGGTTGATAAGGAACAAATAATAGAGTTCCTATATTAAAGGCCACCATATTTAAATTATACCAATAAACCATAGAAGTTGGATAAAATGGTGGAATATATTCACAAAGATATTGATTTTTGAAAACATTTTAATCTTTTATTATTTAGTGTGAATCTTTTAATATTGAGAATCTGTATAAGTGGTGGTGGGACACTATATTTCCTTAGAATTGGTATGTGGTCTAAGAGTGGATGGAAGTAAATTCCATTTTTATTCAACTATTTTTTCTTGAGTTAATGACGACGTATAAATAAATGGCGTTTCATTCCAATTAAGAGGGATATCATTCACTGAGAGTGTAAAAAAAGCTTTTAATGAGATGGCTCATTTTTTTCCAGGAGGTTTTGATGAATGATAAGATGAATGCTCATAAATTCATATATATATTATGATACGATATCTGATCACATATTAATTTTTTCAGTCTCTCCACCAATGCTTCGATGGTCAACACGGTTATGATGAAAGAGAATAATTTCATTTGAATTCCAGTTTTTACCGTCCATCGAGTTGAAATTCTAGTGCAACACATTAGAAAAATTCTAATTAGTGTTCTAATAGTATAGGATGTGGAGATAGATCCAAATAGTTTTCACATTCTACACTGTCCATTACAACAAGCTGTATACCTTGAACCTACTACAAATGTGGAATTGTAGGAACCCCCCATCTGCAATTCCCCCACACCACTGATGTTCTATTATACATTTCATTGCCAAGGTCACCTATATAGATACTACACAACTCTATATATACACATTGATATATATATATATTAATCAAAAAATACATCATGCACTATATTAATATATTAATGATCAATTAAAATAATTATCCAACCAAAAACCTCTAGATTATTGCATTTTATTACAGTTGTGTAGCTAATGAAGGATGTTCATACATGTCTCACTATAATGTGTGGTACAATTTTAATTTCATATTCTATAGAAATTGTGGTATTTGATATGGGTTCCCCATATAGTTATTTTATCTTCGAATTTATTTTATGTGTTGAAACATAAAATGATGTTCATGTACATAGATATAGACTTGGATATTCCTCTTGTAAAGAAGGGATATAATGGGTTTCATTATAATTCATGTTCTCTTTAAATAAATAATTTTGAGTTATGCTAGGACATTATTTTTCGTGATATAAATACTATTGACATTATCATTAAGATGGATTGGATAATTTTTATTGAAGATGTAATATATTATTATAATTAATGTGTTATGTTATTTTTTTATGATGCACAATTGTCATATTTTATCATAAGAAATTCACACATGAACATAAAGGTTGAATTATGAAATGATAGAATGTTTCTGGTGGCCAGTTATAATGGGAGGAATTTTTTTATGTGTCTCTCTACTACACCTATTAGTAGATCAAGGATAATGGGTTCACAATAGTGTATTTCCGTATACAAACAACAAGTAAAATATTAGATACAAGAACCTATGGTCATCCCATATCATGAAGTTATTAATTAACATTAGTAAAGGGATTACAATTCACCATCTAGTTCAACCTTAGTCGTATACACAACAACAATGAGATCGACATAACCAAAATGAGAACAATTTTTAAACTACAAGGACACCAGTGCCATCCAACAATTAAACACCACCATTGATCTATTATTTTTTTAGTACGGAAATTGGATGAGGTATCCATTGACATAATAGTTAGATTACGAAAAAACAATTAATAAAAGTAATGTGATTGATTTGAAGATTGATATATCGATGAAATTAGTTCATTTCATTTTGATTAGTGACATAAACAAGTTTAATGATTTTAGTAAGCTATGTATACAAAAAAATGATGAGGTCACATGGGAATCAATCTTCCATTACCAATGAAATATATCTCGAGTCATCATTCATGATTTGAATAGGTTTCCAAAAGCTCAACGAGTCTAATGTCAGATTAGGTATGTCTTATAATAAAAAAAATGAATTACTAGATGGATCATGTTATTATGATTTAGAATGATATTTTCTATGAATGTGTGTTTGATTTAATATAACATTGAGATATGAATCTTGGATTAGATGAGTATTATTATAATAATTTACATTCTACGTGCATAAAAATATGTTATTTTGAGACATTTTATATTTTCCAATGTTGGTCACCGGTTTTTTGGTTAATGGTTTGTATGAACTCTCCCATGTTAATAAGAATTGTCCAAAAATGGTGGTAGGGTTCTAGGTAACATGTAAAACTTTTTTGTAACTATGAGTTTTTTGAAATATTATGTTAATTTTCATCATGATCCATTAGAACTCACTATTTGTTTCAAGATCTCACTTAATATTCCCTTATAATTAAGTCTCTGTCATATAGTGAGATATGAAAAGTTGACTCCAAGACATTATGAACCATTTATGTTATCTATGAAGATTAAAATTTTATCTTATGAATTTATATTTCAAGTTCATTGCTAATGGTTAGATGGTGTATTATACATGTCTTATACCAGGAAGTAGCATCTTGATACCTCGTAATTTTGAATAGGTAGGATGTTTTGAGGGTGGCAAATGCTTTCATTTTAGAGACGATAATGGGAATAATTGAATTTTTTGAAAGAGTTATTCATGATATTTTGATCCATTGGTTAATGTATTATTGAGGAATGGATTGGATCATCACAAGACAAGGGAGTGGGAATAATTTTTGTGCGAATAATGGAATCAGCCATTTATATATTTTTCTTCTTCTATAGCACTTTATTGGGATACAATGTTCTATAATGGGGAGGTTGTAATATAGTATATTGAGTTATGTTCGTTTCAAGCTGGGGAAATTTTATTAAAACTTTTTTAATCATTTATATAGGCTTGGTTGAATAAAATATTGTGTTTTTATATTTGGTGCCAAATTTTTAACCACATTCACGGTGATGGTTGTTGTCTCTCTAAATATTTCTTCTGTAAAATAATGTAATGCCCCATACATATTGTATGGAATATGCCTATGCATGGAATGGTGGTGTATTCCCTATGATACATGACCATGAAGGCCTCACCTTTTCTATTTTGGAATCCATGGCTAGAATAGAACAACCAAGACCCCATGCTAGGAGGTGTTTTCTAGGAATATCATGCCTCTTGTCATGGTGTGATTAAGACCACCAACGGAATAGAAGGCCTCTACTATGCCATAGTGTAATCTGATAAATTTTTTTGAATAGTTTATTTTTAATTCTATAATTTAGGAATTCATTAGGAATTTTTATTGAATGTAAATGGATTATTATGAAGTGGTTTTTACTTATACATTGATTTGGTTTTTCATTCATTAATCTTTCCTCAGTAATTCCCATACAATGGTTTCTATTAAATATAATTTTTGGGGAGTGATTTGAATGGACTTTATACCTTCCATCTAATGTAATTGGGAATTTAGTTCCTCTCAAATATGTTTTTATTCATCCTTATTAGGAGATTATAAAAAGTGATATAGATGTTTTCATTATAAAAAACATTTCATGAAATTGTTTTGTATGTATCTCAATTTTTCTCCATTAATATTGAGGAAATTCAATTTTTTATTAGTGATAGGAGATACAAGGTTTAGGTCCTCCTCTTACTACTGTTATACACCTTTTAATTTTGGGTATTAGATCCCTCTTCCATTTGATATCATATATCATTGAAATTTCATTGTGAATCAATGTCTGAGGTATGTTTCATAGTATCTAGATGATGTTTAGTGGACAAAAAATTCCCTAGTTCAAAAACATATATTCTAAAAGATTATTAATGTGATACATGAAATATTTTATATGTGTGTGTGAATGGTATGATAAAGATGATGTCTTCTAGCCATGTTTTGATAAAATAACTTTATTTTCAATGAATTATGAAATGTTATATGAAATTTCTTATCAAATCAGGATTTTGAAACAAAATTTTGATGTTTTGAATTTTTTATGAAATGGTATAGGATCTCAATGATTTTATTTCATGCAAAACACATATGATAATTACACAACATAGAGGGAGTTATATATTACCCATTTTATATCTTTTCATATGGACTTAAATCATTTGGTTATTGTTATATCATAATGGAACATTATTCCCTGAGGGAGAAGGTGAATTATGGTGCAATAATTTCTATTTTAATTCCAATTTCAATTAGGATATTATTCTCAAAACTATAGGGGCACATTTATTTTTATCTGCCTTTAATTTAAATATTGGACTAATGTCTTAAATGGGAAAATGGATATTAATTTTTTCACATAATTTGAGCAACATCTTTGGATCATTGCAGGTAATGTCCCTTTTAAATGAAATCACTAAATGAAGACTACATTATATGTAGATCATGTACAGTTTTATAGATCCTCCTGTTTCTCTATCATGAATAATGGTCGAAATCACAAACACCCTTAAATAAATAACACACTTATATGTTTATTGACACGTTTTTTCTTCATATAAGGATGGTTCCACAATCTATAGGGAGTTCTGTTTCTCTTTTCCATTGAATGTTTTGACCATCCAATGAGATCGATACTTCTATAATAGACCCTTCTTCCACCATTGAGCTCATTTTTGAGATTTGGGATAATACCAAGGTTCCCCTACCAAAAAGATTATTCATGTCATCCAATTGAATGACTATTTTCATTTAGGTGATTCTATTAATTTTATATAACATATTCCATCTATATCACAGTATGCTAATGAATTACCAAACAATGGTGGTCAAAAATTGATTCAAATATACATATCTAATGGATGTTACAACTGCCATCAAATAAAATTTTCAATGCCACATGTTTCTTCTTATCTAAAAATTAAAATACTGAAATAAAATACATCATTCCCTGGTACTACGATTCTAATCATTTTTCCTACACATTCTCAACACCATGTGTGTATCCCCATAATGAATGTATTTCACATGGGAATAAAAAAATATTCACTTTGATATAGTACTTCAGAATTTTCCCACTAATCAATGTTGCATTCCAGGATAAACACAAATCATGAAATTTTATGAATAATATAAATTAGACATGTTTTACTACATGTATTATTATCAACCAGTATCACCTCCAAAATGTATGTGGTGACCTATATATAAAATTATAAATAGTAACATTCTGATGTAATAATGGGAACACAAAATGCATGTTTTATATTGGTTTATGATTTTTGAAAACATCATTCGGAACATCACCAATGATATTGGCATGGCCACAACATACCTTTAACCCCAACATCACCATTCCTTCCCCCATGGGTGTTCCCAAAGTTTAGTAATTGATTACCTCACAGAACATGGGAACCTCCTTCTGTAGATTCTCTATTATTAATAATTAAACATAACTATCAATTGAAATAAGAAAAAATCATTATGATCAAGACATTATTACATATTTCATCAATTCCAAACACTATGATGTTCTATGTATGAGATTATCTTACACCAGATGTGTTTTACTGATGTGGAGTTCCTCTGTTCTGTTGGCCCAAATATTATAAGGACATGACACATTTACACTACTAGGGTTTCCATTATGAGTTCTTCTTCTTTATCCTAATCCCTTATTTTCTTGGGACTAGTTTAGAACATTAATTATTGACATTATTATTGATGAATATGACACTAATTTATCCAAAACCTTTGTCGTCATATTGTTGATATCCATTTTTATTTTATTAGATGGAATTGGTTATGATGTGGAATATTGATGGATTCATTGATAAATAGTTCATTTGAAAATTTGATTTAACCTATTTTATATAGAAGCTAATGCAGATCCATAGAAAATGGAACCATTTTACCATAATTTCGATACAAATGTAAAAAAAATATTTTTCCATGTTCCTCATATATTAATCATGTTTGGATTCTTTAATATAGGATTTATATGGAACACCTCAGTGAGATCCAACTAGGTTTATTTTCCCCACACCTTTCACAATCCATTGGGGGTGTCTAGATCTTTTATTATTTAATATAAATAAGGTAATTTCACTTCAGTTTGGTAAAGAGGATTCATTATATATTGGAATGACTACATGTTGGTGAGATGTTGAGAATTTTACCTCATATAATGTGGACTATTGAATGAATATTGGGTCAGATATACTTTTCTTATTGTACATGAACATTGTGTTTAGTTTTTCACATTGTTTGTATGACTATTTATATTTTGTGGGTTATGGAATATTTATTTTCTTGTTATATATTATTAAATGTATTTTATGTTCTTTAGGGTGAAAAAATAATTACCTCTAATGGTTGTTGGATTCATGGGTTGTAGAATCTAACATGTGGTGATAGAGATTTCCCTTTGTGTATTGCAACGGTCTGGTTTATAGCCTAGTATGATGGGGTTTTCAAGATGTTTCTAGACACACCCTTTTCATACTATTAATTTTTGGGAATTAATATTTTGATAGAATAAATTAAAATCCCATGGGATCACAATTTTTTTACTAAATAGTAAATAATTAAATAGATAGAGCAACCGTAAAAGTGTTTTATGGATTATCACAAAGGTATTTTGTCTGGATATAAAGAATATATTATATTTATTGTCGTACAAAGTCAAATTAATGTTATATTTCCACGTGTTTTATATATGTGATAAAAATTTATTTTTATATATAATTTCATATGTTATTACATATGTAATAATATAAGGTTAAATGGAACATAATATATTATAATTTTGTTTGAATGGAATGTTGTAAATGATATTACCAAAAAAATATAATATATATGATATTTATTTGTGGAATATATATGACTAATAATTGATAATATGATATAGTAAACCATTTATTGGACAAAAATCATACATTATGCCATGTAGCTATATTTTTTGACTTTCACAAAGGGATATAAGAAGGAATGGTGTAAGATATCATGTTATTTCCTATGAATTTTTTTTAAAGAAAATGTTAAATCTTGAACAATCAAATGTATTTCACTAATGGATATCATTTATTTAGATAATTCACATGATAAAACATGAGGGGGAATTAATTAATTCATGTTATGATTGCATTAATAGATAAGGCATCAACTTTGAAAATATAAATTCAATAGTTAACACTCAATAACTTTTTTTAAATGTACATAGAGGGTTAAAAACCTGAGAAGTGGAATTATAGTAACTACATATCTTACATATTTTTTTCTACAAACAAAATATATCTTTCTTCTTCAATATTGTCCTCCTGAGATGTACTAATATTGTATGGGGAAATTAGATTTCCACCTGGGTGTGGAGTGATACAGTTAGTCTGTGGATGAATCATTGAGGAGGGTGTCTGAATCAATCCATTATGGGATCTTCATCAAAAAGTGTGATGAATACATTATATGATGGTCACTAGTGTAATGTATGCATGTGTTCATCATTTTATTTATGTGTTATTTATTGTTTTATCCATTTTAAATAATATATATTTGGGTTTATTATAGTGTTCAATGAATTGAACATGTCTTAACATATACATAGAAACCCATTCAAATGTGAGTGATAACATTGATAACTTATTATTAACTATAATTTTGAACTACAGGGAAATTTTGGATGATGAGAGAACTCCAAGTAGACAAAAACAAAGGATATTAACTCTTTCAAATAACTCATTGAAAAAATAAATGATATATTTTTCTGGTGCAGGAAAAATTTATCAAAATTATGATATTTAACGGGTAAGACCATTATAAGTCACACTAAACATAGGATGCAGAATAATTACAATGAAAACTAATCATAATTGAGAAAATTATACAATAATTATAAATAATTGGTTTATATATTTATTCTAAAGGAATATAACTAATTTATAATAGAGAATTTCCTATTAATACCATGTATTCGTCTAAATTTTTAATCTCACAATAAGAAATGATTATATTATAACTTGGATAGTAATTAGGGGTACAACTAATTTTAACAATATCTTGAAGTCAATAGTACAAATAACGGCACCTAATAATATGGTAACTACATATTGTATATAATAAATAATGTTCAAATAAAAATATAATCATTCAATGGTGTATAAAACATCACTCATTTCATGTCAAAATAATTTATTACAATTTTTATATATGTCATATAATTTTAGTTGATGTTCATTTAATATTTTCATAATCACATTTAAAAGGTCATTAGGGTAAGTAATTTTTTTTCATTGTATACATTTTAAATAAGGGTATCTTCCTAGTTATATAAATAATTGAATTAAAATTGGTAACCCAAAATGAATGAATTTTTTTAATCCAATAAATATAAAGGTAATTAAGATGTCAAAAGATGTAATATTATTATGAAAAATTCATTTCTTCCTAATACACATTATATTTTTATAGTATGTTAAATAGTTCCTCATATGTCACTAGGAAAATCAAGGTCTTATTATAAAATAAAATTGCATTTTTATAGCATGGTGTATATATAGAATACATTGACGATTTTTTTAAAAACATATTCACTAATTAGTCACGATTTCCCTAACTTTGGATTCTTAAATATAGATTATATGTTATATAAATTATTATGATGAAATATTTTTAACTAATGTAATAATCAATAAAATTTAATGCTTATCTATAATTATAATAGAAAAATAATGGATGTGTTAATGATAAAAATTATTATGGAGGTGGAATTATTTATAGTGATATTTATTATTATAAAATTATAAAATCATAATTTTTACATTATAATGTTGTGGAATACAAAGAACCCGTCACTCCTAAATATTTATTTAGTAATGATGTATGAGTGAAAGGATTATTTGGTTGATTTTAATTATCATATTATTAGTTTTTAATAAATACATCGATTGCCATGGTGAAATTTTTTTGCTATCAACATAATTGAATAAGAGTTATCCAATGATAATGATGAGTCAAACTGAGTTATTTGTGATGATTTTCCAATGAAAAAAATATAAAGTTTTAAATATTTGTTTATGTTTTTCTAATGAAGAAAAATAATTTGGGATATATACACATTAACAACACTTTAGTTCATAATAAAAGACGATATTTTTATTTGAAAAATTGATTTATTACTAGGATAACCAAATATTATTCATGAAACAGAGAGAAATTATTATTAATTATGATATTTATGAGTCTATTTTAATAAAATTGTAAACATATTTTATTAAAGTCTTCTTGAAGGACACCACGATTTGTATTTTAAAGTGCGAGCCATTATAAATTCATTTTAAAAAATAAAAATTATATAATGTGTGGATGAAATAAATAAATAGGTGGAGTATAAGGAGATAAAATCCACAAAAATGTGAGGATGATGTTCTTAATGAATAATATCTCTTCTCAATTTATATTTTTATTACTATTCCAAAAAATAATTGTACTAATGAATTATATTTTCAAATATATCTATGAAAAAGAATATAGTTTTTTAAAAATAATATTCGCAGTGACACCAACAATCAACTACTATGTTAGAGCACTCTAACAATGCACGAAAAATATAATGAAGAATATATATTACTATAGAATGAATTATTGTCCTATGTGTATTCATGAATACATTTTTGAATTTGGAATAATATTAACAAAAAATTTTAGAACCTCAATTTTTTTTGTTTTGTATGGATACAATGCCACATACTAGGAATGATTGAAGAAAAATATTATTAGATTTTACAAACAATCGACGTTGATATACAAGATTTAATAAAGTTTGATATTTAATTATATGATTAACATTGAAGTGACATTAAGGGATATATATAAGAAAATTTAATAATTTAAAATTAAAATACTAAACAATGTAAAGATAAATAAAATTCATTGATATGATATCAACATATAAGTTAATATATTTATATTTATATAAAATTTTACTTATTTCAGTGAGAAATAATTTTATGATTTCTAAGGACATTCACCAACATAAATGTGATTTAATATCATTATAGATATACGAGAAATAAATTGAACTCAATTTATGGTGAAGGAAAATAAATTGCCTCTATATTTATATTAATATTATCCTAAATGAGTTCTCATAATTTGATTAAAATGATGACCGTAAAACATGTCTACATATGTTATTTTAATAAATTCATGTCTAAATTGTAAAATATACATATTCTCAAAAAAATTACTTCTTTGACAATAAATATATGTTTGTATTCTGAAATTATAGATTATTTTTTAAAAAATTAATATGATTGTGGATTAGTATACCCTTCATATCCTATTCTGAAATATTTTTTAGAAATTACATTTATTACAAGTTAATTATATTAACAAGTGGTTGAACATAAAATAATAGTTTTATTTTTATTGATAGAACCATCCATGTTATGAAAACTTTTGAAACCACTATGTGTGTTACAGGATAATATAAATTTTATTAGGAAGCCCATTGAAAAAATATGCATATCTATTTAATCACATAATGCTACAAAAAATCCTTACATATGAAAAGAACAGAGTAATAATAATATTAATATTTAAATATTTCAAACATTTAGAATATCATTATTTCCTGACCCTATCCTGGTATCAAACTTCCTAAATGAAATTCACCAAAATATATATTATTTTCATATACTAATAATTAAATGTAGTGAATTTTTTTCATCATGTATACTTTGTAATATAGAATGTGGTTTCCTTATACATCCATAAAAATTTATAAACACACACCATGATACTAATTTTTCTCATTATAATCATCTAATCAATAATAATAATATTATTATTTAATGAACTTTTTAATATATAATATATTTAATAACTGATCTGAAAAAGCCTAATCTTTGAATACATGGAATAATTTTTTTTTAAATGTGGGCACAAAGTGAGAATACATAGTAAAACATATACAATTACTTATTTAAATTTTCTTATGAACACCGCGCACCCCTTCTAAATCACCAATTAAAAACATTATTTTTATACAACATATAATTTCCCAAATATGTAGTCACTTTTCTGATGAAATTATACATTGTAAAAACATTAAAACAAGGGAAAATTAAAATTTATGTACATGTATTAGAACAATGGTTAATTAATAAAATAAGAAAATGATATTTTAAATAATCATTAGTTATTTTGAGAAAATATCTTGAAAATCAAACCCAATAATCATAGATAAAAATCATAACACATCCATTCCATATTTATCTTTATTTTTTGAAACATAAAACAAACCCTGAATTATTTTTAGCACATAATATTAAATAGTATTAGATTATTATATTACTAATCATAATCCTAAAATATTGATAATAAAATGATCTCAATAAGTGTATTAGACCTACTAATATTACAGAATTGTCTCATTATTGGCACTAAATATAACTTGTTTTATGAAACCAATAATATATATAGATTATTAAATTATTTTGATTATAAATCTAGGGTTCCAAGAATATCACCTCATCTTTTTATTGGAAATCATTTATATTTTCCTACTATAAGCACATATAGAACCCCATATTACCATAAAATAACTTCCGAAAATATTTATTAACAAATATGAATTCAATGATTCCATAAATACCTTAATAGACCGTTAATTATCATTATAATAAAATAGTTGTTTCATTATTCCACTCATATTCCCAATACAGTAAAATTACCCAACATAAAAATCAAAACTACAAACCTTACAAAAAATAACACACATGTACATATAAAGTTTTTACAAATATAACTCTATATATTTAACTCACTAAAATTGCATGAAATTTCCCCTGATTATGTTTGAGCAAGAACTAATAAACCAAAACCACTTATTGAAATCATACACAATCATCCATCAACTAGATCTAAATTTAAAATAATGTAGTCAGTTATACAAATAAATAATCTATTTAAATAAATTTATGTTAGTACTTATAATTCCCAAAACAATTTAATAACCGTTAATTAGATTATATTGATTTTTTACCAATATTTTTTATTTTATTTAAAAATATAACAATGATTAGTGTTATTTGGTAATAGGATTATATAAGAGAATAGTTGAAGAAAAATAATTTGAATATTTTTGTATAATTAGGGGAATTCATATTGAAGAAACATAAGATACAGTTCCTTATATTAAATCATTTAATTTCTACGATTCTGAATTTTGAATAGTGGAATAAATTATTAAAATTTCAATGATATATTTTGGTCCATCTATTTTCATATATACTAATGTGATCAAAAAATAAAAAAAATTACCATCTAACGATTTCTTCCAAAGGAAAAGCTTTATGTTAAATAATTGGAAGAAGACAAAGGATACCAGAGAATCTCAAATCATGGACATTGATTAATAATATATTTGAATGAACCAACACTTAGTATCATTTATATCAAATAAAAATATATAGGTATTATTTAGGGGAAAAAATGAGAATTTATCTACAGTGAAACAATAATATTATTTTTTATAATTTAGGTTCCCGGAAAAAAAAATTATGAATTTCTCAAACGTTTCAGGAAAATGAGGCATTATCTCATTGTGATATTGATACTAGTAAACATTAACACATTACTATAAAGGAATAATATTTGATGGGAATGAATATAAATAGAATCTCTGAAGAAATTATAATCATTAAAATGAAATTCCTACCAATAAATAATTCTACAAAATAAAAAATATATCAGAAAATATTAAGAAATTAATTAAAAGTATTAGTTAATATATCATTTTGAGAGTATTTTCATTTAAATTGACTCATTAATATTTTTTAATATAAGTCTATGAATCCTTTATTAAATTTTCCTCATAAATAAATTTATTAAGAAATATTTGACAATGAATATATAGTTAAATTGACAAATTTCAGAAATAATAACCCTACATGGATGGATTTTTGTGGCTCTACTATCCAACCACTACCCCTCATTTTTTAATATTACCGTTATAATGGATACATATTATCCTGATGGGGTAATTGGAAATCATTATATTTATCAAAAAATACATTCTAATATAAATTATCCATTAAATAGATAATGTAATAAATTTGAAGTAGGTATTATTGAGAGAGAATATAGTGATAATGAATTTAATATGTAATAGTCTACTAAAACAATGAATTTATATTTATTGAACCAAAACTATAAAAAATAGTGAAATAATATGACCATGTTCTAAATAGTTCCTCATTATGGTTTTTTTATCATCATCCATTTCTCATAAACTCACTCTATTGAGGAATTCATCTCCAAACCTTTATATAGATAGATAAGAGTCACCATATTCAACTTAAACTGTAATTTCATTGGAGTATTGGGAATATCATTATAAAGTGTATAAAAAAAGAAAATATAGATGGTAAATAATGTTTTATAATACAAAATCATTAAAGTTATGATTATATGAATTTTTTATTAGGGTAGGGTTATAGAAAAAATTAAATAAGACATAAGATTATGTTCACCCTTCATTTTTCTTTTGATTTATTTTTTTATAATAATATTTTTAACATGTATCAAAATTATGTTCTTAATGGTATTATCTTCTATAAATTAGTTATAAACCATGTAAAATTGTTAATGTATGGATTAATGTTATCTAGATAAATTTTAATTGTAATAACTAATTTATGTTGAAAATTTAAAAAATAACATTTTAATAAAGAAATATATTGTTGGATTTATTGTTTTAGTGAATTAGTTCAATTAATCTTTAATATGTTGAATAAAATAACATATATACTAAAAATCGACTAGAAATTTACATAATTTAATAACATCTTATCCACATAAAAAATAAAATTCTAATATTTATTCATTATATATTTTATATATGAGATATATGAATCAATTTGTTATACCTTATTTTACAATTCCCAATTATTAGTAAAACCAAACAAATTATGTTACTGGGATGTGTGTAGATATTTTACTCCTGAATTGAAATAAATTCAATGGATTAAGAAAAATTTTACATATGAATATAATTTTATGTTGGTGAAAATTTAGAAATTATCGGAATAATTCATTTAATATTAATAGGCCATATTTCTTATAAATCATATAATTTTTATCTGATAAAATATAAATTGGAAAAAAAATTATCTGAATTTGATAATTTTTAAATTAATTTTTAAATTTCATTGGTGATTGTAAGGATTAAATGATTTAATTTAATTGATAAATGTTTGAAATTATTTATCTATATATACATTACATTATATATGTTAGAAATGTAAATTAGAAATTGATAAGAACATTTTGAAATTTTTTTGGGACAGAACTAGATTTACCTATTGCTTAAAATCTTTTTCATTAATATATTTAAAAAACATTGAGAATTAATTAATAATTGGGATGGAGGCGGTATTATATATCCGAATTTTATGGGTATTATTGGAAACTGTTTGATCACAAATTTTTTGAAAAAAGAAAATTATGGTGGGAATAAAAAATATTTATTTTTGAATAATTATTGAATAAAATTGAAATAAATTCAAATAAATATTCTATTTAATAATTTTAATTCCTTAAACTAAGGAGTTTTTTAGATGAATTAATTTATTTATGAATTTCATAATTATTTAGTGTCTCCTAGAACAAAAAATTTTCAAGGGATTTCCTGTGTGGAATTTAAAATACTAAATTATAGATAATTCATTAATTTCATTTTTATTGATTTTCCTCTATAAAAATGTATATTCACTCAGGGATCATTATTGACATATTTTCATTTGAATAAAAATATACTATTCATATGGGAATAATTTATATGAATTCTTTTCATAGTTTTTAGGATTAATATTTATTCATATTATGGTTTATACAACCATATAGTATATTTTTTTGTTATTATAAAATTCAAATATAGTTGAATTATTGATAAATATAAATTTTGATTATAATATATATTTCAATATAAAATCAATCAATTTTACTAATGGAAAAATTTTCTTCAGAGTAAATATAAAAATTATAATAAACCATTAAAAAAATTTATTTTTAACTATGTAATTTCATGAATAAACAATAATAATTTGATTAAAATTGATTGTTGTCATTATGAAATTGAACTTCAATTCATAAATAAGTAAATTATAAAAAATTTTAAACATAAATAAAAAAAACATTTTCCTTTAGAAAATCTTGTTTATATGATTATAAATTATGTAGAAATAGGGTCTAAAAATCAGTTTATGATATTAATATTCACAATAATTTTTTAAATAATTATTAGAGTGATTTCATATATTATTGAAATCAAGTATTTATGGTGATTATTGAAGACATTAATATAATATAATAATATGTTTTTTACATTAGTTTAAAAATTTATTTCAGGATACAGTGTATTAAACATAAATTAATAATGTGTTTCATTAAAGATTAATATAGGGCATTCATCTATGTTTTTTATATATGGAGAATCATTTTCAACATGAAATTTTTAAGGACACCATGTATTTCCTTTATTGGTAAATTATGTTGTTTTTATATTATTAAATTTTAGAGAGTTATTTTATATTTTTCAAAATTTCCATAAATTTTTTAGCGGAATATTATGCTTTATGGTTTGATATTAAATGTTTCATAAGTTTTGAATAGAAGGTTTATTTTTAAATTAATTATTTTAATTTTTTATCAAAATTAATCTATATTTTTCTATTACATTGCATTATTTTTTGATAATTTATTCCCCATTTTATAATGACAATATGTTAATAATGGGTGGATAATAATCTAAAATGGGATATAATAAACAATAAAGTAAGTCATATATAATGTCATGTTAAAAATCACTTATAACACATTTTTTTAATTAATGACATACTAACAATTAAATAATAATCACATTCATTACAACATGATGTACTTAAAGTATCACTTATAGGCGTAATTATAATACGATGGAGTAGATTTTCCTATAATAGTTTTTTTTATTTCTGTCACATTTACTTAAAGGATTTGATATCAATGTTATTTTAAATATTTCAATTACAAGAACCGTCAGAGTTGGGACTGATTAAATTATTGTTGATATAAATTTTGCACATTTATATCAATTCCTTTTGAAATCATGTAACTATTTAATTCAATTGATTTCATATGTTAATGGATTTTTTACTTTTGAAAAAATTATACAAAAAATTAATTCCCTTATCTTTTTTAATAAATAATTTATAATAACTTTTGTAATTTTTGACTGTGTTTATAAAAAATATATTAACCCCATTATTAATGTCTTAGATACATATATATTATATTTTATATTTTGTTCTTTTTCTATATGTTACTGGCCTCGAAAAACATATTTACTACACCATGTACATAATTATTAGGAATGGTGTTTTGAGATACTAAATTTAATCCCTCTATGTGTTATCAAAAATAAAAAAATGTTTAACCTATACAAAATTTGAGGGTTAAATTTCATAAAAATGATTAAATTAGAAAATTTATTGTATTAAGTACAGAATGATATATGTAGAACTATGATTGTTCATGATCAATTCGGATATTTATAAGTCATTTCATTTAATGGACACCCTAAAAGATATATAATTATGCTTCAACATAAATATAAAGATTACACAATTATAAGTGTTCATAATTGAAGAGTATATTATATAATTATCTTACTAAAACTATTATAAGTCTTTAATTTTATTAGTCATGAGAGTAGTATAGAATTGTTTTCTAATTGTCTCAAAATCAATAACTTTATATAAAATACAGTTCTCATATCACTCCACAGTGGGATGATATATTATAAAAAATAAATTTATATTTTTGTTAAATCTATTATGTGTCACATAGACCACACTTGTCAAATATACAGATATGATCTTTTAAAATCATCCCTAACACTAAAAGGACTACCATTTTGTATGCATATAACAAACCATATAAGATATTAAGGCGAAATTTCCTAAATTATATTAAAATAAGATTAAACATAGAGTATTATGTTTCATAATAGAAATTGGATATTTTTTTTAATTTTTTTTATAGGTTATCCTAAGGGAAGACTAAGAAATTAGTTATAATCACATTAAGAGAAAAACAAAATTAGAATTTTATTTCTTTTCAAAAGTAAAAATTGAGTTTTAGAAAAATAATTTGTAGAATATTTGATCATATTTAATAGTAATTTTTTTGGCAATGATTGATTATGTAAATATTATTTATCTCTATATTATACGTATTAAGATGAACAATATTCAATTGCACAGAAATAGTATTAATTTAGTAGGATTCATTATAATCCAATGATTTGTGAATATATTTTAAACAGTTATTATAAATTATTACAGACTCTACAGAATATCATAATATCATCATATTAACTCCTTATTCACAATTCTAATGGGATTGGGGCGAGAAAACAGAACAATGGTATCCACAAAAAATAGGGGAAGGCATTGACTTTGAATATAATGCGTCACATATTTCATTCAATATCAACCACCAAAAAATATCAAATAACCAATGATGAAATAAAAAAATGTGTACATATGAATTAAATTTCACAAAAAATTATAAGGTTACTGAAAAACACAACTTATATACATGAAATCACATATAGATGTTAGAAACGTCAGTAGATATTGAATTAAACCATTGTGGTATCTCTAACAATGTATCTATTTTATCAGATACAATATATTGCATCACTACTCTTCCTCCAAGATCATCTCCTGCAATTACATCATATTTATCAACAAATATGAGAGGGGGCCCTATTATTATATATGTATGGTTGAGAAATAATACCCATTATTGTCATCCGACAGAGTCATCACACCCATAAAAATAGTAATTTACTATGAGCGTTGTTGATAATTAATCTATTGACAAATATAAAACCATGTCACATCATCAAAAAAAAAAATAAAAACAATTGTGAATATTTATTACATATATATAATATTCACATTCATATAAATTATAATAATAATGGACATTGTGATCTACATCCATTAAGAGAGAAATTATTTAAAAATATATCTATCTAAAACCAACAATTTTTTAGACTATATTTTGTTATAATGACTCTATACGATTTTAGATTCACTATTGTCCTCCCCTGATGGATTTTTGAACTCATCAAATGGTAGTCATGAAATAGTTATAATATTTTATAAAATAATGTTATAATGGTATATATAGTATCATGTTCTATTTGGATGAAAAACATAGGATCCACTATCATTTCATGCAGGAGAATACCTCTAAAACATGTCTCATCATAATACCATAATTATAAATCAATTTTATATAAATTTGAGTTTATGGACTGAAGAAATCAATTAATCAATGTATCATCCTTCACCAATATACTACATATATATGAGAGAATGTTTGTCATCGCATGAGTGATTAATCTATAATCTCAATCCTTGTTTATTATGAGATATTATTATCAACACCTCACATATATCATTAAAAAATACAAAATGGAGCTATGTGAAGGTTGAGAAATTGTTAAAAATATATTTCCTTATATATATCCATAAAAAGTTGGGGATATGAGGATAAATGATTAGATTTAATCATTTGGATCCAATCCAAATCATTTCATGGGTATGTGAGGAAATCATTTTAGTTTTTCATCACAAGAGAAAACATTCAACCACTAAACATTAATAGATTTATAATTTAATTAGAGTAAAAAAATATTCACACAAGATGACTAATGATCAATTTATCCATTATCTAAAAATTCTAGTTTATTTAAAAATACTACCATTTTATCATCCTGTATGATTTTTCATCCACATAACACATGAAAATACATTGAAAATTAATTTTATTTATCAGATTATATATGTAACTTCCCTCACATCATCATTGGCTAGGGAAGGAGGTGGAATAGTACTCGGACTTAGATGATGCTCACAATGTTTGAAAGGCTTTAAATTAAACTTGAGGCCTTCAAGAATAAATGATGAATGATTTTACCATAGAATGAAATCATCCAAATAAACAACTCCAAACAACAAAAACTACATAATGCATCTCAGTAATGTAAACCAGTAAATCCAATTACCATGAGAGAACCAAAACGTTACAAAACAATGCCCAAAGAAAAAAATAACTAAACCATAAAAACCCATAATCATTGTACCAAGAAGAAGACTAAAAAAATTCCAAAAAGAAACCATTACACTAATTATAATGCCCCGACCCCATATACCTAGAGTCGATGAATTATTACATAAAATTGGGATGATCACAAAAGATCATTTCTCAAAATACAGATTAGTTTAGTAGTCACTGAAACACTAGATATATTCATCTGTCTTACATTACATCATAAAGTAAAAAAACTACAAGAACATCTTGTCTTCATATCCCCTCATACTATCCCTGAAGGTCATTCACAAATAACTTCTTCACATCCAGGGAAAAATAAAACATTGAAAGGGGTGAGCTCAGATGCTTAGTAAGGAAAAAAATGTAGCGGAAACCATCATAATTATGCATAAACCATTAAGGAAATGTATAACTAAAACAAATTCCTCTTAAAGGTGAACTTTAGCATAATATAGAAAAAATAAAATGAAATAACGCCATTTACTTTTTCACATGGATATTCTACTAATCGAATAATCACATGCAATATAAAAAACCACTTTCATAATGATGGAATGCATAATGCCATACTATCATAACCACTTAGACAAGTCCTCTTGCCGAGACTACGAATAAGATTTTGTCAATTCCTTGTGCCAAGACACTATTTTTTCAAATTAGACATACCGATGCATCGACGAGTTATAGAGGGCTCCACCCGTCACTTATTAAGTCCAATGCATTCCTCATATGAACAGGCTTAATCATAACATAAACATTCACATTAAAACTAGCATACGAAATATCAATACTTTCTCCATATACCATGAATGGTATAAAATAAACACATCCACAGTCAAACATATCAAAAACCCTTCAATAAAATATGGAAGTTTTGTAACATAATAAATCAACTACAAATAAACTTAAAATCCATCAAATGATGATGACATAGATGAAATCAAAACAATTTTAGAGGAATATCTCTTTTTTTAAAATCATTTAATAGTTTCATAATTATAAAATAAAACATTGACTTTGAAAATATCCTTATATCCTTGTAATGGAATCTTTGACGAGTTTATAACGGTAGAAAATAGCCGCACCCTCCATATAAGTTAAAAACTACATTCTTAACTTTATTTTGTCGAAAAGGATAAAAAGGGCCTTGTTTGGAAAACAATGAGAAGATTCCTTTATAAACATCTTACAAAAAGTCAAAAAAGGGTATAAATGACATTAACTAATATTCTGTAAAATAGTATGAATTTTTTGAAATAAATTTTTAAGAAACATCGATGTGGATGATAAATAGGTCCAAGTAGATAATTACGTATAAACAACCTTGGATAGTGAAGTAATTATAAAATAAACCCTTACCTTGTACTTTTACTTGGTTGAAGGTAGGTTAACCACCTGTATAATGTTGAAATAATTGTTATTAAATTATACAAGAATCATATACATTAACATGATATCATATATGATCTTTTAACATTGCTTTGTTAATAATATCTTAGTATTATTGTTGTTTCGGGTGTTAACTTACCCATTTTTTTATATGTTTCGTTACATAAGCCATGTTTTCTATGGATAGGTTGTATCTAATTCATGTCCATAATTATATTAAGTCGGTAAACATTATTTTTAACCATCAAATGAAATTTATTCTTGAATGGATATAATGGGTAATGAATCTCATCGCGTTTGTGGAGACGGTAGTCCGTACGTACGCACGAGCTACAATATCATTATTTGGATATTAAAATAATATATAATTGGATGGAATATCATATATAAAGAATCATTATCATGTTATATTTATTATTAACATCAATTACACGTCATTATTATACCCATCTAAATAAAAATGTATTGAATAACAATAACCCCACGATGTGGAGACGGTAAGCCGTATGTATGCACGTATAGTGACATGTCATTCAAGGGATGGAAAGAATACGGAATACTGTTGTACCATATTTATAATAACATCACAGTATATATGAGATACTGGAGTTATTATTTTAGAATTTAAACAACAAATAATGAAAAATTTGAAGAACAAAAGAACATGAAAGGGGGTGGTGAAAATATTACTCTTCTTCGGGTTCTTCCATTTGATTTGATCAAAAGGTCTCCTTCGGTTGGATTTATGATCAAACTAAGGCCTCTATGTTGAAATGAGGGAAGTTGAGAGAATATTTGGGCATGGTTTGGCCGAGCCAAAAGTCTTTGAAGGTGTAAATAATTGGATAAAGTGGTGTCCTTTTATAAGGGGGAGGAGAGGCTCTTTAGGAAAAACATAAAGTACTATTTTATAATAAATTTATATTCAGTTTCTAATAGCTCCAATGTTGATTATTCAAATTCAAATGTGGGTAGGGGTCGCAATCCTTTCAACCAATAGATGTTATACTGGTTTGGGTCATTATATTACTCTTATCTATTAGTTTTAACTCTTTGTTAATTAGTTTGACTCTTACCATGTAACATTGTATTTTATATTATATTGTTAATAAACATACTATATACATCCAAGAGACCCCATTTGGTCCATTAGTAATACACATAACATTAAATATGTCCTTTGTCTGAACGTTAGAATTTTAGGAATATAATATCAATTAATAATATAATATTTGTTTCAAAAACTCTTTAATGTCATTTTTGACACTATTAAATATTTTGTTTTTGATAAATTCATAACAGTAATATTACTTTGAAAAAAATTCATATAACCAATTTTAGTATGTCATATTAGCCTAGAATATTATTTCAATTCATAAAAGCTTCAAATTACATTTATTTGGTCATTTATAATATCAATTATCTTAATATTTTATTAATTAGATAATTATTGCATCACCATTGTGTCATAAATAAATTAAATTATATAATGTCTAAAAATTATAAATAAAATACCATTATGTAGGAAATCGTATTGGCTTTGTAATTAATATTTATAATCGAATTTATCTTTTGTATAACCCTTTATTAAAAATGATTTAGTTATAAAACATTGATTTCAACTCTTTTAAGTCTTCTTTTAATTAAATAATAATAAATGTCCTAATCTAATCCAAGTGGACCTAAATGATAATATTTTATTTCTAAGGTAGTTTTTGGTGAAGATAAACTTTTCAAATATAATTATGACATGTTTTAGGGTAATATTAATAGCATTTTTACCCTTAATTACCTTATTTACTTTTAACCGTTGTAAATAAAAGTAAACAATTACTATTCACCAAACATTATTTTCATCTTATTGAACCACATATTACACCTTGATATTAACCGTGTCTCTCAGATTTTCAAAATTCCACTCATAGATGTAGTAAAATTATGTTTTATGTGAGTTTTTCAAATTCTCCTAGGAGATAGGTAAAAGACAGTGAAAAGTTAAATAAAATTTATATATGCTAGTAATTATTATAAACTGACTCCAATGAATTACATTGACCATATAAGGGTATTAAATATCTATTTTTAACTAAAATAAATTTAAATAAAATAAATAACTATATAAATAAAAAGTCAGTTGTAACCAATAACTTAGTGTTTTTCACTATTCAACAAAAATTGAATGTTTTCTGAAAGATACCAAAATTTCACCCTAGGCTAATTTAGATATTCCGAATAAAAAATGAAGTCCATGTTGAAAGATAAAATGTATAAAATTTCAAAATGTGTGTATTACTATTTATAACGGCTAGTTTGATTGGTTGTCGTGTGTGTTGGAACACAAAGTTGTGTACAACACACGCTACTGTATTATTCAAAGAGAAGTGTGTCGTATATGCCTGGGGTGTTACATTCTCCCCTCCTTTAAATAATTTCACCCTATAAATTTATAGAATACTACCGCATGAAAAGACTGGGGTGATTCTTCATCATAAGTTCCTTGGGTTCCCACATTGCCTATTCCATTTTATGGATTCTCAATAGAACTTTTACCAGACGAGTCGTCCGGTTTCTCAGCGTTTGTTCTCTTGTATCAAGAATCCTAACGGGTTCTTCGAAAAAAGACATATTGGGTTCCAGTTTTAATTCCTCGTAAGTGAGTACATGCATTGTGCTAGGCATGTATTTTCTCAACAGTGATATGTGGAACACATCCTGTACTTTGGAGAGATTTGGCGGCATAGCCAAACGATAAGCTACAGCCCCAATTCATTCTAGAATTTCGAAAGGTCTGATGTACCTAGGACTCAATTTACCTTTATTACCGAAATTTATAAATCCCTTAAGTGGATATAAATTCAAGAAAACATTATCTCCTAACTGAAAGTTCAAATCCATCCTTTAGTTATCAGCATAGCTCTTCTACCAACATTGAGCTGCTTTGATGTGGTTTTGGATTACCTTTACCTTTTCCATCATTTCCTCCACCAGTTCTGTGCCAACGAGATTTCTTTCACCAATGTCATTCCAACAGGTTGGTGTGTGACATCTCTTTCCGTATAATGCTTCATATGGTTCCATACAAATACTTTAATAGAAGCTATTGTTATATGAGAATTCCACCAGAGGTAAATATTGATCCCACATACCATAAAAGTAAAGTGAGCAAGATCTCAACATGTCTTCTCAGGTTTGAAGATTCTGTTCTAATTGTCCATCTGTTTGAGGGTGGTATGCAGTGCTCAAACGATGTTTAGTATCCAAGTCCTTCTGAAGAAACTTCTAGAATCTTGAAGTAAAACAATGATCATGATCAGAAACAATCAATAGGGGTACTTCATGAAGTCTCACAACTTCATTAATATATAGCCTTTCTAGATGTTCAAGTGGTAGATATTCTCTAATAGCATGAAAATGTTCTGACTTGGAAAGACGATAAAAAATGACCCATATTTCATCATTCTTTCTAGGAGTATTTGGTAGTCCCATGAAAAATTCCATCGTGATATTATCCCATTTCCACTGAGGTATGGGAAGAGGTTGCATGACTCCTCCAGGTTGTTTCCTTCTAGCTATCACTGGTTGAAAAACTATACATCTTGAAATAAAATCTACAATCTCCCTCTTCATGTTGTCACCCTAAAAATGTTACTTCAAATATCTATACATTTTGGTTCTCCCGTGGTGTATTGAAAAATTGGAACTATTAGCATCATCCAACAATTCCCCATTTAGATCAGTTATATTGGGAACACAAAGTCTCTTCCCAAATTTCAAAATTCCATCTTCACACACTAAGTCACTCAATCTCCCATCATTCACACCTTTAATCATCATTTTAAACTCTTCTTCATCGGTCTGAGAACTTTTTATCCATTCTAGTAAAGATGGATTGGCAACTATTTGAAAAATTATTGATGTTTCACATTCCATGATGATTCCCATATCCATATTTACAAGATCCATGAAAATTGGATCTCTCTCAACACTCTTCTTGTTCAAAACTCCATGATATTTTCTACTCAAGGCATCTGGTACCTTATTTGCCTTCCCCGGGTGGTATTGTATTGTGAAGTCATAATCCTTGAGTAGTTCAAGCCATATCCTTTGCCTCATGTTGAGTTCTTTCTGTGAGAAAATATACATCAAACTCTTGTGATCATTTTAAATCTCACACTTTTCACCATAGAGATAGTGTCTCCATATCTTTAAATTAAATATAACAGTAGTTAACACATGATCAGGAGTAGGATAGTTTTTCTCAAGAATTTTCAGCTGTCGTGATGCATAGGCAATATCTCTATCACTCTGCATAAGGACACAACCAAGTCCTTTCATTGATACATCACTTTAAATAACGAACCCATCATTACCTAAAGGTAGAGTCAATATAAAATCATTGACTAATATTCTCTTAGGTTCTTCAAAAAATTCTTCACACTCTTATTTCAAAACAAATTTAACCCCTTTACATGTGAGCTTTGTTAATGAGTTAGCCAAGAGGGAAAAATTATGGACGAAATGTCGATAATAACCTACTAAACCAATAAAACTGCGTACCTCAATTATACTCATTGGTGCCGGCCATTCTTGTATTTCTCTTGTCTTAGAAGGATCAACAGAGATTCCATCCTTAGAGACAATATGGCCAAGAAAAGATATCTCTTGAAGCGAAAATTTACACCATCTAAACTTCCCATATAATTCATGTCTTCTCATAGTCTTCAATATAATGCACAAGTTATTTTCATGATCTTTGTAGCTTTTGGAGTATACCAAGATATCATCAATAAATACCACTACAAAGTCATCAAGATATTCTTTGAAAACTTTGTTCATTAGATCCATGAAAACATAGGGTACATTAGTCATCCCAAAAGACATTACTGTAAACTCGTAATTCTCATACCTGGTTTTAAATTCTATCTTCGGAATGAATTTCTTCTTCACACACAAATGATGGTATCCAAATAGAAGGTCAATCTTTGAAACGTATTGATCTCGATGAAGTTGGTCAAATAAATAATCAATTCGAGGTGGGGGATACTTGTTCATTATTGTTATAGCATTGATCTCCCTATAATCGATACATAACCTCATAGACCCATCTTTCTTTTTAACAAAAAGAACAGGGGATCCCCATAGAGAAACACTAGGGCTAATAAATCCCTTATTACTCAATTCCTCTAGTTGTTTATTTAGTTCACCTATTTCCACAATGGCCATTCTATAAGGGGTCTTCAATATAGGCCTTGATCCTTGAATTAAATCAACGGAAATATCAATTTCTCATTCTAGAGGTTGCCCATGTAAATCTTCTGGAGACACATCTACATATTATTTCCCAAAAGGCACATCCTCAATTTTAACACTCCTTTCCTTACCCAAAGTTATTTCATTCTCTTCCTCCCCAATAATAGAATTTAGTTGATCTACTAGGGGTGGATCTAGATAAGAAATAGGTGGTGATGTTTCTGCTCTAAAGATAAGGTGTTCATTATCATCATCATCAAAAATTGTATCTTCCTTCTTCTTACAAAAAATCTCTGCATCATGGTTTGAAAGCCAATCCATACCGAGGATTATATCAAACTCAATCATCGGTATGATGATGATATCAGCGGATAAATAACATTTATGTACTCTAATGGGGACTAATTTAAAAAAACATATTGCAATGATACTTCCCTAAGGAGATTTCACTGACAAATCCTTTTTTAAATCAAATTGGAAATATCTAATTTTCTTAGAAAACTGGGAATATATGAAACAATGTGATGATCCAGAATCAAATAAAGCATATTCTAAACACGAGGAAACCATTAAATTACCTGTCACCATGTCTTTCAGAACTTCTACCTCATCAGTAGTGATATCATAATCTTGTCCTTGATCCCTTGGCCTTTTCTGACGTATGTTCCCATGAAGCTTAGGATATTCAATTGAATAATGTCTCATCTATCTATAATTATAGAATTCCACATTGACAGAAACTCTATTTCCCTTGCAATCACGAGCTTGGTGGGATTTTCACCAAACTTGTATCAGAATCCCATTCCCTTTAAGCAAGTACTGGGGTGTTTCTTCCCACACTTACTGGAGGATGGATATTCAACTTTTCCCTTCATCCCCTTATTTCGATTCCCAGGTTGATTAGTAGATCTCTTCTTCCCTTGCTTTTCTTTAAAGTCATAAGACATAGCGAATTCCTTTTTTGTCTTGATAGCACATGAGACAATGTATTCGTACATCGATAAGGATTGTGAGATTAATGCTCGATAATGAAATGGTTTTAAACCATCAATGAAATGATCAATCTTACTTCCTGGGTTACTTATATAATCTCCATCATACCATGATGACCTTGTAAAGTTAGCCTCATACTTTGCGACATTCTCATCCTCCTTTTTTCTCAGACACAGAAATTACCTTTCTGTATCTGCTCGATGGTCACGAGGAAAGTATTTTTCTAAGAAAAGCACATTGAACTCCCCCCCATTCCATATATGATACTTCATCATCTTCTTTTGTGTTTTGAATCAATGACCACCATTGATCAGCATCTCCAGTGAGGCGGTAAATTGCCATGATAACTTTTTCCATTTCATTACTCCCCAAGGAATGAAATATTCTCTCTAGGGAACTTATCAATTTCTCAGCTACTAATGGATTTGTACTCCCATTGATTGTTGGTGGTTTCTACCTCATGAAGCGATCTAACATTGATCCTCCACGCAGCAGATCAGGGATTTCCATACCGGTAAGGTTATTATTCATAACCTGAGTGAGTTATCCCAGTATGGACCAGTTGAATCAACATCTCCACTAAAATTATGTTGAGCATGTGGTCAATCCCTACATGGAGTATGTGCATTGATATGATTTCCATTCCTTCCACTGGGCTCTATTTCTAAAAAATGGCATAAACTAGATTAGTTTATGAATCGCAAAATTCGTAACATCATTATTACTTAGAAACTAATTCATTTAATAAAACATAACATGTCATATTAACCAATAAAATTCTTAGGATTCATTAAAAGTCTCAAATTATATGTATTTGGGTATTTATAATATCAATTATTTTAATATTTCACTAATAAGGTAATTACTTCATCATTACTGTGTCATAAATAAATTAAATTATTTATTGTCTGAAAATTATAAATAAATTACCATTATGTATGAAATGTTTTTAGATTTATAGTGAATATTTATAATCGAATTTATCTTATTTATAACCCTATATTAAAAAAAATTTAGTTATTAAACATGGATTTTAACTCTTTTAACTCTTCTTTGGATTAAATAATAATAATGTCCTAATCTAATCCAAGTGGACCTAAATGATAATATTTTATTTCTAAGGTTGTTTTTGGTCAAGATACACTTGTCCAATAGAATTATGACATGTGTTAGGGTAATATTAAAATTATTTTTAACCTTAATTACCCTATTTACTTTTAACCGTGGTAAATAAAAGTAAAAAGTTACTATTCACCAAAAAATATTTTCATCTTATTGAACCACATATTACTCCTTGATATTAACCGTGTCTCTCGGATTTTCGAAATTCCACTCATAGAAGCAGTAAAATTATGTTTTATGTGAATTTTGTAAATTATCCTAGGAGATAGGTAAAAGACAGTGAAAAGTTAAATAAAATTTATATATGCCTAAAATTATTATAAACTGACTCCAATGAATTACATTGACCATATATAGGTATTACATATCTATTTTGACCTATAATTAATTTAAATAATATAAAAAACTATTTAAATAAAAAATTCGGTTTTAACCAATAACTCAGTGTTTTTCACTATTCATCAAAAATTGAATGTTTTCTAAAAGATACCAAAATTTCACCCTAGGCTAAAATGTATAAAATTTCAAAAAGTGGGTATTACTATTTATAACGGCTAGTTTGATTGGTTGTTGTGTGTTTTAGAACACGAAGTTGCGTACAACACACGAGTCGTCCGGTTTCTCAGCATTTGTTCTCTTGTGTCAAAAATCTTGACGGGTTCTTCACAATAAGACATATCAGGTTCTAGTTCTAATTCCTCATAACTGAGTACATGTGTTGGGTCAGGCATGTAGTTTCTCAATAATGATACGTGGAACACATCGTGTACTTTGGAGAGATTTGGCATCATTTCTAAATGGTAAGCTACAGCCCCAATTCGTTCTAGAATTTCTAATGGTCCGATGTACCTGGGAATCAATTTACCTTTCTTTCCGAAATGTATAACTCCATTCCATGGATATACCTTCAAGAAAACATGATCTCCTACCTGAAATTACAAATCCTTCCTTCAGTTATCGGCATAGCTCTTCTTCCTACTTTGAGCTGCATTGATGTGGTTTTTGATTACCTTTACCTTTTCCATCATTTCCGCAACCAGTTCTGGGCCTACAAGTTTTCATTCACCAATTTCATCCCAACAGGTTGGTGTGCGACATCTATTTCCGTATAACGCTTCATATGGTGCCATCCAAATACTTTAATGGAAGCTATTGTTATATGATAATTCCACCAGAGGTAAATATTGATCCCACATACCCTGAAAGTAATGTGAGAAAGATCTCAACATGTCTTCTAAGGTTTCAATAGTCCTTTCTGATTGTCCATCTATTTGAGGGTGGTATGCAGTTCTCAAAAGAAGTTTAGTATCCAAGGCCTTCTGAAGACACTTCTATAATCTTGAAGTAAAACAAGGATGATGATCAGAAACAATCAGTAGGGGTACTACATGAAGTCTCATTACTTCATTAATATATAGCCTTTCTAGATGTTCAAGTGGTAGATATTTTCTAATAGCATGAAAATGTGATGACTTGGAAAGACGACCAACAATGAACCATATTGCATCATTCTTTCTAGGAGTATTTGGTAGTCCCATGACAATGTCCATCTTGATATTATCCCATTTCCACTGAGGTATGGGAAGAGGTTGCATGACTCCTCTAGGTTGTTTCCTTCTAGCTATCTATCAATGGTTGAAAAACTATACATCTTGACAAAAAATCTACAATCTCCATGTTCATGTTGTCCCCCAAAAAATGTTCCTTCAAATATCTATACATTTTGGTTCTCCCAGGGTGTATAGAATAAATTGGAACTATGAGCATCATCCAATAATTCCCCTTTTAGATCAGTTATATCAGGAACACAAAGTCTCTTCCCAAATTTAAAAATTCCATCTTCACACACTAATTCACTCAATCTCCCATCATTTACACCTTTAATCTTCATTTGAAACTCTTCGTCATAGGTCTGAGAACTCTGTATCCATTCTAGTAAAGATGGATTGGCAACTATTTAAAAAATTATTGATGTTTCACCTTCCATGATGATTCCCATATCCATATTTAATAGATCCATGAAAATAGGATCCGTCTCAACAATCATCTTGTTCAAAACTCCATGATATTTTCTACTCAAGGAATCTGGTACCTTATTAGCCTTCCCTGGGTGGTATTATATTGTGAAGTCATAATCCTTGAGTAGTTAAAGCCATATCCTTTGCCTCATGTTGAGTTCTTTATGTGAAAAAATATAGATCAAACTCTTGTGATCAGTATAAATCTCACACTTTCACCATAGAGATAGTGTCTCTATATCATTAAAGAAAATATTAAAGCTGCTAACTCATTATCATGAGTAGTGTAGTTTTGCTCAGGAATTTTCAGCTGTCGTGATGCATAGGAAATAAATCTATCATTTTTCATAAGGACACAACCAAGTCCTTTCTTTGATACATCACTATAAATAAAGAACCCATCATTCCCTAAAGGTAGAGTCAATATAAAATCATTGACTAATATTCTCTTAAGTTCTTCAAAAAATTCTTCACACTCTTATTTCAAAACAAATTTAAACCATTTATGTGTGAGCTTTTTTAATGGGTTATCCAAGAGGGAAATATTATGGACAAAACGTCGATAATAACCTACTAAACCAATAAAACTGCATACCTCAGTTATACTCATTGGTGCTGGCCATTCTTGTATTGCTCTTGTCTTAGAAGGATCAACAGAGATTCCATCCTTAGAGACAATATGGCCCAGAAAATAAATCTCTTGAAGCTAGAATTTACACCTACTAAACATCCCATATAATTCATGTCTTCTCAGAGTCTTCAATATAATGTGCAAGTGATTTTCATGATCTTTGTAGCTTTTAGAGTTTACTAAGATATCATCAATAAATACCACTACAAAGTCATCAAGATATTCTTTGAAAAAAAATTTCATTATATCCATGAAAACATAGGGTGTATTAGTCATCCCAAAAGACATTACTGTAAACTCGTAATGCCCATACCTATTTCAAAATTCTATCTTCAGAATGTCTTCCTTCTTAACACACAAATGATGGTATCCAGATCGAAGGTCAATCATTGAAAAGTATTGACCTCCATGATATTGGTCAATTAAATAATCAATGCGATGTGGGGGATACTTGTTCATTATTTTTATAGCATTGATCTCCCTATAGTCGATACATAACCTCATAGACCCATCTTTCTTTTTAACAAAAAGAACAGGGAATCCCCATAGAGAAACACTAGGGCTAATAAATCCCTTATTACTCAATTCCTCTAGTTGTTTCTTTAGTTTAACTATTTCCACAGTGGCTATTCTATAAGGGGTCTTAAATATAGGCCTTGATCCAGGAATTAAATCAATGGGAAACTCAATTTTTCGTTCTGGAGGATGTCCTTGTAATTCTTCTGGAGACACATCTACATAATATTTCACAATAGGCACATCCTCTATTTTAACATTCCTTTCCTTACCCAATGTTATTTCATTCTCTTCCACCCCAACAATTGAATTTAGTTGAGCTACTGGGGGTATATCTAGATAAGAATTAGGTGGTGATGTTTCTGCTCTAAAGATAAGGTGTTCCTTATCATCATCATCAAAAATTATATGCTCCTTCTTATTACAATAAATCTCTGTATCATGGTCTGAAATCCAATCCATACCAAGGATTATATCAAACTCAATCATCAGTATGATGATGAGATCATCGAATAAAATACATTTATGTGCTCTAATGGGGACTAATTCGAAAAAACTTGTTGCAATGATACTTCCCGTAGGAGTTTTCACAGACAAATCCCTTTTTAAATCAAATTGTAAATATCTAATTTTTATCGAAAACTGGGAAGATATGAAAAAATGTGATGATCCATAATCAAATAAAGCATTTTCTAAACATGAGGAAACCATTAAATTACCTATCACCACGTCTTTCGGATCTTCTACCTCAGTAGTAGTGATATCATAAGCTTGTCCTTGATCCCTTGGCCATTTTCGAGGCATGTTACCATGTAGCTTAGGACATTCAATTGAATAATGTCTCATCTATTTATAATTATAGCATTCCACATTGACAGAAACTCTATTTCCCTTGCAATAATGAGCTTGGTGGGATTTTTCATCTCACTTGTAACAGACTCCCATTCCTTTTAAGAAAGTACCAGGGTGTTTCTTCCCACATTTACTGTAGGATGGATATTCAACTTTTCCCTTAATCCCCTTATTTCTATATCCTGATTGATCAGTAGATCTCTTCTTCTCTTGCTTTTCTTTAAAGTCATAAGACTTAACGAATTTCTTTTCTGTCTTGATAGGACATGAGACAATGTCTTCGTACGAAGAGAAGGATTGTGAGAATAATGCTCGACAATGAAATGGTTTTAAACCATCGATGAAACGATCAATCTTACTTCTTTGATTACGTATATAATCTCCATCATACATTGCTGACCTTGTAAAGTGAGCCTCATACTTTGTGAAATTCTCATCCTCCCTTTGTCTCAGACACATAAATTACCTTTCCATATCTTCTTGATGGTCACGAGAAATATATTATTATAGAAAAAGCACATTGAACTCCCTCCATTCCATATTTTATACTTCATAATCTTCTTTCGTGTTTTGAATCAATGACCATCATTGATCAGCATCTCCAGTGAGGCGGTAAACTACCATGATAACTTTTTCCATTTCACTACTCCCCAAGGAATGAAATTTTCTCTCTAGGGAACTTATCAATTTCTCAGCTACTAATGGATTTGTACTCCCATTGATTTTTGGTGGATTCTGCCTCATGAGGCAATCTAAGATTGATCCTCCATGCTGCGGATCAGGGAGCTCTATACGGGTAATGTTATTATTCCTAACATGAGTGAGTTGTCCCAGTATGGACCAGTTGCATCATCATCTCCACTATAATTATCTTGAGCATGATGGAAATCCCTACATGGAGTACGTGCATTGATACGATTTCCATTCATTCCACTATGCTCTATTTCTAAAAAATGGCATAAACTAGATTAGTTTATGAATCACAATACATAAATCCAAACTTGTAAAACACTTAACATAAATTGAACTATTTATGGATATAATCCATAATCATAAAAAATGTTTTCTTTCAGAACGTATATACTCATTAACCCTTCAAAATGGTTTTAAATGAAAATGAGAATTATCATAAGCATATCCCATGTGAGTGTCGTAACCAAGAGTGAAGCAAGGCCCGTTGTCATGCACTAGTTCACGTTCGAGTCTAGCTTAAAGTGGTGTTTTTGGGTTTTACCGCTGGGTACATATGTGCCAGATCTGCCTCTAACTTCTCGTATCTAAACAGCGATGTATTCCTCGGAAAACTCACAAAATATCTTCAATAACAAAATTCTAGGAAGGTCTTCTACATTAATCCTCAAAGTCCATCTTAGTTCTATGTGCTCTAATCAGAGTTTATCTAAATCTATCTTCCAAGGTTTGTACTAAACTTCATCTGATACCAACTGTAATGCCCTAACCCCAGTTACCCAGAGTCGGTGCATTATTACATTACATTGGCATGATCACAAAAGATCAAATCTCGAAAGGCCGATTAGTTTAGTAGTCATGGAAACAATAGATATATTCATAAGTCTTACATTAAATCATAAAGTAAAAAAACCAAAACAACATCTTGTATTCATATCCCCTCATACTATCCCTACAGGTCATTCATAAATCACTTCTTCACATACTGGGAAAAATAAAACATTTAAAGGGGTGAGATTAAATGCTCAGTAAGGATAAAAATATAGAGAAAACTTTTATAATTAAGCATAGACATTTAAGGCAATGTATAACTAAAAAACAAGCCTTTTAAACATGAACTTCAGAATAATATGGAAAAAATAAAATGAAATAATATCACTTACTTATTCACACAGATATTATACTAATCGAATAATCACATGCAATATCAATAACCACTTTCATAATGATGGAATGCATAATGCCAGACTATCATAACCATGTAGCCAAGGCCTCATGACAAGACTACGAATAAGATTTTGTCATGACATGTGCCAAGAAACTAGTTTGTATCATGAGACCTACTAATGCATCGAGGAGCTATAGTGGGCTCCACCTATCACTTATTAAGTCCAATGCATTCCTCATATGAACAGGTTTAAACATAACATAAACATTCGTATTAAAACTAGCATACGAAATGTCAATAATTTCTCCATAAACCATGAATGGAATAAAAATAACACATCCACAGTCAAACACATCCTAAAACCTTCAATAAATTTTGGATGTTTTGTATAATAATAAATCAACATCAAATAAACTTAAAATCCATTAAAGGATGTTGACATAGATGAAATCAAAACTGTCTGAGAGAATTATCACTTTTTTGAAATTATTTAAAAGTATCATAATGATACAATAAAACATTTAATTTGAAAATGTCCTTATAATCTTGTGAGGGAAGATTCGATGTGTTTATAATGGTAGAAAATAGCCGCACCCACCGTATAATTTAAAAAAGACATCCTTACCTTATTTTTGTCGAAAATGTTAAAAAGATCCTTGTTTGGAAAACGACAGAATGATTCCCTTATAAACTTCTTATAAAAATTCAAACAAGGGTATAAATGTCTTTATCCAATATTCTGTAAAATAGTAAGAATGTTATGAATTACATTTTTAAGAATCATGTATGTGGATGATAAATAGGTCCCATGGGAAAATTACGTATAAACAACCTCAGATAATGAAGTGATTGTGAAATAAACACTTATGTTGTACTTTTCCTTGGTTGAGGGTAGGTTAAAATCCTATATAATGGTTAAATATTAGATATTAAATTATACAAGACTCATATACATTAATATGATATCATATATTATCTTTTAACATTGCTTTGTTAATAATATCATAGTATTAACGTTGTTTAGGATGTTAACTTACTCGTTTTCATTTATATGTTTTGTTACATATGACGTGTTTTTTATGGATAGGTTGTATCTTATTCATGTCCATAATAATATTACGTCTTGAAACATTATTTTTAATCATCAAATGAAATTTAGTCTTGAATTGATATGATGGGGAACGAATCTCATCATGTTTGTGGAGACGGTAGTCCGTACGTACGCATGAGTGACATTATCATTATTTTGATATTAAAATAATATATAATTTGATGGTATATCATATATAAAAAATAATTATATTGTTATATTTATTATTTACATCAATTTCACATCATTATTATACCCATCCATATAATAATGTATTGAATGACAATTACACTACGACGTGTAGACGGTAAGCCGTACGTACGCACGTATGGTGACATATCATTCAAGGGATGGATAAAATAGTGAATATGGTTGTACCATATTTATAATAACATCACAGTATATAGGAGATACTGGATTTATTATTTTATAATTGAAATAACAAAGAAATAATAAGTCTAAGAAGAAAGGAACTTGAAAGAGGGTGGTGAAAATATTACCTCTTCTTCGGGTTCTTCCTTTTGATTTGATCAAAAGAGCTCCATAGGTTGTCTTTATGATCAAAATAAGGACTCTAGGTTGAATTAAGGTAAGTTTAGAGAATATTTGGGTAGGGTTTGTCCGAGCCAAAAGGCATTCAAGGTCTGATGAATTGGTTAGAATTGGTGTCCTTTTATAAGGGGAGGAGGGGCTCTTTAGAAAAAACTTAATGTATTATTTTATAATAATTTAATATTTGGTTTCTAATGGATCCAAAAAGGATTATTAAAAGTCTAAGGTGGGTATGGGTTGAAATCCTTTCAACCAATATATTTTATCCAGGTTTGGGTAATTATATTAATCTTATATTTTAGTTTTAACTCTTAGTTAATCAGTTTGACACTTACCATGTCACGTTATATTTGTATATTATATAGTAAATAAACTTAATATATACATCCAAGAGACCCCAAAGTTGTCCATTAATAACTCACCTACAATTATATATGTCTTTATTTCAATCCTTATAATTTTAGAATAGAATATCAATTTATAATATCATATTTGTTTAAAAAACAATTTTATGTCAATTTTGACACTATTGAGTATTTTGTTTTTGATAAATTTATAACAACATTATTACATTGAAAAAAATCATATAACCAATCTTAATATCTAATTTTAGCCTAGAAAATTAATTTAATTCATAAAATGTTTCTAATTATATTTATCTTTGTATTGATAATATAAATTAGCTTAATATTTCGTTAATTAGGTAATTACTGCATCACCATTGTGTCATTAATAAATTAAATTATTTAATGTTAAAAAAATTATAAATAAAATACAATTATGTAGTATATCTTGTTATATTTATAATTAATATTCATAATCTAATTTATCTTTTGTATAACCCTATATTAAAATTGTTTTCTTATTAAACATTAATTTTAACTCTTTTAACTCTTCTTTGAATTAAATACAAATAAATGTCCTAATCAAATCCAAGTGGACCTAAATGATAACATTTCATTCTGAAGTTTGTTTTTTGTTGAGATACATTTGTCCAATTTAATTAGGACATGTGTTAGGGTAATATTAATATAATATTTACCCTTAATTACACTATTTACTTTTAACCGTGGAAAATAAAAGTAAAAAGTTACTATTCACCTAAAATTATTTTCATCTTATTGAACAACATTTTACTCTTTGAAATTAACCATGTCTCTTGGATTTTTGAAATTCCACTCAGAAAAGTTGTAAAATTATGTTTTATGGGAATTTTTCAAATTCTCCTCAGAGATGGTAATAGACGGTGAAAAGTTCAATAAAATTTTTTTATGTCTTAAATTATTATAAACATACTCCAATGAATTACATTGAACATATATAGTTATTACGTATCTATTTTGACCTAAAATAAATTTAAATAAAATAAATAATTATTTAAATAAAAATTCAGTTTTAACCAATAACTCTGTGTTTTCACTATTCATCAAAAATTGAACTTTTTGAGAAAGATACCAAAATTTCACCCTAGGCTGATTTTGATATTCCGAATCCACAAATGAAATAAATTTTGAAAAATAAAATGTATAAGACTTAAAAAAGTAGGAATTACTATTTATAACAGCTAGTTTGATTGGTTGTGGTGTCTGTTAGAACTCGAAGTTGCGTATAACACACGCTAATGTATTATTCAAAGAGAAACGTACCGTAGAATCTTGGGGTGTTACACTACTTAAAAAATACATACTAGAATTAAATATCCAAGAACCACAACACCACCATACATCACGATTAAATACTAGAGAAATGATATAATTTTCTAATACATATGGCTTGGAGTACAAAATCTGCAAAACCACCCATGTTCCAAAAAAGTAGGTGAGTTATAATACTCAGCAGGTTTTCCCCAAATTAATTCCCTACACACACCACTAGTATAGAACAATTTGCGCATTAATATAAAACAGTTTGTATATAACACCAATCAACATATTTTTTTACCTATCCTAACACACCCTAACCAAGAAATTTTCAGCAAATAAACATGACACCATGGAATGAAACCAAACATGTCATCAACTATTTTACCAACACATATTAAGACATCAAAATTCTCCTTCTGTGTCTAGATGCATAAAAAAATCATAATCATAAAATTTCATAAACCTATCCAAGTTATCCAATATGGCGGAACATCACATCTAGGTATATTCACTCCTCTCCCATTGTAGTGGTACGTAACACCCACTTATCCTTGATGGTGGTCCTCTATGTACACTATCAATCCACTTTCAATAGTGATACTTGACACCCACAACTCATTCATTCCCACACATGTAAAAAACACTTATGCCAAAAAATAAAAATATAAAATATAATAATTCCACAAAAATTGGAAAATTGACAATTTCCAAACTAATCATTTAATTAATCATGTTAAAATTTTCAACAACATTCCACACATGCTTCAATAAATGACACATTTATTGAAAACACTCATAAGACATTATCCATATATAATAAACTATTAATATAACAACCATTTAATTTAAAACCAATTTCAAAAACCATTTCCATAAAACAAAACATAACATCAATTTTAGAATCATCATTTTAAAATACTAAAATAATGATATTTTTTCTACAATAACCCATTTTACCTAAAGTCAAGAAATAATCACAAAATGGGTTTCAACCAAGCATCTCACATAACAATCACAATAAATTTCATGAAAATGTAGTTAATTAGTTATTATGAATTTATTACTCAAAACAATAGTTGAGAAATAATCCACCTACCTTAGGGCTTCGATGAAATTGATAATAGTACAATCAGACCATAAATCTGGCTGATATGTGCCCAAAAACCACACTAGATAACTTTTCCTAATAACAATAGGACTTTGTCTCATTATTTTTTGAAAAAAGAAACACTATAAACAAATGTAATGAAATTATATCTATAAAAATAAGAGAGAGAATGATACATATATCTATGTAAACCCATAAAACAAATAATGATAGAGACTTACAATGAAATAACCTCTTTCAATCCCCAATAAAATCGTTAGATTCTCTTCTAAAATTAATGGAAGATCCTATCTAGCCACTAAGATTAGGATCCTTAATGGGGTTTAAATTAGAGGTGGAATGTGGGTCTGAAAGAAAATACCTAGTGAAAATGATTTTAAAACATATATTTTATTATGTCGTTGTTTCGCGCGGAATCCGGGGATGACCTCCTGGACGGGAGATTCAAACGTTCCGATCGGTTTCTAACGGGTTTGTTCGTAGAACCGGAAACATCCAATGATTCCACATCCGTTTGGACCTACTTTCCAAAGGCAGGCGCTCATTAGCTTGTGGGATAATGAGGCTTAGGAATTTGCATTGGTCGAGAGGATGGGAGGTCGGACTCATCACACCTTTTTGAGGGGAATTATTGTCTACTCCGGGACTCTCTTTATAGATTTAAGTTAAGTTCATGAATCCTTATTACATTACCAAGTATAAAATGAGCTTTCCTTTAGTTTTAACAATCAATGATTAAATATGCAAGAAATTTAGAGAATCTTTTATATGTATTCGAGGTTCTTCATCAATATAGAATCATCTATATTTGTTTAGAGATTCTTGGTCAATGGTATCCTTCAAAACATTTATATAAAAGTCTCTTGGTCATTTTGATGACCAGGCTGGTTTTAAAGCCACTCAGTGGGGCACTTGAAGTTTATCGTCATTCAGAAGGACAGAGATTATTTCAATGTTGGGATCGAACCCATGAATGGGCTACCTACGTATCCTTTGTTTTGAAAAAAGGAATCAGAACCCACGTAGTTCGAGGAATGGGATATGATGTTTTATGATTGATGGCTCAAAGATGAATGTCATAATTACTTTTACACTCTAAGCTCACGTGAGTCATGCTCGGTGTGAGAAACAAGAGGTATTGGTAAAATTTAGACAATTGTGCCATAAAAGATGCAATCATAAGAATTTGTTTTGGGGCTTATGTATAGATGACTGCCCAGATAGGCGAAGGTTTAGGATTTACTTTTAGGAAGAAAATCCATGAACAGGGTCCACAAAGTTATATGTGCTTTATGGAGATTTGAATACTCTAATCTTGGGGCTTACTCCTAAGGAGGATGCCCAAGTTAGGAGGGGACTTATGATTGGGTTTTATTCCTGAAAAGGAAACCCAAATCAAAGGAAATTTATGACTGGTTAAGAGAAATTTTAAGAGACTTGGGGCTTACTCTTAAGAAAGATGCCCAAGATTGATGACTAGGACTTATTCCTGAGAAGGAAGCCTAGGTTAGGGGACTTGGGGCTTACTCCTGAAAAGGAAGCCCAAGGTTATGACTGAGTCTTATTCCTGAAAAGGAGACCCAGGTTAGGGATTAAGGTTTGGGGCTTACTCTTGAGGAGGATGCCCAAGTTTAAAGGACTTTGATTGGGGCTTATTCTTAAGGAAGATGCCCAAATCAAAGGTTTTATAACTGGGGATTATTCCTGAAAAGGAGACCCAGGTTAAGATTCTCTCATCTTAAAGGATGAGGTTGAAATGAATGAACTCTCAATCTTTGGTGACATAAAGATGTTTAAATCACTGGGTGTTGAGAGGTATTTCACAGAATTCCTCTCAGATAAGGATGTCAAATCAAGAAATCATGCCATAAATGGCTTTGAAGAGTATCTTGAAGACTGAATCTTGAATAGGAAGGGTGAAATGGCTTAAGAGGGGTGAAAAAGGGCAAGATGGGCACCCAAAAAGATAGGGGCGCGCAAGTATTGAAGGTCGCGCAAGTCCTGCGGCGGCGCGCAAGTATTGGTCGCGCAAGTATACTTGCGCGACATAAGGGATACTTGCGCGATTTTCAACCAGAGTTGAATTACTTGAGCGACTCTTTACTAAACCCTTTCCCATCCTCTTGAGGTTCTTCCAGAAGAGGGACGCGCAAGTTATATTGAAGGAATTAAGTCGGCGCGCAAGTGTTTGATAAGTTTCAACACTTAGGCCTTCCTTCTTCCCTTTAGATCTTCCATTCTAGGTAAGAAATTACCTTAGAAGTGTTTTGGAAGCTTTGAGAAGAGACTTGGGCGTCGGGAGCTTTGATCCGAGTTTCTGGGAAAAGATCCTCTTGAATGGGGGGCCCACAGGGTCTATTTATAGGCAAAAGAAGACCCTGGGCGGTTACCGGGCGGTTACCGGGCGGTTATCACTTAGGTCGCGCAAGTCACTTGCACGACCATAAGGCGTCGCGCAAGTACTTGCACGACCACTAGGCGGCGCGCAAGTGTACTTGCGCGACCATGAGGGAACTTGCGCGGCCTATGGGCAATGTTCTCTTTGTTCATCCCTTTGTCTATTTTTGATGTTTCTTCAAAGGATGAATCACATTGAGCTCAGATATTCCCCCTTTTCCGATCTTTAGATTCTGTGACGAAAGGAGCGTCAACAAAAGTCCCCCCTCAGAGTTGGATCCGGAAAGAAATGAGGATTTGACTCTGAGGAAATTGAATCCATTCAAAGGAAAAGGGGGGGCGCGCAAGTCTTCAGTGCACAGAGGGCAGCGCGCAAGTGTGCTGGAACTTGACTTTTATTCAGAGTTCCTTTGTCTTTTGTGTGGGCAGTTTAAAGTCATGCACGCCGGACATAAAGGGGCTAATGTTTAAGGTCGAAATAGCTTTGACCGAAAAATGGATTAAAATGGATTCAATTCCTTGATAATTTATCTGAAAACATATTTACCATACTCAAGTATGAGGGAAAAAATGTAAACTATGGCTTAAGAATATTTGAATCTGAGGAATGATATGAAAAAAGAGCTAAAAGGTATTAGAAGAAGTAGTTTCCAAGAATGAAGTTACTATTATTTAACAAAACCCGTTAGGGGGTTGAAATATGCAGGGCCACCTATGGGCATTGGCTGCATAGTCAAATAAAATAGCATCTTTTGGCTGACAAGTCTGTTATGTGGACTGTTTATGCAAGGCCACCTATCGGCACGTGCTGCATAGTCAGGCAAAAGAACTCCCAGAAATTTACTTTCCTAGTGCTAAAAGCCAGTGAAAGTTTATGGAGATTCAAATTTTCTAAAGCATAGAGTTTGTTGTATGGAAAGAGGTACTTGAATATGGAGAAGATATTTTCAAACAAGAATATCGAAGAACTGGATGAATATCACTCCTACGAAGGTCTGACCCAAACGTAGGGAAGAAGAATAAACCATAGACTTGAATACTTTCAGATCATGAAAAAGGATATGGGACAAATATGTTAAGGATGGCTATTTTTGCAGATCCCTACATACTGTCGTTTAAGACAAATAAGGACAAAAGAGGCATTCTTCCCAATAATGAAGTTACTATTATTTAACAAACCCGTTAGGGGGTTGAAAACATGCAGGGCCACCTATGGGCATTGGCTGCATGGTCAAATAAATAGCATCTCTTGGCTGACAAGTCTGTTATGTGGACTGTTTATGCAAGGCCACCTATGGGCACGTGCTGCATAGTCAGGCAAAAGAATTCTCAGAAGTTTGACATTTTTGTGACCATAAGTCATGAAAAAGGGTTATGAAGATCTGAAAATATTTAAGGTTAGGATTATAATACATAAAGATGGGTATTTTCCAATGTATATAGAGATACATAGGTCAATGAAAACCATAATCATGTTGTGGCTGGGTCCTGAATTGAAACTTGGACTTCACTACGTATCTCATAAGAATGAGAATCAAGCCATACGTAGTTCTTGAAATACAGTTTAACGTCGTGCAGGACGAAAGGATGAGTGATCTTAGTTTTTGGGGTCATAGAATTCAGACCATAATAATGAATACACAGTGTGTGTTTTCATGAGGACTTTTCAGCCAAGGGACTGAAAGTGAAATTTGGGGTTAGGCCCAAAAGACTTGGGACTGGATTCGAGGGACACTCGAATGTTCCTACGTATCCCATAAAGATGGGAATCAAGTCCACGTAGTTCTAGAAACTACCCTTTGTACAAATTTGGTTCGTACATGTGAAGGGTGAAAAGGGACTTTAGTGCAATGATGGTTTTAACCTAAGATAAAAAGTTTAGGCATTACCATGTATGTACGTAGTCTTTTTGAAAATGAAAACCATGATTGAAAAAGAATCAATGTTAATAATGGTTCCTTCTCAAATGAGGAAATCAAAGAATATTGTAGTTTATTGTCGTACTGGACAAAAGTGTTGTATAGTTTAACGTCATATAACAAGGACAAAAGTGAATCAATGTAAAGATATTGATTCCAAGGGTGGTTTCACAAATCATCATCATATGAGATTGTGGTGAACCAATGTGAAAAGATTGTTTTTTGGGCTTGAACCTTTGGGAGGTTGCCTACATACCCAGCCTGGAGGGCAAGGATCAAAGTCTGTGTAGTTCAATTAAAGAATGAATTAATGATCAAGTTGTTCTTGTGGACAATGATCTAAAAAAAAATGTTGTTGGGACTTACACATGGTTAGTGGCCCAAAGGGAGTGTTATGGTTGATGTTCGCTCTAAGCTCACGTGAGTCATACTCGGTGTGAGAAACAAGAGGTAATAACAACCTTAACGATGTACAGTTTAATGTCATGTAGGACATAAAAAAGGGACTTTCTGTACAGTTTAGCGTCATGTAGTTAGGACGTCACAGTTTAACGTCTTGCTGGACATATTTGCAAATAGTTTATGGTCGTATACATGGACCAGGAATGATGCAGTTTTAAGGTCATGCTGGACTGTTTATGGAACTTTTTCACAGTTTAATGTCGTGTGGGACGAAGTTGCAGTTTAAAGTCATACTGGACCATTGCTGTATAGTTTTAGCGTCATATAGCAAGGACGAACTGATGCTGTACAGTTTAAATTCATGTAGCTAAGACTAAGGTGAATCAATATGAGGATATCAGTTCTGATCTTTTTACAGTTTATCATCATGCTGGACATTGGAAGTGCCACACAGTTTAATGTCATGTTGCTAGGACACAATATAGTTTAATGTCATCTCAGACAGAATACAGTTTAGTGTCATGTAGGACAATAAGGGACTTAACACAGTTTAACGTCATGCTGGACGATGAAAGTGCCACACAGTTTAATGTCATGTCGCTAGGACAAAATATAGTTTAATGTCATCTCGGACAAAATATAAGAACTTCTATACGGTTTATTGTCATGTAGGACAAAATCAGGGACTATGCAGTTTAAAGTCTTGCAGTTAGGACTATTGGTGCTGCACAGTTTAGTGTCATGTTGCAGGGACATAAGTGCGAATAGTTTAAGGTCATATGCACGGACCATACAGTTTATCGTCATGCTAGACGTAGTTGTAGTTTAAGGTCATACTGGACCATTGCTGTATGAACCAAATGTAAGAGTCTTAGTTCTGTGAACAATATTTTGTGTTTATACAAAATACTTCTTCAGAAATCTGGCATTAGTTGGAGTCGTGATGTGTTCTCCATCCATTGAAATCAGAGAATACGCTCCATTGGAGTAGACCTTATGTACTGAATAAGGTCCTTCCAATTTTGGTTCAAGCTTGGGAGGCTTCTTTCCTGGTATCATTGGTGTTCTGAGAACCAATACCAATTCTCCCTGAATGAATGAACGAAGACGAACTTTTTTGTTAAAAGCTCGTGCTATTCGATTCTGATAGATTTCCAAGTGGTGCAAAGTGCACAATCTTTTCTCATCTAACTGTTCCAATTCATTCAACCGCTTTTGGGATTGCTCATCTGTTGATAACTGATCACAAATGGCTATTCTGAGTGAGGGCAATTGGACTTCAATTGGCAAGACTGCTTCTGTTCCATATACCAATGAATATGGAGTAGACTGCGTTGCATTGCGAGTGGTAGTCCGATAAGCCCATAAAGCATGATAGAGTTTATCAGGCCATGACCTCTTATCTTTATCCACCATCTTTTGCAGTATATTTGAAAGAGTCTTGTTGAAGGCCTCTATCTGGCCATTAGCCGCTGCATGATATCGAGATGAATGGTTGGACTTAATGTTGTATTCTTGATACAATCTCTTTACCTCAGAAGAGCAGAAGTTGGTGCCGTTGTCTGTCAATATGGTATGAGGGACACCAAATCTAGTAATGATGTTAGACTTGATGAAGCTAACAATGCATTTAGAACTGACTTCTTTGAGAGGTACTGCCTCTGCCCATTTGGAAAAGAAATTAGTAGCAGTAAGAATGTACTTAAACTGCTTGGCCGTAGCTGAAGGGTAAGGTCCCACCACATCCATTCCCCATGTGGAAAATGGCCATGAGTATTTAGCTGTATGAAGCAACTCTGGAGGTTGATGAATGAAATTGGCATATACTTGGCATGAATGACACTTCTTTGTGAAATTAACACAATCTTGTATCATTGAAGGCCAGAAGTATCCAAGTCTTCGAATTTGATCAGACAATCTATGTCCAGACTGGTGGGCACCACAGACTCCTGCATGCACTTCTTTTATGACAGCCATTGTCTCTTCACCATCAATACATCTGAAGAGAACTCCATCAAAACCACGTTTGTAGAGAATTTTCTCGAGGTGGTTTGGACCATCATAAAGAGTAAAATTGACCACACGTCGCCGAATTTGTTCTCTCTTGGCTCTATCAGGTGGAAGTGTTCCATTTTGAAGGTATTCCCTGATAGGTGACATCCATCCTGTAGTATGACCATATGGTTCAGGAATGGGACTAATTTCATTAATTTCCTCTGTTCTGACTTGAACATAAGGTGAAATTGCACGACGGTGGGCAATACCGATGGTTGTCTCGTCCCGATTTGGATCTGCTAAAGCTGTGGCTATATTAGCCAGTGCATCAGCTTGAGCATTTTGTGATCTTGGGACATAAGAAAATGTCGGTTCTGAAGGGAATTCCGACATTAACTCTCTGACGTAATCATACAAAGGGATTAATTCTTCTTTTCTGATGGCATAATCCCCATTGACTTGTTTGATTACCAGGTCTGAATCACCTTTTACCTTTAAGTGATTCACTTGTGCTTTAGCGCTAACTCCAAGCCTGCAATGAGAGCTTGGTATTCAGCTTCATTATTGGTACCCGCCTTCCCACAACAAAAAGGAATAAGGTAACACTGCCTTATCTGGAGAAATGAGCACAATTCCTAAACCAACTTTGTTGAATTTAGGATTTTCCATTTTCTTCCCTGTTGGACTTCTAGAAGCACCATCAAAATACATTTCCCATGTTTGAGGATTCTCTTGAATAGAAAAAACTTCCTCATCAGGGAGTTCGATATCTGAATATGTGTCTTCCACTGAAGGGTGTTCAGCCAGGAAATCAGCCAGAGCTTGGCCCTTAATTGCCTTTTGAGACACATATTGAATGTCGAACTGTTGTAGAATAACCGCCCACCTTGCCAGACGTCCTGTAAGCATTGGACGACTAAGGATGAATTTGAGTGGATTATTACGACCTACCAATTGGACCTCGTGATGTTGCAGGTAGTGTCTCAGTTTCTGAACTGCAAAGATTAATGCTAGGCAGCATTTTTCAATACTCGAATACCGGGTTTCTGCTTCAAGCATAGTTCTATTGAGATAGTAGAGACTATTTTCATTCCCAGCATCATTCTTTTGAGCGAGAAAGGCACCCAATGATCGCTCTAAAGCTGTCACATAGAGGATAAGAGGTCTACCCTCAACAGGTGGCATGAGTACTGGTGGACTTAAGAGGTATTTCTTGAGAACATCAAATGCTTCTTGACATTCTTTAGTCCACTGGTAAGTGACTCCTTTCTTCAATAATTTGGTAAAAGGTAAACTTTTGCCTGCCAAATTGGCGATGAAACGCCGAATATAGGCTAAGTGTCCTTGAAGTCCTCTTAATTCTTTCAAATTCTGAGGAGGTGACATACCAAGGATTGATTTGGTCTTCTCAGGATCGACTTCAATACCACGATGGCGTACAACAAAGCCGAGGAATTTTCCTGAGGTTACCCCAAAAGCACATTTTAAGGGGTTCATCTTCAAATTATGTTGTCGAAGCTTGTGGAATATGATTTCCAAATCAGCCAAGTGATCAAAACGTTGTTTGGATTTAACCACCAAATCATCTACATAGCATTCAACAAATTTCCCTAGAAAAGGTTTGAAGATACGATGCATGGCGCGTTGATATGTTGCACCTGCATTCTTTAAACCAAAGGGCATCACCCGGTAACAAAACACACCTTGAGGAGCTCTGAAGGCTGTATATTCCTCATCTTCTGGGGCCATTCGGATCTGATTATATCCAGAATATCCATCCATGAAAGAAAGTACTTCATAGCCAGCCGTCGCATCAATTAAGAGTTCTGTAATCGGAACTGGAAAATCATCTTTGGGACAATACCGATTAAGATCTCTGAAATCGATGCAAACCCTAATTTGTCCGTTCTTTTTCTTTACTGGGACAATATTAGCCAACCACTTGGGATATTGAACTTCTCTGACGAAGTTATCTTTGATAAGCTTATCCACTTCAGCCTCGATTTTGGAAGCATAGGTTGGGTGTGTTCTTCTCGCGGCTTGCTTGAATCCTCGATGTTCTTTTGGCAAACCCAAATGATGGGTGGCAACATCAGGATCAAGGCCAGGCATCTCTGTATAATTCCAAGCAAATATATCTTTATTTTGCTTTAGAAAAGAAATATACATCTCTTGTTCTTCAAGGGTCATGGCCACACTAATTAAAGTGGGGCGTGGATCTTTCTCTGTACCCAGATTTACTTCTCTGAGTTCATCCACAGTGGTAGAGATACCCTCTTCAAATGCTGGAGGAGCATCTCTAAGATCTTCCTCTTCCTCTACATCATGTGTTATATCTTCCATTTCTACTTGCAAAGTAGATGAAAAAACGAAATTCTCATGATCATAAGAGATGTCAAAATTTTCACATTTTGAAGAAGAAGCTTCCATTTCCGTCCCTATTGATGAAAAAGGGTCTTCTTTGGGAAATAAAGAGGAGATGATGGATTGAGAATCGACATCAACATTCACCTCTGGTGTTGCTATAACTTCTTCTGGCCTGATTAGCGAAGTATAGACTTGTTGGATTTCAGCAGACGAAATGAAAACTTCACCACTTATGCTTTCATCATTGCTTGGTAAGTTACCAATTTCTCCCATGTTGTCTGGCTCGATTGCCGTAATTGACATTATGGATCTTTCCATAAGAGTATTTTGATTTGGGCCTATTTTGTCAATTTGACTGATAGGTAACACATAATCTGTACTCACATGTGAAAATGGATTTATTGGAATTTTTTCCAAACCATATGGAGCATTAACTTTGGTAATTTCCTTCATTGTAGATTTTTCTCTTCCCTTCATGTGATAAAATTCCGCCTCAATGTATTGAGACTCACATGTTTTGAACGGGGCCTTATCACCATATAATGTTCCAACTTGACCATCGAAACAGTATTTGAGACATTGATGGTATGATGACGGAATAGCTGCATGCTGATGTAACCAGGGTCTTCCAAGCAAGATATTGAAAGCTGAGTCTTGATCAACAATCATGAAATCTGAATTGGAAACAAGATCTCCAAACTGAGTTCTGAGCGTAACTTCTCCCAGTGGTTCTTGTTCATTTTTATCATATCCTTGCAACATCATGGTAGAAGGAGATAAATCAGATTCTGTGAGGCCCAATCTACGAAGTGTGCGAATGGGCATGAGGTTGACTCCTGAACCATTGTCAATGAAAGCTCTTCGAACATCTATACCATTGACTTTTCCAGATAAGTACAAAGGTTTTATGTGCCCATGCACAACATCATCCTCATCTTTATCAGTAAAAGATATCACTGCATGGCATTCTGCAGGATTATTCTCTATGTGATAAATTTCAGCTGCAGCAATCTCAGCTTCAAACTCTTGAGGACTTGACAAAGCTTCGATGAGTGCTTCCCGAAGATCTCTTGATAGATTCAAAGCATCCAAAATTGATAATTTGGCTGGTACTTGGGCCAAGTGTTTCAATATATCATACTTTTGATCTAGAGGCCTGCGTTTCCCAATAGGAATATGTGGTTTAGAAGGTATCTTGGAAGCAGATGCTTTGGAAGCTGATGCATCTTGTATTGAAGTTGGCAACATCTTTGGTTTTGGAAAATTAGACTGATTAGATCCATTTGCTTGCTGAGATAAAGAAGATGGAACCTTTAATCGGTCTTCCAAAATAATTGTGCCGAAGCTGAGTTGGCCATTAGCAGAAGAACTTGCTTGTTCATTTTGAGCTCGCTGAAGGGCTCTACCACGAGTTTCTGCTGCATATACAGTGCTAGCAGGGGTAGAGTTAGAGTAGTGGCTTCGGAAAGATCCACGTCTTCCCCTATATCCTGAACCTCTAGAACTTCCTCGGGTTCCTTTATTTGATACAGGGAATTCAGGTTCATCAAGACTGGAATATGAATCTGTTAATTGAATCATATTAACAGAACCAAAGATCAATTCTTCGTCTGATAAAGACTCTGCCTGGTTGGCCTGTTTAGGCTGTGCCGTTTGGTGGGACGGTGCCCGTGACTTTGAAGTAGATGGCATGAAATCTGCCAGAGTCAAAGACAATTTAGGCTTTGATACATACTCATCTTCTCCTGATTCCTCTTTCTTCTTTGAATTATGCTGCCCTTTTGAGGATTTGTCCTTTGATGGAGGCTTTACTGCAGCTTTTGTAGGAGACACAATTGGTTTCTTCAATTGTGTTCGCAAAATGGAATGAGTCCGATTGATTGTCTTTCTGACCATCCAATCATCATATTTTTTCGCAGTTTTGCTTTTGACTTCCTGCCACTCGCCTCCTTCCTCTGGATCTGTAGCGGTAATACACGCTACATGAGCTGAAGAACCCTTCAATTTGACTTGTCCCAAGTCGACCATCTTATGTAGGAGGTCTTTAAAGACAAAACACTCCTGGATGGGATGTCCCAACATTTGATGAAAGGGACAATAATTGGGAAGGTCTTCATCTCCTTCCTTGTTTGGTCTTTTCGGCACTGGTAATTGAACCAAATTATTTTCCAGAGCTGAAATGAAGTAACCAGGAACTTGCTCACTTCGGAAAGAGTATGTTTTACTCATCATATCCTCAAATTGTTTTCGTCGTTGACCTTTTTGATCATTTGGACGAAACAGCCTTTGTTGTTGGCGTTCAGGAGGTGGAGCCCTTCGAGAAGATGAAGGTTTTGAAGTAGAAATAGGTACAGGTGCCTGTTTAAGCATAACTGTAGCAGTTTCTGCTTTACCCATTCTTCTTCCTGGATCTGATGGAATTACACGAGATTTAACCTTAGCCTGCATAAGGGAATCATCAATCTGTTGAGCGATTGAAGTAAGGTCTCGAAACCCTCCTGTGTATTTCACAGGGATCAATGGCGTGCGTAATTCGTCACGCAAATTTGCCACACAGATTGGCAATAATTCCTCCTGAGGGAGTGATAAACTCAAGGAATAAGTTAATCCCTTCCAACGAGCAATGAAATCAGAGACTCTTTCATTCTCCCTTTGCTTGCAGTTTGTAAGATCGAAAACTGTCGTTTTTGGCAAAGTTGAGCTGAACTGAAGAAGGAATTTTTGACGAAGATCCTCCCATCCGATGACTGACCGGGATTTCAAGCTTGTATACCAGACAAAAGCTGGTCCTTGCAAGGTTCGCACGAAGCATCTGAGTTTCACTGCTTCTTGTTGTTCTGGAGTTCCCATCATAGGATCACAACAAGACACGTAATGCGTCAAATGTTGTTCAGGGTCGCCTGATCCATTGAAAGTAGGGAAAATAGGGTATCCAAAACTGGATGGAGGAGAAATTGAATCTACCCATTCAGGGTAAACTTTCTTTTCAGGTTGAACTTGCGCCCGTTTCCCTTCCATAGTTTCTAACCGAGCTGTTAATGACTCAATAGTAGTTATTAACTTTTGAGAAACGTCAGGTTGAACTTGGTTTTGGGTAGGTGCAATGAATGGAGCTTGGACAGCCATGGAGGTTGGTGCTGCAACTAATGGTAGTGCTGCCAACCGTTGTTGCGTTTGACCCGTAGGATTAGACCTCTGTGGGTGTACTGATAAAGGAGGATATTCCTGATCCATCTCAGTAGTTACAACAAATTCCTTCGGCTGTCGGACTTCAGCATTCTTAAGAAGAAGACTACTCTGAAGTAGTTCTGCATTCAACCTTCTTAATTCTTTCATTTCTTCCTCCTGTTGTGCAAGCCTTTGCTCTAATGAGAGAGATTGACCTCCTTCAGAGGAAGGGTGAGAAGTAACCTGATTCTTTCCTTTCCCCTTATTGGATCCTTTTCGGAGAGGGGGAAGTGGGTTACTTGAAGGAATACCCAAATTTTGGGTAAGCCTTTGATTACGTGTGCGCACACCTTCTTCATTTAGGTCTGTGTGCGCAACTTCTTGAGAAGGAACCTCTTCATCCGATCCCTCTGATTGAGCTTCATCTGGTGAATCAGCAGCAACGGCAGTGATGACATTAATGGATGCATATTTCATGAAATCCTTTCCATCAGCATTTCTATGATATTGTCTCCTTTTATGTCCATGATAAGACATGGCATTCCGTTGACTTGACCCCTTAGGAATTTCTTTGTGAACCGTCACTTGGAGAGAATCTCCTGACATCTTGGCTCTTCGTTCCTCTTGAGGCTTATTCCCTAATCGAGAGAATACTGACTTTCTCTGAGGGAGGGATTGAAGATTTGAAAAAGTCCCCAGTCCGGTGGACTGGGGGTGTTCCTGTTGCTTCTGCTCAACTCCTCGAATCCCATTCGTTGATTCTGAGGGTTGGGTTAGAGAAGTCCCCAGTCTGGCAAGCTGGGGTGTCTCTTGACATGCTATGTCTGAGATCTTCTTGAAATCTCTCTTGATCTTGCGGATCTTAGTTCGGAAATTAGCTGGATGCATTAACCTGTATCAACTTTTATCACCTGGTTCAACAGACCGTTGGATGATTTCCGAAACTTCTGTCATTTGATGACGTGTTTGCTCCAGACGAGAGGCTTGCGCAATATTCTCGCCTGCTTGATGTAAGAGCAATTCAACAACCTGTTCTCTATATACTTGATTTTGAGAGGAACTAGTTGAAGCTTGATCTCGAGCAAGATTTTGATTATGAACAAAGCCCATTGACTGTGGCCGGCCATGGGCAATAACATTGCATGAGACCATTTTCGGCGGGCTTTGCTGACCGGAAAGCACTGTGAAATGTAGTGCTCCGTGAATACCCCATCCTCTGATATGAACATTAGATGGAGCATTGGAAATTAACTGACGCAATTTTCTCAGCGCGCCAAGGCATGAACGTTGAAGGGTTCTCTGTTGCTTTTCAGCCTTCGGATACCGAGAGACTGATAGAGATGCCAAATCAATCTGGCGTTGTAACCCTTCTATTATCTTAAGATGGTTTTCATATTCATCGTAAGATAATACCTTCTTCTTTAATTGACAAAGAGTTTTCCATATGTTAAGACGAATATCATGGATTCCATCATCCGTCAACATCTTTGGAATGTCATACTGTGAATCAGCCAAAGGCCAAAACATGACTGGTACTTCACCTTTTGCCAGTTTTTTCCTCATGTTCAGCATTTCCGCTTTATCATTAAATGAAGATTCTTCTACCTGTTTGGACCAGAGTTGGTCTTTCCTTGTTGCTTCATCGGATTCAACAAGATTGGTAGAGGAATCACTATTCATGCTGGAAGATGAATGACCCAGGGAAGGTTCGGAGAATAACCTGAACCCCAAGCTATCTTCTGATGGAGAAAGAGTTTCACCTGCCGATAGTAAAGCCTCAGACATGACTGGTTTTACGTTTGCAAGTGCCTCGAGATAGGAGGGCTTTCTCGTCACTACATTGCCTTCTAAAGAATTTTCGAGACAATGTGAATCACTACTGCGGAGAGGACTTTCGCAGCGAAGTTCATCACCATGAGGAGGACCTTCATGATGGGTTACAGCAAAAGATGATATCTCTTGCTCCTTGGTCTTCTGACCACACAGAGGGTTCCTGTGGTTCTCATCTGAAGAAGAAACTTCAAGATTGACCGAATTTTCATGAAGCAAGTCTTCATGAGGAAGTGTCTGTTGAAGACCTTCGAGATTAATGTTCCTGTTATTGGGAACTGAGGGAGTAGAATCTTGAATTCCGACAGATAAATGTCTGAGGGCTTCAAGAACTCCAGCATCGAGCAAGGCCTTGTTACAGATTGGCCTTTGATCTCCTGACTGTGCTGGGCGGATCTTTTTCTTAGATGCCTTCTTACTCGTTTTAGAAATCACTTGATGACGAAAGTGATTGCTCTGAGCAGGTGTATGTGCCTGATCAGGAAAGATGGTCAGGTTAGGCTGACGATCATCGCTCAAATCAGGTGTATGTGCCTGACTTGGTTGTCCATATGATATGGGGGAGTAGGCCCCACAACCCTCTTGGACTGGAACAGATGTGTGTGTCTGTTCCGGAGTGAATTGTTGATGTGTCACTCCACTGCTAGGGATAGATTTATGTGTCTGTCCCTGAGATGATGCTGAAGATGTTATGATATCCTGGCAAGCATCCAGAATATGAGCAGGAATTTGCTTCTGCTCTTTCACCATTGATAAAATATGCTTGGTGACTTCAGCCGCCGGAACAGGGATATACGTCCATTCCGGGCTTGGAGTAGGTGTATGTGCCTGCTCCTGTCCTCCTTTTCCTGTCAGTGAATTCTGACAGTACTCAAGTGTGGAGGCAGAGAGTTTAGTCTGCCTCCTGTTTGTCGTCGGGACTTTCCGACTGACTTCTCCGGGTGCTACGAAGCGAGACTGTTGGTAGACTTGATTAGTATTAGCAGGTGTATGTGCCTGCTGATTACACTTCGTCAAACGCGGTTGACGAGATCCATCATATGTAGTCAGACGAGCTTGCTGACTAACTGCTGATGTATAAGCAGGTGTATTTTCCTGCCTATGGTACTCCGCCGGAATTGCCTGGCGGGATCGGCTTGATGCTGCCAGACGAGTCTGCTGGACAGCTGAATTAAAACGGGCAGGTGTGTGTGCCTGCTCGTTGTTTGCCACCAAGTTAGGTTGGTGGACTTCTCCGGAGATGGCAGGGATGACAACCTGCCTATTATTAACCGGATTCCGTCTCTGGTGATTCATCTTGCCTGCTCGGGTTCGAGGAACCTGAGCTGAATGCCTGGAGCCGGTACCCTCATCATGTTGAGGGTGCACTACCGCACGAGTCTGGCGGCGATTATTGATGGGATCCCTTGAGAAGGACTCCTGTCTCTTTGAATTAAGGTCCTGCGGGACCTGCTCATTCACTTCCTCAGAATAAGGGAGTGAATGGAAATTGCGTTCCGGGGATAACGACCCGAAATGGTTGGAGACGGTAGTCAGCACCGCCTGCTTCTTGATTGCTGGTCGCCGTTGTCCGGACGACCAGGTAGAATTGTTAACTTGGAGGGCTTGACGAGCGGCCTCCAGAGTTGGGATAGTACCGTTACGACGGTACTCCTTAACCAGTGCATTTGAAACACAGCGTTGAAGACGCTGAGTTGGTGATGTCATCCTCAGAGCGGATGACGTTCCAGCAGGAGTAGCAGCATTGGTTTTCATGGCAGCAGACCTCACAGTAGAGGTGTTCTCAGCAGCAGTATTCACAGGGGTGAATTTAAGGAAAGCCATTTTTTGTAGAAGATCTTGAAAAAAGAGTGCCTTTTCCATATAACAGACATAATCAAGATGAATCCGGCTACTGCATCTTTTGGATGATCATATGTCAATGATTGCCTTGTTGGCCCAAGGGGCCTAACATCTAAGAAGAACATCACTTTAACTTGGTTAAGGATTCACGTCGGGTTCACCATATTTTGTTTCGCGCGGAATCCGGGGATGACCTCCTGGACGGGAGGTTCAAACGTTCCGATCGGTTTCTAACGGGTTTGTTCGTAGAACCGGAAACATCCAATGATTCCACATCCGTTTGGACCTACTTTCCAAAGGCAGGCGCTCATTAGCTTGTGGGCTAATGAGGCTTAAGAAATTTGCATTGGTCGAGAGGATGGGAGGTCGGACTCATCACACCTTTTTGAGGGGAATTATTGTCTACTCCGGGACTCTCTTTATAGATTTAAGTTAAGTTCGTGAATCCTTATTACATTACCAAGTATAAAATGAGCTTTCCTTTAGTTTTAACAATCAATGATTAAATATGCAAGAAATTTAGAGAATCTTTTATATGTATTTGAGGTTCTTCATCAATATAGAATCATCTATATTTGTTTAGAGATTCTTGGTCAATGGTATCCTTCAAAACATTTATATAAAAGTCTCTTGGTCATTTTGATGACCAGGCTGGTTTTAAAGCCACTCAGTGGGGCACTTGAAGTTTATCGTCATTCAGAAGGACAGAGATTATTTCAATGTTGGGATCGAACCCATGAATGGGCTACCTACGTATCCTTTGTTTTGAAAAAAGGAATCAGAACCCACGTAGTTCGAGGAATGGGATATGATGTTTTATGATTGATGGCTCAAAGATGAATGTCATAATTACTTTTACACTCTAAGCTCACGTGAGTCATGCTCGGTGTGAGAAACAAGAGGTATTGGTAAAATTTAGACAATTGTGCCATAAAAGATGCAATCATAAGAATTTGTTTTGGGGCTTATGTATAGATGACTGCTCAGATAGGCGAAGGTTTAGGATTTACTTTTAGGAAGAAAATCCATGAACAGGGTCCACAAAGTTATATGTGCTTTATGGAGATTTGAATACTCTAATCTTGGGGCTTACTCCTAAGGAGGATTCCCAAGTTAGGAGGGGACTTATGATTGGGTTTTATTCCTGAAAAGGAAACCCAAATCAAAGGAAATTTATGACTGGTTAAGAGAAATTTTAAGAGACTTGGGGCTTACTCTTAAGAAAGATACCCAAGATTGATGACTAGGACTTATTCCTGAGAAGGAAGCCTAGGTTAGGGGACTTGGGGCTTACTCCTGAAAAGGAAGCCCAAGGTTATGACTGAGTCTTATTCCTGAAAAGGAGACCCAGGTTAGGGATTAAGGTTTGGGGCTTACTCTTGAGGAGGATGCCCAAGTTTAAAGGACTTTGATTGGGGCTTATTCTTAAGGAAGATGCCCAAATCAAAGGTTTTATAACTGGGGATTATTCCTGAAAAGGAGACCCAGGTTAAGATTCTCTCATCTTAAAGGATGAGGTTGAAATGAATGAACTCTCAATCATTGGTGACATAAAGATGTTTAAATCACTGGGTGTTGAGAGGTATTTCACAGAATTCCTTTCAGATAAGGATGTCAAATCAAGAAATCATGCCATAAATGGCTTTGAAGAGTATCTTGAAGACTGAATCTTGAATAGGAAGGGTGAAATGGCTTAAGAGGGGTGAAAAAGGGCAAGATGGGCACCCAAAAAGATAGGGTCGCGCAAGTATTGAAGGTCGCGCAAGTCCTGCGGCGGCGCACAAGTATTGGTCGCGCAAGTATACTTGCGCGACATAAGGGATACTTGTGCGATTTTCAACCAGAGTTGAATTACTTGAGCGACTCTTTACTAAACCCTTTCCCATCCTCTTGAGGTTCTTCCAGAAGAGGGACGTGCAAGTTATATTGAAGGAATTAAGTCGGCGCGCAAGTGTTTGATAAGTTTCAACACTTAGGCCTTCCTTCTTCCCTTTAGATCTTCCATTCTAGGTAAGAAATTACCTTAGAAGTGTTTTGGAAGCTTTGAGAAGAGACTTGGGCGTCGGGAGCTTTGATCCGAGTTTCTGGGAAAAGATCCTCTTGAATGGGGGGCCCACAGGGTCTATTTATAGGCAAAAGAAGACCCTGGGCGGTTACCGGGCGGTTACCGGGCGGTTATCACTTAGGTCGCGCAAGTCACTTGCACGACCATAAGGCGTCGCGCAAGTACTTGCACGACCACTAGGCGGCGCGCAAGTGTACTTGCGCGACCATGAGGGAACTTGCGCGGCCTATGGGCAATGTTCTCTTTGTTCATCCCTTTGTCTATTTTTTATGTTTCTTCAAAGGATGAATCACATTGAGCTCAGATATTCCCCCTTTTCCGATCTTTAGATTCTGTGACGAAAGGAGCATCAACAGTCGTCAACGGTAAACTCATATGGGTAGACAAACCATGCTGTAATCATGGACTTGCTTCTACCCAAAGGGTGTGTCACACGATTGTCCCACACGTTAATACAAATTGTGCACAAATAGTGTAAATTATCTATATCCCATGGTGCATGGATACATGGGGATACCACACAGTTTAGAAACTGCGTTCCCACCCATTTCCTTTGTCTCACTGTGCAAGAATACCTCAGTTTGATGCATGGTGTTGACTAGAAATGATCATACCATGGAGCCCTAAAATTATTCTAAACCTTTAAAAAACCAGTTAATCTTCCCACAAACATTAACCAGCCACATTGATCATATAAAAAGTCATATAAATGTTACATATCTCATATATGGGGGGTGGGGGTGCTACATTCTCTCTACCAAAGGACATTTCATCCTTGGAAAGTAGAGAACCTTCACTTTTTTTGAAAGAACTCAGGAAATTCCTTGAACATTTTTTTCTGTCTTAATCAAGTCACCTCATGAGTCAGACCATGTTTCCACAAAACCCAAAGTAGACTAATGATTTTACAATGAATTAAATTGTATTTTCTATCAAAAATTATGACATGCTAGTGTAGTAAAGAATCATCTGGCTCTATATCAACATGAACCCATTGAATCACAAGGTCAGGATCTAGTTGATTCTTGATGAACTGAGAAATATGAAACACAATGTGTGCTTCTCTGAACCATTGTGGAAAATCAACCTGATATGCCAACTCTCATACCCACCCTATTCTCTCAAAATTCTCAATATACCATGGAGATGACTTTCCGTTTTTTCGAAACCAATTTGGTCCTGGCCTAAGATTTATTATCAAGAACACATGATTACTAACCTTGAAAGTCAATGATCATTTAAGATGGTCCACATATGATTTTCGATGACTCTGAGATGTCTCCATTAACATACTAATCAATAAAATCTTCTCTATAGTCTATTGGACATTGTTCAGCCAAACCATTGACGTCTCACCCATTTCCACCAAACAAAGTGGAAAATGACACGATCTCCAATATAATTCATCAAACTGAGATATATATATATCAAGGTATGATTACTCTTTTTATATAATAACTCCAACAAGGGAATGTGGCACTCCCATGAACCACCAAAATATATATTTTAATCCCATGATATGTATTTTATAATTTCTAGTGTCATCTCAGATTTCTCATCTGTATGAGGATGACACACCATACTCATTTTCAACTAAATCCCAAGGGTTTTCTGTAAGGATTTAAAAAAACAAGATGTCATACTCAAATAAACATATCATACAATCAAATCTGCAACACCATGTCTATTTTCCATATCACATATACCAATTTTGGACAGATCTTCCATCGTATGAGATTCAAAAAAAGGAATGAAAATGTATGACTTTGCGAGCTTATCCACAATCAGCCATATTGCATCCTTCTTCATGAACAGTCATTGGAGACTCATAAGAACGTCCATCACTATATAATACCACATTAACATGGATGTAGGTTAATATATCTAAAAATTGGGAGCTACTATTCTATTCATTGAAAGTATGATATGTCATGAATATCAAAAAAGTCAGCCACTTTCCATTCGATTCCATTCTACCAAAACATGTCGTTAAGTGCCTTATTCGTTTTCCAAATTCCATGATGAATTGTTAATCTGTAATGAATGTAATCACTAAGAAGATACTCTTGAAAATAAACCGGTATAACTAACTAATTCTAAAAATAAAATAGTATATATCCATCTAATTTCAATCCCAAAATGGTCTCCCAAGAATTCTATTTCGACATCAACACTATACACATGGAATTAGACATTTGATCCTCTATAAACAATCCAACCAAGACAATAAGTTACATGATGGGACATAAAACCACTACATCACCACATTCTTCATATTCCAACCACATGATGGATATATCTAACATCAACTACCACTGATATAATGCATGGTTCACCACTGAAAAATATGATTTAATACTTAATGAACTATCCATAGAATTTCTATTAACATTTGATTACTTATTGTCAAAGTATTAAATATGGAGATACTCCATCAATATCCATTTACTCAAATAAAAATATCATTGCATGAAAATTGAATTTATGCTCATATGATCTGTATGGACCATGAATTTCTCACTAATGACATAGTGATGTGACACTATCAAAGAATGAACCACTACCACCAAATCAAAATAATCTGTTGGGGAGTTCTTTAATTGTATAATGAAATTTAATGAGCCATATGAAAAAATACGATCCACTTTAATGATAAAACACCCCAAAAATAATCTTGATGCATCAAAATACACCATGTTCCCATTCCAGGGTTTTGGAAAAACCATGATTGTTGATGATGTAAGGAGTCCCTTAAGGTCGTCAAAAGGATTATTACACTACTCATTATATTATAATGGAACAATATCTCACATCTATTATATCATTGGTGAGTCTAATCATGCGAAGTCCATAACAAAGGGTAAATAATACAAAGGTAGTCCAACAAAGATTCATATATCAAAGACATTCTTCAGTGATTTCCTAGTTATAAATATGTATATCATTTCCAATTTAACTGAAACACCTTTATCCGAAATAACAGGTCCCAGGAATCAAAACTCTTATATCTAAAAATCCAACATGGGAAAGTTGGCATAAAATTGATGGTCTCTCAGGATTCCAATCTTTGCTACCAATTATTTCTCATTATCCACCCATGTCATGGACTGGACAAATATTTAAAGAGGAAATACCACAAAAAAGGAATCAAAATATCTCTAAAATATATTATTTATCAACATGATACAAACTAAAAGTTCATTAGAAAGACTAGTGTCCATAATTACATACACATTATGGGCATATCTACTTCTGAAAGATATTTTTTAGAATATCCTCTATCCACGCATGCAATTAATGATATCATCATCACAACTCAATATTGGAGAACCACTGATCTCCATTTAAATAATAGAATAGATCATCAATTAATGGGAGTGTGTATATATTCATTATTGTAACTTGATTTAGATAACAATAATCAACAAGAAACCACATAGTTCTATTGAACTTTTGAATAAACAATAATGGTGCTACCCATAGCGACGTGATCAGCTGGATGAACACTTAGACTTCTAGCTCCTCCAACATCACATTTAATTCCTTCAATTTTGTAGGATCCCTCTAGCAATATAGAATTGAGATAGTTATAGTTCACAAAAGGAGATCAATCATAAACTCAATGTCTCCCATTGGAGAAAACCCTGAAAATTAATTAGAAATTCATCATGAAACTAATCCACAACCGCTGGAATACTTATCTACTCGATTCCTTCCATTGATGCCAACAAAAAAGACTCTAATTGATATGATATCATTCAAACTTATAGATCCAACAAACTAGCTTCACACTTCATTTCATTATTCTCATTACAAAAGATATATTTGATGCCATCATCCATCGTGATACTAGCCATTCATGCATAATAGTCGATATGGGTATGGAACATCATTAACCAATCCATAGAGAGTATTATATCATATGCATCAATATAAATAACTATGATGTCCAAAATTAACTCAACCACATTCAAAAAAATAAAAAATCGCTATATATGAAGTCTTCACACTCTGTTTGACCTAGACGAGTTTGATGTTTTAAAACATACAACATCATTTCAACAACTAATCTTAGTGAACTAAAACATGAGAATAAATGAAAAAATGTTAAGAACATGTATCAAACAACATATGTATAAATGTAGAATTAAAAACAATCATACCTCACATTTTGCATGGCCCCACTGATCATTTACAACAACATAATCGGCTCCAAATAGCTACTTTATCGCCACATTTTTCTCTTTATTACCATGATCAATCAATCCTTGTTGGGGAGTCATGGTGTTCCTTGAATCACCATGACTAACTCTTATTTTCTAAAAATGTGTATGTGGCATCCCTAGTATAATTAAAGCATAGGATGCCTGAAACCCATAACTAGTGTCGCAAACACTCAACCTCAGAGCATTATGACAACAACATTAAAGATGCCACATTTTATTCTACATATGACATACTCAAGGTTGTGTTATATAGTCCCACGTCATGTGACCTATTGAAATACACTAAAAACATAATGTATTACACTAATGATTCATAGTAAGATTCACCAATCCATATATCAAATTCTAATCTATAAACCCACTATTGAAATAAGTGTTCCTCTTCCAATTAATTCCCACAATAGAGATCCCACCATTTCTCCTCGGTACTATCACGATTCCCCCACATGTTTCCCCCATGATATACCTTTCATCCATTGTTTCACTATTCACCATTTTTATATAATCACATAAACATAGAACTACTATTTTGGAATGAATTTCTTTCCTAATAGATGATTAAAAAAACACACAACTACTGTGATACACAAGGAAAAACCTCATGTAAAAACCACAATATGTTCATAAACATAACTTCATATTCCATTACTGATATGTTACTTTTCCTCAATGTAAAAAACCATTGAACAATACATTTATAATGTTTTATGGTAGAATTTTTTGTTAAAAAAATCCAAAAAACCCTCCCATGTAATTCATTGGTCTATTACAGCTTAGACCACCGACTCCCACAACTTCTGTGCCAAATAATAATACATGTACATTTATATCATCACTATCAACACCATCAGTGTTCCTATGAAGTTGAATATTCTATTTTTTTTGTTCAACAACATATCCACCCTTTCTTTTTCCAAATCACCCCGATATATGGGTGGATTCAGCATTTGAAACATAACCTCTTGATCCACATTGTTTTTCTCATTCACTCTATTACCATATTCCATAGCATTACAATCTTGCACTATGTCTTGAACATGATGCTAATTCACATGGGAATTAGGTTTGACAATATTTTATGTTGCATCGTATATTTTTTCTCTACGTTTTCTACCCTATACCATTTTTATGAACGAAAATGCAAAAAATGTCACACTCCTTATCAACTGAAGGCTTAAAATGTGAAAAACAATTACATTCAAACTATCACAGCCATGTTTTATACAATTCCACATTTAATATGTTCCACCATTTTGGAGAATTCATCTTGTTATGATTATCGACCTATTTTCAAAACGACACAACCATTTAATTTTCATATCCACACATTTGAAAAATAGTTCCAATTATTGTTTTCACAAATCAATATATTCATTCCACAAATTAAATAATTATGCCAAATGAAATATGAAATACTAGTGGAAACTCATTTCTACAATGCATTCCATGCTCATATCATTGGGAACACAAACAAGAATGAAATTTACAATGCTGATAAGTTTATAAAAATCACTTATATACCCAACATCATAGTAAATTAACATTCAAAATAAAAGGATTATCTATATTATTTAATGATATAAATTTCATGTTATAACAATCATAGTCTTTGCTACCATCCGAACTAAATTAATCAAATTGGAATCAAATCCAACTCCAAGACTAAGAACTAATAGTACGAGACCGAACGTTTAATACCACTACTAACATCCCTACCCCCATAACTAGCTTGATAAGGTGGTGGAATGAAACATGGCCTTAGGTGACATTCTGAAGGCGCCATTGACTAAAAATAAATGCAGAGACATTTAGGAATAATTATGGACCTATTTTCCCATATATTAAAATAAACCAACCAAATGAGCCAAACCATAAAAAACTACATGATGCATATAGACTATGTAATCCAATAAACCCTATTACCAATAAACAACCAAACTAATACAATACAATTATAAAAGACCAATATAACTAACCCACAATGATCCAAATTTGGAGTGCCATGATGATGAATATAGAACAACCAACATTGGAAACCATCACACTACTAAAGATCCCTACACTAAGCTCAATGTTCCAAGAACCAAAATAACACCATGAATTAGGATGAACCACTAGAGAGATGAGATGTTTTCCCATTAATTGTGTCCCAGAGTAGAACATCATCAAAAAAACCCAAGTGCGAAAGAAAGAGATTGATTAATGTTACTATGTAGGTTTTCCCCATTTGAATTCCCTACACACATCACAATAATAGAACCATTGGTATGATTATATAATGAAGTTTATATCACTAGTGCAGAAAAAAAAAATTAAGTCGGTTATTTTTAATTTTTTACGTCGGTTTCTAGCCGACGTTAATATGTGTGATGTTATAAATAAGGTTTTTGATATCAGTTATTTAAAAATCGACGTTAAAAAAATAAAATCGCGATTTTTATCACGTCGGTTATTTTAGAACTGACATGATAAAGGGCCTGCAGAATGGTTTATCACGTTGCTTATTTTTAGAACCGACATGATAAAGGGCCTGGAGAATGGTTTATCACGTCGGTTATTGAATAACCGACGTGATAAACGGACTGGACAATGGTTTATCACGTCGGTTCTTAAACAACCGACGTGATAAACAGGGGCGAGGGGGTTTATCACGTCAGTTTATATAGAACCGATGTGATAAACAGGGGTGAGGGCGGTTTATCACGTCTGTTCTATAAGAACTGACCTGATAACTCAGGCTGAGCATGGTTTATCACGTCGGTTCATATAACACCGATGTGAAAAACTGGGGGAGGGGGTTTATCACATCGGTTATTATATAACCGCCGTGATAAACCGGAGGGAGGCGGTTTATCACGTCAGTTATTGAATAACCGCCGTGATAAACCATTGTCCAGGCCGTTTAGCACGTCGGTTATTCAATAACCGACGTGATAAACCATTCTCCAGGCCCTTTATCACGTCGGTTATTAAATAACCGACGTGATAAACCATTCTCTAGGCCTTTTATCACGTTGGTTATTAAATAACTGACGTGATATACCATTCTGCAGACCTTTTATCACGTCGGTTATTAAATAACCGACCTGATAAACTATTTTAAAGGCATTTTATCACGTCGGTTATTAAATAACCGACGTGATAAACACAATTTTTTTTCAAACAGAATGCAGTGATCTTCTCTCCACCAGAATCAACCAGAAATCAAATCAAGAAATCATACCACAAAAATAGAAGTACATCAAAATTAAGCATGTACATAGATAACATATAAAACATACCCACTAGACAGCATCCACCCTCATTTATACCCCATGGACATCCCTCCCCCACCCCGTTGGAGCCCTCACCCTCATGTATACCCCCTGGACAGCCCACCCCCACCCCATTGGAGATCCCACCCTCATGTATACCCCTTGGACAACCCTCCCCCACCCCATTAAATACCCCACCACACTCATGGACTGCCCCCGACCCCCGGACACCCCCAAACACCCCTCGACAACCCCCACCCGCCTTAACAGCACCTCCTCACCCCCTCACCCCACTTGACAGCCCCCACCACACCCCTGGACAGCCCCAAACACCCCTGGACAACCCCCCCACCTCTGGACAGCACTCCCACACCCCTGGACCGACTTCCCACACCCCTGGACATCCCTGCCACCCCCCAGGACTGTCCCCCCACCCCACCGGACAAACCTCCCAGACCGCTGGACACCCCCAACCCCACTGAACACACCCCCACACCCTTGGAACCCCTCCCCCACAGACCCAAATCCATACCAGAAGATCCATCAAAAGTAGACCAAAACAAGAAGTACAGAAAAATTAAACATTCACTTATATAACATTCAAAACTTACACTGTCAACTTCAAAAAAACTAAATCAAACCTAAACAACTACCAAATGCACAATTAAAATGACAATATTCAAAATTACATTTTACATTACAAACAACTAAAATTCAATCAAACTTGTAAAATAATTTGACCACTCCACTTGTACGTGTTTGATGTCTTCAGCAGTATAGGGTTGAGGGTCATCAAAAAGCTACAAATGAAAAAGAAGATACTTAACGTGTATAATGAATAAATCAAATTGAAATATTATGGAAAAGTTTATGAGGAAATCGTACCAGGTCAAAATTCACAACTATCCCAGTTGTTATTATTTCATACATAAATCTTAACATATAATATCTTCATTCGATGAGGCCTTGTTGTTAATGACAATTCTATTTTGAATGAGTTTAAATTCAATATATTATTTTTATGTAATAAATCAAAAAGTACAAATTATAAATGGAAATTTACCTTCACATTTACATATTTGATCTTTGCATTTCTTTTCTTTGTGTTTTTTCGAAAGTAGACCCATGCACTGTTAGAAAATAATACGAATGGGGTAAATTTAAAATTCATTATAATATATAAAACTATTGATAAATTGAAACTTAATTTTACAATATATTCTTAAAACATTCTCGCACATCACCATGAACAGAGCATATCCAATAAAGTGCTTTCTCCCTTGGGCAAAAAATCCCTAACATTCAATGATCACTGATAAAAGGAAATTTAATGTTAGTTGTTTTTTATGTTAAAAGATAATTAACTCTTTGAGAGAAATGTGTTTCATACCTCTCACAAAAAGGCATCATCCAATATTGTCTGATTATATTCTTTTCAAATCTTTAAGAAATATAAACCATTCTTTGTTCCTCAGTCAATGCACATGCTTCAGGGGAAATCAATTGCGGGTCCATGAATCCATATACTTCTGTCAATTCATTCCTCTCACAAATTTTATAAAGATACCTAATACAAAACATATATAAGTATAAATTTATAATAAATATAATGCTGGGAAAAGGTGTTAAGACTTACATGGAAAAAATTTTCACCACGTTGATGCCCAACTTATCTCCAGTAACAAGCTCCAAGATATCAGATTTTGTAATCCCCACACTTATTTCACGTCCAAAAACATGAGATTCCATTGGAAACTCATAAAAACCCAACAAAAAATGTGAATATCTTGACAATCTGTCAAGACCACTGGAATCTGTATCTGATGTCATAGCCTGTTGTCTTTGTTGTTGTCTACACAGTATTTCTTTACCTTTGACGTATTCTTGTGAACAAAAATGAGAAATATAGTAGTTTTCAAATGATAAAACAACTTTAATAAAAAAAAAGATATAACATTCATACCTCTATGGTAATGAGTCGATGAAGTCTGGATGGCCAAACTAAAAAATGGTCAATACTCTAACCAATTATCGCCACCTCATCTGTAGGTATTGGTACCCTAGCTGATCTATCTATAATATCCTGTACAGTGACCCTCTGATTCTCTACCTCTAATTGTTGATGATGAACTGTATCTCCTATACAATATACTAACCCGTATGCTACTATATGATGTTGAGAATCATCAACATTCAACTTGCAATATGTAGGAAGTTGCGGCAGAGGCGTAGGATAAAAAATGGTGTCCGCAGGCTGAGGTGGTGGAGTGGGAGCTCCTGGAGGAGGTGAAGGATAAATAATGGGGTCTACAGGGGGAGGTGGAGGAGTGGGACCTGCAGTCTGAAATTGTCTTTGCATTTCTGCAAACATAGACTGCACCGACTCTCTAATCTTGTCTTCCATCGTCACATTAATATTTTGAACTTCAGCCTCCAAGGATTCTATTTTTCTTTTATAAACCCCCTCAATGTTAGAAGTTGATGGACATGGAAACACTTTTCTTAACGATACACCTGCCGGATATCCTCTTACACGACCAGGATGTTCGGGCCTTCCCAATACTGCAAATAAAATATCTTTCCTCCCAGTAGCTGTAAATGTCCCCTCTGAACTCTGCTCCTCAAGAGAGTCATGTATTAATTAATTTAATATTTCTGTAATGATTGAAACTTATATGAAGAAAAAATTTATCTTAAATAAATTAAATAGATATCTTACAATCCTCTCAGCTACGATTCTCGATTCTTCCGAAAGATATTTCCCTTTTTTCCCTTCCAATATCTCTTCCATTTTTCATGTCTACATGGAGGGGATGGAGGGGCCACCTCTCTAGAGCTTGAAGACTCAACTCTTAGTTGTTGAAATTTTTCCGCAATCATTTTTTCTTCCAATAATGTATACCCTCCCCGAGATAAACTATGAGGGTATACATTTTTAGATTGGATCTCCTAATGAGATTTCCTTTTTTGCTGTAATTTAAGAATAAGAAATCATTAACAAAACATTAATAAAATCATTTATATAAGAAAGTTTATAAAATTTTACATTGCCCTTACCAAAAATGACTCTTTTTTTCTACTTTCAAAAAACTGTCTCCATGTGTCTTCATCTATAAAAGGATATATACGACATGGATTGTCATGACTCCTATGACCATAAATGAAATCAGATGAGAGGGTTGATTTGAAATCCCTCCATCTCCTGGCAGCCAACGATAAGCATTTCTTCCTGACTCCTCCAGTGTCAGGAATATCAAATGTCATCTGATAAAGAAGAGGTTAAACATATTATATATACTAGAAACAATAAAAGAATGGCCAAACAATGACAAAAGATCTTACCAAAATCGTCTCCCGCAACTGAGAGATAATATCTTTATCCACACCTCTCCAATCATCATACAGAATGCTTACTTTGGTCTTAGCCTGAGTTGCAACAAAACTCTTAAAATCTTTGGCATTCAGACCTCTAGGAATATCATCATCATCAAACTCAACTACTATCCTCTGATCCTGCGTACGGGCAAGTGATAATTTTGGTAAACGTGTGCACCCACGTTTACCAAACTTTGAAATCTTTGTTGTAATAGGATCATGTGAATGTTCATCCCCATAGGTATGACCAACAATATGCTCCTCTCTAGAATCATGTGGTTGATCATCTGAATGACCTGTCATTATCCTTCAAATCAAAAAAACAAACGTTAGTTCACAAATATACAAATTCAAATATTTTAATACTACTATAATCAGAAAATAGAAAAGTGTACTAAGTTACATAATAGTAAACATTGCTAATATGGTAAGCATGTTAAACAATGGTAATGATGGCAAAGATTGTCAAGATAGTCAAGATGGTAAAAATGAAAAAAATGGTAAACCTGGTAAACATTGTAAACATGGTAAAGTAATTGTCAGTGAACAAATATACAAATTCAAATATTTTAATACTACTGTAATTAGAAAATAGAAAAGTGTACTAAGTTACATAATAGTAAACATTGGTAATATGGTAAGCATGTTAAACAATGGTAAATATGGCAAAGATGGTCAAGATGGTCAAGATGGTAAAAATGGTAAAAATGGTAAACCTGGTAAACATTGTAAACATGGTAAAGTAATTGTCAGTGAACAAAAATAAGCATTTTAAAATTCATGTAATGGTTATAAACATGATAAAGTAAACTAATAAAACGTAAAACAAAAAAAAATATACTTATTTTATTTTAAAACATGTTTAAATAAATAAAAAACTTACAATATCTAACATTTATGGAAAAAATAAATGTAAACATGAAATAAACATATGTTACCTGTAATTTTAGGAATGTACAGATGGATTTTTTTCCCAAATTCCTTCGTCGTGATCGTTCCTTATGGCACAAACTATGTCTTCAACATGATCATCATTATGTTCTGTTAATATTTCCATGGAAGTAGGGATCTCACATAAATCAGCATATTCATCAAGTTCATCCTCACCAACATATTGTTTTTTCCATTGTAAAACAATATCCCACAGCATATCTGATTGATCTAATACATAATAAATTTGTTTTGCATGTGTTTCCATTATAAAAGAATCAGTTGTGTCTTCCAATCTATTCAGATTAACAAGTGTCATTCCAAATTCATCATGTCTGACATTGTTTTTACCGTTAAACCATTTACTGTTAAAAACAGGAACTCTAATTTTAAAGTAATCAACCTCCCATATGTCTTCAATCACTCCATAATATGCATTTGATGCAAAAATTGGGTTTTTGTCCTTGGCACTAGAAAAATGCATTGCTTCTGCAAACACCAATACACCACTATTCTGAACTGCACTTCTGTTGTCCTGAGCTTTTGTATGAAATGTACAACCATTAATGTCATAACCAGACCATGTTATCACATTTAAACATGGACCACCCACTATCCATTTTAATGTCTCTGATACATCTGATCTACCAAGCAAAGTCTTTTTAATCCATGAAAAAAAAATTGTTGTGCTCATTCAAAATCCACATTTCTTTCTTCTTTGGATGACATTGTTTCAACTCATTAATATGCAATGTGATATACGGTTGAGCATCAGCTATGTTATTCAAGATGTATGATTCTAACTTCTTCATCTGTTCAGCTGACAATGATTTGACTTTCAAGTCGTGAATCCCCATTCCCTCATTATTAACTCATTCATGGAGAGATGGAGGAAAATCTATGTGTTGTTCCGAAGCCAAGTAGCTCGTACAAAACTCTGCTACCTCCTCAGAAATATACTTTTCAATAATGGAGGCTTCCGGTAGATATATATTTTTAACATACCCCTTTAATATTTTCATATACCTTTCAAAAGGATACATCCAACGAAGATATACAGGTCCACAAAGCTTTATTTCTCGAACCAGATGAATCATTAAATGCACCATTATATCAAAAAAAGTTGGAGGAAAATACATTTCCAATTGACAAAGTATAAAAATTGCATCCTTTTCCAAAATGTTCAAAGCATTCACGTCAATCGCCTTGTTACAAATTGAATTGAAAAAATAACACAACTTCATTATAGTCTTTCTGACACGAATGGGAAATATTCCACGCAATGAAACTGGTAGAATTTGTTGCATCATGACGTGACAATCATGTGATTTCATACCTATCAACTTCAAGTCCTTCAATGAGAAAAAAATTTTACATTAGAAGAATTACCTTGTGGCACTTTGGTATCATGAAGACACTGACAGAAGCTAATTTTCTCCCTCTTTGATAATGTATGACAAGCCAGGGGAAAAATGTTCGTCTTCCTTTAGGAGTGGGAGATAACTCCAAACGTATTCCCATTGATAGCAAGTCTAATCTTGAATTCAACCCATCTTTAGTCTTTCCTTTAATATCTAACAATGTTCCAATCAAAGAATCACAGATATTCTTCTCCATGTGCATGACATCAATATTATGTTTAACTTCATGATACCTCCAATATGGTAGCTCAAAAAAATTGACCTTTTCTTCCAAATATGTCTATCATTACCAGATTTCTGTGTCTTTCCCAATGTCACGTCAAGGTTTTTCACCCTCTCAAAATATAGATCAGGGGATAATGGTTTTGGAGCAGTATCAAATTCTTGTGAGCCATTGAATGCCTTTTTTAGTCTTCTATAAGGGTGTTCCATAGGCAAAATCTTTCAATGAACCATGTACACTGTTTTCCTCCCATGATGCAATTGACAATAGGACGTCTGTTGTTCGTAAATTGGACATGCTTTATGCCCTTTAACACTGTATCCAGACAAATTTCCATACGCTAGGAATTCATTTATAGTGAACAGAAGCACTGCATGCAGTTGAAAATATTCCATTTTATAAGAATCATACACCCTAATACCATCAGCCCATAACAGTTTCAAATCATCAATAAACGGTGACAAGTAAACATCAATATCATTACCGGGTTGCTTTGGACCAGAGATCATTATACTCTATATGACATATTTGCGCTTCATACAAACTTCAGGAGAGAGGTTCTAAATTACCAATAAAACAAACCATGAGCTATGTGTGCTACTGAGTGTTCGGTATGGATTCATTCCATCTGTGCACAACCCTAGTCTAAGATTTCTAATTTAATTTCCAAATGTATAATATTGCGCATCAATTTTCTTCCATTGTGGACAATCAGCTGGATGACGTATTTTTCCATCACATACCTGCTCTTCAGCATGCCTTATTAACCTTTTTGCATCATGTGAATTAGCAAATAAACGTTTGAAACGATTAATTATAGGAAGATACCAAAATACCTTTTAAGGTAGCTTTGTAATCTCTACATCACCCTGTGATTTTTCTTTCACCTTATACCGTTCTGTCCCACATTTTGGACACTCTGACAGAAATTCATATTCCTTCCTATATATAATGCAGTCATTCGGACATGCATGTATTTTCTTGTATCCCAATCCCATTGGTCATAATATTTTCTTGGCTTTGTAATGTGAATCTGGAAGATTGTTATCTTTTGGAAGAATGTTTTTCATCAATTGTAGCAGCTCTGTAAAACTTCTGTCACTCCATCCATGCTTCGCCTTCAGGTTAATCAATCTTAACACCGCCGACAAAACTGTCAAATCTGTACAACCAGGATATAATGGTTTTTCAGCATCACCATATAGACGCGCAACTGTCGGTTCTGTCTCAATTTGTTCTTCTACAATATCGTGAATCATTTCTTCAATTCCATCGGAGTTACCATCTTGCGAATCATCATCATCAGTGAAATTCCATCCAGTTTCACCATGCCAAATCCAAGGGCTGTAACTCGGATTAAAACCATGGCATATCAGATGATCTTTTATCTCTCTACCTTTCAACTTCTTCATATTCAAACATTTCAGGCATGGACAGAAAAAAATGTCACTACTTGGAACATTTCGTTTTTCAAATTCCAAAAAGGCATCAACACCTTCCTCAAATTCATTTCTCATTCGATGTGCCGTAATCCAACTTTGGCTCATTATTACCTATAACAAATATCAACAAAAAATATATATTTTTAAGATAAGACAAATACATGTTTATATGAAAAAAATCTTAATTTGAATGTAAAAAAATTTAAAATATAAAACAAATCTATAGGTATTTAAAAAAATATGCTTGAATATTATTTTTAAAACAAAATATAGATAGATATAACAGTTTTAAATTTCATTGAATCAAAGAAAACCATGACGCCTACATAGATTAATATTGATTGCGGTTTTGATGTTTTAATATATTAGATAAACAACCTATTTTAATTGGCGTGCAGACCTTGATATTGGTTTTCATTACCCTTCGGTGTGACTGGCAAAACGAGGTCTACCAGCATGTTATTATTTTATCAGCAATTCACTCATTCTTGTTTCTGATGATCATTAATTGCATTGGCAGGCTGAGAGGGCCGCCCAGCACGTCCAACACTGGTCTGCTCAGCATAACAATAGTCCCACTGATTCGGTTTAATCCTTTATTTCTGCTTTTTAATCCCATGTAACATATCTTGTGGGGATTTGATTTTGTGCTTGGCCTTCAACTTTAAAACTCGACTAAAAAACTCGACTAAAAACTCTGTTTACTTTAGGTTTTCATAATCCAAAAACAAAAACAAGACAACCATGGACAAAAACTGAATTCCAATTACAGGAATCATGTTCAGAAATTTTAAACACCAAGAATTAACAAATATCAACAACAATAGTGAACATCCTGGCAATTACAAGACTAAATATGTATATGTATATGATTAACAATAATAATGTGTTTTATATTCTCAAGTGAATGTTCTGAAGGATATGGTAATTCATATGGTTTAATATCATTGGTAACATGTTTTCGATTCCAATGAGACATAGGTGTGAGAGCCATTGATAATGGAGTAGTGGCATAATCTCAATCTAGGTCCAACATCCTCAGCATATTCTTCTAGGGGTAGAATTTAGTATTCTTTGTGTTATTTTAACACCTCTATATTTATTACAGGTTATTAAATCAAATTATTTTGATTAACTTTTTTATATTCATCCTTGTATTATTATTTTTTGACTTTTTAGGATATTATAGTTTTATATTCTTATTCATGGTTAGAACATGGTTAGTGAATACCATGAGGTTCTTCCTAGGAAACATTTTACATTTTTTTACAAATATAATGGGGGAAATATATTTTGTACAAACCATACTTATTTATCATGAAATCACACAGCATGATGCATATGCATTTTTTAGGGTTGGTTCTAGGTTTTCCATACTGTGTGGTTAAACCATGGTACTCCTCCAATATCATATAATGGGGATCACATTTATTGTTTTAATTTATAAAAAAACCAATCCAAAATATGATATAAAAAGTAATTTTTATTTATTTTACTTTAAAGTAACGATGCACATCTTTTTTATCTCATTATTCATCTAGTTTAATGTTCCCTCAACATAGTCTGTTATATCAACAAAATAGTCTGTTATATCAACAAAAAATTCCACAAGATTCAAATAACCATTTGCAATAACAAAATACAAATAACCATTTTCAATACAAATAACCATTTTCAAAAACAAAATACAAATAACCATTTGCTAATAACCATTTAAAATAACAAAAAAATCGACGAAATTCAAAAACGAACAGAAAGCACATCAAGAATCGAAACAAAAACGAACGAAATAAATTCGTGGAAGGCTTACTTGAATGTTGTGAGTTGAGATGATAGATCCGAGAGGAGTGAAGAAGATAAACAATGAAGCCAAAATGACTTTAACGTAGGTCGATCGAGAGCCGATTAGGGTTTACCGCGTGAGAGAGACGAGCAGGCGGACTGTCAATCGAAAAATCGTAAATGACAGTCCATGGGCTTTAATTTTTTTTAAAGTTTTATAACGTAGGTTATTATATAACCGACGTTATAAACTATTTTTTAAATTTATAACATCGGTTATTTTAAAACCGACGTAAAAAAGCTCCCGCGCTTTGGTTTTTTACGTCGGTTATTTTATAACCAACGTAAAAACCCCCCCGGGCTTTGGTTTTTTACGTCAGTTATTTTAAAACCGACGTAAAAAACCAATGCGCGAGGGGTTTTTTACATCGGTTTTTTGGAAAACGACATAAAAAAACCTGATGTCTACGTGTTTTTTATGTCAGTTATAAAATAACGGACGTAAAAAACCAAAGCACGGTGGGTTTTTTACGTCGGTTATTTGGAAACCGTCGTAAAAAACCCTATATCGACGCGTTTTTTACGTTGGTTATCAAATAACTGACGTAAAAAACCAAAGCCCGGACATGTTTTTTACGTCGGTTATAAAATAACCGACGTAAAAACCCCCACGCTTTGAGTTTTTACGTCGGTTCTTTGATAACCGACGTAAAAAACGCGTCGATATCAGGTTTTTTACGTCGGTTTCCAAATAACCGACGTAAAAAAACCCCCGCGCATTGGTTGTTTACGTCGGTTATAAGATAACCGACGTAAAAACCCAATAGGCGCGATTTGTAACATCGGGTATTAAAATAACCGACGTTAAAAATCTACTCGCCGAATTTTTACGTCGGTTATATATAACCGACGTAAAAAATGGGGACGTAAAAAACAATTTCTGCACTAGTGTATAAAACATGAAACGATACAATAATTTTTAGCAATCCAAAAAACCACTTAATAATAAATTTCCCCCTAGTTAATAGAACCCCTAGGAATTCAACTAAACAAGTCATAAACAATTTTCTAAACACATATTAGCATATCCAAATTCACTTTGTGTGGACACACACTTAATCAATTCATAGTAATAAATTTCATACATCAATCTCGATGTATCTATTACGGTGTAACTTTAAATCCATGACAATTCACTCCTCTATCATTATTCTGGTACTTCATTCCCACTTATCCTTAATGATTTTTCATCATGTACAATATCCATACCATTTTTATAGTGGCTCTTCACACCCAAAACTCCTCCATTCCTACACATACATAAATCACATAATCCATCAAAAAAGCATATAGCATATACCAAATAAACAATAACATGAATATCTATAATTTTAATAACATACATTTCATTATGAATGTTAACAATCTCGACATCTTTACAAAATAACATAGATACATCATAATTTTTTTGAAATCACCCTTAATCCATTATACTTACAAATTGACATTGTAATAAAACAACGCATTAATTGATAACCATTTCAACCAACGATTTCCATAAACTGATCCAAGAAATTGATTTTAAAATAAAAATTTTAAATTACAGTAATAAAGAACATTTCTACAAAACAACCAATTTTCCCTAACATCTAAAAATCATCATAAAATGGGTTTTAACCAAACCTCCCACAACACAGTCAATTCCTATGACAAGAATAAAACAACCAATTTAATATTAATCAATATACTTATATAAAAAATTATTTAAGTTAGAATCCACCAACCTCAGGGATTCCATGAAATCGAACACCACACAAAAACTCCACAAATCATGGCGAGGTAGTGGAAAAACCCCTAGAAATATTTTTTACTAACATAAATAATCTTGAATATCATAATTTTAGGGAAAAATCCTCAGATATACCTGATATGGATGTATATTTGTTATTAAGAGATATATGGAGAACTGGATCTTCAGAAAACCAAAATAAAACAAATTAGGGATACCCAAAATTGAACAAATGCCTTCAAAACACCATGGAAACCCTTCAATTTTCTTCCACAATGAGTGATAAAGCCCATATAACCCCTGAAAAGTGAAAATATTTTCTAGGGTTTGTAGCCGAGGAGTAATGACTATCTCATGGTAAATCCTCTGTGAAACCATTTAAAAAAACCTTTTTCAAAGCTTCACATGATTTTCTTACACGGTTAGACAAACCGTGCCCTAACCATGCCAGAGATACTATCCAATGGATGACTTGCAGGGTTTTCCCATATAGCTATAAAACATGTTCTCTAATCATGTTGAAGGTCTCTGTCCTAAAGAGAACTCTTTCTTGGGGAGGCCTTATAGTTTGGAAACCAAGGGACTTAATAGTGCACACACCCCATTGCCTCTTCCTCACTAAATACAGTTAACTAGGTTTGGTGAATGACTTCCACTAATCATGATCAAGGATTTCATCCAATGAAAATCCATCAAAACATTCTAGAACAATTCTGATCTCATCCAAATATTACACAACCACTTTAAACTCATATAAAAAAATAAAAAAAAATTAATATACCAAAAACTAGGGGTGATGTAATATAGTTCTAAAAGATTGCATGTTATTAATATCATTATTACTAACCATATAATCACCATATCAATAATTCATCACATTTTTCAGAAGAAGACATTCCCTATGACCAATATAATTCATACGATGTGTTTTATTATATCTATTGTTATTAAAGATAATTATTTTTTTATGTTGGATTATAAAACGTTGCATAATCTATGTATCACTATTAGAGTACCATAATGTGCGACATAAGGATATGAATTTACCCATTTGACATATTTTATTATATGATATGAGTATATCATAATGTGGTATAATAGTATTTATGGTTAATATGGAATTCTATGATGGATAACGGACTATGACTATTAAACTCTGACATTTGGATTAACATCCACAATGTCTATGATTTATTTTGAATGATTTATATGATGTTGTATTCTGTAGAATCACATAAATGCATTTATATTACAATGTAAATCATCAGTTGTGGATAAAAATGGTGTAATATGTGCCATACTCATAGATTATGTAATATATGAGTAACTGTAGTGAAAGAATGAGGGCAATAATTGGGAAGTATGTAAATATTTTAAAACCATTAATGATGAAATGCATGATTTTTGGGAATTTCTATTGAATATCCTTAATCATATCTTCTCTTTTTTTCTTTTACCACCCAAGAGGATCTATCATATAATTTTCACACAAATGATTATATAAATCATTGGGTGATTCATCATACAGTGAATAAATCTAACAAGTATCATTAACTTGTGTTTTTCTTCAAGATCATTATTTAAAAATTGATATTGATGATATGAACTATCTACAATTTTAAATTTATGATACACAGGTTCTTTATCTTTTTAGTTTACATGGATTTTGTATCACTGAATTTGGATGTAATGTTTTTGGTTTCAGGATGATTTATACCATATTATATAACTTTTATTTGATCTAAGGAAACTTGTTAGTGGTGTTAGTTTTAATGTGATCTAACTCATCAAATCATGTTTCCAATAAATATTTGATGGATACTATATTCAACAATGTTATATATATATATTTTTTCCATCAAAAAATAGATATTGAATTTGGAATCATAACAATTTTAAAATTTCTTTTCTGTGGGAAACCATAGGATATATGATATAATAAGAAGTGATATGATCATATAATATAATATGGGATATATTATCAAATTAAAAAAATAAATTTATTCAATTTTTGAATTATCATAATGTATAATATGTCCTATCAATGCATACAATGGTACTAAAATATAATAAATGTATTCCAAAAGGAGAGTATTTTATCCTAGAGATGATATTGGGGATGTTATAAAATATTAATTCCTAACCACTAAATCATATCTCACAAACCAGCTACAATTAGCTTAAGTCTAGATATTATCTTTTAACAATTCCACAATCTAAGACCTATAACATCAAGATATATGAGAAATATCTTGAATTTTATCTATTATAGTCCACTGTATAACAATTATATGATTTTATATTAGTTTTTAATTAAATAATATTCTATGATATATAGGAAATCATTATGAAGAATAATACTATTTATAATTTATTTAATTATAGAAGTGAAAAAATATTTATAAATTATATTAATTTTTCGAACATTTATTATACTGAGCCAGCCTTAAACATTATATTATCATGAATTAAATGAATAATTCACTATGAGGGTCTTTTCAGGTTAAGAGTTTTATAGAATTAGGCCATAACTATTACATTATAGTTAAAAAATTACAAAGTAGACACTTCTACTCAGTTTCCATTTTTTCACAAAATAAAAACACCTGAAAAAAAGAGTCATGTCTAGTTCCGTGTTTTATACATAAATACATTTCCATGATCCCATCACTGACCCTATTCATCATTATTTCATATGAAAAAAATTTCAAACCTTAGGCTGAGAAGAAAACGCTCAGTAAGGGGTATAGAAAGAAGGAAAATTGTTAGCTTTTCAAAACAACATATAAACCATGAATACCCTATCATATGTATTACTTTTCACCTTTATGAAGTTTTATTTATTCTTGATTGAATAAAAGATTGTTTCTTACCATTTTGTAAACAAAATATTTCCATAAAAACCCATAGAAAGAACATATAACATATAAATTTATCTTAGGACATAAACATCCTTAAATGGAATATCCATACGGTCAACTTCCACGCATATCACTAAATGGAATTGCTATATGACCGACTTCCATACCAAATGAATTAGAGATTATAATGTTACCACCATCCCTGGTTTATCATGGCACCACTCGTCATTTGGTTTATCACATAACCACCCTTCAAATGTCCAAGTAACATTATAAAATCATAACACATAAATTATTTCAAACATAAACATTTCACTATTGAAATTTAATTTGCAATCACTAGAAATATATTTCAAGGTATTTGAATAATAAATCCATTTCAAAAACAATTATCAAAACCAAAACACCCAAATATTTAATAAGGGATTTCTTTTTCATTTTAGAAAACATTAATGCTTATTGGAGAATCCAAATAACAATTACAACAGAGGAGAGGTCATTGTCGCCACAAACGTTAAAACATTTATTTTGTCATTTAGTAAAATGTTTTGTAGAAAAATTATTACCTATGAATGAAACTAAATGTCAACAGGGTTTATACACCTTATAAAAGAAGAATGTATATATTATGGAAATATGCCTCCGTGAAAGGAGATTGAGAGGAAGACCCTTACCTCGAGTTCGACATGACCAGTTTTTCTATTAATATTTTGAATAATAAAATAATTTTAATTTATTATTTTTTATGAAACATTTTCTAATTTAATAATCCTTTTATATTACTGTTTACCAGGTTAAAACATTATATAATCATTTAAGTTAATTACATTCTTTTTGTCGATATTTGGTACTTGAGCAAAAAAAGGACATCTTATAATTACATGGTGATCATGTGGTCAAAATTTCATTATATCTTGAATTATATTCAGGATTTAAATATAATATATATGATATATATCCAGTATATATATGTATTTTTAATAGTACATTACGTATTTAGATAAGAAATGAAATTCACCGTTCATGGAGAAGGAAATTCGTGCGTACGCCTGAATGCTACTTTCATTTATATTTCATATTTTAATGGAATGAAAAATTAATTATACATATGGATATTATAATTATAGTATAATATCATATATAATTTCATTAAATCCATCCTTTATATGTTTCACATGAGTCATGAATGAATAATATCACATTTGAGGGGGCGATAACCCGCACTTCCTCAAATGAAATTATCGCGTTAACCCATAATGGAAATAACAATGTTATGCTATATATGAAAAATAACGAAGCATAAAGAAAATATAAACATACTATATATCATCTATAAATACAGTTCCATCATAATGGGCATCATGAGAGACTGTTGGAGGTATTTGAACAATCATCTATTCGCGAGACAATAGTTCACCGTCCACAGAAATAGAATATTCTTTACCCATTAGATGGATGTGTGTGTAATAGTAGTAAGAATACTTATCATAAAAAAACACTAGTATATTTATGATACTTGTGTTGTTTCATAAGAAAGGAATAAAAATATTTCAGGGGTTGGTGATAAAATTAAAAGAAAATGATTTAAGAGAAGTCGTTGCCATTAATTCGGGTATCTCCATTTGCATTGAACCAAAAGGACATCATGAAGTGCCTTATAACTAAGGTACGGATTTTAAATGGAAGATAAGGATATTGAGATATTATTTGGCTTGGATTTTATGATCCAAGAGGCTTGAGATGTGTGTGGTATGGGTTAGTAGTGGTGTCCTTTTATAAGGGAATGGTGGGGATCCTAATGAATGTTTGAAAATGTTATTTTATTATAAACATAACATCAGTTTCAAAAGGTCCAAAACCCATTAAAGTCAAATATAAGATAACTCATGTTCGAAATAAAATCATTAAATAATAATTGAACAACTTTTGGATATTTTTTTAATATTTCTAATCTTATTTATTTAAATCATTTATTAATGAGGTAAATACGACATCAATTTTGACTCATAATTAATTTTATTTATTTGATTTTTAAAAATTATAAATCAAATACCAGGATGTAATAAATCCTTTTAGGATTATGATTAATATTTATAGTTCAAAAGATAATTTATATAACCCCATGTAAAAATTAATTTACTAAAAGTTATTCATCTTTGATATTTTTGCCTATAATATAAGCTAATTAAAATAAATTGTCATTATAACTCATATGTGGCTACATGGGGTCCCCAAATAGACCCAATGATGCCCAAGGTCGACCCTGACTCACCAACAATTCTAGGACAAGTTTTAGGGTAATTATTTATTATTATAATATTCTTTCTTCATTTAATTACCCTTTTTAACTTTAACTGCGGTAAATAAAAGTCAAAAGTAACTATTCACCAAAAATTATTTTATTATTATTGAACCAAATTTTATGTACTAATAAAAAACATGTATGTCAGGTTTTCGAAATTCAATCCATAGATGTGCTAAAAATATCATTGAGATGAAAAATTCATATTTTTAACTACTACTTAATGGTTTCACTATTCATAAAAAATTGATGTTTTTCAGAAAAATACCAAAAATGCAGGCTAATATATATATCATATTATTAATTCAATAATGATGTCTGTTTTACTAATTTCAAAACATAAAAGTTGTTGAAATTAATTTAAAATTAATTCCCGCTGTCAAAACAAAAGGCGTGTTTTTAAGAAATAATAACTCTCAAAAGATAGACAGTTATTTATGACCAATTTTGAAATGAAATTAATTCCAATGACCAAAATTTGGTTAAATTGTCAAAATATAATCTAAAAAAACTTTAAATACAATAAAAAAGGTAATATATTTATATAAATAATTTAGATTAAAATGATGCGTTGAATGAAAATTCTGTATTTTTCACTTTTAATCAAAGAAATTAATTTTATCATAAAAATACAAAAAATTTACCCAATGTAAATTTCGATGCAACAATTTTAAAGTAGAATTTTATTTGGTAAAATAAAACATATAAATGTTACAAAAACTAGATTTAATGAAGGTTCTCCATCGAAAGGCAGTAAATCGACCTTTTAGTGAATAATAGAGTATTTATGTTTAAAATCGAATTTTTTTCTTATTTTAAGCCTCTCACATTTATCATATAAAGGTAAAAACATTTAACAAACATGTATAATCATATCTTAGTAGGTTCTATTCATTTCTTCCAGTACAATGACATGGAGTTAACTACCATTTAAAATAATTATATTATATTATTAGTGTGAAACATAAGATTTCAAAGAAACCCGTTGTTGTATATCGTGTAAGCCATCAAACACTACATCCCTTAAAAAGTAAAATTAATATTTAATTAAAATATATTCATAAATATGAAAATATAATATTTCTTTATTTACATGGGATGTTACATTTATTTAAATGAATATATACTTATAAGTAATTATGAAATTTTTATAGCCAATTTGTTAAATAATTATCATTAGTAATAATGTTTTTTTATATAAATACGATATATTATTACTGGATGAATAATAATTTTGATATTAAATAATTTTGATAGTTTCTATAATTTAATTATTAAATGATTTATCAATATAATTATATAGAAGATGTTAAGGTGTTTATATAGAAATTTTGAATTCATCATAATATTATAATTTGAAATGATCAAATTATAGGTCTTACTTATGTAAATTATTGTAATCATATTATAAATAGTTTTAGAAATTTTTGTGACCTATGATCAATTAATATAAAATATTTGATATTACGAATATATAAAATAATTACATAGGTGAAATAAAAAATAAAGTATTTATGTTTCCAATGTTATTTATATATTTAAAATTCTATATAAGGATATTAGTAATGCGTTCATATTAGAAATAAAAATAGTTTTTATATTGATTAGATTTATGAATGTTAATTATTCTGGTAAAAAATTTTATTGTATTCTAATTTTCTTATATATGGGTAGTTCGTAAATTATTATTGCATTTATAAATTAAATAAATAAAAATTTATTTAAAAATATTCCATATATTTTTAATATGTATAAATGATACATATTGAATGGATGAATAATTTACAGTAAAGTGTTACCCTACTACTATAAATTGTCATACATATATTTATGCGGTTACATAATAGTTATGATAAATTATTTTGTATTCTTATACCTTTAAATTCAATTGTATTCGGTCGTAAGGTTTAATTTAATGGATCAATAAACATTATAAATATTATCTAGTTTAATTATGATGAAATTGAGATACCTCCAGAGTAAATGACCAAAGGTAGAGGGGAAATGGGTTAGAATTCTCACTATGTTGGGAGTATAGTATCTATATAAAAAATTTTGGGGAGGAAACATTTTGATCCTTCCATATTATGTTGTGGATTATTGGTTTTTTATGATTCTAATAATTTCAATGAATATTTTTCATGTGACTTGTACATGCATTATATTTGGACATGTGTGAATGTAGTTGTTTTTTAAATAATTTTAGAAACAAAACATTTGACATGGGTAAAGTGTTACACATATATATAGTTTGAACGCATTCATTAAGGGGAAGGAAATGGTTTTCAAACTAAGTAATTATATGAATAAATGTATATAAATTGAATAAAGAGGATAATATGATGTGATAATAAGTTCCCTCAGAATAAAATTTAAAAACATTCAATCTATAGAAAACGTTAGGCGTGACAAAAATCCTTAGTCCAAATAGGTTCATGGTATTTTTATGTGCACAGTGATAATCCTATGTAATGCATAGTAGTGAAAAATAATACTTGTGAGTCACATAACCAAATCCATTAATGAATAATATGATAAAAATTACAGTGAAACAACATGAGAGAAGATACCATAAGAAACTGTTTGTGTAAATATATTTAATCGATTATTATATATTTTTATCTTATCCATTATTCAAGAGTAATATATGGTATTATTGTCTTAATCACCAGCATGATTTACTAATTTCTGAGAGGAACATTAATGTGGACACATTATAGAGTGAAATATATATTTTGGCATAATAAATAGTATGATGTATATTAATATCGGTCAAAAATTTGATAAGTGAATATTTAATTAAATCTATTACTAAATTATTATTCTGAAAGATAAATACATAATAGTTTTTTTAATAGTTATAATTGAATCATAATCCATAAACAATGCATTAAGATTAATTAGAAACTATACAATATTAATGATGACTTTTTCCACAAAAACATGACCTATTTATATTAAATAGACAATACATACATGATAATTGATGTATAATATGATGAAACACATGGGTGTTTCCTTTATTAATGTCAATTCAGCCTTACCGAAGTGATTCGGTACATGTAAAGAGAGAACATCAGCCAATCGTACTAATCGTCGACGCCAAATAGTCTTTTTTGTTATTTTTGTCACACCATTTATGAAGAAGGGTATCCATATTGTTGATCAGATCCATGAATCTACAAATATGATATTAAATTGATAATACTACAATTTTCTTCCCATTTCATGTGTAAAATAGAATAGTGGAATATGTCTAAACCACTGGTAGATAAATGTTATTATCCCTAAAATCTGCAACCAATTTTGAATCATGTATCCCCTTGATATAAAGGGGTCACCATGATAGTAATATGTATTGATGTTGAGTATCGTTGATCCCCTATAGTCATTAATAATACCAAATCCACATAATTATGGAATAATTATAGTAATCAACATTCCACTTAAGGCCACTAGTAGGTGGAATCATGCAAACACAGTTTCTCTTGGGGGAGACCACTATCTAAAAGTAGTTTGGTGAAAAACATTGATGAATTTAATGATGGAGGTGTAATTATCATAGTAATTTAGAATAATTTCCATTTCTTCCTCTATGAATTTGATATTAGTAAATTGGAGATACATCGTGCAGTGTGTGACATCATGTCAGGTCTTGTTTCTGGCTTCCTATATGCATCAGTAACAAGTAGACAAAATCATCACTCTTTCCTTACTCTCAATGATATGGTGATAATTATCACTGAACCTTATATTAAATAAGCCTCCACTATTACAATATTTACTCCATATCCATTTTAAGGTACCAAAATCTTGCCACCTAAGGTCACCCAAAGTAGCACCACAAGATTATGTGAATTGTTTGTTTTCCAAATTAATTTATCCTTTTTGATATTTTTCATTTCATTTAAAAATAATATAGTTTATTTTTATATTAATTAACTGCATTTATACTTCACAATATGCTGCACCATGTTGATCATGAATGACATAAAACATAAAAATAGTCTTTCTCGACAAGAAACACCGAGTTTAACAAGAATTATACTCAATAATGAATTTCCTTGATGAATTTCATTACATTCAAGACTGACATTTACCAAAAAATAATATATTATAAAATATTATCATTTAATATAATAAGATAAAACTATGACATTTCATATGAGTTTATATATAGTAATAACTTATTTATGAAAATATATGCTTTACACAACATAATATGAATTCATAAGTTACCAATTGATTATAAATGAATGTGAAAACAGATTAAATATGAAAATATTATAATGGTCACAAAAATATTTTTTCCTAATAAATTAAATTTTCATTTTTGTTTGGAAATTCACTATGTCAAGAATTCCATTCTCATGGAACTGACCCGGAATTCATGAAACACAACACTTTCGTGGCATACGTTACACACAACAATGATTTGGAAATTTATGCACATAAAAATAAGATTCATATAAAAAAATTATATATAAATTTAAATGAGATAATTATAACCTATAAACTAAATTTATTTATAAGAATATTATGAACTAATTTTTCAATATTTTTTTAAAAATTTTATATGAATTTTGGTAATTTCCTTTTATAATAAAAATATTGTTTTCACGAATGAACTACATTAGTAATAAAATAACAATTTAGAAAAATTTAGAAATTTAATATTATAAAACAAACACCATTTCTGAATTCAGAATGTCAAAATTATCATAGTGTGAGTTTTCCAGATTTTTCAGAGAAACATCATTTTTTGATTAATAGTTAAAATTCTTCTATTTGTTTAAAAAATATCTTTTTGTTTAATTAATAATAAATTTTAAATGATATTATAAATTCTTATAATGTCACATTATATAAATTATAGATATATTAATACAATTTAAATGATTAGAATAGATTTCACTTTCAAATTTAATTTAAAACCATAACTGTCTTTCCACCAGTTTTTATACATTAAAACCCCAATCCTTCACCATGTCTACGAGATTTGTATTGTTATTAATATTTCTGCTTAATTGATTTGAATTTTGAAAAACTTCAATACAAAAATTTATTATTTATAATAATTATATTATAATAATTCCATGTTAATTATTGACCCAACTTAATATCAAATGTGATTAAAATTAATCATAGTGATAGGCCAAAATAAGATTCATTAGGGACTAAACCATCAAATTAAGGGCCCAAATCCTCTATAAAGTTGTCTAACACACATTTTATATCCATAGATAATCCATAAATCACCCAATATATAGGTTTTTTTTTGTTTTGGTATGAATTTTAATGGGTAAAAACATGTGTATACTAAACATGTTTCAAAATATTCAAAGTGAGTATTTTTTCCTTACATATACAAAGAAAACATGTCAACACATTCCTCATAGGATCAAAATAATGAATATAGATGCTCAATATATAGGAGGGGGTGTATTTTATACTTTAATAAATTCCAATGGAACTCTTAAATATAGAAATGTTTAACAATGTTAAACAAGGTAAAATCACAAGACCACATAGTTCTACAAACATGGTTGAATCATGAAATGTGGTTTTGGAAATGAAAATTAAGGAAAGTTTACAAAGATAATGATTCCAACTTAAATAATATTGAATATTACCAATCAGACTAGAAGTATAAGAATGTATAAGATAGTAATAATTTCCTTAACAATCAAAATGCAGTGGAAAAATTTGAAACAATACAATAACAGGTCGTAAATATTTTAACCCAAAGCGTATGGTATCCAACAACCTTGGATAAAGGTCCCTTGATTTATACATTTTAAAACGTTTGTCTTACCCATACTAGTGTAATCCCTTGATATGAATATCAGAGTCTATCTGGCTATCCCACTAGGACCTCGAACTTCAAGGTAGTCGGAACTTCTATCTTATTATCCCCAGAAGCCCTCAAATGTACTCAGCAACATTCAGAGTTGCATGATGAAATTATGAACAAGATATTTAGTAAGCATAAATATATAAATTCTCTCTCTTAGGAAATCACATTAATAACATCTAAAATCTTGATGGATCAACCACTTTGAGCTCGTTCAAATGATCTCCTATTTATAAGCACATCTTCAAAGGTCAGCACCCTCCTCCAACTGTCATATTAATACTTGAATTTCGGAGGGACCTATACACATGTCACTGAAACAATGGTTGGTGAGAAATAGAAATAACGAAGAAGTTTCATAAATATAACTAGGGAAATAAAAATATGGTTTCTCAACCAAATTTAATGTTTTAGAGATTAAGGGAAAAAGAAAAAATTCGAAGTTTGATAAAAAACCTTTCTATGTCTAAAATACATGAAAATTCAGATTATTTCTTCAAATTAATTCAGAACATGAATTCTATAGATTTATAGAGTCTTAATTTCTAGGAAATTCAGTTTCTGAATTCATATGATTTCAGAGTCTGGATTAATAGAATTCGGATTCTGAATTCTTAGAATTTTTGAGTCTGAACTCAGAATGTTCGGAGTCTGAATTCAGACAATTCAGAGTCTGAAATCAGAATTTTCAGAGTATGAATTCTGAGAATTCGGTGTCTTAACTCAGAGTGTTGGGATTCTGAATTCATGGTATTCGGAGTTTGAACTCAGAATGTTCGGAGTCTGAATTCAGATAATTTAGAGTAAGAACATAGAGAGTTCTTAGTCTGAATTTGGAGAATTTGGAGTCGGAACTCAGAAACATCAGGGTCAGAATTTAGAGAATTCAGAGCCTGAATTCTTATCCTGAAAATAGAATGATCTATATCTAAGTATTTATATGATTCCAAGGTTTTAGATATGAAACCGAATTTTATACATTAAAATAAAATATTATAGGTTTAGAGAAATTATGATATGAAAAATGAAAACTTGATAAGGATAAATTTTCCGTGGGGATGGAAAATATTACTTATTAAGAAAAACATAGGGAAAAAGAAATTTTCATTAGGAAAAAGTGTTTGTGATTTTCAAAACATGAATGAATGGAAAAGTCATAAAGAAACATTATTGACTCCAAAATGTCCCCCTTTTTGGAAATCACAAATATCCTTACGAAAATGAATACAAGGACTTAGAAAATATTTTTATGGACTTTGAAAATAATTTTTTTCTACCTTTACACATGGGAAGTGATGAATATGACTATATTCCCCTTAGGATTTTGAAACACTAAGAATCTTATTCTTGGTTTCCAGATTGAGAATTAGAATTTTATTGCATAAAAATCTTCTTTTTTAAGAACTTCCCCATAGATGAACCCCTATAGTTATGGAAATTTCTTCGTTACTTTGTATTCATTTTAACATTCCATTCCCCCCATTGTGATTTTCTAAAAGGAATACAAGGAATGAAATAAAAAATATGGTACCTAAAAAATTAGTACTAGACAATGAAATTTATAAAGAGCATCCAAAAATTTCATTATGATTGCAAAAACAATTTAAGGAAAAAATACAACAAAAGATCAAAATTTAACAAGATGATCCTTCCTCCCCCTTTGGTATCAGGTTCTTCACTATCATTTTGATCTTCTTGGGTTCTTTTTTATCCTCCTCAGCACGTTTGAGAAGCTCATCTTAATCTTCTGTTTTCTTCTCTATGTCTTGGATTTTTCTTCATGAGCCTTAAGAGATTCTGCCTAAACCTTTAAAACATCTTCTAACTTAACTAGCTTCCCTTCTATCTCAATCCTAAGATCCCTTTATCTCTTCCAACTATGATAAACTGAATATAATTTACCATTTAGATCATTTAGTTATTTCTTCCAAGTATTTTTTTAAGAGATATATTTTCTTTAAAAGGATTGGTGTGATCTTTGAACTTACAATCTTCAGTTTCAAATGAATTCTTGAAATTATCTTGATGCTCATCAAGAATTCTCAGTTCTTCAATATTTTTATTTGACCATCTAGTCATCTTGTTTCATGATCATTTGTGGGATTCGTAGTTTATAGAAAAGGTTTTGAAATCAGCGTCATGCATGACACATTTATCCATCCCCATTGATGTTGAATCCTATTTTTGATTTAAGGAATGCTGAAGCATCTGGAATTTGTAGTCTATTCATGGAAAAAGAGGAATAGTTCAAACATGCTTGTTGAAGGACTGAACAAAAAAATCATGTCCAAGAGAAGATCATTCCGAATCAATTATTTTTCTTGGTAAGGATTATTTTTCTAAATCCAATGATTTCCTCTTTGATGAAGTACCCACTTCTTAATTCTACAACGCTGTTCTGCTAGGTGTATCAACAACCTCACGTTTTCCCTTATCAGCTTTCGGAATGAATTCTTCATGATTGGGTGATTCATATTCACTATTATATAGTTGAATAATATTATCTTCTTTTAAATCTTCCTTCTCATATTCTACCTTAGCATCCCCTGGATGAATGAAATTAGGAATGGAGCTTTCTTCGTAGACAATTTGTTCACTTCTTCTCCATTTTTCTCAAAATTCCCTAGAGAAGAATGTTTTGAAGGATCATATTCAGAGGTTCTGAATGATAATTTTTCCGAAGGGCTTTCGTTCTCAGGAAAATCCTCAACATTCTTTATCAAATTTATATATCACCACTCTATTCTTCATCTTCATCTACTACTTGTTTTTCATGGATTTTCTCTGGAGTCACAAACATCATTCCTGAAGAATCTGGTAATGGTTCTATCAGAAAAGATTCCAGTACCAGAATATTCTCAGAGTCTTTCTCTATAGCCTTCAGAAGTGATTGGACAATCTATGCCTTTGACAAATTTTTCTTCTGCGACATCTCTTTTTCATGCTTCTCATTCTCTTCGGCTACCTTTTCCTTCAAATGTTTTTCCTGAGCAGGGTGCATGCCAAACATATCCTCCAATCTATATTAATTTTCTTATTCTCTCCACTTTGCTAATACCTCATTAGGATAAGATTTTTGTTTCTTTGTCTTCAGGGGTGTTGACAGAATTTGTTTATCCACTTGGTATTTTTTCCTTCTCTTCCACTTCCTTCACGTTCCACTTCCTTCCACCCTTTTAGATGTTTCTGCCACCTCCTATTTCATTGAATGATTTTCAACATCCAATCAAGAAAAATCATAGAAATCTTAGGATTCTATAGAAAAACAAATTTTCATCCATCTCAATGTATCACCACTTGAAAAAATTACATTGAAATTCATTGACTTATAACATCAATGAATTTTGAAGGATTTTAATCTCCAAACAATCATCTACCACACAATAGCTGGATACATAAAAAATTGAGATTTATAATTCCAATTTTTAATATTCTAGATCGTAATCAGAATTTACTTAACCAAATTTATCATCCTTTTATTTAACATGAATTCCAAAATATAGATGTCACTCTTTTTTAGAGTATCCTTATCACATTTTCTCAGAATAATGAATCCTTGAACCCACAATTCAAGATTCTGAATGTTTTTAGACAGGTGTAGAATCTTTAGAGTCTTTACTTTTGAGAGACCATGGAAATACATTGTCTTCAACTTACCAAAACATCCTTGAACATCAGGTAGATTTTGAGTATATAACTCAGCTTCCCCTTTATAATGAATACAAACCAAGAATGCAGCCATAGTGTATGAAAGTTAATATGTCATTCAAAAATAATTGATAGAAAACTTACTCCTTCCTCCTTCCTTTAAGAATGTTGCTAAACGATTGAACTTTACTAACATCTCTGGATATAACAAAACCTGATCTTATGTTTTTGAAATACATAGACTGTCCCAGCCATTGAGTTTGATATAATTTGAAACTATGGAGTCATATTTTGCATAAAACTTTGGATCAACAAACTTTTATCTATATATCTACCATTTAGAGATTTGTTGGACAATCGACATTTCTTTCTGGGAAGAAACTTCGACAGACATTCAGAAGTAATGATGATCTATGAAGTTCAGAATGAGCTTTTGTTGGAAGGGAAGAGCATTAACACACAAGGGCTTTTAGATCAATGTGGTAAAACCATTGGTGTTTCCTTTATATAGGCGTTTGAGGAAATATTTCATCATCGAAACCCATTCCAATGGTTGAAAACCAATTTTTCCATATTTGATGGCTAAAAAGATGACCGATGATGAGTTTTGATAGTTTCTGATATTTTTATTTTTTTAATGAAAACATTCTGATTTAAGGAAAAGAGAATCCAAAAAATTTAAAACCAAAAGAAAATATCAACAAGTAAAATATGATTACGAAAATTTAGAAAATGAAAATTACCTTTCAGATTTCTAGGAAGATTTTTCATAATGACGAAAATTCTTCTTGAAGAACATTAGATTCCGAAAATTTTATATTCGAAAAACTCGATTACGAAAATTTTTAGTAGGAAAATATTCATTATGAAAATTTTATCTATGGAAATCTCCAATATAAAAATTTTATGTACAGAAATATTTATTACAAAAATTCTGACTACGAAAAAAATTTTAGACTACAGAAAAATTGAAAATGAAAAAAAATGTCTAGATTAATAAACATTTTGAAAATGAAAAAATTTGTAGAATTTGAAAATTTTAATAAAATAACAAAAAAATGTACTCCCACTATGAAAAAGTGTTCCTTAGAGTAAGGAGATTGGTTTCAACATGATGTTAACATGGAAGATTACCTTATGGTTATCATTCTTAACATCTATTCGATGTATTAAAATCTATTGGATAGTAATGATTTTGTGAAAATATCAGAAAATTGACCATGTGTTCCAATAAATTGGAGAATGATATCTCGTTTCTATTTATGATCCCTAAGAATGTGATTCCTAATATCTATGTGTCTTGCATGAGAGTCATGGGTAGGGTTTTTGCATAGGGAAATGGCACTAGTATTATCACAAAAACATTGTGTTTTGGTAAAACTCATTCCAAAATCTGTTAGTGTGTGTTGCATCCACAACACATGTGCACAAGAACTTCCACCTGCATCATTTTCAGCTTCAGTAATTGAATGTACCACTGAGTGTTGATTTTTTATTGACCAATAAACTAGTTAATCTCCTAAAAATGAAAAGTTCTGGAGGTAATTTTCATATCCATTTTACATCCAGCAAAGTCAGTATTTGAATTTTTTTTAATACAAAATAATTTCCAGATGTATGAATGAGTCTTGGAATCCTGGTTACCTTTAAGTAGCGGATAATATATTTCACTACCTTTAAATGTGATTCTTTAGGATTGGAATGATATATTTCACATAAGCATACTGAAAACATTAAGTTTGGATGACCAGCTGTCAAGTAGAGTATATTTCTATCATACCTCTAAAATATATTTGATCTACAATTTTCCCACCTTCATCAAGATTAATTTAATTTGAGGTACCAATGGGAGTACTTATACTCTTATTGTTGTCATATTCATACTTTTTAAAAAGATATTTAATATACTTATGTTGGGATATATAGATTTCTTTTGGTTTTTGAGAAATTTGAAAACAAAGGTAAAATGTTAACTCACTTGATCTGCAAAGGAATCAGTTAAATATTTGCTAAGTTGAACCAAGTATAATGTCATCAACATAAATTTGAACCATCAAAACACTTTGATTATAATTATTTATAAAAATACATGGATCATCATTTCCCTTAACATAATTATTTTAAAGAAAATATCTTGTAATTCTATAATGCTAACCTCGATGGGCTTTCTTAAGTCCATACAAAGCTTTGGAATGTTTGTAAACATGTTCAGGATGTTTTGTATCTTCAAAACCAGTAGGTTTTTCAACCAAAACGTCATCTTGAACAAAACCATTAAGGAATTTACATTTAACAACCATTTAAAAAATCATGTAATTGATGAATAATGCAAAGGGAAGTAGAATACGAATAGATTCATGTCTACCTATTAGAGAATAGGATTCTTCAGTGTATATTACTTCTTGTTGATTACAACCTTTAACAACCAATATAGCTTTATTTATTATTATGATTCCATTTTCATCAAATTTATTTCTAAAACACATTTTACTCCAATAATAGAAGTTTCCTTCATTCTTTCATCCATGGTCTAGAATTTATTCCATTCGAATTCATTTAACTCATCTTTTATAACATTTATCCAATCATAATTACCTAAAGCCTCACTAATGCTTTTTGTTTCTAATTGGGAATGGAATGCTAGCTATTATACTTAATTTCTTAAGGAACTTATAGTCATTATGGGATTATTTACATCACCAATGATACTATAACTAGGATGATTCTTAAGAAACAAATGATTGGGGTTTTGTAACCCCTGTTCATCAACGAAGGGTAGGAAATATTTTGAGGTAAATACTTCATGAAATACCTTCTTTATAATTTTCCTTATAAGATGGATCTTCTATCAGTGTCTTCTAATAATTTTTTGAAAGCACATTTGAAGATATTGGTTGGGGTTATTTTAAAACAAAAGGATTATTTTCATAAAATTTGACATGTACTGTTTCTTCAACAGTACATGTATTTTTATTGAAAACTCTATAAGACTTGGAAGTTGTGGAGTAGCCTAAGAAATTTCTTTCATCGGATTTTGGTTTAAATTTGGGTAGATTATATTTAATATATAGAATTAATAACGTAAAAACAAAAACCATTAAATATGAAATTCTTGGTTTTCTACCCTTCCATAAATCATAATGAGTTTTATTAAGAAAATTTCAAATCAAAACACAATTTACAGTATTACAAGCAGTACATAAAGCTTCAGCCCAATAATGTTTGGCTACCGAATATTAACTCAACTTGGTTCTTGTTTTCTCTTGAAAAAATATATTTCATCATTTAACAACAACAATTTGTTGAGTTTTTCTTGGTTCTGAGAAGTTATGAGTAATGCCTATTATACAACAAAAAGTTTCAAAATCAGAATTTTTAAAATCACCCCAATGATCACTATGAATAGTTATCACAGGAAGGTTTTTCTCAATTTTAATATGGGCTCTAAAACTTTTGAAATAAGAAAAGGCGTCTATTTTATTTGATAGAAAATAGACCCACATAAATCTTGTGTAATCATCAACTAAGACAAATACATAACATTTGCCTCCAATACTTCCAATTTTTGTTGGACCAAAAAGATACATAAGCAACAACTACAATTCATCAGTATTTGAGACTTCAATGACTGATTTAAAATTCGATTTATGTTGCTTTCCATATTGACAGGGATCACAAACATTTGAAAAATCAAATCTATTCTATGGTAGATCCTTAACCTGTCTTTTCACAGAGAATCTTTATAGGTTCCTATGATTACTGTGTCCTAGCATTCCATGAAAAACCAAGAATGATCTTCCACTGTACAAAGGCATGGTATATCATGGCTTTTATTTTTTTCTATGTTTTGTGTGTATACATTCTATTGCCTTTGGAAAGAATGAATAAACTCTTCCTTGGAATAATGTACTAAGCACATGTCATTCCTAAAATTCACAAGGTAACCTTCATCACATAATTGACTTGTGCTAATGAGGTTGTTCTTAAGAACAATAACAAATAAAACATTTGAAATCAATTTTTTTTCAAGATTAACAATGTTACATAAATTAATAATTTCTCCCTTAGAATTATCTCCAAAATTTACTTTTTCTCCTTTAGCCATGATAATATTCTCATAAAATATTGTGTTACCAGTCATATGCTGAGAACATCCAGTATCCATGTACCATGTATTTTTGTTGGTACTATCTTTATTTTCTTGAATATAAGAGTGTTAGACTTTTAGAACCCAAAATTTCTTAGATCTAGAAACATCAGAAAGCTAAATTTTATGAATTCAAATTTTTATTTAAATATAAGCTCTATGAAAACCTAATGACTATATTTTGTTTAAGGAAAAAAAAATTCCCCATGCCCACACACTGAAATTTAGTTTAGAAAGTATCACATTGAGGAACAAAATAATTGTTGAAAAAAAATCAGTTTTGAACAAGTATAACCAAAACCACAATTATTCCTTAGTGGTCAAATTTTGAAATAAATTTTATCAATGTTTTCCTTCCTTAAGGTAATGTTTGACAAACACATCCTCAAAGAAAATATTTTTGATTCCAGTCTAATAACTAAGTTTTTATCCTTCAAAACATCAGTTTTGGCACTTGTGTTAGGCTCCAAAACATTTTTCTTAGAAATTACAATTTCTAGATCCTTTGAATGTTTATCCTTCTCAGAATTACCTTCCTCAAGGGTTTTTGAAATACTTTAAAAATAAAAAATTTTAATATCAATATCTTAATAAGGATCTGATATTTCCTTAGTAAAAACAGATATCATAGAATGTTCCTTATCATGATTTTTCTTGACCTTAGAATTTTCATTCTCAAGGAGCGTAGAAAGCCTAGAAACTTCTTTAAAGGTAGGTAAAGTATTATCTTTATTAGAAGAAGATTATTTATCCAAGGATTCATAGTATTTACAATCACAACAATTATCATTCCATGATACATTGGATATGGATTCAACATTTTGTACCTTAACTATTAAATAGTGATTTTCAATTGGTATCATGTCTAGTAAACCCAGATTCATCTGTCCAGAAGATTCCTAATCGTAGGATTCATCAGAAGTGTCTCCACCACTGGAACTCCAAGTGTTATTAGCATTAAAAACATTATTATCTTTATCATTGTATTAATTCTTTCTATTTCTCTCAGAATGTGTTTCCTTTCTATCATTTCTCTTAAGAATATGACAATTTGGTCTTATATTCCCAGCTCTATTCTATTAATAACAAGTGACTTTAGTGTCTTTATTATCCTTTCCTTATTTCATCATGCATCAATACTGAAAGTATTTCTTCAAAACTAGCATGTTTATCCTTCTAGCATGATTAGCTAGTTACTTTTTATAATTTTCACTTTCACTTGATTCAGATAAAACATTATCCTTCTTAGACTTAGATCTTGATTCTCTCTCAGGATTCTTGGGTTTCATATGATTTGATGTGTTTGTAAAAGAAACACTTCCATTTCCATTCTTTTTATTTAAATTGTTATTATCACTCTTCATTCTCGACTCATGTTGAAGAAGAGTTCCAAAAAGAAAATCAAGAGTTATTTGTGAGACTTTCCTATTCTCATATATAGTTATCCTCTTGGATTCCCACTCAATAGTAATAAAGTCTATAATCTTGTCTACAAGTTCCTAATCATCCAAACATTTTCCACCCATGTATTTTAAGTTGTTGACAATAGTCATAAATTTCTGTTGTACATTACATATTGGTTCTCAAAAAGGAATGAAAAAACCATGGTACCCAGCTCTAAGCGTAGCTCTTTTAGATTCAATAACACTGGAAGTTCAAAAATTAAGTACTTCAAGATTCTTCCAAAAACAATTGAAGCTTTATAAGATAAAATATGGTTATATATATTCCTGGTCATAGAACACAATAAACTATTGTGTACCTTATTGTTAAGTTGATACTCTGACTTCTCTTGATTAGTAAAAGTTATGACTTCCTTATAAAGAATTTTGTAATCTCCAGTAAGCATAACAAAATTGTCAACTCCAGTATTAATAACAATAGTCTTCATAAGATCTCTCTAATATTCATAATCATTCCCATGAAATATAGGTTGTCTAGTAGGATTAAGATTATCAGTTAAACCAATATTCATTCCTTCCATCTCAATAAAAATATTTTTCCACACAAAATTGTTAGTAATAATAGTTTGTAAACAAGAATAAAAATATCCTAAGCAATGAAAATATAGAAATATACAAATATTAGCCAATAAAACATTTATATAAATATAAGTATTACAGTGTCCTCCTCAGATACCAATTGTAGGATCGAAATAATGAATGTTGATGTTCAATATACAAGATAGGGGTGAAATGTATACTTTAAAAAATCATTTGGAAAATTTAAAGATGGTAATTTTTACCAAAGTTAAACAAGGTAAATTCAGAAGACCTCTTAGTTCTATAATCATGCTTAATTCTGGAAATGTGGTTCCAAAAATGAAAAATAAGAAAGGATTACAAAGATAAAGATTATACCTTAAAGCGTATGGAATTTTACTAATCAGTGTACATGTATAAGAATGTATAATATAGTTATACTTTACTTAACAATCAAAATGCAGGGGAAAGCATGAAAAAATACACGTAACAAGTAGTAAATCATTTATCCCAAAGGGTATGGTGTCCAAAAATCTTGGATAATGTTCCCTTGATTTATACTTTTAAGAAAGTTTGTCTTACCCACACCAGGGTAAGCACTTGATACAAATATCAGAGTCTGTCTTCCTTTCCCTACAAGCCCCCAAACTTCTTGTTAGTCAGCACCTCTGTCTTCTTATCCCCGGATTCCCTCAAATCTACTCAGAAAAATTCAGAGTAGCATGAAGAAATTATGAAAAAGATGCTTTGTACACACAAACAATAAAGTATCTATCTCTAGAAATCACTTCAGTATCATGTAATCTATATATTTGTCATCCTCTTTTTGCTCGATCAAATGAGCTCCTATTTATAGGCACATCTTCAACGGTTGGATCCCTCCTCCAACGGTCATATTTATCCATCAATTTCAGAGAGACCTGTACAAATTTCATTCAAACAATGGTTGGTTAGAAACAGAAATCATGACATCGTTTTTTAACTATAACAAGGTTATGAAATATATGGCTGCCCAACCAAATTATATTTTTTTGATTCTAAGGGAAAATAAAAAAATCTGAGTCTATTCTAGAAACCATTTGGTGTCTATAATACATGAATATTCATATTCTTTCATCAAAATAATTCAGCACCTGAATTTTTTAGATTTTTGGAGTCATAATTTCAATGAAATTCAGAGTTTGAATTCATAAAAATTTTGAGTCCGAATTCATAGAATTTAGAGTCTAAATTAATTGAATTCAGAGTCTAAATTCATAGAATTTGGATTCTGAACTCAGAAAGATCAGAGTCTGAATTAAGAGAATTAAGTGTCTGAAATCAAAAAGTTCAGAGTCTGGATTTAGAAAATTCAGAGTCTGAACTCGGAATTTTTGGAGTCTGAACTGCGAGAGTTTGGAGTCATAATTTAGAGAATTCGGAGCCTGATCATAGAAAAATTGGAGTCTAAATATAGAGAATTCATAGCCTGAATTCGGATACTAAAAACAAAATGCTCTATATCTATGTATTTATAATATTCTGAGGTTTTAGATATGAAGCCTAATTTTATACATAGAAATAAAATGTGTTAGGTTAAGAGAAATTATGATATGAACAATGAAAAAATGATAAGGATCAATTTCCATTGGAGAAGGATAATTTTACTTGTTATGATAAAACATAGTGGAAAATAAATTGTCCTTACGATATTTTTTTTTGATTTTCAAAACATGAAGGGATGGAAAATTCATAAGGAAACCTTATTTACTCAACATTACTCACACATCTAAAACCACCTATGCGAGTCCATGACCTAGTCAATATACTTAACAAAATCCAAATATTCCTCCTCTAATTTTTATCTTGGTAATAATGAATCCCATGGAATAATTTTTTCAAAAACCAGAATGAGTTAACCTATTAAGAGGTAACACCTTCTCTCAACCTCCTTTATTTTATTTTAATTCCCCAACCCCTTAAATATATTTATTAAATTATAGTATGCAAAAACAAGTATAATAATTATACTAGTATTTTATTATTCTATGGTTTTGACCAAAAATTACCCACACCAATATCTATTAGGTAACAAATATAATGATTATCTGTACGACGAACTACTACCTCACAAAACAAATATTTTTCATTTATACTTTATAGCCTATCAACATCGCCATTATGATGAATGAAATATTTACAAGTTTTATATATGATATTCATTATATTTTTTATCTTCTTTATTCATTTTTAAAAAACATTACTATTTTACATTCCATTTGGTGTTAGTACGATAATCATGTTTGAGAATTTGTGGACGACCACCACTCAATGTAATGTAATTCGTTTATACACAACATTTAATGTATTAAGGATGGGTTTCCTAATACTATATTATATATATAATATAATAGTTCTATTTTAATAATTATACATATATTAATATATATGTATTCCATTTACATACTTTCATTCAATATGATAATAAAAATAGAATCATTGATTTATATGTACGACTTTCCATCTCTAGGAATGTTGAATTTCCTTTCATATTTATATTTTATATAGATTGATCTAATATATATATGATTAATATATATGATATTTATATCATGTTTTACATTTTTGAATCATGATATACATATAAGGACAAATGATATAAAAATTAATACAAATGTAAAGAACAAATCGAATATTACCCAATGTGAATCCTTATGATAAGATCGTTTAAAGGAGGGTAATATAAGTTATTATTCAAAAATTATATATTATTTGATGTAATTATATTGTTCTTTACAATATTTATAATTAATTAATATAAATTATATAGGTGGTTTCAGTGAGTATGATGAGAGTCAAGACAGAAGGTAAGGGAATTTCAACTATGTTTTTATTTTTGTATGATACATGCTTTATTTATAACCCATTAATTTTGTGTGTTGTGTATAATTCCAAAGGATATAATAAATTATTATTATAGATAAATTTATGGGTATTTAAATATATATTCTATGAAAATTATTTTAGTGGTTTTATGTTTGAAAAGATATGAAATTAGTAAAATATTTTTGCCTTAATTTCTAATACTTGAGACACATGTTTTGTTATGAGTCTAAATTAGTTTCGGTGTGCATAATAGTTATATCACACACATAATTATTATAATTATACATCAATATTCATGTAACTTCCTTCTCATATATGGAATGTATGATCCTATGTTACTAAGTGATAATAGTTTTTTGAAACAATCTCATCTCTTTTTGAGATTGTTAATGGTTTGGATTATATTGATTAAATATTATAATCTATATATAAAGAAAACTTGAGAAATTTATTCTCCTATGGTTATTAACACTATATTCATTATTTTTTATCATTTTAAAAACTATGGTACACAGGGTAGTTAATAATGGGTTTCTAAGAAATCCCAACATGACAGACTATTCAGTGGGAAATTTGTGTCCCATCCAAATGATGTTTTCAAAAAGGTTTTCTAATATTATTATACTAATCACCTTTGATAATTAATAGAAATTTTTACACTATTTCCCTTCTAACAACATTTTCAAAGTTATATCATTTCCCTTTCAAAATGAATACATTTTCAATCCTTTTTACCGTTAAAAAAAATGATCTTGTAACCAGGTATGACTTGTACTGATTTATCCCTAATCTATCCATTGGAGAATTATATTTATGTTTGATGGTTAATTTTTACAAAAATATTATTAAAATATATTTTAAACGAAATAATTTTAAAAAAATATTTTCAAGATTATTTTAAATGTTTTTTAGAAAAATGATTTTCATAATGATTTAAATATTCTATTATTAGTTTTCAGGAAGGTTAAATTGAAAATTTTCTCAAGAAAATTTTATATGGTTTCACTAAATAATGTTTTAAATATATATTTCAAAATTAATTTACATGTTTTCATGAAAAATGGTTTTCAATATTTTTTCATGTTCCATCTAGAAATTTTCATGGAAAGCATTTTTCAAAATTTATAAAGTCTTCTTTTATATGTTTTCAAAACAATTGTTTTCAAAATGTTTAAAACACATATTTAAATGTTTTCAAGGAATTTTCAATGAAATGATCTTTAAATAATTTTTAATATTTCTTTATATATTTTGAAAGTGTTTTTGAAGATAAATTATATGAAAATATCATGATTCTTATTTTATATTTTCAGGGAAAAAGTATTTCAAATTATTTTAATCATTATTTATATGTTTTGAATGTATTTTATCTATAAATTATTTTCAATTTTTTTATGTATTAACAATAATTTCCCAATGAATAAATGATATTTTCCAAAATAAACTTTCTTGAAGGTTATTTCGAAATTATTTTCTAACTATGATGACAACCATTGATGTTAGTAATTATATTTAAGAAACGATCTTCATATTCCATTAATATTATTCTAAGGAATGTGTTATAATTACTCTAATATCCTTTCTAAAACTGAGTTCTCATTTATAGGATTTATGTTTATCAATTCTATATCCCTTTCAAGGGTTATGGTTTTGATGAAATTTTTATGAAACCAATATCATTTTTACACAGGTTATTATATGATTATATGTTTATGGTGTCCATTTCATTTTGTGGACTAATATATGATTAATTATGATTTCATTTCACATGTATGTATGATTTCATTATAAGATGGGTGGGTCCTAGTTCCCCCTCAAATGTATTTGGTAAAGATATATATCTCCTGTGATAGAGTAAGATGGTCTTGGGAATGAACATCGAATACAAAGATTGTCATGATAGTGAACTATGACTACCAAGATAGTATGAGCAATGAAATCATTCTACTAAGATGGAAATGGTAGTGCACCAGGACAAAAATGTTGGCATAGATAGTGAGAAAATATTACAAATATGGTATTAGTAGTTATTCCTTGGCTACTATGAAATAATTATATGCTTACGAGTCTGTTACAATTCCATGATATATTCCTATGTTATGCTTTCATGGATAATGTTCATTATTTATTTCTGATTCACCTCTTATGAACTGAAAATATTTAAGAATTGAATCATATATATGATCATTTTTATGAATACTATGATATTGTTTTTCCAAGATAAATTTCCCATATCCCCATTCTCTTGATTATTCTTACATAAACCCTTCATTTACCGTTAATGAGAATTTGAGCTCACCCGCTATTATATTTCCATCCACTGGTTGTGATTAATGGTTTTAGCTATAACTGATAAATGTAGATATATTTATGGGATATGTTTATGATCAATCACCAAGAAAGAAGATTGTTTCCCATATTTTCATAGAAACAAAAATATTTATGGTTCTCATGAATGTATTTTTTAATGTGTCTAATATTCACCTAAAAATATTTAATATCAATGTATATCAAAACTTTGGGCGCTATCGTTTGTATCAAAGGAATTGTTTTGTAAACCATAAGAAATATGGAAGAAAAAACGTTATTTATTTTTTTATGTATATTTATTAGGTTATGTCGAGGGTTTCATTATGTATAAGTATAAGGATGAGTCAATGTTTCGGAAAATGTCCTAGAATTTTGGAAAAGGATTGAGTGAGGTTGTTCATAGAAATACATCCCTGTCAAGATACTAAAAATGTTTGCAGCTCTGAGAAAGATGTACATAGGGTAATAACTATAAAAATGAGATTCATCCCTTACTTGAGGTAATCTATGTCACGAACCAGGCCATACTACACACCTGGTTGGACAATCCCAGAGGATATTCATTGGGAATTGCCAAATACATAACGACCCACCATATAAGATTTAATAATATGTTGGCTGTGAATAATTTAGTATGAACCTATGATATTGTATAATAGAGAAGGTGTAAGGATTTTCCCACCCCTTAAATAAATCATTTCAGGATAATGTGGTTTCCTATAATGATAAATAATGCTCATTCTATTATTCTGGTTTTATTGGACGATAAGAACTTGATGTAATAGGATTAATGTTGATTGTGATGGATGATTTTCTATTGATTAGTCACGTAGGATGATCACTGGAGTAAAAGTTGTTTCAATAATGGCTAATCAGTTTTTAAGGATAACTACTATTAACATGTACCATAACCAACTCTCGGACTAACCAAGGTAGATAAACCGTTAGTTCATTGAGAGTACACGTAACGAAGACCACCAAAGAATGATTATTCAGTTTACTTTGTGTCATGAATGTGGAAATATTTATATATTTTAATGTCTTATAATTACATGAAGATGGTTTCACAGTGGAAATCAAGGACACAAAACATGTTAATATGAGGGAAAATGAGGAGTTTAGTTAATAGAACAGACAAGAAAATCAGTCTCCCTAAGACATAAATGCAAGTTAATTGTTTCTAATGTGTAAACAATTCTCATTATTCCACCCAATAATCAATGTGTAAATCTTCTAAAGAGTATTAATATTTTGGTACGAGTAACGGTCACATTAATAATGATTGGGATAATATATATGAAATGTATCCAGATAGAGGTATTGTGTAATAAGAAGAGGAATCATTTTTAATGAAATAAGGATGAAGTAGAATAATCAATGTTTATGTATATTTGGATTGAAAAATTATGTTATATGAATTTTTATTTATACAAGGTTTTACCTACATTGGTTTTTCATATAGTATTAACTTGTTTTTGTGGAATGTTCTCGATTGACTAGTTGACTATTTTTATGATAAGGTGATATTAGGATTAAAAGAAGGTAACATTTAATATGTTTTTTATGTTATTGTAATTCTATTATAAATATCTAAATTAGATGGTAAATATTACCCTTGAATTGATTATTGAAATTTTTTCTATTCCATAATGGTAGTAGTTCAATGAATATTTGGATATGTGGAATAGATCCAATAACATTAGAATAATTCAGCATTCATGTTTTCCTAAATTATTCATGTATGTTACGGTTATTGCCTTGTTTTAGTAGAATATATGATAAGGTTATTCCCCTAATTCGATTTTGAGGAAGATCCATTTATGTATTCTATTTTTATTAAAATCCTTATATAAAAGGATATATAGTTATTGAAATTATTTCATGGATTTCTATCAAATTTATTTTGTAAATTGTGTTAGTGTGGTTATAGAAAAGGACATTATGTATGTCGTTGGAAAACTACTCATTTTTTGAAAGGCCAAGTGGCTCAAAACGATGTTTGAAGGATGTTAACAGTTTCATACCTACAGCTAACCTACAAAATGTCATTTTTAATGTATAATTATTTTTGATGAATAAATATTTATATTAAAACAATATTGTTCTATTTTATGATTATTGATTAATTTATTGACCATATTTATTTTTTAGAATAGTTATAGATAAAAATTATAATATTAAATATTTTATAGGACATTATATTTTCTAAAAATATACTTTTGTGCTTGGGGAATAAATGTTTATTTTTGGACATCCATTCTATGATGTAATTGATGAATTTGAAATTTATTAAACAGAAAACAATGAATTATTTTTTTATTGGTCAATTAAATAATTACTCAATGATAGGATAATTATCAAAATAGAATATTTGTATTTATAATAAATTTATTTTTATATAACTAATAGACATTTAAATCACCATAGATTTATGAATTTTAGGCCCACAACATTTTAGTGATCATTCTATTAATTTTTACGGATTACCTCAATCACTCCCTATAAATATTTACAATTTTACTTGATGTCCAGTCATCACTCCCAACATATTTTCTCTTTTGCAGAATCCTAGTCATATTGTACAATGGGTAACTGTTTTTGTTCTGATGTTCCATTATTAAGGGAATTTTCAGTGTTCATTTTTACGATGTGGGTTTTTTATAAATTAAATATTGAAGTATTTAAACATTGATAACCTGGATAAATTTCAAGTTCGAAATTCATTTCAAGTAGAGTAAAATGTAATAACCTGAGAATTTATAAATTATTATTTTTTTAAATTAATTTATCCTTTTTAATATTTTTCAATTAATGAAACACTTTAGATAATTTATTTTAAATTAAATCACTATTCTTTTCTTATATTATATGAAACACCTATTGAATCATACATTACGTGAAATATAAAAATTGATTTGCTCTATATAGAACACAGAGGTCAGCTTGCATTATACACTATAATGAATTTCCATGATGACTTGCATAACATGTAAGAATGAGTTTTACGGAACAATAATATATTATTTAAATATAATTATTTAATATTATAAGATAAAAAAATATTAAATTTGTGGGTATGAATAAAATTAACTAATTTATGAAAATATTTTGTTTACATAATATAATATGAATTCATTGGATACCAATATATTATAAATGAATATTTTAAATGATTAAAAGAATAAATATTATATTGGTCAAAAAAAAATTTTACCAAAAAAATTTAGTTTTTCATTTATTTATCGCAATATACTATATCAAACATTCTTTCCATAAGGAACTAAGCTGTCATACTATACACACAACATCGACTTAGAATATAATGCATACAATAATTAATTTCTTTGAATCATTTTTTTAATTTTTTATATGAGATAATTATATCATAGTCATTATACATTATTTTAGGAATAGTAATAACTATATTTCAAATATTTTTTTATTGTTTTATAATTTTTGTTAAAGTCCTTTATGATAAAAATACAATTTTATATAATGAACTTCTGTTCCTAATAAATTTAATTTTAGAAAAAAATATAAATTGAATATGATAAAATTAGATTCATTTTTAATTAAAAATGTCCACAATATAATATTATGAAATGCTAGAATTTTTTGAGAAACATAAATTTTTTATGAATAGTGAAAGATAATAATTTTTACAAAAAACTTCCTTTAATTAATTAATTTTTTTAATAAATGATATTAGATATTTTTTAACGGTAAAAATATATATTAAATATATTAATAAAATTTAATTTGATAAAATTAATTTCACTATGAAATTTAATATTAAATCTTAACAATCATTAGAACATTTTTTTCTTCTTTAAAACCCTGTTATTTAGTCATGTTTGTAGGATTACAATTAATCTTTATTTTTTCTCTTATATGATTTGAATTTATAAAAAGATACACAAAACAATTTATTCAATATAATATTTATATTATTAAAGGATGATGTTAATTATTTACCAAAATGATTAGTAAAAGTAATTGAAATTAATCATAGTCATTAAGGCCAAACGAAGCATAATTAGAAACAAAACCATTAAATCAAGGGTCAAATTTATCTATCCACTATTCAAAAACCCACTTTATTTACATAGTTTGGAATTTAAAATTCCATTCATGAGTTTTTGGTTTTTTATGCCTTTTCTATGTAACAAATTGTTTACACCTATCTTGTTTCTATCAATTACAGGTGAGTTATTTTTTCCTTCCTCATAAATAGCCAAGACCCCTATCCATTCCTCACAACACTGAAAAATCTTATTCATGGACAATACCTACACATTCAACTTCCGAACATCCCACTCATCCTCCTAGTATCCTATCCTAATTCTGAAGGAAACCCAAAGAAGAATGTTTGTCACAAACCAAATATACTTACAAGATTACGTGGTAACATATTCTCTGAAGCAATCTTCTTATATTTTCCTTCCCACACCCTCTATTATCATTATTCAATACTTATATGATCAAAATGGTATCCTAAATATATTTTGATGTTTTTATGCTATGTATTTGAACTACACATACACACATCTCCATCTAATGTGTGATGAATATACTGCTTATGTGTAGGGAGAAGTACTGCCTCACAAAATGAATATTGTTCAATTTTTAATTTAAACCTATAATGGTGTCCATTATGAGGGAAAAATATATATTAATGTTATATATGATATATATATATTATTTCTTTAATATTTTTATTCCTTTTACAACATATTAGTTTCGTAGTTTTCATTCGATGTTAATATGATAATCTCATTAGAGGAAATGCGGATTGTTGTCCCCTAAAAGCGATATGATTCATTCACACACAACATATAATGTTTTAGGATGCTTTTAGTGAAATGATATGATATATATGACATTATAATTATTCTATAATAATGATATATAAATATTCGTGTATATATATACATATGTGTGTGTGTGTGTTTCATTTACATACTTTTATTTAGTACAACAATATAAATTGATTCATCATTCATGCATATGTATGGATTGCCATCTCCATTAAAGGTGTATTATATTTCATACTTATAAATTAAATATATTATTATAATATGCATTATCAGAATAAAATTATATTTTTTAGTGGTTTATGTTATGGAATCATAAATTACTTATATAGAAAAATGATATAACATATTAAGACACATGTAAATAATAAATAGAATATTACCTGAAGTGAAACCATAAAATTAGAATTTTAACACCTGGGAAATATAAGGATATAATCAAAAAACATACCATATTAGATATAAATATATGGTTCTATAAAATAATTATACTAAAATGATTTTTATTATATAGGTGGATTGAGCGAGTATGAAGAGAGTAAATAAAAAGGGAAACGAGATTTTAACTCATTTTTTATTTCAGTGAGATAAATGCTTTATTCACCACCCAATACATTTGTGTGGTGTGTATTCTTTTCATGGATGTAATAAATTATTATTAAATTTAAATTTATGTTTATTTACATATCGATTCTATGACTTTTATTTCATGTGTATTATGTTTCCAAAGTTATCAAATCTGTGAAATATTTTTGTCTCAATTTTTATTCATTGTGACTCTAGATTTGTTATATTAATAATTTTTTTATGGTGTATATAATTCATTATTTAAAATATATTTATATTAATAATTTTATAATATTTATGAATTTATTTAACTTACATGAAGTGTATGATCCCATGTTTGAAAATGTTAATAGATTATTAAAACAACCTCATCTATTTTTTGATAGTTAATGGTTATTTTTATTTGATGAAATATTATCATACATATCTCAAATAAATTATTAATTTTAATATCGTACTGTTATTCTTTTTTTATTTATGTATTGGAACATTTTATTCACTATGGAACATATGATAATTAAAAATATCATTTTTATGAAATACTAACTTTTACATATCTTCGGTCAGAAATCTATATCCCTCCAAAACCCATGCTTTCTAAAAATTGTTTCAAAGAATATTTTAGTAATATCCTATGATCATTAAAATAAAATTTTACTCTTCTAATGTTTTACCAACTGTTTCAAAGGAATATTTTCATTATTTTTGAATAAAGAAATTTTCTATAAATTTTTCATGAAAAAGAAATGTTATTTTTACCTTGTATGAATTTTATAAATTTATTCACCATAAATCCATTGGATAATTAATTTCATTCTTAATGGTTAATTTTTAAGAATATTGTTTTTTAAAAATATATTTTCAAAAAAATTGTTTTCCAAATAATTTCAACTTTATTTTTTATTCTTCAATGATAAATTGATTTCAAAACGTTTATGAATCTTCATTTGTATGTATTAATGAAATATTGTTTTCATATTGTTTTCATGAATTTTCTATAATTTTTCAATAATAATGGTTTTAAAAATAAATTACATATTCTTGTATTAGTTATCATGAAAAATGAAGTTCAAATTGTTTTTAAGATTCTATTTATGTTTTCATGAAAACATGATTTCAAAATGATTCAAAGACTATTTTATATGTTTTCATGAAAGATTATTTTAAAAAAATTATAATTATTTATTAATATTTATTTCAAAAAGTTATCAAATAAATCGATTTTAAAACCACATTAAGTTTATTGATAATTTATCAATGCGTGTTTAAGGAAAACATTTTTTAAATGTTATGATACATAATATATGTTTTCAAGGAAAATGTTTTAAAATGATTTCTAGTCTTCATTATATTTATTAAAGGTATTTTCTATTAAAATTATTTGGATATGGTTTTATATATTAAAAATCTATTTTATAATAAAAACAATTTTAACCTCCAGTTTTTTTTTAATAATATATTTGAATATTATTTTTCTTCTTAGATGAAATATTTTGATGTTACTCATTACCTTTTATGAAATGATCTAAATGTTACATTAATGTTATTTATTTTAATGGGTTATTTTAAATGTCATGGTCTTATATGAAACTTGGTTATCTTTAACAGTTTATATGTTTTTGATATCTATTTCACATTCACAAGTTATAAAATTGATGAAATGTTTATGAAACCTGTATCTTTTTCCACATGTAATGATATTTTTATATGTTTATTATACGCATTACATTTCATTAGTTGAGATATGGTTTTTTAAATTTTTTTTAAAATTTATGTTTAATTTAATTATTAGATTGGTGAGACCTATATCTCCATCAAATGAATTGTGTAATGATATATTTCTACTGAGATAGACTAAGATGGTCTTGAGAATGAAACTTGACTACTAAGATGTCCATAAGAGTGAACAATGACTACAAGGATATTATAAAGAGTAAACTAATTCTACTAAAATGGAAATGGGACTGAACCATGAAAACTATGATGGTATAGAGAGTGAACCCACACTACTATGGCAGACATTGAAGAGATGCATTGTCGACAATAGAGATCATTATATGCATATGTGTATACCACAATTCTATGTTTTATTCCCATGTTAAGATTTCATGTCTTATTTTTTTTATTTCCTTTTTATTATCAACTAATTTTGTGATGATGGACAAGAGGATGTATTCAAGAAATATTCATTTATCAACCAATTCATATTATATTAACTACCAATATTTTATGAAATGATTCATTTATATGATATATTATATGATTGTTATGATCTTATAATTTAATGATATTATTCTCATATCCTTATGCTCAATATTTTGCAAACATATATCGCATACTTACCCAAACACAACATTCAAGATCACCCCTTTTTACGTTTCCTTCCCCAAGTTATGATGAATGGTTTTTGGTAGAAGTACAAAATGTATATATCATTAAGGGATATTTTGAAGATCTTTCACTATGATAGATGATTTATATTGAATGTTTCAAAATACATTAAATAATTATGGTCATTATGCATATATTTATGTAATGTACTGAATATTCATATAAAATGATGTAATATCAATGTATTTCAAGATTGGGTCACTATACCCAATCACTATAGAATAATATGGGTGTATGATTCATTTTTTTATTTCCTTCATCATAAACATTTAGAAATGAGAAAGTTTTCATTAGTCCGAATATCGGAATGCATGGAAGTGAATGGTTTAGAAATTTAAATAATTTTTTTTTCAATTTCCGAGGAATCCCATTGAATCAAATAAATTATCGCAAGGAATCACACCCCAGATTCTCCTAAAATACCTCGTGAAAACCCTTTATACAAAATGAATTAGATTTGGATCTTTTTTGGAGGAAGATATCATAATAATCATTAACTAGGATCCACATAAATATGTCACATTGATTATGGTCCATGATGACTTTAATAAATAATGTGATGTTTTTAGACATAAGAATCATAATGTTAAGAGTTTTACATATATTAAAACCAAATTCCACACTAATCTATTTTTTATTCAGGAACTCAATAATTATAGTCTCATTGATCAAACATGTGTAATATTTTTTGAGTATGATTGTTACATTGGATAGAATTACAAAAACAAAAAAACATCAATTTTGTATTATTCATATTTTTCATGTACTTTCTCTTAATGAGGTCAACCACATATATTTCCCTTTAATAACATCCAAAACAAGAATTGTTATCATGTTTTGAATAGTTCTACAAATTTTACTCCGGATTATACATCCACTTCAATGGACAAAGCTGGCCTACCAATGATGATAATTAACCTCTACCCTAGGAATGAACATCCCCAATGAACCCCGATTGGAGCTTTCCAAAATCAATAGAAATGGAATCACACAACCTATAAATAGAGAGGAGATGTATAGGGACTGAGGTGAGTATATATTTACCCATGGTGGTCCATCCATTAAATTAGTGAATCGGTTTTTCTATTTATTGATATGATGATATTTTTATCAATGACTCTTCTAAAGGGGCGGATGCACATTCTACCTTGGAAGAAAGGGGCTTCTTGGTAATCCATGGGAATTCTCATTAAATTATTTCCCTATGAATATTAAATATTCTTGAAATGATTCTATGTATTGTAGGAAGAAAATAGAAATTTATATTTGCATGATTAGGCATCTGACGACTCCATCTATAATAATATTCTAGAACATTATTGAAACCATAATGATATCTCATTCCTCTTATTAAAAAAATACAATGTCTTATGTGAAGTATAGAGACCCCAATGTGTTTGGGACATCTACAAAATAGAGAAATTTTATCATCTTGGAGGTTGTTCAAATGAATTATACAAAGGGATTCCTACACAAAGATCAATAAGCTAGGAGATAAAGGGTCCACTTTCCTTAGCCCCTGAATTCTTTCATAAAGCCACACATTCATTATATTATAGATAATTATAACTATGTATAACTATAGAATCTAAAAATAATGTAGATAACCAAACAAAAAATCCATTATAATTTATCTCATTCATAATAATGATCAATTTCAACCTAAAATATGCATTATCCATGTCAATCCTAATGGAAGCATAAAACACGGTCTTTGAGTTGATATCTATAAAAATATATTTCGAAATGTCAATAAAACATTTTATATATAACTTCTTCATATAAACCTATATTAGTCCTTAGAGAACCAATTATGAAGTTCTAGGGTGGTGTTTTTATAAATACTAGCCACACATTGTATGGAAATTTCATATAATATTGAGTATGAATTTCTTAAACAAAGAGGACTATTTTACCTTTATAATATGGACCCTAGATGTGGCATAGACCTCCCAGGGGATAGCTCCACATTTGAAAAAATCTTGACTGCTTCTACCAGAACCTTCTTCACTAGGTCCTTCGTAAAAATTTAGAAGGAACCATTGAATCTCTCTAGAATTGGATATCATTCAGGCTTAATGGTTTTTACATCCTCAAAAATATTCATTTATTGGGTGGGTTGATGAACCATTTTAGGTATGCATTTAATGATATTAAATGGAACATTTTAATAACCCAATCGATTATACATCTCCATATTTAATTAGTTTTTTGTTTTTTGGATGGATATGATATTTGACTAAAAAATAAAAGGAAAAGATATGGATATAGTGAGATGGAAAAACTTCATACTATTTCATGACACAACGTGTCAAGATTCCATATTTTTTAAGTTAGATTTAATTTGCAACACAATCAAGGACCAATCCCAGAGCTAAAAATGAATAACTAGACTGAATATGGGGAATAATAGCTAAAATATGACTTTTACATGTTGTGCATGTCCTTTAAATGATACAAACCATGAATAAATACCTAACATAAAAAATAATCATGAGCCCGCATGATACAAGTCAAAAAACATTTAAATGATGTGAAATTGATGATGTTTTTGTAGAAATGACAAAATTAAGAAGAGTTAATATCATTGGACCGCAAAATTTATGAACTGGTCCCACCTAAAATGTCCATTGTGAAACATTAATTATTCATAAAGGGACCATACATGAATATAAATAAAAATACATAGTCGATTGATTGGTGATCGATCAATGAGGACATTTGGATGATGGTATGTTGTGATTTTATTTGAATTCATCCTTTTAATTTTATTTTATACATTCCTTAAAGACTTGTCACATATAAATCAACTCAATTTCCATATATTTTAATTGGTATATTCATTAAGTGAGAAAGAAATGGGGAGGTTTTTCCTACATTCTTTCCATTATTCACTATGATTAAATTAAATAAAATCAATTCTAATTTCATTATCTGGCTTCAATTATTATTTCAATTTTAAATTTCAAATGTAATAAGGTTTGGTTTTCATTATATAAAATTTAATTTCATTTTTTATGATCCATTTCCCCTTTCCACCCATTTCTTTCCATTATATAGTAGATCATATCAGGCTTTCGTGGTGAGTGCTCAATGGTCGTCACCACATGTGTTAAATTTTATATTTGCAATTATTTATTTTTAGGTATCAACAATTCATGTTCAGAAATATTATTTATTAATCATGTGAATTTGATTCCACTTTACATAGAACAAAAGGATGAGTTCTCTAGGAATTAGCCACATTACAATCCATATTTATTCATTCATAACCTACTCTATTTTTATATCATTTTATTTAAATTGTTATGTATGGTGGATGCAAGATGTCTTTATAGAAGAGATGAATTGAATCATATAGAAAATGTGGGGTGTTATTTTTTTTATTAGGAATGTGTTATGTTTCATCCACTATACATATTTTTTTCCCTTATTAAAAACTAAAAAAATTGGTTATGATTTTAGAAAATTAAAAATCACCATTTCTAGACCAATGATATATTGACTAAATGATATTAGTCAGTGAAAGTTTTATTTTTCTTATCATTAAATTAATGAAATTAAAAAAATTTAAATATTAAAAATGAATAAGAAACTATCTCATTATAAATACAATGACCATGATCTTACTCTGTGTAATAGGGTGTGGGAATTAAAATAAAATTTAGACAATTTATTCATTACACCTTATTTTTGACATAATGTTGTAGTATTTCTAGCTAAAACCTCCTTTCTGAAATTTGATTTTGTTTAACATCATATCCTACTATCTACAAGATTCAGATTCATCAGAACCATTTATTAAAATTCATTATAATATTAGGTAAACATTTCTTTTAAGTGGTGGGGAAAATAGTTCTTTAGGAAACCTTTATAAATGAAGTATATACTTGTCATAATATCATTAGTCAACACGAACCTTTATCATGAGTGATAGAAAAAAGAATTCATTGTGAGGTAAATCATAATATGTAATGTGTTATAATATTAAATTGAATCATATGAATTAATAAGAGTAGATGAACCACATGTTATCATTTATAATAAGCAAATGCCTTGGATAATTTGATTCTTTAAATAGTGTATGTTTAATTGATTTTTAAGTGATTCATGAAAGGGTGATACCCCATTGATAACCATTTGACTAAATTTATGAGAAACTTGAATATTGGTAATATGTTGTCCCATTTTTATTAATATTTATATTTTTGTCTTACTATAATGAATGATAAATGTGTTGGGAAATTTAAATTACCATTTTCCTTGTTTTATTTGGATAAAAAAAGAATTTTTATAAAAAATTTGATTAATCATGTCAGAATTTATGTATATTTATTTTTTGTTGAAGGGAAATGTTTTTGAAAAAAATAACGGAAGGTAATTTTAATATTTATTTGAAACCAATTCACATCATTCCAAAATGTGGGTCGGCGTGACACTGATATTTTTAATTTAGATTTGATGTCGTAGCAGATACATGGACCAAACCCATAGAACAGAGATAGAGAATCTGTCTAAAAATAAGAAAAACCTTCTAGATATTCAGTTATACACATATTTTAGGTCATATACATGATGATAATATTGATGAAATAAAAGTTGTAAAAATAGTCATGAACCAACATTTTACACATCATGAATACATTTATACAAGATGAAACCGGTGACGCTGACATAGAAACGGTGTATTAGACAAGATTTAATATGGTCACCTTAAATATTCAGGAACTGCGTCCTACTTTATTGACCATTATGATCAATTTTTTCTTCCCTATGGGTTACTCCATACACATAAGTAAGAGGTTAATGGGGATTTATATGGGATTTATAAGAAAGGATCATTGGATGATGGTCTGTTATAGTTTTATTGCACTGCTTCTTATAACTTATCCTTTCTAAATTTATTAATTTCATAAATACTAATATTCAACTATAATTTTCCATCTGTACAGGGGTAGTATCTATTAGTGGTAAATAATGAAAGAGTCTTGGCATATGTGAATCTTTTTCGATTAAATAAAAAAATGCATTTAAATAATTTTTATATTCTGAATGATTGTTTGTAAGGTTTTGATCCTGTTAATTTTAATTACCTTGGATGATTATCCATCCCCCCAAAAAATTAATTTTATTATGCAGTGGCATATATTATGGTTGGGAGGTGAGTGCTCGATATTCAATAAAATGTGAGTAAAATTATTAATTGAAAACATTATATTATGATGGAACAAAAATCCAAGGATAGGGATTTCCCAATGTAATCAATAAGATATTCTACAATGCTACCAACATGGAAAAGACAATAGAAAAAATAGATGTTTCATATTTCAATTTAATTATCACATCCAACTGGACAAGTGTGATATAAGAATCATTATAAGAATCAATATTTTAGTAGTTTATAGAATAAAAATTATTAGTATTTTGAAACCACTGTAGAATTTCATTACGTATTTCCAAAACTACTCCAATCACTATCTTTAAAAATTGTCTTACAATAAAATAATTACACTATTTTCTGTTTTCAAATTTTCAAACCAATCAATACTCAATTTTATAAAAAAAAACCAAAGGTGTCAATCTATTTTTAATTCCCACATATTTTTGGAAAACAATTCGGTAAACCAATATATTATACTAAAAATAATATTTTCCCCCACCCCATGATAGGCGTGCATGAATTGTGGTATCATTTCATAGGAGGTATTGCCTCATAAAACCAGTAAAGAAAAAAATAAATTTAGTGACCCACCTTCCAAATTATCATTTAACTAAATCTGATCATGGTATTTAATGAAAAAAACATAATTTTGGTTAAAAATATTTAAAAATAGTTTTTGAAGAAGTAATAATCATAAGTTCAAGTTACACCCTTTGTGTTTTCATTAATCATGATATAAAGGACTTGAATCCCATTTATACTGTACTCTATATCTATTAAAAACAATTCAATATATAGTAAATTCAATAAGCTATCAGTACCTAATAAAATGATTTTGAACTTCAAAATGACATGATTCAAAATCTTGAAAAATACTTTGGTCTTACAAGAGAATACCCAAATATAAATTTGTAAAAATTAAAAAATATACGATTATTATTTTAAACCTAAGGATTTTGAAATGAAAAAAAAATTGGGGGAATTCTACTTCACCCCGGATGGATTATAAAAATAATGGTTGTACATACTATAACCAGGATAGGTACATGATTGGGATGTTCTCCTAATATATTCCTTGGAAAGAGTTTTTCTTGTAACTAAGATTACATGTATATGATAAAGTATATATGGTTGTCAATAATAAATTAGAGAAAAAAATGATGTGTTTTTGCATAGATTCAAGAAAAACTGTGCTAGATGCCTACAACATAATATAGAGTAAAAAACATAATTGACTTCATCTTCAAATGAATTATTGAAAATGACTGCAACTAAATTTAATACACCACGAGATGACTAGTTATTGACAAGTCTCTTTTATAATAAAAAAACCTAATTAATGATTCTTCTCAAAAATCATTACATTTTTTCACAAGAGTAATATTCATTAGGGGAATCCATGAGGTGATCACTTCTAATTCAAAATATTTAATCACAAATGAAATGACATAAATATCCAAGGTAGTGTGGAAAATAGATGTAAGATAAGTATATGAACAATAATGAAAACTCAGGTATGTGAATCTTCCCATCCACTAAACATTAAAATGACCATTGTCTAGATGTATATGAGATGTAATGTTGTGGAGGAGGGAATCCCCCAAGTGAATTCCATATAAATCAAATAATCCAACCCAAAACTCATGTAGGATATAAGGATAATAAAATTAATCAATATTACGAAAACTAATACCCAACATATCTTCCCTCCGATTAGCCAAAATATAAAAACCCACCTCCCATTCAACAACTCATTAACCTGCCACATTTCAATCTAGTGAACCTTAAACTATGAACCACAATCAACAATTTGATGTTGAGAGGATGAAATAAAGTATTAAATATTTTTCTATATAGTTAGAAAGTTTTATCGAATTTCTTACCTAGATTCATCCAAAACATATAGAAAACACAATTCTAAACTGAAAAAAGCATAAGTTATATTACCACTGAACATGAAAATAGATTTACCCATAAAAAATATATGGGGATGATGAATCTAATGGGAATGATAAAGATTCACCCATCCATACTATGAATGGACTGTGAACTATGTCGACAAAGGGAAGTAATCTTATAAAATTTAAAAAAAAATGAAGAAAAATGATATCCATGAACGAATCCATTAAACATTAGTTGACTCAAGGTAGGGTTATGAGTATATATATAAAATATAACTTATAGAAAACATACATAAAGATTATATCAACATCCCATTTCTAGAGGTAATCTTAAAAATCTAAAAATACCCAAGAATTCTTTATATAGTTTTGCACAAAAATAATTCCATTGGATATAAATGAATGAATGGTCTTAATAAGAATTGTCTCAGAAATGATCACATAAAAAGTACGTCTAAAATTTCATGATCCATGTATATTATTTATCACCCTCAATATTAGTTCTTTTAATTTTGAAAATTAATTATGTGCTCATCTTGATTCAATAAATGTTACACCTAACTTTGTATTTTAGTCCTTTTCCAACTAAAAATTGATTCCCATTGGAATGGTAGTATAGATTTAATATATATCAACTTTTTTACCAATTGGAGTCTAAGAAGATATAATTGTTTGATTAATATGATGGATATTTTCAGTAAAATATTATTTCTTTATAATGGTAGAAAACAAGGCACCTTGCCAAATTCCCATCATTTTGGAGAGACCATTCATAAATAAAAAAAATTACATCATTATTTTCCATGAGGGAAAACTCATAATGATACCTTGTGATTGTATAATACATTTCAAAATTCAGGATGTGACGAAACATCCTCCCAAATATCACTCACATTATGTAATCTATTATGAATAAGGTACATAAACAATTTATGATTCAGGTATGCTTCGTGAATTCATTACATTGGGATAGTATTTTTTCAGTTCAAAATAACAAAACAAGAAAACATGATAACACAAATTTCATGTTATAAAAATAAATTAATTTATATTCTCTCGATTAATTATTATGAATTGAATACATGATTCAAGAGAATAATGGTTTAGTTGTTAGGGACCAAATATCAACATGATCACTAGAACAACCCCAATGTCCTATGATAATGACATTATTGAGTGATTTTATGTATGATTAAGTTATGAACTGAATATAATTATGGGTGATCATTTCTAATAACCTACCAAGTTCCCTAGAAAAATTATCTAATTAAAAATAATAAAAGAAATGTTCATGTCATAGAATGGAATATAGTTGAATTACATATAATTAACCAAAATTCAACTCTCGTAGAATCATTTTAGAAAGGGATTTCAAATTAGTTATACGACCTCAATTATTACTTACTCCCACGATAACTGAGGTTATTAAATATATATAATGAAATTTCATGAATCCAACATCATTTACGAATTTATTATTATTAGTGTATCAATGCCATTCATATCGATGAAAATAGTAAAGGTATAATCACTATTTGGAAAAAGATAAATGTATTTGATACCAATGATTATAAAAAACAGTTGGATGGAATGAATGTATAAAAAATATTAAGTCATGTTACTAAAAAAATAAATTTTTCAATAATATTCGTATATAAAATTCAAGGGAGGCTAGTTGAAAAATATCATTACTTCTTTCTATATATTTTTTTCAGGATAATTTAAGGTATCAGTTGCACCAAAAGATTAAGAGATGATGGTATCAACCTATACTTTTAGATCATTATCCTATAAGAGTGTTTCATTTGGTATATGAAAGTTACCTTGTATATTTTAACGATTTATGGTGGTCATTTGATCTTATCATATTGAAGAAATTATAGGGTTATTAATTAATTATTTCACTATTTATTATTATTAATTTATTTATTTGTTATGGAATTTGGGATTTATTTTACAAATAATCCTAGAAAAAATCATTTTGAAATATAAAAATAAAATTATTTCACAAAAAAATTGAGTAGTGATAGGACAACTAATCGTAGAGAAGTGAATTGGGGTACATATTTGAATGGGTTATGTAATAAACCCCCTTCCATATATGAATTCTCTTAATCATGTTAAATCGGTTTTATGGTCTGACTCTTTCTACAAAATACATATCAAATATTTCTTTAATATTAATCAACATTTTCCATGGTTACTAATAAAATATACTATGTTTAATGTTGATGATGATTATAGGAAGATTCATGATGATTATAAAAAAATAAATTATTACACCACCAATCATGAAACCACTAGTTTGAGACCATGCTATTGAACTACTTTGTTTTGAATCAAATCACAATATGTGATCCATACACTCTCAATTATTTGATAGCAACAGTTATGTAATTATCTATGAATCAAATAAATTATAATCCACGATGCTCGAATACATGACTATAAAAAATATTTATTTCTATTGTATATCCCAGATATAAATTCATATCTTTTCTATTAGGAATAATTATTTTATTTTCTCTAATCACGAATCACTCTAGAAGATCATAATGAAGGACAATGATAAGTCATGGATGGTGTGATGGATTTGGTTTTTATAACAAGAGTTACCCCTAAATATAATGTTTAAAAAGTGATTTGAATATTAATTTGTTAATCATATGAACTGTATACCCCACACCAATGATGTATAAATTTAAAAAAAAAATCAATGATCAACTAAGAGGTGACCAACTTTACATCATGGAAGGAGAAACACAAAGGTATACCGAAATTGTAACATATTTATTCACAAAATATTTACCAACTCATCTAATCTATAACCAGTATAATAATTTCAAATATTAAAAGATAATTAATTTTTGGAATGAACTATTCTTGTGGAAAAAATCTATTAATCTAATCATAAGAAGATGATTTCGAGGAAGTAAAATTTTGATTAGCATCTAATTTTTTCTTTAATTATTTTTATAGGAAATATTTGACCTTATAAGGCATTGCCAACTGATTTATAATATATAATTTATTTTCCCACCTTATTCAATGATAATATTTAATTTTGTATTAGATATAAAAAATGGATTTTTGTGTACTATATCAAAATCAATGAAAATACCATAAAAACCCAATTATATTTTTTGATAATTTTGTAGACTAGTGCATAAAATTCATTGTATCATTCCCAATGTCATTCAGTAATACATATATTAGGTTTTTTGAATATTATTATTCAAACCAGGTGGATGAAAAGGCCATTATGACCAATAATGCTAAGGTTGTCTGTCATTTTTTCAGGGATAACATATTATATAGGTTTGCAGAACCATGATAAATCCTCAGTGGTCAAGGAACTCCTGTTTTTAATAGGTAGATGAAGGAATTGATAAAAACATATGACCTACATCATTAAACACCATCAAACATACCATCTAGAAAAAATAGCCCAAATAAGTCAATAAAAGGGAAATCAAACATATTCTAGAAATGACTGTTATACCCAAAAGGAATGAATATATCCAAGGGAATTATGTAACATTATAAATTTATAGGAAATGCTTCATGACAACCATATTGATGTGTAACTATATATTAATTTATGGAATGTGTTTCAATCTTCCAATGGAATTAGAGCACCAATATTAATAGGTGGAAAGAGATTTGAATCACGACCCTGATAAAGATGGGAATGAGAGTATATTGTACTTGATTGAGTTATAGGTAATCAGGTGTGAAACTTTTTAAAATTTAAATATCTACACATATAAAATAAGGATGCACCAACAGTTGACAATTCAACAAATAACATTCAATCCTAGATATCAAGTGTTGTTATACAAATATATAGCTAAACTAGTTCTAGGTAAACATCTTTCAATATGGGAAGGTCCGTTTAATGTTATTCATATATAACACTTGTTATTGTGTATATTGAAATTTATTTATGTGAAAAAATTATCACTATAAATTTAAATATGATGATGATGTTACATTGCACCATACCTCAAGATCCCAGAGAGGATATCACACTCTTTGAACCTGATTACCAATGAATTCCTGACATGTTTCATTTTCCATTACCCATTATTAAATGTAGAAGTTCCATTTTTAATCAACATACAAGATAAATCAATTTAAAAACATTGGGGTGTGTTAATAAATTATTATTGTTTAGGGGGTTAGGTATTGTAAAAAGTTCATAAAAAATAATTTCTTTGTCGACTAAATGATATTATGAAATTGTACTTCCTGGAGGAAACCCACATTTTTTTATATAGACCAATCCTCACTAAAATCCTATTTAACATGATTAAATATGACTAAACTATCAATTATTTTTATAATTATTTTTTACTTCCATAAAATAATTCAACAAAAAAATATGGAAAATGTACAAAATAAATGTCATAAAATGAAAACACTTCATGATTGTGTTGTAGAATAGAATAGAAATAATAAGACCAACGCAACACAAGTAAAGAATAAATGAAAAATGTTTTTTTATTTAATAATAATTATAATTAAAATTACTTATATATTTGTTTGAAAATATTTTCTTGATCACCTAAATAAAATTTTATTCCCATAATTACCATTCTATGGTTTCATAACTGGCCAAAGATACATGAGTTTTCTATGAATCCCATAGTTCTATATTAATTATATTTAAGTTTATGAAATGAAATAAATAAAACGATGTATCAAAAAATTATAGTTATTAATGGATACTGAATTGATGACTCATGATATAATTTAATTAGTCGATTTAGGTAAATAAAATTTCCATACAACATTATCAAATTGAATTTAAGAAATTCATTTGGATTAATTTGTTATTTATATTACATTCTATGAGTGAATATAAAAACATATATGTTCCATTACTGAGAGGAATTATATTCCATTTACTTTCTATATATATTTTGACCACATTTATTGAGTAATAATGGGGTAATCCACTTGCTAAAAAATGAAACATAACCTATCAAAGCAATTAAGTTGAATAATAACATTTAAAATTATAATGGAATTTTGTTGTTAAGACCTTATCCTTTAATTGACAAGGAATTAATCTTTTTTTATCCTGTATAATCCCTGAATGACCTCAATAAGAATGAGCCACATCATAGACCATATTTTTCCAATCCTACCCAAATCTATTTATATTTCATGATATTTTAAATATTAATTTTGGTGAATGATGGTTCTCTTATAATAAGTGATATATTATATTGTATTGAAAATAGTATGTGTTTTATCTATTGTATTGGTACAATATCATGTTTAATCCATTATAATTTTTTTCAGTTACTAATAAATGAAACAATCTGGTATATTTACTGAAAATAAAAAAAATATTATAAGACAAATTATCTTATTGGTCATGTGTGGTTAGTTAGTGGATGTGATATTTTTTATTAGAATTAATTTTGAGAATGTAAAATAGAAAATAAGGAATTAAAATCTATAAGTTGAAACACCTTCTTAATACATACATTGATGCGGAACTATCTCAGAGTCCTAAGGATTGAGAATTAGCATATTATAAATTAGATAATTTCATGGAACATTACATTATATATCATGGATTATGCTTTAGATATAAAACCAAATATATTATCTGTATTATTTGGAAAATGAAATTTGAAAAAAACCCAATAATATAATTCATCTACACCTTCATTGAATGTAACAAATATTTTTAAGTGAAATACTCTTTCACATGATATACAATGAAGTTTGAATTCAGCCCTATATAAAATAATCAAACACTCCAAATAAGAACATAAATCTTACTAAACATGGAACATGAGTCATGATAAAAAATAATCCACTATTTCATAAATAACATCATGGAATGTGTGATAATAATACACTGTAATATATGGATTAATGATAGGATATGATCCAATTGTTTTCAATGGGAAGATGTAAAATACTTGGGATTACTTGTTTTATGAATTGTTTGAATTTTAATTAATTTTTTATATGAATATTGATTGGTTGTCCCCATAGATAATCATTTGAATACATTTATTGGGAATTTGAATATTGGTAACATCTTTTTCATATTTTATTTTTGATGTGATTAAATGTTAATGTATAAGAATATTGCATGTGTAGGGGAATTGAGAGAACCATTTTGTGCACTATTCTTTTATATTAATTGGCTTGTATGTATAATTTAGTTTTCTAAAAATGTATATATATAGATATAATATATTATTGTTTTGCTGATGTATATTAATATTGATAAAAATATGAAAATATGATGAAAATAGTGAGATGAATCTAGGGCATGACATGTCGTAGGGTAGGGTAGCCAAAACTCATGTTTTTTAATGTATAATAATGTTTCAGTAGAGTCAAAGAACAACCCCGTAACTCAAAAATGTAGAACCAAAAAGGAATTGGGATATCTACATAGAAGATAATTTTTAAATATCTTATAATAAATTTACACGCCATGAACCTTGAAGAAACAAACAATATAAAAAATAATAATGGACCCACATGTTACACATCATAAAATATTTTCATGACATGAAACTCAAGATTCTGACATAGATTTGGACGTTTTGATACGATTTAGTACAATCAATTACAATTTTTATGATCCTGGAAAAGAAAAAAATACCATTATAAGATATTTATGATGCCTTGAGGTATCTTACCGGTCTATAAGTAAGAGTCTTGTGTTGATTTATTGGGGATAAATAAGGTAGAAGCACTTGACAATGACCAAATTCTTCATTATTTCCCTACATCCATTTTATTTTCATTTATTCATTATGAAATGTATGTACTCTCCTAAATCAATTTTATTACCCCAAATTTGTAGTTTTTTTCTATATTTGTGATCAGGAAATAGGGATTATTCAACTATGTGGTTTTTTTTCTTTTTTAAATTTAATTAATTAAAATACTTTCATTGTAATGAATATAGTTTCAATTCGAATTTTAGTTTCAAATTACTAATATTATTGTGTCAGTTTTGGATTCTTTTATTTATAATTACCTTGGAAAATGATAAATTTCAGCCACCTATTATTTATATTCTATATATGGTTATTTAGATTTTTCTTTGTGGTGAATTCTTTATTGTCATCAACTTGTTTATAAAATTTTATGTTAGATATATTTTTTTAATTTTTTAGTAACAATTCCTGGCCAGGGATTTCCCAAATTAAGTAGGAGAACATACTATAATGATAAACATATTAGAAGGATGGTACACCATCATGAGAATTATGATAAGAATATTCCCATCATAACCATTTTTTCATAGGATAGAGGAATATTTGTAGATGAATATCTCTCATACTAACTAGTAAATGGAACTTGGGAAGGTTTGGGATACCAATACAACACTACAATATGTCTAGATAAACCCACTCATGTCTCCATCTTTCCCAATTATTTTATAATATTTCAATATAAAAGACAATCTATTTTTATTTTTTAAAACAAACCAAGACCCATATTTGTAATAATAATCCTTGTATGAGAAAGTGTTTAGAAAGAACATTGCTTTGGTCGACAACATAGGTTAAAAAATATATTATAAAAGGTAATAATTATTATTTTTACCATGCATCACAGAGACTATGAATCAAACGTGGTGACATTTCATGGGAGGTAGTGTCTCATAATAGAAATAAACATATTTTTTTATTTAATTTTAAGAAATCATAGATCAACTGAACATTTAATTCAGTTTTACCCTTAAATAGAAATAAACAACCCAACAGAGGAAACATTTTCCAAATAGATTTTGATGAATCAATTCTATTTTATTCAAGTGAAACCCTTCATGGTAACATTGAATTTGATATAATATCTTGAAATGAAACCTAAATATTGATGATCACTACAAACAATAATTACATTAACCCAAAAATCAATTAGCTTTTTCTACCATAAAAAAAGTATTTTAAATATTTCATTAACATTTTTAAAATTATTCCTAAATTCTAGGGTATTACCAGAGAATACCCAAATAGGAATATTTAAGAATTCACAAAAAAATTCTGCAGTTTCTTACCCCAAGGAGTTAAAAAATAAGATGTAATGTGGAGTTATTTCCTCCACTCCCTTGATGATGATTCAAAGAAATGGTTGTACATTCTGAAATAAGTAAAAGTAAATGACTATGGATATCTCCAAATTTGAAACATGGATATACTATTATCCACGTTATTGAGAAAAATTAACAAAAATAGATCTACAATATTCACCAATCAACCAAAAGGATACTATACAAGTACATAGAGAGATTCAAGATTTTATGCTCCAATTCCTTACATTAGACTATGGGGGAACAAAAAATTATTGATTTCATATGTAAATTAATTCATTAAAATTATCAAAAAATTATTGATAAATCATCTATAGGAAATTTGATTGACATGTTTTTTGAAAAAGGATTATGTAAAATGAGAATATTTCTTCGAACTCATAATAATTCAAAACATGAGGTACAATCATGTGTTATTCCATGAAGTGATAACATCTATGTCATCAAGTTTAATTGGATAAAAAATTAGTGAAATCACCTTGTATGTGTATCTAGTTGATGTACACCATTTGGATGAACAATGAGGCCCAACTCAGGTATGTGGTTTATTCCCTTATAATTATCATTACACAAATCAGTCTCCAAATGTTTATGGTACCTAATGTTGTGTTTCTGCCAATCATCAACTCTATTTTTTAATAAATCATCCATTTCAATACAAGACTCAACTACGATAAGAATATAATCAAATAAATCCCTTCTACAAATACAACTACCAAATGTATCCTCTTTTCCACTACTATGATTATCATAACTCACCACCCTTTCTAAATACAATTCAACCACCACTATTATAGAAGAATATTTTTGAGAATCCATCAACCACTATGCTATCAACTGAGAAACAACAACTACATACCGATGTTGATTGATATATATAATATGTTAATAATTTTTCCAGAAAATAAAAAAAAATTGATGGGCTTTTTAACAATGGATCTAGGAGGAATCCCCACATAGACATTTCTAAAACCCAAGAATGAGTAATTGTTATTACAACACAATGATGGAAATAGTTTTATCCACATGAATATAATGGATCTCATGAATATAATAATAATTTCAAAGATTTAACTATTAAAAAAATGTAACAGGCATGAACTAGGATTAGGTAAGAATTAATATAAAAACGTTTTAATGATAAAAAAATGAAGGAAAATGATATCGTTACAACATTCCCTTCTACATTTTTTGAATCAGTGAAAGGTGAAGATGAGATACTTCAAAAAAAATATAGGAAAACATTTTGAAATTTGAGGTCAACACCCCATTGGTGGAGGTCATATTGATATTCCAAAAAATTAAACAATTTAATATGGTGTTGTGCAGAAATATAAGGATATTATATGGAAACGGGAGAAACAATTTCACATTAGGCATCTCAACACTGGTGAAACTAAGAATTCCACAATGAATACTTGTTCTATGGATATTTTATATTTTTTTCCTTATAGGATATTTTAATATCACAAATTATTCATGTAATCTTTGTGATTTAATGAATGTTATCCCTCATGAGGTATTTTTATCCTTGGCGATTGGAGAATTGAAGCCCGCTTGAGTGGTCGTGTTGTTAGAAAATTTATCATCCCATTTCCATGCTTGGGTTGTTGAAGATGTTCTTATAAGACTAAGAGGAAAACTATTTCTAGTATAAAATTATTTTGATACATTGGAGGAATATAGTGAACCAATCTACTCTCCAATAATCATGGGGAACCCGTTCTTAAAGGTATAAAATAAGATCTTAAATTTCTATGAAGGAACATTGATAATAGATTTTAGTAATATTATAGTACATATCAACATTTTCTATGTGGTGAGAAATCCTTCCAAGATTCAATTACATTATGTGAAAATAATGTTTGAGACCAATTTAAAATATATGTAATCGTCCTTAAATATTATAATTAGGAAGCAATTTTTCGTTTGAAAATATCAATTCTCAAAAACATGAGAGACAAAATTTCATATTAGATGATGAGTTTGCATATTATTTTTAAAATGATTAATTAAGATAATTTGATATGATACATGTGGATAATTATTTATATTTATGGATTTCCAAAACCATTTCATCACTAGAACAACTCCCATGTTTGTAGTTAACTCCACTACCGAGTGATTATATTTATGCATACCTAATGAATTGATATAAATTAATAGAAATAATTCTCAATAATCTATCTCATTCACATGAAAGAACCCTAATTGACCTTTCTGAAAAATAATTCCTTGAAATATGATGGAGATTAGGTTATATACATAGATTTAACCCCAAATTGTCCTCTCATTGAATATTTTTTAGAATGTGATTACTGAGAATATAGAAAAATTCATAGATGTATTAATCCCACCATCTTCGAGTCTGTTAAAAAAATAGAGATAGAAATTGAATATTTCTGACATTATTCAATCAATATTTGACTCTTATTGGGTTAGCCACATTTGTGTAGTCCAAAATAAAACCTGCCATTCCACAATTTAGAATGATAAAGATGAATTGATTCCCATGATTGTGAAAAAAAACTAGAGGGTATGTATTTAATAAGAAAACCTTAATCATGTTACCTAAATTGAAAACATTCCCCACCCATTGATAGATAAAATTATAGAAAGGATATCATGAAAATATCATAACTGGATTTTATATGGTTTTTTGGAATCCTTCCATGTACCAATTTCACTAGAACACCAGGGGAAGACAACCTTATCCAATCTTTTTTGGCGTCTATCCTATAATGGGATACTATTTGTAATATGAAATTACCCAGATCCATACCAATGATGTATGGTGAGTATTTTCACATATCACATTGGGGATTTCATGGAGTTATTTTTTGTCAATTTTATTGTTATTGGTAGTAATTTCAACCATTTCTTTACGAATTCTGAAAGTGTTTTGACAATTTTAATTTACAAAAATCATGTTTTAAACCTAAAAAATATGTCATTTCATGTCCTAAAAGAAATGGTGTAAGGCCATATAATCATGGGGAATGTAATTCAGGAAGATAATTCAAATGTTGAGGTAATAAACTCATTATCATATCTTACATGTCTTAAGCATGTAAGAATAATTTATGGCCCCACAGGTTTCATCCAATCATTTATCAAAGATTTCTGTAAAATTTATATTCCTTTTTTGGGGTTACTATTAAACTATGATAACATTAATGTTTGTAACCTTTTAAGGAAAGTGGTTTATGAGTTAAAATTATAGTTGATTACACCCCAAAAAAGTTACCAACCAAATTGGGACCATTCTTTTTGAGCTCCTATGTAACACATCAATTCAAGATGTGGTAGCCAAACCCTCACAATGAATTTATAGAAAGCCTCAAGCTATCTTATACCCATGAAGAATATTTTATTTCATGTTGAAAAAATAAAATACTCCCCAAAAGGATTTCCTTTAAATCATATTATCCCATGGAAAATTTTGATCTTATATTTGTGGAAGTAAAGTTGTTGTTTCCTTCCATCATGTAGATCTCATGTATCCCATGAAGAAGGATACATAAAAGACATAGAAGGCTAAATATATTCTTTTCTTATAGGATATAAACCTGTTGATCATAGATATAATTGGACTCAAAATTTTAGTTTGTAGTAATCAAGGTCAACTACCCAACACTATAGAACAAAAAATTAGAAATCAAAACCCAGTCAAATAAAAAAATTTAAGGTGAACATATTTGATTATATATTGTGAAATACCTGGCTAAGCCAAAAATATAAAATATTTATAAACATATTAGGAATCCTATAACAATTAATATAATATAATTAATAAGTATAATTCTGAATAGAAATTTTATATTTTCGGAGACACGTTAATTTGAAAAAAAAGTAGTGATCAAATCAAAAGAAGATTATTCCCCGAAAAACAAATTGAATCTATTTTTGAATTCCATAAAACATTATCCCATTTGGAACAATTTGGAAAACATATAACAACCAAAAATGTTTTATAATCCTAAATTCATTCATCAACCTTGTTCAAATATTATTATGATTTTTTTATGATATGTGAAAATACCATTTTTCTTGTAATATCATAAAATTATAGGAAATGAATTGAAAAATATTCATTGGAAATTTTTTTTATGTATGCGATGTTGATATAAATATACCATTTCAAATGTCTTTTGGCTACTCATATATTCCATTCATTGTATACAATGATTCCAAATTTGTATAAGGAAAAGACAAAAAAATTGTTGTTATTAGTGTTTTTTTGTGATTTTTTAGGGCTAAAATATTTGCAGGTTTGGAGTACCCTGATAAATATTTAGTTACCATCAAAGTAATTTTAATAATATATTAAAGAGGGATAATTGTTAAAAATGGGTAATATCAAAAAATATCTACACAATAACATCCAAAGAAAACATCTAAATTGAACTCTCCCATATAGAAATCAAGGGTGTTATGGAAATGACTGTTAAACCCAATTGGATGGATAATAACTGAAGAATATATGATGTATTAGGAATTTTTATGTGATCCTAAAAGATAACCATTATGTTGATCCCCCATATATTGATTTATGTAATGATATTCCCCCTTCCTATGTAATTTGTTCAAATATCTAACTAGCTAGTAAGAGTGATTAATATGGAACTCGATAAAGTTGGGGAAGAGATGTGATTATAGTAGATGGAGGGAAATGAAATACAGGGGGATTATTTTCAAAAATCAATTATCTAAAAATAGAGAATATGTATGTCCCATGATAACAATATTCAATTAAGATTCTTCAACACTATAGATCAAGTGTTCTTATAAAATTCTACAGTAAACTCATTCAAGATAAACCATCATAAATATGAAAAGGCCCATTTACATTTATACTTGCATACCCATATAGTGATGTGATGATTTATAAGGAATGAGGAAAAAACATATACATTATAGTTGGGAGGAGTCAGAAGATACTCCATGGGACCATCTATAAAAAAACCCATTGAGGAGATCATACTCATTCACCAATAATACCAATATAGACCTAACATGCTACATGTTTTTTATAATTTATTAAATACAATAGATCCACTTTTAATATAACCATAGTAAAAATAAATTTAAATTCAATAAATAGAATTAATTTATTTTGTGTGGATGATGGAAATCTACAAACTGAATTTTTTCAAAAATTATATTGAGTTGAGACAACAACGTAAAACAAAATATTTTTTGGGAGGAGTCATTTATTTTTTAAATTATAACAATCAACCGTTTAGTATAATTTTAGAATGGTTCAATTGGCATACACTACCAATTTTTTAATTTGTAGTTTCATAAATGAAGTAAACACAATAACAGGGAAACTCAATAGAATACACATAGTAAAATAAAAATAATTCATAAATGAGCAACAAAACTGAATTTAAGGAGCACGAAATATAAAACCCAGATAAATCATCTATAATAATGGGAGTTTTCTTTTACTGTTATTATCCATTGAATTCCATTTTCTAATTTTTTCTTGTACTCTCTATGAAATTTGAATCCCCACAATTATCATTCTTGTGTTATCTTGTTGATCGATGTAAAATTATATTTTCTTGCAATCCCATACATCCATGTTATATATATTGTTTAATGATATTTAATAACTAAAATGGGGATTGATAAAAATAGGATAAATCATGGATATTTAGTTAGAGACTAATTTTTATTAAATTAGTTGATTCAGGTAAATTTGAAATCACTATAAATATCAAAAATTGGATTTTTGAATTTTTTTTGATTAATTAGATATTTATATTACAATAAATGAGAGACTATCACAAATTACATGTTCCATTATTTATAGAATTATTATTCCAAATACATCCTACATAAATCCTGATCATATTTTGGGAGTATTCCTGGAGTAAGCCACATGATAGAACATTCATTGGATCTTTTCATAGTTATAACTGTGAAAAATAATATTTAAAATTGTTTAAGGAAAAAAAAATTATACGATTTACATGGAATCACCATCACATTAGTACTTTTTTATCCTAGAATAATTCAATAATATTCTCACATGGAATGGGACTCATTACAAGAAATATTTATCCATTTCTTCCATACCATATTTATATTGTAAGATATTTTAATGAATAATTGATGTGGATTAAGGATGTCTTGGAAGGAGGGATGCATTATATTGTATGAAAAAGTGTGGGGGTTTTATTTTTAGTATTGGTAAGGTTTCATGTTTCATCCACTGTAATTATTGTTTTCCTTATTTTATAAAAATAATAATTATAAGTTATGTTTTGAGAAAATATAAAATCACAATTAATATAATTATGATCTATTAATCATATGTGGTTATAAGACTTGATGTTCAACCTGATTTCTAAGAGAAGCTAAAGTTTGAGTGGATTTATCTAAATATCCTACAACAACATCTAAAGGATGGTTTTAAGGGTTCTAACAGATCTAGAAACAGAAGGACTAGTGATTTCATGTTCTTCAACATGTTCGGGATCATTGTAAATTGAATCTAATGAATTTATTGAATTTGAAGTTTTAACATATTCATTTACAGTATGGATATAGGATTTTAATTCATTAAAACAATTGATACATCATCCTTTTAGTTATCTAGAGAGTTCTTAGGCTCATGTGAATCTGTTACATCAAAATTGACATGGATGGATTCTTCCACACATATTGTTATTTTATTATCAAAGAAAGATTCCTTCATCACTCTTGGATGAAAATTTGTAACGATCGACCATAGTATTAAAGATGTCGACTTTGTAACCAAATACTATGAAGTATTTTAATTTGTGTTTCTATTATTGCATAAATCATATGGTGTTATTTTATGAATAGGTCTAATCAAAATTATATTAATAATATTGAATTCTGATTTTACAGCTTCAGTGCAAAAATTAATGGGTAAGTGATATTTAGAAAGCATGGATCTATAAATTTCATGAAAGTTTATATTTCTTATTTTGGAAAAATCATCCTGCTATGGAGTTCTAGAGGCAGATAAATTTTGATTATATCTATTTTGAGAAAAAAATATTCAAACTCTTGATTTTCAAACTCATAGCCTTGATCAATTCATAGGGATTTAATTTGACGTCCACTAGGATTTTCTATATTTTTCCTATATTTGGTAAAATTAGAGCATGATTCACTTTTGTGATCAAAAAATAAAGTCTAGGTAAATCTATAAATTAAAATACAAGAAGATAAAAAAAGGGATTCCCATTTAAAATAGAAATCCTATTTAGTCCAAAAAAATCCATGTGAACCAACTCAAGAGATTGAGAAGTTGAAACTTATTTCATTGTGTTGAAGAATATTTTGTGTAGCTTTCCATTTTGAAAGGGATTACACACTTTATCATTTGGAATCTTGGGTTTGGGTAGGTTTTTGACAAAGCCTTTTCTATTTATCTTTCTAAGAGAGTGAATATTACAGTGCCCAAATCTCATATTCCAAATCAAAGACACTTTGGGAAATACACATTTACATGAATCATTTTGAGAAACTAAAGAATCTAAGTTAACAGTTTATACATTATCAGTTCATAATGCAGAAAAGACTAATTCATTTATAGAATTGAAAAATTTGCGACCATAAATTTCATATTAAAAATGAAATCCATCATCACAAAGATTTGAATTGCTAGGTAGATTATACTTCAATCCTTCAAAAAAAAGTACATTTGAAATTAAAGTTGAGTTACAGTTACATATTTCGCCAAGGCCATTGATATTTAAATTTTCATTGTCACCAAAGGTGACATGTCCACCAAGAATTTTTTTTAAATTCATGAAGCATGAATAGTCTCCTGTCATGTGTCTTGAACATCCACTATCCAACTACCATAATCTTTTACAGTAACTCTTGAAGTGACTTTCCAATAATATATTCAAATGAAAAAATATTTTGGTACCCATATTTGTTGGGGTCTTGTAATATTAGTGACTAGTAATTTAGAAACCCACAAATAATTCATATGTTTTCAAAAAACACTATGTAATGTGCTTGAAAAATAATGATTATTTGGTTAATAAAAGCACAAAAAAGTAGAGAGTGTATCATAATTTGAACTAGCTTATTGTTATTTAGAACTAGTAGTAAAGTTGTATGTCCTTCACATAGAAACAAAATTAGTTCTTCCAAAATATCTTTTACCAGGTTAAAAAACTATACAAGTAGTATATTTAGGAGAAATTTATTTACATAGAATTCGAACCAATATATCATGACCATTAGTAAAAATTAAAGAACCTTTTTGAATTGCTCGTTATATTACTTTACTTCATTATTTTCTTTGAGTAATTGAGAAATTTTCTCCCATTCTACAGAAATTTCAGAATTAATGGTTGAGGTAAGAGCATGCAGTTTCATTAAAGATTTGAATTTAACATTATGTTCATTAAATGTCTCTTAAATCATATTATATTACTCAATAATTTCTTTATTAGACATATTTTTAGTGTCACTCTAATCTCCAGAGTAATAGGAATTTTGTACAAGAGATTCTAGTGTTTACTCAGATGTGCATGTTATAAAACACATATCTCTATTGATAGCTTATTCATCTTTTGAAGATCTTGAGTCACTTGAACTATCCTTAGAAGAACTCCACATTGCATTCATTTCCTTTTAATTATTTCTATTTTTTCCTTTTATTTTTTTGTACTTGATCATGGGACTGTATGACATTATATGACCCTTTCACATACATTCATAGCATATTATCTCATTAGGCTTGTCAATTCTTTTAGAATATCTCTTCCTACTTCTGTTTTGATCATATCTTCCCTTGATGTTTGACTTTTAGAAAAACAATATCTTCATTTAAAATATATTAATCCATATGGATAATTGAGACATCTTCTAATTACTTCCATGGGATGTTTGTTCAATACTAGAACATTCTATAGAGTCTTTAAATTTCCCATTCTCATTATTTTGAAAGGTGGTGGTCTTGAATGCAACAGATTTTCTTTTGGGTTCATCCTCCTCTTAATTGTTTACTTTCAACTCATCTTCATATATCATTAGTGTCCCAATGAGTTCTTTTACAGGTAACTTGCAGATGTTTCATGACTCTCTAATAGAGATAGAGGTTCCTCTCTATCTATTAGGTAGGCATATGAGAATCCTCATAATGTGTTCATTGGCAGTAACATCTCTTCCAAGAGAAATCATTGTGTGGGAAATATCATTGAACGTAAGATACATGTCATAAAGTGGATCATAAATATTCATTTTAATGTTTTCATATTTAATAGAATAAGTATTTAGTATCATTGTTTTCACACTAGATGTTCCTTCATGTGAAACAGACAATGTTCGCAAATTTCATTGGTAGTATTGCATGCAGATTTTTTTTTAAATTCCTCATATCATAAAGAGAAATGTAATGAAGTCATGGATTTGAAATTGTTATTATAGGCATTTGTTTTTGGTTCATCCCAACTGATTATATCTATATATAAAATCTTATACTAATCTATCATTGTAGAGTAAATTTCAAAACCCATACTTTCAAAATGAATTTTCTTTTTAATTTTCCATTGGGTATAATTGGTTCCTTTAAAGAACGGTGGACTATTTGTTTCAACACCTTCCAATATATTATCCATAATAAATAAATACATTGAATTATCTAGAAATTTATTATAAACAGAAATTTACAAATATTTAAAGTACAACTAAAATCATAGTTGAATAGGTTAAAAAAATATAGACTTAATAAATATCCTCTGATACCAAAGGTTGTTTGGAGTATAGTACTCAATAGGAGGTGAATAGAGTATCTTTTAAAATTTATATTGGAAAATATTTCTTAAATTCCCCCCCCCAATAAATATAAATACATCCCAGTTAATTAAAGTAATACGGTTATGAAAGATTGATTATTAGAATAAATTTTTAGATGAATGATTGATTCCCAATAGTCTTAATAGTAGTTTTTAATATTTCATTGGAATATATTATATTTAAGGAAAAAAATATAACTTCCATCCGATATTTACTATCCAAGTATATTTAGTGATTTTTGATTTATATAGTAAAAAACATAAAACAAAATGAAACAACACAGCAGATACAAAACAAGTTGTTCAATCTCAATCTGAGACCAAATCCAATACACATGAGGATCAACTTCCACCACATAGTTTATATTAATAAATGTTATCCATACATTGGATATGGGAAAACAAAAGTATACAGGACTATCCAGGACACACATCAACTTCCATAGTTTTTGGTTGGTATATACCATCAGGTGGCACAATTATATCTTTCACACTTAAATTTTGGAGTAAACAAGTGTAAAAAGATGTGAGGGGAAGGATATCAGGCATCCTCCTATTAAATGCAGGATAAAATGTGTGTTTTTATACAAACAAACACACACTGCTCGAACTCTAAAAACAATACACACCTGACAAAAGATTATGAGATATGTCTAGAAGTTCAATGAGTGTTATTATATGAGGCTCTGGAATTCTAGGATGAAACAGATGTAGGAATCGAGTCTTCTTGTGAGAAACAAACTATCACAAGTTAGTTAGATCTAGCTCGTGTTCTTTGTGGATTTGATAGTGATAAGATGTTCCTAACAATGATCTATTGTCACTTAGCTATTTTTGGATTCATGAATGCTCGTTGTGTTCTTCAGATGAATCTTATTGCATGTTTTAGTTTTTTTCATAAGAATGCTCAAGCGTGTACTTATCTCTTGATACACTATCTCGTTTCTGGCCACTTTTGTTTATTCATGGATTGCATGTGTTGGAGCCGACATGATTCATGTATTTTACACCTCATACCTATTAATGTCAAGTGACATGTCTATAATGAAATATTAATTATTTCAGAGCAATTGAAATACTCAAATATTACTGTTATAATTTAAATAGAAAAATGATATAATAGATTAAAGAGTGGTGTCATCGTCTTTCTGGAAATGGTGTCACTTAGAAACGGTGTCACAAAGAAATGGTGTCTTATTCTATTCCATTGAACAGTGAGACAGTCATGGTGAAAAGGTATTATAGAGATCTGGAACTGGTAGCATATATGTGTCGTCTGGTCACGGTGTTTGGTTTGCAGTGTCTGGGTCATGGTGTTTGGGTCACATTATATGGGTCACAGTATCTAGATCACAGTGTCTGGCACACGGTGTATGGTTCACAGTGTCTTGGTCACAGTGTCTGATTCACAGTGTCGGGGTCACCCTGTCTAGTTGATGGTGTCTGGTTCAGAGTGTCTGGTTCACGTTGTCTGGGTCGTCTGCCAGAAAAATAGAATTGGTGGAAGACTCGTAGTTTCTCAGACATAGAAAAATATTTTTATATAGACATAGGATGTAATATTCAAAGAATGAATTATACTTAATCAATCATAAATCAAATATATTAAAAAACAAATTAAATATATTTTACACAAATAATACATTATTTTAGAAATTTAAATCTTGGGTAGGATTATTTAAAGTGTAAAGAACCCAAGAATCTGTACACAATGATTTGAGACAGATTAAACCAGATTTTTCAGATATAGGATTTCTGATCATTGAAACAATATTAAGACGCGCTGAGTCCAATAGAATAAACAATTTTCAATTATAAAAAGAAAAATTATTTGGATGATTTGTATCCATGAAGAATGTGATGTTGAATTGATCTTTTATGTGAATATTTAATGGTGAAACACCACTAATAATAATTTGAATTAATTTTATAGGATTTTGAATATTGGTAAGATGTGTTTACTCTTTCATTCATGATTAAATTACATGGATCAAGAATGGAATGTTATCAGTGTAGTGGAATTTAAGGAACCATTTTATGCATTTATTTTTTTACTATAAATGACATATATGTATGAATTAATTGATAAAAATTTCCAATAATAAACTTTTTATTTTTTTGGGTGGATGAAATTTTTGTTAAAGAAATATGGAATATTATAACAATATACTATTGTAAATCAACTTCATGAAACAAGGTGATGTGGGGAGGCATTGAAATAGAATTTTAAAGGAACATAGAAGTTGAAGCATAGTCAAGGATCAATATCATATCTCATAATTGATGAACTTGAATAAAATTTGGAAAATATGGCTATATTTCATCTTTTTCAAGTCATGTATGTTATTTAGATGCTGTGATTGTTAGAGGAATACACAATTTAAAAACTTTTTGTGGCTCTGAATGCTACCCATCATGAAATATTTACATGATCTAAAATATATAACATTAAAAATGAAAAAATAGATTTGATGAGATTTAATATGGTCTCCAACAATATTTATTATCAAGATCACCGAGAATAACCAATATCATTGATTAATAATTCCTAAATGCATATTAAATTCCTATAAATAAGAGGCCAAGGTGGTTTGATATGGCGTCCACCAGTGAGGTGCTATAGACAAAGGAATGGTATTGTTTGTTCACCTCACCCCTCTTCTTTTCTATTCATCATTCATTTATTTCCCCCTCTCTGGAATTAACTCGGCATCCTCATCTATGGGGGTTGTTCTATGTTTGACTGGGAAAGGGGGGGATGGAACTATTTGACTTTATTTAGTTTATTATTCGAATAAATAAATTTCATTATTTTTTATGCATCTTTTTTCTATTATAAATTTTTGTATAATTTAAGAATGGTGTTGCATTAGGATTTGATTCTATTAATTTTAATTTCCTGGGTTGATAATCTATTTCAAACTCCAAACAATTTTTATTTATATATGGTTGAATAGAGAAGGTTTTTGTGGTGAATTCTTTATAGTTTTATGAACATGTTAGATTTGTATTCTTGGAAAATTGGTTTTTTATGGAAAAACTGTCAGGGTTATGTATTTCCTTAATTAATCGAGAGAATGTACTATAATGCTATAAATAATGAAACATGAGACATCCATCATATGGTTTTATATTGGAATATTCTCATCATAAACATCTCACTAATGGTCAGAGTGTACTTGGTATATAAATCAATATATCTCAATTTAGTAGAAGAAATGATGTGTAAAATTGTGAAACCACGACATCATTTCACTAGGGCAAGACAAAACTGCGATAATCAGCATATATATCATTTTTTTAAATAAATAAAATATAACTAAATTCAAATTTAAATTCCTTAATCCAATAAAAATAGATTTTCTAATAATAATTTGAATGTGACAATGTGTTTTTTTTGCCCTTCTCTCTGAGAGAATATTTAGGTTAACCGCTATATAAAAAAAGAAAAAAAAATTTAACCCACATGAAATGATAGGATTAAATCAAAATTGGTGACGTTTTATAGGAGTTGAGACCTCAATACACCAAAAATATTTTTTTTATATAATTAAAATGTCCTATAGTTCAACAGAACATTTTAATGAATTTTATCTTGAAAATGAATTAACAAAAAAAATTAGAGAAAAAAGTCAACCATATTTTGAAGAAATAAACATTTCATATTAATATGAAAAAATAAGTATTGACATTTAATATGGTATAATTTCTTGTAATCCCAACCGAAATATGTGTGATATATGTGCACCACAATTCCAAAAAATAATTAACTACCCTTCCTTACCCTAGAAAATAATTACGAATTTGTCATTACAATTATTTAAATAATAATAAAATAATATTTAGTTGTTGGAGATGACCCAAAAAGTCATATTAAAAAATCATAATGTATTATCATGTTGAGGATCCTGGGGAGTCAAAGAAGAAAAATTAATGTTAAACGAATTCCCCTTATCACATTATGAAGAATAAATGAAACAGTTATACATTATAGATTTCAGAGATGTACCTAACTATGAAGATATTTGAATATGCTTCAAGAAAAGACATTACCCTATATCAAGGTAAAAAACATTTTAAATGATGATCTATGATATTCACCAATCCACTAGTTATTATCTTAATGATTATTGGTAGTTATTCAAGAAGCTATGTGCCTATTGCCTACATCAGAATATATAAAAACATGACATTATTATTTTCTTCTTTTAAAAAATATTAAACAATGATAAAAGTCTTATTGAAGCCTTGGATGGAGGAGAATATATACAAAGGCCTCCAAAAAAGCTAATTGTCAAATTAAGATGCGTTTTTTGAAATCACAGAAATTCAATAATATATTTATAGTTCTGAGAGGAATCTAGGAGGTGAGCATTTCGGATTCATAATATTTAATCAATGTACAAATTAGTGAATTCAATAGGTTAGTGAAGAAAATGGTTGTAATCCATGTGTAGAAACAACATGTCCGAACTCAGTTATCTGGTTTATGCACTTTTACTTATCATTATACGAACTATTTTTCAAAAGTGTATTGGGAAATATTTATCAACCTATCATACATAGAAATTTCTTCTCAATCTGTCATGTTAACCATAGACTCATCTAGGATATTAATTAAATAAAAACAATCCCTAATAAAAAAATATGACCCAAAATAACTTCATTTCAAATTGGAGAAATATTTAAACCCACCTCACTTTCAAATTCCCTTCCAACCACCACCTTTATAGTAAATGATATGTATGTATCCATCAACATACGTACAATCCACTAAGAACAAAAATTTAATATCTCATTTTCTATTGTAGAACGAAAAAAATATAAATTTTCCATCTAGTTATGAACATTTATTATATTCCCATAACAGAAATTGGAAAACTATAAACACAGATATTTGTTAGTCCTATGGAATGAATATTTTGTATTAATACATTATGAGAAAATGATAACATGTCGCTTGAATAACTTGTGGCTGAAGAATATAAGAACAATTTCAATGTCTCGCTGATCAATAAAAGTTTTGGAACCCAGACCAAGATTAGGAATTAAATAATAAAAAAAACATTTTAATAATCTACATAGGCAGAAAAAGGATATCCATGAAATATTCATGTCTACTATAATTGATTCAAATGATGGAGGAGAGGTGATAATTCAAAAACAAAGTATGAAAGCCTTCCTAAAATCCAAGATCAAAACCACATTACTATATTCCACATGAAAAATCATAGAAATTAAAATGTTCTAACAAATTTGTGAACAAAAATATTTTAACATCATAGAAATGTTAGAATAACTATTATAAGATGCATTTAAATACAGATATGACCACCAATGCCATAACAATTTCATGATCAAGGGATATTTTCTATTCCCATCACTATTGTATATTATAATGTCATTGATTTATTATGACATCTGGGTATGTCAATTAATTTTACACATCCATAAATATTTTAATCATTGAAGATTTTTGAATTGAATCCCACATGTGTAGTGGTATAGTTATCAAATAGATGTAGCAATTTCATTGTTGGATTTGTATAATGTTTAGTTGTAGGAGAAAAAGGATTGATTATTTCATCATCTTTTTATGTTTGTACAATGGAGGAAGATAGAGAACTATGACACTCTTTCCTCCTCCTGGGGAAAGAATAATAAAAGATGGAAAATTACATTATCAATGACTATGATAGAACAACCATAATGGAACATGGTTATAGTGAAATACATTTCAACAATCTAGATGTGATAAAACATCCTTACAATAGTAACTCCCTTTATGTAATTTCCCATATTGATTGTAGAGAACTAATTGAAGATTCATGTATACTTAATGACATCATTTCATTCATAGAAAAAAATTAAATTTGAAAATATCAGTACATAAAAATATAGAAATTCAAATTTTTTATTTATAATTTTAGTAGATTAATTAAGATATGATTTCATTTTACTATAGAATAATGATTTCCAATTATGAAACTCACACTAAATCATATCCCAAAAACAAAACCCATGTATGGTGTTAATGACACTACTGGATGATTTGATGTATGCATACCTTATTAAATGAATGATATTAACATTGATCATTTACAATAACCTGTCTCGTTTAAAATAAAAAAATTATTTGATCTTCTCTAAAGTATTTACTAATGGGATGGATTTTAGTTGATATAATCAGAATCAAACCCAATGTATAATCTCATATAATGCTTTTAATAATTTATTCTAAAATTGTTATATATAGTTCTTGAATAAAAAATCCCCTAATCATGGATTATGATAACAATTATATAGGGAAATTTATAGTAGCTGACACTATTTTCCCCATCACTGATTCTTAGGCGTCATCATCATTCATGTTGTCCTAATAAATAATGTTTTTACCTTTAATTAACATGTGAAAAATAAATAGATAACCATTAGAGTGAAAAATATATGGAGGGTATGCATATATTATGGAACATTAAATCATGATATTGCAAGAGGAACACTTTCCTATACCATTTATATGTCAAATACTAGAGTAGCTAGTTTGAAAATATTATAACATATTTTTATATGGTTTTTTAGGATACATTAATGAACTCGTTACAATATAATAATTTCAGTAGATGAACATCACCTTCACATTGGGACATTCACCTACATGATGATTCTGTAACGGTTATGAAATGCCCTATTTAAATTTTAGAGAAGTATGGTGGGTATTCTATAAGAACATATTAATGGCTGGATGGAGGTATTTATCAATGATTTGAATTTTTTAAATTTTATTTGGATCATTTCATAGGGAATTTGGGTAATATCATGAGAATTCCAATTTGGAGATATATTATTTTAAGCGTCAAAAAAATTTCATTATTGAAATTGGAATACATTGGTGTCACATAATATGAAAGAATGTAATTGAGTTTTATATATTAAAAGTTAAAGTAATATACCCATTTTCATAACCTAATATTCTTATGTGTTTTAGAATAGTTTTAGCCATTTCAAGATTCTACATAAGATTATTCAAATATTTCAGTATGATTTCACTATCATGGTCTGAATTTATGTTAAAAGAAGTTTAGTTTAATATTGACGATGAGTTAATGAAAGAGTTCAATGAGTTAACAAAATGGTTGATTACACCACCAATATTGAAAACACTGAACTAGGAACATCCTTATAAGTTACTATGTGATCCATCAAATCAAGATGCGGGGGACATACACTCATGAAGAAAAGATAACAAAACTAAATCCATATCCTATGAAACAATGAAATGTATACCTTGAAGTTAAATTAAAGAACTACTAGAAACATGTTCATTGTAGTTCTATTTCCCCTATGTAAATTCAGAACATGTCATCATAGAACTAATGTTGTTGGTTTCTATAATCATAATACTCTCAGGTATTGTAGGAACAAGGTTAATGCAATTTCATGGTTGGGGGAAGGATTCTTTACATATAATAGTTCCACCTAAAGAAAAAGTATTAAAATGTAGATGAAAATTGGTTGATCATCATAGACATCTAGCCTGCATCGATGAAGTATAAATACCAATTCAAAACCCACTCAATGATAAACTTATAAGAAAATAAATATAAATCATTGAAGGTGAAATAGATTGGTAAAAAACATTTTAAACTATTTACTAACATCTCAGGTATTATCTCTTCTAAAATATAACCAACATCATAAGCATAAATATAAATCCAAATTTTTTATTTTGTAATACCCATTCTAGTGTAATATTATTAATTATAAAATCATAATAATATGATTACTCTGAAGAGAAATTTTATCAGAGTTTTAATTTAGTCTTAAATTATATTTTTATGGCCACATTGGACCTCACATGATTTCCAATATGTATTATAATATTGAATTTATTGGAAAAACATAATCAATATGAATTATAATTTTCTAAGAGATGTAAAATATTCCAGTTTTATACTAATTTCTTAAAAAGACATAAAATTACTCAAAACCCAATTACAATATGTGATATTTTATAAGTATTTCTTCTATAGTACATTTATTCACACGTAATTTAATTTTCAAATTTATATATTCAATTAGAAATAGATTATGTTTCATAATGGATTGAAGATAAATACACCATAATGGATGCTGCAAAATATGTTTTTGATTTTTTATGAGATAACACAATTTTTAGATTTAGAGTTCCATGAGAATCATCAGAGAACAAGGAAATCAATTATAAAATAAGAATATTGAGACATTACTAAAAAATATACGGTATTTCATTAATTTTAAATAGAATACCATGAACAAATAATTGACTAGAAGTAGTCTCTAAATAGAGAATTCAGAGGAATTATAGAGAGGGATGTTAAACCCAACATGAATTCCTAGAGAAAATGTTGTAAAATGCCACACAGGCTTATGGTATATCCATTAATACATCCATAAGTTTGATCTGTTATTTATTTATTTGTGGAATGGTATTCAACCTTCCATGATAATTGGAACACATAGCATACTTGGTGGTAAGGGTGATGAATATGGTCTGAGACAATGCTTGGAATGAGAGGATATGGAAACCCTAAAAGCTATACTATGTTAGGAGTGATGATTTTGAAAAATTATAGACATAAAAATAGATAATATGGATGGACCGTGAAAATATAATTGAACCTAAATCCTTTAACCCAACAAATCATGTTCTATTATAGAAATACAGACTTAGACCGATATTAGGTAACCATCATTATAGATGGGAAGGAAACATTAATATTATTCTTGTATACCGATTAGTTTATCTACAAATATTATTGTAATGAGTAGATAATACATTCACTTTAAATGGGTATATGGTGAAGAAGTTCAATGGAACCATACTTTATGATCCCATGGAGGAGGTCAGACACCTTCATCCTAATTTACAGTGAATACCTATAATGATCTATCATTCATTTGAACATTACTAAATTCAACGTATTCATTTTTAAAATATATATCAGAAAACTAAATTTGAATTCATTCTGTTCTCCAAATTAATTAATTATAATGGAGGGAATAAGGTAGTGCATGAATTTTATTTTTTTTCATTTATTAAGTCAAGACAATGATGTTAAAAACATCATCTAGGAAAAACCGTTATATTTTTCTTAGCACATTATTACCTTTAGTCCAATTTTTGAATCATTAAAAAAGACATCACTATAAATTTTTTATTCTTATTTTTTAGGCATATATAAAAATTCAACAATAGAATGGTGAAACATAATACAATAAACATTTAAAAATGTAAACACATTATGAATGATCCAAAAAATGCAAGTGAAGAAAAATAATCTGTGAAACCCAACAAATTAATCATTAAAATAGTGAGTTTTATTTTATTAAAAATTTAATTTTAATTCCATATATTATTTTTTGAAATTTTTTTCTCAATCACTGAAATTATATTTCATTCCTGAAGTTATCTTTTCTAGGTTAATTGTTGGATCAATGGGACATTAATTTATTTGGAATCTCATAATGGAATGTTTTTCATTATTAAGGTATATTTATTGAATGAATTGAATGGGGGAATTTTAATCATTAATTTAAAGAATAGATATTAAAATAATTACACTAAATTTTATAGAATTTTATTATATAGGTATATTAAGTTTCTGTATAATTTTTAGATATTGAATTTATGAAATTTATTCAGATTTATTTTTAAACTTAATTTCATGTCATGATTGATTTTCTTAATTTATATGTTCTTTTCTTGAGGGATTTCTAAACCCAATAATTCATATTGATATCATAATCAAATTTATTTAGTAATATTAGGGAATTACACACTCTAGAACATTAATTATATGTTCTAAAACTAGGAATGTGAAATGGTACATTTTATGTGATTGAGGAATTTTTTTTGTTAAGACCGTATCCTTAGACACTAGAATATATAAAAATAGTAATTGAATTGATTTAATATGAATGAACCACAATATTATCCATAATTATAAATTTTTAAACTAATCATATTATACATCATGTTATTTTAATATTTATGTGTGGTAGATGTGGGATGTCTTGAATGAAAGGGTTTATTAAATTGTATATCAAAATTTCAGGGTTTCTATTCTGTGTGTTGGGAAGGTATCATATTTCATTATTTTTATATATTTTCTAACCATCTTAAAAAATGAAAGAAAATTATATTTTTTATAAAAATCACAATTACAACACTAATGATTAATTGATCGTATTTGGTTAAATGGTTGATGTCAGATTTTTCTATGCATAACATTCTAAAAAATAGAAAATAATAAAATACAAACTATGAAGGTGATTATATTTCCATATGTTTATATTGATCATGACCATGCTCTATGTCATATTTATTAGGAATTATCATTTCCTACAGAGGATATTTTCATTTCCCCTTAATTTATATATAATCTCATTTACTTTTGAGAATGAACCTCTTTTTTGAGAAATAATATTTTGAACATAAAATACAAGTGAACTAACGACTTTAAATCATCATAAAATTTTCATTATAGGTCATGAAATTTTATGTGAATGTTTTACTCTATAGATTGGGGAAATTATTTCCTTTTCAAGCCTATTTAAAATAGTATATTGCCCTAATAAGGGAATAAAATTACTTGATCAAGTATCTTGAGTGATGATTATAATTAAACCAATATGAGGTAAATCAATATGTGGAATATGTGATAACAATGGATTGTGATATGTGAATTAATTAGTAGGTAACACCCACCATTTATCAATGTAAAATAGTAAAATACCTAGGTTAATGTTTTTCTTTTACGAGTGGAAAGTTGAATATAATTTTTTTGTGAATCATTGAATGGTTCAAAACCCATGAATTGTAATTACATTTAATTTCATGGGATATTAGTCAAACTTTTTTACTCTTATTTATAATGAGACTACATTCTTCAGGAAATATTGTGTTGGAAAATCGACAGAACACTATTATTCATGTTTTATTTGACGTAAAATGCGTTGTTTGGATATATGAATTGATTAAAATTATGAATATTTATTTATTTATTTATTTAGAAGGATTTGATGATTGATAGAAAAAGAATTAAATTTAGATTTATTTTTTGAGTTGAAACCATATTACACCATGTAGACAATAAAGGCGGCATGCCACAATATTTTTGAAGGTAAATTGAAGTTTTAGTAGAGTCATGGACCACACCTAGAGCATGATAATGAATAACTAGAATTTTTTTGGATAAAATAAAAATAGAATTAAACTTTTAGATATTCTTCAAGTCATTTAAATGATGTGAAACTTGAATACATACACAACAAGTAAATTATTTATGACCATACCTGTTGAAAATCATGAAATATTTATACGACTTTAAACCTTTGACACTATTGCAGAAATGGAAACATCGATGAGATTTAATATAGTCACCACCAAATTTTATGAACCTATCCCACCTAAAATGACTATTATGGACCAATTATGTAACCCCTAAGGAACATTCATGACTATAAAAAAGAGATTGTGATGTATTGATATTAGATTGATATGTTAAGAGCTGTAGATGATGACATACTACAAATTAATTTCTCTATATCAATTTTCATTTATTATATTTATTCTCTAATGTTTCCCCTCTCCCCAAATTAATCCCACTTCCACATCTACAGTTGGATAGTTTCTATGAGCAATTTAAAAATAGGTAGTATTAAACTATGTGATTTCCTTGATTTTCTATGAATTAATTCAATAAAATCATTTCAAATTTTTGCATCTGGTTTCAATTCATAATCCTATTTTAAAATCCAAATGTGATTGGTTTATATTTTTATTTTATTCTTTCTAATAGCCTTGAAAAAATATCCATTTATCCTTCGAAAAAATTATTTTATATATTTGGTGTAATATATTAGGGTGTTTGATATGGTTTCAATAGAAATCATCATGTGTGTAAAATTGTATACTTTAAATATCGACTTATCAGGTAACAAAAATGCCAGGTTATGGATTTCCCAAATTAATATAGAGAAACTGCTACAATTCTAAACCCAATGGAGGGAGTGTAAACCAAAATATGATTTTAGATTTTAATATTATCTGAAAAAATTATCTGAAATGGGGTGAGAAAAATCTCATAAGATGAATCTTTCTCCAACTACTTTGTATAAGAAAAAGGGTTGTGATTTGGAAACTATGATACCATTAATCTAGGTATAGCCAAACTCGATCTGGTCACTACCTATCTGAATAATATTTATGTTAATAAACATAAACTAAATTCTTTTTTCTACATCTCAAACAAATCATGGCTCAATTATTTAATAATAGATAGAAATTGAAAAATATTTTTTTATGAAATCAACATTGAGAGGCATCAATGGTTATCAGCCATACTATTCTAGGTAATAATAAATGGTTATTTTTCCCCAAATAATGCTAGGAGTGAATCTAATAGGAAACTATTGTGAGGAAAGAAGTATTCATAATGAAAAAAACAAATTTTCACAAAATTTTAATGACCCACTGTTCAGCTGATCATTTAATTAAATTTGTCACTGAGATTTAATTAATAATAAACAAATTTTCAAAACTAAATTTGGGAACATATTTTCAATTAATAATCCTATAAGATTCATCTAACAAGATAGTAGTGAAATTGAACCTGATATAATGGATGTAAATTACATCCAAACATTTAATTATATTTATAAAACCTAATTCAACAATATGTAAAATCAACTAATTATTTTTTCCATAGAAAATGTTTTTGATTTTACATTTTAATGATTCAAAGTTTACCTATGTTGTTCTTGTAAGAGAATACATACATAATAAAAAATTCACAATTGTATCCTCATGTTATAGACCTCCCAAAGTAATACAAATAAAAGTTATATGGGTGGAATTCCCCATATCACTTCTTATAGCACCAAAAGAATAGATTTACATCATATTTCCCGGATAGGTATAGGACACGAAAAATTACTTAATATTCACTATAAAAAGATATTATCCCTCATCTAGGTGATAATATTCCTAAATTTTTATCTATGATATAATTCAATAATTTAATGAGTGAATTTTTGGTCACTGTGAGAGTTTATTGATCCTTTATGCCTACTACCCGCATCAAATGATAGAGGACTAAAACTAAATTATTTTCCCCTATAATGGACTTGTTAAATTAACCATAACCTAATTGATGTCTCGTCTAGACGATCCTTGATTGAAAAGTAAAAATACAATTATTGAGGTCTAATTGTTAGGAATCCCCATTGGTCAATGAAATTAAGCACAAGATGTATAATAATGACAGGAATCCATGAGCTGGGAACATCTGATTAAATAAATTTAATAAGAAAACTAATTCGAGAACTAACATGGTATGTGCGACAAATAAATGTGGAACATGTGATAAAACAACAAGTATGGACTAATTTATGTCTTTTATGCTCTTATACTTATCTTTAATGGTACTAGTATCCAAAAGATTAGAGAATGTTATGTTGTGATGTTCCTTATTAACCATCAAAATTCTAGCTGAACTACACACATCCACCCAAAAATCGACCATTATTTAGCTAGAATCAAGTAAATTCAAACTAAAAAAAATAACCAACACTTCATCCCTTAAAACAATATAAATATCACAATCCACATCCATTTTATAACCCATTCGAACAAAACCATTCGAGAATATTATTTTGAGTATCCATCAACAAGTAGAAAATCAACTCAGAACTAACAACTACAGTTTAATTTTGAGGTGTTGAATGAGAATTTTAATGGTTAATATATAAAATAAAATAAATTTAATTGAATATGATAAAAAATACATGAAACTTTCCTTCAAAAATTCTTCCAAATATAAAATAAAATTTAGGTGTTATTAAAAAAAAGAATCGAAAAAGCGATCTAACCACCTAAACAACAAGAGGATAATGAACCCATAATGAATATCAAAGATTCACCATTCCATACAAATGAACGAACAAAAAACAGGTTCAAAAAGAAATTTATAGAAATAAAGTTTCAATATTATAAAACGTAGAAAAAGGACATCCAAGCACCATTGCATTCTCTATTAGATGAGTCAATGAATTTTGAAGTTTAGAGAATTCTAAAATTAATTCAATAAAGCTTCATGGATATTGATATAAACACCCCATTTATAGACTATATATAAAATATACCAAAATTTGAAAAAATTTCATAAGAATTATTATAAAAAAATAACCTGACTAAATGGTTCTGATAGAATCATCATAAGAAGAAGTGTCTCAGAACTGATCATGCCACAAATACCAAAAAAATATCAAGATTTGGTGATATTATCTAATCTATTTACTATTGAATAAATTAATTTCAAAGAGATATTATGTGATTTGGGTGAATTAATAAATTTTATTCCTTATTTTTTATTTTCTCCCTTTCATATGGGAGTATTTAATCACACATGAGTATTTGGGTGGCTCAAATATTTATCCACCGTTTTCTCAGATAGAGTGGTCAAATATGTAGTTTTAGGAGTAAGAGGGATGATCTCTCCCAAAAACAATTATTGTCGATAAAATGTAAGAATACATAGAACATTGAAAATCTCCCATCAACCTTGGTAAACCTTTCATAATGACATCAATGACAATAATCAAAGTTCATCCTTGAAGTCTCACAATGGAAGTTAAAGAAAATAAAAACAATTTCTAAATTATTAATGTGATGTAACCTCATTCCAATAGTCAATCACAATATATGATGTTCCATGAAGTAGGAAAATAAAAAATTTATGATTATATAATAAATATTTAATTTACTATATTTGGATGGCATTTTCATTTGAAAATATCATTACTGAAAAACATGAAAATCCCAATATCATATCAAAAGACATTGTAAAATGTGATTTTTTTTCCTTATTTAGTTAAGAGAGGATGAAATGATACCATAAAAAATTATAGAATATGTGAAGCCTAATATAATCTCATTCCTAGAAAAACCAATTATTCTGTAGTTAAATCAACGGGTGAGTGATTGGAATTATTCTTACCATCTGAAATGAGAGAAATTACTTGTTATCATTACCAATAACCTATTCAGTTCATATGAAAAACCTCTGACTGGCCATCCCAAGAGAAATGTACAATATATTGAATGGATTTTTTTAATATACCTAGAATCAACTACAAATTCTTCACTCATAACATCATTAAGAATTTGCTTAAAAAATACCTTGACAAAATCCATGTGAAATTAATCCCACTATCATGGAGGTTGTTTAAAAGGATAAAGAGATCTCCCTAGAATCTAATATCATTTAACCAATCTATGATTTTAATTGGGTAACCAACAGTCATGTATTCCTAAAGAAAACTTGTATTCCAACTATTAATAATGATAAAAATGAATAGATACCAATGGGATTAAAAAATTTCTAAAGGGTATGTATTGATTATAGATTGTTAAATCAAGTTAACTAATGAGAATAAATTCTAAAAATATCCAAACATAACATGATAGAGAGGCTAGCTAGAAAATCTTACTATATATATTTTATATGAATTTTCAGATACTTCTAGGTACCAGTTACACATGAATACTTGGACAAGACAAACATCACCTATAAATGTTTCAATTTTTTTCCACAATACGATGTCATTTGTGAAATAAAATACCCATAGTAAATTTTAGAAATGAATGTTAAATATGTACTAAGAACAATTTATTGAATTCTTAGATGTATTTCTGGATGATATTTTTATTTTTTGCAATTTATTTAATATTTGATTTGGGAATTTAAAAAAAATTAGAATTGTGAAAAATATTATTATAAACATTTAAAAATGTCATTTAAAGATTGAAATTTTTTTATTACATATAATATCAACTAAAATAATTTATTTTTAAATGTTTATTTTTTATTTAAAAAACTCAGAGCTATATTAATGTTTTCTTATACATGCATGCTACATTTTTGGGAACACAAGTTTCAACCAAATAGTTATCAGATATATCAGTAAAATTTATCTATGTTATTGATGGTTAATATTAAAAAAAGATGAGTATAATGTTTTTGATGACAATAGAAATTTTTTTATTGATTGTAAACGTCGATTGATTACAAGACCAATAATGAAACTACTAAACTCGAACAATATTTTAAGGATTCAATCAAACACATAATATCAATATATGGGAATGAATAATTCAAAAATTACTCTTAGACTGATTCATGATTTATCCTATGTATAATGTAAATTAGATTTATTTTATATCTACTACAAAAACAACAAAAAGAAGTTTAATTTATTCTTTTTTTCCATTGATAAATTTTGATCTTATCTACTTTGAACTATTATTTTATTTTATTTGATCATGATACTCTAAGGTTTCACATGAAGAAGGATATTTCAAACCCACGTATAGAGAGATGGATTCTTCACTTAAAATATTTAATCTTATAGATCTAGTATAAAAAGGGAGCCAAAAATCAATTGGTCATTCATCAAAGGAAATTACCCCACATTGTAAAAGAAGAATTTTCAAATTAAAATGCAAATAATTATTAACAAAAAGGAAAACAAGTTTACATCACGAAAGGTGAAATACATTGTTACACAATCATGTTTTACTATTTATACACATATCGGGTACCAACTCATCTATATTACAATCAATAAAATTTAATTAAATATGAATATATATTTTATGTTTTGTGAATAACCATTTTTATTTAATAATTTTATTGATCAAATAACATTAAGATTTATTCTATGAAGGAAAATGTGAGTTACTTTTTAAATTATGTCATATATAATTTTATAGAGGCCAATTTAAGTATCACTGGAAGGGTCAGAAAGTTTTGTAATTTATAATTTCTAATTTAATCTTATTAAAATATTCTTTGAAGTTTATCATAGATGTGAAAAATGATAATTTTCAAGAAATATCTTATAATTGAGGGAAATACTACAATACAAATATATGGAAATTTTTTTATTTATAGGGAATACACTTCATGGGAACATTCAAAATTTATATTAGTAATTCATATATTTTTTTATGTGTATATTAAGGTTCAAGAATGGGTAGAATAATAATCCACTAGGGAAAATGATGTTAATGTTATTTATTAATTCAGAAGGGAGATCATGTTCTAAATATTTGATGATTCATGAGAAAAAATTTATGAATAATGAAACAATTTATGAAATTGCAATATAAAGTCATTATAGAAAAAATGGTGAACATGTCATAATGATAAAACCATAACTTAAAAAAAAGAAAATCATAATTCTCCATTATAGAAATAAATTTCATTATAGAAAAACAATGAAACCCAATAGGATGTAATATATCAATATATTGGATGATTCCTTATCGTCATATAGGATATCCTACAAGAACCCAATAGGTATGATCTCCTATTAATTTATTTTTGTAATGATCTATCACCTTCCTTTGGAATTGGAATAAAATTCTGTATTCCTAGTAAGAGAGATATATATGGACCATGATATAGATGTGATATAGAGTATATTCTAGCGGCATGATGTACAGGCTATTAAGAGTGAATATTTTTAAAATTAATTGATCTACATAGAGAGAAAATTGAATCACAATAACAAGAGAGTTTAACCATGAATGTTCATCTTAATAGATCATGCATTTCTATAAAAATAGGATTTAAACCGATTCATGGTGAACATTATTTTAGATGGGAGTTAATGTAATTCATGTATAACCCTTCGGTGTAGTTCTAATTGGATTTAAAAGAATAAAAATATTGGTCACTATAAATAGGAAGAGGCTAATGAATTCCCATTAGACCAAACCTTGTGAACCCATTGTGGAGATAGTACACTATCACCTAGACTACCAATGATGACTTACCAGGTTTCATCATTCATTTACACATGTTAAAATATGTTAATACAATTTTTAATATACCTTTATAAAAAATAATATTAATTTAATTGAGGATAAGGTTTCAATAATTTTTGTTGGATGTAATCATGTAGTATATAAATTTTAAAATTTTGTATTATGGGAGTCATTCCAGTGACTTTAAACAAATGCATATCTAAGATACAGTCCAAATGTTTTTCCAAGGTTGTTTAATCCACTAAATCATATTTTATCATGATTGAATTGATGAAAACTATAAATAATTTTATTATTTTTTTAAAGGTCCATTAATTAATTTAGTATAACAATGTCTAAATTTAATAGAATACACATTATAACAGGAATATACATTATGAATGTGCCACAAAATAAAACTGAATGAACTGGTCATGGTCTACCCAATTAGATCATCATTTCTAAATAGATTTTTATATTACAGTAAATTTCCTTTGAATTTACTTTTTTTTAAATATTCTAGATCTCTAAAAAAAAAAAATTCCCATTGGTAGCTTTCTTTTGTTACATGAATGATCAATGATACACGAACTTTTGTTAGATCTTATAATTTCTTGTTTTTGATTTTTTTTCTAATGATATGTAATGAATAAAATAGGTAATTTAAAATTTACAGTGAATTAGGGAAATTGAATTAATGGATAATGATTTTAAGGAAATATGTGAATCATGTAAATGCAATTTTCCTAAAATTCATACACGTTTTATTTTTGAAATATATTTTGATTGATTAGTTTCATTATATTTAAGATTTTATGAATTTACATGATCCATTTCATGAGGGGATTTCTAAACCAAAAAAATCATATTTATAACATGATCATATTTCATGAGTAATAATTGCACATGACTGCTTCTATTACTTTCATTGAATCATTTTAAATCTAAGGCTATGAAAATTAATATTTAAAATGATTGGTGATTTTTTTGACTTGAAAATACTGTTGGACCCACCATGACATTAGTATTTATTTATCTCATTGATGAGATGAATTATATCTCTAGGTATGAGCAACATTACAATCTATATTTACATATTCATAAACTTCATTATTTAAATATCAGGATATTTTATTTTTTATTTGTTTGGGATGAGGGTTGTACATTAATAAGGGATAAATTATATTATAAGGAAAATATTTTGGGGTTCTATTTGTGGAATTGGAATAGTGTTAGGTATCTACAATTTTACTTATTAATTTTCCTTCTTAAGAGATGAAAAAAAACATATTTGTCATGTACAAAAAATTACCATTACATGGCCGATGATATATTTATTGTATGTTGTTCATTGCATGATTTGAGATTTTGTATGAGAATAAATTAAAAAAATCATAAAAGGGTAAAAATAAATAAATAATGAATAGGGTAAAACTATTATATTATACATAAATTGAGAATAACCCTAACCTGGGTCCTGGGAGGTGGGGATTATAATTTCTTATTAAAGGGATTATGACATCACTTCACATAAGATATCAAGTAGAATTGTTTTAAGATAAAAAGACTGCTTATTTATATATAATATTTTGAACATAGAATAGTTCCATTATTAATCCTCAATTTCATCAAACACTTTAGTGGTAATCCCTCGGCATTTTATGTGATTTTTTCCATTATGTTGTGGAAAATATAATTATTCTGTATCCAAATGGAAATGGATCTTGTACTCATGATAAGTGCATAACTCTACTAAAACATAAATAAATATTTATGAGAGAATGGAATCCATTGGGAGTTAAATCCTGATATGTAATGTGTGGTAAAATGAATTATAATATATAAATTAATATAAGGTGTAGAACCACCCATTATCATTGGGAAAAATTGAAATACATTGGTTGTTTTTTTTATTGAAGAGTGTTATATTGAATTAATGTTTAATGTGAATATTGAAATGTTGAAACACCATTAAAATTCATTTTATTGTATTTCACAAAAATTTGAATCTTAATGACATGTTTCTTCTATTTTATATATATTGCAATCACTTACATGAAGAGACAAATTTTATATGTGTGAGAAAATTGACATAAAAATTTTATTCATGTATTTATTGATATAAAATGTCAGTTTAATAAATTATCAAATTAAACAATTTCATATTAAATCATTTTTATATTTCATGTATGAATATAATGAATGATAAAAATAAAGTAAAATGATATTAATTTAGTGATTTGAACCCACTAATTATTGTGTAGAAAGGTGTCATGGTTTGATACTAGAATTTTTATAGTTATTTGATGTTTTATATTATTTGGGGACCAAACCTAATGCTCAAAAATATAGAAACATACAAAAATCTAATATAAACAAAATGAAATTGGATTTCACAGTTTATATAAGTCATTTAAATGATATAAACATTGATGAAACACACATTATTAATAATAATCATGGGACTGCAAGATACACATTGTAAAAAATTTAGAGAACCTTAAACCCATGAGACAGACACATAAACGATGACTTTGAGAAGATTAAATACAGTGAGCACCCATATTTTTTAAATTAACCCACACAGAATGTCCACTGTGATCAAATTATGATTCCCCACGGGTTCTATCATGCATATTAATATGATTCATCGGTTGATTGATATGTAATTGATTGTCGGGGAGATATGGAATAAAGCTTTAAATAGTTTTCTTTATTGGTTTCCCTTTTCTATTCATTAATTAATTCTTTTATGTATCCCTTCTCCAAAATCAAATTAAATTCCACATCCATAGAGAGTTAGTTTATGAGATTGATCTATAATGGGGGAGTCTGGACCTATGGGTTATGGTTTAGTTTTTTTATTCAATTAAATAAATTCATTTCATCATTCTACACTAAGTTTCATTTATAAATTAAATTTTCATTTAAATATAATTGAGTTGTATTTTTATTATGTTATTTAAATTAACATGTAAAACGATTCATTACCCCTTCCACCAAATTATTTGCAACATATGGTGTAATATATTTTTGTTGGGTGGTGAGAGAAGGATGATTTTCATCCCATGTGTAAAATTATATGGTGTACATATTTTTTTATTATAGAACAAAAAATCATGGACATAGATTTAACAAATCAATCTAGAGAACATTCTATTATTATTTAAACCATAGAATGATGGTAGAAAAACCTAATGTTTCTAATCAGAATATTCTCAGCAAAACCATCTATCCAAGTGTGATAGAGGATATTGTATATGATTATATATATTAAACTTTATTTGGGGAAAGTGGGTAAAATTTGTAATTCATGCCATCAGAAAACTATGTCTCTCGGAATATGAGTTTGTCAACGAAATTCACAATTATTTTAATATAGACCAATTTAAATATCATTCTAGTTCTAATTTCGCAATCAAACCAAACATAGTTTTGAAAAAAACAACCAGAAGTGGAAAACGGTTTTCCATCCACTCCTCATTGTGAGGAAACCAAGGTCAACCATTTTAAATATTATAAAATAAAAATTTTTGTCTTTTCATTTCCCTAAAATATAATTGCAAAATGGTTTTTTAATCAATTTGTTTCCATTGTTAATAAAAATCCCATTTCAGAATCAAATTCCTCATCATGTCCCGTTACATATCATCCATGATTGAATAGTTTTTAATCAATAGGTAATATTGTAACAATTTTTTTGTCCATCCATCCAACAACATATGTGTCATTTCGGATGGATCCATCATTCAGATGAATATTAGGACTATAGTCTCAATTCATCTCTATATCGTAGAAATTGAAACAATAAGTATTATGGTCCCCATTCCAAATAAATGTATCCCTAGAATGTTCTTGAACATCCATATCTTTATCAAGTATTATCTCTAGAATCTGACTTTTGTTATTCATAATATCTTAAAAAATTATTTCCACATCCTTCTTAAAGATGACGGGATACAATATCTGTAAAAGTGGGAGTTTAAATCCAGAAATCATAATATCTTTCTATTATACCATATATATATATATCATTTTTTAGGTGATGAGGTATTTATTGATGCCATTCCCGTCAAAATTATTTTATGGTTTTATCCCATGATGCCTCCGCCAATGGGAGGAGACTACGATTATAAGACCATATATTTGGGATGAAATAGCACATATTATTACATCTACTCTATATAAGGTCGATAAGATGGTTTGGTTGTTCTAAAAGATCCTTGAATAAATCATAGAACATGGCATTAAGATACATAGAAAAAGCATGGATGTTGGATAAACATATATAAAAGAAACAAAAAATCCTAATATTACACTTTTTATTATTACAGTAATTGAATTTATCACATGTAAATCCATGATAAAAATTATAGTATTAGAAATGATGTAGGATATTTAATTCCATTCATTTCTTCAATACACATGTCTTCATTTTCCCTTTATTAAATATATAATGAAATTAATATTAGAGATGAAATATCATTCCAATTTATCATGGTAGAAGATTGAATGATAAATACATAATCCTTTAGTATCTATAGAATAAAAATTGGAATAAAAATATAATAAACTATAAATAAAAAAATGATTAACCATGACATTGATAAATTCATCAGAGGTGGCCACCTTCTCCACTGAGATGATGCATTTCCAAAATATCAAAATATATTAGCTAACTGTGTCACCATATAGGAAAACAAAATTAACCCTCTTATAAATAACATTTTTATCCTTGGGAAATTATATGAGTTTAAGAACTAAGATAATATAGAGGTTACATTGATGAAACTCATATACAATGATATTTTTCTCCGCCTGGGCATCGTGACTAACTGAGAACCAAATTAAGGGAGATTATATTGATTAAATAAGATGAATATATTTGGAACATCATGAAATAATATCCATTAACTCCAGAGGAGGATACGAAATCTTCTTCATCAATTGAGATCTTAAACAAACATCAGTTGGTGTAAAAGAACATTATATAGAACTCACTAATGAATATTCCATGGACTCTAAATAGCGTCGAAGGGTATTGAAACCTTCTTAACCATTGGACATGGGAATATTAAATCTACAAGATGATCTTATGGTTTATTACTAGTTATTTTCCAATTCAATATTAGGTGGGACCACATATTTTCTATTTTAGAGATAATAGTCAATACCCGGGGAAGAGTGCTGAAGGAGGATCCGCTAGAGACAGATTAGTTGTCTTGGGTCTCACTTGAATAAGACCATATATTGGAACAATACTACCTTTAACAAGAAGGTATTACAAAGAGGAGGCATACCTAGAGGAGAAGAGAGAACCACTAGAACAGAAAGGACATGATGATACCTCAAAACACAACCAATGGAGATCTAACTAGATAAGGATGAGGCAATTAACAAGGAGCATTAATTCTTAGAATACCAAATATTTGGAACCAACACATCCACCAGATGTGAAACCTTGGAACAAGAAGGGAGATCATCAACTAGATGAATGTGAATGACCATGATGATGATGAGGTGAATAGATCCTATCCGAAGAACTGTAGATAAATATCATTAATCGCGATACATAAGAAGTAGCATGATGAAGGATTTGTGATGGGAGAGCCTTATAAAAATCCAACCCCAAATATATCCAAGTAGGTGAGGACTATAGTAAAATATTTTAGGGATCATCTTTTCACATTACAGACCACATGAAATCTATAATACATATGAATAAAATAGTGATTTGGGAAGATAAGAGGGAGGTCGATGATTGAAATCCAGGCCACCTCCCAGGGGATTCCCTACAAGAGTTAATGTCATTCGTCTTGGGAGATAGGGGAAACATAAATTTTCCATTACATAGGATCTATATGACCAGAGTTTCACAGTTTATTATGATGATGAAAACACCACACTAAAATCCTTCTGGTGGAGTATCAACACCCTTGTAGAAGAAGACATACCCTATGTATCCAAGAAATCATGAAATGCGGGGAATGGAAGATCCTTTATTCAAAAGAGGCCAAACTATATACACTAGTGAAATTGGTAGATGAATAAATGGTGTCACCAAAAAAATCATGCATTGGGGAACGCTCCACCCTGAAGGATTGATACAATCCCATTGATATTTTTGGGATTAGTCGGAGTGATAATTATTTATAATCTGCTAATCCAAGGAGAGCATCCTTTATCAGTGGCCTATCATGGAATGAGGGGCAGAGGGGGAGGTTTCATGGTCATCCAATTTCATTCTCCACAAGAAAAAATAAACCAAAATAAATTGCGGAATAGAATATAAAACATAAAATTTATTTGTTTAATTGGAATGTAAAAATTATTATAACCACATTATTTAATACATGTAATAATAAAATGAACTCAATTTTCATTACTAATGTAATGAAAAATTAGTGTTCTTAAATAATGAATTAGAAAATTTTATGAAAAAATATGTATCTAATTGAAATTTTTTATATATATTCAATTTTCTATACAAAAAATATTGGTGATCTGATTAATATATTAAAACTAATTTAATTTGTAATTCTTATGAAATATAAATATGAATATTTCACATCAAAATATAATTTTCCCTTTTTAAAAATATATTTCAATATATTTTATAATTCAATTTTATAGTTAAAATTTATAATTTATAATTTTAATAAGAAAAAAAATTAATTCCTTTTTAGACATAGAATAATAATTTTATTTGAGCATATATTTTTAGGATTTTATTAAAAAATTTATTTTTTTTAAGATTGATAAAATATGGATTTTGATAACATATCAACTGTATGAAATTATCATAATAATATAATAAGTTTAGGGTTTTTAAAATATGTTTTCTAATAATATATATGTTTATAAAGAAAAAATAAAAATTTAATGATTTTCATTATATTTAATAAATGTATGTTTTAGTTGTTCAAAACATAAGAATTGTTTTACTCTAGAAACTATTTTTTATTTACCTTAATTAAAATGTTTTTTCTCGACATGTAGAAATTATATATGAAAATATTTATTTCCAATTTCATATCAGTATGATAATGTTATATAATAATTTATGTTCTATTTTTTAGAAACCAAATTATTACTAATGATTCAATATAATGATCCTAATAATGGCGAAGGGGTTTTTTATAAATATTATTATTGTGTTTAATTAGTTTTTATTAAATCAATTAAATTGATATTATATATATAAATAATTTAATATTATTTTATATAAAATATAAAAAATTTCATCACACATTTAATGGTTAATTAATATAATATATTATTAGGAAAAAACAATGAAAAAAACTTGTTTTTTTAAATGTAGTTTTCCAATATATTAAATATAATAATAAAATAGTCAATTTCATATTATAATCTTATATATTTATGTTATATTTCATACAAATGTTTTTGTAGTATAAATTTTTTTATTTTGGTAATATTATATTTTTAGTTAAAATAGATTTTTTTAATTACATAATATTTATCAAGGGAAAACACCAATGGAAAAATGATAAAATATTTAGCGAAATACTGCAAAATTATGTTCAAAGCATTGTAGAGAACTCTTTAATGAGATATAATAAAACATTCGATATAAATAATTAAATATTTTCGCACCTTTTTTCATTGACCCTAAAATAGCATCTTTCAATCCCTGAACCTGTTATGGGTATTTACAAATTTGTTTTTCTTCACTTGCAAAAGGGATTATTAATAAAAAACATTAACCCACCTTTTAATGATTTATCAATAAAAAAATTAATTATTCACTCATAAACCCACACCTTAAGCACTAGAATCCTTTTAATTTTTAGGGATACAATCCAAGGATACCTATGGTTTTAGCGAACATAGAAGTTTAAAAGGGAGGGACAATTTTATAAACCGAGTTGTTTTACTTTATTTCTTCATCTCCCATCTCAAAAAATTTATATCCATAAAAGTATTATATAATTAGTATTATAAATATTATTAATGTTTTTGAACTAATTTAATGTTTCCTTTCTGTATCCCTCTAAAACAATTCTAAAAATATAGATGTCATCATATGTTTTCATGAACTAACCCTCCTTCAATGGTGTGTCTAATTTTTCATGACCCCCATTAATAATGAATCGAAAATAGATATTTAGTGGAAACCACTTATTTATTTTTTTTATAACCCACCCATTTTATGGAATATGAATGATTAATCCACTTACGTAAAGTCTAACACCTCTATAGAACATCATATTTTCTGTTCCAACTATATACACAGATTAATGTCATTAAATCTATTCATAACATTTAAAAATTTTATTTATAACTATATTAATATTATATAAACATGATATTAGAAAATTTATTTGTTATATTAGAAATAAATTACCAAGCATTCTTAAATGATCATATCGACACACCTTTCATAATTTTATTCAATGTTTAGAAAAAAATGGATGTAAATAAATATTATTATAATAGAAGAGTAAAAAAAATAAAAACAGAACATTATGTATATTTATAATCTATTTTACAAAAAAAATTGACCATATTTTATTTACAAGGAATTATTTTGAGAAACTGAGTTAACAAAATCATGTAACCTATATAAATGAAACCTATTTGATAATTTACATTAATATTATATTCAGTAGTTCTTGGTAGATGAAATATATATGAAATTAATTGTTAATAAGTCATTAATGAACATATTTTTATTATCCATGATGTTATGATCACATATATAATGAATCAATACCCTAGATATTGCTTTCCGAATCTCAATTTTGATTCATTTATCTACAATTTTTATTCCCAACTTATTCCTTTTGTGATTTAAACATTTTATTGAATGTATTATTATTGTACAATTACTGAAATATAAAGGACATAAAAATATACTTCGTATTTTCTCAATAATGGGATTTCAAATTTAATTACATGAGATTTATATTGATCTTCGTTACAAGTACCCCCTAACAAGAGATAAAAAATCAAAATTTTAAATTTAATTCATTAAAGGATGGTTCACTAAAACCTAATAATTTATTTTGTGTTATAATATCAATATAATTGTTTGAAAATTATAGTTTAATTCAATACTATTACCAATATTTATTTCCTTCAGAAAAAGAATATATTTTTAGACTAATTCCTATTCTCTAAAACAATTGTATCCCCCCCCACACAATCCATGTTTTTAATTCCAACCATTACTCTCATTTATAATTAGATGACCAATTATTGTGTAATATCATGATACCATTTCCTTCACCCAATATAATTTTAATATAGTTTCTTATTAACAATTTTATTTTATTTTTTGTTTTAATAATGTAAATTTAAAACAAAAAAATGAAACAATTAAACTCCATTGGGTTACAATATGTCTTTATTTTATCAATTTTCTGATATATTATTGTCATGCTTTCATTACCTATTCAATCAATATATTTTTCATATATACATAGATTGTTTCGTATAAATTTGTTTTTTGGGGATAATAAATTGTTTTTTTTTCCATTGAAATTAACTCATTTATAGAAGCATGTGTAATAACCCAAGTTTTGGGTCTCTGAGACTTTGAAAATTTTCTGCATTTCATTCCAGAGTAGGGCGTTCAGACGACGTGCAATTCCGATGCCCGGTGTGCCCAGAATTAATTATATAAAGATGTTATGTGTTTTTATATTACAAATGGATCATTAACTAAAGAAAATGTTATATCTATTATAAGGTTGATCGGATCGGATATATGATACCATGGATGGGTCTGGAACGTGGTGTTTACCCTAGGCGCGACATAAAATGAGTCAGTGTGGGACGTTTGGACCCCTCGCTCGTATGCAGTGTGTTGAATGGATAATTAAATTATCAAATTATTTATTTCATTGCTAAAACCTGAATAAATCTTAAATGGTTCTCAGATGGGAAAACCGAGGGCAACGTTGAGTCTGGAGCAGGCCGTTTACCCTAGGCGGGGTGTAAAAGTTGCGGGCACGGCCTGCTTTGAGAGACGTCACCGAGGGGAAAAATCATAATTTTAAATTAATGGCTTAGTGATTATTATCACTAGCGTCCATTTTGAATAACATTCAGACGAAGGCTCGAATGGAAATCCAAGACATCCATTGAATTAAAAATGTGGCGTTTTTCCTAGGCGCGATATAAAATGAGTGGGGATGATAGTTTCGTATTCCGCACTAAGCGGATTTGTCTATGAATAGAAAAATAGGAGTTTGGAGTTGGGGTGTCCCTTATCTATCTCTATATCTCTCTTTCTCCCTCTCTCTCTCTCTAACATTCATCATCATTCTTCTCCATATCGAGGAGCGATCTTCACTGAATCCTCATCGGATCGATGGTGGAGCTCAATGAAGGCATCTCCAATGACGAATATATCCAAAGACATTGGATTTATTATCGGTTCTCCACCCTTCTTTTCAATTCTTAATTTATTTGAACAGCCGTCATTTGATTTTTGTTTTGATTATCGTTTTTTATCATAGCACGAATATGACCATCAATCCAAGCATTTAACCACCCTTGGTTGCGTGTTTTTTATCAATTTTCGGGCACTTTAAAATGGAGATGGATCATCCAGCAGAGTCGGATGCTTTGAAGGTCTCATCTCGGATTCCGAAAAATGGTTCTGGTTTAGTTTTTGGATGAGTCGGGTGGTCAGGGTGGTCCATGGAGGGATCACCGGAGAAGCCCTTCTGACGGCGGCCGACGGTGGAGTACGTGCGACGAGCAGGTTGAGCGGCAAACCCACCGTGAGAGGATGGGCATGCGGCTTCTGCAAGACAACGGCCGATGAAGCAGGGCCAAAGCGCGAGGGAGTGCAGCGCTCAGGCGATGTCGGGGTACAGCCGGTATGGAGGAGGATAGAGCGTGGCGCTACCGGTGGGGTTCGACAGCGGAGGAGTGGAGCGCCGACATTGGGTGACACGGGCCGATGTGTGGTGTGATGGTGTTGTAGCGGGCGTCTGGCATGGTGTCGCAGTTGAAGGGGAGCCTGAGGGAGACCTCAGGTGTGCAGAGGAAGTAAGGACCCACAATGGGTGGGTCCTGCTGGTGCGCAGAGGAAGACCAGCCAATCGGTCGGTCTTCTAGGAGACGAGGACCCGCAAAGCGCGGGTCTTGCTGGGCGATGAAGACTGGCCACAGGGCCGGTCGATTCGAGGAAAACTGGACCTGAGGTGGGTCTGATGATGTTGGGGGGAATGCGGCCAGCGGGCCGTAGTGTGACGAGCTAGACCCATGGCAGGGCCGCGGGTCGGCGGTTCAGACCGGGCCGGTCGGGGTTAACCTGCCCGGTTAGACCCCCTTGCACTCGGGGGGTCATACCTTCTATACAACGCATCTGTTTGACGTGCCGTCTGTGGCTGCAGATTCGTGTCAGCAAGACATACTTTTTGAAGTAGGTTCTAGGGATTTTGGGTTCTGTAGTTGAATATGGGTGACATGAAACACTATAATTTAATAATATTAAACTATTATTAAAGTTGCGACGGATGTGGTTCGTGAGCCGGATATCCCTTTGATACGCCATCAAAGGCGTTGTGGCCCTAGAGTTGAGACGGTCCTTCCAAAGTTTTCTTAGAACTTTTGTTGGTAGGTTTCGTTGCTTGGTTTCATGAAATAGTTAATGTGAATAACTCTTTAAATATTTAATTAAATAAATATTCTTTCATCGGACGTAACTCCTACTTGGGATGTATAATTGATGCACTGTCAGTGGCAGCGTGACCCCAGTCCTCGTGTGGACGTTTTGAGATGATTTCAAAATTGTTCGGGTTTGAGACAAGGGGTGGGACCCTCATGGACTAGTTCACAAGTTTTATAGTGAAACACCAATGTTTCACATGACATCTGTTTGGGGTGTTTGAGTACTCATTACTGATTGTTTTTTTGAGGGGATTGCAACTGTGCAATCCACTCACCTAAATTCGGACATGAGGGGTGGGCCCCATAGGGTCTCGATTGCTTATAACGCATGGTGGTATAGCTTCTGCATCTGAATTCTGTTTTAGGCACTATCAGCAGTGTTGTGACTCTAGCATCGAGACGAAGTTAACCGTTGTAGTTTTAGGCGTTGAAGCCGGAGTTGAGGTGTGGGCCCCACTGGCCTTATTTTAATCTATGTGATGCATACTGCTGATTTTTCATCAGGCATCCATTTGGGGTGTATGAATAGTCATTTCAGCCTGTTTTTCCAAAAGAATCGTGATGGCGCAGTTTGCCCAACCTTTTTTGAGACCATGGTGCGGGCCCCAGGAGACAATGTATGGGCATATAGTAGTGTTGAATAACTTCTTCATCAAGAGCATGTTTCCAGCGAGTAAATAGTATATCTCTCGTGTTTTTCTGCAAGGATTACAATGGTGTAATCTGTTTGGGTGTGTGGAGCCTCATTCAAGATCACATTAAATCTGGAAACATGAATGCGTGTTGGACAGAGGCCCCCTAGATGCACTCCGAACGAACGCACGGTAGCGATGTTGGTGACAACCGCTGATGTCAGTTGCAATGAGAAATTATCAGACCGATTCCGGGTCTACCCTCCAACAGGGCTGGGTAGTGGGTCACCCGGTGACATATTATAGTCTACCCTCCTGGGGGCTAGGAAGTGGGTCAACCGCTGACTTATTAGGGTCTACCCTCCATCGGGGTTAGGCAGTGGGTCACCCGATGACTTCTTAGGGTCTACCCTCTAGTAGGGCACACCAGTGGGTCACCCAACGACTTATTAGGGTCTACCCTCATGTGAAGCTAGGCAGTGGGTCACTCGACGTCCTATTAATGTCTACCCTCCAGTGGGGATGGGCAGTGGGTCATTGTCGACTTAGTAGGTTTTACCCTCCAGCAGGGCAGGGTAGTGGGTCACCTGTTTTGATTTTAGTCTCAGCCCTTCCTATGATGCTAAACAGTGACTTTTCTTTGTGGTTACCTGAGCAGGACCCCTAGTAGTACGATTTAGTGATGAGGCCACTTTACGTGTGCGATTGTTGAGAATCAGTGATGGAAATCCTTAGAACCGTTGGTGAATTTTTCAAGGGTGAGCTTGGAGATAGAGATCCCCTTATACACTCGTCCGGTTTCTTGATGAGCATATATATATACACACTAATTTTGTTCCCACTCATTGGGCTCAGTTACTCTACATCTAAGAGGGGTGAAGACGCATGGGGTATGCCACGTGCTTTCCATGTCTTGCTCCTCTTGGTTGGACGAGCCTGCTTACTTTCTCATGGTGGGTTGATATGCACTCTCTCTTTTTTACTCTTACACTATTCTTGTTTCATCTACTTCTCACCGTTTTTTAGTATCTCCTTTGTTTCTCCTTCAAGCATTCGGGGCATCCAAGTTAGTATCTTTATACTAACACCTTCTTGGGCTTTCCCTGCACATGGTGTGCCCTTGCAAACGATGGACATGTTCATTGAGATTGTGGAGGAGCGTAGAGCACAAAGGAGCTTGGGATGCATTCAATGGTCATAAGAGGATTTCTAGGTGTGATACTCACTATATGTTTACTTTCGTTTACCTATTGTTTGGTTCTTGAAGCTTTATGGTTGGGGGTCTGTTTTTCTCCATTTTCTGATTAGTTTACTTGTCAGTCAACTTTGCAGCACTTTACTTGTGCTGGTTAGAGGTCGATGCATGTATGTTGGTTTCCCTTTTGTTGCAGTGTTGTATCTTCCTTTCTTTTCTCTTCACTATTACAATGAAATATCTGTGTGTCTGTGTGTGTACAGATTCTTAGTCAATGGCCTCCCCTAATTTGTTGTGCCTTCGGTGCTAGTCTCCACCCCTGGCCAATGGAGGCGGGCTTAGGGTAGTTGCAGCTCGAGCCCTGGTACTTCTCAGGTCCATAAAAAGTGTTATCAGAGGTGGTTCATTCCATGGGGAATCGTTCAGATGTCCCTAAAAAAATTGGTTGGGTTTTGGGGAAATAGTGTCAATGTGTCTCGAGAGCCGCTCTCAGGCTGGGAAGTTCAATGATAGTGCGACGACTGACGTATCCAATCACCAGGACCCTGATAACCCGCTTGTCGACTCGGCACACTGAGACACTTGTTGTAGGGAATATGGTTCATGCATCATACATGATTGAGTCTTTGATTGTCTTTATTGAGTAAACTACCCATCATTGTTGGTATATATATGCTCATTTGACCACGGTACTCCTTGATCAGATTCAGGATATCTCTGAGATGATAGACATCCAGGATACTAGCTCTGATTCATGACAATGATTCCATGAGCGATGAGGCCTCAGTTCAAGATCCATCATACAATTACCCTTTCTCCAAGAGGACAGGAAGTTGAACCTCCACCTGTGGAGAATCAAATAGTATTGGTAACGAGGACCAGTGAAGAGCGCAGGCTGTGCGCGCTATGTGAGTAACAACGTTAGAGACCGCTAAGGATCCACAGTGAGCCATACCCTCAGATAGTGAAGAGTTGGATATAGTCGGTGGTTCGCCTCTTCATTCTTGTTTGGATGAAGACAGGTTGATGGTGGCTTTGACAACCAGTCTTTCAACCAAGCAGTTTGGTGTTAGTATATCCAGGGATACTCAGATACACTATGAATCAATACTCTCATGGGATGACTTCTAGCATCTATTTCGTGAGGATATTTTCCTCTCCTACTTATGCTTTATACAGTTTTAAAAGATACTGGGGCTTCAGCAGGGAGTGATGGTGGTGACTGAGTACGTGACGGGGTTCGCAAACCTTACTCGGTAATCTTTGTACGTGGTCCTTGACAGCAACTCCCAAGCACAAAATATTGAGCGAGGTCTCTGTAGGGGATATTTGTGCCAGCGTAGTGCCCTTGTGCATCCTCACCCATCTCAGTGTGCTGGAGCAAGCACTGGTGACAAAGCAATTTCTTTCAGAGGGACATCAATGCGTGGGGCCTCGACGTCGGAGGTCTCCACTTGATGAGACTCAGGAACATGTTCGGGGAAAGTGTAGATCACTCAGACATTTCGGGGAGGACTAGTTGTGTGGTTGTGATGTGTGGGGTCACATGGCGTGATACTACATGACCAAATGTGCAGAGTTTTCCAGATAGTTGGTAGATGCACCGCCACGACAGAGGCAGTTTCATGATCAGAGAACTCCCAAGTGAGGACAGGGTGGTCCCCAAGGAGGTAGTGTTGGAAGAAAAGTAGAAATAACTGTGGTTGGAGGAAGACATTTCTAGGTCCTTCTGCCAATATTAGGTGGCCCATGACAAGCTTAGGGAGCTGACGGAAGGGCCCGCGGGCAGCTGTGTGCTATGGAGGTCTACAATATTTTTGTGCAAGCGATGATAAGAAATACACTCTGTGACTTTCATACATTTCTCAGTAGAAGATGTTATACACTGTGTGAGGTACTCTTCTCATCTACCTCCTTATTCGAGGGGTTAAATAGGGTGACGTAGGGCGTTGGTGTAACCTTGTGTCGATGTTGACCAACGTAGCTTTGAAAGCACAGGAAAGAGGGGTTCTTCCCCCACTGAGATGTGTTTTTGTGATGCGATTAAAACTTTGAGGGAGATTCAGTACCACCCAAAGCGGATCGTATTGTGGTGCAGTGGATGAGTCCCTCTGACATGTGCATTCTTGGAAGTGTTGTGCGGTGGAGTGTTAGAGTACGTTCTGGATTTTCCTGTAGGGATTTTCTGCCTAACATCCCTTTGCTTGAGGTGCCACTGGTGGGTTTGGTAGAGTTCTTATTTTGGGGATTACTCTCCTTCCAAGAGGGGAAAATACACATGGTGTATGCCACATGCTTTCTGTGTCTATCCTCTAGCGGTTGGATGAGTTTGGTCACCTAACCCGTTCATTGGTACCTTGTGTGCTCAACATCAATCTTGATACCGTCATCAAGTATAGGTTGAGGTGATGGAAACACCATAAACATAACTATGCGCTTCACTATGTGGGGCAGGTGGTGGTCATTCTTGCACTGAGAATGTGGAGACACTATTCTAGGTGAACACTTTGTGGTTTTCTAAGACCACCAGTGTCATAGGTGTGTCCTCACCCAGAGATTCACGGTTTTGATGCGCTGACTGTGAAAACATCTATGATCGGATATCCTTGGGTGTTTCACCAGAAGGGTATTCTAATGTAGGGAATCACGAGACCATGTTCTAGGAAAAAATCATGATTTCGGTTGCAACGTGGCAAGTAGAGGTTCGGCCGTGGAAGTCCCCCGAGTTTCTTTCGGCCGTTCGGGACTCATGCAAGCAGTTGAGATGTTGCCTACCGTCTTTCCCTACCGTCCCTATAGAAGGAGTAGGCGCATGATGTCTTCCAAATGTCATAGCTGATGACGTGTGCACGTATTCCTATGCATCTCCTCTAGAGAAGAAGACCTCATATGTATAAATCATCCCTTTGGTTTGCATGTTGTATATGCATGGTGTTGTGCAACTTTTCTTGGGCACATGAGAGCTAGGTGTGAACTCTTTATCCTAGGTTGTTCTTCCTAGTCTTTATTTTCGGGGACGAAATGCTTGAAGGAGGGAATTTTGTAAGAACCCAGGTTTTGGAACTTTGAGACTTTGAAATTTTTTTGAGGTCATTCCAGAGCAGGGCATTCAGACGGTGTGCAATTCTGAAGCCCGGTGTGCCTGGAATTAATTATATAAAAATGATATCTGTTTTTATATTAGCAACGAGTGGTTAACTAATGAAATTGTGATATCTCATAGAAGGTTGATCAGATTTGAAATCCAAGACCTCGGTTGGGTCCGGAACATGGTGTTTACCCAAGGCGCGATATAAAATGAGTCGGCGCAGGATGTTAGGACCCCTCGATCATTGGCGGTGTGTTAAATGGATAAAAAAGTATCAAATTTTAATTTAATAGCTCAAACCAGAACAATTCATAAACGGTTGCTGGGGATGGGAAAACGGAGGGCATCTTTGAGTCCGGAGCGGGCCATTTACCCTAGGCAGGGTGTAATGGTTGCGGGCACAGGCCTGTTGGGAGAGATGTCACCCAGGGGAAAAATTGTCGTTTAAAATTAATGGGATAGTGATTATTATCACTCATTTCCTTTTTGAAAAACTTTCAGAAGAAGGCATAGAATGGAAATTTGAGACTTCGGTTGAATTTGAAATGTGGCGTTTGGTTTATGCGCGATATAAAATGAGTGGGCACGACAGTTTCAGATTCGGCGCTAAGCGAATTTTTCTATAAATAGAAAAATAAGAGTTTGGAGTTGGGGTTTCACTTCACTCTCTATCTCTCTCTTTCTCAAATGTTCTTCGGCATTCTTCCCCAGATTGAAGAGCGATCTTCACCGAAACCACGGCGGATCGAAGGTGGAGTGCAATGAAGGAATCACCAATGACGAATAGATCCAAAGACGCAGGCTTTCTTATTGTTTATGCACCCTTGTTTTCAATTTTTAATATATTTGAACCATCTTCATTTGATATTTTTTTTTATTATCGATGATGATCACTGCACGAATAAGACAATCAAACAATTCATTTAACCACCCCTTGTTGCATGTTATTCGAGTGTTTTTCACTAATTTTTGGGAACTTCAAAATGGCGACAGATCATCCAGTGTAGTCGGGTGTTGTGAAGGTCTCGTATTTTATTCCAAAAACCGGTCTTGGTTTAGTTTTTAGATGAGTGGGGAGGTCGCATTGGTCCACAGGATGGATCACCAGAGAAACCTGGCCGTCGGTGGACTACGGGCGACAAGCAGGCAGAGCAGCCAGCATAGCATGCGGGGATGGCCATGCAGCTTCGGCTGGACGTCGGCCGATAAAGCAGGGATGGAGCATGAGGGAGTTCAGTGCTTAGGAGAGGTCGGGGTGCAGACAGCGCGGAGGACACCGGAGCAGGGCGCTGCCAGAGTGGTTCGACGGCAGAGGAGCCGAGGGTCGGCATAAGTCGGCATGGCGCGATGGTGTTGCAGCGGGCGTCTGGCGTGCCATTGCAGTCGAAGGGGAGCTTGGGGGAGACCTCAGGTGTGTAGAGGAAGCAAGGACCCACAAAGGGCAGGTCCTACTGGTTCCCTGAGGAAGACCGGCCAAGAGGCTGGTCATTTGGGAGATGAGGACCCACAAATCACGGGTCCTATTGGGTGACGAATACTGGCCATATGGCCGGTCATTTTGAAGAAAAAAAGACCAGAGGTGGCTCTGGTGCTACAGGGCGGGCCACGGCCAGCGGGCCGCATTGTGACGGGCTGGACCGCGGTCCATTGGTTCAAACCTGGACGACTAGGGTAAACCAGTCCGGTTCAACCCCCTTGCGTTAGGGGGTGGGGGCGTAACTTCTATACAGCACGTCCGTTTGACCCGCCATCTGCGGCTGCGGATTCGTGTCAGTAAGGTAGATTTTTTCAAGTGGGTTCTATGGATTAGGGGATAAGTTCCCGAATATGGGTTACCTGAAACGCATTAATTTATTAATACTAAATTATTATTAAAGTTGTGACGAACGTGGTTCGTGAGCCGGACGTCCATTTGACATGTCGTCAGAGGCACTGTGGTCCTGGAGTTGAGACGGTCCTTCCAAAGTTAGCTCGGTACTTTTGCGGGTTGGTTTCGTTGCTTGGTTTCACAAAACAATGAATGTGAATAATTAATTATTCTTGCGTCGGACCTAAATCATTCTTGGGTTGTCAGATTGATGCGCCGTCAGCGACAGCGTGACCTGAGTCCTCATGTAGACCTTTTGAGATGCTTTCTGAAGAGTTCGGGTTGGATGCAAGGTGCGGTCTTCATAGGGAATAGTTTGTACTCTTGATGGTGAAACACCACTTTTTCACCCGGAATCAGTTTGGTGTGTTTGAGTACTCATTTCTAAGTGTTTTTAAGAGGGGATTGCAGCGGCGCAATCCGCCCGCTTAAATTCGGACCAGAGTTATGGGCCTCACAGGGTCCCATTTTCTTATAATGCGGGGTGGTGAAGATTATGCATTCGAAGACCATTTTAGGCGTCATCAACAGAATTGTGACCCTGGCTTCGAGACGAAGTTAACTAGTGTGGTTTCAGCCACTGAAGCTAGAGTTGAGGCATGGGACCCACAGGCCGTCTTTTAAACTATGAGCAGCGTTTTGCGGCTTTTTCATCAGTGGTCTATTTTGGGCATATGAATAGTCTTATCAACGTGTTTTTCCGAGAGCATCGAGATGGCATAGCTTTCCCAACCATTTTTTGGACCGAGGTGTGGGCCCTAGGAGACACCGTATTAGATTATATTAGTGTTGAATAATGTTTTCATCGGGGGCATGTTTCCAGCATGTAAATAGTTTATCTCACGTGTTTTTTGAGAGGAATACAACGGAGTAATCTGTTTGGGAGAGCGATGTAAGAACTCGGTTCTTATCTTTGAGGTACGGGCTGCTTATTTTTCCTTTTCCTTAAGTGTTTTTAATAAAATATGGAAAATGAGGAAAAATCCTAAATTTTGGAACTACACGCCGTGTACTTTTTCAACACGCCGTGTACTTCTGGTCATGTAGGGATGAGTACATGGGGCACGTAGCCTTGCCAGTGATAAAGGGTGTAGGAACAGACTACACGCCGTGTAGTGGTCCTTTAAACGTCATGTTGTCAATCGGCAGGGCAAAATAGTAAGGTGGTGGAGCAGCCGCCAGCAGGGAGGCAGTACATGCCGTGTACTCAGGAGTACATGTCGTGTACTCTTGTCGGTAGGTGAACAGTGTCACACTGGCGGAAAGCCGCCATTTGAATAGTCAAATGAAAGGATTACACACCGTATACTTGGATGTATGCACCATGTGCTTTGTTTTTTCGGATTAAAACAGGAAGCAGCCTCCTCATTTGGCAGAGGAGGCATTTTGAGCCATTTTGGAGCAAAGGGAGGAGGTTGGACCTTTGAAGATCCGCCGGGTGTTCGTCTGGAATCGGTTTCCGCCTCGGACAATCTCGTTGGAACCGCACGGGTAAACCCTTTATTTTCCTTAAGTCTTTCTTAGCAATTATTTCTTGAGGGATAGTTATTTACGTTTGAATGGGTTTTGTTCTTCGACATATCTAAGCCATTGTTGGGCGTTTTTGGAGTCGGCGTTCGGGTATAACGTTCATTGGAATTTAAGGTAGGTGGCTTGGTGTTTAGTTTTCCAACTGCTGTGTGTTTTGTGCGTTTTCATGCCGCGAACCCATGTTGGGGTGTCGTGTGGCTGAGGCCGTTGATATATTTAATGCCTAGAATTGTTTAGGAGATTACATTGTGATAATAAAAATGCTGGTTAGGATCGTTGCTTTGATATGGAACCACCCCGGGGGTGTGTTCCACTGTTTATTCATTTGGCCAGGATACCCGAGGGTATCCCTTTAAAGTAGTAATTATAGAATTTCTATGAGAGGAATTTATTGTGCACTTCTTGCTTACCTGTTGGGCATGGCCCGGTTACCTGTTTAGCCTGGGGGCGTTGTTGTGATTAGCCTGTGAGAACTGTATTGTATTAGCCTGAGGGCATGACTGTGTTAGCCCGAGGGCTGTCGTTATTTCACCTACGGGAAACCTTTCATGCCTGAGGGCTTGACTTCTATGCCTGAGGGCGACACTTCTTACACCTGAGGGAAATTTCTGTTACTCCTGAGGGCAATACGTGCGGGTTGGATTCTGTATATCCTGAGGGCGTGGTTCACTATTTAAGCATGAGAGAATGATACTGGTTGGCCAGAGGGCTTGGTGCTATTTAGCACAGAACGATACTAAATTTAATGAATTAAATGAATAATAAAATGTAAATTTAATGGTTAAGTTAGTTACTTTTTGGTACTGCTTACTTTATTGCATTTTACTATTGCACACGGTTGTTGTATGCTTACACGTAGTTGGGCACGAGCCTTTGGAGGGTGCCTACTGAGATATATTTCTCACACCCTGTTTGGGTCACGCTTGTCGGCCCAAACAGATTATGTTGCTACACGTGTAGATATGGGCAATAGTCCCTATACGGGTACATGATTGCTGCAGAGGAATAGGAGGGCATGGGACCGAGCCTAGGCCCGCGATGCCGCTGCCAGCTGTTTTGCATTGTTTTTCTGTACTCTGCTTTTGGTTGTATTGTATTGATGTATAACATGTTCTGGCTGTTTTCATAGAACTTGAGACATGTAGCATCATCATTTATATACTGCTGGTTATATCCACTGCTGTTGTTTATTTCAGTTGTGTATGGTTTATTTCTTCCGCTGTTTGTTGTAATTTTTATTTTGTATTCTGCTGTGCTACAAATTGAAAAATGAGGGCATTGTTTCCCCACTATCAGACATGGGCCCTCGATGCTAGTCGGCAGCCTCTGGCGTTTGGGGAAATGCACTTAAGGTCACGTGGCAAACCGGGTTTGGGGCACCCGTTGTGTGGCACCCGGAACTGGGACGTTAAAAAGTGGTATCAGAGGGGTTCTTTTCTTTGAAATACTATTTGGAGCAGTAGTCAGGGATTGGATGAATAGTAGTTGGTAATAAGTTGTGCCTGGGCGTAGCTAACCCATGTACAAGTAAAATCTAGTCTACTTCGTATTTTGTAACTTTTCTGATTTTTGAAAATTTTACTGTTGATATGATTTCACCGTTGGGTGATGCACTTGTATTGTGATGGTTATATTTTATCTGTGGGTTCTATTTAGTTGCAACCCGATGAGATGAGGGTATTCCATCTCATGCATCATATAGGCACATGCTAGAAATCACATGCCATGAATAGTTCCATGCCATGTATGTGCATTAGAATGTTTCATTTTGTTGTGTTAGTAGTTGTGCTAGAAAATCATGCTGTTGTGATAGCTGCACTGATAAAAAAATACATGCTATTTGATAAGGTAATTCTTGTGTAAGACTGTTTATTGAATGTATGCCAAACTTTGGATTTTGGGGAGTATGGGCCCCCATTGACTGTAATTTGGTGGATCATTAACAGTTTATTAGGTATAACACAGATCAGATGTCAAACTTTGATTCGTGGGGAGTATGGGCCCTCACGGGTCGGAATTTGACACTTAGGTGTTGGTTTACAGTATGTTCTGGGTTACGGGGAAGTTTCTGAGGAATACTGTCTGGAAACCAGTATACACACCGTGTAGTATTTTAAACACGCCGTGTATGGCCTTCTGTTCGAGAAGAGAAATGAACTTTTTAAGTACACGCAGTGTACTCTGAGTACACGCTATGTAGTCTCTTCCCGTGTGACAAATAATGTGGGAGGCGACATGGGGTAGGGAAGATCTTGGGTAAAAACACGTTGTGTACGAGATATACATGCTGTGTAGTTTTGATCCGGAGTTCGGTCGTGTAAGTAACAACACGGGTCGGTGAACTCATGTACAGAACACACCGTGTCAATGATGAACACGCCGTGTAGTGTGACCTGGGGACTCGGCCGTGTAACTTACAACAAGGGTCGGTGTCACCTCTCTTTGAACATGCCTTGTACCTTTGGGGACACCATGTGTAGTCTTGTCCAACAATAGACCATGTGGACTTAGCCGTATGGCGGAGAAACGGGGTTGTTGACACGCCGTGTGCGGGTGTAACACGCCATGTAGTTTCAAGCCGGGTAGTCGGCCGTGTCACAAACGACACAGGGAGTTGGAAAATAACACCTTACACTCCTTGTAGATTATATACATGCCGTGTAGTTTGTTCAAATGGGAGCTGTGTGGCCTAGCCGTGTAGAAGGACCTGGGCAGGGGAAGGGAAGTCAAGTACACATCGCGTAGTAAGGGTACACGTCGTGTAGTCTTGTTTTAAAAATTTTGAATGTTGTGTTCCTCCTGTTCCCTTTTGGGTTTCTTCACTTTTGGTCATTAATGAATCTTGTTCTAAGGCGTGTTTTTGACCTTGTAGTGTCATGCCGCCTAGACGACCGCGCGTTGTTCGCCATTAGAGCGGCAATGAGTATACTCCAGAGATGGTGGTCCATGGGCTACCAGTTGATCCTCCAGCAGAGCCAGATGCATCACCAGCTGCTATACCGAACACAGGCACGGAGACGGAGTTCCATGAAGGATTATTATGGTTCATGCACACCTTTTAGGGAGCAAAGTCTTGGCTGGGGTTGATGCAGACTATTTTCGAGCATTTGGAGATGCCTCCAGTGTGGAGGGTCAAGCTCGCAACATACATGCTACGTGATTCCACCAAGAGTTGGTGGGATGTTACAGCCCAGTCAGAGCATCATAGGGAAATCATGTGGGAAGACCTTCAGGAAGTCTTCTTTGACTTTTTATTCCTGGAGACACTGAGGGCAGATAGAGCTCGAGAGTTCTTGAATCTACAGCAGGGCGCTATGTCAATGATGGACTATTCTTCTCGTTTTACAGAGTTTCAGCGCTTTGCACCTGTGCTGGTGGGTGATCAGACGTTGAGAGCCAAACATTTTGAGGATGGTCATCATTATGACATCTGTGCACTGGTGAATGTCTTCAGGTTGCCTACTGTACACGATATTGTGAACTAGGTGTTGATCAAAGAGATGAACCTTCGAGAATCTAGATGTGTGGACCAGGGTGGTTCAGCACCAGTTACTGGTACTTTTTCTACTGGAAAGAGGAAGAGACAGATGGACTTCTCTCAGGGTGGCAGTACCAGCCAGGTAGTCTCTTCATATGGCCTGATTAGGTGCTACCAGTGTGGTAGAGAGGGGCACAAGAGGCCACAATGTCCACGAGACCCTGTGGAGTGCCGATCTTGCTGCAAGATGGGTCATATGCAGCGCTTTTGTAGGGCGTTTCCACCGATGGCTAGTGAGAGGGGTTCTGTGCAGACTCCACGTGCAGGAACAGGACCAGCAACTTCTTACTAGTCTGGGAACTGGAATAAGTCTGGGCGTGCAGGCGAAGATGGTGGTCGGGGTCATGGTAGCATGACACCAGGATCTCAGAGGTAACAGGGTGGGACAGCTCAGGGTATCCAAGCTGTGTCACAGGGCCGCGACACTGGGCAGACATATGTGGTGCAACAGACCCAGCATGAGCAGGTTCCCGGACCATCTACAGTCAGAGGTACTATTTTAGTAGCTTCTGTCTTATCTTAAGTACTTTTCGATACGGGTGCTACACATAGTTTCATATCTGTACCCGTTTTGGAGAGCCTTGGGCTCTGTGTTTCTTCTTCTTCTGATATCATGATGCTAGACACTCCTTTGGGGACAATAACGGCTGGTGTGCATCAGTGCAAAGAGTACCCCCTTGAGGTTGGTGGGTGTCACTTCCTTTGGGACCTCTATATCCTAGAGATGATAAGCTATGACTTCATTCTCTGGATGGACTGGTTGGTTCCTTTTAGAGCCTTTTTATACTGTTATCTTCGCAAGGTGTGTTTCACGTCACCAGAGGGCGGAGAGTTTCTATACAGGGTCGAATGGGAAGTTCAGGCGAGTCGAGCTGGACCAGAGCATCGTGGGTGAGGTGGAGTCAAAGCCAAGATTGCGAGCTTATATCTGGATGACCCGGGGACTTGTCAGACGGATTTCCCTCCTGTTGTTGATCATTTTAGGGATTTCTTCCCAGAAGTCTTTTTGGGTCTACCTCTGGAGAGAGAGGTGGATTTATCCATTGACCTTGTGCCCGAAGCAGCACCGGTGTCCATTACTCCATTTAGGATGGCTACACCTGAGTTGTATGAGCTGAAGTGGCAGTTGGAGGAGTTACAGGCAAATGGATTTATCAGACCCAATACTTCTCCTTGGGGTTCGCCGGTCCTTTTTGCGAAGAAGGCGGATTCTACCCTTAGACATTGTGTGGATTATCGGAAGCTTAACCAGTTGACGGTTAAGAACCGATATCCCTTACCCAGGATTGATGATATTTTTGATCAGCTTCATGGAGAACGAGTGTTCTTGAAGATTGATTTGATGTTAGGATATCATCAGATGCGTGTTAGTCCATCTGATATACCTCTCACAGCTTTCGGGAGCAGGTATGGTCTGTACGAGTATATGGTTATGCCGTTCGGACTCATGAACGTGCCAGCAGTTTTCATGGCACTGATGAATCGTGTTTTCCATCCATATATTGATTATTTTGTGGTAGTATTCATGGATGACATCTTGGTGTACTCTCACACTCGATACGACCAAGCCAACCATCTTGAGATCGTATTGAGTACACTGAGAGAGCATCAGCTATATGCTAAGCTCTCAAAGTGCCACTTTTGGATGGACCAGATTAACTTCCTGGGTCATATCATCTCTGAGGTAGGAGTTCCAGTAGACCCAGAGAAGGTGAGAGTAGTAGTTTCTTGAGAGAAACCTAAGAATGTGTTTGGGATATGGAGATTCATAGGGTTGGCTGGTTACTAGAGGCGTTTCATATATGAATTCTCCCTATTGGAAATGTCGTTCATGGGCTTGACTAAGAAGGGTGTGAAGTTCGTTTGGTTGGAATCTTGCGAGACAACTTTTCAGGACTTGAAGGGAAGGTTGAAATCATCACCGATCCTGATACTCCCAGAGCAGGAAGATCTATACAGTTTACTGTGATCCATCAGGTATTGGGCTGGGAGCAGTGTTGATGCAGGGTGATCGAGTTGTTGCGTACGGGTCTCGGCATTTGAGGCCTCATGAGAGGAATTACCCAACACAAGATCTCGAGTTGGCAGTAGTTGTTCATGTGTTGCGCTATTGGAGAAATTATTTATTAGGGGAGTATTTTGTGGTTTTCACCGACCACTAAAGCCTCAAGTATATATTTTCTCAGCATGAATTGAATCTGAGGTGGAGGAGGTGGGTCGAATACCCACAGTCCTTCGATTTTGAGCTTGCCGATACACCTAGTAAAGGTAATGTAATAGCTGATGCGCTAAGCAGGAAGACTCTGATACAAGTAGTGCAGGAGGCCAGTGGAGAGTGGAAGCTCATGGCTTTGTTCTCTAAGATGCATCTGGAGGTGCACGATAGGTAGAGGTAGACTTATCTTTCATCTTTATCTGTGACTTCTGCCCTCCCGGATAGAGTGAGGATGAGGCAGCTATCGGTTTCAGAAGGCCTATTTCTACGGGAGTCGGTGGCAAGTGAGGACCCTCCTCCTTGTTGGACGATAGGCGATGATGAGGTTTTACGTTTCCATGGATGAGTATGGGTTCTAGGGGATATACGCGAGGGGATGATGCGGAAGTTTCATGCTTCAGCTTGGGAAGTTCATCCTGGGGTTACCAAGATGTACCGTGACTTGAGACATCAGTACTGGTGGCCGGGTATGAAGAAGGATGTAGCTAGTTTTTTTAGGAGGTGTTCCACCTGTTAGGAGGTGAAGGCATAGCATTAGAGACCAGTTTGGCCGTTGTATCAGTTACCCATTCTGGAGTGGAAATGGGATGATGTCACGATGGATTTCATGACAGGATTACTGAGGTCACCTCATGGCAATGATGTCGTGTGGCTTGTTGTGGAGAGACTCACAAAGGTATCTCACTTCTTCCCGATCGAGGAGAGCTTCGGTGTTGAAGATCTCAGAAGGTTGTATATCCGATAGATCGTATGTCTTCATGGGGTCCTTTGTTCTATCCTTTCAGATAGGGATGCCCACTGTACATATCGTTTTTGGCAGAGTTTTCTGTGGGCGCTGGGTACACAGGTGCTTCTGAGCACAGCTTACCACCCTCAGACAGATGTCCAGTCGGAGCGTACTATACAGGTGCTTGAGGACATACTACGAGCATGCGTCCTAGACTTTGGGGGATCTTGGGAGAATCATATACCCTTAGTCTAGTTTTCCTATAACAATAGATTTCAAGAGACTATTGAGATGGCACAATATGCGGCTTTATATGGTAGGTCGTTTCAATCACCTTTGTGCTAGTTAGAGGTAGGTGAGGCAGCTTTACTGGGACCACGTCTCGTACAGGAAACATCCACGCATGTCTGGTTGATTCAGAAGCTGATGGGTACCGCACATTCTCGTCAGAAGTCATATGTTGATCGCCGCAGACGACCTTTGGAGTTCATGGTCAGGGATCAGGTTTTTCTACATGTTTTTCCGAGGATGGGACACATGCGGATCAAGAGAGAGGGTAAACTTTATTTGCGGTATGTGGGGCCATTTGAGATTCTGGAGAGAGACTGGCTGGTTTCTTATCGGTTGCGGTTACCGCAGCGGTACTGAGCCATGCACGACGTCTTCCACGTATCTCAGTTGTGCCGCTATCATTCAGAACTGTCTCACGTCTTTCAGCCTGAGGAGGTTGAGCTGGAGGCAGATGTGTCCTTTGAGGAGAATTCGATTCGTATCGTTGACAGGAGATCGAAGGTTCTCTGAGGCCAGACATTTCCTCTTGTACGGGTGCTATGGCAGCATGGCTGAGGGTAGAACGAGACCTAGGAGCGGGAGGCCTACGTATGTGCTCAGTGGCCGGAGTTGTTCATGTCTATATCTTCTCCACCCTTGGAAGGGCAATTCGAGGACGAATTTCTATAAGGAGGGAAGTTTGTAAGAACCTGGTTCTTCTCTGGGAGGTACGAGCTACTTCTTTTTCCTTTTCCTTAAGTGTTTTTAATAAAATATGTAAAATGAGGAAAAATCCTAAATTTTGGAACTACACACCGTGTACTTTTTCCACATGTCGTGTACTTCTGGTCGTGAGGGGATGAGTACACGGGGCATGTAGCCTTACCGGTGACAAAGGGTGTAGGAACCGACTACATGTCGTGTAGTGGTCCTTTACATGATGTGTAGTCAGTTGGCAGAAAAAAATAGTAAAGCGGTGGAGCAGCCGCCAGCTGGGCGGCAGTACACACCGTGTACTCAAGAGTACATGTCGTGTACTCTTTTCGGCAGGTGAACAGTGCCGCGCTGGTGGAAAGTCTCCAGGTAAACAGTTAAATGAAAGTATTACATGTCGTGTACTTTTTTTTTGGCTTAAAATAGGCAGTAGCCTCCTCCTTTGGGAGGGGAGGCATTTGAGCCAATTTGGAGTCAAGGGAGGAGGCCGAACCTTTGATGATCAGTTGGGTGTTCGTCTAGAATCAGTTTCCGCCTCAGACAATCTCGTTGGAACCGCACGGGTAAGCCCATTATTCTCCTTAAGCCATTCTTACCAATTCTTTCCCGAGGGAATGTTATTTACATTTGAATGGGGTTTTTTCTTCATCAGATCTACTCCATTATTGGGCGTTTCTGGAGTCAGCATTCAAGTATAACGTTTGTTGGCGTTTATTGTAGGTGGATTGGTGTTTAGTTTTCCAACTGCTGTGTATTTTGTGTGTTTTCGTGCCACAAACCCATGATGGGGTGTCATCTGGCTAAGGCCATTGATATATTTAATTCCTAGATTTGTTTTGTTGATTAAATTGTGATAATAAAAATGCTGGTTGGGATCGTTGCTTGGATTTGGAACCACCCCAGGGTCTGTTCCATAGTTTATCCATTTGGACAGGATACCCAAGGGTATGCCTTTAATGTAGTAATTGTATAATTGACTTGAGAGGAATTGCTTGTTTATTTCTAGTTTACATGTTGGTCATGGCCCGGTTACCTGTTTAGCTTGAGGGTGTTGTTGTGATTTTCCTGTGGGCACTGTACTGTATTAGCCTGAGGGCGTGACTGTTTTAGCCTGAGGGCTGTCGTTATTTCGCCTGAGGGAAACCTTTAATGCCTGAGGGCTTGACTTTTGTGCCTGAGGGAGACACTTCCTACACCTGAGGGAAATTTCTGTTATGCCTGAGGGCAATACCTACGGTTTGGATTCTATATATCCTGAGGGTGTGTTTCACTATTTTAGCCTGAGAGAAAGATACTGGTTGGCCCGAGGGCTTGGTGCTGTTGAGCAAAAAACGATACTAAATTTAATGGATTAATTGAATAATAAAATGGAAATTTAATTGTTAAGTTAGTTACTTTTTGGTACTACTTACTTTATTGCATTTTACTATTTCACATTGTTGTTGTATTCTTACACAAAGTTAGGCACGAGCCTTTGGTGGGTGCCTACTGAGATATATTTCTCACACCCTGTTTGGGTCATGCTTTTCGGACCAAACAGATTACGTTGTTGTAGGTGTAGATAAGGGCAAGAGTCCCGATACAGGTACATGATTGCTGCTGAGGAATAGGAGGGCATGGGACTGAGCCTAGGCCTGCGATGCCACTGCCTGTTGTTTTTCTTTGTTTTTTTGTACTCTGCTTTTAGTTGTATCATATTGATTTATAACAAGTTCTAGTTGTTTTCTTAGAACTTGAGACATGTAGCATCATCATTTATATAATGATGGTTATATCCACTCCTGTTGTTTATTTCAGTTGTGTAAGGTTTACTGCTTCTGCTATTTGTTGTATGTTTTATTATGTATTCCGCTGCACTACACTTTGACAAATGAGGGCATAGTTTCCCCACTATCAGACATGAGCCCTTGCTGCTAGTCGGCAGCCTCTGGCATTTGGGGAAATGTCCTTGAGGTCACGTGGCGAACCGGGTTTGGGGCACCCGTTGTGTGGCACCTAGAACCGGGAAATTACAAAGTGGTATCAGAGGGGTTCTTTTCTTTGACTTACTATTTGGAGCCATAGTCAGGGATTGGACGAACGGTAGTTGGTAATAAGTTGTGCCCGGGTGTAGCTAACCCATGTATAGGGAAAAGCCAGTCTACTTCGTATTTTGCATTTTTTCTGATTTTTGAAAATTTTACTGTTGATATGATTTCACCGTTGGGTGATGCAGTTGTATTGTGCTGGTTATACTTTATATGTGGATTTTATTTAGTTGCATACCGATGAGATGAGGGTATTCCATCTCATGAATCATATAGGCACATGATAGAAATCACATGCCATGCATAGTTCTATGCCAGGTAGGTGCATTAGAAAGTTTCATGTTGTTGTGATAGTAGTTGTTCTAGAAAAGCATGCTGTTGTGATAGCTGCACTGATAAAAAATTATATGCTATTTGATAGGGTAATATTTGTGTAAGCATGTTTATTGAATGTACTCCAAACATTGGTTTTTGGGGAGTATGGGCCCCCATTGACCGGAATTTGGTGGATCATTGACTATTTATTAGTTATAACATAGACAAGATGTCAAACATTGATTCCTGGGTAGTATGTGCCCTCACGGGTCGGAATTCGACACTTAGGTGTTAGGTTACAGTATGTTCTGGGTTCCGGGGAAGTTATTGAGGAATACTGTCCGGAAACCCAGTATACATGCAGTGTAGTCTTTTAAACACGCCGTGTATGGTCTTCTGTTCGGGAAGAGAAATGAACTTTTTAAGTACATTCCGTGTACTCTAAATACACACTGGGTAGTCTCTTCCCGTGTCACAAACTGTGTGGGAGGCGACATGGGGTAGGGAAGAGCTTGGATAAAAACACGACGTTTACCAGATATACACGTCGTGTAGTTTTGATCCAGAGTTCGGCCATGTAACTAACAACATGGGTCGGTGAACTCTTGTACAGAACACACTGTGTCAATGATGAACACACCGTGTAGTGTGACATTGGGACTCGACCGTGTAACTAACAACACGGGTCGGTGTCACCTCTCCATGAACACGCTATGTACCTTTGGGGGCAGGCTATTTAGTCTTGTCCTACAACTGACCATGTGGACTTAGCCATATGGCGGAAGAACAGGGTTGTTGACATGCCGTGTGCGGGAGTAACACGTCGTATAGTGTCAAGCCGGGTAGTCGACCGTTTCAAAAATGACATGGGTAGTTGGAAAATAACACCATACACGCCCTGTAGATTATATACACATCGTGTAGTTTGTTCAAATGGGAGTTGTGTGGCTTAGCCATGCAGAAGGACCCGGGCAGGGGAAGGGAAGTCAAGTACACACCGTGTAGTAAGGGTACATGACATGTAGTCTTGTTCTTCAAATTTTGAATGTCTTATTCATCATGTTCCATTTTGGTTTTCTTCGCTTTTGGTCATTAATGAATCTTGTTCTAAGGCGTGTTTTAGATCTTGTAGTGTCATGCCGCCTAGACGACTGCGCGTTGTTCGCCAGTAGAGAGGAAATGAGTATACTCCAGAGATGGTGGTCCATGGGCTACTAGTTGATCCTCCAGCAGATCCAGATGCGGCACCAGCTATTATACCGGACACAGGCGCAGAGGCGCAGTTCTGTGAAGGCTTATTGTGGTTCATGAAGACCTTTCAGGGAGCACCGCAGGCTTCCACATCCATGGCTGAGCTGACACGTATCTTCCAGCAGCAACATCCGCCTACGTTCTCAGGGGATGGCGGACCACAGGCTGTTGAGTCTTGGATGGGGTCGATGTATACTATTTTCGAGCATCTGGAGATGCCTCCAGGGCGGAGGGTCAAGATAGAAACATACATGTTGTGTGATTCCGCCAAGAGGTGGTGGGATGTTACCACCCAGTTAGAGCATCACAGGGACATGGGGTGGGAAGACTTTCATGCAGTCTTCTTTTACTTTTTCTTCCTGGAGACGTTGAGGGAAGATAAAGCTCGAGAGTTCATGAATATGCAGCAGGGCGCTATGTCATTGATGGACTATTTTTCTCATTTTATGGAGCTTCAGTGCTCTTTACCCATGCTGGTGGGTGATGAGACGTTGAGAGCTAGAAGTTTTGAGGATGGTCTTCAAAAAGGCATCTGCGCGCTGGTGAATGTCTTCAGGTTGCCTACTGTACACGCTATTGTGAACCAGGCATTGATCACAAAGATGAACCTTCAAGAATCTAGAGGTGTCGACCAGGGCGGTTCAGCACCAGTTACTGGTACTTTTTCTACTGGCAAGAGGAAGAGACATATGGACTTCTCTCTGGGTGGCAGTACCAGCTAGGCAGTCTCTTCAGGTGGCCTGATCAGGTGCTACCAGTGTGGTAGAGAGGGGCACAAGAGGCCATAGTGTCTAAGAGACCCAGTGGAGTGCCGAGCTTGTGGCAAGATGGGTCATCTACAACGCTTTTGTAGGGCGTTTCCACTGATGGCTAGTGAAAGGGGTTCTGTGCAGACTCCGTGTGCAGGAACAGGACCAGCAACTTCTTACTAGTCTGGGAACTTGAATACGTCTCGGCGTGTAGGCAGAGATGGTGGTCGGGGTCGTGGTAGCAAGACACCAGGATCTCAGAGGCAACAGGGCGGGACAGCTCAGTGTAGCCAAGCTATGTCGCAGGGTCGCGCCACTGGGCAGACATATGTGGTGCAACAGACCTAGCATGAGTAGGATCCCAGACCATCTACAGTCAGAGGTACTATTTTAGAAGCTTCTGTCTTATCTTATGTACATTTTGACACGGGTGTCATACATAGTTTCATTTCTGTACGCGTTGTGGAGAGACTTGGGCTCTGTGTTTCTACTTCATCCAATATCATGATGCTAGACACTCCGTTGTGGACTATAACGGCTGGTGTGCGTCAGTGCAAGGAGTGCCCCCTTGAGTTTGGTGGGTGACATTTACTTTGGGAACTCTATGTCCTAGAGATGACAAGCTATGACTTCATTCTCGGGATGGACTGGTTGGTTCCCTTTCGATCCATTGTATACTGCTATCTTCACAAGGTGTGTTTCACGTCACAAGAGGGAAAAGAGTTTCTATACAAGGGCGAATGGGATGTTCAGCTGAGTCGAGCTGGACCAGAGCATCGTGGGCGAGGTAGAGTCACAGACAAGATTGTGAGCTTATATCTGGATGACTAGGGGAATTTTCAGATGGTTTTCCCTCCTGTTGTTGAAACTTTCAAGGATGTCCTCCCAGATGACTTTTCGGGTCAACCTCTGGAGAGAGATGTGTATTTCTCCATTGAGCTTGTGCCCGGAGTAGCACCGGTGTCCATTACTCCTTATATGATGGATACACCAGAGTTGCAGGAGCTCGAGAGGTAGTTGGAGGAGTCGCAGGAAAATGGCTTTATCCGACCCAGTACGTCTCCCTAGGGTTCTTTGGTACTTTTTGCGAAGAAGGTGGATGGTAACCTTATACTTTGTGTGGATTATCGAATGTTGAACCAGTTGACGGTTAAGAACCGATATCCCTTACCAAGGATTGATGATATTTTTGATCAGATTCGTGGAGAAGGAGTTTTCTTGAAGATTGATTTGAGGTTAGGATATCATCAACTGCGCGTTAGACCATCTGATATACATCTCACAGCTTTCAGAAGAAGGTATGGTCTATACGAGTATATAGTTATGTCGTTTGGACTCACGAACGCGCCATCGCTTTTCATGGATCTGAGGAATCATTTTTTCCATCTGTATCTTGATTTTTTGTGGTAGTATTTGTGGATGACATCTTGGTGTACTCTCACACTCGACACGACCATGCCAACCATCTTGAGATTGTATTGAGTACACTGAGAGAGCATCGGCTATATGCTAAGCTCTCATAGTGACACTTTTGGATGGACCAGATTAACTTCGTGGGTATATCATCTCTGAGGTAGGAGTTTCAGTAGACCCAGAGAAGGTGAGAGTAGTAGTTTCCTGGGAGCAACCTAAGAATGTGTTTGAGATACAGAGTTTCTTAGGGCTGGATGGTTACTAGAGGCGTTTCATTCAGGACTTCTCCTGCATGGCAGTGTCGTTGACAGGATTGACTAAGAAGGGTGTGACGATCATTTGGTTGGAAGCTTGCAAGACAGCTTTTCAGGACCTAAAGGGAAGGTTGACATCAGCACCGATCCGGATACTCCCAGAGCAGGGGAAGATCTATACAGTTTACTATGATTCATCAGGTATTGGGCTGGGAGTAGTGTTGATGTAGGGCGATCGAGTTGTTGCATACGGGTCATGGAATTTGAGGCCTCATGAGAGGAATTACCTGATGCATGATCTCAAGTTGGTAGCAGTTGTTCATGTGTTGCACTGTTGGAGACATTATCAATTGGGGGAGCATTTTGTGGTTTTCACCGACCACAAAAGCCTCAAGTATATATTTACTCAGCGTGACTTGAATCTGAGGCAGGGGAGGTGGGTCGAACACCTAAAGTCCTTTGATTTTGAGCTTGCCTATACACCTGGAAATGGTATTGCAATAAATAATGCACTGAGCAGGAAGACTCAGACACATGCAGTGAAGGAGGCCAGTGGCGAGTGGCAGCTCATGGCTTTGTTCTCTAAGATGCATCTGGAGGTGCACAATAGGAAGGGGTAGAATTATCTTTCATATTTTTCTATGACTTATACCCTCCTGGATACACTGAGGATATGGAAGCTATCGGTTTCATAAGGCCTAGTTCTATGGGAGTCGGTGGCAAGTGAGGACCCTCCTCCTAGTTAGACGATAGGTGATGATGGGGTTTTTCATTTCCATGGACGAGTATGGGTTCCATGGGATATACGCAAGGAGCTGATGTGGGATTTTCATGCTTCATCTTGGGAAGTTCATCCCGAGGTTACCAAGATGAACCGTGACTTGAGACGTCAGTACTGGTGGCCGAGTACGAAGAGGGATGTAGCTGGTTTTGTTACGGGGTGTTCCACCTATTAGCAGGTGAAGGTGGAGCATTAGAGACCAGCTGGGCTGTTATAGCAGTTACCCATTATGGAGTGGAAATGGGATGATGTCATGATGGATTTCATGACAGGATTGCCGAGGTCACCTCTTGGCAATGATGTCGTGTGGGTTGTTGTGGACAGACTCACGAAGGTAGCTCACTTCTTGCTGATTAAGGAGACCTTCATTGTTGACGAGCTCAGAAGTTTGTATATCTGAGAGATCGTATATCTTTATGGGGTCCTTCGTTCTATCCTTTCAGATAGGGATGCCAACTTTATGTCTCGTTTCTGGCAGAGTTTTCAGAGGGAGCTGGGTACACAGGTGCTTCTGAGCAAAGCTTACCACCCTCAGACAGATGGCCAGTCAGAGCGTAATATACAGGTCCTTGAGGACATGCTACGAGCATGCGTCCTAGACTTTGGGGGCTCTTTGGAGAATCATATACCATTAGTCGAGTTTGCCTATAACAATAGCTGTCAAAATACTATTGAGATGGAACCATATGAGGCTTTATACGGTAGGTCGTGCCAATCACTTTTATGTTGGTTAGAGGCAGGTGAGTTAGCTTTACTGGGACCACATCTCATACAGGAGACATCTGAGCATTTCCAGTTGATTCAGAAGCGGATGGCTACCGCAGAGTCTCTTTGGAAGTCATATGCTGATCGCTGCAGACAAAATTTGGAGTTCGTGGTCATGGAATAGGGTTTTCTACGTGTTTCTCTAAGGCTGGGTCATAAGGAGATCAAAAGACAGGGTAAACTTTCGCCGCGTTATGTGGGGCCATTTGAGATTCTGGACAGAGACTGGCTGGTTGCTTATCGATTGCGGTTACCGCAGTGGTACCGATCCATGCACAACGTCTTCCACGTATATTAGTTGTGGCGCTATCATTCAAAACCGTCTCAAGTCTTTCATCCTGATGAGGTTGAGCTAGAGGCAGATGCGTCCTTTGAGAAGCATCTGATTCGCATCGTTGACAGGAGCATGAAGGTTCTCCAAGGCCAGACATTTTCTCTCGTACGGGTGCTATGGCAGCATGGCCGAGTATAGGACGAGACCTGGGAGTGGGAGGCCTATGTACGTTCTCAGTGGCCAGAGTTGTTCACGACTATATCTTCTCCACCCTTGTAAGGGAAATTCGAGGATGAATTGCTATAAGGAGAGAAGTTTGTAAGAACCCGGTTATTCTCTTTGAGGTATGAGTTTCTTCTTTTTCCTTTTCCATAAATGTTTTTAATAAAATATGGAAAATGAGGAAAAATATTAAATTTTGGAACCACACACCGTGTACTTTTTCCACACGCCGGGTACTTCTGGTCGTGTGGGGATGAGTACACGGGGCATGTAGCCTTGCCGGTGAAAAAGGGTGTAGGAACCGACTACATGTCGTGTAGTGGTCCTTTACACGTCTTGTAGTCAGTCGGCAGGACAAAATAGTAAAGCGGTGGAGTAGTAGCCAGCTGGGCGGCAGTACACGGCGTGTACTGAGGAGTACATGTTGTGTACTCTTGTCGGCAGGTGAACAGTGCCGCGCTGGAGGAAAGGACCCAAGTGAACAGTTAAATGAAAGGAGTATACGCCATGTACATTGTTTTTTCAGCTTAAAAGAGGCAGTAGCCTCCTCCTTTGGTAGAGGAGGCATTTGACCTGTTTTGGAGCCAAGGGAGGAGGTCGAACATTTGAAAATCCGTCAGGTGTTCTTCTGGAATTGGTTTTCGGCTCGGACGATCTCGTTGGAACCGCACGGGTAAGCCCTTTCTTCTCCTTAAGCCATTGATACCAATTTCTTCCCAAGGGAAATTTATTTACATTTTAATGGGTTTTGTTCTTTGTCAAATCTCTGCCATTATTGGTCGTTTCTAGAGTCGGCGTTCAAGTATAATGTTTGTTGGCGTTTATGGTAGGTGGATTGGTGTTTAGATTTCCAACTGCTGTGTGTTTTGTGTGTTTTTGTCCCACGAACCCATAATGGGGTGTCGTGTGGCTGCGGCCCTTGATATATTTAATGCCTATAATTGTTTAGTTGATTAAATTATGAAAATAAAAATGATGTTTGGGATCATTTCTTGGATCTGGAACCACCCCGGGTGTGTGTTCCACAGTTTAGTCGTTTGGCCAGGATACCCAAGGGAATTCATTTAAAGTTGTAATTGTAGAATTGAATTGAGATGAATTTCTTTTTTACTGCTTGTTTACCTGTTGGGCATGGCCGAGTTACCTATTTAGACTAAGGGCGTTGTTGTGATTAGCTTGTGGGAACTGTACTATATTAGCCTGAGGGTGTGCCTGTTTTAGCCCAAGGGCTATCGTTATTTCTCCTGAGGGCAACCTTTCGTGCCCGAGGGATTAACTTCTGTGCCTGAGGGTGACACTTCCTACACCTGAGGGAAATTTCTGTTACGCCTGAAGGAAATACCTGTGGGTTGGATTCTGTATAGCCTGAGGGCGTGGTTCACTATTTTAGCCTGAGGTCAAGATACTGGTTGGCCTGAGGGCTTGGTGCTGTTGAGCACAGAACGATACTAAATTTAATGGATTAAATTAATAATAAAATGGAAATTTAATTGTTAAGTTAGTTACTTTTCGTCACTGCTTACTTTATTGCATTTTAATATTGCACACTATTGTTGCATGCTTACACGTAGTTGTGCATGAGCCTTTGGTGGGTGCCTAATGAGATATATTTCTCACACCCTATTTGGGTCACGCTTTTCGGCCCAAACAGATTAAGTGTCTACAGGTGTAGAAATGGGAAAGAGTCCCTATATAGGTACATGATTGATGCTAAGGAATAGGAGGGCATGGGACCGAGCCTAGGCCCACGATGTTGTTGCCAGCTGATTTTCATTGTTTTTATATACTCTGCTTTTGGTTGTATCGTATTGATGTATAACATGTTCTGGTTGTTTTCTTAGAACTTTATACATGTAGCATAATCATTCATATACTGCTGGTTATATTTCATACTGTTGTTTATTTCAGTTGTGTATGGTTTACTGCTTCTGCTGTTTGTTGTAAGTATTATTTTGTATTATGCTATGTGACACTTTTACAAATGAGGGCATAGTTTCCCCACTATCAGACCTAGACCCCTGCTGCTAGTCGGTAGCCTCTGGCGTTTGGGGAAATGTGCTTGAAGTCATGTGGTGAATCGGGTTTGGGGCACCCGTTGTGTGGTACCAAGAACCGGGACTTTACAAAGTGGTATCAGAGGGGTTTTTTTCTTTACTTACTATTTGGAGCCGTAGTCAGGGATATGACAAATGATAGTTGGTAATAAGCTGTGCCCGGGCGTAGCTAACCCATGTACAGGGAAAATCCAGTCTACCTCGTATTTTGAAATTTTTCTGATTTTTGCAAATTTTAATGTTGATATGATTTCACCGTTGGGTGACGCACTTGTATTGTGCTGGTTATATTTTATCTGTGGGTTCTATTTAGTTGCAACCCGATGAGATGAGGGTATTCCATCTCATGCATCATATAGGCACATGCTAAAAATCACTTGCCATGCATAGTTCCATGCCATGTAGGTGCATTAGAAAGTTGCATGTTGTTGTGATTGTAGTTGTTCTAGAAAAGAATGCTGTTGTGATAGCTGCTAAGATAAAAAAATACCTGCTATTTGATAGGGTAATTTTTGTGTAAGCCTGTTTATTTAATGGATGTCAAACTTTGGTTTTTGGGGAGTATGGGCCCCCATTGACCGGAATTTGCTGGATCGTTGACTGTTTATTAGTAATAACACAGATAAGATGTCAAACTTTGATTCTTGGGGAGTATGGGCCCTCACGGGTCAGAATTTGACACTTAGGTGTTGGTTTACGGTATATTCTGGGTTCCGAGGATATTTCTGAGGCATACTGTCCGGAAACCCAGTATACACGCTGTGTAGTATTTTGAACACGCCGTGTATGGACTTCTATGCGTGAAGAAAAATGAACTTTTTAAGTACACGCCGTGTACTCTGAGTACACACCGTGTAGTCTCTTCCCGTGTCACAAACCATGTGGGAGGCGACACGGGGTTGGGATGATCTTGGGTAAAAAGACGCTGTGTACCAGATATACACCCCGTGTAGTTTTGATCCGGAGTCCGGCCGTGTAACTAACAACACAGGCAAGTGAAATCATGTACAGAACACGTTGTTGCAATGATGAACATGCCATATAGTGTGACCTAGGGACTCTGGAGTGTAACTAATAACATGGGTCGGTATCACCTCTCTTTGAACACACCGTGTGCCTTTGGGGACAAGGCGTGTAGTCTTGTCCGACAACAGACCATGTGGACTTAGCCGTATGGCGGAGAAACGGGGTTGTTGACACACCGTGTGCGGGTGTAACACGCCGTGTAGTGTCAATCCGGGTAGTCGGCCATGTCACAAACGACACGGGTTGTTGGAAAATAACACGATACACATCGTGTAGATTATATACACGTTGTGTAGTTTGTTCAAACAGGAGTTGTGTGGCTTAGCTGTGCAGAATGACCCGGGCTGGGGAAGGCAAGTCAAGTACATTCCGTGTATTAAGGGTACATGCCATGTAGTCTTGTTTTTCAAATTTTGAATGACGTATTCCTCATGATCCCTTTTGGGTTTCTTCACTTTCGATCTTTGATGAATCTTGTTCTTAGGCGTGTTTTTGACCTCATAGTGTCATGCCGCCTAGACGACCGCGCGTTTTTCGCCAAAAGTGTGGCAACAAGTATACTCCAGAGATGGTCGGCCATGGGCTACTAGTTGATTCTATAGCAGAGCCAGATGCGGAACTAGCTACTATACCAGACACAGGCACAGAGGCGTAGTTCCGTGAAGGATTATTGCGGGTCATGCAGACCTTTCAGGGAGGACCACAGGCTGCCACATCCATGGCCGAGCTGACACATATATTCCAGCAGCAGCATTCGCCTACGTTCTCAGGGGATGGAGGACCACAGGCTGCATAGTCTTGGCTGTGGTCGATGCAGACTATTTTCGATCATCTAGAGATGCCTCCAGGGCGGAGGGTCAAGCTCGCAACATACATTCTTCGTGATTCCACCAAGAGGTGGTGGGATGTTACCACCCAGTCAGAGCATCACATGGACATGGTGTGGGAAGAATTTCTGGTAGTATTCTACGATATTTTCTTCCTGGAGACGCTGAGGGCAGATAGAGCTCGAGAGTTCATGAATCTGCAGTAGGGCGCTATGTCAGTGATGGACTATTCCGCTCGTTTTACGGAGCTTCAGCACTTTGCACCTGTGCCGGTGGTTGATGAGATGTTGAGAGCCAGACGTTTTGAGGATGGTATTCAGTATGAAATCAGTGCGCTGGTGAATGTATTCAGGTTTCCTACTATACACGCTTTTTTGAACCAGGCGTTGATCATAGAGAGGAACCTTCGAGAATCTAGTGGTGTGGACCAGGGCGGTTAAGCACCGGTTACTGGTAATTTTTCTTCTAGTAGGAGGAAGAGACATATGTACTTCTCTCAGGGTGGCAATACCAGCTAGGCAGTCTCTTCAGGTGGCCCAATTAGGTGCTACCAGTGTGGTAGAGAGGGGAACAAGAGGCCACAGTGTCCACGAGACCCAGTGGAGTGCCGAGCTTGCGGCAAGATGGGTCATCACCAGCGATTTTGTAGGGTGTTTCCACCGATGGCTAGTGAGAGTGGTTATGTGCAAACTCCGCATGCGGGAACAGGACCAACAGCTTCTTACCAGTCTGGGAACTGGAATACGTCTGGGCGTGCATAAAGAGATGGTGGTCGTGGCCATGGTGCAAGAGACCATGATCTCAGAGGCAATAGGGCAGGACAACTCAGGGTAGTCAAGCTGTGTCGCAGGGTCGTGGCACTGGCCAGACATATGCGGTGCAACAGACCCATCATGAGCAGGATCCCGGACCATATACAGTCAGAGGAACTATTTTAGTAGCTTCTGTCTTATCTTAAGTAATTTTCGATACGGGTTCTACACATAGTTTCATATATGTAGCTGTTGTGGAGAGCCTTGGGCTATGTGTTTCTAAATCTTCTGATATCATGACACTAGGCACTCCGTTGGGGGCTAGAATGGCTGATGTGAGTTAGTGCAAGGAGTGACCCCTTGAGGTTGGTGGGTGTCACATCCTTTGGGACCTTTATGTTCTAAAGATGACAAGCTATGTCATCATTCTCGGGATGGACTGGTTTGTTACCTTTCAAGCCTTTGTAGACTGCTATCTTCGCAGGGTGCGTTTCACATCACCAGCGGGTGTAGAGTTTCTATACAAGGGTAAATGGGATGTTCAGGCGAGTCGAGATGGGCCAGAGCATCATGGGCGAGGTGGAGTCATAGCCCGGATTACGAGCGTATATCTGGATGACCAGGGGACTTGTCAGATGGATTTCCCTCATGTTTTTGATTGTTTCAGGGATGTCTTCTCAGACGACTTTTTGGGTCTACCTCTGGAGAGAATGGTGGAATTCTCCATTGAGCATGTTCCAGGAGAAGCACCGGTGTCCATTCCTCCTTAAGGGATGGCTACACTTGAGTTTTAGAAGCTCAAGAGCAATTTGGAGGATTTTCAGGAAAAGGGCTTTATCTGAACCAGTACTTCTCCTTGGGGTTCTCCGGTCCTTTTCCGAAGAAGGCGGACGGTACCCTTATACTTTACGTGGATTATCAGAAGCTGAACTAGTTAATGGTTAAGAACTGATATCCCTTACCGAGGATTGGTGATATTTTTTATCAGCTTCGTGGAGCACGAGTTTTCCCAAAGATTGATTTGCGGTCATGATATCATAAGTTGTGTGTTAGACCATCTGATATACCTCTCAGAACTTTCAAGAGCAGGTATGGTCTATACAAGTATACAGTTATGCTGTTTGGACTCCCGAAAACGCCAGCGGTTTTCATGGCTCTGATGAATTGTGTGTTCCATCCGTATCCTGATTCTTTTGTGGTAGTATTCATGGACGACATCTTGGTGTACTCTCACACTCGACATGACCATGCCACCCATCTTGAGATCATATTGATTACACTGAGAGAGCATCATATATATGCTAAACTCTCAAAGTGCCACTTTTGGATGGACCAGATTCACATCCTGGGTCATATCATCTCTAAGACAGGAGTTTTAGTAGACCCAATGAAGGTGAGAGTAGTAGTTTCCTGGAAGCAACCTAAGAACGTGTCTGAGATATGGAGTTTCTTAGGGATGGCTGGTTACTACAGGCATTTCATACATGACTTCTCCCGCATGACAGTGCCATTGATGGGCTTGACTAATATGGGGGTGAAGTTCATTTGGTCGGAAGCTTGCGAGATAGCTTTTCAGGACCTAAAGGGATGGTTGACATTAGCACTGATCCTGATACTCCCAGATCAGGGGTAGATCCATACAGTTTACTGTGATGCATTAGGTATTGGGATGGGAGCAGTGTTGATGCAGGGCGATCAAGTTTTTGCATACGGGTCTCGTCAGTTGAGGCCACATGAGAGGAATTACCCGACACATGATCTCGAGTTGGCAGTAGTTGTTCATGCGTTGTGTTGTTGGAGAAATTATCTATTGGGGGAGCATTTTGGGGTTTTCACCAACCACAAAAGCCTCAAGTATATATTTACTCAGTGCGACTTGAATCCGAGGAAGAGGAGGTGGGTCGAATACCTACAGTCCTTTGATTTTAATCTTCCCTATAATCATTTTAAAGGTAATGCAGTAGCTGATGTACTGAGCAGGAAGACTCAGATATAGGCAGTGCAGGAGGCAAGTGGCAAGTGGAAGCTCATGGCTTTGTTCTCTGAGATGCATCTAGAGGTCCATGACAGGTAGGGGTAGACTTATCTTTCATCTTTATCTATGACTTCTACCCACCTGAATAGAGTTAGGATGAGGCAGCTATCAGTTTCAGAAGGCCTAGTTCTACAGGAGTCGGTGGCAAGTGAGGACCCTCCTCCTGGTTGGACGATAGAAGATGATGAGGTTTTGCGATTCCATGGACGAGTATGGGTTACATGGGATATACACGAGGAGATAATGTGGGAGTTTCATGTTTTAGCTTGGGCAGTTCATGCCGCGGTTACCAAGATGTACCATGAATTGAGACGACAATACTGGTGGCCGGGTATGAAGAGGGATGTAGCTGGTTTTGTTACGATGTGTTCCACCTGTCAGCAGGTGAAGGCGGAACATCACAGAACAGCTGGGATGTTACAGTAGTTACCCATTCCGGAGTGGAAATGGGATGATGTCACGATGGATTTCGTGACAGGATTGATGAGGTCACCTCGTGGAAATGATGTCATGTGGGTTGTTGTAGACAGACTCACGAAGGTAGCTCACTTCTTGCCGATCAAGGAGACCTTTGGTGTTGACGAGCTCGAATGTCTGCATATCCGAGAGATCGTACATCTTAATGTGGCCCCTCGTTCTATCGTTTCAGATAGGGACTCCCGCTTTATGTCTCGTTTCTGGTAGAGTTTTTAGAGGGCACTGCGTACACATGTGCTTCTGAGCATAGATTACCACCCTTAGACAGATGGCCAATCGGAGCGTACTATACAGGTGCTTGAGGAAATGATGCGAGCATGCGTCCTTTGAGGAGGTGGAGCTGGAGGTAGACTCATCTCATGTCTTTCAGCCCGAGGTGGTTGAGCTAGAGGCAGATGCATCCTTTGAGGAGCATCTGATTCGTATCGTTGACAGGAGCACAAAGGTTCTCCGAGGCTGGATAGTTCCTCTCGTACGGGTGCTATGGCAGCATGGCCGAGTGTAGGATGAGACCTGGGAGAGGGAGGCCGACGTACGTGCTTAGTGGCTGGAGTTGTTCACGGCTATATTTCTTCCACCTTTGGAAGGCTAATTCGGGGTAGAATTATTATAAGGAGGGAAGTTTCTAAGAACCCTGTTATTCTCTTTGAGGTACAAGCTTATTATTTTTCCTTTTCCATAAGTTTTATTAATAAAATATAGAAAATGAAGAAAAATCCTTAATTTTGGAACTACACACCATGTACGTTTTCCATACGCCGTGTACTTTTGGTCGTGTATGGATGAGTACACGGGGCGTGTAGACTTTCCGGTGAAAAAGGGTGTTGGAACCGACTACACATTGTGTAGTGGTCCTTTACATGTCGTGTAGTCAGTTGGTAGGACAAAATAGTAATATGGTGGAGTAGCCGCCAGCTGGGTGGCAGTACACGCCGTGTACTCAGGAGTACATGACGTGTACTCTTGTCGGTAGGTGAACAGTGCTGCGCTGGCGGAAAGCCGCCGGGTGAACAGTTAAATGAAAGGAGTACACGCCATGTACTTGGAATTACACATCGTGTACTTTATTTCTTCAGCTTAAAACAAGAAGTATCCTCCTCATTTGGCAGAGGAGGCATTTGAGCTGATTTGGAGCCAAGGGAGGAGGTCGGACCTTTGAAGATCCTCTGGGTGTTCGTCTGGAATCGGTTTCTGCCTCGGACAATCTCGTTGGAACTGCATGGCTGAGCCCTTTATTCTCCTTAATGAATTATTACCAATTCTTTACCAAGATAAAGTTCGTTATGTTTAAATGGGTTTTTTTCTTCGTTAGATCTATGCCATTCTTGGGCGTTTCTAGAGTCAGGATTCAAGTATAACGTTTGTTGGCGTTTATGGTATGTGGCTTGGTGATAAGGTTTCTAACTGCTATGTGCTTTGTGCCTTTTTTTGCCACAAACCCATGTTGGGGTGTCGTGTGAATGAGGTCATTGATATATTTGATTCCTAGAATTGTTTAGGTGATTAAATTGTGATAATAAAAATGCTGGTTGGGATCTTTGCTTGGATCTGGAACCACCCCTTGGGTGTGTTCCACTGTTTATCCGTTTCGCTAGGATACACGAGGGTATGCCTTTAAAGTAGTAATTTTAGAATTTCCTTGAGATAAATTTCTTGTTTACTGCTTGTTTACCTATTGGGCATGGCCCGGTTACTTGTTTAGACCGAGGGTGTTGTTGTGATTAGTCTGTGGGCACTGTACTATATTAGCCTAAGGGAGTGACTGTTTTAGCCCAAGGGCTGTCGTTATTTCACCTGAGGGAAACCTTTCATCCTGAGGGCTTGACTTCTGTGCCTTAGGGAGACACTTCATAAGCCTGAGGGAAATTTCTATTACGCCTGAGGGAAATACCTGCGGGTTAGATTCTGTATAGCCTGAGGTCGTGGTTCACTATTTTAGCATGAGGGAAAGATACTGGTTGGCCTGAGGGCTTGGTGCTATTGATCACAGAACGATACTAAATTTAATGGATTAAATGAATAATAAAATGGAAATTTAATTGTTATGTTAGTTACTTTTCGGTACTACTTACTTTATTGTATTTTACTATTGCACACTGTTGTTGTATGCTTACACGCGGTTGGGCACAAGACTTTGGTGGGTTCCTACTAAGATATATTTCTCACACCCTATTTGGGTCATGGTTTTCGACCCTAATATATTACATTTCTGCAGGTGTAGATAGGGGAATGAGTCCCTATACATGTATACGATTGCTGCTGAGGAATAGGAGGGCATGGGACCGAGCCTAGGCTTGCGATGCCGCTGCCATCTGTTTTGCTTTGTTTTATTGTACTCTGCTTTTGGTTGTATCATATTGATGTATAACATGTTCTGGCTATTTTCATAGAACTAGAGACATGTAGCATCATCATTTATAAACTTCTGGTAATATCCAATGCTGTTGTTTATTTCATTTGTGTATGGTTTACTGCTTCCACTGTTTGTTGTATGTTTTATTTTGTATTCCGCTGCGCTACACTTTGACAAATGAGGACATATTTTCCCAACTATCATACCTAGTCCCTCGCTTCTAGTCGGCAACCTCTAGAATTTGGGGAAATGCGCTTGAGGTCACGTGGTGAACTGGGATTGGGGCACCCGTTGTGTGGCACCCAGAACCGAGACGTTGCAAGCGATACCTATTTTGAGATCTCATTAAATGTGGAAACATGAAAGGGTAATGGATAGAGCCCCATTTGACACACTCTATACCAATGCACAATAAAAATGTTGGTGACACTGGGTGATGTCAATTGATGTTTGAAGTTATCAGAATGATTCCGAGTCTACCCTCCAGCGGGGCTAGGCAGTGGGTCACCCGTCGACTTATTAGTGTCTACCTTCCAGCGGGGCTGAGCAGTGGGTCACCCGACGACTTATTAGGGTCAACCCTTCAGCGGGGCTGGGCAGTGGGTCACCCAACAACTTATTTGGGTCTACCCTCTAGCGGGGCTGCGAATTGGTTGACCAGACGACTTATTAGGGTCTACCCTCCAGTGGGGTTGGGCAGTGGGTCACCGTCGACTTAGTGGGGTTTTCCCTCCAGTAGGGCTGGGCAATGGGTCACCCTTTGCCATTTCAGAATAATCCCTTCCTATGAGGCTAGTTAGTGACTTTTCTCCATGGTTACCGGGGCGCGACACTTGGTAGTACGGTTTAGCGATGAGGCCGCATGATGTGCGCGATTGTTGGGCATCAGTAATGGCTACCCTTAGAACTGTTGGTGACTTTTCCTGGACTAAGTTTGGAGATAGAGATCCCCTTACACACTCATCTGAGTTTCTTGTTTAGCATATATATATATACACCCTACTTTTGTTCCCACTCCTTGGGTTCAGTTACACTCCTTCTAGGAGGGGTGAAGACGCGCGGGGTATGCCCCATGATTTCTATGTCTAGATCCTATTGTTCGGACGATCCTCCTTCCTTTCTCTTGTTTGGTTTAGTTGCACACACTCTTTTGTACTCTTACACTATTATTTCTCCATATAATACTCACCATTTTTAGTATCTCCTTTGTTTCTCCCTCGAGCTTTCGGGGCATCATACTGAGTATATTTATACTCACCCCTGCTTGGGATTTTCCCATAATTGGTGTGCCCTTGCAAACGACGGACTGGTTGATCGAGACTACGGAGGAGCGTAGAGGACACATGATCTCGGGCTGGATTCTGTGATTATAGTAGGATTTCTGGGTGTGAGAATCACCATATTTTTACTTCTATTTTCCTGTTGTCGGGTTGTGGCACTATTCTGGCTGGGCGCATGTTTTTCCCCTTTTATTGTTCAGTTTACTTGTCAGTCTACTTTTCAGCACTTTACTTTTACTGGTTTGAGGTCGATGCATGTATGTTGGATTCTCTTTTGTAGCAGTGTTGTATATTTCTTTCTTTTCTCTGCAATTTTCCATTGAGACAAATTCGTGTGTGTGTGTGTGTGTGTAAAGTTTCCTTGTCAAAGGCCTCCCCTAGTTTTTTGTGCCTTTGGCACTAGTCACTAGCCCATGGCCTATGGATGCGGGCTTGGGGTAGTTTCGGCTCTAGCCCCAGTATGGGCCGGGTCGTGAAAACATTATTTAATGAAAATTTAATATTTTATAATTTATGCCGTGTAAAAAACAAATAAAATTTTTAAATAAAAAATTATTTAGAAGTTAAGTGTTTATTTAATGGAAACCCTTTTTGTATAAATTATTGACAGGGAAATAATATTATGTTCATTCATTAGAAAACATTTAAACCATTTTATAATGGACCACCTAAGTGGTAAATTGTCTTATTCATGATTTTCCAATCCATCTCATGAATATTTAAAAAATTTGAACTCAATGTTCAATGGTGATATTTATTTATTCAAATATGAACATGCAATACTATTTATTTTCATCTTCTATAAAGAATACTTATGTTATATCAATCATTTATACATTATGACCAGATTATGAAACCAACTTTATTCTCATGGGATTAATCATATTTATGATTCATGTATGGTTTCTTTTCATGATGTGGAACACATACGCATAAACCTATTATGATTTATATTATGTGGAACATTGATAAAATATATATACCCATTTTATTCATTGGGAAATGATACCATATCATGAGATTATATATTAATAGGATTGGGGAATTTACCTGATCTAACGAGGGAATCAATCCAATATATTTTACCAATTTGGAGTTAACCTAGTCAACAATTGAAATTTATCCATTATGGTATGAATATTATATCACACTGCCTATTATTATTATTATAAATTAATGTATTCTATTATATACACAAATTTAAGATTCTATGATCCAATAATTTTATTTTATTATCTATTGGTTACATTCATATAAACATTACTTTAATTTAATCATGTCATTACATCTAACTTATTTTTTTTAATCACACAATTTTGTACATAGATTATTCCCTTATGATGTTTTTTCCTCCCCAGTTTCATATATTTCCATTCCACATGTTATACATTTTTCTATAACTTATGATATTTCCAAAAGGATTATAGTGTGGTTGCATTATAGCTGAATTTCCCAAAATATAATTACAAAAATTTATTACATTTCTGGTCTAAAAAGTTAATAAAGCATATATTCCTATTATTTTGAGATATTTTGTTTACATAATGTTTTTGTTATGTAAATGATTTAAAATAATGATTCCAGGCCCATTCCATTACAATAAATGTACCAAAACCCATCTATATTTATAATTAATGTCATAAAAATTATGGGGTTGGTTGGTGTAGAGATATTTATCATTTTATTTTATTGATTTAAAAAAATTACTATTGTAAATAATATTTGATTTTTTAAATGATGGTTTTTAGAATATAATAGGCATGGAAGGATAATAGTGTGAGTTTCTTGGCTTCTATTTGATGATAAATGTATATTGGAGGTTGTATTCAGCCCCCAGGTACCTGTTAGTGTATTACTGCTTAGCTGATGGTGGTTCTATGGGTATTACACCCTATATGGTCACACAATGTGGTATGTTCAGTTACTTTGGTAATACAAAAACACAGGGGTGTATTTTTAATAAATGAATAATTAAAATTTCAAGCACCATTAGAAAAAACCCTTTTGGTTTTTAGGGTCACATAGATTGGATGAAGAGGTTACCATGAAATATTCCCCCTCAACCCTACTCCCAACTCTTTTTTCCTATATGGGTTAGAGAAAATGTATTTAATGGTTTTAGGTGAGATACTATATCCTATCCCTCTTTATGTAATTAATTCTCCATTACTCTATCATTTAGAGGGTTATAGTACGGGAATTGACGATAATCCATAAATAACATGGGTTAAATAGGGAAGAAATATAGGGTTTTAATGTGTATTCTATAAATGATGATCCTATAAGATTATCATGGATGTTTTCACGCAGTTTCGATAGATAGTTCGTGGGATGGGGGGTGTTTTTAGTGATTTGTTACGAGTTTCTCAAGGTTTTGGTAAGTATACATCACATGGAGAGTTAAAATGAAATATTATTAATTAATTTATTAAACAATTAACCTATTTAATAATATCATAAAAATAATTATGTACTATCTTGAATGAGTTATGTGATTAAGCATATGGATGATTATTATCAATTGTGTGAAAGTGAGTCGAGAGAGTTTTTTAAGGGGATTACTAGACACTTCCTAATATTACATTTTCTATCGATATTAATATATTGTACTAACTATTAGAATGGGTATTATGGATTGTGTGACATGAGTGGGAGTTGTTAGTGGTTTACCTTATATGAGGAATGTTTATAGAGTTCAGTTGTAATATTAGAATGAAATAAAGAGTTATGTATACATAACTAGATTTAGACGTCTAAATTTTTCATGTGAGTAGAATTTTTATATTGAGATAATCTATAGTGGGGACTTCCCAATAATTGAGTTGTGACTCACATGACCTGAAAGGGTCTTCTCATGGTCAACGGTGCTTACCAAGTGTATCCAAAAGGGGTGATTCTATTTGTATTTTTTTGGAGTTGGTTAGATGAGATATAATACAGAGAATAAATATACAAATGATATAATATGAACAAAATTTATTTTTCTTGTATCTTGAGAAATGTGTTAAGGTACCTTGATTCTGGTAAGACCCTCAGATAGTTTGCAATGAGGACATCTCAATTGATTTTCATTACTCATTTTTTTGAAATGAAATCCAAATGAATAGAACTATAAGGCAGTGTTCTTTCCACTATCTTATGTTTTGATGCTTGTAGAACATCCCAATTTATACATTGTGATGGGATCATGGGTTTTTTAATGTGGTGAGTAATATTATGACATGAAATTATGGTCTAATTATTGCTGATATAGAATATCCCTTATGAGATAGAATGTTTTATTGTATCCTAGGATCATTCATGGTAGGCCAGGGCACATATATGTATTTTAGGAATGGATACAAATGTGGGTACCCTAGTCAATATTCATATCTTTTGGAATAATACATAGGTTTAAAAATCATTCTTCATCACTATGAAATGTGTAAATATCAATACGTTTTTCATGACTGTGTTCATTTATGTTGATGTTCATATAGAGATTGATCATTCACATTTTGTGTAGTACTAGTGGTATATCATTATCCAAGTGTCTTGAAAATTTATGATAGATTATTCACCCTACAAAAGCTCAATGATATAATAATCACCTCAGTGATAATGGGTTAGTGTAATATCCTTCACTTCATGATTTACCTTTTAACTTATTATTATTACACTAGTATATCATTCACATGGAATTTCATAATTCACTTATTTTTATGTGGTAATATATCATTCATAAGAATATAGATTATATTATGATTTATTAATAGCGATATCCCATTCACTTATGGATAAATAATTATCTCATGTTGTCATTTTGATTTTTCATCCACCCAGTGATACATATTTTATTATACATTCTTCCATTCACTAATTTCGTTGGTGTAGTGACACATCATTAAAATTGATTTGAATCATTGACACATGTGGTTTACAATGTTGAAATAATATTCAACTTCGATATGTTTACTTGATATATTTGTCACCACGAATAGTGTGTTTCTAATTCAACAATGACCATATATAATGATGTATTGAGAACTAGATTGTGGTAGATGATGATATGAGGGGTAATGGATCCTTCAAACTCATGTTTATATCTTAATATAATAGTTTCATCCCATTACAACACTTGTAAAATAAGATATGTGTCTGCAATTTAGTTGGATCTATATTCACTAAATTGGGAGATTTTTTTGTGAATGTAATTTCATAGGTTAATTTATGATTTTTATAATAATGTATACATATGTAATTTGTATTAGGGATATTATAGGGGTTTTCAAATTTAGTAATATACTCACAATTATCATGGGTACCTTGCTGAACATATATAACTATTTTTTGGAATGAATAGTCTGGTGAATGTTCCTGTATATTTGATGGGTTATGAGTGTTCACCATGAATATTCAGACATATGGAGGTTCTTTGTGGAAACTAGTTACATATTAATTTATTTTCGTTTAGTTGACTGATATAAATTTTTTTATCCATTTTGGGACCATTAACCTATTTTATGATACTGTGGTCTATGTAACATCAATTTTTTTAAAGGATTGGAATAAAATTATTATGGACTTATTCCGGTAGAGTTTTTTATTCAAAACACTAATTTTATATCATATATATATATATATTTCCTTAGATTTTATTTTAGGGATGATACTAGAGGGTATAATCTGCCAATGTGGTTCATTATACCTCCCTCTTCTTAATTTTTCTATAGCATAAAGGTAGATTCAGCTGATTTAATGTGGAACCACATTCCATGAAGTATTTGAGTAGTTTTCATTTAGATATTAAAGGGTTTTATTGGGGCATATTTTCATTATATTATTTTTTTGCTATAGTATGTGGATATAATATATCTTGATAATTCGGAAGGATTCTTTGTTGGTATATGGAAATCATTTGAAATTTTTGATGTCCATATTTTATTGGTTCTGAAAATTTTTATCTAACTTTTTATATTTAATATATGACCTAAACCATATTAAAAATATTTTTTGTGATTAAAAATAGGATAAAAAAAATCATTCATTGTTTTAATGTTTGAACGATAATGTATATGGTTTATTTTCATAAGATGTTTTCTGGAATTCAGATCAAATAAACAATATATTCTATATATTTTATAAGGTTTCATGAATTTATATGTGAACATATGTTAATATGATACCCATCACTAAGAGAAGGGATTTTTTGGAATTGTTCCTATCAGAGTTATTTCAAACATTTATATCATAGTTTTTTTATAATTAATTGAGGCATATTGCCTGTAGATGCTTTTCCAATACTATGTGAGGATATCACACTAATTATTTCTATAAGGTGGGAAATATAGGTTAGGGAATACATGATATTGATGTGAATCCTTTATTGGGAAAAGTCATATGGGATACCATAATGTTTATAGACATAATCTATGACATAATTCTGATTTTTACACATAATTTCTGTAGGGGGAGTGAAAAAAGTAAATCTAAAATGCTGTCATTATTCAAGTGAAGTTAAAATTAAACATAGTTGTGTATGTACTTAAAAGGATAATATTAAACTAGTGAAATATAAAACAATTCATTACATAATCTAGGAGTCACAATATAAAATTAAATCATTCTTAACTTCCATTTCAATTTACATTAATAATTATCCACCCCATTTTCATTTTAAACATACATTCTATTTCACATGGTATGTCATAATTGAATAAAATCACATATTTAATATCTTCATCAACATCATCATATAAAAAATATTACCAACATCCATTTCCAAATTTTATTATTTTCAATTGTCATTGATATATGTATTTTGTAGTACTTGATTTATAATTTAATTCATTTATTATAATAACAATATTTCTAATAATTATTACATGAAAAAAATCATATATGTCAAATAAATGATTAATTTAAACATTAATTATTAACAATTAAGGAGATACATTATATTCTCATCACCAAAAAAGTATTAGACTTGGTGTAATTTGTTTAAATATATAAATAACTTCCATAAATAATTTTAGCCCCTCCCCTTGTCCTAAAAATATTATTATGCTGAAGAAGATAGTAATCCATATAATAAAAGAATTAAATTATGAAAACTACTCATGTTCGACAATATCATATTAGATGTTTATGTTTATAGAGTTAAACATACTATATCTAAATGATTTTGGGAATGGTATATTCTCAATTTTTTGTATTATTTAATGTAATCATGGATTCAATTATATTGGGTGAGTTTTAATAAATATAAATTATTGGGTGCTCGAAAAAATATTTTAAAGGGGAAACAATGGATAGAGAAAAATGAAAATTCTAGTAATTTAATTATATGCATAGGAAATTACAATTGAGGCTAAATATGGAATTAATGGGTCAAAAAATAAAAAAAAAATTATTTCAAATCAAATGTAAAGAAGGGATCTCCAAACAAAAATAAAATATAGAAATATTTTTTTTAAATTTATATAACTCAACACTAGATTCCACTAGCATGTCTGATTACATATATATATGGTGGATGGAAAAGATATTTATATTTTATTAAATATAATTGGAAATCATAAAAACACCATGAATTTTCCTTGGATCGACTATTGTTGATTAGAATTTAAATAGGAGTGAGAGGAGAGAGACATATAGATAAAATAGGTCATATATATATGGTAATATAAAATTACATATATTTAAGGAAATAATAATTTGTATATGTGTTTGTGTCTATATATATATATATGGTTTCTCATGAAAAATTGGTGAGAACCATAATATATAAAATAAATTCCACCAATTAAAACGCATTAATTACTTCTAGTTTTATTGACAGTAATAAATATTAAAAGAGAAAAATAATACACAATAAAATATCTATTATTTTTAACCCAATTAATGTGCTACATATATTATAAGGTGTAAGAATTTATATTTTTGTTATAAAATATTTTATTATTTGAAAATCTCACAAGAAGAAGATTGATCAACGAATTGGTCACCCAATTCAAGTCCCACAAAAATTTAGTAAAAATAGAAACATGTTAATAAACATGAACATGGTGTAACAAGATTACAACATCATAAAAATAAATGTTAAATGTTAAAATATTGTATAAAAACAAACATGTCAGAATACACATCCTCAAACATTGAAAATTACGTCATGTCTTCCAAGGGAGCTGCAAGATTCTATAAAAGTCATTAGGCATGTCACAAATTGAGAACTGGATAGATTGAAAATTATGATAATAAATAGGGAGATGTTTCACAAATAATACATTCCAAATAAGTAAAGTATTACAAAAATCAATAATAATAAATAGCACTATCAAAATCATAAAAATTATTTACTATATAAGATGCTTCAGTGAGCATCATTCATTGGACTGAACAACTCTTTCTTATATCTCCACTGGAACCATAACATGCAATAATTATCCCAACATCTGATAAGTTGTGCATTATAATTTATTTGTTCAATTAAAGTGAGTAAAATTATTTATTACACTAACCAGGGAGGATTAAGTGATCATCTTTAAATTTTGGGCAGCATACAACATTAGCATGTTCAAAAAACATATAAAAATGTTTCACCTATAAAGGAAGGGTTTCACCTTCTCCGAAGAAAAAAAATGATCGTTGATTCTATAAAATGAATGAACATGAATATTAAATCTCTATGGAACATGAAAACCCCTCAAATTAACAATTAAATACCATAATGGCCATCCTAAAAATCATTCCTAAAAAATAATAATGATCCCTAAAATTATGGAAAAAAACTGTTCAGACTGAAAAATCAACATGAAATCCCAGCAAGCTCAAATGATTGTAGAGTGAAAAAAACCACATCAACCTGCATCAACATAGTCATACAATCAATTCATTTCCATGGAATCTCGTTGAAGTTAATGCTATGGTGTAACTCCCCGACCTCGGTTAACCAGAGTCGGTGCATTATTACATAACATTGTCATGATCACAAAAGATCAAGTCTCAAAATACCGATTAGATTAGTAGTCTTGGAAACACAAGATATATTCATAAGTCTTACATTACATCATAAAGTGAAAAAAACTACAAAAACATTTTCTCTTCATATCCCCTCACACTTACCTTGCAGTACATTCATAAATTACTTCCTCACATCCTGGAAAAAATAAAAAATTGAAAGGGGTGAGCTCAGATTCTCACTATGGATAAGAATATAACATAAACTTTTATAATTAATCATAAACATTTAAGGAAATGTATAACTAAAACAAAATCCTTTTAAACGTGAACTTCAGCATAATATGGAAAAAATAAAATCAAATAATTCCATTTACATATTCACATGGATGTTCTACTAATCGAATAATCACATGAAATATCAATAACCACTTTCATAATGATGGAATGAAAAAGGCCAGACTGTCATAACCACGTAGCCAATGCCTCGTACGAAGACTACAAATAATATTTTTTCAAGGCCTTGTGTAAAGACTCTAGTTTGTCTCAAGAGACCTACCGATGCATCGAGGAGCTATAGCGAGCTCCACCCGTCACTTATTAAGTCCAATGCATTCCTCATATGAACATGTTTAAACATAACATAAACATTCGTATTAAAACTAGCATATGAAATGTCAATAATTTCTCCATAAACCATGAATGGTATTAAAATAACACATCCACAGTCAAACATATCACAAAACCTTCAATAATATATGGAAGCTTTTTATCATAATAAATCAACTTCAAATAAACATAAAATCTATCAAAGGATGTTGACATAGATGAAATAAAAAATATTTGAGAGAAATATCTCTTTTTTAGAAATAATTTTAAAGTATCCTAATTATAAAATAAAACATTTTCTTTGAATATATACTTATAAGCTTGTAATGGAATCTTCGGCGAGTTTATAGTGGTATAAAATAGCCACACCCACCGTATAAGTTAAAAAATACATTCTTACATTATTTTTTTCGAAAAGGTTAAAAAGGACCTTATTTGGAAAACGACAGAAAGAGTCCTTTATAAACAACTTATAAAAATTCAAAAAATGGTATAAATGACTTTAACCTATTTTCTATAAAATAGTAAGAATGTTTTGAAATAAATTTTAAAGAAACATGGATGTGGATGATAAAGAGGTCCCAATAGATAATTACGTATAAACAACACTGGATAATGAAGAGATTGTGAAATAAATTCTTACCATGTACTTTTCCTTGGTTGAGGGTAGGTTAACCTCATATATAATGGTGAACTAATTGTTATTAAATTATACAATAGTCATATACATTAATATGATATCATATATGATCTTTTAACATTGCTTTGTTAATAATATCTTAGTATTATCGTCATTTCGGGTGTTAACTTACTCGTTTTCTTTTATATTTTTGTTACATAAGTCATGTTTGTTATGGATTGGTTGTGTCTTATTCATGTCCAGAATGATATTAAGTCTTTTAACATTATTTTAAATCATCAAATGAAATTTAGTCTTGAATGGATATGACGGGGAATGAATCTCATCACGTTCGTGGAGACGGTTGTCCGTACGTACATACAAGCGAAAATATCATTCTTTTGATATTTAAATAATATATAATTGGATGGTATATCATATATACAGAATAATTATAATGTTATATTTATTATTTACATCAATTACAAATCATTATTATACCCATCCAAATAATAATGTATTGAATAACAATTACACAACGACGTGGAGATGGTAAGCTGTACGTACGCACATATGGTGACATGTCATTCTGGGATTGATAGAATACTGACTATGGATGTACCATATTTATAATAAAATCACAGTATATAGGAGATACTGGGGTTATTACTTTATAATTGAAATAAAAAAGAATGAATAAGTTGAAGAAAAACGGAACTTGAAAGAGGGTGGTGAAAATATTACCTCTTCGTCGGGTTCTTCCTTTTGATTTGATCAAAATGGCTCCATAGGTTGGATTTATGATCAAACAAAGGCCTCTAGGTTAAATTTAGGGAAGTTTATAGAATATTGGTGTAGGATTTGGCTGATCCAAAAGGATTTTAAGGTGTGAATACTTGATTAGAAGTGGTGTCCTTTTATAAGGGGGAGGAGGGGCTATTTTGGAAAAACATAAAGTATTATTTTATAATAAATTTATAATCGGTTTATAATGGCTCCAAAGTGGATTATTAAAAGTCTAAGGTGGGGATGGGTCTAAATAATTTCATCCATTATATTTTTGATAGGTTTTGGTCATTATATTAACCTTATCCTTTAGTTTTAACTCTTAGTTAATTAGTTTGACACTCACCATGTCACTTTGTATTTTTATATAATATAGTTAATAAACATACAATATACATCTATGAGACCCCCAAGTGGTCCATTAATAATAAACCTACCATTATATAAGTCCTTTTTCCGAACCTTATAATTTTAGGAATAAAATATCAATTAATTATATAATATTTGTTTTAAAAACACTTTTATGTCAATTTTGACACTATTGGGTATTTTGTTTTTGATAAATTCATAACAGCATTATTACTTCGAAAATAATTCATATAACCAATATTAATATGTCATATTAGCCTAGAAAATTAATTTAATTCATAAAAAGTTTAAAATTACTTTTATTTGGGTATTTATAATATCAATTATCTTAATATTTCATAATTAGGTAATTATTGCATCACGATTGTGTCATAAATAAATTAAATTATTTAATGTATAAATATTTTAAATAAAATACCATTATGTATGAAATCTTATTATATTTCTAATTAATATTTTTAATCGAATCTATCTTATATATAACCTTATATTAAAAATGTTCTAGTTTTTAAACTTTGATTTCAACTCGTTTAACTCTTCTTTGAATTAAATAATAGTAAATGTCCTAATCAAATACAAGTGGACATAAATGATAATATTTTATTCATAAGGTTGTTTTCTATCGATATACACTTGTATAATAGAATTAGGACATGTGTTTGTGTAATATTAATATCATTTTTACCCTTAATTACCCTATTTACTTTTAACCGTGGTAAATAATAGTAAAACGTTACTATTCACGAAAAATTATTTTCATCATATTGAACAAAATTTTACTCCATGATATTAACCGTGTCTCTCGGATTTTCTAAATTCCACTCACCGAAGCAGTAAAATTATGTTTTAGGTGAATTATTTGCAAATTCACTTATGAGATGGGTAAAAGATGGTGAAATGTTCAATAAAATATTTATATGTCTAACATTATTAAATACCAACTCCAATGAATTACATTGAACATATATAGGTATTATGTATATATTTTGACCTAAAATAAATTTTAACAAAATAAATAATTATTTAAATAAAATGTCGATCTTAACAAATAATTCAGTATTTTTAACTATTCATCAAAAATTGAATGTTTTCAAAAAGATACCAAAATTTCACCCTAGGATAATTTCGATATTCCAAATCCAAAAATGAAGTCCATTTTTAAAGATAAAATGTATTAAATTTCAAAAAGTGGGTATTACTATTTATAAAGGATATTTTGATTGGTTGTGGTGTGTGTTAGAACTTGAAGTTGCGTACAACACACACTACTGTATTATTCAAAGAGAAGCGTACCGTAGAATCTTGGGGTGTTAAATTCCCCCCACCTTCAAATAATTTCATCCTCAAAATTTCTAGAATACTACCACATGAAAAGACTCGGGTGATTATTCATCATAAGTTCCTCGGGTTCCCACGTTTCCTATTTCAATTTATGGTTTCTCCATAGAGCTTTTACCAGAAAAGTTGTCCATATTCTCAGCACCTATTCTCTTGTATCAAGAATCCTGATGGGTTCTTCAAAATAAGATAGATCTGGTTCCAGTACTAATTCCTCGTAAGTGAGTACATGTGTTGGGTCATGCATGTATTTTCTCAACAGTGATTCATGGAACACATCGTGAACTTTGGAGATATTTGGTGGCATTACCAAATGGTAGGCTACAGCTCCAATTCGTTCTAGAATTTTGAAATGTCCAGTGTACCAAGGACTCAATTTACCTTTATTACTGAAATGTATAACTCCCTTCCATGGAGATACATCCAAGAAAACATGATCTCCTACCTGAAATTCTAAATCCTTCCTTCGGTTATCGACATAGCTCTTCTTCCTACTTTGAGCAGCTTTGTTGTTGTTTTGGATTACCTTTACCTTTTCCATCGTTTCCTCCACTAGTTATGGGCCTACAACTTTTCTTTCAACAACTTCATCCCAACAGTTTTTTGTGCGAAATCTATCTCTGTATAATGCTACATATGGTGCCTATAGCATCCCGCCTTTTTATCACATAAACATTCATTACATTTTACAAAACCGAGGATCTTTAAGGTTTAGTGTCTTGGAAACCAGGAACATAAAACATGAAAAGAACAAAAACACTCTTCTTAAACACTTGAAAGGCTTCTCCTTATGTTCATCCTAGGTTCATTACTGCATCTCATAACCTGGGGACATACATCAAAAGAAAGGATGAGCAGAAGGCCCAGTAAGGGAAACAAGTGAAACATTTTACATATGAACTTGAGATACATCAATAAAGTCATGAAAAGAACTTTAAGGCATGAAAATGAAATCATGAGGCATATCATAATAAAAATAAAACTTTTTCATAACTTGAAGATGTGGCTGCAACATTTAATATTGACAATCGTTTCGTTTCACCAAGGTCCATCCCCAAGGTGTCGTTAAAAATTACCAAGGTTATTCACCAAGGCGTCGTTAAAATGGTCATCTCTAGAGATTAAGTCTTTACCCAATGCATTGAAGCTCTATCAGGGCGGACCCTTAAATTTGCTTTTATTATCATGTGAGCCACATATATCATCATCAAAAATTTCATAAATAACCCATATAGCATAAAATAAATGGGTTTCATTTCATAATCATAACATTTTAAAAACTGCTTTAAAGACATGATCTTTACGTCACTTTAAACCCACGGAAAGGGAAAGAGGGTTTCATTTATGAAATTCCCAGAATTTAAAATAGAACATTTTTATATATATATGTGAATACCCCTGTAGAAATAAGAGCTTTGAGTATTCAATTTATAACATAAAATAATTTTTAGAAAAGAGAGAGAGGCATTTTGAGACGAAAATTCTGCAGCATAACGGCTATGTTACAAGGTTTTAGAAAACATTGAGAAGAGAGGGGACATGGGTCAAACATTCATAAATGACCCATCAAACCGTAGAGAGACAAAATATAAGGTATTTATGAATATGGTAATGAAATTTGAAAATATACCATATGAAATGAAGAACATGAAAGGAAGAAAAAAAATGATTTCTCTTGTGAGAATTCGGCAGCCTAACGGCGTCACTTAAACTTCAACAAAATTGAATTGACAAGGTCAAATAGGGTCTCTCATCATATGAACATAAGAGTCCAGTATGATAGATATAGAGGTCATACCCCAACATAATAGAAAGGAACTTGAAAGAATTGACATGAGAGTAGAACTTCAAAACGAGAATGGTGAAGAACCACTTAAAAATTCGGCAGCCTAACGGCGCCACTTAAACTTCAACAAAATACTGAATTGAAGAGATCAAATGGGGTCTCTCATCATATGAACATAAGAGTCCAGTATGATAGATATAGAGATCATACCCCAACATAATAGAAAGGAACTTGAAAGAATTGTCATGAAAGTAGAACTTCAAAACGAGAATGGTAAAGAACCACTTAAAAATTCGACAGCCTAACGACGCCACTTAAACTTCAACAAAATACTGAATTGAAGATATCAAATGGGGTCTCTCATAATATGAACATAAGAGTCCAGTATGATAGATATAGAGATCATACCCCAACATAGTAGAAAGGAACTTGAAAGAATTGACATGAAAGTATAACTTCAAAACGAGAAGGGTGAAGAACCACTTAAAAATTCGGAAGCCTAACGGCGCCACTTAAAACTTCCAAATACTGAATTGAAGCGATCAAATGGGGTCTCTCATCATATGATCATAAAATATCAGTATGATAAGTTTAGAGATCATACCCCAACATAATAAAAAAAAGGAACATGAAATACTTTACATGAAAATAGATCTTCAAAAATGAGAAGGGAGAAAGAATCCGTTACAAAAATTTCGGCAGCCTAACGGCGCCACTTAAAACCTCATAAAACGAAATAATGAGAGTAAGAGAGGATCTCTCATTATATTAACATGAAAAGGGAAGTAAGAGGAGTATAAAAGAACATCCTCCAACATGAGAACATGGTGCATAAAAGGAATGACATAAAAGAGATTACTTGAAATTAAAGAGAGAGGTCAGATCCCTTACCTTAAAATGTAACTCTTAAACCTCAAAGGTTGGGACATTGAGGGCTTGGGGGCACCTTGGGAGGGCTTCTTGGGAGGTAATTGAGACCATAAATTCGTTGGGAATGAGTGGGGAGTCGAATGGATGAGATGAGGGCTTGGTATTTATAGGGAAAGTGAGGGGACAAGGCATTAATGGCCAAAGGACACCCCACATGTGCTTTTCTCAAACCCATGTGCTCTCCCTTGGCATTTATCATGGAGTTAGGCCACATGGGGCCCCCAAAACAATAATTCATCACCCTTGGCCGGCCAACCCTTAAAATAACTCATGACATCATCATGACACAACTATGATGTCATTAAACATACCGAAACCCTAAAACTGCATTTTTACTATTCACTGAAAATTCAACTTTCTCAGAAAGATCCCAAAATTTCACCATAATCAAATATCAACGCTATGATTACAAATATGAACTCCATTTTATAAAAATAATTTTCTAAATATTTTTAAATTTATTTTTAAATAAAAACACTATTCACCGAAAATTCATTTTTTCAGAAAAAACCCCAAAAATTACCATAACATAATATCGATGCTCTGAGTTCAAAAATAAAGTCCGTTTTATAAAAATATTCTTCTAATTATTTTTAATTAAATTTTTAATTAAAAAACACTATTCACCCAAAAAAACTAATACTTGAATAATAATTTATGAAACCGTTATTTAACCATTTTATTGAATCACATTACTTAATCAAGGTGCCTAGATTATTTTAAAACTTTCTTTAAGTTAGATTACTAATCCATTTGGTCATATTACTAATCCTAATCATAAAATCACTATTCATAATTTACTATTCATCAAAAAACAAGTTGATCTTATTAGACTCCAAATTTCGTACTGAACATAATTGTAGAAGACCATTTTTTGAAAATCATTACACATTTTTAATTATTTAAGGTTTATACAACTATTTTTAGAATATCCTTTTTCTAAAATTCATCAAAAATATGCATACTATATTTATCCGGTCATTTAAAAATTCATAAACATCATCATAAGAAAAAATCCCAATTTTTATTTAAAACAAGGATTACACAAGGCAGTTACGGTCTCGTTACATAGCCCCTTATAATACCAGCATAGGACCTAAGAGTAAGGTGTGCTAGGGTGATAGAATCTTGGGGCGGCTCAGTCAACATTGCCCGAGTAGTAATTTCTATCAGTTTGAACTTCTCACGAAGGCGATTCTGTTCTAGCTTCACATGATGAAGTTCTGCTTGGATTTGATCCAGAGCAAAGCCCAATGGTGCTACCTCCCTCCCAAGCTCTGTTAGATGGGCTTCGATCGGTCCAAGACTACTAGGTGAGGCCATCGAATCTTCTTTCTATAATAATTAACCAAGATTACTTGTATTTAGAGACAATAATCAAAACATTTTGTTCACAGTGGTCATATTGACCGATGGTCATATAACAGTCAAAACCCACTGGTCTCATTTTAATTATAATCATGTTTATCAAATAAAACATTTTTTTTGAGTATAAAAATAAAATAAAATAACACATGAAATTAGGGAACAAGATTTATTCAAAATTTCGGGCCGTTACAATCTTCCCCCTTAAGAAATTGCGTCCTCGCAATTTTTTAAAATTGGGTTTTGAAATTTCATTGAATGTCCCACATCGGAAAAAGAGTCAGTAACACTATTACTTTAAAAGAAAGAAAAGGAAGTACAAAGGCCACCCGAGTTTACTCATACTAGGGTTCCATGTAGGAAATATGGACATGGAGGAGAAAACAAAGGGTAACATTCTTAAAGGAGAGTGATAGAAAACATGATTAGGGGGAAGTTAACCACCATAAAATCCCAAAATTATGATTTGTGTAAGCGGTCTTTGATTACCTAGTAGGAACGTAAACCAACAACGTTTTTGTTTTACGTTCCTTTTAATAAATTTGAGGAATTCATTTACAACATAGAACAAAAACATAAGGAAATATATCTACCTTCATGTAGAGTTTCATACATTAATAAGTTTCTAACAAAACTAATCTTTTCTCCAAACGATGAGCATTCAAAACTACTTGGTCTCATCAAAACACAAGAATCATCATCTAGAGAATCACATGATCCACAAAAGATCAACTATCTATTTCTTCTATCTTTAAACATTATCCCAAAAATAGAATGGGGAAGGTAAATCAAATCTTCAAAAAGAATCCCATAGAAATGGAAACTACTTTTAAATCTTCAAAGTTCCATGGTACTACCCAATGTTCATCATAGACCATTCCGTAAATAATGGTCCTTAAGATTCCTGAAAATAAACCAAACTAAGATTGAAACCCAAATACAAGAAGGACTTGATAACATAGTCTTCCAAAATAAACTTCATTGTTTATCTCCAAACAACATCAACCACTCCTAACATCTTATAACAAAAGTAGCTAACCTAAACATATTTTACCCAAGATAGGTTAATCATTCCCGTAAGTAACCTAAATTACTATAAGGCCACCTTAAATTCATTGATTCTTCAAAATATAAGTCAACCTTACTCCTCAATGAAGACACCGTAGTAATCTATTTACCTTGATCATATATGGTCCTCAAAATAGTGAACGTCTTCCAAAATAATAATCATCTTTTAATCCCCTAATCATCTCTGTCGTATTAATACGGAAATCGTAGCATTTCCTATCACATTGGTTGTTGGGACATGTTCTTCCATTTCCCGCCATTAACTAAGAAAACAAGCTATAGTTAGGGGCTTAAATACTTAGCCAATAATCATGAAAAGAAACTTAAAGCATCTAAGGATAACATGTAGAAGTAAAGTATACCCTAACTTGTGATCCCCTAGGTTCCCTTCTAGGTTATCCGTGATCATATATTCTTATGTGAATCTTTACTTTATTTTATCTTTGTTCCTTTAACAATGGTTCATACTAAGCTTATGAATTTACCAAAGCATATCCCCCGGGAGTGTCGTAACCAAAAGTGCAGCAAGGCCCGTTGTCATGTACCAGTTCCCGTTCGAGTCTAGCTCAAAGCGGTGTTTTCGGGTTTTACCCCTATGTACATCTGTGCCAGAGCCACCTCTACCTGCTCGTATCCAGACAGGGATGTATTTGCTTGGAAACCCTTTACTCAATACTCACCAAAATACTAGGAAGATTTCCTATATTTAAACTTTTTTATAGGGTTCTTCCTAAAGTTTTCATATCCTAATTTCCACAAATAACTAAACCATCCTTTGATACCAACTATAGCATCCCGCCTTTTTATCACATAAACATTCATTACATTTTACAAAACCGAGGATCTTTAAGGTTTAGTGTCTTGGAAACCAGGAACATAAAACATGAAAAGAACAAAAACACTCTTCTTAAACACTTGAAAGGCTTCTCCTTAAGTTCATCCTAGGTTCATTACTGCATCTCATAACCTGGGGACATACATCAAAAGAAAGGATGAGCAGAAGGCCCAGTAAGGGAAACAAGTGAAACATTTTACATATGAACTTGAGATACATCAATAAAGTCATGAAAAGAACTTTAAGGCATGAAAATGAAATCATGAGGCATATCATAATAAAAATAAAACTTTTTAATAACTTGAAGATGTGGCTGCAACATTTAATATTGACAATCATTTCATTTCACCAAGGTCCATCCCCAAGGTGTCGTTAAAAATTACCAAGGTTATTCACCAAGGCGTCGTTAAAATGGTCATCTCTAGAGATTAAGTCTTTACCCAATGCATTGGAGCGCTATCAGGGCGCACCCTTAAATTTGCCTTTATTATCATGTGAGCCACATATATCATCATCAAAAATTTCATAAATAACCCATATAGCATAAAATAAATGGGTTTCATTTCATAATCATAACATTTTAAAAACTGCTTTAAAGACATGATCTTTACGTCACTTTAAACCCACGGAAAGGGAAAGAGGGTTTCATTTATGAAATTCCCAGAATTTAAAATAGAACATTTTGATATATATATGTGAATACCCCTGTAGAAATAAGAGCTTTGAGTATTCAATTTATAACATAAAATAATTTTTAGAAAAGAGAGAGAGGCATTTTGAGACGAAAATTCTGCAGCATAACGGCTATGTTACAAGGTTTTAGAAAACATTGAGAAGAGAGGGGACATGGGTCAAACATTCATAAATGACCCATCAAACCGTAGAGAGAAAAAATATAAGGTATTTAAGAATATGGTAATGAAATTTGAAAATATACCATATGAAATGAAGAACATGAAAGGAAGAAAAAAAATGATTTCTCTTGTGAGAATTCGGCAGCCTAACGGCGTCACTTAAACTTCGACAAAATTGAATTGAAAAGGTCAAATAGGGTCTCTCATCATATGAACATAAGAGTCCAGTATGATAGATATAGAGGTCATACCCCAACATAATAGAAAGGAACTTGAAAGAATTGACATGAGAGTAGAACTTCAAAACGAGAATGGTGAAGAACCACTTAAAAATTCGGCAGCCTAACGGCGCCACTTAAACTTCAACAAAATACTGAATTGAAGAGATCAAATGGGGTCTCTCATCATATGAACATAAGAGTCTAGTATGATAGATATAGATATCATACCCCAACATAATAGAAAGGAACTTGAAAGAATTGTCATGAAAGTAGAACTTCAAAACGAGAATGGTAAAGAACCACTTAAAAATTCGGCAGCCTAACGACGCCACTTAAACTTCAACAAAATACTGAATTGAAGAGATCAAATGGGGTCTCTCATCATATGAACATAAGAGTCCAGTATGATAGATATAGAGATCATACCCCAACATAGTAGAAAGGAACTTGAAATAATTGACATGAAAGTAGAACTTAAAAACGAGAAGGGTGAAGAACCACTTAAAAATTCGGAAGCCTAACGGCGCCACTTAAAACATCCAAATACTGAATTGAAGCGATCAAATGGGGTCTCTCATCATATTATCATAAAAGATAAGTATGATAAATTTATAGATCATACCACAACATAATTAAAAAATGGAACATGAAATACTTTACATGAAAATAGATCTTGAAAAATGAGAAAGGAGAAAGAATCCGTTACAAAAATTTCGGCAGCCTAACGACGCCACTTAAAACCTCATAAAACGAAATAATGAGAGTAAGAGGGGATCTCTAATTATATTAACATGAAAAGGGAAGTAAGAGGAGTATAAAAGAACATCCTCCAACATAAGAACATGGTGCATAAAAGGAATGACATAAAAGAGATTACTTGAAATTAAAGAGAGAGGTCAGATCCCTTACCTTAAAATGTAACTCTTAAACTTCAAAGGTTGGGACATTGAGGGCTTGGGGGCACCTTGGGAGGGCTTCTTGGGAGGTAATGAGACCATAAATTCGTTGGGAATGAGTGGGGAGTCGAATGGATGAGATGATGGCTTGGTATTTATAGGGAAAGTGAGGGGACAAGGCATTAATGGCCAAAGGACACCTCACAAGTGCTTTTCTCAAACCCATGTGCTCTCCCTTGGCATTTATCATGGAGTTAGGCCACATGGGGCCCCCAAAACAATAATTCATCACCCTTGGCCGACCAACCCTTAAAATAACTCATGACATCATCATGACACAACTATGATGTCATTAAACATACCGAAACCCTAAAACTGCATTTTTTACTATTCACTGGAAATTCAACTTTCTCAGAAAGATCCCAAAATTTCACCATAATCAAATATCAACGCTCTGATTACAAATATGAACTCCATTTTATAAAAATAATTTTCTAAATATTTTTAAATTTATTTTTAAATAAAAACACTATTCACCGAAAATTCATTTTTTCAGAAAAAACCCCAAAAATTACCATAACATAATATCGATGCTCTGAGTTCAAAAATAAAGTCCTTTTTATAAAAATAATTTTCTAATTATTTTTAATTAAATTTTTAATTAAAAAACACTATTCACCCGAAAAAACTAATACTTGAATAATAATTTATGAAACCGTTATTTAACCATTTTATTGAATCACATTACTTAATCAAGGTGCCTAGATTATTTTAAAACTTTCTTTAAGTTAGATTACTAATCCATTTGGTCATATTACTAATCCTAATCATAAAATCACTATTCATAATTTACTATTCATCAAAAACAAGTTGATCTTATTAGACTCCAAATTTCGTACTGAACATAATTGTAGAAGACCATTTTTTGAAAATCATTACACATTTTTAATTATTTAAGGTTTATACAACCATTTTTAAAATATCCTTTTTCTAAAATTCATCAAAAATATGCATACTATATTTATCCGGTCATTTCAAAATTCATAAACTTCATCATAAGAAGAAATCCCAATTTTTATTTAAAACAAGGATTACACAAGGCAGTTACGGTCTCGTTACATAGCCCCTTATAATACCAGCATAGGACCTAAGAGTAAGATGTGCTAGGGTGATAGAATCTTGGGGCGGCTCAGTCAACATTGCTCGAGTAGTAATTTCTATCAGTTTGAACTTCTCACAAAGGCAATTCCGTTCTAGCTTCACATGATGAAGTTCGGCTTGGATTTGATCCAGAGAAAAGCCCAATGGTGCTACCTCCCTCCCATGCTCTGTTAGATGGGCTTCGATCGGTCCAAGACTACTAGGTGAGGCCATCGAATCTTCTTTCTATAATAATTAACCAAGATTACTTGTATTTAGAGACAATAATCAAAACATTTTGTTCACAGTGGTCATATTGACCGATGGTCATATAACAGTCAAAACCCACTGGTCTCATTTTAATTATAATCATGTTTATCAAATAAAACATTTTTTTTTGAGTATAAAAAAAAAATAAAATAACACATGAAATTAGGGAACAAGATTTATTCAAAATTTCGGGCCGTTACAGTGCCATCCGAATACTTGAATGGAAGATATTGTTATAAGAAAATTCCACCAGAGGTAAATATTGATCCCACATACCCTGAAAGTCATGTGAGAAAGATCTCAACATGTCTTATAAGGTTTGAATAGTCCATTCTGATTGTCCATCTGTATGAGGGTGTTAGACAGTGCTCAAACGAAGTTCAGTATCCAAGGTCATCTGAATAATGTTCCAGAATCTTGAAGTAAAATGGGGATCATGATCATAAAAAATCGATAGGGGTACTCCATGAAGTCTCACAACCTCATTAATATGTAGCCTTGCTAGATGTTCAAGTGCTAGATCTTTTCTTATAGAAATAAAATGTGTTGACTTTGTAAAACGAAAACAAATAACCCATATTGCATCGTTCTTTCTAGGAGTCTAGGTTAGTCCCATAACAAAGTCCATCGTGATATTATCCCATTTCCACTCAGGAATGGGAAGAGGTTTCATGTCTCCTCCAGGTTGTTTCCTTATAGATATCACTTATTGAAAAACCATACATCATGACACAAAATCAGCAATATCCCTCTTCAAGTTGTCCCACCAAATTTGTTCCTTCAAATCTCTTTACATTTTGGTGCTCCCAAGGTTTATAGAGTAATTGGAACTATGAGCATCATCCAAAAATTCCCTTTTTAGATCAATTTTATCGGGAACCCAAAGTCTCTTCCCAAATTTCACAATTCCATCTTCACACAAAAAGCCACTCAATCTCCCATCATTTACAGCTTTATAATTCTTTTGAAACTCTTCATCATCGGTCTAATAACTCTTTATCCTTTCTATTAAAGATTTTTTGGAAACTATTTGAAATATTATTGATGTTTCACCATCCATGGTGATTCCAATATCTATATTTACTAGATCCATGAAAATAGGATCCCTCTGAACTATCATCTTGTTCAAAACTCCATGATATTTTCTTATCAAGGCATCTGCCACCTTATTTTCCTTCCCTGGGTGGTAGTGTATTGTGCAGTCATAATCCTTGAGTAGTTCAAGCCATCTCCTTTGCCTCATGTTGAGTTAATTTTGTGAGAAAATATACTTCAAACTCTTGTGATCAGTATAAATCTAACACTTTCCACTATATAGATTGTGTCTCTATATCATAAAAGCAAAGATTATAGTAGCTAACTCACGATCCTGAGTAGGATAGTTTTGCACATGAATTTTCAGTCATCGTGATGCATAGGAAATAACTCTATCATTATGAATATGTTCACAACCATGACCCTTCGATGCATCACTATAAATAACGAACCCATCATTCCCCGATGGTAGAGTCAGTATAGGAGCATTGACTAATATAATCTTCAGTTCTTCAAAAAATTCTTCACACTCATTTTTTCAAACAAATTTAACCCCTTTACGTGTGATCTTTGTTAATGGGTTATCCAATCGGGAAAAATTCTGGACAAACCGTCGATAATAACCTGCTAAACCAATTAAACTGTGTACCTAAGTTATAATCATTTGTGGTGGAAATTCTTGGATTTCTCTTATCTTATAAGTATAAATAGAGATTCCTTACTTAAAGACAATATGGCCAAGAAAAGAAATCCCAAAAAGCTAGAATTCACACTTGATAAACTTCCCATATAATTCATGTATTCTCATAGTTGTCAATTTAATGATCAAGTGATTTTCATGATCTTTGTAGATTTTGAATTATACCAAAATATCATCAATAAATACCACTACAAAGTCACAAAGATATTCCTTGAAAACTCTGTTCATTAGATCCATGAAAATAGAGGGTGCATTTGTCCGCCCAAAAGGCATTACTATAAACTCGTAATGCTCGTACCTGGTTCAAAATGCTGCCTTCAGAATGTATTCCTTCTTCACAAACAACTGATGGAATCTAGATCGAATGTCAATCTTTGAAAAGTATTGATAACCATGCAGTTGGAGGAATAAATGATCAATGCGAGGTAGGGGATACTTGTTCTTTGTTTTTATAGCATTGATATCCCTGTAGTCAATAAATAACCTCATAGATCCATCTTTCTTTTTAACATAATGAATAGGGGCTCCCCATGGAGAAACACTAGGGAGAATAAATCCCTTATTACTCAATTTCTCTAGTTGATTCTTTAGTTCAACTAATTCCACAGTGGCCATTCTATAAGGGGTCTATGATATAGGCCTTGATCCAGGAATTAAATCAATGGAAAACTCAATTTCTCATTATAGAGGATGTCCAGGTAAATTTTCCGGAAACACATCTATATATACATTCACAATAGGTACATACTCTATTTGAACATAACTTTACTTACCCACAATTATTTCATTATCTTACTCCCCAATAATTGTATTTAGTTGAGCTATTGAGGGTGGATCTAGATAATAATTAGGTGGTGAAGTTTCTGCGCCAAATATATGGTGTTCCTTATCATCATCATCAAAAATCGTAACCTCATTCTTCTTAAAATAAATATTTTCATCACGGTCCGAAATCCAATCCATACTAAGGATTATATCAAATTCAATCATCGGTATGACGATGAGATCAGCGGATAAAGAACATTTATGTGCTCTAATGGGGACTGATTCACAAATTTTTTTGTAATGATACTTCCCTTTGGAGTTTTTACTAACAACTCCTTTGTTAAATCAAATTTTAAATATCTAATTTTTATAGCAAACTGGGAAGATATGAAACAATGTGATGATCCAGAATCAAATAAAGCATTTGATAAACTTGATGAAACCATTAAATTACTTGCCACAACGTCTTTTGGAGATTTTACCTCAGCAGTAGTGATAGCATAAGCTTGTCCTTGATAACTTGGCCTTTTCTACGATAAGTTCCCCTAACGCATAGGACATTCATTTTCATAATGTCCCATCTCTCTACAATTATAGCATTCCATGTTGACAATAACTCTCTTTCCTTTGCAATCACGAGTTTGGTGGTCTTTTTCACCACACTTGTATCATACTCTTATTTCTTTTTAGAAAGTACCGGGGTGTTTCTTCCCACTTTTTCTATAGGATGGATACTCAACTTTTCCCTTATTCCCCTTATTTCCATTTCCAGATTGATCAGCAGATCTCTTCATCTCTTTATTTTCTTTAAAGTCATAAGACTTAGAGAATTCTTTTTCTGTCTTGATAGCACATGAGACAATGCCTTCGTACAACGAGAAGGATTATGAGAATAATTCTATATTAAGTAATGGTTTGAACCCATCAAAAAATGATCAATCTTACTTCATGGGTTACATATATAATCTCCATCATACCTTGGAAACCCTGTAAAGTTTCCCTCATACTTTGTGACATTCTAATCCTCCTTTTGTCTTAGAAATAGAATGTTTTTTTTCATATCTGCTCGATGGTCGTGAGGAACGTATTTTTCTAAAAAAATCTCATTGGACTCCCTCCATTTCATATTTGATACATCATCATATTTCTTTGGGATTTTAATCAATTACCACCATTGATCAGTTTCTCCAGTGAGGCGGTAAACTGCCATGATAACTTTTTGCCTTTAACTACTCCCCAAGGCATGAAATATTTTCTCTTGGAAACTTATCCACTACAAAGATACTAATTGATTTGTACTCCCATTGAATGTTGTTGGTTTCTGCCTCATGATGTGGTCTAAAATTGATCCCCCACACTGCGGATCAGGGTGCTCCATACATGTTAGGTTATTATTCATAACCTGAGAGAGTTGTCCCAGAATGGTGATTAGCAGATCATCACCAGTTGCATCACCAGCACCACTATAATTATCATGATTAGGAGGAAAATCCCTACATGGAGTGTGTGCATTGATACATTTTCCATTCCATCCACTAGGCTCCATTTCTAAACAATGGAATAAACTAGATTAGTTTATGAATCGCAATATATAAATCCAAACTTTTAAAACATCTAACCTAAATTGAACTATTTATGGATATAATATATAATCATTAAAAAAATGATTTCATTGAGGAATTATATACCCATAAACCATTCATAATGGTTTATAAAGTAAACGAGAATTATCCTAAGCATATCCCCTAGGAGTGTCTTAACCAATAGTGTAGCAAGGCCCGTTTTCGTGAACCTATTCTCTTTCGAGTCTAGATCAAAGCAGTTTTTTTGGGTTTCACGCCTAGGTACATATGAGCCAGAGCCTCCTATACCTGCTCGTATTGAGACATGGATGCATTGTTCGAAAAACTCTCAAAATCTATACAATACCAAAATTCTAGGAAGTTCTTCTACAATAATCATCAATGTCCATCTTAGGTATATGTGATCTAATCAGAGTTTATCTAAATCAAGCTTCTAATGATTGTAATAAACTTCCTCTGATTCAAACTATAATTCCCCGACCCCGGTTACCGAGAGTCAGTGCATTATTACATAACGTTGGCATAGTCACAAAAGATCAAGTCTCGAAAGAACGATTAGTTTATTAGTCTTGGGAAGACTAGATATATTTATAAGTCCAACATTACATCATAAAGTAAAAAAATTACAACAACTTCTTTTCTTCCTTTCCCCTTATACTATCACAGCAGTTCATTCATAAATTACTTCTTCACATCTTGGGAAAAATAAAACACTGAAGGTGGTGAGCATAGATTCTCAGTAAGGATAACAATATAGCGGAAAATTTTATAATTAATAATAAACATTTAAGTCAATGTATATCTTAAAGAAAATTGTATTAAACGTTAAATTCTGCATAACATGGAAAAAATAAAATGAAATAATTACATTTACTTATTAACATGGATATTCTATTCATCAAATAATCACATGCAATATCAATAACCACTTTCCTAATGATGGAATGCATAATGCCAGAATATCATAGCCATGTAGCCAAGGCCTCGGGCTAAGAAAACAAATAAGATTTTGCAAAGGGCTCGTGCCAAGACACTAGTCTGTCTCATGAGACCTACCGATGCATCGAGGATATATAGCGGGCTCCACCTGTCACTTATTAAGTCCAATGCATTCCTCATATGAACAGTTTTAAACATAACATAATCATTCGTATTAAAACTAGCATACGAAATGTCAATACTTTCTCCATAAACCAGGAATGGTATAAAATTAACACATCCATAGTCAAACATATCACAAAAACATCAATAAAATATGAAAGTTTTGTATAATAATTAATCAACTTCAAATAAACTTAAAATCCATCAAAGGATGTTGACATATATGAAATCAAAACTATTTGAGAGAAATAACTCTTTTTTTTAAAATACAATTAAAATTATAATAATTATAAAATAAAACATTCACTTTGAAAATATCCTTATATGATTTTAAGGGAATCTTTAATGAGTTTATAATGGTAGAAAATAGCTGCACCCGCCGTATAAGTTAAAAAAAGTGATTCTTATCTTAATTCTGTCAAAATGTTTAAAAAGGACCTTGATTGGAAAAAGAAGAAAAGATTCCTTTATAAACATCTTATAAAAATTCAAAAAAGGGTATAAATGACTTTAACCTATATTCTACAAAATAGTAAGAATGCTTTGAAATACATTTTTAAAAAACATGTATGTTATTGATTAAGAGGTCCCAGTAGATAATTATGTATAAACAACCTCGGATAATGATGTGATTGTGAAATAAACCCTTACCTTGTAATTTTCCTTGGTTGAGGGTAGGTTAAACTTCTATATAATGGTGAAATAATTGTTATTAAATTATACAAGAATAATATACATTAATATGATATCATATATGATCTTTTAACATTGCTTTATTAATAATATCTTAGTATTATCGTCGTTTCGGGTGTTAACTTACTCGTTTTATTTTATATATATTGTTACTGAATCCATGTTTTTTATGGATATATTTTATCTTATTCATTTTCATAATTATATTAAGTCATTAAACATTATTTTTAATCATGAAATGAAATTTATTCTTGAATGGATATGATGGGGAATGAGTCTCATTGCGTTCGTGGAGACGGTAGTCCGTATGTACACACGAGCGAAAATATCATTCTTTTGATATTAAAATAATAAATAATTGGATGGTATAACATATATATAAGATCTTTATCATGTAATATTTATTATTTACATCAATTACACATCATTATTGTACCCATCCAAATAATAATGTTTTGAATAACAATTACACCACGACGTGGAGACCGTAAGCCATACGTATGCACGTATGGTGACATGTCATTCAAGGGATAAATAATGTACTGAATATGGTTGTACCATATTTATAATAAAATCACAGTATATAGGAGGTACATAATATTGTATTTTATAATTTAAATAACAATGAATGAATAAGTTGAAGAAGAAAAGAACTTGTAAGAGGGTGGTGAAAATATTACCTCTTCTTCGGGTTCTTCCTTTGGATTTGATCAAAATGGATCCATAGGTTGGATTTATGATCAAAATAAGGCCTCTAGGTTGAATTGATGGAATTTGAGAGAATATTTGGATAGGGGTTGGCCGAGCCAAAAGGCATTGAAGGTGTGAATAAGTGGTTAGAAGTGGTGTCCTTTTATAAGGGGGGGGGGGCTCTTTAGAAAAAACTTAAAGTATTATTTTATATTAAATTAAAATTATATTTATAATGGCTCCAAAGTAGATTATTCAAAGTCTATGGTGGGGATGTGTCTATATACTTTCAATAAATATATTTTAGATAGGTTTGGGTGATTATATTAACCTTATCTTTTAGTTTTATCTCCTAATTAATTAGTTTGACACTTACCATGTCACCTTGTTTTTTATATTATATAGTTAATAAACTTACTATATACATCCAAGATACACCCAATTGGTAAATTAATAATACCCCTTCCATTATATAAGTCTTTTGGCTTATCCTAAGAAATTTAGTAATATAATATCAAATAATAATATAATATTTGTTTTAAAAACTCTTTTATGACAATTTTGAAACTATTGGACATTTTGTTTTTGAGAAATTCATGATAGCATTTTTACATCGAAAAGAATTCATATAACCAATATTTATATGTCATATTAGCCTATAAAATTAATTTAATTCATAAAAACTTTCAAATTACATTTATTTGGGTATTTATAATATCAATTATCTTAATATTTTATTAATTAGGTAATTACAACATCATCATTGTGTCATAAATAAATTAAATTATTTAATGTCTAAAAATTATAAATAAAATACCATTATGTAGGAAATATTTTTATAGTTCTAATGAATATTTATTATCGAATTTATCTTATGTATAACCCTATATTAAAAATATTTTATTTATTAAACTTTGATTTTTGACTCTTTTAACTCTTCTTTGAATTAAATAATAATAAATGTCCTAATCTAATCCAAGTGGACCTAAATGGTAATATTTTATTCCTAAGGTTGTTTTTGGTCGAGATACACTTGTCCAATAGATTTAGGAAATGTGTTAGGGTAATATTAATATCATTTTTACACTTAATTACCCTATTTACTTTTAATTGTGGTAAATAAAAGTAAAAAGTTACTATTCACCAAAAATTAGTTTCAGCTTATTTAACCACATTTTACTACTTGATATTAGCCGTGTCTCTTGGATTTTCTAAATTCCACTCACAGAAGTGGTAAAATTATGTTTTATTTAAATTTTGCAAATTCTCGAAGGAGACGGGTAAAAGACGGTGAAAAGTTCAATTAAATTTTTATCTATCATAAATTGTTATAAACTGACTCCAATGAATTACATTTAACATATATAGGTATTATGTATCTATTTTTACATAAAATAAATTTAAATAAAATAAATAAATATTTAAATAAAAAGTCGATTTTAACCAATAACTCATTGTTTTTCACTATTCATCAAAAATTGAAAGGTTTTAAAAAGATACCAAATTTTCACCCTAGGATAATTTCGATAATCCAAATCAAAAAATGAACTCAATTTTGAAAGAAAAAATGTATAAAATTTTAAATAGTGGGTATTACTATTTATAACGGCTAGTTTGATTGGTTGTGGAGTGTGTTAGAACACGAAGTTCCATACAACACATGCTACTGTATTATTCAAAGAGAATCACACTGTAGAAGCTTGGTACATATGGTTTCACAAATATTTATCCAAAATTTTGGTTAGAAGTCACTTTATAATTTGGAGATAGGTATCTATAAGAATTTACGTATTTTTATATTTTGATAGAACAATTTCATACATCTCCTCCATCTATATTATCAAAGAGTCCTTCATTTCTTCCTACATTCTGAATGCATCTCTCAAAGAATGTTCATCACCAATAATATGTCATGTTGAATCATCATTGTCAATGGGTGAACAAAAAATATCAATAGTAATCAATTGTAGAGTAATAAACCCTTTTTTTGTTTGTAGACAACATGAAATGTATTCCATGAACTTTTCCGAAGAATTACAACAACCAGACTCAAAACATTCACTTTGTGACTCTGCATTATTCATTGGGGTCTGTGATGGTAGATAAGGCACCAGGATGAAGGGATATGACCACATCCTGACAGTGATCCCATGTAGGGGTGCGGGGGTGCTACCTCTATGGTATGAAGAAATCAATTTGGCTAAGTCCCTAAAGTGTCGCCCGAGGTACCTCTCAACAAATACCTTCATACCACAATGATGAAGTTGAATGAAGAAATAATTTTTGATATGTCCTCAAATTGGCTCCCCAGTCTAGTAAAAACACCATAAACACATAAGATACTTGAGCACAATCCACTGGCTTGCACAATAATTTTTCACCAAGGGTCCTTATTTTATTATAAATTGATCCTTAGGGCCTTCAATTTTACAGATGAATTTCCCAAAATTCTAATAACTGAATTGGTCACCCTAGTGATTCTCCCAAGTCTTATAAAACATTTAAGGTAGTTAATTAACACATAGAGAGGAGGATTTGAAAATCTATAATTGAAGTTATGTCCTTGTAGTGTTTGTAATCTGTAACACTTGTGCGCCTATGTCGCCCAACATCCCAGAATTAGAAACACTAGAACTAAATCTATTCCATTCATAGGATATTTAGATCCCCACTTATGAAAATACCTATGAATACTATTGAAGGAATGAGTCCAATCTAACCCAAGTATTACCATCTATATTGTTTGTTACTAGAGTGAAAATCAGGTCAACCAAGCCTACTTGCATGCCCATACTTGCATGCCAATACCAACATGGGATCAATTTTTTTATTCAACCATTGCCTTTAGTCCAAAAGCCATGAAGACCTCTTAAAAAATGTAATGGTAAGCCTTATTCTTCATTAGATCCATTTTCTAAAAGTAATTTTGTTGAGACTTCCTCCAAAACCTATTAACCTATTAATATTTTAGGAATGGTACATTAGCATGACTCTTATTTGGGTTTGTATATCTGTAGTCAGAGGTTTCTCACATTTGTTTCAAAATAGGGTAAGAATTCATGGAGTATCTTGGGGGTTGTATATCTAAAATCACATGGACCTTTATCCGAGGAACAATGTTGGTAAGATTGTAATGACCAAATCCTAATAAGATTCATTTGATGAAGAAAAATTGAGTTAGTGTTAAATTTATGTCATATATATTCTCATAGAGGCCAATTTAGAGATCGTTGGATATGTCAAAACGTTTTATAATCTATAGTTTTTTATTCATTAGTATTAAAATATTAATTGAATTTTTTCATAGATGTGGGAAATGAAAATTTTATACAAATATCTTAAAATTAATGGAAATACTTTAATAAAGAAAATTTTTATTTTTTTGGAATTTATAGGGAATAAACTTCATGGGACCATTCCTAATTTAAATCGGTAATTTATATATTTTTACAGGTGTATATTATGGTTCATTAATGGGTGGAATACAAATACACTAGGTTTGATGATGGTAATGTTGTTTATTATTTTGCAAGGGAGATCATGTTCTAAAAGTTCATAGATTCCTGAGAAAAATTAAGTGAACAATTTAAACATTTAAGAAATTTTAATATTTATTTATTATAGAAAACATGGTGAACATATCATAATGTTAAAACCATAACATCCAAAAACAAATTTAAAAGCATAAGTATCAAATATAAAAATAAAATTTATTATAGAAAAAACTCTGAAACCCAATAAGATGTACAAGATACATACATTAGATGAATCCTTATGGTCATATAATATGTCTAATAAGAAAACAATATGGATTTACCCTTAAGAATTTATTTTTTTAGTTATATTTCACCTTCTTTTGTAATTGGAACCCAATGCTTGTTTGGTAGTAAGAGAGACAAATATAGACCATGATAGAGATAGGATAGAGAGTAGATTACGGTGGTATGACGTAGAGGATATTATGAGTGAATATTATTTAAATTAATTGATCTATTTATAGAGAAAAAGTATTCACACTAATGTGATAATTCAACTATGAATGTTCAACCTTGTAGATCTTGAGTTTTTATAAAAATATGATGTAATCCGATTCTAGGTGAACATAATTCTATATGGGAGTTTCCCTTTATTGTAATTCATGTATAACACTTCAATGTTGTATTGATTGAAATAAAAAGAAGAGAAATATTGGTCACTAGAAATAAGAAGGGTCATAAGAAGTCACATTAGTCCAAACCACATGAACCCATTGAGGTGATCAAATACTATCGCCTAGATTACCACTGATGACTAACCAGGATGCATCATTCCTTTACACATGATAAAATTTATTAATACCATTTTTAATATACCTTCCTTAAAAATGAAATTAAATGCATGAGGATATATAATCGGTAAATGGATTGGGATGGAATCTTGTAGTCTATAAATTTTAAAATTGTTTATTTTTTGAGTCATCCCAAGGATGTTAAACAAATGAATTTCTAAGATGCAGCCCACATTTTTTTCCCTTGGCCAAATCATCCCCTCAAACCTATTTTATCATGATAGAATAGACATAAACAATCAATTATCTTATTATTATTTTATATTCCCATTAATAAATTCAGAAGAATAATGGGTAAACTAAATATAAAAAAAACACAAAAATAATGCTCATCATGAAAGTGCCACAAAAAAAAACTAAAGGAACTGGTCCTGCTCAAACCAATTAGATCATCATTGCTAAATAGATTTTTCTCTTATAATATCTTTCCATTGAATTTCATTTTATTTTTTTAAAATATATTCTAGATCTATAGAAACAGTAATATCCCAGGGGTATGTTTTTTTGTTACTTTAAGTATCAATGCGACATGAAATTCTCTAAAATCCAATAATGCCATGTTTTAGATTTTTTTCTAATGTCATTGAATGACTGAAATAGGGAATTAAATATTTCGAGTGAATCATTAAAATTGAATCATTGAATCATGATTTTGTGGAATTATTTGATTCTGGTAAATGAAATTTTCCTAACATTCTTACACATTGAATTTTTGAAATATATTTTTATAGATTTGTTTCATTCCATTTAAGATTTTATGAATTTACATGATCCACTTCATGAGGGGATTTCAAGAAAAAATACATCTTATTTATAACATAATCATTTTCAAGAGTAACCATTTCACATGACCAATTCCAACACATTCATTGAATCATTTTAAAGCTATGAATATGAAAATTAATATTTAAAATGAATGGTAAACATTTTATGTCCTGAAATTAATGCTTGACCCACCATGACAATAATATTTATTTTTCGAATAGAATACATGAATTATATATCTAGGTTTGAGCCACATTACAAGCTATAATTACATATTTATACACTTCAATATTTATATTTCTGGATATGATAATTTTTATTAGATAGGGATGAGGGTTGTATTTGATGAAGAGATGTATTATATTTTATGGAAAGTCTTTTGGGGTTCTATTTTTCAAAATTAAATGGTATCATGTATCTTTCATTTTAACTTTCATTTTTCCCTCTTAAAAGAAGAAGAAAACTAGTTATGTTTTGGAAAATAAAAATTACCATTACTACTCCGATGATATATTGATTATAAGTTTTTTAGAGGGTGATCTGAGATTTTTTTGGGCATAAATTATTAAAAATCCTAAATGTGAAGAAATAAATAAAATATAAAGAAGGGAAAACTATTTCATTATACATAAATTGAGAACAACATTGATTTGAGTCCTGTGAAGTGGGAAATATCATTTCATATAAAATATATTATCAAATCACTTCACACAAGAAATCATGTGGAATTGATTCAAGAAAAAACATCTATTTTTTTATTTAATATTTTGAACATCAAATCCTACCATAATTAATCCTCATTTTTGTCAAACCATTTATTTGAAATCCCTCATGATTTTATTTTATTTTTTCCATTATGATGTGGATAATGTAATTATTTTTTAATCATATGGAAATGTATCATTTACTCATGATAAGAGCATAACTTCACTTAAAGAAGAATTATGAGTTACGAGATAAAGGAATCCATTGTGAGTTAAATTAGGGAATGTAATGTGTGGTAAAAGTAATTGTTATATATAAATGAATATGAGGTGCGGATAAACCCATTATCATTGGGAATAATTCAAACACATAGGTTTTTTTATTTCATTGAAGTGTGTTACATTGAATTGATGTTTTATATGAATATTTAAATGTGGACACACCATTAAAAAACATTTGATTTAATTTCATTCAAATTTGAAGATTAATGACATGTTGTTTCTATTTTATATGTTTTAGAAATACAAACATGAGGAAAAAATTTTATATGTGTGAGGGAATTGACATAACCATTTTATGAATGTATTTGTTGATATAAAAATTCTAGTTTAATAATGTAACTAATTATATATTTCAATATTTAATTATTTTTATGTTTCATGTTTGAATATAATATATGATGAAAACGATGTAAAATGGTATGAATATAGTGATTTGATACCACTTCTTGCTGTGTGGAATTGTGTAATGGTGTGAAATCATATTTTTTAAAGTAATTTGAAGTTTAATATTGTTTGGAGACCAAAACTAATGCCAAATAATGTATAACCATAAAAAACTAATAAAAAGGAAAGGAAATTGGATTTTACACATTATGTGTGTCACTTAAAAGACATAAAAATTAACTCACATCAATAAAAATAATCATGACCCTTCACGATACGCACTATAGATTATTTATACTACCTTAAACCCATGAGGCATACACACAAATGATGACTTTGACAGGATTAACAACAGTGACCACCCATATTTTTAAAATTAACCCACACCGAATGAACACAATGTTCCAATTATTATTCCTCAGTGGTTCTATCGTGCATATAAATATGATTCACAGGTGGATTTATCTATAATTGATTATCGAGGAGATATTGAATTAAGATTTAAAGAGTTTAATTCATTAATTTCCCTTATCTATTCAGTAATTCATTCTTTTATATATCTCTTCTCCCAAATCAAATTGATTTCCCAATCCATGGATACGTATTTTATGTGATTGATCTGGAATGGGGTAGTCCAGACCTATGTGTTATGCTTTAGTATTTTTTATTCAATTAAATAAACTAATTGCTTCATTCTACACTGAGTTTCAATTCAAAGTTAAATATGAAATTTTAAAAAAGTTGGGTTATGTTTTTATCATGTAATATTTATTAATATGGAAAATATCCATTCTCCCCCAAAAAATTCTTTTAAACCTATGTTGAAACAGTTATTTTTTGGGTGGGGAGTGAAGGATGATTTTCATCACATGGGTAAAATTATATGTTGTAAATATTTGTTTATTAATAAAAAACAATTCGTGGACATAGATTTGTCTTATAAATCAAGGGAACCTTCTTTAATTATATAAACCTGGGAATGAGGGTAGAAAAACCTAATGTTTCTAATCAGAATATACTCACCATAACTGTCTATCCAAGGGTGGTAGAAGATACTATAGATGAATATATATATTAATATTTAGTTGGGTAAACGGGTTAAAATTTTTAAACCCTGGAAGAACAACCCTATGTCTCTCAAGTTGTGTGTTGGTCACCATCATTCACATTTATTTAAAAATGAAAAAATTAAACATTATTTATAGTTCCTATTTTTCAAAAAAAAAAACACATTCTGTTTATCTAATAAACAACCATAAGTGGAAAATGGTTTTCCATGAAATCCTCATAAGAAGGCAATATAATTCAACAACTATATAATATTAGGAAATAAATTTTTTGTTTTTTCATTCCCCTAAAATATGAGTGTATCTGGGGTTTTTTAAAACATAGAGTTTTCATTGTTATGAAAACTCCCATAATAGAATCAAATTACTCATCATGTAACCCTTTTCAGCCTCCATGCTTTATTGGTTTTTAATCCATATGTATGATTGTAACAATGTTTTTTAGCCATCCATCCAACAATATATTGGATATTTCTAAAGGATTAGTCATTCAGATGTAGTTCTGGACTATAGTGTCACTTCATCAACATATTGTTGAAATTGAATAAAGACCTATTATGGTCCCCATACCTAAGAACGGTATCCCTAGAATGTTCTTGAACATTACTATCATTCTCCAGTATTAGCTCTCGTAACTGAATTCAATTATTCACGATATTATTAAAATTTATTTCCCCATCCTTTATAAAGATGATGGACAACATTGTCTATAATAGAAGGAGCTCAGATCGAGAAACCATGTCATATTTCTGTTATTCCATCTCTATATATCATTTTTTAGGTGATTAAGTCTTTATTAATGTAATTACCCTAAAATTTATTTTATCGGTTTATCCCATGATGTCTCCAAAATTGGGAGGATATAATGATTATTGGAAAATCTATTTGAGATAAAAAAATCATTGATTGTTACTTCTACTCAATATATGGTCATTAATAAGGTATGTTTATTCTATTAGATCCTTGAAAAAAATACATGACATGTCATTAAGATACATATAAAAGCATGGTTGTTGTAGAAGCACCTCTAAAAGAAAAAAAAACATCTTAAAATTAATCTTTTTGTTATTACACTATGATAATTTATCACTAGTAATACACAAATCAATGATTATAGTTTGAGAAATTACATGGGAAAATTATTTCTTTTCTTTTATTTAATACATATGTCGACCTTTTCCCTCTATGATATCGATAATGGAATTAATATTTCAGATGATATACCAAGCCAATTTCACTGGGAAGAAGATAGAATGACCAAGTAATAAAACTTAAATTTCTAGAGAATCTCATTTGTAATAGAAATATTAGTAACTAGAAATAAAATAAAGATTAACCTTGACTATGATAAATTCATCCGAGGTGGCGGACTTCTCCACTGAGATGATGCATTTACAATATATCATAATATAATAGAAAACCGAGTCCCCATGTAGGAAAACACAATTACCACTCTTAATAAAGAGCATAATGATCCCTGGGGTATAATATGAGTTTTACAACAAAAATAATAGAGAGTTTACATTGATTAAACTCATTTAAAATGATTTTTATCTCAACCTAGGCACCATGACGAGTTGAGCTCCAAATTAGGAGACATTTTATTAATGAATAAGAAGACTAACTTTGGAACATCAAGAAATTATATACCTTATCTCAAGAGTATGATACAAATTCTTCTTCATCTATTGAGATCTTGAACATACGTCACTTGGTGTAGAATAATACAACATAGAACTCACTAATGTAGGCTCCAAGGACACTAAATCCAGAAGAGGAGTATTGGAACCTTCTTAACAATTGGATATGAGAATATGAGAGATAAATGTTGAGGATATGGGTGATTACTAGTTAGTTTCCCCTTAATTCTTGGGTGGGGCCACATATTTTTTATTTTAGAGAGAATAGTCAAAGTCTGGGGAAGAGTCTTGTATGGGTATCATTTAGAGACAGATTAGTTGTCTTGGGTCTCACATGAAAAAGAACCCTATAAAAAAATATTCCATTATTAAACAAAAATGGATTCAAAATAAGAGAAATACCTATAGGAGAGTAAAGAACAACTAGTGGATAAAAGGGTGTATTATACATCAAAATACAATCAATGGAGATCGTACTAGATTAGGATGATGCAAATGACAAGGAACACCAAATCATTGAAGACCAAATATTTTTAGCCAACAAATCCACCAGATGTGAAACCCTGGACCTTGAAGCGAGATCATATACAAGATTAATTTGAATGACCATGTTGATGATGAGGTGAATAGATACTATACATAAAAGAGTATATGATGTTCATTAATCAAGAGACTAAAGAACTAGACTGATGAAGGATGTGTGATGGTAGAGGCTTATAAAAATCCAACCCCAAACATATGCAAGTAGGTGCGGTGTATAGTAAATGATTTTAGGGATCATCTATGAATATAAGAGACCACATGAAAATTATAATATATTGGAATAAAAATATTGATTATGGAAGACAATAGGGAGGTCGAGAAGTGAAATCTAGGACACCACCTGGGGGAGTCCAAACTAGAGTGAAATTCATTCAACTCGGGAGAGAGTTTGAAACAAATTTTTTCCATCACATAGGAGGTCTATTACCAAGATTTCACAATTTATTATGAGGAAGAAATCAAAATATTAAATTCTTTCTGGTGGATTATCAACACCCTTGTAGAAGAATACAAACCTTAGGTATCCATGAAATCATGAAATGTGGGGAAAGGAATATTCTTTTTTCTAAAGAAACCAAACAATGTACACTAGTGAAATTGGTATATGAAAAAATGGTGTAACAAAAAAATCAGGTATTGTGGAGCCATCCAACATAAAGTATCGATACACATCAATCAATATTTCTAGGATCGGTCAGAGTGATAATTCTTGAAAAGCTGTTGATCCATGGAGAGCATCCTTCCTCAATGGCCTATAATGGAGCGAGGGGTGGTTGGGGATATTCCTTGGTCATCCAATTTCATTCTTCACATGAAAAACCAAACAAAATAAATCACGTAATAGTATGTAAAATTAAAATTTATTTGTTTAATTGGCATGTAAATTTTTTTATATCCACATTATGTAATACATGTAATAATAAATTGAATTCAATTTTTATTAGTGATGTAAAGAAAACATTAATGTTCCTACATAATGAATAAGATCATTTTATGAAAAAATATTTATATTATTCAAAAATTTGATTTACATTTAATTTTCAATATAAAAATTATTGATGATGTGAATAATAGATTAAAAGTAATTTAATTTGTAATTTCTATGAAATAATAATAAAAATACTTGTCATCAAAATATAATTTTTACTTTTAACATATCTATTTCAATATATTTTGTAATTTTATTTTATTGTTAAATCTTAATTTCATAAATTTGAATTAGAAATAAATAAATTCCCATTTGGACATAGAATAAAAAATTTATTTGTGGATATATTTTTTGATTTCACTAAAAAAATTATTTTTAAATATTGATAAAATATTGATTTTGATAACATATCACACGTATGCCATTATCATAATAAAATAACGACATAAAATTTTTTTAATTTTTTTTTATAATGATATGTATGTTTATAAAGAAAAAATATTCATTTAACGATTCTTTATTACTTTTAAAAAACATATGTATTAGGTGTTCAAAACATAATAATTGTTTTAGTTTAAAAACTGTTTTTATTTTCCTGAATTAAAATTTTATTTCACCACATATAGAAATTATATATGAAAACACTTATTTCCTATTTTAAATTAGTATGATCATGTTATGTAATAATTTATGTTTCATTTTTTGGAATAAAATGTTTTTTACTGATTCATTATAGTGATCATAATAATGTCGAAGGGTTATTTTAGATAAATATTATTATTATTGTTTTTTTATTTTTTATGAAATTAATTAAATATATGTGATTTATATAAACAATTTAATATTAATTTTATGGAAATATAAATTTATTCATCGCCTGTTCATTGGTTAATTAATTTAATACATTATAAGGAAAAGATAATGTTAAAAACTTGTTTTAAAAAAATATTTTTCCAATATTTTAAATGTAATAATTAAATAGTTAATATCTATTATAAACATATATATTTAAGTTATAATATTCCAAAATTTAGTTTGAAAATATAAATTTTTATAATAGGATAATCTTATATTTTTAGTAAAAATATAATTTTTTAGTTACATAATAGTTATCAAAGGAAAACCCAATGAAGGAATGTTAAAAAAACATTTGGAAATACTATAAAGTGATGTTTAAATAATGGATTAAAACACATTTATAATGTATAATATAACATTATACATACCCAATTAATTTTTTTTAATTTTTTTTATCGACCATTAAATAGTGTCTTTCACTCATTGAAATAGTTATGAGTATTTACAAAAGAGTCATTTCTTCACATATAAAAGGTATTATTTCCCAAAACATTCACCGGCCTTTTAAAAATATAGCTAAATAAAAATTCCGTATTCAACCATATTCCCTCTCTTTAATCATTATAATCCGTTATATTTCATGGGATACAATCCAAGGATCTATATGTTTTTCACGAACAGAGAATATAAAAACGGAGATATAATGATTTCGACCGAGTAGTTTTAGTTTCTTTCTACATCATTCCTCTAAAAATATTTATATCAATCAAAGAATGATATAATTATTATTGTAAATATTATTAATGTTTTCATAACAATATAATATTAATTTTCTATGTTCCTCCAAAATCAATTAAAAAAATATATAAGTCATCATCTGTTTTCAAGAACTACCCCCGCCATCAATAGGGTGTTTAATTTATCATGACCATAATTAATAATGAATCGTAAATAGATATTTAGTTGAAAATATTATTATTATTAAATTATTATTATATTTAAATGATATTTTTTTACACAACACCCATTTTATTGAATTTTAATGATTAATACTTTTACGTACATTCAACAACCTCTATGAGACAACATGTTTTCCATTCCAAAAATATCCAAATGTAAATGTCAATATAATTTTACATTAAATGTAAAAATTATATTTTTAACCATATTAATATTATATAAAGATAACATTACACATTATATTTTTGATGTTATAAATAGAAGGATTAAGATTCTTAAACAAACATATCGAAGAAACTTTCAGAATTTTAATCAATAATAGAAAAAATATGGATTTGTTTAAATATTATTCTAATATAAGACTAAAAAAATTATGTAGATTTTGAATCTATTTTACAATAAAAATTTACCTTCTTAAATTTAAAAGGAATTATTTAGAGAAACTGTGTCATGACCCCCTCCCCACAATGTTTAACCCTCTTGGGCCAGCAATATCAGAAGGGAGATAATGACCCCTGAGTCCCACCTCCAGTAGGCCCCGGGTTGGCGACCAGCACTAAAGGTATAATAAAGACACAAATGGGAGGCATTACCCTCTCAGATGACACATGTGGAAGAGTGATATAAGATAGACACCAACCAACTCTAACTAAGAACTGAAAAATAAAATAAACCGAAGTGCATATATGAAATGCCATGAAAAAGTACTACAACTGAAAAGGGAAAACTCCAAGTACCCAAAAAAAAGTAAAAACAGCAGCGACCACAAGCCCGAACAGCTCCTACAACCACAATCTAGTAGTAACCATCCTTACCTCCAACCTACTCCAAGTGACCTGAAAATAGATTATGTATATGTAGGGTGATTATAACAGCATACTCAATAGGATCCTCCCCAAAGCCTCCCGTGAAAAACTAAAGAAAGAATGCTAAATCACAGTGAAAACAAGTGAAACTAACTCATCACCTAAATAGGTTTACTATGTTCCCAACCACCCCATAGATACTCTCACAAAGTGATGCACAAAATAATATAGTATATATTCAGTAATATCATGGGTAACCCGCTACTACTTCCCCACTGGTTTGCCGCTTTTTCCCCATGACATACATCCTGTGCCTCTCTCTCCAAAGGCTTTCCTGTATATACCTGGGCTATGCTCCCCAATCTGCACCATGTGCACCACAAAGGCTTTCTTGCAGTCAACTGGGTAATGCACCACACCATCCTCACAACCAAAAGTAACAAGGTAGATTCCAGGAGCCACCACATCCCACATAACGTGCATCATACGTTAGGTATTGTACCTCAAGCCATTACAGCGCATACACCGCATAAGGATCCTCAAGCCATCATAGCCTATACATGTTACACCTATATTAGTCCATAGGATACTACATATGGAATATATGTGTGGAAATAAACACAATCCATTACATCCCTCTACACACATATATGAGGAAAACTAATCGCAGTGCCAACGAAACTTGTATCTACCATGATAAGAGAGCAGGGTCAAAGGGGGTAGTCAGCCATTCACCCTCCCATCAGAATATGGGGGAAAACACCCCCATAGGGCTCAGAATCCACAAGGTTTTAGTTTCCCTTACTTACAGGGTGGAGTAGCGTATAGAAACACAAAAAGTATAGAATATATATAACTCACAACAACACCATGGGAAAAACCTAGTCTTAGCCAAAACTGCAGATAACGTCTCTCAGACTCCGTGCTGCTATTTCTAAGACTAGGCATCCTATAATCACACAACCAGTTAGATAACTTCATTAGGATACTTCATTCCCATTTTCATCAATTCCACTTTACGTTAATTAATTCTTAGCATGTTACCTAACCATGAACAAAAACCACATTTAAACTTTCTTGGCATCACATTCAAAATTTACTGCTCCATTAAAGTTACAACATCACTACTAAATTCCATAATCTCTATCCCCATGAATTATCACCATTTAACCAAGTTTCATTTTATAATTACATTCATATATTTCCAACCATTATAGAAAAGCATCCTATGCTACTAAACACAAGGGGGGTCATCACGGTGAGTAGATATTCTACCCGTCGAATCTTTTCATCCTATAGCAAGAGTGTAGGCCAATTCTCCCTCGAGAGACTAAACATGGAAAGCACATGGCATACCCTGCAAATATTCTCCCCTTTCGGAAGAAGGATAAGAAAAACCAGCCACCATGAGCAGTGGAGAAATGTAAAGCAAATGACAACCAATCAAACCACTAACCATCCAGCCATCACATCCATCCCATAGCTTCATCCCAGGTGTCCTCCCCGACAGCAACGTGCATAAACTGATGCATCTTGCCACTCTAAGCACCATCTGCTACCACAACCACAAGGCCTCCCGGCCTCCACATATCACAACACCCCTCTAGGGTCACATCACACCATAAGATATCACAATGCCCCTCCAGGGTCACAACACAGCACAAGCAGCATGAAAACAAACATCACAACAAATTGGGCTATTGGCCCTTTAAAAAGGTATCTAGCCTTCAAACAACAAGCTCCCACAGATTTTAGGTTTACCAACCAACTATGTTAATCACGTACATCGACATCAGTTTGATTAAAACCAATTTGGAACAACATATTCAACAACAACAACCAGATTCATTTACATGCCTCTTTATATTTACCCAATTTATTATCAATTAATTCCAGCTTTACGTTCTTTATCAATATCATTAAGAACAACATGCTAATAAGCAAGCCATATATATCAAACTATCATGAAAATCAATAGGATAACCGTTATCCCGGTACAAAGCAACAACATGTGATCACCAATTCTTTTAATCCGATTCAAGTATTTAATTAGGTCAGTTACATTGTGTTCAAAAGGACTAAATCATGCTAACTCTACGATTACACATAAACAATTAGATAAGCCACAAATCCCCTACCTCAAAAGTTTTCGAGGGAAACCACAACGGTCGATGAGTGCCCAGGAAACTGGGATGATTCTTCACTAATCCTAGATAGATCTCCTCTCCTAACACAACCAAGACCAAAGTTCCTCATAAACGACATCCACACACATAGATCTACCCATAACGGGTGTAGATCTATGATCCCAAGAGAAGAGGATGAGTAGATCTACATAGATCTAAGAAACCAAACAAAAGGATCACATACCATGAGAAACCGGCTTCGATTCGCGAAAAGAAGCATCCGGATCACCTCCAAAATGCTTGGGAGAGGTTCTTCTACCTCCAAGGTAAGGTAATCCCGAGTTATGGGTGATTAGGGGCTTAAAAGAGGTGATTAAAGGCAAAATAAGATAGATCCACAATTTAAGGATCTAACTTTAAATGCTCTTATGGTTAGTCCGCACGGCTTAACAAACCGTGCGCTAACCGTGTGTTAGCTTCTGCCTCGATAACCACTCCTCGCATGGTTAGTCCACACTGTTAGACAAACCGTATGCTAACCATGTGTTATCCACTGCCTCCAAGACCAGCCTTGCATGGTTTGACCGCATGGTTTAGGAAAACTATTCGCTAACCGTGCGAAATCTATTCCTCTTTAGCTTTCTTAAATGTCCACCCAAACACACCCTCAAGTCACCATGACCTCTCGGAACACCTCTATCACCACATTTTCACAAGGAATGGACCGGAGAGGTCCGAGTCATTACATCAGATACCTCTCAAAACATTCTCATCCTTGAGAATCCAAAACCCTCCTAAAGAGAAAACGAAATAGGGTTTGAACAACAACCCAACGAGAAACCTCTAAAAAGAGGTCAAGCCACCAAAGCAACAAAGGATTCCATCTCATATACATGAAAGTTCCACAACCACATAAGTTACAATGATATACAAAATGTGTTAAACATGAAACAACTCTGGGTACTGAGGTAATATCTGTGAATCACGTTCACAAGTACTCTCTTCTAAGCCTCTGTGTCACCATAAGACACGTACTAAAGGGATAGGTTTCCCGCACAACACCTTCTCCTTGCGGTCTTGGATCTCCACAGGTCCATACTCAAAGGTGGCATCATCATCAACATCGATCTCTTGCCAATCAATGATGTGGGAGTCATCATGAAGATAACGATATAGCAGTGATACATAGAAACTTTCATGTATCCGACTCATCTGAGGGGGAAGTGCTACTCGATATGCCACAACTCCAACATGAGATAACACCTCGAATGGCCCAACAAAGCGGGGAGAAAGATTACAACCATGACCAAACCTTTTCTACCCACGACAGGGATTCACCTTCAGAAACAAATGATCCCCAGCATTAAACTCTAAGGGATTCCTTCTTTGATCGGAATATTATTTCTGATGATCTTTCACTGCCTTCATCCTCTCGCGAATCACCTGAACCATCTCTGTTGTATTCTGCACAAGTTCCAGTAGGAGAATTGCAGACTCTCCGACCCCATTCCAGCACAATAGAGAACGGAAAGGCTAGCCAAACAAGGATTCAAACAGTGCCATTCCAATGGTGGAGTGTAAAATATTTTTGTAAGAAAACCCTACCAAGTTTAAGTGCATCATTCATGAAACTCCATAATCAAGAACACAAGAGCGCAACATGTCTTCATTATTCTTGATGGTTCGCTCTGGCTGACCATCCGTTTGAGGATAAAAAGTAGTGCTAAGGCACAGTTGAGAACCAAAATCATGTTGGAGAACTCTCCACACCCTGGAAGAAAAATGAGGATCTCGGTCAGAAATGATCATCCTTGGGACTCCATGAAGTCTCACCACCTCCTCCATATACTGCCTCAAAAAATCTTTCACTGAGATTGACTCCTTGATTGCTATAAAGTGGGCTGATTTCGTTATACGTTCCACTACCACCTAAATAGTGTCATGTCCTCCCAGAGCTCGAGGTAAACCTGTAACAAAGTCCATTAAGATGTCCTCCCACTTCCTCTGAGAAATCTCTAATGGATGGAGAAGACTACCAGGAACATGGTGCTCGGCCTTCACCTTCTGGCAGACTAAACATCGATACACAAACTCTGAAACCGCATAATTTAGCCCAGGCCACCAATACTAGCTCCTCAAGGATTGGTACATCTTTGTCACACCAGGATACACCGCTAAAGGAGAACCATGGAACTCTTTGAGGACCATCTCGCGCATCTCCAATGGAATAAAAAAGCCTTCCATGATACAACAATATGTGTTGTTCATCTTCCGACCAACTATCCGAGGCCCCACCACAAACAACTAGGTCTCTCTAGACCTCCACCTCCAAATCCCCCAACTGGGACTCTTCCACCTTCTGCATCAGGGATGATTGCACCGTCATCTGCAAAAGACATCCTCTTCCTATGACTTCTCCCAGATCAAGATGTAATATCGAAAATTCCTCTATTGCCCTCCATGAATCACCGGATTCACGCACAGCATCACTACGTGACTTTTGTCTTAGTTCATTAGCTACAACATTCCATTTTCCAGGTGTATACAATATTTCAAAGTCGTATTCCAGTAGGAACTCCATCCACTGACGCTGCCACAAGTTCAAGTCACGCTAGGAGAAAACATACCTCAAACTCTTGTGATCAGTGAGAACCACACAGTGTTCACCAATGAGGTAATGTCTCCACAAAATTAGAGCAAACTCCACGGCTGCCAACTCAAGATCATGGGTGGTATAGTTGCATTCATGGGGACAAAACTACCGAGACCCATAAGAAACAACTGACCTCTGCTGCATGAGGACACAGCCTAACCCCAGATGTGAAGCGTCACAGAAAAAATTAAACTAAACTCCCTCACCTGGAAGACAAAGGACTGGAGCACTTACTAACATCCATTTTAGATACTCGAAAGATGCCTGACACTAATCAGTCCATATGAAAGCCTAATATTTCCTAGTCAAAGCTTTCAGAGGATTTGCAACTTGAGAGAAATTGGTTATGAACCTCCTATAGTATCCTGTGAGACCAAGGAAACTTTGCACCTATGACACTGTCTTAGAGGCTTCCCAAGACACAAAAGCTTCTATCTTCGATGGATCCATAGTTACTCCATGTTGGGACACAACATGACCCATGAAACGGACTTATCGATCACAAAACTCACACTTCAAAAACATCCCAAATAGCTGATGTCGACGAAGAACTCCCTGAACGGCTCGTAGATTCTCTGAATGCTCCTCTTCAGATGTGGACTACACAAGGATTTTGTCGATGAAAACTACAATGAACTTGTCTAAGAAATCACGGAACATAGAATTCATAAATCCCATTAATACAGATAGAGAATTATTCATGCCAAATGGCATTACAACGAACTCATAATTCCCACGACAAAAACCGAAACCAGTCTTTAGGATATGTTCATCCTTCACATGCATGTGATGATATCCCGAACGAAATTAGATCTTTGAGAACCAACATGCACCCTTCAGTTGATCAGTTAAGTTATTCATCTGCGGAATAGGACAACGGTTTTTTATGGTCACTTTGTTTAAGTGACGATAATCGAAACACAACCGCAAACTGCCATTGGCCTTCTTCACGAACAGAACTGGTGCACCCCATGGTGACACACTTTGTCGGACAAAACTTCACTGCAACAGACCATCAAGATGTATACGTAGCTCTCGTATCTAATAAGGGGTCATCCTATATGGAGACATAGATATAGGAGACGTTCCTAGATGTAGCTCGATCCCAAACTCGATCTCTCGTCGAGGGGGTAATGCTACAACCTCTTCTAAAAAACCATCAGGGTACTCCTCTACGACCCTAGGAAACTCTAACTGCCGAACCTCTAAAGAAATCATCATCATCTCAGCCTCTATGGTTGATAAGGATGGAACACTCCTGTGACCCATCCAATGATCTCGCTCACCAACAAACACCACTTGCTCTCCATCCGCACCAAGTAAGATGACCTTCTTCTTGAAGCAATCCACAATAAACTGCACCAAATAAAACCAATCCATGCCTAGGATGGCATCATATGGTTGTATTCGTAAACATAGAAAATATCCCCAAGAGCAGTGCTTCCCCAACACTAGATCGCAATCTCTGTTGACGCTCCTTTCGTCACAGAATCTAAAGATTGGAAAAGGGAATATCTAAGCTGAAAGTAATTCATCCTTTGAAGAAAACATCAAAAATCGACAAAGGCATGAACAAAGGATCAACAACAAATCCACCGCGCAAGTTATACCACTGCCGCACAAGTACACTTGCGCGACGCTCTTGGTCGCGCAAGTGACTTGCACGACCTAAGTGGTAACCGCCCGGTAACCACCCGGGGTCTTCTTTTTCCTATAAATAGACCCTGTGGGCCCCCCCATTCGAGACGATCTTTTTCCAGAAACTCGAATTGAAGCTCCTGATGCCCAAGTCTCTTCTCAAAGCTTCCGGAACACTTCTAAGGTAATTTCTTACCTAGAACGGATGATCTAAAGAGAAGAAGGAAGGCCTAAGTGTTGAAACTTATCAAACACTTGCGCGCCGACTTATTTCTTTCAATATAACTTGCGCGTCCCTTTTCTGGAAGAACCTCAAGAGGATTCTAAAGGGTTTAAAAAAGAGTCGCTCAAGTATTTCAATGCTGGTTGAAAATCGCGCAAGTACACCATGTGTCGCGCAGGTATACCTGCGCGACCAATACTTGTGCGCCCACGGAAGACTTGTGCACCTTGCAAGACTTGTGTGCCCCTATCTTTTTGGGTGCCCATATTTCCCATTTTTACCCCTATTAAGCCACCACACCTTTACTTTTCATGATTCAGTCTTCATGACACTCTTCAAAGCCATTTATGGCATGATTTCTTGATTTGACTCCCTTATCTGAAAGGAATTCTGTGGAATATATCTCAAAGTCTAGTGATTTAAATATCCTTATGTCATTAAATATGGAGAGTTCATTCATTCAACCTCATCCTTTAAGATGAGAGAATCCTAACCTGGGTCTCCTTTTCAAGAATAATCCCCAGTTATAAATCCTCTAATTTTGGGCATCCTCCTCAGGAGTAAGACCCAAACCTTAATTCCTTAACTTGGGAATCCTCCTCAGGAGTAAGCCCCAATCAAATCCTCTAATCTTGGGAATCCTCCTCAGGAGTAAGCCCCAAACCTTAATCCCTAACCTGGGTCTTCTTTTCAAGAATAAGACTCAGTCATAATCTTGGGCTTCCTTTTCAGGAGTAATCCCCAAGTCCCCTAACCTAGGTCTCCTTTTCAGGAATAAGAATCAGTCATAACCTGGGACTCCTTTTTTAGGAGTAAGTCCCAGTCATAATCGTGGGTTTTCCTTTTTAGGAGTAAACCTCAAGCCCCCTTAAAATTCTCTTAACCAGTCATAATTTACCTTTGATTTGGGTTTCCTTTTCAGGAGTAAAACCCAATCATAAGTCCCCTCCTAACTTGGGCATCCTCCGTAGGAGTAAGCCCCAAGATTAGAGTATTCAAATCTCCATAAAGCACATATACCTTTATGGACCCTGTTCCTGGATTTTCTCCCTAAAAGTAAATCCTAAACCTTCAACTATTTTGGGCAGTCATACATACATAAGCCCCAAACAATTTCTTATGATTGCATCTTTCATGGCACAATTGTCTAATTTTTACCAATACCTCTTGTTTCTCACACCGAGCATGACTCACGTGAGCTTAGAGTGTAAATGTAATTATGACATTCTTCTTTGATCCATCAATCATAAACATCATACTCCATTACTCGAACTACGTGGGTTCTGATTCCTTTTCCAAAACAAAGGATACGTAGGTAGCCCATTTATGGGTTCGATCCCAACTTTGAAATAATCTATGTCCTTCTGAATGATGATAAACATCAAGTGCCCCACTGAGTGTCTTTAAAACCAGCCTGGTCATCATAATGACCAAGAGACTTTTATATAAATGTTTTGAAGGATACCATTGACCAGGAATCTCTAAACAGATATAGATGATTCTCTATTGACGAAGAACGTCGAATACATATAAAAGATTCACTAAATTTCTTCCATATTTAATCATTGATTGTTAAGACTAAAAGAAATCACATTTTATACTTGGTAATGTAATAAGGATTCACGAACATAACTTAAATCTATAAAGAGAGTCCCGGAGTAGACAATAATTCCCCTCAAAAAGGTGTGATGAGTCCGACCTCCCATCCTCTCGACCAATGAAAATTCCTAAGCCTCATTAGCCCACAAGCTAATGAGCGCCTGCCTTTGGAAAGTAGGTCCAAACGGATGTGGAATCATTGGATGTTTCCGGTTCTACGAACAAACCCGTTAGAAACCGATCGGAACGTTTGAATCTCCCGTCCAGGAGGTCATCCCCGGATTCCGTGCGAAACAAAAATGGTGAACCCGACGTGAATCCTTAACCAAGTTAAAGTGATGTTCTTCTTTTTTGTTAGGCCCCTTGGGCCAACAAAGCAATCATTGACATGTGCTCATCCAAAAGATGCAGTGGCTAGATTCATCTTGATTATGTCTGTCATATGGAACAGGCACTCTTTTCTCAAGATCTTCTGCAAAATGGCTTTCCTTAAATTCACCCTTGTGAATATTGCTGCTGTAAACACCTCTACTGTGAGGTCTGCTGCTGTGAAAACCAATGCTACTACTCCTGCTGGAACGTCGTCCACTCTGAGGATGACATCACCAACTCAGAATCTTCAACGCTGGGTTTCTAATGCACTAGTTAAGGAGTACCGTCGTAACGGTACTATCCCAACTCTGGAGGCCTCTCGTCAAGCCCTCCAAGTTAACAACTCTACCTGGTCATCCGGACAACGGCGGCCAGCAATCAAGAAGCAGGCGGTGCTGACTACCGTCTCCAACCGTTTCGGGTCGTTATCCCCGGAACACAATTTCCATTCACTCCCTTACTCCGAGGAAGTGAATGAGCAGGTCCCTCAGGGCCTTAGTTCAAAAAGACAGGATTCCTTCCCGAGGGCTCCCATCAACAATCACCGCCAGACTTGTGCGGTAGTGCGCCCTCAACATGATGAGGGTACCGACTCCAGGCATTCAGCTCAGGTTCCGCGAACCCGAGCATACAAGATGAACCGCCAGAGACGGAATCCGGTTAACAATAGGAAGGTTGTCATCCCTACCATCTCCGGAGAAGTCCACCAACCTAACTTGGTGGCAAACAACGAGCAGGCATACACACCTGTCCGTTTTAATTCCGCTGTCCAGCAGACTCGTCTGGCAGCATCACGCCAATCCCGCCAGGCAATTCCAGCGGAGTACCATAGGCAGGAACATACACCTGCTTATACATCACCAGTTAGTCAGCAGGCTCGTCTGACTACATATGATGGATCTCGTCAACCGCGTTTGGAAAAGTGTAATCAGCAGGCACATACACCTTCTAATACTAATCAAGCCTACCAACAGTCTCGCTTGGTAGCGCATGGAGAAGTCAGTCGGAAAGCCTCGACGACAAATAGGTGGCAGACTCAACTCTCTGCCTCCACACGTGAGTACTGTCAGGATTCACTGACAGGAAAAGGAGGATAGGAGCAGGCACATACACCTACTCCAAGCCCAGAATGGACGTATATCCCCGTTCCGGCGGCTGAAGTCACCAAACATATTTTGTCAATGGTGAAAGAGCAGAAGCAAATTCCTGCTCATATTCTGGATGCTTGCCAGGATATTATAACAGCTTCAGCATCATCACAGGGAAAGACACATAAATCTATCCTTATCAATGGAGTGACACATCAACGATTCACTCCGGAACATACACACACATCTGTTCCAGTCCAAAAGGGTTATGGGGCATACTCCCCCATATCATATGGACAACCAAGTCAGGCACATACACCTGATTTGAGTGGAGATCGTCAGCCTAACCTGACCATCTTTCCTGATCAGGCACATACACCTGCTCAGAGCAATCACTTTCGTCATCAAGTGGTTTCTAAAGTGAGTAAGAAGGCATCTAAGAAAAAGATCCGACCAGCACATTCAGGAGATCAAAGGCCAATCTGTAACCAAGCCTTGCTCGATGCTGGAGTTCTTGAAGCCCTCAGACATTTATCTGTCGAAATTCAAGATTCTAATCCCTCAGTTCCCAATAACGGGAACATTAATTCTGAAGGTCTTCAACAGAGACTTCCTCATGAAGAATTGCTTCATGAAAATTCGGTCAATCTTGAAGTTTCTTCTTCAGATGAGAGCCACAGGAACCCTCTGTGTGGTCAGAAGACCAAGGAGCAAGAGATTTCATATTTTGCTGTAACCCATCATGATGGTCCTCCTCATGGTGATGAACTTCTCTGCGAAAGTCCTCTCCGCAGTAGTGATTCACGTTGTCTCGAAAATTCTTCAGAAGGCAATGTAGTGACGAGAAAGCCCTCCTATCTCGAGGCACTTGCAAACGTAAAACCAGTCATGTCTGATGCTTTACTATCGGTAGGTGAAACTCTTTCTCCATCAGAAGATAACCTGGGGTTCAGGTTATTCTCCGAACCATCCCTAGGTCATTCATTTTCCAGCATGAATAGTGATATCTCTACCAGTCTTGTTGAATCCGATGAAGGAACAAGGAAACACCAACTCTGGTCAAAACAGTTAGAAGAATCTTCATTTAATGATAAAGAGGAAATGCTGAACATGAGGAAAAAACTGGCAAAAGGTGAAGTACCAGTCATGTTTTGGTCCTTGGCTGACTCCCAGTACGACATTCCAAAGATGTTGACGGATGATGGAATCCATGATATTCGTCTCAACATATGGAAGACTCTTTATAAATTGAAGAAGAAAGTATTATCTTACGGTGATTATGAAAATCATATTAAGATAATAGAAGGGTTACAACGCCAGATTGATTTGGCATCTTTATCAGTCTCTCGGTATCCGAAGGCTAAAAAGCAACAAAGAACCCTTCAACGTTCATGCCTTGGCGCACTAAGAAAATTGAGTCAGTTAATTGCCAATGCTCCATATGATGTTCATATCAGAGGATGGGGTATTCACGGAGCACTACATTTCACAGTGCTTTCCAGTCAGCAAAGCCCGCCGAAAATGGTCTCATGCAATGTTATTGCCCATGGCCGGCCACAGTCAATGGGCTTTGTTCGTAATCAAAATCTTGCTCAAAAACAGGCTTCACCTAGTTCCTCTCAAAATCAAGTATATAGAGAAAAAGTTGTTGAATTGCTCCTACATCAAGCAGGAGAGAATATTGCACAAGCCTCTCGTCTGGAGCAAACACGTCATCAAATGACAGAAGTTTCGGAAATCATCCAACGGTCTGTTGAACCCGGTGATAAAAGCAGATACAGGTTAATGCATCCAGCTAATTTCCAAACTAAGATTCTCAAGATCAAGAGAGATTTTAAGAAGATCTCATACATATCATGTCAAGAGACACCCCAGATTGCCAGACTGGAGACTTCTCTATCCCAACCCTCAGAGTCAACAAATGGGATTCGAGGAGTTGAGCGGAAGCAGCAGGAACATCCCCAGTCCACCGGACTGGGGACTTTTTCAAATCCTCAATCCCTCCCTCATAGAAAGTAAGTATTCTCTCGATTAGGGAATAAGCCTCAAGAGGAACGAAGAGCCAAGCTATCAGGAGATTCTCTCCAAGTGACGGTTCTCCAAGAAGTTCCTAAGGGATCAAGTCAACGGAATGCCATGTCTCATCATGGACATGGAAGAAGACAATATCACAGAAATGCTGATAGAAAGGATTCCATGCAATATGCATCCATTAATGTCATCAATGCCGTTGCTGCTGATTCACCAGATGAGGCTCAATCAGAGGGATCAGACGAAGAGGTTCCTGCTCAAGAAGTTGCGCACACAGACCTAAATGAAGAAGGTGTGCACACACGTAATCAAAGGCTTACCCAAAATCTGGGTATTCCTTCAAGTAACCCACTTCCCCCTCTCCGAAAAGGATCCAATAAGGGGAAAGGAAATAATCCGGTTACTTCTCACCCTTCCTCTGAAGGAGGTCAATCGCTCTCATTAGAGCAAAGGTATGCACAATAGGAGGAAGAAATGAAAGAATTAAGAAGGTTGAATGCAGAACTACTTCAGAGTAGTATTCTTCTTAAGAATGCTGAAGTCCGACAGCCGAAGGAATTTGTTGTAACTACTGAGATGGATCAGGAATATGCTCCTTTATCAGTACACCCTCAGAGGTCTAATCATACGGGTCAAACGCAACAACGGTTGGCAGCACTACCATCAGTTGCAACACCAACCATCACGTCTGTCCAAACTCCATTCATTGCACCTAACCAAAACCAAGTTCAACCTGATGTTTCTCAATAGTTAATAACTACTCTTGAGTCATTAACAGCTCGGTTAGAAACTATGGAAGGGAAACGGGCGCAATTTCAACCTGAAAAGAAAGTTTACCCTAAATGGGTAGATTCAATTTCTCCTCCATCCAGTTTTGGAAACCCTTTTTTCCCTACATTCAATGGATCAAGCGACCCTGAACAACATTTGACGCATTATGTGTCTTGTTGTGATCCTATGATGGGAACTCCAGAGCAGCAAGAAGCAGTGAAACTCAGATGCTTCGTGCGAACCTTGCAAGGACAAGCTTTTGTCTGGTATACAAGCTTGCAATCCCGGTCAGTCATCGGATGGGAGGATCTTCGTCAAAAAATCCTTCTTCAGTTTAGCTCAACTTTGCCAAAAAGAACAGTTTTCGATCTTACAAACTGCAAGAAAAGGGAGAATGAAAGAGTCTCTGATTTCATTGCTCGTTGGAAGGGATTAACGTATTCCCCGAGTTTAGCACTCCCTCAGGAGGAATTGTTGCCAATCTGTGTGGCAAATTTGCGTGATGAATTACGCACACCATTGATCCCTGTGAAATACACAGGAGGGTTTCGAGAGCTTACTTCAATCGCTCAGCAGATTGAAGATTCCCTTATACAGGCTAAGGTTAAATCTCGTGTAATTCCACCAGCTCCAGGAAGAAGAATGGGTAAAGCAGAAACTGCTATAGTTATGCTTAAACAAGCACCTGTACCTATTTCTACTTCAAAACCTACATCTTCTCGAAGGGCTCCACCTCATGAACACCAACAACAAAGGCTGTTTCGTCCAAATGATCAAAAAGATCAATGACGAAAACAATTTGAGAATATGAAGAGTAAAACATACTCTTTCCGAAGTGAGAAAGTTCCTGGTTACTTCATTTCAGCTCTGGAAAATAATTTGGTTCAATTACCAGTGCCCAAGAGGCCAAACAAGGAAGGAGATGAAGACCGTCCCAATTATTGTCCCTTTCATCAAATGTTGGGGCATCCCATCCAGGAGTGTTTTGTCTTTAAAGATCTCCTGCAAAAGATGGTCGACTTGGGACAAGTCAAATTGAAGGGTTCTTCAGCTCATGTAGTGTGTATTACCGCTACAGATCCAGAGGAAGGAGGCGAGTGGCAGGAAGTCAAAAGCAAAACTGCGAAAAAATATGATGATTGGATGGTCAGAAAGACAATCAATCGGACCCATTCCATTTTGCGAACACAATTGAAGAAGCCAATTGTGTCTCCTACAAAAGCTGCAGTAAAGCCTCCATCAAAAGACAAATCCTCAAAAGGGCAGCGCAATTCAAAGAAGAAAGATGAATCAGGAGAAGATGAGTATGTATCAAAGCCTAAATTGTCTTTGACTCTGGCAGATTTCATGCCATCTACTTCAGAGCAACGGGCACCGCCCCATCAAACGGCACAGCCTAAACAGTCTAACCAGGTAGAGTCTTTATCAGACGAAGAGTTAATCTTTGGTTCTATTAATATGATTCAATTAACAGATTCATATTCTAGTCTTGATGAGCCTGAATTCCCTGTATCAAATAAGGGAATCCGAAGAGGTTCTAGAGGTTTGGGATATAGGGGAAGACGTGGATCTTTCCGAAGCCACTACTCTAAATTTACCCCTGCTAGCACTGTATATGCAGCAGAAACTCGTGCTAGAGCCCTTCAACGAGCTCCAAAAGAACAAGCAAGTTCTTCTGCCAATGGCCAACTCAGTTTTGGCATAGTTATTTTGGAAGACTGATTAAAGGTTCCATCTTCTTTATCTCAGCAAGTAAATGGATCTAATCAGTCTAATCATCCAAAACCAAGGATGTTGCCAGCTTCAATACAAGATACATCAGCTTCCAAAGCATCTGCTTCCAAGGTACCTGCTAAACCGCATATTCCTATTGGGAAACGCAGACCTCTAGATCAAAAGTATGATATATTGAAACACTTGGCCCATGTACCAGCCAAGTTTTCAATTTTGGATGCTTCGAATCTGTCAAAAGATATTCGGGAAGCACTCATCGAAGCTTTGTCAAGTCCTCAGGAGTTTGAAGCTGAAATTGCTGCAGCTGAAATCTATCACATAGAGAATAATCCTGCAGAATGCCATGCAGTGATATCTTTTACTGATAAAGATGAAGATGATGTTGTGCATGGGCACATAAAACCTTTGTACTTATCTGGCAAATTCAATGGTATAGATGTTCGAAGAGATTTCATTGACAATGGTTCAGGAGTCAATCTCATGCCCATTCGTACACTTCGTCGATTGGGCGTCACGAAATCTGATTTATCTCCTTCTACCATGATGTTAAAAGGATATGATAAAAATGAACAAGAACCACTGGGAGAAGTTACACTCAGAACTCAGTTTGGAGATCTTGTTTCCAATTCGGATTTCATGATTGTTGATCAGGACTCAGCTTTCAATATCTTTCTTGGAAGACCCTGGCTACATCAGCATGCAGCTATTCCGTCATCATACCATCAATGTCTCAAATACTGTTTCGATGGTCAAGTTGGAACATTGTATGGTGATAAGTCCCCGTTCAAGAAATGTGAGTCTCAATACATTGAGGCGGAATTTTATCACATGAAGGGAAGAGAAAAATCTACAATAAAGGAAATTACCAAAGTTAATGCTCCATATGGGTTGGAAAAAATTCCAATAAATCCATTTTCACATGTGAGTACAGATTATGTGTTACCTATCAGTAAAATTGACAAAATAGGCCCAAATCAAAATACTCTTATGGAAAGATCCATACTGTCAATTACGGCAATCGAGCCAGACAACATGGGAGAAATTGGTAACTTACCAAGAAGTGATGAAAGCATAAGTGGTGACGTTTTCATTTCATCTGCTGAAATCCAACAAGTCTATACTTCGCTAATCAGGCCAGAAGAAGTTATAGCAACACCAGAGGTGAATAATGATGTCGATTCTCAATCCATCATCTCCTCTTTATTTCCCAAAGAAGACCCTTTATCATCTATAGGGTCGGAAATGGAAGCTTCTTCTTCAAAATGTGAAAATTTTGACATCTCTTATGATCATGAGAATTTTGTTTTTTCATCTACTTTGCAAGTAGAAACGGAAGAAATAACACATGATGAAGAGGAAGAGGAAGATCTTAGAGATGCTCCTCCAGCATTTGAAGAGGGTATCTCTACCACTGTGGATGAACTCAGAGAAGTAAATCTGGGTACAGAGAAAGATCCACGCCCCACTTTAATTAGTGCGGCCATGACCCTTTAAGAGCAAGAGATGTATATTTATTTTCTATAGAAAAATAAAGATATTTTTTCTTGGAATTATACAGAGATGCCTGGCCTTGATCCTGATGTTGCCACCCATCATTTGGGTTTGCCAAAAGAACATCGAGGATTCAAGCAAGCCGCGAGAAGAACACACCCAACCTATGCTTCCAAAATTGAGGCTGTAGTGGATAAGATTATCAAAGCTAACTTCGTCAGAGAAGTTCAATATCCCAATTGGTTGGCTAATATTTTCCATGTAAAGAAGAAGAACGGACAAGTTAGGGTTTTCATCGATTTCAGAGATCTTAATCGGTATTGTCCTAAAGATGATTTCCCAATTCCGATTACAGAACTCTTAATTGATGCGACAGCTGGCTATGAAGTACTTTATTTCATGGATGGATATTCTGGATATAATCAAATCCGAATGGCCCCAGAAGATGAGGAATATACAGCCTTCAGAGCTCCTCAAGGTGTGTTTTGTTACCGGGTGATGCCCTTTGGTTTAAAGAATGAAGGTGCAACATATCCACGCTCCATGCATCGTATCTTCAAACCCCATTTAGGGAAGTTTGTTGAATGCTATGTAGATTATTTGGTGGTTAAATCCAAACAATGTTCTAATCACTTGGCTGATTTGGAAGTCATATTCCACAAGCTTCGACAACATAGTTTGAAGATGAACCCCTTAAAATGTGCTTTTGGGGTAACCTCAGGAAAATTCCTTGGCTTTGTTGTACGCCATCGTGGTATTGAAGTCGATCCTGAGAAGACCAAATCAATCCTTGGTATGTCACCTCCTCAGAATTTGAAAGAATTAATAGGACTTCAAGGACACTAAGCCTATATTCGGCGTTTCATCGCCAATTTGGCAGGCAAAAGTTTACCCTTTACCAAATTATTGAAGAAAGGAGTCACTTACCAGTGGACTGAAGAATGTCAAGAAGAATTTAATGTTCTCAAGAAATACCTCTTAAGTCCACCAGTACTCATGCCACCTGTTGAGGGTAGACCTCTAATCCTCTATGTGACAGCTTTAGAGCGATCATTGGGTGCCTTTCTCGCTCAAAAGAATGATGCTGGGAATGAAAATAGTCTCTACTATCTCAGTAGAACTATGCTTGAAGCAGAAACCCGGTATTCAAGTATTGAAAAGTGCTGCCTAGCATTAATCTTTGCAGTTCAGAAACTGAGACACTACCTGCAACATCATGAGGTCCAATTGGTATCTCGTAATAATCCGCTCAAATTCATCCTTAGTCGTCCAATGCTTACAAGACGTCTGGAAAGGTGGGCGGTTATTCTACAGCAGTTTGACATCCAGTATGTGTCTCAAAAGGCAATTAAGGGCCAAGCTCTAGCTGATTTCCTGGCTGAACATCCTTCAGTGGAAGACACATATTCAGATATTGAACTCCCTGATGAGGAAGTTTTCTCTATTCAAGAGAGTCCTCAAACATGGGAAATGTATTTTGATGGTGCTTCTAGAAGTCCAACAGGGATGAAAACGGAAAATCTTAAATTCAACAAAGTTGGTTTAGGAATTGTGCTCATTTCTCCAGATAAGGCAGTGTTACCTTATTCCTTTTTGTTGCGGGAAGGTGGTACCAATAATGAAGCTGAATACCATGCTCTCATTACAGGCTTCGAATTAGCGCTTCAAGCACAAGTGAATCACTTAAAGGTGAAAGGTGATTCAGACCTGGTAAACAAACAACTCAATGGGGATTATTCCATCAGAAAAGAAGAATTAATCCCTTTGTATGATTACGTCAGAGAGTTAATGTCGGAATTCCCTTCAGAACCGACGTTTTCTTATGTCCCAAGATCACAAAATGCTCAAGCTGATGCACTGGCTAATATAGCCACAGCTTTAGAAGATCCAAATCGGGACGAGACAACCATCTTTATTGCCCACCGTCATGCAATTTCACCTTATGTTCAAGTCAGAACAGAGGAAATTAATGAAATTAGTCCCATTCCTGAACCGTATGGTCATACTACAGGATGGATTTCACCTATCAGGGAATACCTTCAAAATGGAACACTTCCACCTGATAGAGCCGAGAAAGAACAAATTCGGCGACGTGTGGTCAATTTTACCCTTTATGATAGCCCAAACCACCTCGAGAAAATTATCTACAAATGTGGTTTTGATGGTGTTCTCTTCAGATGTATTGATGGTGAAGAGACAATGGCTGTCATAAAAGAAGTGCATGCATGAGTTTGTGGTGCCCACCAATCTGGACATAGACTGTCTGATCAAATTCGAAGGCTTGGATACTTTTGGCCTTCAATGATACAAGATTGTGTTAATTTCACAAAGAAGTTTCATTCATGCCAAGTATATTCCAACTTCATTCATAAACCTCCAGAGTTGCTTCATACAGCTAAATACTCATGGCCATTTTCCACATGGGGAATGGATGTGGTGGGACCTTACCCTTCAGCTACGGCCAAGCAGTTTAAGTACATTCTTACTGCTACTGATTTCTTTTCCAAATGCGCAGAGGCAGTACCTCTCAAAGAAGTCAGTTCTAAATGCATGGTTAGCTTCATCAAGTCTAACATCATTACTAGATTTGGTGTCCCTCATACCATATTGATGGAAAACGGCACCAACTTCTGTTCTTCTGAGGTAAAGAAATTGTATCAAGAATACAACATTAAGTCCAACCATTCATCTCAATATCATGCAGTGGCTAATGGCCAGATAGAGGCCTTCAACAAGACTCTTTCAAATATACTGCAAAAGATGGTGGATAAAGATAAGAGGTCATGGCCTGATAAACTCTTTCATGCTTTATGGGATTATCGGACTACCACTCGCAATGCAACGCGGTCAACTCCATATTCATTGGTATATGGAACAGAAGCAGTCTTGCCAATTGAAGTTCAATTGCCCTCACCCAGAATAGCCATTTGTGATCAGTTATCTACAGATGAGCAATCCCAAAAGCATTTGAATGAATTGGAATAGTTAGATGAGAAAAGATTGTGCACTTTGCACCACTTGGAAATATATCAGAATCGAATAGTACGAGCTTTTAACAAAAAATTTCGTCTTCGTTCATTCATTCAGGGAGAATTGGTATTGGTTCTCAGAGCACCAATGATGCCAGGAAAGAAGCCTCCCAATCTTGAACCAAAATGGGAAGGACCTTATTCAACACATAAGGTCTACTCCAACGGAGCATATTCTCTAATCTCAATGGATGGAGAACACATCACGACTCCAACTAATGCTAGATTTCTGAAGAATTATTTTGTATAAACACAAAATATTGTTCCCAGATCCAAAACAATCACATTGGTTCATGATCTTGTCCTACATGACACTAAACTGTATTATGTCCTATCTAAATGACATTAAACTGTACATAAGTTCCATATTCTGTCCGAGATGACATTAAACTATATTTTGTCCGAAATGACATTAAACTATATTGTGTCCTAGCAACATGACATTAAACTGTGTGGCACTTCCAATGTCCAGCATGACGATAAACTGTAAAAAGTCCCCAGAACTGATATCCTCGTATTGGTTCACCTTAGTCCTAGCTACATGACTTTAAACTGTACAGCACCAGTTCGTCCTTGCTATATGTCATTAAAACTATACAGCAATGGTCCAGTATGACTTTAAACTGCAACTTCGTCCCACATGACATTAAACTGTGAAAAAGTTCCATGAACCGTCCAGCATGACCTTAAACTGCATCATCCCTGGTCCATGTATATGACCATAAACTATTTGCAAATCCCTTATGTCCAGCAAGACGTTAAACTATGACGTCCTAAACTACATGACGCTAAATTGTATAAAATTCCCTCACATCCAAAAAGACTTTAAACTATATAATCATCAAAGGTCCAGCATGACATTAAACCGCACCATCCACGGTCCATGAATATGACCTTAAACTATTCGCACTTTCGTCCAATATAACGTTAAACTGTATTATCCCCATCATCCTAACTACATGACGCTAAACTGTGTAGAAAATCCTTGATAGGTCCTACATGACATTAAACTGTTATTTTGTCCCTGCTACATGACACTAAACTGTGCAATACCAATAGTCCTAACTGCAAGACTTTAAACTGCATAGTCCCTTTTTTATGTCCTACATGACATTAAACTGTGCATCGTTAAGGTTGTTATTACCTCTTGTTTCTCACACCGAGTATGACTCACGTGAGCTTAGAGCAAATATCAACCATAATACTCCCTTTGGGCCACTAACCATGTGTAAGTCCCAACAACATTTTTTATTAGATCATTGTCCCCAAGAACAACTTGTTCATTAATTCACTCTTTAATTGAACTACACGGACTTTGATCCTTGCCCTCCAGGCTGGGTATGTAGGCAACCTCCCAGGGTTCAAGCCCAAAAACAATCTCTTCACATCGGTTCACCACCATCTCATATGATGTTGATTTGTGAAACCACCCCTAGAATCAATATCTTTACATTGATTCACTTTCGTCCTTGTTATATGACGTTAAACTATACAACACTTTTGTCCGGTATGACAATAAACTACAATATTCTTTGATTTCCTCATTTGAGAGAGAACTATTATTGACATTGATTTTTCAATCATGGTTTTCATTTTCAAAAGACTACATGCATACATGGTAATGCCTAAACTTTTTTAGGTTAAACCATCATTGCACTAAAGTCCCCTTTCACCCTTCACATGTACGAACCAAATTTGTACAAAGGGTAGTTCTAGAACTACGTGGACTTGATTCCCATCCTTATGGGATACGTAGGAACATTCGAGTGTCCCTCGAATCCAGTCCCAAGTCTTTTGGGCCTAACCCCAAATTTCACTTTCAGTCCCTTGGCTAAAAAGTCCTCATGAAAACACACACTGTGTATTCATTATTATGGTCTGAATTCTATGACCCTAAACTAAGATCACTCATACTTTCGTCCTGCATGACGTTAAACTCAATTTCAAGAACTACATATGGCTTGATTCTCATTCTTATGAGATACGTAGTGAAGTCCAAAATTTCAATTTAGGACCCAGCCACAACATGATTATGGTTATCATTGACCTATGTATCTGTACATACATTGGACAATACCCATATTTATGTGTTATAATCCTAACCTTAAAATATTTTCAGATCTTCATAACCCTTTTTCATGACTTCTAGTCACAAAAATGTCAAACTTCTGAGAATTCTTTTTGCCTGACTATGCAGCACGTGCCCATAGGTGGCCTTGCATAAACAGTCCACATAACAGACTTGTCAGCCGAAACATACTATTTATTTGACCATGCTGCCAATGCCCATAGGTGGCCCTGCATATTTCAACCCCCTAACGGGTTTTGTTAAATAATGGTAACTTCATTCTTGGGAAGAATGCCTCTTTTGTCCTTATTTGTCTTAAACGAAAGTATGTAGGGATCCACAAAAAATAGCCATCCTTAACATATTTGTCCCATATACTTTTTTTTCATGATCTGAAAGTATTCAAGTCTATGGTTTATTCTTCTTCCCTACATTTGGGTCAGACCTTCGTAGGAGTGATATTCATCCAGTTCTTCGATATTCTTGTTCGGAAATATCTTCTCCATATTCAAGTACCTCTTTCCATACAACAAACTCTATACTTTAGAAAATTTGAATCTCCATAAACTTTCACTGGCTTTTAGCACTAGGAAAGTAAATTTCTAAGAGTTCTTCCGCCTGACTATGCAGCACGTGCCCATAGGTGGCTTTGCATAAACAGTCCACATATCAGACTTGTCAGCCGAAAGATACTATTTATTTAACCATGCAGCCAATGCCCATAGGTGGCCCTGCATATTTCAACCCCCTAACGGGTTTTGTTAAATAATAGTAACTTCATTCTTGGAAACTACTTCTTCTAATGCCTTTTAGCTCTTTTTCATATCATTCCTCAGATTCAAATATTCTTAAGCCATAGTTTACATATTTTCTCTCATACTTGAGTTTGGTAATTTGTTTTCAGATAAATTGTCAAGGAATTGAATCAATTTTAATCCATTTTGGTCAAAGCTATTTCGACCTTAAATATTAGCCCCTTTATGTCCGGCATGCATGACTTTAAACTGCCCACAAAAGACAAAGGAACTCTGAATAAAAGTCAAGTTCCAGCTCACTAAATATACATTTTTTTGTATGATTTAGGTAAATATTGAGAAATTAAAAGGTTCAAAGTTTGTAGGATTATTTGTAATAATCCTAGTAAAAATCAAACTATACTTACTAGGCCCATTGGATTAAGTAAATTTGAAGCAGGTAGTGAAAAATATGCAGGTACAAATGATTGAAGCCAAAAGTGTTTTTCATTGATACACAAGAGTTAGAAGGACATCCACAGACTGGAGTCCCTTCTCTTTTTCAAGAATTACAAGAGGCTTTCAACATAACACTTCATTTGATTTACGGCATCCCGAGCTTCATCAGCAACCACCTGGAATTCATTCATTCAACTGGATACAATAAGAGATGCAGTGATACCAGCACTTCTTGGAACAATTGTAAAAGGATGTTCTTGAGTGCGGTTTGAGAAAATTTTATGCTGATCAAATAGTGACTCTGTTTCTGTCCAAGAGACTTGGAAGATGGATACATGGATTTGAGAATGGAGCATTGGAAGTAAAGAGCCATTTGGAAAGAGTACTCTTTTCAGATATTGCTCTAATACCATGTTTCTCTTCTCTCCACCAACCATTAGTGGAAAACATTTCAGCCCATGGGTTTGCCATTTTCATATCTGCAAGGGAATGACATGGAGGAAGAATTTGAAAGATCACACCATTGTTGTTACTCTTAATGCACAGCATAACCGAAATAGAGAAGTAGCAGTGCAGCTGCATCTCAGGTGTATAATTGTTTGCATTTGAAACATTGACTACTTGCAGATGACCATGACCACACAAAGACAGGTAGATGCTCTGTGGGAAATTAAGATGATATTTCTTCAAATACTTATCCAAATCTGGGAAAGTGCTATCGCAGATATCATAGTAATCATGGCCAATAATGTTCATCATGTCATCAATCCGCTTGCTAGCCAGTTCATCAGCCGTTCCAATTCCCTTGAGAACCAATGAATCTGCACAAAAGATGAATAAACTAACTCTTAAATGGGTTTATTTTTTTCATAAAATTTGTGAAGAAATTTTGAAAAAATGGAAAAGGCATTAAAACGCGCAAGTCTAAAACATGGCGCGCAAGTATCCATGTGCCGTGCTAGTTTTTGACGCACAAACATAAACCGTGCAAGTACAAATACCTTTACAGTAGCGCGACATCAAGGAAAACACTAGAAAACAGAGCAACATGCGCGGCTTAAGTGACCTGCGCGGCGAGAGCTCGAGAAGGTATGATGTCCGGAAATCCGGATACTTGTACGGAGGTGAGGCCGTGTATTTATAGGCCAGGAAGCCTATCTGCGCGCCGCACCCAGAGCGCTTAAGGCATGCGCGACGCAAACTTGCGCGTCGCCCTCTGTGCGCTGAAGACTTGCGCGCCTCCCTTTTCCTTTTGAGGGATTCAATTTCCTCTGAGTCAAATCCTCATTTCTCTCCGGATCCAACTCTGAGGGGGGACTTTTGTTGACGCTCCTTTCGTCACAGAATCTAAAGATCGGAAAAGGGAATATCTAAGCTGAAAGTGATTCATCCTTTGAAGAAAACATCAAAAATCAACAAAGGCATGAATGAAGGATCAACAGCAAATCCACCGCGCAAGTTATACCACTGCCGCACAAGTACACTTGCGCGACCTAAGTGGTAACCACCCGGTAACCGCCCGGGGTCTTCTTTTTTCCTATAAATAGACCCTGTGGGCCCCCCATTCGAGAGGATCTTTTTCCAGAAACTCGGATTGAAGCTCCCGATGCCCAAGTCTCTTCTCAAAGCTTCCAAAACACTTCTAAGGTAATTTCTTACCAAAACAGAAGATCTAAAGAGAAGAAGGAAGGCCTAAGTGTTGAAACTTATCAAACACTTGCGCGCCGACTTATTTCCTTCAATATAACTTGCGCGTCCCTTTTCTGGAAGAACCTCAAGACGGATTCTAAAGGGTTTAAAAAAGAGTCGCTCAAGTATTTCAATGCTGGTTGAAAATCGCGCAAGTACACCATGTGTCGCGCAGGTATACCTGCGCGACCAATACTTGCGCGCCCATGGAAGACTTGCGCGCCTTTCAAGACTTGCGTGCCCCTATCTTTTTGGGTGCCCATCTTGCCCATTTTTACCCCTCTTAAGCCACCACACCTTTCCTTTTCAAGATTCAGTCTTCAAGACACTCTTCAAATCCATTTATGGCATGATTTCTTGATTTGACTTCCTTATCTGAAAGGAATTATGTGAAATATCTCTCAAAGTCTAGTGATTTAAATATCCTTATGTCATTAAATATGGAGAGTTCATTCATTCAACCTCATCCTTTAAGATGAGAGAATCCTAACCTGGGTCTCCTTTTCAGGAATAATCCCCAGTTATAAATCCTCTAATTTTGGGCATCCTCCTCAGGAGTAAGCCCCAAACATTAATTCCTTAACTTGGGCATCCTCCTCAGGAGTAAGCCCCAATCAAATCCTCTAATCATGGGCATCCTCCTCAGGAGTAAGCCCCAAACCCTAATCCCTAACCTGGGTCTTCTTTTCAAGAATAAGACCCAGTCATAATCTTGGGCTTCCTTTTCAGGAGTAAGCCCCAAGTCCCCTATCCTGGGTCTCCTTTTGAGGAATAAGACTCAGTCATAACCTGGGCCTCCTTTTTTAGGAGTAAGTCCCAGTCATAATCTTGGGTTTTCCTTTTTAGGAGTAAACCTCAATCCCCCTTAAAATTCTCTTAACCAGTCATAATTTACCTTTGATTTGGGTTTCATTTTCAGGAGTAAAACCCAATCATAAGTCCCCTCCTAACTTGGGCATCCTCCTTAGGAGTAAGCCCCAAGATTAGAGTATTCAAATCTCCATAAAGCACATATACCTTTATGGACCCTGTTCCTGGATTTTCTCCCTAAATGTAAATCTTAAACCTTCATCTATTTTGGGCAGTCATACATACATAAGCCCCAAAAAATTTCTTATGATTTCATCTTTCATGGCACAATTGTCTAATTTTTACCAATACCTCTTGTTTCTCACACCGAGCATGACTCACGTGAGCTTAGAGTGTAAAAGTAATTATGACATTCTTCTTTGAGCCATCAATCATAAACATCATACTCCATTACTCGAACTATGTGGGTTCTGATTCCTTTTCCAAAACAAAGGATACGTAGGTAGCCCATTTATGGGTTCGATCCCAACTTTGAAATAATCTCTGTCCTTCTGAATGACGATAAACTTCAAGTGCCCCACTGAGTGGCTTTAAAACCAGCCTGGTCATCATAATGACCAAGAGAAATTTATATAAATGTTTTGAAGGATACCATTGACCAGGAATCTCTAAACAGATATAGATGATTCTCTATTGATGAAGAACCTCGAATACATATAAAAGATTCTCTAAATTTCTTGCATATTTAATCATTGATTGTTAAAACTAAAGTAAAGCACATTTTATACTTGGTAATGTAATAAGGATTCACGAACATAACTTAAATCTATAAAGAGAGTCCCGGAGTAGACAATAATTCCCCTCAAAAAGGTGTGATGTGTCCGACCTCCCATCCTCTCGACCAATGCAAATTCCTAAGCCTCATTAGCCCACAAGCTAATGAGCGCCTGCCTTTGGAAAGTAGGTCCAAACGGATGTGGAATCATTGGATGTTTCCGGTTCTACGAACAAACCCGTTAGAAACCAATCAGAACGTTTGAATCTTCCGTCCAGGAGGTCATCCCTGGATTCCGTGCGAAACAATCTCTACATACTTTTAACAAGTCAGCTCGACCTCTAACTAGCGTAGTCAACACCAAGGGAACTGGAAGCCTCTCTACCTCAAGTCCCAATGCATGGAAAAGGGTAGGTGATATGAAGTAGTGTGTCACTCTTGAATCAAACAAGGCATACACCATGGTAGAAAACAAGCATAGGGTACCTCGAACGACGTCTGGCTCTTCTTTAGCTGGAAACGCTAGACCATGAAGCTGACCCTGGACTCCTCCACAACCTCTCTAACCTTGATGACGACCACCCCCATGGCCGCGATCTGCTCTCTGAGGACAGGGAGCGGCATGGGGCTATCCTTTTCCTGCCCCATCTCCCCTATACTGATCGAAAGCTGGTGAAACCTACTGCTTCTGCCTCGGCTGGAACTGCCTCAACGGAGGAACCTGGAGTGGAGCGCACGGAGCACGATGACCACACTAAAAGGTCGGGCACTCCCGCTGCTGATCACCATGACCACCACAAGAAAAACAAGCACTTTATCCATTGGAATAGGCCTGAGAGTTTCTTCCTCTGGAGAAACGAGATGTGAAGGTCTGGGACCTACCTCCGAATGAATGGAAACTCTTCTGCCCTGAAAAACGAGAACCCCGGACCACAGCCTTGCTTCATGAGGAATCATGCCAATCCACCTCTCCTGATGTTCTAGTCCTGTAAAAATCCCTCTCAACAACCTTTACCCTCGCCATCACCTTAGGATATGTGTTTAACATAAATTTGGTGACCTAAAGAAGGATCTTTGGATGCAAACCCTCCTTGAAATGCCTCACCCTGGCCTCTTCATCTGGTAACAGGTCTAAAGCATATCATAAAAGGTTCCTGAAATGCAATCCAAATTATCAAACACTAGACCTCCACTGTTGAAGGGTATGAAGCTCCTGGTGACCAGACGCCTTTGCAGTCGAGGAAAGGAACTTGACTCTGAACTTCTCTTGAAACTCCTCCCATGAGATCGCTGACTCCTCACAATCCCCGAAGAAGAACAACCACCATTGTCTTGCTGCTCCACGCAGCATCGTCACAACCAAGGAAACCCAGTGCTCCTTCCGAGCATGGATAAAAAAGAAGCTTATCTCAACCTCCTCTAAACAGTCTTCCGTTACTGCATCAGAAACGGAGCCCTAATTCTTATGAAGACACTATAGATGAAACTCTTAGAGTGTCTTCCTCTAAGTGTCGTCATCGTCATCCTCTACCATGCAGTGACCATCTGTAACAGCCTGCTGAACGAATTCTACGCAACCCTGAAAAAGACGTCGAACTGGAGCCATACATGCAAAATAAAAAACAATTAGGTCTCCTAAGCCTGGAACATGGAAGATTCAAAATTAATAAATTAATTTTTTTCTTTCATTCGTTTTAGGTTAACCTATCCCACGGTCAACCCATTCAAACACATGCACAAAAAAGAATGATGCATGATCCCTTCCTAGGTCTTTACCCTAAAACCAGTATCACCATGTTTAGTAGCCATTTTAAACATAAGGGTACATACATAAGATCATAGGGGGCCCTAAATGCCAATGTCTCATCCAGACTCTAGTTTTTACCTCACTTGCTAAACATGAATGACACCGTTTACCTACCAACCCATGCAACCTCACCTGTTCCTAACTACAATATCCATCCTATCCCTCATCCTGAACCTCTGATACCACTCTTTCATTACCCCCTCCCCCCAAATTGTACCCCTCAAGGGCCGACAATGTGAAATGGGAGATAATGACCCCCCCCCCCCCGAGTCCCGCCTTCAGTAGGTCGTGGGTTGGCGACAAGCACCGAGGGTATAATAAACACACAAATGGGAGGGATTACCCTCCAATAGAACACATACGAAAGAAAGAGATAAGATAGAAACCAACCAACTACAACTAAGAACTGAAATATAAAAGAAAACCAAGTGCATATATGAAATTCCATGCAAAATTACTACAACCGAAAAATGGAAAACTGGATGTACCCGAAAGAAAATAACAACAAAAGCGACCCCATGCTCAAACATCTCCTGCAACCACAAGCTAGTAGTAACCAGCTTGACCTCCAACCTGCTCCATGTGACCTGAAAAAAAAGTTTATGTCTACAAAGGGTGAGTATAACAACATATTCAGTAGGATCCTCCCCGAAGCCTCTCATGCAAAAGTAATGAAAGCATGCTAAAGCACAGTGAACAACAAGTGAAACTAACTTGTCACCTAAACATGTTTACTATGTTCCCAACCTCACCATGGCTACTCTCACCAAGTAACGCATACAAGAATATAGTATATTGTAAAGAATATCAAGGGTACCCTGCTACTACTTTCCCATTGGTTTTCCGCTTTTCCCCAATGACATACGACATGTGCATCTCTCTCCAAATGCTTACCCGTATATACCTGGGATAAGCTACACAATTTGCACCACGTGCACCACAAATTCTTGCCCACAGACAGCTGGGCGAAGCACCACACCATACTCCCAAACAAATGTAACCAGGTAGATTCTGGGAGCCACCACAGCCCCCATAACATGTATCATAGGTTAGTTATTAAACATCAAGCCATTACAGCCCATACACCGCGTAAGGATCCTCAAGCCATCACAGTCTATACACGTTACACCTATAGTAGTCCATAGGATACTACATCCAGAATATATGTATGTAAATAACCATTATAGCCCTCTACAAATATATATGGTGAAAAATAACTGATGTGCCAACAACACTAGTATCTACCAAGAGAAGAGAGCGGGGTCAAAGGGGGTAGTCATCCATTCACCCACTCATCAGAATGTTCGGGAAAAAACCCCCTACGGCTCAGAATCCCAAGGGTGTCTGTTACCCTTACTGAAATGGTGGAGTATCATATAGAAACACAAAAAGTACAGAATATATATAACTCACAACCACACTATGGGCATAACCTAGTCTTAACCTCAACTACAGCTACCGTCTCTCAGACTCCGGGATTTTATTTCTAAGAATAGGAATCCTATAAGCACACAACCAGTTAAAGAACTTAATTTGGTGACTTCATTCCCCTTTTCATCAATTCCACATTATGTTAAATAATTCTTTGCACGTTAAATTACCATGAACAAAAACAACATTTAAACTCTCTTGGAATCACATTCAAAATTTATTGTTCCTTTAAAGTTACAACATCACCATTAAATTCCAGTATCTTCATCCCCGTGAATTATCACCATTTAATCTACTTTCATTTCATAATTACTTTCCCATATTTCTAGGCATTCTAGAAAAGCATCCTATGCTACTAAACACAAGGGGTATTAACACAGTGAGTAGATATACTACCTGTCGAGTCTTTTCCACCTATAGAAAGAGCGTAGGTACATTCACCTTTGAGAGGATAAACATAGAAATGACATGGCATACCCTGCACGTCTTCGCCCCTTTAGGAATAAGGGTAAGCAAAACCAGCCGCCTTGAGTAGTGGAGAAAAGTAAAGCAGATAACAACTAATCAAACCACCAACCATCCAGCCATCACATCCATCCTATACCATCATCCCTGGTGTTCTACCCGACACCCACATGCACAAACAGATGAATCTTTCCACTCTAGGTGCCATTTGCTGCCACAACCACAAGGCCTCCCTGCGTCTACATATAACAACACCCCTCCAGGGTAACATCACAACACAAGATATCACAACACCCATCCAGGGTCACAACACAATAAAAGTAGCAGGAAAACAAACATCACAAAAAATTGGGCTCTTGGCCCTTTAACAAGGCATCTAGCCTTCAAATAAAAATCACCAACAGATTTCAGGTTTACCAACCCACTAAGTTAGTCATGTACTTCAGCATCAATTTAATTAACATCAATTTCGAATAACATCCACAACAACAACAACCAGATTCATTTACATGCCTCTTTATCATTGGCCAATTAATTATCAATTAATTCCATCTTTATTTTTTTATCAATTTCATCAAGAACAACATGCTAACAAGCAAGGCATATATATCACACTATCAAGGAAATCAAGAGGCAAACTGTTATCATGGTACAAAGAAACAACATGTGATCACAAATTATTTTAATCCGGTTCAAGTATTTAATTATGTCAATTCCATTGTTATCCAATGGAATAAATCATGCTAACTCTATGATTTCACATAAACAATTAGAGAAGCCATGAGTCACCTACCTCAAAGGTTTTCGAGGAAAACCACAACGGCTAATGAGCACCCATGAAACCGGGACATTTCTCCACGAATCCTCCTTAGATATCCTCTCCTAACACAACCAAGAGAAAATATCATCATAAATGAAATCCACACACTTAGATCTAACCATAATGGGCATAGATCTAAGATCTCGAGAGAATAGGTGGAGTAGATCTACGTAGATCTAGGAAACAAAACAAAAGGATCACAAACCTTGAGAAACTAGCTTCGATTCTCGAAGAGAAGAATCCGGATCACCTCCAAAAATCTTGGGAGAGGTTCTTCAACATCCAAGGAAAGGTAATACCCAGTTATGGCCGATTAGGGGCTTAAATGAGGTGATTAAAGGCAAAACTAGTTAGATACACCAATTTACGATATAACATTAAGTGCCCGCATGGTTAGTCCGCACAGTTTAACACACAGTGCGTTAACTGTGTGTTAGCTTCTGCCTCGACAACCACTCCTCGCATGGTTAGTCTGCACGGTTAGACAAACCATGCACTAATCGTGCATTAGCCACTGCCTCCAAGACCATCCTTGCACGGTTTGGCTGCACGGTTTAGAAAAACAGTGCGCCAACATTGAAAAATCTATTCCGTTTTAGCATTCTTAAAAGTCCACCCAAACGCACCCCCCAAGTCACCTTGATCTCTCGGAACACCTCTAGAACCACATTTTCACAAGGAATGGATCGGAGAGGCCCGAGCCATTACAAACTTTGTGAACAAACACTTTTAACTAATAAAAATGAAACCTATTTAACAATTTAAATTTAAATGATTTTCAATAGATCTTATTAGATGAAATATATATGGAATTAATTCTTAATAATTCACTAATATACATAAATTTATTATCCATGATGTTATGATAACATATATACTAAATCAGTACACAGGATATGACTTTTCTGAATCTCAATTTTTATTCATTTATCTATGATTTTTATTCCCAACTAATTCTTTTTGTGACTTAAATATTTTATTGAATTTATTCTTATTTTACATTTACATACATATAAGGGAATTAATAATATAATTCATATTTTCTCTTTAATGGTATTTCTATTTCTATGATATGAGAGTTCAATTCATTTTTGTTACTAGAACCCCCTAATATCAATTAAAAATTAATTTTATTTAATTTATTTCATTAATGGTGGTTTACTCAACCCTAATAATTTATATTTTTGTATAATATCATTATATTTATATGAAAATTATGTTTTTTTAAATAATATTATAATTATTTAGTTCCTTCCCAAAATGAATAAATTTGTATATAAATTAACATCCTTTAAAACTGTTGAATCCCCTCACAATATATTTCATATTTTCCCACCATTTTTCTCATTTATATTTAGAAGGCCATTTTTTGTGTAATATAATGATACCATTACATTTACCTAATATAATTTTGAAAATAGTTTATTATGAACATTTTTAATTATGTTTTTTTTATAATGTAATTTTAAACCATAAAAATTAAACAATTAAACTATTTGGGGTTACATGTTCTTTTTATTTTTTTCATTTTTCTTATATATTTGTATGATTTGTTCATTCCATATTCAATAGATATATTTCTCATATATGCACACATAGTTTAATATAAATTAGTATTTTGGGGATGATACATTGTGTTTGTTCCCATTACAATCCACTCATTTATATAAGCATGATTTAAGGGAAATTCTATATTTCATATGTCATGCATTGTAAAAAACAATTAATTTTTTTTTAAAATATATATTATTAGAGATGAAGTATTTAGTTTATGGAAACCCTTATTGGATAAATTATTGGATGGGATAAAATATTATGTTCTCTCATTAAAAGGCATTTTAACCATTTCATAATGGACTGTCTAAATGGCTAATTTTTTATTCATAATTTTCCAATTCATCTCGTGCATGTTTATATAATGGAACTGAATGTTTAATAGTGATAATTATTTATTAAAATATGAACATCCAATAATATTTAATTCCATCGTCTCTAAATAATACCTATGTTATTTCCCCCATTTATACATTATGACAAGATTATGAAACCAGCCTTCTTCTAATGGTATAAATCATGTTTATGATTCATATATGGGTTCTTTTCATGAAGTAGAAAACATATGAATGCACATATTTTGATTTCTATTAATTGGAACATTGATAAAAAAAATTATACCCCTTTTATTAATTGGAAGATGACACCATATAACGAGATAATATTAATATGATTGGGGAATTTACCCGATACACAATGGGACTCAATCAAATATGTTTTAAAAATTTGGACCTTACACAATCCACCAATTTATTTTATCCATGATAATATGACGGTAATATAAGATATCCTATAATTATTATTATAATGTAATGTATTATATTATCTACAGATATTTATGATTCCATGAACCTATAATTTCATTTAATTATAAATAGTTACATTCATATAAGCATTGATTTAATTAAATCATGTCATTAATTTTATATTATATCTGTAATCACACAATTTTGTACTTTGGCTAATCCCTTATGAAATTTTTGAGCTCACCACATTCTTATATTTCCAATCCCTATGTTATGAATGATTCTATTACTTATGATATTACCACAAGGATTATAGCCTAGCTCCATTATAGATGAATTTATCAAAATATTATAACATAAATATATTAAATTTCTAGTCCTAAAAGATAGCATAGCATATAATCCTATTATTTTGAGATATTATTTTATAAATAATGTTTTTGTTATGGAGATGTTATAAATTAATTATTCTATGCTCATTCTATTACAATCAATGTACCAATATCTATCTTTATTTATAATAACTTTCATAAAAATTATTGGTACGGTGGGTGTAGATCTAGGAATCATTTTATATTATTGGTTTACTAAAAAATAAACTATTGTAAAAAATATTAGTTTTTTTACAATGATGGTTTTGAGCATGTATTATGCGTTGAAGGGGCCAAGTGTGTGTTTCTTGGCTTGTAGTGGATGATAAATATATATTAGGGGTTGTAGTTAGCCCCCAGGTACCCATTAGTGTAGTACTGTATACTTAATAGAGTATCAATGGGTAATACACCCTATATGGTTACACTAGGTGGTTAGTTCTTCAAATTTAGTAACAATAAAAACAAATTGGTGTTTTTTAGCAAATGAATAATTATAATTTCAACCACCAATTGATAAAACCCTTTTTTGTTTTGGGATCTCATAGTTAGGAAGAAGAGGATACCATTCAAAACCTACCTCACCCTATCTCCCAACTCATTTTTCCTACATGGGAGGGAGAACATTAATTTAATGGTTTTAGGAGAGTTACTATCTCATATCCCTCCATATATACTTAATTCTCCTCTAATCAATCTTTTAAGGGTTATAGTATGATTTTTGATTATAATTATTTAATAACATGGGATAATTAGACTAAAATGATGGAGTTTTAATGTGTATTATCTAGATGAGGATCCTATAGTATTATCATGGAGGTTTTCATGTAGTTTATATAGAGATTTCATTAGAAGGGGTAGTGTTTTGAGTGATTTGTGATGAGTTTCTCAAGGTTTTAGTAAGAATACATCACATGGTGAGTTAAAAGGATATATTCTTAATTCATTTATTCAAAACATACCGTATTTACTAATATCTTAAAAATAATTATATACCATATTGGATGAGTTAGGTGATTAATTTTTGGGATGGTGATTATCAATTGTGTGAAAGTGAGTAGTGATATTTCTAAAGGGATTACTAGAGAGTTCCTAAAATTATATTTTATATTGATCCATATATATTGAATAGAATGTAAGTATGTGTAAGAAGTATTTGGTGTCAAGAGTGGGAGTCGTTGGTATTATTTCATATATGAGGAATTTTTACCGAGTTCAGTTGTAATATTAGATAGAAATCATGAGTTATGAACATATGACTAGATTTAGATGTCTAATTTTTTTTATGTTAGTGGATTTTTTATACTCAGATAATCTATAGTGTGGTCTTCACAATCCATTAGTTGTGACTGACATGACATGAATGGGTCTTCACGTTGTCAATGGTGCATACTTAGTGGGTCATAATGGGGTGAGCCTCATAGTATTTTTTTGGAGTTAGTTAGATGAGATAAAAGTCTAAGCATAAATATACAAATGATCCAATATGAACACAATTTATTTTTCTAATAGCATGAGAAAATAGTTAGGGTACCTTGATTCCAGTAAGACCCTCAAATATTATACATTGAGGATGTAACCAATGATTTTCATTTCACATTTTTTTGTAAATTAAATCAAACCGAATTGAACTGTAAGGGGGTGTTCATTCCCCAATCTTATGTTGTGATTATTGTACAACTTCCCAATATTTCCATTGTTATGGGAACATATGTTTTTGTTTATTGATTTGGTGAGTAAAATTATGAAATGAAAATATGGTCTAATGATTGCTGATATGGAAAATCCCTTGTGAGATAGAATGTTTGATTGTATCATAGGATTATCTATTGATGGCCAGGGTACATGTATGTTTTCTTGGAATGGAAACTAGTGTAGGTACTGTAATGAAAATTCAGATAATTTGGACCAATACATATGTTTAAAAATCATTCTTAATTTATTTGAAATGTGTAAATATTCAGATGTATTTCCTGATTTTTTATAAATTTAAATTTATGTTCATACATTGATTGATCATTCACATTATGTGTAGTACCAGTGGTATATCATCATCCAAGAGTCTTGTGATTTGATGATAGATTATTCTAACTAGAGAAGCTCAATGATATAATAATCACCTCAATGATAATAGGTTAGTGAAATATCATTCACATCATGATTCATCTTATAACTTATTGTTGTTATACTAGTATATCATTCACATGGAATAAAATCATTCACATGTTTATATGTTGTGATATATCATTCAAACAAAAATAATTATTTAAGATTAATTTATAGTGATGTCTCGTTATCTTGGTGATAAATAATGATCCCATGTTTTCATTTTGATTTCTCATCCACTCAGTGATACATAATTTATTATACATTATTCCATTCACTAAATTATTATTACTATAGTGATACATCATTCACAAGGATGTGAATCACTGAAACTTCTTGTTTATAGTGGTGACATAATATTCAACTTCAATACAATTACATGATATATTTATCACCTTGACCAGTGTATTTTTGATTCAACATTCTCCATATATAATGTTGCATTTAGAACTAGATTATGATGGGTGATGATATGAGTGTTATTGGATACTTCAAACTCATGTGTTTATCTGAGTATAATAGCATCATCCCATTACAGTAGCCGTTAAAAAAGATAATTTTCAAAAATTTAATTGGATCCATGTGTACTAAATTGGGAGAATAATTTGTGCATGTAATGTTATAGGTTACATTATGTTTTTATATACGAATTTATATATATAATTTGAATTTGGAATACTATATGGTGTTTAAAATTTATTTTTATACTCACAAATATCATGAGAACCTTGTTGAACATATAGAACTAATTTTTGGAAGGGATGGCTTGGTGAATGGTCTAGTATAGTGTGATGGGTTATGAGAGTTCACCATCACTATTGAGACATATGGAAGCTATTCGTGGAAATTAGTAACATATTAATTTAATTTAATACTAGTTGAATGATATAACAAATTCTTATCCATTTCGGGATCATTAACCATTTTTTATTATAGTGTGATCTATGTTACATAAATTTTATTATAGCATTGTTATAATAATATTATGGATTTATTCCTCTAATGTTATGAATACAAAAAAATAATTCTGTAACAGATATATATATTGTCTTTTGGTTTTTTTAATGATACTAAAGGTTATAATCTGCCAATGTGGTTCATTAGATATCCCTTATCATCATTTTACTATAGCATAATGGTAGACGCACCTGAGTTCATGTGGGACCAAATTCCATGATGTATTTTAGTAGTTTTCATTTTGAAATTAAAATGTCGCATTGAATCATTGTTTTCATTTTCTCATTGTTTTTTATATGGTGTGTGGATGTAATATATCTTGGGAATTGGGACATATTCTCTGTTGGTATATGGAAATCATTTGAACATTTTTAAGTCCGTATTTTATTAGTATTGAAGTTATTTATCTTATTTTTTTCTATTTAATATATGAATGAAATCATATTAATATTATTTTTCTGTGATTCAAAATATGATAAAAAATCATTCATTTTCTTAATTTTTGAACGATAATTTATATGGTTTATTTTCATATGATTTTTTAGGTATTATGCTCAAATAAATAATATATTCTATATATTTTCTATGGTTTCCTGAATTTATATGTGGACCTATGTCATTATGATACCCAACCCAGAGAGGGTGGTTGTTTGGAATGGTTCCTATCAGAGTTATGTGAAACATTTATAACATATATTTTTACAATTAATTGAGGCATGTTGTCTATAAATGCCTTTATAATACTATATTAGGATATCAGAATCATTATTACTCTAAATCGGGTAATATAGTTCTTTGAATACATGATATTTATGAAAAACGTAGGATGAGAAAATACAAATCGGATACCGTAATTTTTATAGAAATAATCTATGACTTAGTTTTGATTTTAACACATAATTTCTCTTGGGAGAAAGGAAATGAGTAAATCTAAAATGATATCATTATTCTAGTGATGATTCAAATAAACATAATAGTGTATGTACATAAAATGATAACATTAATCTATTATTATATAAAACAATTATTTAAAAAATTCGGGAGTCATAATATAAAATGGAATCATTATTAACATTCAATTCAAATTACACTAATAATTATCCACCCCATTTTCATTTTAAATATATATTATATTACACAACGTATGTAACGTATGAATAAAATAAAATATTTGATATTTAAATAAAACTCATCATAAGAAAAATATTACAATCATCCATTCCCACTTTTTATTATTTTTGGTTTTCATGGATATTCATATGTTTTAGTAATTAATTACTAATTAAATTCATTTATTATAATAACATAATTTCTAATAATTGACACATGCATAAAATTATATATGTCAAAAAAAGATTAATGTAAACATTAATTATTAAAAATAAAGGAGATTATTTATATCCACTTAACCAAAACAAGACTTAGACATGATGAAAGATGTTTCAATATATAAATAATTTCCATAAATATTTTCCACCCATCCCCTAGTCCAAAATATAGTACTAGGATCAAGAAAAAAGTATTGAAACTAATAAAAGAATTAAATTATGAAAACTACTCCTGTAACACCCTGATATTTTATAAGAAATATTCTTGTTAATTTGTTTGATGTCTTGTGTTTTACGCTACACCAATGTTAGATTATGCTATACGCAACACCATATTATCTTGTAGTATACACAAACACTATTCTTGGCTTGTGTTGCATTCAAGAGAGAGTATCCATGATAGTGTGTGTTGTATGCAATACTGAGTTTCACTAAAGAACGATATATTAATATGAACTAGCCATTATGAATAGTATTAAAAACAATTTTATTTTTATTAGATAATAATTCATCTTACACATATTCTAAAACATGGTTTGAGAATGAAATAAATTTTTTGGGTAAAATTAGTATTTTAAAAAAAATGAAAATTTACCACCTTTTGTGTAACGCCCCGATCCCAGTTACCCAGAGTCGGTGCATTACTTCATAACATTGGAATGATCACAAAATATCAAGTCTTGAAAGACCTATTATTTTAGTAGCCTTGGAAACACTAGATACATTCATAAATGTTACATTACATCATAAAGTGAAAATTCACAATAACATAGTCTCCATAGTCCAGACATCTATCCCCTTCATTCTATCCCTGTAGGTCAGTCACAAAGTATTTCTTCACATCCTGGGAAAAATAAAACATTGAAAGGGGTGAGCTCAGATGCTTTGTAAGGATAACAATATAGCAGAAGATTTTATAAATAAACATAAACATTTTAGGCAATGTATAACTAAAACAAAAGCCTTTTAAACTTGAACATCAACATAATATGGAAAATGTAAAATGAGATAATTCCATTTACTTATTCACATGGATATTTTACTGGTTGAATAACCACATGCAATATCAATAACCACTTTCATAATGATGGAATGCATAATGCCAGACTATCATAATCACGTATCCAAGGCCTAGTGCCAAGACTACAAAAAATATTTTGTCAAGGAATCATGCCAAGACACTAGTTTGTTTTATGAGACCTACCGATGCATCGAGGAGCTATAGCGGGCCCCACCCGTCACTTATTAAGTCCAATGCATTCCTCATATGAACAGGTTTAAACATATCATAAACCATAATATAATCGTATCATATAAAACATTCATAAAGGAAACATAACATTTCCACATTTGAATCACAAGATATCAATACAACACATTGATATAATCAAAACATTATCAAAACCATTTTCAATAACAAAATAAATGAAAATTAAAACATTGTATTTATTTTTCATTTAAAAAAATTTATGGCTTGTTAGGGAAGCCGAAACTCAAATAATGGTCACGGTGGCGGAGAAGTCGTTGTCTCCGCATACGTACTACAAGAAAAACATTCCCTTTTTCCGTTTAGTAAAATTCTTCGTATAAAAATATTCCTTTTGAATAAACATAAAAGTCAAAGGGGTTTATACACCGTATAAATGAAATTTTTGTATAAAACAAAATATGACTCAATGAATGGAGATTGAGATGAAGTCCCTTAAAAAGATCATTTTTTAAAATAAAATAGGTCTATTATGTGTATTCACTATAAGCACACATAAAGAAAGTAAAAATACAAGATAGGACATAATAATATCATGAAATAATTTGAAAGTAGGAGATTAACCCAAAGAATGGAAATTGGGTTAAGAAGTTCCCTTACCTCGTGTCCGACTTGACACGAACGTTCTTTAACGTCCTGAATAATAAACTAGAGTTAATTTTTACTTTCTTAAGAACCTTTTTCAAGTTAATTATTCCTTTTATATCACTTATTACCACGTTATGAACATTATGTAATTATTTAAGTTAATAACGGTCGTTTTGTCGATCTTTGGTACTTGAGTCAAAAATAAACTTCTTATAATTACAAGTTGTTCAGGTAGAGAAATATCCATTATATCCAGAATTATATTCATGATTTAGATATCATATATATCATATATATCATATATATCCAGTATATACATGCATTTATAATATTACGTAACATTTAGAGGTAAGAAATGAAATGCACCGTTCTTGGAGACGGTAATCCATACGTACGCATGAACGCTACTTTCATTTCTATTTCGTATTTAATGGAATGAAATTATATTTACATAAAGGTATACTATAATTACAGTATAATATAATGTATAATACCATTTACTCCATCCTTTATACGTCCCACATATGGCATTAACGATTCAAATCACTTTGAGTGGGCGGTAGTCCGCACTTCCTAAAATGAAGATATCGCGTTTACCCATATTGGAAACCATAATGGTATGACATAAATGAAAAATAAATAAGCTTAAGTAAAACATAAACATTTCATATATCATATATAAATATAGTGACATCTTAATGGCCACCTTTGATGGTGTTATATGAGTGTTGAACAATCATCGTTTCGTGAGGCAGAAATTCGCCATCCACAGAAACAGTATGTTCTTTAACCATTAGATGTAGGTGTGTGTAAGTGTAGCTCGAATAATTATTGTAAAAACATCCTAGTATATTGACGATACTGGTGTTGTTACAAAAGAAATTAATAAAAAGAGTTTAGGGTGTTGGAGGAGCAAAATAAAACTTAAGAACATAAGAGAAAACACTACCTTTAAAACAGGTAAGTCTTTTTGATTTGAGCTCAAAGGATTACTTGGGAAGACTTATTATAAATGTGAGGATTCTAGGAGTAATAGAGTGTAGTTGATAGAGTATTTGTGCAGAGGTTGGTAGAGAAAAATGTCTTGGAAGGTGTGAATAAGGTGGTAGTGGTGGGGGCCTTTTATAAGAGTAGAGGAGGGGCACTCTTGGAAAGTCGTGAAATGTTACTTCATTTTATAATGAGTTTCGGATTTTAAAGGTCCCAAACTTATATATTTTGAGTCTAAGGTGATAAGGGTTCGAAATATACTCATACAATAGGTTTTTGACAAGTTTAATTCTTAGATTTTACATTATCATTTTATTTTATTTAAATCGTTAATTAATGAGGTAATCGATGCATCATCATGGTGTCATAAATAATTTAATTTATTTCATGTCTAAAAATTATAAATAAATTATCAAGATGTAGGAAATCATTTTATATTTCTAATGAATATTTATATTCAAACATATGACTTGTATAACTCCATTTAAAATTTTCTTTAGTAAAATAACTCATGGTTGTGACATTTTTATTTTAACATTAAATAAAAGGTTTTTAATTTCATTCTCCTACCAATGTGGATCCATGGGGTCCCCAAGTTTACCCATGGATTTTCGTGGTTGGCCATGACACATCCAATAGGGGTAGGACAAGTGTAAAGGTATTTTCATATTTTTATAATATCATTTTTACCTTAAATTTCACTAATTACCTTCATCGCGATCAATTAAACTTAAAAGTTATTATTCACCAAAAAATTATTTTAATCCCATTGAACCGCATTTTACTTCCAAATGAAAAACATGTATGTTGGATTTTTGAAAATCAAATCACAGAAGTGGTAATGTTTCATTTAAATGAAAAATCAGTTTTTTAACTACCACTTAGTGGTTTCACTATTCATCAAAAATTGATGTTTTTCAGAACAATGCCAAAATTTCACCCTAAGCTATAATTAATATTCCGAATTCAAAAATGATGTCTATTTTTCAAAATTACAAATATATAAGTTTCATTAATTAATTTTATAATTAATTCCCGCTGTCATAACAAATAGCGTGTTTTTAAGAAACAATATATATCAAAAGATTGACAATTGTTTATATCCAATATCAAAGTGAAATTAATTCTAATGAACACCATTGGATGAAATGGTAAAAATATATTATAATTATACTATAAAACCACTAAATAATATAATTTATCACTATAAATTATTTTGATTAAAAAATATGTTTTTAAGTATTTTTCACTATTCATAAAAAATTGGAAGTTCTCAGAAAAATACAAAAAAATTAACATAGGCTAATTTCTATATTCCGAATACAAAAATGAATTTCATGTGGAAATATAAAATATATATAATTTCAAAAAGTGGGTATTACTATTCATAATGGCTATTTTGATTGGTCGCGGTGCGTTAGAATCTCGAACTTGCATACAATGCAAGCTATTGCATTATTGAAAGAGAAGCGTATCGTGGAAGCTCGGGGTGTTACATTCTCCCCTCCTTCAATAAATTGTGTCCTCGCAATTTAAAATTTTTCATTGAAAATAAAAGGTTGAAAATAGAAAATACTTTTGTGGAAAACCCACATTGGAAATAGGGTTAATAAAAATATAACATTAAAAGAAAGAAAGAGAAGTAAAAAGGTCACCCGAGATTGCCCATACTAGGATTCTATGAAAATATAGATATGGAGGAGAAAAAAACCATCAAGGTCTGCTGGAGAGTTGTAGAAAACCGGATTAGGAGAAAGTTAACCACAATAAAATCAAAAACTTGTGATTGGTTAAATGGTCATTGAATCCCCAGTTGGAAAAGTTAATCGACAACACTATTGTTTTAAGTTACATTTCATAAAGTTGAGGAATTTATTTAAGAGATTTACTAAGAACGTAAGGAAATATACCTACTTGTCATGTAGACTTTCATTCTATAATAAATTTTTACCACAAATCCATCATTCACTCCAAATGGTAACATAACTCAAAAATATTCTATTTATCCTAATTGTATAAGGTTCCAAATATTACCACATACCATTTAGATTAGGAAAACTATTTATGAAAACCAGGGACTTCCTGTAGGCTAGTGGTAGGTAATAAAGGCCTATCGCACTATGGTTGTGGGTTCGATTCCCACAGCTTTGTCCGACGCGATGGTTTATCCCCCAACTTGCAGGTTGTCCTTTTCCTAAAACTATAGTATTATAATATTCCAAAAATAATCTTCATTAATGTTTTAACCTTAGACAATAATATCCAATGTTCAAATTAATCCATTCCAACCTTTATATTTATCCAAAATAACTTCGTCCAGACTTTCTCTAAAAAGTCCTTAAATTCCAAAATCAATTATAACATTAGATTCCCCAAACAAAGTAAAGTTTCTCTTATTGTCACATACTAAAAATATGGTTACCTTTATCATATTAAAACCTTAATGAAAACAACAAGTACTGCAGTACAATCCATATATATATCACATTATTCTTATAACCAGAATATAACCCATGAGTCCAAAATCACCAATACATTAATTATTCCACTTCAACTGTAGTAAATGCATAAGATTGTCCTTCATCCCTTGGCCTTTTCTGAGGTATGATTCCCTGAAGCATAGGAAATTCATTTGCATAATCCCCATTTCCCTACAATTTTATCATTCAACATTGATAACCTCTTTCTTTCCCTTGCAATCACGAGCTTGGTGACCTTTTTCTCCAAATTTATAACAAAATGACTTTCCTTTTAGGCAAGCACCAGGGTGATTCTTCCCAAAATTATCACATAATGGAAAATCCTTCTTTCCCTTTTTCCTTTTATCTGTCTCTTGTTCCACTGTTCTCTTCTTCTCTTGATTTACTTTGTTGTCATAAGACGTGGAGAATTACTTTTCTATCTTGATAGCACACGAGACAATACGATGAGAAGGATTTTGATACTAATTCTCAACAGAGAAATGGTTTTAACCCATCAAATAAACGATCAATCTTACTTCTTGGTTTACGTATATAATCTACAGCATACCTCGCTAACCTTGTAAAGTTGGGCTCATACTTTGCGACATTCTCATCATCCTTTTGTCTTAGACTCAGAAATTGCCTTTCCATATCTGCTCGATGGTCATGAGGAAAGTATTTTTCTAAGAAAAGATCTTTGAACTCTCTCCTTTCCATACTTGATACTTCTTCATATTCATTTTTATTTTAAATCAATTACCAACATTTGTCAGCATCTCCAGTGAGGCTGTAAACTACCATGATAACCTTTTCCCTTTCACTACTCCCTAAGGCATGGAATATTTTCTCTAAGGAATTTTTCCATTGCTCAGCTACTACGGGATTTGTAATTACATTGAATTTTGGTGGTTGTTTCCTCATGAAGAGGTCTAACATTGATCCTCCATGTTGCGGATCAGGGTGCTCCATAGGAGTAAGGTTATTATTCATAGCCTGAGTGAGTTCTCCCAGTATGGTAATTTGTTGATCAGCACCAGTTGTATCTCTAGATCCACAATAATTATCTTGAGCAGGAGGTAAATCCCTACACGGAGTGCATGCATTGATACGGTTTCCATTCCTCCCACTAGGCACCATTTCAAAACAATGGATTAAACTATCTTAGTTTGTGAATTAAAATACATAATTCCATACTTGTAAAACACTAAACATAAATTGAACTATTTATTGATATAATCCATAATCATAAAATAAATTTTTTCTTTGATGAAGTATATACTCATAAACCCTTCATAATGGTTTGTAATGAAAATGTGAATTATGTAAAGCATATCCCCCGGGAGTGTCGTAACCAAGAGTGCAGCAAGGCCTGTTGTCGTGCACCAGTTCCCGTTCGAGTCTATCTCAATGCGGTATTTTTGGGTTTTACCCCTAGGTACATCTGTGTCAGATCCGCCTCTACCTTCTCTTATCCAGACAGGGATTTATTACTCAGAAAACTCACAAAATCTCTACAACAACAAAATTCAAGGAAGTTATTCTATACTAATCATCAAAGTCCATCTTATGGCTATGTGCTATAATCAGAGTTTTTCTAAATCTAGCTTCCAAGGTTAGTACTAAACTGCCTCTGATACCCACTGTAACCCCCCGACCCCAGTTACCCAGAGTCGTTGCATTACTTCGTAACATTGGCATGATCAAAAAATATCAAGCCTCGAAAGACCGATTAGTTTAGTATCCTTGGAAACACTAGATACATTCATAAATGTTACATTACATCATAAAGTGAAAAACCACAATAACATAGTCTCCATAGTCCACACATTTATCCCCTTAAGACTATCCCTGTAGGTCAGTCATAAAATATTTCTTCACATCCTGGGAAAAACAAAACATTGAAAGGGGTGAGCTCAGATGCCCAGTAAGGATAACAATATAGTGAAAGCATTTATAAATAAACATAAACATTTAAGGAAATGTATAACTAAAACAAAAGCCTTTTAAACTTGAACTTCAATATAATATGGATAATGTAAAATGAGATAATTCCATTTACTTATTCACATGGATATTCTACATGTAGAATAACCACATTCAATATCAATAACCACTTTCATAATGATGGAATGCATAATGCCAAACTATCATAACCACGTAGCCCAGGCCTCATGCTAAGACTATAAATAATATTTTGTCAAGGCCTCATGCCAAGATACTAGTTTGTCTTATGAGACCTGCCGATGCATCGAGGAGCTATTGCGGGCTCCACCCGTCACATATTAAGTCCAATGCATTCCTCATATGAGCAGGTTTAAACATATCATAAACCATAATATAATCGTATCATATAAAACATGCATAAAGGAAACATAAAATTTCCACATTTCAATCACAATATATAAATACAACAAATTGATATAATAAATACATTATCAAAACCATTTTCAATACCAAAATAAAATAAACTTAAAACTTGGAATTTATTTTTCATTTAAAAAAAGTTATGGCTTGTTAGGGAAGCCGAAACTCAAATAATGGTCATGGTAGTGGAGAAGTCGTTGTCGCCGCATACGTACGACAATAAAAACATTCCCATTATTTGTTTAGTAAAACACTTTGTATAAAAAGATTCCTCTTGAATAAACGTAAAATTTAAAGGGGTTTATACATCGTATAAAAGAAATTTGTGTATAAAACAAAATATGCCTCAATGAATGGAGATTGAGATGAAGTCCCATAAAAAGAACATTTTTTTAAATAAAATAGATCTATTATGTGTATTCACTATAAGTACACATAAAGAAAGTAAAAATACAAGATAGGACATAATAATATCATGACGTAATTGGAAAGTAGGAGATTAACACAAAGAATGGAAATTGGGTTAAGAAGTTCCCTTACCTCGTGTCCGACTTGACTCGAACGTTCTTTAACCTCTTGAATAATAAACTATAGTTAATTTATACTTGATTAAGAAGTTTTTTCAAGTTAATTATTCCTTTTATATCACTTATTACCATGTTATGAACATTATGTAATTATTTAAGTTAATAACGGTCGTTTTGTCGATCTTTGGTACTTGAGTCAAAAATAAACTTCTTATAATTTCAAGTTGTTCATTGGAGAAATATCTATTATATCCTGAATTATATTCATGATTTAGATATCATATATATCATATATATCTAGTATATACATGAATTTATAATATTACGTAACATTTAGAAGTAAGAAATGAAATGCACTGTTCATGGAGATGGTAAGCCGTACGTACGCATGAACGCTACTTTCATTTCTATTTAGTATTTAATGGAATGAAATTATATTTACATAAAGGTATACTATAATTCCAGTATAATATAATGTATAATACCATTTACACCATCCTTTATACATCCCACATATGGCATTAACGATTCAAATCACTTTGAGGGGGCGGTAGTCCGCACTTCCTAAAATGAAGATATCACATTTACCCATAATGGAAACCATAAAGGTATGCCATAAATGAAAAATAAATAAGCTTATGTAAAAAATAAACATATCATATATCATATATAAATATAGTGACATTTTAATGGCCACCATTGAAGGTGTTATATGAGTGTTGAACAATCATCGTTTCCTGAAGCAGAAATTCGCTATCCACAGAAACAGTATGTTCTTTAACCATTAGATGTAGGTGTGTGTAAGTGTAGATTTAATCCTTCTTATAAAAACATCATAGTATATTTATAATACTAGTGTTGTTACAAAATAAATGAATAAAAAGAGTTTAGGGGGTTGGAGAAGAAAAATAAAACTTAAGAACACAAGAGAAAACACTACCTTTAAAACAGGTAACTCTTTTTGATTTGATCTCAAAGGATTCATTGGGAAGACTTGTGCCCAATGTGAGGATTCTAGGAGTAAGATATTGAAGTTGAGAGAGTATTTGGGAAGAGGTTGGCCGAGACAAATGGCTTGGAATGTGTGAATAAGGTGGTAGTGGTGGGGGCCTTTTATAAGAGAAGAGGAGGGGCACTCTTGGAAAGTCATGAAATGTTACTTTATTATATAATGAGTTTAGGATTTTAAAGGTCCCACACTTATATATTTCGAGGATAAAGTTATAAGGGTTCGAAATATACTCATCCAATAGGTTTTTGACAAGTGTAAGTCTTATATTTTACATTATCTTTTTATTCTATTTAAATCGTTAATTAATGAGGTAAGCGCTGCATCATCATGGTGTCATAAATAATTTAATTTATTTAATATCTAAAATTTATAAAAATATTATCACGATGTAGGAAATCTTTTTATATTTCTAATGAAAATTTATAGTCAAAAATATGAATTGTATAACCCCATTTAAAAATTGTTTTAGTAAAACAACTCATGTTTGGGACATTTTTATTTTAACATTAAATAAAAAGTTTTTAATGTCATTTTCCTACCAAAGTGGCTCCATGGGGTCCCCAAGTTGACCCATGGATTTTCTTGGTCGGTCATGACTCATCCAATAGGGGTAAGACAAGTGTAAAAGTATTTTCAGATTTTTATAATATCATTTTTACCTTAAATTTCACTAATTACCTTTAATCGCGATTAATTAAACTTAAAAGTTAGTATTCACCTAAAAATTATTATAATCCCATTGAACCATATTTTACATCCTAATGACAATCATGTACGTTGGATTTTTGAAAATCAAATCCCAGAACAATGCCAAAATTTCACCCTAAGCTATAATTGATATTCCGAATTCAAAAATTATGTCTATTTTACAAAATTCCAAATATATAAGTTGCATTAATTAATTTTATAATTAATTCCCACTGTCACAACAAATAGCGTGTTTTTAAGAAACATTATATATCAAAAGATTGGCAATTGTTTATATCCAATATCAAAGTGAAATTAATTCTAATGAACACTATTGGATGAAATAGCAAAAATATATTATAATTATACTATAAAACCACTCAATATTAAAATTTATCACTATAAATTATTTTGATTAAAGAAGTTGTTTTTAAGTATTTTTCACTATTCATAAAAAATTTGAAGTTCTCAGAAAAATACCAAAAATTCAACATAGGCTAATTTCTATATTCTGAATCCAAAAATGATGTTCATTTTGAAATATAATATATATATAATTTCAAAAAGTGGGTATTACTATTCATAATGGCTATATTGATTGGTCGTGGTGCATTAGAATCTTGAACGTGCGTACAATGCAAGCTACTGCATTATTTAAAGAGAAGCATATCGTGAATGCTCGGGGTGTTACATTTTGATGGCACAATAACATTAAATATTGTTTTTTACATTTTTATATGTTATATTTGACAAGTTATACTTCTTATTTTGAATCAGGATATAATAATTAACTTTGGATAAATTATTTATATTTTTCTCATAAATTTCTTATTTTGATGAATAGTAAAAATACACTAAATTTTAATTGAAAACAACTTTTTTCATCAAAATAATTTATATAGTTAAAATATATTATTGGATGGATTTAAATTATTAATAGAATCTAATTTTCCGATTTAATATAATTCAAGTCATTATCACTAATTTTACATTGAATTCATAGTTAAAAACATTTCAATCTTTTGTAATGTTTTAACTTTTAAAACCCATTTTCTCAACAATGGGATTCATTTTAAATTAAACACTGAAAATTATGTGTTTGGAATTTGGTAAACTGGATTCCATATTTGGATTCAGTTGGTCTATATTATGCTAATTGGATACTTTCTATTTTTAGAAGTTATGAATAATAACTATGCTAAATTTTATTTACTAAAGTTAAAGGTAAATCTGGTAATTATGGGTAAAAATAAGATTATAAAATTACCCAAACACAATCAAAAATTATATTGGATGAATTAAAGTCGACCCATACCACCTAATGGTCATAATAGATTCATTTCATGGACTTTTGACAATGAAAATGATGAAATTATTATTAAAACCAAAGAAAGTTACAACATGTCACTCCCTTATATCTTATAAGTGTAATAATTTTAATTTCTTGATAAAAATCATAAAACATAAATAGTAACAAAAAATATTAAATTTATCTACGTTATGTGAATTTATTTATAATTTTTAGTGATTAAACAATTATCATTAATGATGACACAATAGTGATGCAGAAATTGTTTATTTAGTGAATAATCAATAATACAGTTTTTATTAAACTAATAGTGATTATAAAAGGCACAAACACCTGAAAAAACTTATTTTTTCATGAAAATGTAATCCATAATCATCCGATGGTCGAATATTTGACCATTTGGAGACTTATAAAAGTGTGTATGACACATATATTATTTTATTTTAAATGATGTCAAAGTTGTCACCTTCATAATTTAATAAATATAGCCATTTAAATTTTGTAATTTTAAGATGATAAATTCGAGTAAAAGTATTATTATAGAATATATTAGATTTATCTGCATCATAGTATTTTTTTTAATTTTATTCAACATATAAGTATATTAAATAATTGTACACAAATGATGAAGTAATTATTTTATTTAGAGAAATACAAAATAAAAGTTTTAAAAAATATTAAAATAATTAATATATGAAATAATTAATATTATCCACGAATTTTATAGAATAATGTGACATCTTAGGAACTTATAAAATATTTTGGTCTGAATATATTCTCTGTGTATATTTTATTTAAATTCAAATAAATTAATAGTGTCAAAATGTATAGTATTCGTATTTTATAAAAATAACATATTATTAAATTATTTAAAAATCACATATATATTTAAAAATTACAAATTGATAATTATATGGTCAAGAAGGTTATAAATTATCAAATTATGGTAAATTTAAAACATATAAGTATTTATTTATAACAATTTAATATTTAGAATATTATTACCACAAATAAAATTAAATAGATTAAATAAGGATAAATCAAAATGATAAGATTTAAAATAGACATAAAATATGTCCAAATATTATTTTTTATGAGATTAAAACCTTATATCATCTCATATTATAATTGAGTCATTTTTGGAGGTATTTATGTATGGATTGAATTTATTATAAATTAATATTTTCTAGGTTTCCAAAGGTGCCCTTCTCATCCCTAATAAAAGCGCACCTCCTCCCTCACCTCTTCAAAACATTTTGAGCCATCAAGCTTTGAAAAAAACTATCCATTTCTCTTATAAACTTACTTATCAACATAATAGAGGTGTTGGTCTTCTTTTAAGAGCAACTTTAGTGCCCTAAGAGGAGGTTAAGAGGAGGCGCGTCGAAGAAGAAGTAATATCCTTTACCGATTCTCTCAACCTTATTTCTTCTCCTACATCCTCTATATGAGTTGTTTCATTATTAGGTAATAACTCCATTATCACATGTACACTGATATGTTATTAATAATATGAAACCATCAAATTCTATCTTCTATCCATCCTATGAAAAAAATTAATCACCAGGAGGGCGTACGTACGGCTTATTGTCTCCCCGTCGTGGTGTAATCTTTTATTTCATCACTAACATACATGGATGGGTATAAGGATTGAAGAAATAACTACATATGATTATTGTAAAGTTAAATTTATTATGAAATATTATACACCATACACTTCAATACAATTCCACAATCATGGGAATGATATCATCGCTCGTGCATACGTACGACATACCATCTCCATGATATGATATGACTCGTTCTACATGATCTTCATTTAATAATGATTATATAAATGAATTTAGTGAATAAATATGATATATATTACACTAATAACATTCTATAAATGATGTATCTATACCCTAAAAACAGTAACAAGAATTTATTCGACAATACACGCATAATAACATAAAGCAATGAACACCCGAATAACAAGTAGCAATGAAATATTTATAATAAGAAGATAATAATATGACAATATATTATATCATAACAATTAATATGAATCATTAATATTTCAATGAAATTATTTAAATCATTATAAAGGAGTTTTGAATATGTACAGAGCATATCAGACCTACGGTTAAGGATTATTTAGTCTCACTTTTATTTTTGTGAGACATATGCCTTAATCACCAACTATTTCGTTTTTATGGTGTTTAATCATCCCATTAATGTTTTATGATTTTTATTATGAAGGATATAATATTTAAATATTTATTTAATTTTCATTATTTTATGACATGTATGATTCCACCTATTATAAATTGTAAGGGATAATTATTCCAATCTCGTTCTTGTCTTAGATTGTTTATTCGTATGTACTTACTAGGGTTATAGTTATCATCCATGTCCATGCTTTCTAAAATATTTTTCATAAAAGGTTTACTATTCTTCCAAATATGGTTAAAGACATTTTTTTCCATTTTTTACATTTACCACATGGTATGGAAGGAATATTTATTTTGATTACCATACGAGGTACTTTTTTAATTTCCTGGAAAAAGTATGAAGAGAATGTTTTTTAAATTATACATCCTGAATATATTTTTACGGATTCATAACTCCTAATTTACATAAATCACACTCTACATGATTACATGATTATTTTCTACAAAATCCTTTTATTTTAAAAATTAATGGCATTTTGTGAATAGAATATGATTTTGAAGAACAAAATCATATTTTCCTCAAGAATTCATTTCAAGTGTTTTATAAAAACTATTTTCCATCTATGATGACATTATTTAGTATGTTTATGTTTCAATATAACGTCTCTATTATTTAAATGGTTTTATTATTCTTATGATGAAATGATATCCATTTGTTTTTTTTATGGATTATGTTATGATGGTATGATGTTTATGAAACCTATTATATGTATTGGGATATTATGAATGATTTATGTTTATATTGTGGCACAGGTTAGAATCATTTAATTGTGAGATGGGTGGGACCTATATCTCCCTCTAATGCATTTTTTAAGGATTTATATCTCATGAGATCAACATGTCTGGAAGGACTAGTGAATCTGGTTCAGTAATACAGGGTTGGATCGACAAGTTAACCCGGTTCAGTAATGGACTTTGTCCACTATAATAGTCTTGGCAGCAATTACTTGGCTACTATAGAAATCATATCATCTGATTAATGTTTTTCAACAATTTCATTTTTTATTCCCATGTTATTTTATCATGATTAATGTTTCATTATGAGCCATTCCGTATGAACTGCTAAAATTTATGTCATGTTCATGTTTTTATGTTCAAATGTTCATGGATTGTGTTATGGTCTCCATGTTTACCCTTACTGAGCATTTTATGTCACTGTTTTTATCTTCTCTATTCCTCAAGATATAAAAGAAATATTTTAGGCAATAAAAAAATGGGATGATCTTTATGGGAGATGTTGAAGAAAATTCCCTAGAATTAGAAGATTATGTTCTGAATTTCCAAATACACTAAACTAACACGGTCGTTGGGTGTCTATTTGTGTCATGTATTAAGTGTTATGCAAAATTAATTTAATGTCCATGTACAACAAGATTGGGTCTTTATTATTGCTATTAGAGTGATGGTTTAGTTAAACTTTGGAAACTAGGATGTGAAAACATTAGTGGGATCCCTAGAGATATTTATAACTTATGTCTAGGGATGTCCCTAAGTTTATGTTTAAGTATAGGTTATAGTTCTAGAATTAAGGTAAAAATATAATAATTAAACCTAAGATGTTAGATATTGAAGGTACTCCCCCTTTATTAAGTTGTTTTCCTAGTACGATTTTTTCCTCTCACACTATTCTTTTTGGATTTTAGAAAATGGCTGGAAACAAGAAGATTCACGATAATGGAGGATTTGATGGACAATGGAATGATATTCTTCATGAGAAACCAAATAAAATGGGATTTGGAAGTCCAAAATTCATTATTATTCCTAATCATAAGTCTCAAAATATGATCCATAATCTCAACTTTTGTATGTTTCCTGACCCAGCTAGTAAGAGAATGATGGAGTTCCATGATGATCATAGAGGAATGAAAGTTCAATTTCCATCATGTAAATAATGTGGTAAGAGGCATCTGGGAGAATGCTTCAAAGGAACTGGAAGATGAATTTGGTGTGGAAAATAAGAACACAAAGCAAGTAATTGAAAAGGAAAAAGATCAGTTAACACCACGGATATGGATGATGGTATTGCTAAGACATCAACAATGGTTCAATGTTCTAAATGTGGAATGTACATGCATTATGCAAACAAAATCCCTTATGGGAAAATCTCATGAAGATAATTAGAATGGTCATATGAGTAGTATTTATGTTGGTGATGATGAAGATACTACCAATGATATATGAAATGAAATAAGTGTTGAGGAATAAAATGAGGAATCTCGGTCAATGGATTAAGAAGGTGGTGTAATGATTGTATGTTTATCAAGAGTTATGTTGTCTAGGTAATTTAATATTACTATGGAATAAAGAAACATCTAAGGATTGTTACAGTATTATTTTCCCTAAATTATTTGAATGTATATATTGAACGGTACCGGTATCCATGAAAGGTTATTCAGATATTTTTGGAAAGTAGATAATATGCGCCTAATGAATGGATAAGGAGAAAATAATCTGTTTGATAGTATTAATGATCTCATGACTGATATAATCACAAAGTGATATCATTGATTGAGTATATAGAAATTTTAATGTATTGGTATGTGGAAAGAGTTAACTTTTGACAGCATTCATTTTTCACTAAGGTTCTAAGATAATTATTGTTTCAAGAGAATACATGATTAATGTATTCACATTTTTGGAATGTGAACAACACGATATATCGTATGATATATGGGAAATAAATGATGGCATTCACATGATCGGTAGATGAAATTTCTAGTAATAATTTTCCTTATACTATGAGATTGGACATAAGTATTTTCGATAAGCCTAAAGTTTGGAATGGATTAAGATGGTCATAATATATTATTGTTTAAGGGTAAAACATTTTTCTAGAATATTATAGTACTATATTTTTAGAAAAAGGACAACCTGATGGACGGACGACAACCCATCGCGTCGGACAAGGTTTCCTTAATCGAACCCACAACCAAAGTGTGACATGCCTTTATTGCCTACCACTGGCCTACAGGATGTCCCTGGTTAGTATAAATTAATTTTATTTTATTAATAGGTATGGAAGATTAAGTATAAGTCAATTGTAGGAACCATATATGATTAATCTCAGCATAGATGGACTATTGTATATTTAATAACTTTTGAAAACCTTTTGTTGGAGACAAATAATATAACCTATAATTCTATCACATAATATTCTAACACTTCATGAATGAAAAATTCAACTTCATCTCTTAAGGATATGTAGTGTAAATTGTTCATGGAATGACCAACTATGATATTACACTGAAATCAAGTAAGTATTTATCCCTATGCAAAAATTAATCAAATTTAAGGAAAAGATATTGAAAACCAAAAATGTTGTCCTAGTACCCTCACATCTGATGAATCAGATGACACGTTAGATCAACACAAATTAATTTCTTTGTGATTTTTGGCATTTTCGTTGCCATGTTCTCTACCACTCTCCATCAGAACATGATTGTTAAATTTCTCTCCATATCCATGCTTTCACCTATGATCTTTTTTGTGGAAACACAGTGATGAGATACTTTGGGAATTCATTATGTTTATAATGTTCCATTATAAAATGAAGTTTTAGTAATACTTTTTATGATGTGGGTTTCTATAAAATAAACTTTCAAGTAGAAAACCATTTATAACCCCGTCGAATTTTGAGGGAGAAATTAATTTTAAGGGGGTCGAATGTAACACCCTGAATTTTTATGAGAACTATTGTTTTTAATTTCTTTTAGTTCTAGTGTTGTTCTGGACACCATTATTAGATTGCTCTATACGCAACACCTTATTAGATTTTAGTATAAACAAACACTATTCTTGGCTTCTGTTGCATGCAAGAGGGACCTTCCCCGATAGAGTGTGTTGTACGCAATACAGAGTTTCACTAAACAATGATATATTATTATGAACTATACATTATGAATGTAATTAAATAAATTTTTAATTTTATTATATAATAATTCAACTTAAACATATTCTAGAACATGGTATGAGAAAAAATTAATTTTTTTGGATAAAATAAGTATTTTTTTTAAAATGCAGTTTTGCCTCCTTTTGATTACACACCAACTTCAAATCTAATTTTTGACATGTTTATATGTTTAATTTGACAAATTAAACTTCTTCCTTGGAATCAAGATTTAAAAATTTACTTTGGATATATTTTTGATATTTTTCTGATAAGTTTTTTATTTGGATGATTAAAAAAAATAAGATAATATTAATTGAAAACAAATTTTTCAATAAAACTAATTATGTAGTTAAAATATATAATTGAATGGTTTTAAAGTATAAATAGAATAAATTTTTAACATTTAATATAAATCAATTAATTATCATTAATTATATATTTAATTCATAGGTAAAAACATTTTAATCTTTTGTAATGTTTTAACTTTTAAAACCCATTTTTTCAATAGGAGGATTAATTTTAAATTAAATACTGCTACTTCTTTGTTAGGAATTTGGAAAAATGGATTCAATATTTGGATTTAGTTGGTCTAAATTATGCTAATAGGATACATTTTATTTATAGACATTATGAATAGTAACTACGGTAAATTTTATTTACTACAGTAAAAGGTAAACCAGGTAATTAAAGGTTCAAATAATATTTTTAAATTACCCTAACACCTGACAAATTTTATTTGGATGAATAAAAGTCGACTCATATCACCTAAGGGTCGGACAAGATTAATTTCATGGACATTGGACCATGGAAATGATGTAATTATTATTAAAACCAAAGTTAGTGACAACATGTCACTCTCTCATATCTTATAGGTGTAATTATTTTAATTTAGTGATAAACTTCTTAAAAAGTTGAAGATAAATATTCACCAAAAATATAATAACAGTATCTACATCATTTGAATTTTTTTAAAATTTTTAGGGATTAAATAATTAACATCAATGGTGACACAATATTGATGCAGAAATTATTTGTTTTGTGAAAAATCAATAATACCATTTTTATTAAACAAATAGTGACCATAAAAGGCACAAAAACCTGACCAAAACTTATTGGTCATTTATATGTATTCCATAAGAATCCAACGGTCAAATATTTGACCATTTTAAGCCTAATAAAATTGAGTATGAAACTTATATTATTTTATTTTAAATGATGTCAATGTTTTCACCTTCATAATTTAATAAATATAACAATTTAAATGTTGTTATTTTAAGATTATAAATTTGATTAAAAGTATTATTATGGAAGATATTAGAATTCTATACATCATAGTATTTTATTTTTAATTTTTATGCAACATATAATTATATTAAATAATTATAAAAAAACTATGTAGTGATTATATTATTAAGAGTAATATCAAATAAATGGTTTTGAGAAATATTAAAATAAATAATATGAACTAATTAATATGCTCCAGGAATTTTCTAGAAGAATATGAAATGATATGAACTTATTAAATATTTTGGTTCAACTATATTCTCTTTGTCTATTTTATTTAAACTGAAATAAATGAATAGTGTCAATATTTACACTATTGGTATTTTATAAAAATAACATATTATTATTATGTTTTGAAATCACATAAATATTTAATAATTATAAATGGAAAATTATATGCTCTCAAAGGTAATAAAGAATCCAATTATGTGATATTGACATCATATAAGTATGTATTTATAACAATTTAAAATTTAGAATATTAGTACCACATATAAAATTAAATATATTAAATAAGGATTAATCAAAATTATAAGATTTAAAATAAACATAAAACATGTCTAAGTGTTATTGGTTGATGATAATACAACCCTATATCATCTAATATTCAAATTTAGTGATTTTTTCATGTTTTTTATTGGGGTTTGAATTTATTATAAATTACTATTTTTTAGGTTTCCAAAGGTTCCCTTCTCATCCCATGTAAAAGGGAACATCGTCCCTCTCATCTTCACAATGATTTGAGCCTTCATGCTCGGCCAAGACATATCAATTTCTCTTATCCACTTCCAAAGAAACATTCAATATGTCTTTGTATTCTTCAAAGTCTAACTATAGCGCCCTAATAGGAGGTTAAGAGGAGGAACGTTGAACAAGAGTTAATATCCTTTACCGATTCTCTCAAACTTATTTCTTCTCCTACAACCTCTATATGAGTTGTTTCATTATTAATTAATAACTCCATTATCAATTGTATAAATATATGTTATTATTAATATGAAACAACCATATTATATCTTCTTTCCATCCTATGAAAATACGAAATCACAACGCATGCGTACGTACGACTTACCGTCTCCACACCGTGGTGTAATCTTTTATTTCATCACTAACATACATGAATGGGTATAAGGATGGAAAAATGACTATATATAAATATTTTAAAGTTATATGGATTCTGAAATATTATACACCATACACTTCAATACAATTCCACAATCATGAGAATGATATCATCTCTCGTGCGTACGTACGGCCAACCATCTCCATGATGTGATGCGACTCGTTCTACATGATATTAATTGAATAATGATTATATAAATTAATTTAATGAATAAAAATGATATATATTACATTAATAAAAATATTTAAAATATGTATTATAACCTAAAAAGATAAATAAGACTTCATTCGACAAAACACACATAAGAACATAAAGCAATGAACACATGAATAACAAGTTGCAATGAAATATTACTAATAAAAAGATAAGAATATGACCATATATGATATCATAACAATGAATATGACTCTGGAATAAGTCAATGACATTATTGAAATCATTATACATGAGGTTCAGATATGTAAAAAGCATATCAAACCTATGGTAAGGGATTATTTCTTCTAACTTTTATTTCTGTGAGACATATGCCTCAATCACCAACAATTTCTTTTATAGAGTGTTTAAGCTTCCCATGAATGTTTTAGGATTTTAGTTATGAATGATGTGAAATTTAAAAATAAATATAATTATATTTATTTTATGACATGTATTATTCCACCTATTATATATGGTAAGGGATAATTATTACAATCTCGTTCTTGTCCGAGATTGTTTATTCATATATATTTACTGTTGTTATAGTTATCATCCATGTCCATGATTTATAAAAATGTTTACATTAAAGTTTTACAATTCTTCCACATATTTTTAATGTCCTTTTTACCCTTTGTTGACTTTTACCATATGGTATGGATGGAATCTTTCTATTGATTACCATGTGAGGTACTTTTTGACTTTTCCAAAAAAAAAATATGAAAAGAATGTTTTTTTAAATTATATGACATGAATATATTTTTACGGTTTCATATCACCTTATTTACCTAAAGCATCCTCTACAAGATTTAATGATTATTTTCAATAAAATCATTTTTTTATATTGTGTGGCATTTTTTGAAAAGAAAATGATTTTGAAGAAGAAAGGATATTTTCCTCAAGAATTCATTTCAAGTGTTTTATCAAAACTATTTTCCATCTAAGATGACATTATTTAGTATGTTTATGTGTCAATTATAATGTATCTATTATTTATATGGTTTTATTATTCTTATGATGAAATGATATCCATTTGTTTTATATGGATTATGTTATTTTGGGATGATGTTTATGAAACCCATTATATTCTTTGGGTTATGTTGAATAATTAATGTTTATGTTGTGCCACAAGTAAGAATTATTTCATTATTAGATGGGTGGGACCGATATCTCCCTCTAATTAATTGGGTAAAGATATCTATCTCATGAGATAGACATTCCTGGAATGAAAAGTGAATCTTGTTCAGTAATACATGGCTGGAATGGCAAGTAAACCGAATTCAGTAATGGACTTTATCCACTATGAAAGACTTGGTAGCAATGAATTGGCTTCTATGGAAATCATATGATGTGCTTAATAGTTTTCCACATTTACATGGTTTATTCCCAAGCTATTTTATCATGATTAATGTTTCCTTATGTTTTATGCCTTATGAACTTCTAAGATTTATGTCATGTTCATGTTATTATGTTCAAATGATTAAGGATTGTGTTATGGTCTCCATGTTTACCCTTACCGTGAATTTGATCTCACCCTTTTTATGTTTTCCCCATCATATAATGAAACGTTTTAGTTAAGAAAAAAGGGGAACATATTTATGGAGATGTTGACGATCTTTCACTAGGATTAGAAGATTATATTCCAAGTTTCCAAAGACACTAAACAAATACAGTCTTTGGGTGTTTGTTTGTATCATGTATTAAGTATTCCTAAAAAGTAATTTAATGTCCATGTACGTCAGCTTTGGGTCTTTAATACTCCTGTTAGACCATATAATATGGGATGAGGATGTTGAAAGAGTTAAACATACGATATCTAAATAATTTTGGGAAAGGTATTTTCTCAATTTGTTGTATTATTTAATGTAATCATAGATAAAATTATACTGGATGAGTATTAAAAATTATAAAATATGGGTTCCCCCAAAAAAAAATTTTAAGGGGAAATAATTGATGGATAAATAAGATAATTCTATTAATTTAATTCTATTCATAAGAAAAAATAGTATTGAAGTTTAATACGGAATAAATGTGTAAAAAAATTGAAAAATATTTCTTTCTAGTGAAATGTGAATAAGGGATCTTGAAACTAAAATAAACTGATGAAATTCTATTTTTAAAACTATATAACTCAACACTATATTCCAATATAATTTCATACTATGTATTTATAGTTTGGAAGAAAAAGATATTTATATCTCATTTAATAGAATTTTACATCTTCAAAATGCCATGAATTATTCTTGGATCGACTATTGTTGATTATAATGTATGTAGAAGTGATTTGAGAGAGAGAGAGAGAGATAAAATATGCCATATATATATGTGGTAATAGTAAATTGCATATATTTAATGAAAAATTAAATTTTATATGTATTTGTGTCTACATATATATGATTTCTCATGCACAATATTTGATTACCAAAATCAATAAAATAATTCCACCAATTAAAATACATTATTTACTACTATATTCATTAACACTCATAAATATTAAAAGACTAAAATAATAAACAATAAAATTTCTATTATTTTTAACCCAATTCCTATGCTACATATATTTTAAGGTGTTAGAATTTATATTTTTTATTATAAAATATATTATTCTATTAAAATATCATTAGAATCATATTGATCAATGAGTTGTTCACCCACTTCATGTCGCACAAATCATTATTTAAATGAGAAACATATTTATAAACATTAATGATGTGTAACAAGATAACACCATAATGGAAGTAAAGGAGAAATGTTAAAATATTGTATAAAAACCAACATGTTATAATATAAATCTTCAAACATTGAAAAATACATCATGTCATCCAAGGGAACAACAACATTCTATATAATTTATTGGGCATGTTGCGAATTGAGAAGTCAATAGGTCAAAAACTCGGACAAGAGGTCAACATATCTATCAAAAATCATACATTAAAAATAACTTATGTATTCCAAGAGCCTATATGAATAAATTTTGCTATCAAAATCATCTATATTTTTACTATATAATCCCCTTCAGTGAGAATCATTTTCTAGATAGAATAAATCTTTCTATGATCTCCACTATAACCTTAACATGGAATAATTATCTCAATATCTGATAAGAAGTTCAATGAAATTTATTTGATAAATTAAAGGTAGTAAGATTCCTTATTATACTAACCATGGGAGATAATGGGATCAGATTTATGTTTTGGACAAAAACAACATTATCATGTTCATAGACATAATGAAATTCTACATCTAAAATGGAAGGACTGTGCCTTCTCCCATGAAAAAAAATTAATGTTGCATCCATAAAATGAATGAACATGAATCCTAAATCTCCAAGGAACACTAAAACACCTAAAATGATCAATGAAATTACATTGTGGCCAACATAAAAAATCCTAAAAAATATTAATGATCCCCAAAATTATGGAATAAATAAGACTTAAAAATCAACATGGAATCCCAGGAAGCTCAAATGTTTTTAGAGTGAACAAAATCCACATCAACCCACGTTGAAATAATCATACAATCATTTCATTTCCTTTGTATCTCCTTAATGATAATTCCATGTTTTCAGTTATATTAATCAAAATTTTTGTTAAGAATTCACTTTATAATTTAGAGATAGGTATCTATAATAATTTTTCTATTTTTATATTTTTGTACAAAAGTTTCATTATCCTCCTCCATCCATGTTATCAAAGATACCTTCATCACATCCTAAATTTCGTATACATATCTCAACAAATGATCATCATCATGAATGATTCAAGTTGGAGCATCATTTTTAATGGGTGAACAAAAAATATTTATCGTAATTAACTGTAGACTAATATCATATCTTTGTGTTTATAGATAACATGAAATATTTTCTATTAACATTTCCACAAAATGTCATCAACCGGGCTGAAAATTTTCACTGTGCGACTTTGTATTGTTTATTGGGGTTGGTGATGGTAGGGATGGAACCGGACCGAAGGTCTGGGACCACAACCTGCAGTGATCCTAAGTAGGGCTACGGGGGTGCAACCCCTATGGTATGATGCAATCAATTTGGAAAATTACCTAATGTGTTGGCCTATGTACCTGTGCCCAAATACCAACATGCCACCATTCTGGATTTGAATGAAGCAATAATTTTTTCAATGTCCTTAGAGAGGTTCCCCATTCTAGCCAAAACACCATCAGCACACAAGCTACATGAGCACAATCCTCTTGTGTGCCCAATCTCCTTTCATCCAGGGTCCTTATTTTCTTATAAATTTATCTTGGGGCCTATATTTGTACGAATTAATTTCCCTAATGTTGAATTTTTGATATGGTCACCCAAGGGATTCTACCAAGTCTTAAAAAACATTCATGATAGTTCATTAACAAATAGAGGGGATGATTTAAAGGTGGATCATTGGACTTATGTCATTTTAGTTTATGAAATCCATAACACTTGCCCGCCTATGTCACCCAACATCCCGGAATTAAAAAAACAGGAATGCCATCTATTCCATTTGTAGGAACCTAAGCACCGCACTTCTAGAAATATAAATAAATACTCTTGAAGTATTGAATCCAATCTCACCCATGTATTAACATCTAGGTTATTCGTTACTGGAGTGAACATTGGGTCACCCAATCCTACTTGCACGCCCATACATGAACTCCAATACCTACTAGGGATCCCTTATTGTATTCACCCATTACCTTCAGTCCACAAGACATTATGCCCTCTTTAATGAAATTTATGTAAATGATTCATCTTCATTTGATCTGTTGTCTAAAATGGATTCTGTTGAGACTTCCACTAGATCCTCATGACTTATCCCACCTTTGCGGAAGGCACGTCGGCATGTCTCATATTTGGGATTGTATATCTATAGTCAGAGGTTTCCTATATTTGTGTCAAAATGGGTAATGATTCGTGGAGTATATTTGGGTGTGTATATCTATATAAACATGGACATTTATCCTAGAAACAATTTTGGGATGTTCCTGATTTTGGGGATTAGGTTTTGGGTTTTTAAGTCCCCTTCTCATTTCTAAAACTCGGATCCTTAGGTATCTGGTAGAAAAGGCATAGTTCAAACATTATTTTCCATAGAAGAAAAGTATATGTCTCCCTCCCATAAAAAGAACCTCTTTGGAAATCATCCTAGTTTAATCCCCTAACCATCCAAGTGTGAGTTTGTAGACTGGCTCCTCTCTACTTCCTTCACCTTCTATCCTCTGTTTCATTGGACCCTTGTCTAGTGTAAAGAGAATAGATGGAAGGTTAATCACCTCACACACTTCCTCAGTCGCCTCACCCTTGTCCACCATCACTATCATAGTCACTCCCTCTTCCACCAGTAGAGGAGGAATAGTGTGGGTTTGTTTGTTGAATAATTTTCATCCTCTTGTTTCCCACACCATGATCGGATCCCGTGGTCTTAGATACTATTTAGGATTACAACAATTTTAAAAACACCCACACTGAATGAACTATGAGAACTCTGATTCCAACCATAATTGGGATACGCAGGAAGCCTTAATCAGGGCCAAAGATCACTTGATTTCCTCTTCAGGAATACAACCCCACATCCATTATTTCAAGCATCCTCCTTAAAAATAATCCCTAAATCAAACCCCCCCAATCCCCAATGCATTATTTTCAGGAATTAAGATTAATATCGTTTGTCTGAAAGAACTAAACTCTCTTATGAGACTCAACAAACATGGCGGGCTTTGATTCCCATCCAAATTTGATATGTAGAAATCCTCCTTGAGGTTCAAACACAACACGTCAAATCCACCCAGTTCTTCTGGATCTATATTCCCAACATGTTCTAATATTACTTTGAAAACTATATTCTTTAAATGTTCCATGGGCTTCATAGGGATAATCCTATCAAAAAACCTTGATTCAGTACCTTTCGCTTAGATTTCCTTACTACATGACATTAAAATGTACAGTTAGGTCCTTTTCAGAAGACTATAAAATGTATGATCTTTCCCATTTTGTGGTACTGAACTACGAGGGTTCTGATTCCATTCACAAGGATATATATGAATCCAATCTTATCGGTATGATTCCAATATGAAAAAAATCCATTGTCCCCCTAGTTGAAAATAAAATCATAGATTCCCCCACTGAATAGATAAAAAAATAGTATCATCATAAATATTATTAAATGAGTCTAAAAATAGTACATGATTGGATTATGTTTACAAAGAACCTCAAATATATATGGATATCTTCATTAATGAAGAACTTTGAATACACAATGATGGCTCAAAATTTAACACTTGTTTTTAAGTGATTGCAAATTCAAAGAGAAACTTATTTTATTCACGGTGAATTTAAAAGGATTCATGAAATTCTCTTAAAATTAATAAGAGACTATCGAAGTAGACGATAATTCCCCCCAAAAGGCAGTGATGAGTCCAACCTTCCATACTTTTGACCAATGCATGTTCTTAAGTATCATAAATTCCAAACATAATGAACCCTTGCCTTTAGACTATTGTCCCTTTTAGAAAATGAACTATTGGATGCTTCTAGTTCCCTGAATAAATCTAATGGAAACTTCATGGAATTAGTCATTCATAAATTAGAACCCATTTTTCAAGGAACTTTGAAACCAAAATGGTAAACCCAATGTGAATCCTTAACTATGTAAATAATGTTACCCACCTGTCAGGCCCCTATAGATTGATCAACGAAGTCCAGAAAATAGAATCAATGATTCATGTATCCATCTAAAAAAAATTTATTTAATATATTTTATATTTTCATTCTTGTTTTTTCAGTGATCCCTTCACTCCAAATTGCTTACTTTAAGTGTGCACCCGTGAAAGTCCCAGCTGCTTCTCAATCTTTATACTCATCTGCTGAAAATACATCATCACCAACTCAATTTCATCAATGATGCATTTATAATGTATTTGTAATGAACTACCATTTGAAGTATACAATCCCATCCTTGGATATTTTCCGATAGGATCTCATGGTTAATAACAACCATCAATCATTCGGTCAGCGATGACTGATGATCAAGACGCAGACGGTGCAGACCACCATATTCAACCATTTTAGGTCCTTATCCCCAGAATGAAATCACCAGTCCCTCCCATACTACATATAGGTGGATCAATTGGTCACTTGTGGCCTCAATTCAATGATTTATGGGTCCTTTCCATGGAATCCCACAAATAATCGATGTGAGTAGAATCGAATGGCAGTGAACACCCAATATGATGGGGGTGTTACCTCTGGATGTTATACCCAGGTCTCTCAGACCTTGGTATGAAAGGAAAACCATGAGGGACAACATCCGGCAAATAAGAATCATTTTATTACCTTCCCAATACTGGGAAGTCCATCAACTGACCGTTTAAGGAAAACAATGAGCGGGAACATACATCGGTCTGTCCTAATTCCTCTCCCCACCAAACTCTTATGGAAGTGACCCAACAATCCATCCAAAAAAATATTGTGGAGAACCGTGAACAAGTAAATAAACTTATTTATAAATTATCATCCTTTTAGGAGGCACGTATGACTGAATTTATGTAATCACACCAATCATATATGGTGGCAACTGGTAAGCATGAACATACACCTGCTTATATTCACTAATTCTGCAAGTAGTTTTGTCTTCCAGTATTGAATGAAATTTAACACCACTAGACAAAAAACAACCAACATGTAATTTCACCTACCATTATTCATCAAGCCTTCCAACAGTCTCATTTGGCATCACCTGAATAAGTTAGATGGAATGCTCCGACTAGATATCTATTGAAGACTGAACTTTATGCACCCATACAAGAGTACTATCAGTTCTCGTTAAAATAAAAATTATGATAATATTAGGCAAGAATACCAAATCCATGTATGTAATGGATTTATATTACTATTCTATCCTATGAAGTCACCAAAAACATCATAACAATGGTGAAAGGAAATACACAAAGTTCCGCCTATATTCTGGATGCATTATAGAATATCATAACAAATTTAGTAGTACTAGGGGAACATACACATAAATCTGTCCCCACACCTGGGATGACACATCATCATTCCGTACCGGAGAAGATACATACCTATTTTCTAGCCAAGGAGTACTATGGGGAATACTCTCCCATTTCATATGGAAAACCAGATCAGGAACATACACCCTTTCCAATTTCATGTAATCATCCTGTTTTGATAACCACTCTAAGGCAAAGACATACAACTGGCCATGATAAACACATCTCCTAGCAATGTCCCCACCAATGTGTAAGAGAAAATCCAAGATGAAGTCTCACCAAACACAGTTTGAAAATTATGAGTGAAGCTATGATCTGGATCCTCTTAATGATGGTATTCTTGAATCCCACAGGAATATATCTCTTACAGCTCATTATCCAACCATATCATTACCAAATTATGGGATTAGTAAAATTAATTTGGACGTTCCCTATCAGACACATCATCATGAAGGCATGATTCATGAAAATTCAGTCAATCTAATGATCCTATCTCTTGATGAGAGCCCCAAAAACACTCCATATGGACAAAACAAAAAATTACAAGATGATATAACCCTTGTTGTAATCCATAATGGCGGTCCTCCTCATGATGGAATTTTCAGATAATGTTCTCTCTACTAGAGTATTTTTCATTGTCAAGATAATTCTATAATTGATAATATAGTAATGAGAAATATATCTTATCTCCAAACCCATGTTAACATGATTCAAGTCATGTTTGATAACTTTCCATGAGTGGGAGAAATACTATCTCAAAAAGAAGACATCTTAAGTGAATATTCATTTTTTGAACCTCTGTTGGGTCATTTATCTTTTAATACTGTAGAGGAAAAAGTGATTGATTCCATTATATTTATAAATCAATTGAGAAGAATCATCATTCATCAAACCAAGTAGAGAGACCTCTAGTGAATGATTATAAAGATTTGTTAAAAAATAGAAATCAATTTTCCAATGGAGAAGTACAAGTCACGTTCTGGACATCGACAAACATTCAATATAAAATTCATGAATTTATGGACGGGGGGTTACATTCATGATGTATGTCTAATCTTATGGAAGACTCTTCATAATTTGAAAACCGATGTATGAACATATTATGAATATGAAAATCTTGTATATGTAATATAAGGGATGAAACACCAATTTAAAAAGGTGTCTCTCTCTATTTCCCAACATTAAAATTTTGAAAGGTAGAAGAGAACCCATCGGCTTGCATCCCTCAATGCTCTAAAGGGGATATGCCAATTAATTTCGGATACTCTATTTGGTGTTCGTATTAGAGGATGGGGTGAACATGTATCATTTTATTTTACTTTCCTCTAGAATATTGAAAATAATGTCAATATGTGGTTCCATGAAATTTTATTTCCAATGGCCTACTACAATCAACAAATTTTTTATGTAATCAAATGTATGATAAAGAACTAGCCTTAACTAGATCTAATTAATTCCAGGCCGAAAGAAAGAAATATATTGAGATAATTCTTCATCAAGAATATAAGAATATTATGAAGGCCTCTATCTTAGAGGATTTCATCCATCAGATAACACAAATATATGAAATACCACAACAATCTTCCGAAACATGTGATTTGAGTGGTTGTCGGATACTACACCGTGCAAATTTTCGAACCAAAATTTGAAAAATTAGAAGAGTAGCTATGCAAATATTATCTATTCTAGTTCAAGATCCACTCAATCCTCCATGTCTAGGGTCTTATTTAATTTAACCATTGAATTAAATAAAAAACTAGTTGGTTTGAATAGGAAGAATAATTATGGTCTAATCCTACATGGTAGTGGGTTTTTCACATATAAAATATCATCCTCAACGGAAGACATGTTTCCCTAGATTAAGGAGAAAGACTCAAAGAGGCCACACATATGAACTATACAAGTATTCCCTTTGGGTAGAAATCCATCAATAAATTCCCAATAATTCAATATATAGGATAACCGAACCTCATCTAAGATACAGAAGGAGATGATCCTACAATCATTCTGACAGAGTGAAATCAATGTATTATCTGTTACTGAATGTCATTAACACTATTGTAGAAGATACTTTGTAAAATGAGTATAGATTTGTGGAATCGGAATGTGATGTTCTTATCCATAACACAGTACACACTGATACAAATGAAGGAGGTGCGCATGCCCAAAATCAGAGGATTTCCTGGAATCAAGGTAAAAGTAAGATCATGTCTCACATTTACAATAGAGAAGATAAATATATTTTAAAAGATGAATTATTGGAATAGTATTAAGAGAATATGAAAGAGTTGAGAATACTCAATATATATTTACTTCTATATAGAATTTCTGCTAGACATACTCCCCAAGTAGATCCTCAACTTGTACATCCTATAAGAGCTCCCAAGGAAAGAGGATTTGTGGTAACTATAGATGTGGCTAACAAAATCCATCAATTGGGTGCACATATATGGAAGGATAAAACACATCATTATATGACTATTCAATTTGGGGATCCTAGAAAAATACCAGCACCACCAATGATAGTGGTTTTTGTGGTCGTTGCATGAGTTCAAGCGCCAGTTGTTGTACCGGTACATGTCCCAGCTCATCTGTATTTTCCACAAATGATTATAAAGAAAACTGAGGTACTAAAAATATTATTGGAATATATTGATGTAATTGGGTTTCAATTTTATTTGGAAATGAGATCTTACCCTGGTTGGTTGATCTAATCCCCCCAATAAAATTTTTGAATACTATATTCCAAAAATTAAATGGATCGGGTGATCTGGAACAACAATTAAAACATTTCTTTTCTTGTTGTGATCCCATGATGGGTAATCCTCAACAGCTTGATATTGTAATGCTTAAGTGCACTGTTCATTCATTACATAGACCAAATTTTGTCTGCTAAAAAATATTTCAATTTTGATCAATTATTAGATGGGAATATCTCCATTGGAAACACCTTCTTCAATTTAGCTCAACAATACTGCAGAAAACTATTTCTAATCATAAAAATCAATAACAAAGGGAAAATGAATGATTTTCAAATTTTATTTCTCAATGGAAAGGCATAAGATATTCCATAAATTCGACACTCCCCCTGGAATAGTTATTTCCAATTTGTTTGAGAAATCTACATGATGACTTACGCACTCCACTGATCACATTGAAATACAGAGGAGGGTTTCAATACCTTGCTCCAACTACCCAATAGGTGGAATATTCCATTATTTAAAATGTTGCTAAATATCATGTAATTCTTTTAGCTCTAGGGAGGAGAAAACGGAAAGAAAAGGCTGCTACAGTCACACTCAATCAAGCACATGTACCTACTTCCAGTTCAAAACATTCAACATATTGAAGGGCTCTGCCTCCCAATCATCAGAAGAAGTGACTGCATCGTCATGATGATCAAGGAGATCAAAGGTGGAAAACATTTGAGGAGTTGAAGAACTATTTTTATTCTTTTCAAAATGAACAGGTTCCCGATTACTATATCTTAGCATTGGAAACCAATTTGGCTCAGTTACCAAGGCTGAAGAAACCAATCGAAGAAGGAGATGATGATCTTCAAAATTGTTTACCTTCCACCAAATGACGAGGCATCCCATCCATGAGTTTTTTATGGACCTCATAAAAAATGGTAGACTCTTGAAAAGTGAAATAAAGGTGCTTGTCATCCCATGATGCATGTGTTACTGCTACTTCTCGTGAGGTAGAAAGTGAATGGATTAAAGTAAAAAGTTAAAAATTAGTAGAAATCTGATGACTGGATGATCAATGTAATGATCAACTGAACTCATTCCATTTTACGAAGATAGTTGAATCAAATTAATGTTTTATATAACACTCCCACCACAACAAAACCACCATCATCAAAAGTTCAGTCATCCAAAGGTCAGTCCTCAGAGATGTGATCTGATAAGAAGGATAAAGAGAAGTCCTAAGAAGTAGAGCTCATGTAAAGGAAAAAATTTGTATTTGAATTTGGTATGTTTCATCACATATGCTTCAAAAGCACATGCACTAACCTGCCATACACCATAACCAGAAGAATCATGTGAAGAAGAATCCTAATCAGATGAAGAATTGAGCATTGTTTGCATTAACATTATCCACCTAATGGATTCCTATTCTGATGGTGTCTCTAGTTATGATGATCCTGAGTTCCACATACCAAAATAGGGAGCTATAAGATGAATCAAAGTTTGAGGATACATGTGAATGTGTGGGAATTATAGAAGCCATTAATTCAACTTTTCCCCTGCTCGAACCATATATGTGGCAGAAACTCATGGGTGATCCCCTCAATGAGCTCAACAAGAAAAAAGATGTTATCCTGCACATGAATGGTTTGGTTCTGACTAGATTATTTGTAGGAATTATTAGAGGTTACACCATATTTCTCTCAGCAAGTATATTGACCACTTCAGTCTAATCTACTAATGCTTGGAGTATTTCTAGATTCTGATCCATCAATGGGTATATCTACATCATAAAGGTAAAATTCCATAGACCTTGAAAAAAACACATCTCTATGTTGGGAAACAGAATCCTTTGGACCGAAATTATGATGTTTTGTAATATCTAGCCCAATTACTAGACAAGTTGTCGACTTTGGATTCCTTGATTCTGTCAAAAGATCTTCAAGAAGCACTTATTGGGTCTTTTTTAATGTCCTCAAGATTTTGAAACTGATCTTTCTATTACGGAGGTTTTCCATATAGAGAATAATAATCTATAATTCCATGTAGTGATATCCTTTATGGATGAAGATTAAGATGATTTTTTTATAGACATACCAGGCCCTAATGTTTATCTTGAGAGGTCAATGTCATAGACATCTAAAGAGCCTTCATTCATAATGTATCAGGAGTCAACTTCACTCCAATTAGCTCACTTCTCTAATTGGGATTCACTGAGACTAATATATCTCCTTACATATTAAGGATTCATTATTATGAAAATAATTATAAAGAACATTTAGGTGAGATTACACTCAGAACTCAGTTTGAGGATCTTGTATCTAATTTAGATATTATGGTTGTCATTCAGGACACAACCTTTAACAATATTATTATTAGGCCTTAGATGCATCAACATGCAGCCATACCATCATCATACCACCAATTTCTCAAGTTCTATTTCAATGGTCCAATAAGTATATTATATGGTGAAAAGGGTCCATTCAAAACGTGTGAATCTCAGCATATTGAGGATGAATTCTATCACACAAAGGGAACAAGGTCCGTGACAAAAGAGGTAACCATAATTAATTCTCAGAATGTCTGTGAAAAGATCCCAACAAACCCATTTAATCATTTGAGTATGGATTATATTTTACCTATAAATCATATTGAAAGGATAAAACTAAATCTGAGCAACTGTTCGATGACTTCCATAAGGTCAATTGAGGCAATCAAGGCATTCAACATGGGATAAATAGTTGATTTACCAAGATGCGATGAATGCTTAAATGGAGTAGTCTTCATTTGAAAAAATAAAATTCAGCTAGTCTCAAATTAAGCAATAAGATTATAAGAAGTTTTATAAATACTATAGGTAAATAAGGATGTGGATACCCAACCCATCATATCCTCTTGAATGCTCTAAGGAGACCCATCATCATCAACAGTATCAAAAATATTGTCTTCTTCCTCAGGATGTTCAAATATTTACTCTTCCCCTAGGATTGAATGTTTTCCATTATAAGAAGTGACATGTATTGAAGAAAATAAGGAATATCTCTTTAATGATCCTCTGTTATTTTAGGACGGTCTGTCAACCACTGTGGATGAGCTCAGAGAAATAATTCTAGGTAGAGAAGAAGGTCAATAAGTGACTCTGATTAGTGCCTCCATGACCTATGATGAGAAAGAGATGTATAATTCATTTATAAAGAAACATTGTGATATATTTACATGGTATTATAAAACAATGATAGTTCATATTTTAGATGAATCCACTCATCATCTGTGTTTACCAGAAAAACATCTAGGATTAAAGTAGGCAGTAAGAAGAACACATCTGACTCTAAATTATAAAATTGAAGTGGAAGTTGATATGATTATAAAGGATAACTATTTTATGGAGGTTCAAAATACCAAGAGGCTGGTCAACATTATCGTAATGAAAATGTATAATTTGAAAATTTGTGTTTTCAATTATTTCATAAATCATAACCGGCATTTTCCAAAATATGACATTCTAATTTCAATTAAATTTCTTTTAATTGATGTAACAGCTGGATATGAATCTATTTCCTTTGTAGACGGCTACTCTGGTTATAATAAAATATGCATGGCCCCATAAGATGAATACTCCACATCTTTTAGAGACCTTAAAAGTCTGTTTTCCTATTGGGTAATTCCCTTTGGATTAAATAATGCAGGTGCAAGGTATCATCGCGTGTTTCACCACATCGTCAAACCCTTACTCAGAAAATTGGTCGAATGATATGTGGATGATTTGTTTGTTAAATCCAAAAAACATTTTGATCACTTGGATGATCTAGAGATAATTTTCATTAAACTTCAACAACACAATTTGATGATGAACCCCTCAAAATGTGCTTTCAACGTAACCTCAAGAAAATTAGTTGGATTTAGTGTATTCCATCGTGGAATAATAGTTAATCCTAAAAAGTAAAAATAAATCATCTTCATGTCACCTCATCGAAATATTAAATAATTAATAAAAAATAAAAAATCATGGCCTCTATTGGGTGCTTTATTTCTTATTTGTATGTCTGTGGTTTACCATTCATCAGATTAATGGAGATGGGAGTCACAAATCAATTGAATGAAGACTGCCAAGTGGCATCTGGTACCCTCAAAAAATATCTCTAGAGTACACTGGTAATAATTCCATATGTGGAAGGAAGATCACATATTCCCTATGTGACAGCTTTAGATAGATCATCGGGTGCCTTCATTGACCATAAGAATGATGCTGGGAATGAAAATAATCTCTACTATCTGAGTAGAACTATGCTTGATACAGAGACTCAATATTCAAGTATCAAGGAGTGCTTCCTCGAAATAATCAATACATTTCAGAAATTTTGGAACTACCTAAAACAAAATTAGGTCCAACTGGTTTCTCTGAATAACCTGATCAAAATTATCCTCAATCATCCTATGGTTACCTGGAGTTTAGCATCATAGGTAGTTATTTTTCAACGGTATGTTATCCATTTTGTGCCTCTAAAAGAAATAGAAGGACATCATTTGGAAGATTTACTTGTTGAAAATCTATCTATGGATGATACATCATTGAATGATGAACTTCATGATGAATAAGTCTTATCTATTCAAGTTAACCCCCAAACATGGGAAATGTACTTTGATGGTGCCTCCAGATGTTCAATAACAAATAGAATGGAAAAAAAAAAACACAATAAAGTTGGGTTAAGAATTGTACATTTCACCCAATAAGAGGAAAGTTTTTCCTATTTTATCTTGTTTTCAGAAGGTGGTACCGACAATGAGGCAGAGTACCAAGCTCTCGTAGAAGGCCTGGAATTGCACTTCAGGTACAAGTGAACTACTTGAAAGTGAAATATAATTCATAGTTACTGGTCAAAAAATTCAATGGGTATTATGTAATAATAAAATAATAGTAATGCCCATTGTGTGATTACATCATAGGGTTAGTGGAAGAATATTCCTCTGATCCAATATTGTTTTATGTCCCGCAATCACAGAATGCCCAAGAAAATGCACTGGATAATGCATCCATTTCCCAAGAAGATCTGAAACAGGATGAGAAAATCATTAGTATGGCCCATCATCATGTGGTTTCACCATTCATTAAAATTATAATGGAGAAAATTAATGAAATTAACACTATTTTTTATCGATGTGGTCATACCATGGGAGGGATGACACAAATCATGGAATAAATTCAAAATGAAGTATTTCCGCCCAATCGTGCTGAAAATGAACAGATCTAAAAATGAGTGTCCAATTTTTGTCATTCTGATTGTTCAGATCACTAGATGAATGTCTACAAACGTGAAATTGATGGAATACTTTTTAGGTGTATTTATGGGTAAAAAACTATAGTTTTCATGAAAAATGTAATTTTTGGAGCTAGTGGTGCTCACCAGTCTGGGCATAGGCTTTTTTATCAAATCAAAAGGCTTGGGTACTTTTGGCCTTCAATGACGTGAGGTTTCGCCAATTTTACTAATAAATGTCATCCTTGGTCAGAGAATTCCATCATCATTCATCCACCACCAGATTTGTTACATACAACTAAATTCTTCTATCCATTTTCCAAATGTGGAATGGATGACATATGAGCTTATCCTGAAGGTATTATTAAGCAGGTCAAATATATTCCTACTTATGCAGACTTCTTCTCAAAATGGGTTGAGGTCATACCTCTCAAATAAATCGGATCCAAATGAATTGTATGATTTGTCAAATCTAGATTCATAACCATATTTGGTGTCCCTCATACTATATTGACAGAAAATGGAACCAATTTCTATTCTGTTGAGGTAAATAAGTTATATCAAGATCATAATATCCAATCCAACAATTCATCTCTCTATCATGCAATAACCAAAGGACAGTTAAAGGTTTTCAATAAAACCCAACCAAACATAATCCATAATATGGTTGATAAATATATGAAATCTTGGCCTGATAACCATTTTCATGATTTATGGGCTTAGCATACAACTACCCATACTGGAACTCAGGAAACTCCTTACTCATTAGTGTACGTTGTAGAAGAAGTTTTGCCAATTGATATTATTTTACCTTCACACCGAGTTGTAATCTGTGATTATTTTTATACATATGATAGTTCTCAGAAACTATTTGATAAGATAGAATGATTAAATGAAATGATATTGCATAGTTTGAATCATTTAGAATTCTATCAGAATAGAATAGTGAAATCCTATAACAATAATGTTCACCTCTATTAATTTCATCATGGTGAAGTATTATTGGCCATCGGGACTCCAATGATATAATGAAAGAAACCTGCAACCCATGATCTAATGTGTGAAAGACCTTATTCCATACAAAAGGCCAACAAAAATGGAACTTATTCCATAATATTAAAGAATAGAGATAATATTACAACTCCAACCAATGTGATATTTTTTAAGAAATACATCTTGTAACTACACCAAATGTCCTCGCTTCATGATTGTAAACTGATCAACATGGTGTCCTAGTCACAAGACATTAAAATGAATAATTACTATTAGCATCCATGCTGCATGATGATAAAATGCATTGCATATTTGTCCTTGTCTTATGACATCAATCATCCGGACATAATTTTTTATTGTTACATGACATTTAACTGAAAGGTTAACATCTTACATATTTGAAATTCTTATATTTCACATGAAAGCATCATGGACATCATTTCTATTTCTTATTGGAATTGTAGTTCCATTCCTCTCTATGTTTGAGATATATCTCCATAGGTACCTCATTTCAAGAACTATATTTGTCTTGATTCTCATTCATATGAGATACTTTGAGATTCTTGGATCTCCAATCTTGGTCTCATCGACAACCAAATCCAATTTCTATTTTTATACTCCATTATAAGAACCATAAAAATACAGAGTGCTCTTTTACGATACATGGTCTTATTTTCATACAATCTTGTGTCTTAAATTTTTGAATTATTCTAGAATGTGTTAAAATCCACCATCCCCATATCCATATCAATTTTTGTGAGAAATGATTGATTATGAACTACATTTGGATTGGTTCTCTTCCCTATGATATATGCAGAGACAACTAGATACCTAATCTAGGTTTCATCCATGATAAAACCCCCATTTATTACCTATGTGTGAATCAAACATGGATAGGTAATGTTTCAAGAACTGTGTATGGATTGATTCTCATCTCTATGATATACATAATAAAATCTAGGTTCAATCCATTGGTATAGAAAAAAAATTAACTTCCTTACATAGGAATCACTTAATTTCCTCGCTGCATGAGTCTAAATTGCATAGCATAATATTGATTCAAAGGAAAAACGGAAAGTCTAAATTTCACATAAGGGTCAGATAAATGTAAAGCACTCCAAACTCATGGACAGTATTAATTCAAATATTTCACATATACATTGAACATTATCCCCTTCTATATTTCACTCTCTTAATCTTGAATAATTTTCAGATCTTCATAATCTTTCATCCAGTTTTTGGTGATAGAGTTTTTAATATATGAGAACTCTTTTTCCTAACTATGTGGTATGGGCCCTTATGCAGCCTTGCGTAAGTTTCCTACATAACATGCCTCTCAGTCAAAAGATACCACTATTGGACTATGAAACATATGACCTAGTTGGCCCTACATAACACAACAACCATAACAGGTTTGTCAAATAATGGTAATTTTTTTGATGTTAAAGTGTATTTTTTCCCATTAAATCTTTAAGACCATATCTTACCCATTTCCATTTTCATGTGTTCAATGATATATGAAATAACTTACTATCACTTTACCATATATCCTATACTATTTCCATTTTGGTCATAGTTTTATGAACTAAAAACTACAAACACCAAACTTCCTACGTTTGGGTCAGACCTTCATAGATTTAATATTCCTCGGATTCTTATAAAATGATTATGGGGAATATTTACTCAATTTTCAAGTAAATTTATTCATCAACCAAACTCAATGATTTTTAAAATATGAATATCCATAAACATTCATCATCTTTTATCAATATAATGTCAATATTCTCAGAGCTCATTTTTCCTAACTATGCAGTACACAACACTAGAGCCCTTGCATATGATTTTCCAACACAATCGATCACTCATTTAAAACATACCACTATTTTACTATGTAGTATATTCCCTAGATGGAATTGAATAATATTGCAACCATAGTGGTTTTTTAAAATAATGGATATTTCATTCCTAGAAAAAACATCCACTAATGACTTTATCCCTTCCCTTGTATCATTCTTCATATCCAAAAATTACTAAATCAAATTATCCAATTCTTCCCTTCTATAATGAAACATGGAATTAGGATTCAAAAAAAATTATCAAGAAATCGAAAGAGTCTCAAACCATTGGTCAATGATAAGAACCTTAAATTAATGCCACCTAATATCCTCACTGCATGATATAAAATTGCATAGTACATTATTTTCACTGCATGACTAAAAACTGCATAGTACAATGTCCTCAACAAATGACTTAAAACATCATATTACAATTTCCCCATTACATGACATAAAACTATACAATATGATATCGAAAATACCTATTTCTAAAAAAATTTATCCATTCCTCACACACCAAATTTTGGTAGAAGTGGTTTTATTATTCATGAAATATGTTAATATAGCTAAATATTTATTCTGAAAATATCTTTCCTTGAAAAAATCTCCCACTATGTTCATGAGTCACAAATCATATTTCACCTTGTCTATCAATATTAAAATGTTAAATTCTTAAGAGCTTATTCTGTTGACTATGCAATATATCCCCCTAGAGGCCTTGCATAAAATTTTCCAACATTACAATCTTATCAGTCAAAATATTTCTTAATTTGGCTATGCACCAAATGCCCTAGTCAGCCTTGTATAACACAACCATCATAACTAGTTTTCAAATAATGGTAACCTAATTCTTTGAAGAGACATCCATTATTATTACATAAGTTTTATATTTTGTGACCATAAAAATCATGACTAAAGAATCCCCAATTAAATATTTAAAGAATATTACTGAAATTCTTAGACACTAATAATTTTTTGGAATATAATTTCAATATTTATGGTCCAAGATATTTGACCATAATCACTATCATTTTTTATTCCAACATGCACAATTCTGAACTTTCAACAATAAGAGATGTGGTACTCACAAGATTTGAATCTCGTAATGGGAAATCTGGATAATTGTCTAAGTCTTATCATTCGAGTCCTATATTTTGTACGTTCTAGGACATATTGGGAAAAAGACAAAATATACAATGTTTTTAGGGTTTTCTATATAACTCTAGTACAAATAAACCTATTATGTCTTGGCCTCATGGCATAGGCTAAAATTAGAGCATCCTTCCAAGAATGACGTAGCTCCAAATCCAATAAAATAATGTTGGAATGAATCAGACTTCCCTACCATTACCTTAGAATAATCTTTTATTCAATCCAAACTAATCAAATTATATGGGGTGGGTGGGCTTTTGTAGTCAGCATAAATTTTTTTCCCTGAATATTTCCAAAAAATTTCCTCAACTGGGATCAAAATGTTTGTGGTGTGACTCTGTATGTTTCATGTGGGTCAGTGTTGGTAGTGAAGGCACTAAGACGAATGGCCGAGACCACAGCCTGACACTGATCCCATGATGGGGTGTGAGAGACCATCACTTGTGGTACAGAGCAATGAATTGGGATACATCCCTAAATAGTCGCCCAAGGTAACTACACGCAAATACATGTGCCTGACCATGATGTTGTTGAAATGAAACAATAATTATCTCTAGTTTGTCAAAGTGGCCCCCAGTATAGAAAAACCATCATCGGTGAACAAGTTACATGCGTGAAAGACACATACATTTCCAATGATTTTATATTTATGTAAATAGACCCATGAGAGATTCATTTGTACCGACGAATTTCCCATAAGTCTAATTGATGCTCTGGTTTCCCTAGTTCTTCTCTTAAGTCTTCTAAAAATTTAAAGGTAGTTCATTTACACCTATAGTACAGTATTTGAAGGAGGATCATTTTACTTATGTCCTTTTAGGGTTAGAAATCCACAACACATGCACGAATACATTTCACAAACTCCTAAAATAATAAATACTTGTGGATTTCCAATTCCATTCATAGGAACTTGAGCATCACAGTTCTAGAAATACTTGTGAATACTCTTGAAGGATGGAGACCAATCTCACCCATGTATTAAAATCCAGATTGCTCATAAATCAAGTGAACATCAGGTCACTCAATCCTACTTGTGCGACCATTCTTCCACACTAATACCTACTTGGGATCCCTTCTTTGACTCACCCATTATATTAAGTCTACAATCCATTAATCCCTCTTCTATTCCATTTCTGGAAAGGATTCATCTTCATTCGAACTTTATTCTAAAGTCTGTTATGTTGATACTTTGACAAAAAACACATGACTTAATAAACATATGAGAAATAACATCAGCATATTTCTTATTTGGGTTTTTATATCAGCAGTCATAGTTTTAACACATTTTTTTCATAATGGGTTTATGATTCATGGAGTTTCTAAGGCTTTGTATATCCACAGTCACATTCACATTTCTCCCAGGAGTAGTGTTTTCATGTTGCCGATTCATTGGATGAGGGTCTGGGTTTTGAACTCCCCTTATCATCTCTAAATCCGGGAAACTCAGGTATCTGGTAGGTAATGTATGGGTCACAATGGCTATTCCTTGCAAGAAAAGGAGAAATTTCCCTCCACTACCTAGATCCACTTGGGCATCCATCCTCGTGTAAGCCCTTAACCATTCAGGTAGGATTTTGTAGTCTTTCTCCAATATAAATTATTCAGATTCACTCATTCCTTTCATTGGATCCTTTTCCAATGTAAAGAGAATACATGAAAGGTTTTTTCCTCACCCTCTATCCCAATCCCCTCACCCTTGTCCATCATCACTGCTGTTGGCGTGCCCTATTCCACCATAAGAGGAGGAAAATTGTGAGTGCACTTATTGAATAATTCACATCCTCTTATTTCTCACACCGAACATTACTGACATGGGCATAGTAATTCGTGTAGACTTCAACATTTTCACCAACAACCATAGTGAATGAACTATGAGAACACGGATTCCAAGAAGAATTTGAATTTGTAGGAAGTCTTCATCAGAGCCTGAGCTCATTGGATATCCTTTTATGGAATAACACCCTAATTCCCTTAATTTGGGTATCCTCCTTATGAATAATCTGAAAATGAAACCCTCAAATCACTAGGGCATCCTTTTCAAGAATTATTCCAAAACTAATTTCTCCCAATGGACTATACTCTCATATGAGACTCATCAAACTACACGGGCTTTGATTCTCATCGAAATGGGATACATCGAAAGCCTCATTCCGGTTCAAACCCAACACATCAAATCAACACTGTTATTATTTATCCATATTCCCAACAGGGTCCAATCTTACATAGAATCCTATATTCATTCAAATTTTCTTGGGCTCCACATACATAATACCCACAAAAAACCATGAATTATTATATTTAAATTAGACAACCTTACCACATAACATTGAAGTGTTCGGTTAGGTCCTTATCACACAACCTTCAAATGAATGATGTGTTACAATAAGCGGCCCCGAACTATGAGGGTTCAGATTCCATTCAAAAGGATACATAGGTATCCCATTTTATGGGTATGATCCCAATATCAAATAAAACCATTTTCACCCTGGATGACAATATAATTGATGAGTGTCCCACTAATTGGTTTAAAAACCAGTATCATTATAATGATGATTAAAAGAATATCAAAATAGTTTATTAATAGATCCCATTGATTGAGATACAAAAATACATATGGATATCTCCATTAGTGAAGTACCTAGAATACTTACATATGATTCAAAATTTCAGTCATTTTAATAAGTGATTGAAAATTATAAGGGAAACTGATGTTATACTTTGTTAATTAATAAAGATTAATGAAAATATCTTCAATTTATAAATAGAATACTAGAGTATACAATAATTTCCCCTCAAAATGGTGTGATGAGTCCGAACTCCCATCCTCTCGACCAATTAATGTTCTTTATTATCAAATAGTTAAAACATAACGATTTCCTACCTTTAGAAATCAAGTCCCTTTTGAATGAATAACTGCTGGATTTTTTCGGGTCTGCGAATAAATAAAATGGAAATCACCTGGAAGTAGTGATTTTTAAAGTAGAACTCACATTTCATGTAAATATGAAATAATGTACTAGAAATATCCCAGGATGGAGTGGTGATTATTTAATAAATATTAGAATAGTATATACACTTCATAGTCCTCTTGGGGTTTGGGGTGACGTATCCATTTGAATCGATTGATGGTTTTCATCCATTCTAGGTGCTCTACATTAAATAATCATGCAAAATCTTTAATAAATTCTCTTGAATGTCATGAAAATATTCTCTATCATATGAGTGTATGCTATTTGTTTCCAAAAGGGGTGTAGAAACTATGAGGGAAATTTGAACAATTTGAGACTAATTTCTGAGGATAGAATTTTATTGTTTGGGTGAAAAACACTTTCAATAGACATATGGAATACATTTTTATCTTCTATAGCCATATGAGAAAAGTAATTTAATCCTTAAAATGACATAATTCTAGAATTGGTAGCAGGAGATTCGAATTTCATAGGCTCTATGGTGTATTATTCAATGTCTAAGTTAGGGTTTCACTTCTCAATCCATGTCATATTATGAGTATAAATCAGTACTATTATTACATAGACAATAAAGTTTTTACCATATTTGAGATAACCATTGCAATACGAAGTGTATTTTTCACATAATACCTTTTTAAATAATATAGAGTTATAATTTTAAATCCAAACCAAATATGGAAGTGGTTTAGAGACATCGATCTCAATACATACCAAAGTGTTCGGGGGTCTTGAGAGTTTTAATGTAGAAAAATACATTTTAAATGGATATCAAATGAGGGTGGAAATTGGAAACAAGGCTATTTGGTTAAATTATTTATGTAGTAAAACCATGTAGAAAATCCATACTTGGAAGACGAATTTTTTAGTTTAATGATCAAAATCATGGTACCATTTTAAATCATTCATTCATTTCATGCATTCTAATAATTAAAATCAAATGAAAAATATCCCATGATTTATGTTATAAATTTATAATGATTTTCATTTTAAAATACTAATTTTTACACTAAGAGTTATATTACAAATGATATGATGTTTATGAAGGATAAAACTAGATAAAATAAGTATCCTAACATAATATAGGGGTTCTTCATATGGGTAATACCCCTTACCCTTATGCAGTGCATGGAAACTGGAACATTTAAGGATTATTTCAATCTAAAATTTATGATAATTATTGAAATTAACCTATATAAGGGTAAAGATACATACCAATATAAAACTACGGAATCACCTATATAATCCCCATAATGAAACCCCAATGTGTTATATACCGTAATAGAAAAACCTTAACCGATGTATGACCAGTACATAGCAAAGTAATCACAAAGATGTTAACTTTTTCTAGTATTATATATCATAATAAATAATTATCCTACATCTATGAATCTCATACGAAATTTTATTGAACTTTATAAAACACAATAAAATAGAGCATAAATTTATTAATTCACTTGATAGATATTCCTTAAAATAATATGGTGGTGAAATAAGGTTTATCCTTTACAACCCTTTATAAAAATCCTCATGCATTTTCACAACAAATATGTTTTGAGTAATGATAAATTAATGTTCTTATAATTTGTTATTTTAATAATATAAACATGCAAATAATTAATATTAGGCTCCAAACTCCCATAGGGAAAAAGAAAAAGAAATGTAATTATCATGAAATTCTAGAACTATTAAATTCATGCTGATATAAAAACTAAAAAAGCCTTATTTAGAATAGACATAGCATGACAAGTACATATTTTCTAATTCATTATCTAAATGTAATATTCTTAATGTATATTTTGTTGAAACGCGTATACTAAATATGAATTTGTAAATTAATTAATTAATGGGGGTCCAAGGTCTTCATTGGGGCCTGATATGGATTTATACAACCTAATTCATTCACTTTTTGAATGGTTCCAATAGTTTATTTTAATCAAAAATATAAATGTATTTAATAAAATGTTACATAATCTAATAAATATAATGATCATATTTATGGAGGACCTGGGAGGTCCTTAATCAATTATTTTATACATTGTATAATAGTATTGTAGTTATAAATGGATGAATAAATATTTTTATGGACACTTTATAAATTATTTATAGGGTAGACAATAAAAATAAATGAATCCTAAGGGAAGAGATGAGATAGAGGGGAAATACATTTTTTGTGGAGATCTTATTCATTAGAAGGGATATTTAATAGAATAAATTATTGGTCAAAGGAAAAATAATTGTTATTATACATCAAGAATTATTATGTGGATATAAATTATTATATATTATTATATATGAAAATCATTATTCATAATTTTTTTAAATATTTATAGTGGAATGAAATTATAAAATTTAGCTATCTATGAAGTGAAATAATGAGTTTCTAAATTCTGATTTTTGATGTGATGGGATACATTATTTCTATGAAATATGTCTAATATATATTTTTAATTTATCATTAGTTTTTCTCTTAAATAATAAATGGTGTTATTTAAAAATGTTGTTGTCAACAATGAAGGTAATGGTTTGATACAGAGGGTTGTAATTCATCCAATTAAATTGAATACTTTGAAAATATTACAAGTATATTTTTTATTTAGATTAAAAGTGTTTATCTTAGATAATAGTAAAATTATATTAGAATAGCTCTATCCACATATTAGTTGAATATTTTAAATAATAATATTGTTTTAAAAAAATATTATTCTGAATACAATAAATACCATACACAATATGGTTTAAAATAGTATAGTTGTTAAAAAATCCATGATAATATAAATAAGTATTATAATATGAATATAAATGAAAATGTTTTTCATATAATCATATTCAAGGCATAATATACTTTCAATTAAAATAGTGGGTGTATATTATAACTAATGATTTTTTTCAGAAGGTAAGAAGTAAGAAATTATAATAATTAACACTTAAATTGACTATAAACTTATATCCAAAAGGTTGTAATGTGTAAATATTATTATAAAAAACTGTATTTTAACAAAAAAATAATATATATGTTTAAATGGGATGGTCACTAGTTGATGATTAAATACGCTGAAAGATTTCAATAATAGAAAGAGAATTTATTGAATTCAAAACATTATATATTTTGATATATAAATTTTTGGAGAATTATTCCATGACTTAAATTATAGGAACATAATTCATAACATCAGAATTATTAAACCCATTTTTTTCAAATAAGTTACCAATTAATGAGTCTTGTGTGGAATATTTATCATATTATCATAAAGAGATGTACACGAAATCACATTACTATGTAATAGAGTTAAACTATATTAAATATGTATTTGTCAAAAGGAATTCCATCAATATTTTATTTTTGATATGGCACTAGGAATTATTTATGGATATATAAGTGTACAATAAAATATTTTCAAATATAATAAAATATATGTTTCTATACAATGGTAGGTTTAACATTATTCTTCATGCTTACTGAATATATCTAAAACCTAAAGTGAATACTAAAATATTTCACATAGTATAATATTTACAAATTTCTATAATGTGTTCATCCTAGATTAGTATAAGTTATGAGGAAATACTAAAATTTTATCGGTAGAATTTTATGTTAGGATGTGGAATGTGCCGATGACATAAGGAATTGTTTTTTTCTTGATGACCAACAAAGTAAAGAATATGGTTTATCACAAACTACTTCTTCAATGTTATATGATGGCATGTTTCATATTTACATTTCATTGTCACGTGAGGTTTTATAAGACACCTAGATTGACAGTAATCAACACTGATACATTCATTATTACATCATTAAGACATACCTAATTTTATGTGGTTGTGTATGATAGTATCATGTTAGTAATTTAATTTATTTAAAATGGTATTTTAATTCCAATATGATATTTATGATAGATGAGACGTCGATTTAGATATATTACTGTGGTATATGGTTATACCATGATAATATGTGTTGTTATAATCTGTTGGATGAGTATCACTTATCACAAATTAAATATGAATTGATATTAAATATGGCCAATCTATACTCGACGAGTCAATAATTTATGAGTATGTAGAAAATACATACAATGTTTTTATTCTATGGTTACTAATTTATTTTTAAAAATCCGTTATCTAATTATTCATTATTGTGAAGAAGATAACAGTTAGACATAAGTATCAAGGTAAATTTGTTTGTTGGATATCATGTGAAATATCTTTATAAAATGTGTCAAAATAATTCTTTATAAAGAATTTTCTTTTTATAAATATATGAAATATTGAAATCAAATATTTTAATCCTCACTATAATGGCCAATATGGTTACACATTATATTCGATGGAATATAGATTTATTTTGAAGAATCTCAATGTGTTACACTAAATGTGTTTTAGTTTTTATTCAGTATGAGTTTTGGTTGGAAATTCCAAGCTTATTTTATATTATATAATGCAAAATTATGTTTAAGATATATTTGTAGATGTTTTTGGAAGATATTAAAATATAGATTTCGATATTGTTTGGTATCATATTATAGATGAAATAGTAAAAGGTGAAATTTAGTAGAGTTCATGTATAATTAGTGAAAGTGTGATATTAATAGAGATACACCGTAAATATAATGTAGATCATGTGATTTGTGTGATTATAACATTTTTTACGATATGAGTATGTCAAATGGTATGAAATATTTTAAAACATGCAATATTATTTAATTTGTCATTGGAATATAATAAAGAATTATATTTCATTATCAAAAAACTTCTTTTTCATCTAATATCTGCTGATATTATGATATAATTATTTGGGATAAACATATTATAAAACCACATGTTTATAAAAACAAAACTATGTTCGACAACATATACAATATGCAATTCTGAGACTAAATAAACCAAAAACTAATATTTTTTTAAATATTTCCATAATAACCATGAAATTATTATGGATTTCATTAATTGAACTAATTAAACTATAATATATATATATATATATATATATATTATTTTCAATATAAATATTTGGACAAGATCTTAGTAATTAATCATTGAAAATTATAGTAAAGACATTTTATGGATGAAAATTTAGTTTTATTCAAAATTGATTTTTTTTGATGTTCTGTGATAAAATATAAAAATTAAATTATTTCAATTTTATAAAATTTAATTTTAATGTTTATGTAAGTTTTTAAATAAGAATAATATAATTAACATAGTGTTATATTTTTAAATATTTTGGAAAATAATAAATTTTCAATGTAAAGTGAAAATTGCAATTTCATCTAATGTTGAAATTTATTTTCATCGAATGATGTTATTTAAAATTAAATATTTTTTAGTATTGTGTCATATAATCAATTTTATTTAATTAATTTTATTTCAGTCAAAAATTTCGTGATTTTGTTAAAATATATTTTTTGTTCCTAAAAATTCTATTTTTTGTAATTTCTTTTGAGTGCATATAGATTATCTAATTTATTAAATTAAAATAAATCCTAAGAAATAATTATTTATTTAAAAATAATTTATAATATATATCTAGAAATTTTAAAATAATTAAATATAAGGGTGATTATTAATCAGGTAGCTATTGTGAAAAAATTATATTTGTAAAAAATGGGTTTCCTGAATAATAATTATTAATCATCTGTTACATGTATAATTTCAAATTAAATTAGTCAACATGTTTGAATTATTTTTGATAAAAATTATTATGTATTTTAAATAAGATTAAAATTATTATGTAATAAGGCCAAAATAAATTCTCACATCAATTAGTTGTAAAAATTGTAAAAACAAGTTTACATTGTTAATGTAAAAATTGTTTTAGTAGTTTTTAAAAATATAATAAATATATTTCTACCAAGAAAAAATTTCAAAAAACTTTTTTATGGATGTATTTGAGCCTTATTAAATTCAAACATAGAATCTATGTCAATTTTGAATCATTTTTCATCGTAATGACTATATCAATATATATTCATTTAAAAAATTTCCAAGATGATATCCAACCATAATTTTAAAAGGAAAACCACAAAACTATTATATTCACTCATGGGGAACCTTTTGGGTCTATCAATATCTGAATAATTAACATCTATACCACTATACGCATGTTATAGATGGATTTTTTATTAAAAACCTATCCAAATGAGTATTTGTTTTTATGTAAACCTTATGAAATTGACTGAACAATAGGTATCATACTAATTTTTTTTAATCTCTTCTTACACAATATTAAAAAATTATTCCACTGTGATGATATAACAAAACCATCATCTCCATTAAACAATCCTATTATTATAATAATTTAATAACCTAAATCTATCTCATGCACTGTAATGTGGGAAATGAAACCATTGTTCTAGTGAACGTGGTACTACAACCTCATAGAATTTTATAATTATTATTCAATATTATCCATCAAAAATATTTATGATGATTTATTTATTATATATATATATGATATTATTGAAATATTTTTCAATTTTTGAAATTAATATTTTATATGAATTCTTACATTTCCATTCATAGAAAAATTGTAGTCCCACTCTGTACACATGGGGTTAACCATATCCATGAAGTGTAGAGATTAATTTTTCATTACTACATAACATTGTTGGAATATATAATCTTTATTAAATGAAATTATAATTTATTTCAAATATTATTATCCTTCTAGAAATATAAAAAATCATATATCTTATTTCTATAATGATCGTTGTAAACAAAAATGTTACTCATACTTATTTATGACCGACTATCTCCATGATTGTAATATAGTTCATTTTTCATAATAATGATTCATGATTTGGTTAAAAATTTTAAATTTATGTATGAAAATTATAATTATTTCCTAATTATTATTCTAGATATTGTAAATACATAATATAATTTCCCATAAAAAACTTCCAACGTGATTTCTTACATATGAGCTGAAAAATATCAAAACTACCAACTCAAACTTAAATAAATATGTAATTTAATATAAATTTATACGAAATAAAATAAAAGGAATAATAAAAATAAAATATGATATTATTAAATTAAAATAATAATTCTATTTTATAATGTAAATAATTCAAGAGATGAATTGAGCTCGAGGTAAGGGATCTCTCTACACAACCATTTTCATATTGTTATTACCTTTCTCTATCAAAATTACTTTTTATTTATATATTAATATAGGGAATTAATTTAAATTATTTAAATTTTTATCTCTCACATTTAAAACATTATTTTTTCCCTTCACATTATTGGTAAATAACTTCCATATTTTCCATTATCAAATGTGATTATTATTCCCATTGATAATTATATGATGAAATATTGTGGAACTGATTTCATTACCATGGGTAACTCTTACACTTATGTTTTATGATTGAATTACCTTTTTGGAAGACATAAATAATGATGAGTTTAGGATGGGTACACCTAGACAGTTCTCCAATGCTCTAGGTATTGATTTTCTCTCTTGATATGTTAGTTATAATATTGGGGTGAAATCATCATCCAGTCATTGTATTTTTAAATCATGTGATATCTTCTATGAAGTAATACATGACTCATGTTTATGTTAATTTTTTAATTTTTTAATATTTTTTATTTTACCATGATCTAATGACAATATGATTATTATGTTATGCATCAATGTGATTATTAACTATCCTTCTTGTTATTGATTAATTTGATTAAATTGAATCACATTTTCTATTTCTATATCAAGTGTATACCCTTATATGGATTTCTTACTCACCCCGTTCTTTTATATATTTCCTAGGTTATATTACACCGTTTTGGAATCTCAAATGGATTTTACATTTCATTATTGTTGAAACAACATGGCTGTCATGTTTTAGTTATCTTTAGATGAATTATGAACACAGTTTCTAAAGGAACATGGCCTCATGTTATTTAGGTTATACTCATTTAGATGAATACACTAAAAATCATGAATTAAGAAGTGTAAACGAATTTGGTATCTCTATATTTTTTATAACTAGCATGGAAATATTTTATGGATCATGGTAGAAAAATGTTATACATTATTATTTGGTTTCTTTTATAAAGTATTTTCCATTAATAGATTAAAATTAAAAATTATATTTATTATTACAAAATATTCATCATACATCACTCATCATGGAATAATGTGTATTCTTAAAGCACACTTTAGTATGGCACCCTGAAATGGTCATCTAAAATAATTTTTTTTAATAAAGACAAATTAGATTTTTAATCCTATCTATTTCCCTTCCACCACTATAATCCTTGATTAAATGTGTCATTTCACCACATCTTCCTTACCCTCATCCACATAAATGCTAATATATCCAGTTTTTTCATGTGTTTTATATGGTTTTACGTTCACTAGTTCACCCATTATCCAGACCAATCCCATTCCATTCAATACTATTTATCAATTTAATTTAATTTTTTAAATGTTGAAATTTTTGGTGGGTACGACAAAATTCTTTTCTTTGATAAATTCATGTTTCGATTTTGGGTTAAAACTGATTTCACTAATGGATTAATACTACATTATATTATGTATAAGAATATTAATGGATGGATTATGGAGAAATCCTATGGATGATATTAATAGTGAAAAACATTTGAGAGTTTAATATAATAGTGTGTTCCATTCCCATAGATCCCACCCAAAATATCATGGTAGTCCTTCATTTTACATATGATAGGTAATACAGTATCATGGTTTCAAATATGATCATTCCTAAATGGTTGGATATTCATTAGACCATTAATACATCATATAGTAACACTTTCATTAGATACACCTCAATTTTATTTTAAAATAGATCATAGTGTTATAATATAAACAGTGGAAATTTTTCTTCTATAAGTTACACATGTTTTTCAATTTATCGTTTACTTGAATTTCGATTAATATCATAATAAACTATAGTTTCGTCATATCATTAATACATAAAATAAAATGATATAGTATTATATGATCCTAATAAATCCATTATATTCTGAATCATTATCAGATGTTAACTAAATGTTTATATTATTATATTCAAAACAATGATTAAAAATTCATGTTATGAACATTGATTTCCTCGAAAATATTCATATTTCATCTACAAAATATTCATGAAATCATTATGAAAATATATAATCATTACTGAAATGTTACTTTATAAATATTAAATTTAGTATTCATTATTATTTACTGGTCCTTTATTTTATGGAACAGCTACTTTCAATTATATATAATATTAATTTTTCATTAATGTGATTTATAAATTTATAAATATTTATAATAATATATTATATCCATGGAATTTCAAATTATATCTGAAAATAAATTAAATTTAAATAATCAATAATTAATATTATAATTACATTGTCTCCATCACTTATTTATTATTTTTATAAATATAATAATATCTACTTTTATTCCATTATTATTATAGATTCAAATTTTAATTTCAAAAGAATTATTGTCACAATTTACAAGTACTAAATGACATTATTTAAATTTTCATTATAAATTTGAATTATTAATTAATTTTATATTTTTTAATATATCATAAAGAAAATATGTATGTTTTTAAATAATTTCAAAATTTTGTATCATTTTAATTTTATTACCACCATAATGTTTATAAAAATTATTATATTTAATTTTATATCTTTCTTGATTTATTCTACACTACCATTGAAATATATTTCGGCATAATAATAATAGAAAAATTATTAGTGTATTTATTTGAAAACATATATTAAACAAATCAATATATATAATTATTTTAATTATATTTATAATATATTACAATTTTATTAAGGGTTATAAGGGAAAAAATAATCATTTTGAGTAGTACTGAGAATTTTTTTCAATTTAATTAATATAATTCACCTTAGAACTAGATCAAAATAAGTTCATATAATAAACAAAAAGTGATTTTATACACATATAATATATATTTATGTTATTTAATTAAATAATTAATATTCATTTATTTTTATATGTGAATATACAGACCACTCTATTCATATCGTCATTGAGTGAGAGGAATCAATAGTAAATTCCATCCAGCAGTGAGCCACAAAAGCTCCACATAAATACAATCATCACATTAAAATTAAATGTGTGATTTCCAATATGAATCTAATTCTTATTATTATCATCATTAATCATTTCCTAATCCTTCAATGGGTTTGGAGAATTTATCTCATGGAGTTAGAGAATTGTTTTCCATTTTTAATAATGCTCTAATGAGGGAGCTCTCATTGGATTAAAAGGATTCTCTCTATAACTAGTTGTTTTTAATGGCTGAATGGATATTTTCCATCCAAAAAATGGAATAATTAGGTTTATATAGTTAGAGATATATAAAATAATAATTTTACCAAGATCTTATTTTTTTACTAATCTCTAGAGAACATGGAGTCTAGTGATAGTAGAATTACTAATAATTAATTTACATGTTCATAACCCTGTGGTAAAATAAATATTATTTTTTGTGAATAAAATAAATAATAATTATTCTAATAATAATTAATATGAAATTTCATTGCATACCATTAATCATAGTCTACAAGCATCACTAGCACTTAATCATCAAGAATAATGACAATTTATTTTTTTAAATAAATGTATCTACATTATTCACCCAAAAATATTTAAATATTATATTCATTAAAATTTTGAATAAAAATTTATTAATTATTACAATTAGTAAATAAATAAATATTTTATTACCTTGCGAATAATTCTCAATACATAATGAATTTATATTCTTGTAATTTAATAAATACTTTCCCAGTTATTAAATATTTTTAAAATATTTAACTGAAATATATATTACCAATAATTAATAGTGATTGAATTTGAATGGTCAAAACAGATGTAATAAATATTAATCCACATAAGGGAATAATATTTATCCATCATTTTATATCCACATGGAATTTAATTTAGTTTATTCATACATGTAATATGTGTCCCTCTAGGATTCATTCTCAATTGTATAAGCTTACACTACAGAATGTGCATAAATAGCATATAGAAACAAACAAAGACTCCCATAGCGATCTAATTTGATGTCCCAATGATATTTATCCTCTTAATAACATACATAATATAAAATAATCCCTTTATCTTGATATCTATAATCTTGAAGGTTGCAAACTTGTTTCATCAACCTAATACATTGTGTATCATTAATTGATTATCTATAATTGAAATTTCCAACAACACAATTGTGGATATGGACATTATCACGAAATTATATTGAAATAAATGGTACTAGGATGTAAAATACAAGTCATGAAAAAAATGGATAAATAATTTCATCCATTTTTCAATAATACTACATCACTCATGAGGAATCCAACATATCTGACCTCACCGTAAGTATATGTCATAACAGTTTTGATCTATACATCAAAAAAAGAATCTCAGGAAATGAATTACTAATTAAATTATAAATTATGTATATTTAACACATCTATGGATAGAAATATCGAATTATGAATAGTAATGTAGATTTCTATTGGCGGGCTATCTCCCAGTATCTCATACACTAAAGACTATCAAGGGGTACTCCATGATAATGCCTCTCAAAGTCATATATGTCTCCACACATGATATAATTTATTATTTATATCATATAAAATGATATCATTTATATTTATAACATATATTTAAGAATACTATCATCTATCTTGTAGGTTCTCCACATAGCAGAATACTATGGCGAATTTTTAGTGAGATAGGAACCCTAATGAAAATATCACAATCTATTTCATATATAATTGAAATAAAATTGTTATAATATGTTATATTAGTATAAAAATACATAAATACATGTAATCATAAAGTAAAAATAATTTCGTTTTAGGGAACTAACCCCAACAATCTCTCACTTTCTCTAGAGGCTACAACAAAAAACACTCATAAACCAAGATCTAACATGATGTGCACTGTTCTAATTAAAAATTCTGTACTAAACTGGCCTCCAAATTTTTTTTCATATAATTATTACTCCTTGGGACTACTTCGCATTAATAAGAATCAATTAATATTTCATAATTTTCTAGATTATGGATTTTCTGTTAATGTGAACATAGCTCCATTACACGAGGAATCACTACAATTTGAAAACTATAAAATGTGAATGGTCCACTACGATTGTGTATCGTAACATGATCCTAGAAAAATAACTGAATCTATATATCATAATTACATACATTATAGGCCTCTATATACAAATACTCTACTGTAAAATCATTGAAAATTAGCCACTTTGAATTCAAACAACATACAGACCTACTGTGGGGACTAAAGACATATCCAGAATGCCACTTTAGATCATTCTATTCTATTGGGAATCCAATATAAATATATAAAATGACAAAAGGTACTCATATATATTTATAAATACTCATATAATTTAATATATTATTAATAGAATAACCCTGACGTTCTCTTATTTTAGATAAATATTATCCCCCACAGTTTAATGTTTGGAAACATATAGTCTATTATATAACTTGGAATACATGATAAACCATATAGTAAATTTCTATGTAATCATACTCATTATCTCTCTCTATCAAGTGGTGTTCGGGGATATATTTTTATATAGGGATGTATATCCTGTTATAATGGAACCAATCCCAACTTTTATTTATCAATGATAAAACATATTATTATCATTTCAATGTATATAATTTTAAATAGAATCAGTATTCTTTTGGATGTATCATTATGAATCTTGATTATAATGATATTTATTTCTTCACCTATATCCTTACTATCGAATCATTGATTTAAATAGTCATTATCAAAATATTAGACTTGTATATAGCATCCAATAAGTAATATTTCATCATTATACACTATTGGGAATAAACTCACACTCCCACTAATATTTTTTTTATATACATGGTCCACATTCATAATTTTGGAAGAATAATTCAATATTTTCTTCATTAAATAGAACATTTCATTAACTACATGATTTATTTAACCCATAAATGGATCTATTTAACATTATTATCTTATGGGAATTTCCTAGATAAAAAACTTATCAGGTTATGTCAAATAAGAATATTCTGGATGGTTTCCATTAAGGAAAGATGTTTCTATATTCATATGACATATCTCAATTTTATGAATATATTATATTTTATATAGAAATATATATTAATTAGACATGGAATGTACATAAAATATTTCATTATAGACAATTAATTCAGACTATAGAAACACATTATCCACAATCCTTTCATTATAACTACATTCATTACCTTCAAAGTAAAATTGTATCTTGAATACCCATTATCAAAAAATGAGATTAACATCAACTATCAAATTTTCAATAGCTCGTAATTGAATTTGACACATATAATACATAACATAATTCACACATTCTTACTATTATGTAGCTAATGAGGTATCTACTAAATCATTGTTGGAATGATGATCATTCTTTTCATCGAATAATTATTCAGAATCAATAGTGACTTAAAACCTCTATATTTCAGGTTCTATTACCTCTATGTTGCTCTTACGTAGTACCTATGTTTCCGAAATGTCATCTTTTATGGGTAAATAAGGAATATATTACTATATAACAACTTTTTGTCATGAACATAAACATCATTAATATGAATAACACTCCCATTATCCTCGTTGATTATGTACTCCCTCTCAAGAGAAATTAAATGTCTTTTAATAGTCACATAACATTCTAGGGGTTTTGTATTAATTGAATACTTTAATTTCCTTAGGATACCTAATAATTACACATATATAGAATTATTGTTCTCCATTAACTAATAGAATTCATCCGTGGTGTAAACTTCTGATTGAATTTGGATATAATCCCATAGTCCTATAAAATTTTAATGTGTTCTTGGTTATGATAGTCTCCACCTCGATCAAATCATACATAATTATCTTCTTACTTAGTTGATTCAATACATCCTCATTTAATTCATTGAATTTATGAAAAATATTATAACTTATAATTTTTATGTATAAATATATAAAAATACATAAATAATAAATAAAAGTAATTAAGTTATAATAATAACCTATAATTTATATTGGAAATCATATGAACACATCAGTGCATAACAATTACAAATTCTCTATTGCTCTTTCATTATGTCCCCAAAATGTGGATTAGTCATTTTTCTTTCTAAACAACAATGAGATCTATCTCGGGGTTTTAAAACAGATGTAACATTTTATAAATATTTATAGATCATTTTATAACATTTTCTATTATATGGCCACAATAATGATTCCACAATGATATGTCAAATTAATCTTAGAACTCTATTTTTATCTATTATTATACATTTTAATTTAATTTATTAAATAAATAATTTTATTTCCATGTTATATTACTTAAAATATATTATTTTCATTAAAAGATATGTATTTTATTAATTATTAGTAATATAAAACCATATATATGTTATAAGTATAGAAAACTTATTTTCTTTGTAACTATTCGTATGTAATAGAAATATTCTAAATGTAATACTATCCTAGTTTGGAATGGAAGGAGGTCATCTCCAACATCTAAAACACCCACCATCAGACATTTATAATCTTGTGAATCCAACCCCCAACATTTATATAAGACACATAGAATAAATAGGGGTATATTATTACTCTTAGTGAAATGAGAATGGGGGACACTCCCTATCGTGTTATAGGGGATTGCATTCCCCATTGATAGAGAAATTTTGAACTGAGTTGTGGTAAACCACCTCTACCTGACAAATGATAATGGAAGACACATTCTGTACATCGATAGTGGAGTTCCATAACAACATATTGAAAACTCATTCCCTTAATAGGGTAGTATTATCCCTTCCAGAATAAAGAGAATTGTTGGACTCTTAAACTAGTACAATAATTGGGTACCGTCCAAATAGATAAAGGACGTGTTCTGTAAATTTAGGAGAACCACCTCTAATTAAGAAATTTATAATATGGTATATATTCCCTGGTGTTATAGGGAAGAAAATTCCACCTTGATAGAGACCCCATGTCTCGAATAGGGGAGTAGTGTCTACATCAGAAACCTCATATTATCCTTTTGAATCACTTCCATTATTGAACATCACATAATGAAACATCTAGCTTAGAAAATAATTTTTTATAGATCAAAATACAATATTAATGATACCATAATTTTTTATATAAAAAATCACTTTGGATAGGGAACTCACATGACAGACTACGATTTCATACATTGGAGATCTTCAATGTGGGATTATCTCAAAATAGGGTGTATCTTTATTTGGTATCCACACTACATATGGTCCAAATCTTCTTCAAATAAATTTTCTCCTTTGGTTATTAGATGGGGGTTATTATATGGCACCGAACATGTAATGGTCGCACACTATGTTTCTAAGTCACCTAGGGCCAACCTCTGTGCTCTTAGTCATGGCCCAATTCGGCGGGCTGTGACGTGCACCAAATTGTGTACATGGTTATGCATTGGGTTTGGAACATTCCCATATAATAAGAATGGTTAAAAATATCCTCCCACAATGGGTCCTATAATTCTATTTTTGAACATGGATCAACTTCCATAAGAGGTTATCATTGTGTGTTGACACACCATATGTCGTGTGATTATTTTTTCCACAAAACCCTTGCCGCTGCAGCTGGGTGGGACTATAATACATATATTCATCAAATACACTCCATGTAGTTGACTTTTTCTCCAAAACAAAAGTTGTTTTACTATGTTTCTAGATCAATAGATATTGTCACAAATCAATCTTGTTGTCCATATGATATTTGAAGAGACAATATCTGACCATTGATTCCCACCATTTAATGACTAGAAACCAGATCCCAATCAGTTGTGGTGATTATTAATTTATATCATACACCTTTTCAATAGTCATTGTCCTATAATAAATATCTATGGATATCATCACACACAACATATATAAAATTTCAATCCATATACAAATCTGCATCCCAATCATAATTAACACTACCATTGTGAGTATGATTATTTGATTACACTCGATCCCACCCTAAGGATGTTAAATCATGATCTTGTGGTCCAATGTAAAAGAACACAATTTATTATTCGGGAATAACAACAATAATTGTGATAAACATAATTTTCCAAGCATTTTCTGATAGTGTTTTCAATTATGGGAAACATGGGTGACAACTTGAAATAGAATTATAAATAAAATAATTTAATTTAATTCATCAATCTTGATACTGCAAATGGTTGGGATATAAGTACAAGAAGGAGATAAGTATATATACAAGTTCAATATTTTAATATAGGGTGGAAATCACAATTTATTTTTCCTACTTTAATTTAGAATGGATAATTTTGGGACAACACATTTTCTAGTGATGATGATGACCCAAAATGTGTGTTTCCTATTTTTCCTCCATAATTAAATAATTTTTCATCATTATATATTGATCCACCAATGAAAAAAAACATTAAACATCCTCTAAAATCCACCCATGGAATACTAGTATCTGTGGCGATTTTCAAAAAGTGAGTTTTTATAGACGAAATATATTAGGTCATATAAAATAAAATAAAAAATTTATTTATAAATTTCAATTAAAAACTACCAAAGGCATCCTTTACCAGAAATACATTGCTAAATAACCATAGGTTATGCCTAGGGTATACCCCATTTTATGGAATCAACTAGGTTCATAGGATTTTTATTTGAGGCATCACATAAAGACATCACATTATTTCTGAACAAATACATGTGTGTGGTATAAATTTATAAAATATATCAATAATATACATTCTGGTATCACGGGGTATCATAATTTCATATCTTATTTGTAACATGATCTGTAAATATAGCATAAAATAATTCAAATTATGAAAAGGAAAAAACATATCAACTACATTATTCCCCTCTTCCAGTATTTTCACCTCCTAAATGCAAAAGAGAAAAAAGTGGTTGGTATAATGAGCATGTATCTGGCTCACCCAATCCCCAGATATCTCCTACAAGCTCTCATGTTGTCTACCAATATGTACCCCGAGGAACCTCCTGCACATTATAGGTATTACAGTGAACATTCACAACCACCACATGGTACATAAAATGGATGATCCACACCCCATTACCTGCTCTTCCAAGTCAACATTGTGAAATGACATGTGAACAGGTCTCCTAAGCTAAGACTAATGGAATAGACCAAGAACATATTCTGACTACAATTACATAGTCATGAAGACCACCACCTCTCTTTGTCAATGTAGTAACTCAAAAAGATACTATGATCCTTATTGATAGATAATAATACTAGAAAAACCCCCATGATCCTCAATATGTAGATTTACCTTGTAATATATGATTTCCAAATGAAACTCCAATATTCACCATCATCAGTCCAATAATTACCCATTATGTTTTCTAGTTAGACTATATCCCCCATTGATTGAATAAACCCCCCTTAAAAAGGATCACATACAAAAATACCATAGGCCTCCATGTGTTGGGTCCCACATGCTATGTCCAGTGTAGTGGTATCCTACATGATCTCCAATAATTGACCTCAAATGGTTACACATCAGTGGTTGATTTATAACTATTTTGACACATAGTCCTTTGATGTTAGGAGATCCTCCATGATATTTCCCAAAGTTTACATGAAATCCCATATCATTTCATCAAAAAATTGAGTGGTTTTCTATCATATGCCATCTATTTGTGGTGGAAACAATTTTCTCAAGAATAGATGAGTCCCAAAGGTCTCCAACATCCTCTATGTAATCATGATGTTATGTTTTAATCATGATCTAAATTGTTTTCAAGGGAATTAAATGTATCTGAACTAAAATGTTCACATACATACATCCCAAACTCTAAACTAATCTTTGCTCTCAAATGGTTGATAAGAGGGTAAACCTAGTGAGTCATTATATAATCACTCATGTATGACTATGACCTTTCATTAGCTATGAAAACTCCTTCACAAGAACTATAAAACACAATCTGATTTCCACTTCCATGAGTACCTCAATATCACCATATATGGATATGATCCATCACAAATGAATCTCATCAACATGAAACTACATATGTGGCCTCCAAAAAAAAGACAAAGGGTCATGGTACGACCACCATTTTCTTAGGTTTACTACTATGGAAACTCAACTCATATGCACCATTTTCCCACAACATGATCGGTGACACTGACTACCCTTGATAAAAAGTTTGTGCCCCCCACCATTAGGATATCCATCAAGAACATGTCTTGAAGATATTTCGTCATTCATGTAATATAAATTTATATTCCCATGTTGTGCCCCAATGGAATACTACAAAATTTATGGTGTAACGTCAATCAGCTAGATGTATGCTTCAATATCCTCACCCACTAGGTTCTACTACAATTTGGCCAACTTCTCCATCTCCTCATGTGATAATAGGAGATGAAAGTCCTCATTGTAAAATTTTTTTGACATGAACACACCATAAGTATCCCTAAATCTCACATATACTCATCCTCCTCAGGTTCCACAAACAATATTGTATCTAGGAAGACATATCTCAGCATGTGGACCTTGGAATCTAGAAAAGAATAAATTAGTGTTTTTATAAGAATTGCACTCTGAGAACATGTATAGAATTATCCTCATATGTCTTGTGCACTCGAACTCTTAAAACATATATATTTGAATAGCATGAAATAATTATTCCATGAACATATCCATGACTGTTTAAGGGGTATTCTGATAAGCCTTATGATATCTTCTAGCATGTTATACATGATAAAGGCTATCCCCAAGAACTCAAGGAAACTATAAAATCCATACGAATCTGTTATCTGTAATTCAAATCCACTAATATAGAGATAGTGATAACCAATACTATCGTAAAGCTATATTAGATACATTTACTCCATCCAATAGAAATATAGGTCATCAATTCATGGGGTTGATATTCTTCCCAGATAGTCATCCAGCTCAAAATATTTCACTCCACAACTAACATCTAGACCCGATATTCTTATAAGGAATAAACCTAGAGCATCCATGAAAAACTATTCTTTATAAATCCCACACACTATAACCTCCTCCAACCACCCATCCATCATTCATGACTACCAAGGGTAATCCAATGTTCTAGCACAGATACTAAGGTTTCCCTATGATAATTTCCATGAAAAAATAAACACTCTGTGAGGAGGTAAACTTGACATGTCTTCAATATGGATATCCTCATACTAATCCATAATCAATAGAAATAGGAAGCTCAAATATATCTAATGGAACTTCTATAATACTGTTTTATTGAAAAAGAAGTGGTTGTAACCATTTGTTAATCTTCCCATCATGACATTCCTAGGGATCAATCCTTTTAAATTATGTAAAAAATCATCAGTAAAAACCAGAAGCACTACTACACTAACATGAAGTAATCATATATTAATGAAAGACAAGTTTTATCCCATATAGAGAAAAACATCATATTATCTCACATCCGCTATAGAAATATTTCATTTGAGGATCTCTATCATTAATAAGTAAGGTCACATAGTCAATTGTAACATCTTTCCACTGATTCACTCTATATGAGCCTCAAGTGGAACAGTCATTGAAAAGGCTCCCTCCTTTATCACTAGGCCTCAAACATGGGATACATCCATTAAATTATATTGTTACTATGCACCAAAAATTCATCATTAGTAGAGATGATGCAAGTTTCACTTCAAACCCACCTAGTGCCTCAGTATGGGAAGCATCCACCACTTTAAGCCTAATTTTTCCTTTCCTACCTATTATAATTAACACAGTCTTTTTATGAAACATTCCCATATAAAATTTCTCAAACATACACGTCATGGAACTCATTTAGAGTCATCTACTCTTTCTACATTTGGAGGAACTAAATAAAAACATGGTTCATAGTAGTGTCAAATGAAGGTATATAAATATATAGAGGCACTTAATTTTTTCATGGTTGATTCCATGTTGATCATTTCTAATACATGGCTCTACAGATGCCAAACATATCTATAGAGAAGAGTTTTCTGTAGGACCACCGTCAAGAGGTGTCCTATATTAATGGAACATTCTCACCACATGATCGCACTAGTAATATCACATGTTATAAGGGGGTTTATTTTCACACTAAAAAATTGGGTGATCTCAATCTATGAAACCAAAAATGAACATTCAACATAGGTTTTTCATCACTTTATTCCCTTATGAAAAATGTCCAATTTCTTGAAGAATACTAGTTCCCAATACATCTATTTTATTTTGTCAGGTTTTCATATATTAATAAAATCAAACATATAAATTTATTCAAACTCAAATTCCATGTGTTTTTCCCTCATCAATAATCCATAGCATGCATTATAACTCAAACTCAATGAACACACTAAGCCTATATGTATAATCAGCATATAGTAATAGAGTTACAGAATGATCAACATGTGAACGGTCAAATGATTGGTTCATAGAAGGACCCATGTGCCACTTAGTAGGTGGTTGAATTTTTATTTCTTCATATAGAAAACATCAAATTGGTAGATCCCCAAACTTAGGCCTCATCATGAACCCATAGATTATAATGAAACTATCTCAAAATCCATATTTGCAGTCCTCATTGCAATACCTCGAAATTCATCAAAATGTACCATAGTCATTTTTTCATATACATTGGGTGAAAAATCAAGAAGTAATTTCAAAATACCGAATCATGTATGATTCATATACCATAGTTCCCTTTATCTAATGTCACAGTATATAGAGTCGATAAGCAGGTTGTCAGTTTCCTTATGATTGGATATGCTGGATGCCCAACCAAAACCTGGTTCTTTGGAGTGAAATCTACACTCAAGAAATATTGAAATGTTTTCCAATTTACCTACCAATCCATGTGTGGGGTGAACACTAAACAACATCCAATAGTATAAACTTCTCTAATACCACTATATAATTGTCCAACCCATAGGATCCCAACATGTCATTGGACGGCTGGGCCACTACAACTCCAAGCCTATATACATAGTCCTGGATTTGTAGTTATGAACCGATATGGTATAATATAAAATGGGAGTCCTTTTTCTAACAAACATGCACACACACAAAACTATCTCCATGAAATTGTGTGGAGGAATAATAAAATATAGAAATATATCCAGTAAAACATGCATATAATAACATATAATAAAACATTAAGAGTATGACAAAACACAAAAAAAATGGAATGGAGAAAAATAAACATACAAAAATGATGCCACATCCCAAATTTATTTTGAATAATATATTTCTAAGAAAATATGTCTCCTAATCTACAACTCCAACCATCGCACATAGAGAATGCACCTTGGTATCACTATGCTCCATAATTATCACTATTAAACTATCTATCATTTTAATATAACATGACACATGAGGGTAAAACCCATGAATGGGTGAGTATATTCATAGCCTATGGGATTCCTCAAAAATCAAAATGATATGAAAGGGAGATACAAAAAATGTCATCTCAACCAAATGAAGGAAAGTCAGTCATATAAAGAGACAACAAGAATATAAATCCAAATATGTTCAACAAGAATCTTATACAAGAGATAAATGGGATCTCTATATTTAAAACCCAATTATGATTAAGAATAATTCTCGAATCATAATGTTTCCATATTTGATGCCCAAAATTGTGTGCAATCAAATAATAAGATTTTTGGAGGTTCCCACTTCTTTCCACTACAAATTACATTCGATTGAACCAAACTTCTGATCCATGAATCCCATATAACCTCACCAGAATATGATTCCAGTGTATAGTTCCTTACTACTACCCTGAAAAATTGTGGATGTCATGCTTCAAGGGGATACTATATCTGGTCAAAACTCAATGATGATGAATTACCTCTCTACATATAATGGACCTTTAATTTTAATATGGGAGTAATTTCTATACCAGACCAATGATTATGGGGACACACACCATTTTTCAAAAGGGGACTATCATTCTATTAAGTAGTGGAGGCACTATCAAATTTGGGGAGTACTATATTTACTATACTAAAAAGCATTCCAGACACACACCCTAGTATGATATGGTAGTACCATTGTTATAGATATTGTACTCATTCCATAATACGAGAGTTAATTCCTTATCAGACTAAGATTATTGGGAATCCATTACCTAGTGTTAATGGGGAGTACTGTCCCCATAAATAGAAGATTTTTCCCTAGTTAGAGGAGTAATGTATCTTATGAACTAATGAAATTTTGGACCCACAGACAACTATGATAGGGGTTTATGGTCCCTATATATAGATGACTCACACCATGGATAGGGGTTTATAGTCTATGAAAAACTAAAATGTACATGGGACACATGTCTATGTGTGATAGGGTAGTACTGTCCCCCACAAAAATAACAATCACACCCAGAATACAGTGCTAACATCTCAAAAAATCTATACAGAATGGGGGCCCGATGATTGGGGAGTACCATCCCCAAAGAGAGTGAAACCATTACCAAAATCTGAGATAACCCTCTATACTAGACTAAATAAAATGGGGGACCCATTCCTTTTTGAAATGTGGTAGTATCATCACCATAGATAGAAGACCCACACCATTGTCTCTACCAAAACATCTCTGATGATATTTCCTGATTGATGCAATCATCATGTGTCACCTAAGGTATCATCATACTTGGGTAATTTCACATCATACCTAAGAACACACTACAAATTCCACCATCACATTCTATATGAAAAACACTCATGATATTATAATCATATTAGAAAATATGAGTTCATATGAATGAGATATGTAATTTAGATACTTCTCAAATGAGGCACATGGAATTTATATGGACCACATGATGTATAGTCCTGCTCTAATTCATGAACTACTTCTCAAATATACATGGATTGGACTCAATGTCATAGTACATGGGGTGTAAGGGTCCCATACGTCTTGTCAAAGCCATACTGGGTCTGCATGTGTGATTTTTTCTATTCCCATATTCATTTGGTGGTTCTATATACTATTCCAGGTACCTGGAAATGCTAGCATCCTGGCCCATGCCTATGTACTCCAAGAGTACATGACATTTACTCCGACATAAGATACTATAAAGGTACAACTAGCACAAAACATATCCCCCTTGGAGGCTCACATGTTTTGTGGGCCAACCATATAATGTTTGATCCATATCTTCCACAAACCCAAGATAACACTTATGGGTTAGTCTACACATATTTTGTTATCAACTACATAATATTTATTCAAATTTTTCACAAAATTTCATTTACATCCCCACATGTTCCAATTTTTTAATTTCACTTGGATTCTCTATATACAGGCACATGAGATTAGATGAAACTACCTTCCACCATCGATTACCAACCTATAGTGGATATGAATCTGTTCCCAATCACCCATAAAAATTCATCACTTTTTGTATAACCCTCTACAAACAATTATAATCATGGAACATAGATATTAAAAAAATTCATCATTCGCATACCAAAAAAACTAGATCCGTCCAAAAATATCCATCACAATAATAATTAATAGACGTTCCATGATTCTGGTTATTTGATCACCCTTGAAAACACACCATAAATGACAAACAACCCTCTGTATGCCAATAGAGATGAACATGCACAATGATGGGGTAAAAGGAAATTAACATGGGTGACAATAATTATTGTCCATGACACTTTTTTAAATGATTAAAAAAATATGAAACCGTGTTGATACCATGGAATAAAATATTAAATTGAATAAAAAAATTACTTCATCAATGAGGATCATGAGAAGTGTAGGGAAACACATATCAAAAAAAGAAAAATATATATCTACACTCAATCATTTAGTTAAGGATGTGAACTAAAATTGATGAGGACAACCAACATGTAGCATAGATCATTAGTGAAGAACCAATTTTTTAGGGACGGGGATGATCCAAGATGATTACTGTGTGTTGATCCACCTCGAGTTGACAATTATTCATCATAGAATCCAGTTCTACCAACAAATAATTCCCCCATATTACTCTTGATTCCTCATGGGATATGTTGATAACAATACATTTTTCATAATACATTATATATAGAAGATTTTTTATTAATAATTTTAAAATGAAATAAATATAAATATTTATTTGATTTCATTAACACACAACAAAAGGATTCTTCTTGCAGGAATTTGTTGAGGACCAACCGTAGGTCTTGTCTTTAGTAGACCATATATTCTGGAATCAACTATTGCCTAAAATTTCTAGTCCAAGGATTGGCTCATGATGTAACACCATGAGTTTTTATTTACCTTTTTTATAAAGATATTATTTTAATTTATGTAATTAATTTCAATTATACAGTCATTCCTTTCACATGGAACTGGATTGTTTTTCTCTATATGCAACACCGACATGGTGTACGTAACAAAAACCCCAATTTTTTATAAAACCACATTTTATTATTATAATTTTTTAAATGGGATAGTTGTAATATAACCATTAAAAATAGTACCAATTATATTAATTACTATAACAGAAATATGTTTTATAAATTTTTAATATAAATATAACATATTCATAATGAAAAATATAATTTCTGTTAATGTATTTATGTTTTTAGAGATATTATTTTTTCAAATAAACTACTTTTCATGTTCTTATATGAAATAAATTAATTAATTTTATACACACATATAAATAAAATTCAAATACTTTTTGATTATATAATTTTTTAATTTTTTTAGATTGAATTTTTGGTATTTTTCCATAAAAATTAATTTATTGATTAAAGGATGAAAAGATATGAATTTAATTACAACACTATATTTCCATATAATTTATTTTTATAGTATTATTTTATTTTTATTTAGTATTAATGTATAATTAGATAAAAATTACATCAATTAATATAATTTATAGCATTGTAACCACAATTACATTGGTAATTGATATAAAAGATGAGAAAACTTGTAATTATTTTTTCTTAAAAAGCGATAGTTTTGTCCATTCAATCGTATTAATTTAAAATTAATTTATACCCCTTATATGATTTTAATTTGGAAAAATTTATTTCACATATGGAATTAGCATAATTTATAATTTCTAATAGGGTCACCTTATTTTTTAACCAAAATTATTAGTGAATGTGGTTATATTGTTGACAAGGATTAAGATAAAATTAATCTAAACGTTGGAATAAACCATAAACCTAACTTATCTACTTATCCAACACAAACGTGATGGATATATATCATCGACATACCTTATATTTCTTATTTTGGTTTGTATTGGGTGACTTTTTTGTGTAATAACATGGCTACACCTAACATGTTTTAAAAAATACTAGGTGTGTCCCATCCTTTATATATAAAAGTCCAACACAAATCCCCCTTCATCGCACCTCATTATCAAAAAAGGTTCTCCCAATTTCAACACAATTCAATTCCCAAATAACTCTTCCATCATCATTTAATCATCCATTTTGGAATAAATCCATCCATGAAATTACTTTTTTGCAAACCAAAAGGAGTTACCCAATGAAGAGGTAATATCTTTCATCAACACCCATTCCAATATTTTCTTTCTCCACAAAAAATATATTCTAACTACATGAATTCATATAAACATAAGTATCCAAAATATACAATTTTTTTGGATAAGTGTTCTCCCTACAATTAAACAAACATCCATTTAATGGGGAAAGAGCATATAGGTCTTGTATAGGGAAAACTACCCCATACCGAAATGTTATTTTTTTTTGTTAATTTAACACCATTCATGGTATAAGATAATGATAAAAAATCTATTTATATATGATATATGATATATATATATATCATATTATTTATTTACTTATTCCACTATAATAATTGAATAACACATACCTTTATACATTCCATTATGTGTAAATATGATTACATCGTTTTAAGGTATCTTGACTACCACCTCCTCAACGGGGGTTGTTTGAAAATAAGTTAACTTGGGTGAAAAAATGAATAAAAAAATTAATTAAAATTATTTGATTCAATGTGTTTGACATAGACTCTATTTTTATAAATAGACTACTATGTTGGATTTCCATGGTCAGCTGCATAACCATGGAACAACTAGAGATTTTATTGTGAGAACCTATAGATTATAATTTGAAAAAATGACAATAGAGTAGCTAATAAAATATCTATGTTGCTTGTATTTGATGGATGATGTCAAAACTGAGTAAATAATATTATTATTCATCTTCAATTGAACCAAATCGAGGTAGTATTTTAGTTTGGAATTGTTCCTTTTGTATGTTGTTGATTTCTACAATGAACACTAACAAATCAATAAACATATTGCCCATGGATCAATCATTATACATTATGGTGATTATAATGGTGTATATAACAATATTAGTATCTTTAATATTAAGTCAATGATTTAATTTTTTTTCATTCAAAATGAAAATAAGTCGAGATCGTCATTAACATTGATCGAGGACCGTTCTTTATGTTTTGATTTGTGCATTTCTCCAAATATTCATAATTTATTGTGATATTCATTATTATTACACGTGGATCAAAATTTAATTGAAAAATAAATCATTTCTCATTCAATTCCGGGTAAAATTATCCAAAATCATCGACACGGCATCAACACTACTCGATAGAGCTGCAATAGTGGGTGCAGTAGTGGATTGACCCACAATTGGTGTCAAAATTCATTTTCATCCATGCACAAAAAAGTATAGTGAAGATATTATTTTACAATAATAATTAAGACCCTGATTTTGTATATATATGATGGAAAGGCCCTTGTGTGGCTCCTTTATGAATTTACCGGTAACATGTGGCTGGAATGGTAGTTGTAGAGACAATGACGAAGAACGGAGTGTGGGATAATGGTTATAGATAATCTTAAAGAACAAGGCATGTAATCATGTATTACACGGTGTGTGGGGACCACATGGTGGAGCCATGGGTTTTGGGTTGGATATTACTAACATATGGAATTTGGATTGGCCTAAAAAACATGTGAACGCTTTATGGAGACTTGGCATGTACCTTATAGGTACACCGACATGGAGCAAAATATATAGGTCCCTTACACATAATTTACTCTCTAACACAACATGGGATGACACCATTTACTAGTACATGGATGGAGTGCATAGGTGAGACTTAGGATATAGGTACATGGAATGTAACTCCTCCAAATTTCATACACAATATACATGAAACGAGTTGGTGACACGAGCTGCTTACATGGATAGTACTCTGGGTCAAAGGATATGGAGTGTACCCTTATGACATTTTGTGTACCCCCTTTCTAAATGAATTCCATATCTTGTCCTATGTATCAAGGAAAATATTAATTATGGTAAATTCCCCTTATCCTTTATCTAATGTTAGGTATAATAATTTTTCCATCTCCTAGTTCGATTATCTATTTAGTAGGACTTCCTAGATAGAGTTTTTGGACTCCCCCTGAGAGTCCCGGGGTGGGATCATTTATTCATCATCATTCCCTAGGATAATGTATTTTTATTGAACTGACATATAATATGCACGAACCTATCCTATACAATGAAAATTTAATCTAGGTGGGGTTGTTGGTGTCACCCCATGGCTCTGGATATGATCCTCATCTATGTATCGTGTAATCTTAGGAATATCTACATATCGTTATCATGGAGAGTACCAACTAGAAGTACCTCTCTGATGGACATCATTTGTGTTATCAGCCTTAAAATTGTGTTCTCTCAGATGAGTTATTCTTGGAATCTTCGTGCAGAAATTTTAATATTGATATAGTATGGTTGCAGATTAGCAATGGTCTGTCTATCTTTCACTAAATATATATATATAGATATTCTTATTTTATGTGATATAGAAATATTCCTATGTATAGATGATTGTATGTTCAATTGTTGTATTTATTTGTGTTTTTTGGGTTTCCTACTGAGTATTGTTATACTCATGTCATCATGGGATTTTCAATCACGAATAATTTATTGTTCTTATACTTGACCATTTTTTGAAGTCCTATGTGAACTAGTACTAGCTGGTTCTTATTGAGATCCGAGACACAGAGATGTGATCCGACAGCTACAGACAGTATTCACAGTAAATTTTCTTTTTGGTTGGATGCATGTTACGAACTATCTATGGTGGGATTTAATTTGGTCCTATATACTTTACATTACATCTGTTTTCCCTCCAGATACACGATATAGATGTATGAATGGATGGTTGCTTATTAGATTTTATATTTATCCATTGGATTGATCTTTTATATTGTTTCATGTGTATAGCTACATTAGATAAGTCCTCCCATGTATGTGATATTACTTCTCAACACTAGTTTCCATCCCCTTGCCTATTGGAGGTGGGTATGATGAGTCACGAAATGGTTCCCTCTTGGATGGGTTTTTAGAGAGTTATATCAGAATGCACAATTCAATAATAGAACTTTGGGTCTGTGATACATGTTTGTGGAAATAATATTATGTGTCTTGAGTTCAGATTTTTGTCTAGGGACTCCAGTGATGGTGTGGTGTCCAATGTAACCATACACAAGGAATTGGACACCTTCTTTTTGACACGGTACAATTAACACTTGTTACAAGGAAAATGTAATTCCCCGATGCTAGTTACCCATAGTCGGTGCATTATTACTAAACATTGGAATGATATAAGGAATCATGTCCCAAAAGAATGACCCAATTAGTAGCATTTGATGTACTAGATACATAAATAAGTTTTACATTACATCAAGATATAAAAACATCAACAATAGTTTTCCTCCTTTTGAACACACTTATATCTTTAGCTTATCCTTGCAGGTCAACCATAAAATACTTTTTCACACCCTGGGAAAAATAAAACATAGAAAGGGGTGTCCTTAGATGCTCTGTAAGGATAACAATATAGTGGAAACATTCATAAATAATCACAAACATTTAAAGAAATATATAGGAATAAAACAAAATCATTTTAAGCTTAAATATCAGTATAATATGGAAAAGATAAAATTGAATATTTCAATTTAATTAGTCACATGGATACTATACTAGTCGAATAACCACATGAAATATAAATAACAACTTTCATATTTTTAGATTGCATACTGCCAGTCTTTATAACCACATAGTCTAGGCATGTGCCAACACTAAAATATGATTTTATTAATTCCTTGTGCCTTGACACTAGTTTGTCTCTTGAGACCTACCAATGCATTGAATATCTATAGAGGTCTCCACCGGTCACTTACTAAATCCAATGCATTCCTCATATGGAATGTTTCAAACATAACATAAAAATTTGTATTAAATCTAGCATATGAAATGTCAATACATTATCCATAAACCATGAATGGTACAAAAATAACACAACCAAAGTAAAACATATCACAAAGACATCAATACAAAATTGAATATTTGTATCATAATGAATCAATTTTAAATAAGTGTAAAATCCATCCAAGTATGTTGATATAGATGAAATCAAAACTGTTTGAGAGAAATATGTCTTTCATTTTTGAAAATCCTATAAAATTCAAATAATTATAAAAGAAAATATTTATTTTGAACATATTCTTATGTGATTGTATGGGAAGCTCCGACGATGTTATAACAGTGCAAAATTGCCACACCCACTGTATAAGTTAAAAAAATACATTCTAACCTTAATTTTTTTGAAAAGGTCATAGAGTACCTTGTTTGGAACATGATGGAAATATTTATTTGAAATCATATATGGTAAAATAACGGCATAAATGAATTTATCCAATAGTATAGTAAATATTAACAAAAATTTGAATAATATTTTTAAGAAAACACAGATGTGGATGATAAAGATTTCTCAGAAGTGACTTACGTAAAAACATCCTTGGATAGTAAAAATATTTTGAAATTAACCCTTACCCTATACTTTTCCTTAGTCGATTGTATGTTGAAATACTATATAATAGTTAAAACATTGTTATAAAATTATAAAAGAACCGCATACATAAATATGATATCATATATGATCTTATAATATTTCTTTGTTAATAATACTTTAGTAGTATCATCGTTTCGGGAGATAAATGATTCATTTTACTTTTTATGCTTGGTTACACAAGACATGTTTTTATGGGTAGGATGTATATTATTCATATACAGAATTATATTATGTCTATAAAAATTATTTTTAATCATAATATGAAAAATATTTTTGAATGATTACGATGTAGAATTAGTCTCAACGCATTCGTGGAGACAGTAATTTGTACGTACGCACGAACAACAATATCATTATATTTATGGTGTAATCGTAGGTAATTGTATGGTATATCATATATAAATATTCATTAACATGTTATTTTTATTATTTACATATGTTATACTCATTTTTTTCCCATCAAAATAATGAATTGTTTGAATAACAAAATACACCACGGCGCTGAGACGGTAAGCCATACATACGCAGATATGGTGACATTGTCATTAATATGACAGACAGAATAATTAATATGGTTGTACAAAATTTATAATAAAATCATAGTATATATAAGACATTGGTGTTATTATTTTTGAATGGAAACAACAAATAAAGAGGAAGGGGAAGAAAAAATAACTTGAAAGAGGTGATGAAATATTTACCTCTTCTTCGGGTTCTTCATTTAGATTTGATCAAAATGGCTCCATATGTTGGCTTTCTGACTATATTTATTTCATTAAGATGAAGTTAGGAGAGTTGGGAGGATATTTTGGTACGGTTTGGCCGACTCAAATGGCTTTGGAGGTTTGAAATTAGGATATGGGGGAGTACACTTTTATAAGAGTGGTGAGGGTCTCTTTAGGAAAATATCGATATATTATTATATAAGAAAATAATTTTCTGTTTATAGTGGCTCAAAAATGATTTATATAGAGGATAAGGTGTTTATGGGTCTAAAAACTATCAACCAATATGTTTTAGATAGTTTTATGTCACCATATTAAGAATATCTTTTTGATTTAAAACTTAGATAAAAAGTTTGAAGTTTACGATATGTCTCTATAATTTTGTATTATATGGTTAATAAATTTAATATGACAATCAAAGTGAACCCCAAGTGGATCATTATTATTATATATAACCTTATATTAGTCCTCTGTAAAAACCAGTGATTTTTTGGAATATTAAATTAATTAATAATATAGTATTGGTTTTAAAAACTCAATTATGTCCTTTTTAATGATATGTTGTATGTGGATTTATTGTGAAAATAATAGTAGCATGATTACTTAGAAAAAATATAATTTTATAAACCCTAACATGTCATATTAACCTATAAAAGTACTGGAATTCATCAAAAATCTCATATTAGATTTATTTGGATATTTATAATATCTATTATTTAAATCCTTCATTAATATGTTAATTAATACGTCATCATTGTGTCATAAATAAATTTAATTATTTAATGTCTAAAAATTATAACAAAAATATCATTATGTAGGAAATATTTCTATATTTATAATTAATATTTATAGTAGAATTTAGTAATGTGTAACCTTATATTGAAAAAGTTTAGTAATTAAACATTGATTTTAACACTTTTATCAACTTGTTAAATAAAATAATAATAAATGTCCTTATCTAATGAAAGTGGACCAAAAGGATCATATTTTATTCCTATGGTTGTTTTTGGTCGAAATAAACTTATCCAATAGAATTATGACATTTCTTAGGGTAATGATAATATCAATTTTTCATTGAATAGCCCTATTTACTTTAAACTGTGGTAAATTAAGTTAAAAGTTATTAATCACAAAAAAAATTCATCTTATTGAACCACATTTTACATTCTGATATCAACCATGTCTCTCATATTTTTGAAATTCATTTCCAAGAAGATGTAAAATTAGGTTATATGCAAATTTTTAAACTGTCCAACGAGGTGGGTAAAAGACGGTATAAAGTTAAATAAATTTTATATATAAAATTTTTAATTAAATGAATCCTATTCATTACATTGAACCTATATAGGTAATTTGCTTCTGTTTTGAACTAAATTAAATATAAATAAAATAAATAATTATTAATATAAAAAGTCGGTTTTAAACAATAACTCGATGTTTTTCAATATTCATCAAAAATTGATTATTTTTAGAAAAATACCAAAAATTGACTCCTAGCTAATTTCTATATTCCAAATCCAAAAATGAAGACCATTATGAAGGAAATAATTTATAAAATTTCAAAAAGTGGTTATTACTATTCATAATAGCTAGTTTGATTAACTGTGGTGTGTAAGAACATGGATCTTCTTTATAGGTATGTTTTTCCTTTTCATGTATTTTTTAGAAAGCAAGAGTTTCTCGATATTTTTGAACTACACACCATGTACTTTATGAGTACACCCTGTGTAAACAGTTACCGCGGGTAGCTGGGTTCTAGCCGTGTAGCAGCCAAGCACACAACTGTGTTTGGTGACCTGGAGACTGCTTAATATGGTGGTCGGTGAAGGCATGTACACACTGTCCACTTTTAAATTACAAGCCTTGTACTTTCCTTTTGTTTTGTTAAACACACCGGGGTCTCGACTGACGGGAAAAACCACCTCCTTCTTGGTTTGGTTCATCTGAGAGAGAGAGAACAATTCTAATCTTCCTTCCAACTCCCTATTGAGTGCCTATTATCTGAATTGAATGTTGTCGATTGCATTGGAATCACCTCAGTAAGCTCTTCCTTCTTCTAGAGCTGCGTTGGTTGATTCCTTTTCTTTATCAATTTTTATTTAGTTGAGCATTTTTAGCGTTTAGTATATCTTCATTGTTATAGGGAGATTCATGGCTTGAGGGTCACGTATATTGATCCAACAACACTGTGTTTGGTGGTTTGTTCCTTTCCGTTGAATGTCTTTGAGTTATATGTGAATAATTTCCCAATACCCTTGAACGGGGTATTGTGGGTTTACTGGTTTAGCCCAGTTAATTTCCTGATATGATTATATGATTGAGTATAGGTTAATTGAATGTGAGTTGGGTTAATTGATATGCTTTGGAAGAGTTTTTCTAATGCATGTTTGTTTATGACAGTTTGGTCTTGCATATCATATTAGGATTCCTGGTTTACTTACCATGATTAGTGTTGTAGGATGGAGGGATTTGTATATCTGAAATGATGATATATTTTAGATTTCTTCAGAAGTAGTTTTGAGGGTTACTTTGGCTGATACACGTTTCTTTTCTTTCTTGACTTAAATATGGCCGTGAGAACCTTGTGTAGTAGACCCTAAAGAGAATGAACCTAAGGGATTCACCAAATTGTCTGTTTACTTTTACGAGATGAAAGTGCCTCCTTAGAGCGCCTTTAGTTACTGATACGATACTATAGAAGCAAATGATAGCAATTACTTCCTCATATAGTCAATGCTTAAGAAAAAGTACAGGGTAGAATGAGTGTGCTTCCCAGAGTGTTGCTATTACATGTTTGGTTGAACCAGAGGGGTTAGGCTGTGAGTACATCCCAGAGGGTTTCCTTATATGTCTAGTGGTTTTCTTGTTTTGTTTTGGTTGAACCAGAGGGGTTAGGCTGAGATTACTTCCTAGAGGGTTTCCAGCTTTGATTAGCTTCTTACATGATATTTGGAATTGAATGCTTTGAATGGTAGGAATGTATACTACTGAGTACTTCTTTGTTTACTTATTATTTTTTACATATTTTCTGCCATATATATTCACTGACTTTTAGGCTCAAATCTTGTGGTGGTGGCCAATTCTAATTTAGTCTCACACCTTGTTTGGGTCATGCTTTGGGCTCACACAGATTACATTGCTGTAGGTAGAGATATGGACAATCACCCTTATACTTCAGCAAATAGAATGCTGTGGACTTGGAGAGAATGGGACCAAGCTATGGCTTGCGATGTTGAGGATATGTTTGTCTATTTTCATTTGTACTTTTTTTAGTACTATTTTGTATTCCATTATTGCGATTTGTTTGGATGCTTTCCAAGAAATATGTATCATCATAATTTTTATACAAGTGCTCTAGGTGTTTATTTCTTCATTCTTCCACTATTTCTTGATGCGTGGCATTACTATGGCATCTAATAATGTATATTTTTTTACATACACTATGTTACTCTATCAGTGATGACATAATTTCCCCACTATCAAACCCAAGGCCCTCACTTCCAGTCACCAGCATCTAGTATTTGGGGAAATGTGTTTGAGGCCATGTGACCAACTAGATATGTGGTGCCTCTAGGTAGCATCCAAAATCGGGACGTTACAAAGTGGTGTGAGGGGTATTATTTTTTCTTGAATTACTATTTGAAGAATATAGATAGGGATATTAAGGAATTGGTACTTAGTAAAAAGTTATGACAAGGAGTAGCTAACATGTGTACAGGGAAAATCCAATCATCTTTGTTATTGAAAATTTTCTATTTTTGAAAATTTACAGTTGATTTTATTTCACTATTGGGTGATTCACATGTTATGTGCCATTATTTTTGATGTTATTGAGGTTCTATTTCTGTTGAAACACAATGATATGATGGTTCTCCATCTCATTCATCATATAGGAACTTTCTATAAATCACATGTCATGCATTCATGCCATGCTATTTATGGTGCATTAGCTATTTTATGTTGTTGTGATAGATTTTGTGCTTGATATGCATGTTTTTGTGATAGATTCCTTCATCAAAATGCCTTTTGTTTTGATAGGGTATTGAATTGTGTAAGTTTTTGTTTGAATGGACACCAAACCTTGATTCTTGAGGTGTTATGGGCCCTCATGGATCTGAATTTTGAGAATCATTAATCTATTATGATTGTTTATGACATGTAAAAGATTCCATGATTTTATTAATGGGGATTATAGTTCCTCACAAACCATAATTTGGCACATTAGTGTTTGTTTCAGTGTTTTTCTGGGCTCAAGAGTAGTTCCTAAGGCTTACTGTCTGGAAAAACCAAGAATAAACGTCGTGTAATGATTAATACATGCCATGTGTTCTTCTATTCGGGACGAAACAATTTTTCATGAGTACACTCCGTTTACCCCAAGTACACACTGAGTAGTCTCTAACCGTGTCACATAATGTGTGGGATGGGACATGGGGTTTGGAATCCTTGGTAGTACATGTTGTGTAATGGAGTTACAGCTCGTGTTGCAGAACTGTGTAGGTAGTCATGTCACTAACAACACGGGTTAGTTGAGTCCTCTCTAATGCACATTGTTTCAGTATTAAAAATGATGTGTAGTGCAATCCTTGGAATTCGATAGTTCCATGAACAACACTTGTCGAAAATATCACCATTTTACACGTTGTGTCCCTCTAGAATATGTCATGTAGTATGAGCCATGTATCCTGTCGTGTCTCTCACAAAATGTGTTGGTAATGATCGTCTAGTACATGTCGTGTCTGGCACTATCACGCCATGTATTCTTGTTCCATGAGAAGTGTGTGGCCTAGCAGTGTATGTGAACTTGTGTAGGGGAAGAGGATTTGAGTACACACCATTTGTAAGGAAAACCTGCAGTGTCTGGGGTGTTACACGACCTGGGTTGGCAGATATACATTCCCATGTGAATTTCTTATAGGAACACATCATGTAGTTAAGTATACTTATCATGATTCCTTATTGGAAAAAAACATCAGTGCTTTATTTCACATGTTCCCTCCTTACACTTCTAGTTTTAATTCCTTGATAATCTTGATATATGGTGTGTGATTGAACTTGCAGAGTCATGAAACCGAGACATCCTCCGGTTGTACACCAGTTACAGGGCAATGATCAGACACCATACAAGATTGATCAAGGAAAACATGCAGATCCTCCAGTTGTGCCAGTCTTGGAACCAATCGTCATTCAGTGTATAGGTGTCAGCACACTATTCCATGAAGGATTTATGAGGTTCAAGCAGACCATCCAAGAGGTATGGCAACCCTCCCCATCAATGGAAGAGCTGACGTGGGGTTTTCAGCAGCAACATCCTCCCACATTCATAGGGGAAGGAGGACCTCATGCGACAATATCATGGTTAGAAGCCATGCTTTCTATCTTCGAGCCTCTATAGACACCTCCAAAGAGGATGGTGATTCTCGCTATGTATATGCTTTGAGATTCCCCCAGTATATGGTGGTATGTGATCTCAGAGGTGGGATGCTAGTAGGCTATGTCCTGGGATGAGTTTCATCATGCCTTCCCCGATTACTTCTATACGGAGACATTGAGGGCCGATCAAGCCCACGAATTCCTGAGTCTAGAGAAGGGTACTCATTCTGTTGTGGAGTATTCTTCTCAGTTCAATGAGGTACAACACTTCACACCAATTCCAGGAGGTGATGAGATATTCTTGGAAAGGATGTTTGATAATGGTTCGAGGCACGACATCTGATATATGGTGAACACATTCAGATTTACTTCCTTCAATATTATCGTTAACCAAGCGCAGATCGGGGATCACAATCTGAGGGATTCAAGAGTTGCGAGCCTGGGCGGTTTGACGACTGGAGTTAGTTCTCCTCCTACTAATAGTAAGAAGCACCACAGGGCGTATTTGTGTTATTATACAAACAGGAGAGACACTTCATCTGGTAGCCAGGTGGTGTGCTACCCATGCGAGAAGAGCGGGCTTACAAGGACACATTCCCCGAGAGACAAAGTGGACTGAAGGTCTTGCAGCAAGATGGAGAATCTTCATAATTTCTATCGGATCTTATTTCTAGCAGCTTTTGACAATGCTTGTTCTTTGAATCCATGTTCAGGAGCAGCACCCCCTATTTCTCATTAGTCTAGGAACTGGAGTTCTTCCAGCCATGCAGGCCTAGGTGGAGGTCACTCCCGTGGTAGTCAGTCAACAGGCTTTCTGCGACAGTAGGGTGGACCAGCTCAGAGTGGTCAGGCTCGGTCACAGGGCATCGGTATAGGCCAGAAAATTCCAGTGGTGCAGACCTGGCAACAGTAGGATCTCAGACCTTCTATTGTGTGAGGTACAATATTAGTTACCCCAGTTTTAGCTTCTGTCCTTTTCTATACAAGGGCTTCCCATAACATTATATAAGTTTCTGTTGTGGATAGCCATGGGATCTGCATATTTTCCTATGCCAATATATAAATTCTAGACATACTTTTGGGGACTAGAATGGCTAGTGTGCGACAGTGTAAGGAGTGAATTTTAGAGGTTGGTGGGTGTCGGTATTTATGGGACCTCAATGTCTTAGAGATGACATGCTATGATTTCATTCTCCGAATGGACTGGTTAGTTCTCTTCAAGGATGTTGTTGATTTCTATTGTTTTAGGGTGAGTTTCACATCACCAAAGGGATGGTCTTTTCTATATAAGGGTGAATGGGATGTCCAAGTGAGCAGATCTGGACCAGATCTTCTTGGGTTGGGAGGAGTTAAAGCACATATTGCTAGTCTATATCTGGATGACCAGGGGACTTCACAGATTCACTTTCATATAATGGTGGATCTTTTCTGGGATGTCTTTCCAGAGGAAATTTCAGGTTTTCATTTGGAGCGATAGGTTGACATTTCTATAGAGCTCATATCAGGAGCTACAATGATGTCTATTCCTCCATAAGGGATGGCTACACCAAAGTTATAGGAGCTCAAGGAGTAGTTGAGGAGTTTCAAGAAAATCATTTCATCCGACCCAGTACTCTCCATGGGGTTCTCCTATCTTGTTTGTGAAGAAGGTAGACGGTAACATCTGGATTTGTGTGTATTCTACAAAGATGAACTATTTGATGATCAAGAACCGATATCCCATGTCGAGGATTGATGAACTCATTGATCATCTTCGAGGAGCCCTGGTGTTCTCGAATATTGACTTGAGATACGGTTATCTTCACATCCATGTTAGGCCATATGATATCACCCTTACATCATTTTGGATTAGGTATGGTATATACGAGTATGTAGTTATTTCGTCCGGTCTCACAAAAAATCCTTTTGTTTTTATGGAATTGATGAACCGTGTGTTCCATCCATACATGGATTCCTTCGTGGTGGTCTTCGTGGATGATATTTTGGTGTACACTCACACTCTACACGACCATGATACCCATCTTGCGATTATTTTGATCACATTGAGAGGGAATGAATTATATTATATTCTCTCAAAATACCACTTTTGGATGGACCATATTCACTTCGTAGGTCATTTCTTCAAAAAGACAGGAGTATTGGTAGACCGAGAGAAAGTGGGAGTAGTAGCTTCTTCGGAGTAGTCGAAGAAAGTCTTTGAGTTGTGGAGATTTATAAAGCTAGCTATATTTTATAGACATTTCATACTGGACACTTCACGCATAGTAGTGCCACTGACGGGTATGAATAAGAAAGGTGAAAAGTTCTTGTGGTCATATTCTTGTGAGTAAACCTTTTAGGAGGTGAAAGGGAGGTAAGCATCTGCACTGATACTAGTATTGCCCGAGCCAGGCAAGAGATATACTGTGTACTATTATTCATCAGGTATAGGTCATGGAGAAGTGATTATGCATGGGGAAGGAGTCGTATCATATGGGTCTTGGTAGTTGAGGCCACATGAGGGGAATTACCTGATGCACGATCTTGAGTTGGCAGCAATTGTTAATGCCTGACATTGTTGGAGACATTATCTTATGGGAAAACATTTCATGGTCTTCACAAACCACAATTATCTAATGTATATGTTCACTCAGTGTGACTTGAATTTGATATACCAAATGTGGGTTGAGTTCCTTCAGTCTTTTAGCATTGAGCTTGCCTACACATTTGGAAAAGGTAACGTAGTGGATGATGCGCTGAGGAAGAGGACTCAGATATATACAATTTAGTAGGCCATCAATGAGTGGAATATTTTGGCTCTATTCTATGGGATGCATTTGGAGGTTCATGATATTCTGGGTAAGATGTTTATGTTTTTTTGTAGTTGTTACCTGTACTCTTCTTGATTGAGTGAGAATGCAGAAACTATCAGATTCTGAAGGCCTAGTCATATGGGAAAGCATTTCATGATAGGACCTTATTCCTGGATAGACCATAGGTGAAGAGGAGGTCTTAAATTTCCAGGGTTGCATATGGGTGCCAACAGATATACACGAGGAGCTGATGTGGGCATTTCATTACTCAATTTGACCAGTTCATGCTGGTGTCACGAAAATATATCACGATTTACACCATCAGTATTGGTGGCCAGGTATGATGATAGATGTTGATGTTTACATGATGAGGTGTTCCACCTGTTAGTAGGTGAAGGTGGAACATCAGTGACCAGAAGGTCTTTTAAAGAAGTTACCCATTCTCGAGTGGAAATGAAATGATATTTCAGTGGACTTTCTGACAGGTTTCCTGAGGTCACCTTGAGAGAATGATGCTGGTTGGTTTGCCATTAACATACTCACGAGTTTTGCTCACTTCTTGCTGATCTAGGAGACATTCAATGTTGATGATAATGGATAGTTGTACATCCAGGATATTGTACATTTTCATTGAGTTCCACACTCCTTTTTTTAGACATGGATGCATGTTTTACTTCTTGGTTCTGCCAGGGGCCTCAAAAGGGTTTGGGTACACATGTGCTTCTGATTACAGCTTACCATCCCCAAAAACATGGAATGTTTGAGCGTACGATTCAGGTGACTGAGTATATTCTTCAAGCATTCATCCAGGATTTTGGAAGTTCTTGTGAGAATCATATACCTCTTGTGGAGTTTTCCTATAATAATAGATTTCAAACAAATATTCAAGAGACACCATATGAGGCCTTGTATGGTAGGCTATGCCGATAACAATTATATTGGATAGAGGAAGGGGAGACAGCTATGCTGGGACCTTGCCGTGACCAATATTCCATAGAGAAGATAGAGTTTATTTGGAGTAGGATGGCTATTTCTCATTCTCAACAGAAGTCTTATGCTGATCAGTGGAGATGACCTCTGGAGATTGAGGTCGAGGATCAGGTTTTCAAATGTGTCACACTGATGTTGGGACACTGAAGGATTATGAGATAGGTTAAGATTTCTCTGAGGTATGTCAAGCTATTTGATGTGTTGGGGATAGTTGGGCTGGTTTCCAATCAGTTGTAGTTTCCTCATAGCTATCGGGCAATGTGTGAAATCTTCCAAATTTCTCAGCTTCAATGTTACTTCTCAGACCCGTCACTTGTTTTTCAACCTGAGGAGGTTGAGTTGGATGTGGATTCATCTGTTGAGGAGCATCCTATCCATATTTTTTTATCATAGTTTTAAGGTTATCCATGGCTGGTATGTCCCTCTGGTACGAGTGTTATTCTAGCACAAAAGGGTACAGGATGAGACCTGGGAGATGGAGGCTAATGTTCAATCACAGTGGCCGGATATGTTTAAGGATTCTTCTTTTACGCCACCTTACTAGGGAAATTAAGCGATGAATTTTTTAAGGGGGAAGGTTTCTAAGAACCAGGATCTTCTTTTCATGAATTTATTTCCTTTTTATTCTGTTTTTGGGAAAATTGGAGTTTTGGGGAATTTTTGAAGTATGCATCATGTACATTATTAGTACACGATGTGTACTCGGTTACCGTGGGTAGATGGGTGATGGACATGAAGCGGCCATGCACTCGACCATGTGTGGGGACAAGGAGACCAGTTAATGTGGTAGCTGGTGAAGGCAAGTACACACTATGTACTTATAATATACACACAGTGTACATTCTTTTTTCGTTAAACACACCAGGGTCACGTCTGGTAGACATAACCACCCCCTTCTAGGATTGGTTCATCCAAGAGTGAGATAACGACATCGATCTTCCTTCAAAGTCCTAATCGAGCAAGTTTTATCCAAATCAACCACCATTGATTGTGTTTAGATCGCCTCAGTATAATCTTCCTTCTACTAGAGATTTTTCTCCTGATTCTTCCTCTTTCTCAAGTTATCTATGGGTGAGATTTTTTTTCATTTTTTATTTCAGTGGTGTTCATGGTAATTTCTAGGCATGAGGTTCATGTATATCGATCCTACAACTCTGAGGTAGGTGCTTTGACCACTTCCATTGAATTTATATGAGTTATATGTGCAAAAGTTCCCAATACCCTTGAACGGGGTATTGTGTGTTTTCTGTTTTAGACATATTAATTTCATGCTAGTCATTAATGCTTGATTAGAGGTTAATTGAATTTGAATATGGTTAATTTCTATGATTTGGAAGTGTTTTACTCATGCCTATTTTTTTATGACTATTTGGTCTTTCTTATCCTGTCTTGTTTCCTTGTTTACATACCATGCCTGGTATTGTAGGATGGAGTGGTTTGAATATCTGACATGCTGATATGTTGTAGATTGCTAACCTAGTAGTTCTAAGGGTTACTTAGTCTGATACATGTTTCTATGGTTGTTTGAATTAAACAGGGCTGTGAGAATATGGTGTAGTAGAGCATATGGACAATGTACATAGGGTCTTCTCTTGAGTTTTATTTACTTTTACGTTGCGATACCACAAGGGGAATTGACGTAAGTGCTTCTTCAGAGTGTTTTTTGTTCCGTGGTGTGGGCCACAAGAATAATGTGACATAAGTGCTTCCCCAGAGAATCTTTAGTTATAGATATGAGACAATAGAGGGAATTGATGAAGATTTATTCTTTAGAGAGTCTAAACATAAAATTAACTATAGGGGTAGACTGATTGTGCTTCCCTAAGGGTTACATGTACTTGTTTGGTTGAACCATAGGGGTTAGGGTGTGAGTACTTCCCAGAGGGTTACATTTTGTGTTTTGTCATTTGCTTGTGTTTTTTTGGTTGAACCAGAGGGGTAAGTCTAAGAGTACATCCCAGAGGGTTTCATGTTGGATTAGTGGCTTACTTGATATGTGGAATTGTATGCTTTGAACTGTAGGAATGTTTTCTACTGAGTTCTTACTTGTTTACTGATTCTTTTTACTTAGTTTCAGCCATATATATTCAATTACTATTAGGAACATATCTCGTGGAGGATGCCTACTGGAATTTAGTCTCGCACACTGTTTAGGACCAAATAGATTATGTTGTTTCATGTATAGATATGAGAAAGTACCCTTCTACTTCGGGTACATGACTGCTGTGGAGCTGGAGAGCATGGGACCATGCTAAGGCTTGCGATTATGAGGAGCTGTTTATCTATTTTCTTTTATAGATGGTTTTAGTACTAGTTTGAATTTGAACGTTGTGATTTTTTTGGATGTGTTCCTAGACATATGTATCATGAATCATTTTTATATATGTGATCCATATATTTATTTCACCATTCGTCCACTATTTCATGTTTGTTTGGCATTACAATTTCTTCTACTATTGTATATTTTTTTACATCCATTGTGTTAGTCAGCCAATTAGGACTTAGTTTCCCCACAATAACACCCACGGCCCTCGCATCTTGTATGTAGCCTCTGGAGTTCAAGGAAATGCACATGAGGACATGTGACCAACCAGGTACGGGGAGCCTCTGGGCAGCTTTTGGAACCGGGACATTACATGGTGTGTTTGAACTCATAGTTTTTTACAACACAATATATTGTATTATTCAATGGGAAACGTACCATGGAAGCTTGGGGTGTTACATTCTCCCCTAAAAATAATTTCATCCTCAAATTTTTAAGAATGTTATTGAATAAAAATATTTGGGTGGTTCTTCAGAATTAGTTTATCTGGTTCCCACGTTTCCTCTTTTATCTTTTGGTTTCTACATATATATTTTACTAGCCGAGTCGCCCGGTTTTTCATCACTTGTTCTCTTATATCATGAATCCTGATAGGCTCTTCACAATAAGACAAATTGGGTTCTGGTTCAATTTCCTCATAGGTGAGTACATGCATTGGGTCAGGAATAGATTTTCTCAAAAGTGATATGTGGAAGACATCGTGAACTTTGGAGAGACATGGTGGCATTGCCAAACGGTAAGCTAAAACCCCAATTTCGTCTATAATTTCGAAAGGTCTGATTAACCGGGACGTAATTTAAAATTATTACCAAATCATATTACACAATTCCATGAAGATAACTTCAATAAAACATTATCTCCTACATGAAATTCCAAATCCATCCTTCGATAATCGGCATAGCTCTTATGCCTACATTGAGCATCTTTTATGTGGGTTTGGATAACCTTCCCTTTTTCCATCATTTCCTCAACTGGTTCTAGTTATAGGAGTTTGCTTTCTCCAACATCATCCCAACACGTCGGTGCATGATGTATCATTCCATATAACACTTCATATGGTTCTATTTGAATACTTAAAATGATGCTATTGTTATAGGAAAATCTTACCAGAGGTAAATATGGATCCCACATACCATGAAGTGATGTGAGGAAGATGTCAACATGTCTTCTATGGTTTGAATAGTCCATTCTGATTTTCCATCAGTTTGAGGGTGGTAGGAAATGCTCAAATAATTTTTAGTATCCTGCACATTCTGAAGACTTTTGTAGAATCTTAATTTAAATTGGGAAACATGATAAAAAATAATCGATAGTGGTGCTCCATGAAGTCTTAAAATTTCATTAATTATATTCTTGAGAAACATTCATTTGATAAATCTTCTCTTATAACAATAAAATGAGCTAACTTGGTAAGATGATCCACAATGACCCATATTGCATCATTCCATCTAGGAGTATTTGGTAGACCCCTGACAATGTCCATCGTAATACTATACCATTTCAAATAAGGTATGGGAAGAGGCTTCATGACTCCTCTAGGATTTTGTCTTCCATCTATCACTTGTGGAAAAACCATACATCTCGACAGAAAATTAGCAATCCCTCTCTTCATGTTTTCCCACCAAAAATTATCTTTTATATCTCTACACACCATAGTGCTACCAAGGTGTATAGAGAAATTAGAGCTATGAGCATCAGCCAATAATTCCCTTTTAAGATCATTTATAATGGTAATACAAGGACTCTACCCAATCTTCAATATCTCATCTTCATATATGAGGTCAATCAATCTCCCATTGTTCACTACTTTAATTTTCTTTTGAAATTACTCATCGTCAGTTTGAAGACTTTTTATCTTTTCTTGTAAAGATGGTTTGGAAACCATTTGAAAAATCATTCATTTCTTACCTTCAATGGTTATTCTGTTATCCATATTTACTATATCCATGTATATAAGATTATTTTCCACTCTTATCTTGTTCAATACTCCATGATCCTTTATGACCAAAGCATATGCCACCTTATTTGCCTTCCTTAGTGGTAGTGTATAGTGAAATCATAATTCATGAGTATTTCAAGACATCTACATTAACTCATGTTGATTTATTTGTGTGAGAAAATATACTTCAAACTATTGTGATCCGTATAAATCTCACATTTTTCACCATAGAGATATTATCTCTATATTTTGAAAGAACAGATTACAGCTGCTAATGAAATATTGGGAGTGGTATACTTTTGTTCATGATTTTTTATCTTCCATGATGCATAGGAAATAACACTATCATTTTGTATATTGAAATGAACTATTATTTTCTTGGAAGAATCACTATAAATAACAAACCCATCATTCCTTGGTAGTAGAGTCAATATAAGAGCATTGAATAGTCTTCTCTTTAGTTCTTCCAAACATTCTTCACCCACTTTTTTCCAAAAAAAAATATTACCCCTTTACGTCTGAGCTTGGTTAATGGGTTAGGAAACTGGGAAAAATTATGGACGAAACATCGTAATAACCTGCTAAACCAATGAAACTGCATTCCTCAGTTATACTCGCCGGTGCTGGCCATTCATTGATTGCTATGTTCATTGATATTTAAATAGAGATTCCATCCTTAATGAAAATATAGCCATGAAAATATATATCCTGAATCCAAAATTCACATTTGTTAAATTTCCCATATAAATCATTTATTCTATGATTCCTTACGATAATGCACAAGTGATTTTCATTATCTTCATAGCTTTTAAAGTATACCAAGATATCATCAACAAATTCCACAAAAAATTCATCATTATATTACTTGAAAACATTTTTCATTAGATCCATGAAACAGAGGGTGCATTAGTTATCCCAAAAAGAATTATTGTAAACTCGTAATTCCCATACCTAGGTTGAAATGTTGTTTTGTTAATGTCTTTATTTATCACACACAACTCATGATATCTAGATCGAAGGTCAATCATTGAAAAATATTGAGCTCAATGAAGTTGGTTGAATAAGTAATCAATGCGAGGTTGGGGATACTTGTTAATTATTGTTATAGCACTCACCTCTGTAACGACCCAAAGTTTTTCAATGTAAAATTCCCTTCTTATATATATGTCATAAAAACACAAAATAATGAACTACTAAGTGATAAGTGACCTTTAAACATAATTTTTTCACCCCTATGTTTGGAATTTTAAAAATCCAACATACACTGTTGTGTTCAAGATAGTTTTTGCAGTCTAATGAAACAAAAATAATTTTTGGTGAATAGTCACATACCCTTATGAATAGTAACCTATCCTTATGAATACGAATATGAACCTTATGAATAGTAAATAAGAGTAACATTACCTATGAATAATAAAATAAAATTTCGACATCATAGAAAGTGATAATTTGACCTTAGTAAATGTTTTTGTTATTTTATAAGACATAAATAAATAATTATAATTAATTAATTAATTTAAAAGAATATTTTTTTTCCTGTAATATATTAATAAATTATTTAATCAATGTCTAATAGTTTTTAGATAATTTTATAAGACCCTACGTAATTTCTGAAAGAGCTACAAAATCAGTTTTAATTTTTAAAAAACTGTTTTTTAAGTAAATTAGGATTTTAATTAAATATTAAATTAATAATATTAGAAAATTATTTTTGAAAAATGGACTTCATTTTTGGATTCTACACGTCGAAAAATGCTTGGGGTAAAATTTTGGGATTTTTCTGAGATACTTGAATTTTTGATGAATAGTGGAATCCGATAATTCACAATAAAAGCTAAATAATGTATTAATTGAGTCATTGATGATGTTCTGCTGATGTAATCCCACTTGGTTCGAGATTAAATTATAAAATTACTGTTATTGGTTATCCAAGACTCACTATTCCTTGTATTTGGTGAAATTAATAAACTAATCAATTTTATATTAAGGAAACCCCTCTCCCATCCACTATAAAAGCCACCCTTCACTCCCTCTTTTCCTCACACCTCTCAAGATCCAAGCCTTATCTAAATTCTGCCCAAACACCTTCCCTAGCTCATCCCCCACGTCCAAAAGCTGCTGGTATCATCAAAAGACCAATCCTAACTTCCTTAAGGAGGTTCTCAAGAGGAGGATTCTAAAGGTAATTTCTCTCTCTCTTCTCCATTAATTTCCTTTCAAGTTCAAGTTCCTTTCTTGATCTATCTCTATCTATCTTCATCCAACATGTTCTGTAAATCCTGTATTATATATATACTGTAATATTATGATTCTAATGTTATATTATATCACCCCACACCCTTTCCCCCTTCCTTTTATTTTATTAAAGAGAACGTTGTTCATGTGGTGATAATTTATCACCATCAAAAACAACATGCTCTCTTCTTCCATTTATACCTTCAATCTGGTAATGAAACCATTTTTATAGTTGAACCAGAATGTTTTATATGTATTATGTTCTATTTTAAGTTCTGTAAATAACCTATGTCCATACTACTATGTGAAAAATTAAAATGAGTTGGTTGTGATCCAAAAACCGCTCAAATTAGGCCAAATATTATTCATTTAATTCTTATCTAATGATTCAGCCACATGGATCTAATATAACTCTTTATAAAGTCTTTTAAGATTATGTAATATCATTAATTACATGTAATATCAGTTCTGGATGATTACCCATGATCTACCCAAACATCAAATTAAGAATACAAGTGGACCGCTCAAGAAAACCATGAAAACGAACATCCCCGATCAATGTTTTTTAAACTCTATAAGTCATCCAAAGGAACATAATATGAAATAATGAAACCAGAATGAACCCTATTAATGTATTAAATGTTATTTAATTTCTAATTAATGAATATAATGTCATTATATTGGACATTAAGGAGAAGGAGGCATTCGAGTACAAGGTAAGGGGAAATCTCGAACCCAATTTTCTTCCTTCGGGTTCTCCCTCTTTCACTCCATTTTTTGATCTTGTTACTCCTCAAAGGTCTTTTGATCATCATTTCCTTTACGTTTATGGGATATACATGTTTTTCACTGGTTTTTATGTCCATCAAAATGTTTTCCAAATGAACTACACTTTCAAGATCTCACCTTTTACCTCTCATTCAAGGTTGTTGGTTCTTATATCAAGTATGTTGTTCCCTCTTTCTTTTGGGAACCCAAAGCTCATGAATGTGTTATTATTAAATGAAACCCATTAATTCCCATGGGTTATTTATGTAC